>OX411758.1:21168040-23568040 GCA_948252205.1 Orthosia incerta
AGATTCGCCAAAACGGGGGGGGGGGGGGGGGAGAAGGGGGGCAAGGGGGTCGACTTTGAAAAATGGTTTGTTTTTGACTATAGCATTGCCCCTTTATATGAATCTGAAAAAAGAAATGTTCCAAGTCTCTCAACTTCCGAGATCCGCTTAAAGGGGGGGAGAAGGGGGGCCAGGGGATCAACTTTGAAAAATGGTTTTTACTTTTCCGAGCCTCCTCTTAACGAATCCGTAAAAAAAACAAAAAAAAAAGATTCGCCAAATCGGGGGGGGAGGGGGGAGAAGGGGGGCAAGGAGGTCAACTTTGAAAACTGGTTCGTTTGTGACTATAGCATTGCCCCTTTATATGAATCTGAAAAAAGAAATGTTCCAAGTCTCTCAACTTTCGAGATCCGCTTAAAGGGGGGGAGAAGGGGGGCGAGGGGGTCAACTTTGAAAAATGGTTTTTACTTTTGCGAGCCTCCTCTAAACGAATCCGTAAAAAACAAAAAATACGGGTACCTTAGTTTCCGAGATACGATAGAGGGGGGGAGGAGGGGGGAGGAAAAGGGGAGGTTTGGGACTTTTCCCATACTCACGGGAGTTACCCTACACCTACCCTACACCTACCATACACCTACCCTACACCTACCCTACACCTACCCTACACCTACCCTACACCTACCCTACACCTACCCTACACCTACCCTACACCTACCCTACACCTACCCTACACCTACCCTACACCTACCCTACACCTACCCTACACCTACCCTACACCTACCCTACACCTACCCTACACCTACCCTACACCTACCCTACACCTACCCTACACCTACCCTACACCTACCCTACACCTACCCTACACCTACCCTACACCTACCCTACACCTACCCTACACCTACCCTACACCTACCCTACACCTACCCTACACCTACCCTACACCTACCCTACACCTACCCTACACCTACCCTACACCTACCCTACACCTACCCTACACCTACCCTACACCTACCCTACACCTACCCTACACCTACCCTACACCTACCCTACACCTACCCTACACCTACCCTACACCTACCCTACACCTACCCTACACCTACCCTACACCTACCCTACACCTACCCTACACCTACCCTACACCTACCCTACACCTACCCTACACCTACCCTACACCTACCCTACACCTACCCTACACCTACCCTACACCTACCCTACACCTACCCTACACCTACCCTACACCTACCCTACACCTACCCTACACCTACCCTACACCTACCCTACACCTACCCTACACCTACCCTACACCTACCCTACACCTACCCTACACCTACCCTACACCTACCCTACACCTACCCTACACCTACCCTACACCTACCCTACACCTACCCTACACCTACCCTACACCTACCCTACACTTTGTTCCAAAAAACATAACCCTAATGTTTGCTTGTCGTCGCCAGGCACTGAGTTTCGCTTCACCCACTCAACCTTCGTTACGCTACGGAGGTCGCCGGCTCGCTTCGCTCGCCACCTCCCCCCTGCGCTGCACTCGGTCTCGTAGGTTCGCTCCACTCGGGATCCCTACGCTGAATCCGTAAAAAAAACAAAAAAAAAAGATTCGCCAAAACGGGGGGGGAAAGGGGGGCGAGGGGGTCAATTTTGAAAAATGGTTTGTTTGTGACTATAGCATTGCCCCTTTATATGAATCTGAAAAAAGAAATGTTCCAAGTCTCTCAACTTCCGAGATCCGCTTAAAGGGGGGGGAAAGGGGGGCAAGGGGGTCAACCTTGTAAAATGGTTTTTACTTTTCCGAGCCTCCTCTAAACGATTCCGTAAAAAAAAACAAAAAAAAAAATTATCCAAAACGGGGGGGAGGGGGGAGAAGGGGAGCAAGGGGGTCAACTTTGAAAACTGGTTGGTTTGTGACTATAGCATTGCCCCTTTATATGAATCTGAAAAAAGAAATGTTCCAAATGTTCCAACTTTCGAGATCCGCTTAAAGGGGGGGAGAAGGGGGGCGAGGGGGTCAACTTTGAAAAATGCTTTTTACTTTTCCGAGCCTCCTCTAAACGAATCCGTAAAAAACAAAAAATACGGGTACCTTAGTTTCCGAGATACGATAGAGGGGGGGAGGAGGGGGGAGGAAAAGGGGAGGTTTGGGACTTTTCCCAAACTCGCGAGAGTCACTTGTTTACGAATCTGTCAAAATATACCCACCTCCCCCTCCACCATCTGGGAGAACAATTATGTCAATGAGTGAGTGAGTGAGTCAGTGGTAATGCAGTTTTATATAATATAACTAGTATTTGCTTGGTGCGCGAGCTGCAAGCAGCTCGCGGCTTTGTCGTGTTTTTGAGAAGTATTCCTTTACCTACCCTACACCTACCCTACACCTACCCTACACCTACCCTACACCTACCCTACACCTACCCTACACCTACCCTACACCTACCCTACACCTACCCTACACCTACCCTACACCTACCCTACACCTACCCTACACCTACCCTACACCTACCCTACACCTACCCTACACCTACCCTACACCTACCCTACACCTACCCTACACCTACCCTACACCTACCCTACACCTACCCTACACCTACCCTACACCTACCCTACACCTACCCTACACCTACCCTACACCTACCCTACACCTACCCTACACCTACCCTACACCTACCCTACACCTACCCTACACCTACCCTACACCTACGCTACACCTACGCTACACCTACCCTACACCTACCCTACACCTACCCTACACCTACCCTACACCTACCCTACACTTTGTTCCAAAAAACATAACCCTAATGTTTGCTTGTCGTCGCCAGGCACTGAGTTTCGCTTCACCAACTCAACCTTCGTTACGCTACGGAGGTCGCCGGCTCGCTTCGCTCGCCACCTCCCCCCTGCGCTGCACTCGGTCTCGTAGGTTCGCTCCACTCGGGATCCATTCGGGGAGGTTGGGGAGAGGAGGGGTGAAGGGGGGGAGAGTGGGGAGTTTTGAAAAATGATTCCGACTCACGCATTGCCCCTTTATATGAATCTGAAAAAAGAAATGTTCCAAGTCTCTCAACTTCCGAGATCCGCTTATAGGGGGGGAGAAGGGGGGCGAGGGGGTCAACTTTGAAAGATGGTTTTTACTTTGGCGAGCCTCCTCTAAACGAATCCGTAAAAAAAACACGAAAAAAAGATTCGCCAAAACGGGGGGGGGAGGGGGAGAAGGGGGGCAAGGGGTTCAACTTTGAAAAATGGTTTGTTTGTGACTATAGCATTACCCCTTTATATGAATCTGAAAAAATAAATGTTCCAAATGTTCCAACTTTCGAGATCCGCTTAAAGGGGGGGAGAAGGGGGGCGAGGGGGTCAACTTTGAAAAATGGTTTTTACTTTGCCGAGCCTCCTCTAAACGATTCCGTAAAAAAAACAAAAAAAAAAGATTAGCCAAAACGGGGGGGGGAGGGGGGAGAAGGGGGGCAAGGGGGTCAACTTTGAAAAATGGTTTGTTTGTGACTATAGCATTACCCCTTTATATGAATCTGAAAAAAGAAATGTTCCAAGTCTCTCAACTTCCGAGATCCGCTTAAAGGGGGGGAGAAGGGGGGCGAGGGGGTCATTTTTGAAAAATGGTTTTTACTTTTCCCAGCCTCCTCTAAACGATTCCGTAAAAAAAACAGAATACGGGTACCTTAGTTTCCGAGATACGATAGAGGGGGGGAGGAGGGGGGAGGAAAAGGGGAGGTTTGGGACTTTTCCCTTACTCGCGAGAGTTACTTGTTTACGTATCTGTCAAAATATACCCACCTCCCCCTTCACCATCTGGGAGAACAATTATGTCAATGAGTGAGTCAGTGAGTCAGTCAGTCAGTGGTAATGCAGTTTTATATATTATAATAATAATAATATTTGCTTGGTGCGCGAGCTGCAAGCAGCTCGCGGCTTTGACACCTACCCTACACCTACCCTACACCTACCCTACACCTACCCTACACCTACCCTACACCTACCCTACACCTACCCTACACCTACCCTACACCTACCCTACACCTACCCTACACCTACCCTACACCTACCCTACACCTACCCTACACCTACCCTACACCTACCCTACACCTACCCTACACCTACCCTACACCTACCCTACACCTACCCTACACCTACCCTACACCTACCCTACACCTACCCTACACCTACCCTACACCTACCCTACACCTACCCTACACCTACCCTACACCTACCCTACACCTACCCTACACCTACCCTACACCTACCCTACACCTACCCTACACCTACCCTACACCTACCCTACACCTACCCTACACCTACCCTACACCTACCCTACACCTACCCTACACCTACCCTACACCTACCCTACACCTACCCTACACCTACCCTACACCTACCCTACACCTACCCTACACCTACCCTACACCTACCCTACACCTACCCTACACCTACCCTACACCTACCCTACACCTACCCTACACCTACCCTACACCTACCCTACACCTACCCTACACCTACCCTACACCTACCCTACACCTACCCTACACCTACCCTACACCTACCCTACACCTACCCTACACCTACCCTACACCTACCCTACACCTACCCTACACCTACCCTACACCTACCCTACACCTACCCTACACCTACCCTACACCTACCCTACACCTACCCTACACCTACCCTACACCTACCCTACACCTACCCTACACCTACCCTAAACATTGTTCCAAAAAACATAACCCTAATGTTTGCTTGTCGTCGCCAGGCACTGAGTTTCGCTGAGGTCGCCGGCTCGCTTCGCTCGCCACCTCCCCCCTGCGCTGCACTCGGTCTCGTAGGTTCGCTCCACTCGGGATCCCTACGCTGAATCCGTAAAAAAAATTGAAAAAAAAAGAACGGGGGGGGGGGGGAGGGGGGAGAAGGGGGGCAAGGGGGTCAACTTTGAAAAATGGTTTGTTTGTGACTATAGCATTGCCCCTTTATATGAATCTGAAAAAAAAAAGATTCGCCAAAACGGGTGAGGGGGGGGAGGAGAAGGGGGGCAAGGGGGTCAACTTTGAAAAATGATTCCGACTAAAGCTTTGCCCCTTTATATGAATCTGAAAAAAGAAATGTTCCAAATGTTCCAACTTTCGAGATCCGCTTAAAGGGGGGGAGAAGGGGGGCGAGGGGGTCAACTTTGAAAAATGCTTTTTACTTTTCCGAGCCTCCTCTAAACGAATCCGTAAAAAAAACTGAAAAAAAAAAATTCACCCAAACGGGGGGGGGGGGGGAGAAGGGGGGCAAGGGGGTCAACTTTGAAAACTGGTTCGTTTGTGACTATAGCATTGCCCCTTTATATGAATCTGAAAAAAGAAATGTTCCAAATGTTCCAACTTTCGAGATCCGCTTAAAGGGGGGAGAAGGGGGGCGAGGGGGTCAACTTTGAAAAATGCTTTTTACTTTTCCGAGCCTCCTCTAAACGAATCCGTAAAAAAAACATTCTACGGGTACCTTAGTTTCCGAAATACGATAGAGGGGGGGAGGAGGGGGGAGGAAAAGGGGAGGTTTGGGACTTTTCCCATACTCACGGGAGTTACTTGTTTACGAATCTGTCAAAATATACCCACCTCCCCATCCACCATCTGGGAGAACAATTATGTCAATGAGTGAGTGGTAATGCAGTTTTATATAGTATAACTAGTATTTGCTTGGTGCGCGAGCTGCAAGCAGCTCGCGTGTTGTTGTCCCTACACCAACCCTACACCTACCCTACACCTACCCTACACCTACCCTACACCTACCCTACACCTACCCTACACCTACCCTACACCTACCCTACACCTACCCTACACCTACCCTACACCTACCCTACACCTACCCTACACCTACCCTACACCTACCCTACACCTACCCTACACCTACCCTACACCTACCCTACACCTACCCTACACCTACCCTACACCTACCCTACACCTACCCTACACCTACCCTACACCTACCCTACACCTACCCTACACCTACCCTACACCTACCCTACACCTACCCTACACCTACCCTACACCTACCCTACACCTACCCTACACCTACCCTACACCTACCCTACACCTACCCTACACCTACCCTACACCTACCCTACACCTACCCTACACCTACCCTACACCTACCCTACACCTACCCTACACCTACCCTACACCTACCCTACACCTACCCTACACCTACCCTACACCTACCCTACACCTACCCTACACCTACCCTACACCTACCCTACACCTACCCTACACCTACCCTACACCTACCCTACACCTACCCTACACCTACCCTACACCTACCCTACACCTACCCTACACCTACCCTACACCTACCCTACACCTACCCTACACCTACCCTACACCTACCCTACACCTACCCTACACCTACCCTACACCTACCCTACACCTACCCTACACCTACCCTACACCTACCCTACACCTACCCTACACCTACCCTACACCTACCCCACACCTACCCTACACCTACCCTACACCTACCCTACACCTACCCTACACCTACCCTACACCTACCCTACACTTACCCTAAACTTTGTTCCAAAAAACATAACTCTAATGTTTGCTTGTCGTCGCCGGGCACTGAGTTTCGATTCACCCACTCAACCTTCGTTACGCTACGGAGGTCGCCGGCTCGCTTCGCTCGCCACCTCCCCCCTGCGCTGCACTCGGTCTCGTAGGTTCGCTCCACTCGGGATCCCTACGCTGAATCCGTAAAAAAAAGATTCGCCAAAACGGGGGGGGAGGGGGGAGCAGGGGGGCAAGGGGGTCAACTCTGAAAAATGGTTTGTTTGTGACTATAGCATTGCCCCTTTATATGAATCTGAAAAAAGAAATGTTCCAAGTCTCTCAACTTCCGAGATCCGCTTAAAGGGGGGGAGAAGGGGGGCGAGGGGGTCAACTTTGAAAAATGGCTTTTACTTTTCCGAGCCTCCTCTAAACGAATCCGTAAAAAAAACTAAAAAAAAAATTCGCCAAAACGGGGGGGGGGGGGCGGGGGGAGAAGGGGGGCAAGGGGGTCAACTTTGAAAACTGGTTCGTTTGTGACTAAAGCATTGCCCCTTTATATGAATCTGAAAAAAGAAATGTTCCAAATGTTCCAACTTTCGAGATCCGCTTAAAGGGGGGGAGAAGGGGGGCGAGGGGGTCATTTTTGAAAAATGGTTTTTACTTTTCCGAGCCTCCTCTAAACGAATCCGTAAAAAAACAGAATACCGGTACCTTAGTTTCCGAGATACGATAGAGGGGGGGAGGAGGGGGGAGGAAAAGGGGAGGTTTGGGACTTTTCCCATACTCGCGAGAGTGACTTGTTTACGAATCTGTCAAAATATACCCACCTCCCCCTTCACCATCTGGGAGAACAATTATGTCAATCAGTCAGTGAGTGGTAATGCAGTTTTATATAGTATAACTAGTATTTGCTTGGTGCGCGAGCTGCAAGCAGCTCGCGGCTTTGTCGTGTTTTTGAGAAGTATTCCTTAACCTACCCTACACCTACCCTACACCTACCCTACACCTACCCTACACCTACCCTACACCTACCCTACACCTACCCTACACCTACCCTACACCTACCCTACACCTATCCTACACCTACCCTACACCTACCCTACACCTACCCTACACCTACCCTACACCTACCCTACACCTACCCTACACCTACCCTACACCTACCCTACACCTACCCTACACCTACCCTACACCTACCCTACACCTACCCTACACCTACCCTACACCTACCCTACACCTACCCTGCACTTTGTTCCAAAAAACATAACCCTAATGTTTGCTTGTCGTCGCCAGGCACTGAGTTTCGCTTCACCCACTCAACCTTCGTTACGCTACGGAGGTCGCCGGCTCGCTTCGCTCGCCACCTCCCCCCTGCGCTGCACTCGGTCTCGTAGGTTCGCTCCATTCGGGGTCCCTACGCTGCCTGGTCCAGTCCCACCGGACAGGTTTCGACGACCGATATTAGGTAGGGGAGGTTGGGGAGAGGAGGGATGCAGGGAGGGAGAGTGGGGAGTTTTGAAAAATGATTCAGACTCAAGCATTGCCCCTTTATATGAATCTGAAAAAAGAAATGTTCCAAATGTTCCAACTTTCGAGATCCGCTTAAAGGGGGGGAGAAGGGGGGCGAGGGGGTCAACTTTGAAACATGGTTTTTACTTTTCCGAACCTCCTCTAAACGATTCCGTAAAAAAAACAAAAAAAAAAGATTAGCCAAAACGGGGGGGGAGGGGGGAGAAGAGGGGCAAGGGGGTCAACTTTGAAAAATGGTTTGTTTGTGACTATAGCATTGCCCCTTTATATGAATCTGAAAAAAGAAATGTTCCAAGTCTCTCAACTTTCGAGATCCGCTTAAAGGGGGGGAGAAGGGGGGCGAGGGGGTCAACTTTGAAAAATGGTCTTTACTTTTCCGAGCCTCCTCTAAACGAATCCGTCAAAAACAAAAAATACGGGTATCTTAGTTTCCGAGAAACGATAGAGGGGGGGAGGAGGGGGGGGGAAAAGGGGAGGTTTGGCACTTTTCCCATACTCACGGGAGTTACTTGTTTACAAATGTGTCAAAATATACCCACCTTCCCCTCCACCATCTGGGAGAACAATTATGTCAATGAGTCAGTCAGTGAGTGAGTGGTAATGCAGTTTTATATATTATAATATAATGAACCTCGTTCGAAAAAAAAAGTTAAATAAAGAAATCAATAAACCCAACTGCTTAAGAAGCGAACTAAAAAGACGTAAACAAGAAGCAAATCTTGCTGTGCAGTCGGAGGATACATCTGGTTTTGGTCAGCCAGCTCGTGAATATGTTTTAGTTCGCTTTTTAAGCGGTCAGGTTTTTTGTTATAATATTTGTTAAGATTAAGACTAGATATTAAGAGTGTAGTTATTTTTTGGTACTCCAATAGGCTCTCCTATATTACATAGGGCTTTAACTTAACTGACAAGAACCTATTTGGTTATATGAAACACCTCACGGGTAGTTTCATAGAGAACAAGTAAAATTTAAAAACCGCCGACTCGATGTCTTGCGCAAATACAAACAGTAAAACGCCCATATCTTTTGAACGGCTCAACCGATTTTCATCAAACATTGCTGAGAACACTTTAGATAATGTCACCTATCAAACAAAAGAAAAACAAAATCAATATCTGTTCATCCGTTTACGAGCTATGATGGCACAGACAGATTCACAAATACACATGTCAAACTTATAACACTCCTCAATTTCCATCTGTGCTTAAAAATGGGTTTGTTTTGTAATTTGTTTTGTCACCAATGATATAATATTTTTTGTTGGAATGAGGATATAAATATTCAAAACCAGTCACCTTTTAAGCTAATCATTTCCTAGTCAACCACAGACAACAGGCTTTTTTTATTACAAACTCTTTATAAATACTTAATCTCTTTCTTTGTATACCAGAATAACTTTAATATCAATTCGCAGTTAATGTATTCCTGTGTTTCTTTGTCTACTGACCACCTGTTAGACTGGTCGTGAAGGTCGCGGGGCCTGTCCATTGGCGCGCGCCGAGAATGGGGCGCCTTTGTTTGTCTATTAACTAATCTAGGAAGTGGTATACCTATGTCTGTTAAGTTGTTTGAAAGAAGCAAAAAAAAATGCGCGGCAAAATAATGATTTATACTATATACATTTTTTTTTTGCTTCTAACAAAGAACACACACTTCTCTTATATCGAAAACAAATCATTGTTTGTTTTCGATATTTGACTGTGAATAAAAAAAATGTTTTACCGTTGGCACCAGAAGAGAATGGGGCGCCTTTGTTTGCATACGAGTATTAACTAAACTAGGAAGTATGTGACCTATCTCAGTTACGTAGTTGGACAGATGCTTTTTTACAAAAAAATACTACCGACTTCCAAAAAAGAAAACTACAAATTGAAAAATAACTTTATTTTTGGAAGTCGGTGTCTTTCCTAGGTACCATTTTTTTGCGTTACGGACACCGACTTCCAAAAATAAAGTTATTTTTCACTTTGTAGTTTTCTTATTTGGAAGTCGGTAGTATTTTTTTGTAAAAAAGTTTTTTATTTTTCACTTTTTAGTTGTACCTACCTAGTAGGCAAGTTGTTTAGTAAGTTTCCTACAACGCCAGAATAGATTACCCGAATATCATGAAACTTGAACAAAACCGGTCAAATGAGAGATCTGCTTACCCCTTAAGAGCGTACTGGCGTGATGTTATGTTATAAAATGGTATAAACAATAAACAGACATGCGATTGCAGCAGTCCCGAGAGATTTTCCGTTATTTATTGAAGAGTTCTGTTGTATATCATCGAAGTTCTTCATCAGATCTTCACCAAATTAAAATGGGACCAATTTTGGAACATACTCTTTCAAACAAAAAAATAATTTTCAAAATCGGTCCACAATTGACGGAGATATCGGTGATCATACATAAAAAAAAACATACAAGAAGTCGAACATAGAACCTCCTCCTTTTTCGAAAGTCGGTTAAAAAATATGTGGCATACTTAAGTGTTTTTTTTGTCGAATTTATTTTATATCAGATGAAGTATTATGCAATTTATAAATAGTAGACTATGTTTTTTTATATCCAGTATTATAATTTCGTTGTACCTGAATTAAAAACTATTTCTGTTCACATGAACAGAAATAGTTTTCACCATTTCGGTCGGCATCAACAAACATATGTTGATGCCGACCGAAATGGTGGAGTCGAGACCGTCGAGAGCGCCTACATTTTACTGAATCGTGCTTGCGAACTATATCGTATTAGGCGCTTACTCAATTCGGTGTATGTAAGTAGGAATTTTGATCTTTTAATTTATTCAGGCACTGGCATTCCTCAAAATTTCTATTATGTAACGTACTACTTACAAGTATATCATCAATATTTATTTCTTCACAGTAAAAAATTAAGATATGTTTAGAACAAAGAAATGTGTATTTATTTACATAGATAAAAGTGTATACAGTGTATAAAATAAGTAAATAACTAAGACTTCAAACATATACACTTTAACCAAAAACTACTCACTAACAAAACCTAAAAATATACTAAACTAAAACATGGCGTCGAAAAACTCCTCCATATCGTTGTCCACTGGTAATGTACCCAAAAGACTGGCAGCATTGCCACGTCGTAGATATGTTTAGTAATTGAAATAAGTAGATGCCATGTCATGAAAAAGGTCTTGGTTACAAATTATCATAAATGTAACCGGACATTACAATTAAATAGTAAAGCATAACAAAATATTTTAAGTGACACTGATGCAAGAAACCGACCTTTTGCAGCAGACATACCAGACAGTTCCAGATACGTGCCTACATTATTATAAAAATACTATCTAACTAGTGTAATTATATACACAATAAATGTTATAATTACAATAAACTGATAATAATTAATAACTTTTTGTAAATCTGGATTTGGCGTCGTCTAACTTGCCATGATCAACTTCCACAAAATAATAATTTGTAGTTATTATTATGTTTAATTTAAAATATCCAAATCTGGCTGAAAATTTGTACATCTAAGCATCAAAAAAACTGGCCAAGTGCGAGTCGGACTCGGTTTGCGATCAATTTTGATTGATCGAAAACCGAGTCCGACTCGCACGCAATATGACAATATAAGGAAATTATCTGCCCCTCTCTTCTAAAACGCAATTTTCTATGCTTCCGTAGAAAACGTCGTTTCGAAAGGCGGCTGAAGTCAGATTGCTGCCTATCTGACGTCAGATGGCTCGTCGGACTTTTCTGTCTAATTCTCAAGTTTGATTATAACTACGTCTCAGATCAAGATATTTCAAAAAATCTTTCTTTCTCTTATTGTTTACTATAATATGTACTTAGTTATATGGTTATATGTCATGTCAACATGCAAATTCCCTAACATTTATTTCATTACAATATAAATTGTGTCAATATTTGGGATATGTAAAAAATTAAGAACACAGCTACAACATTACAATTATTACAACCGATTAAAATAAAAAACTGGCCAAGTGCGAGTCAGACTCGCGCACGAAGGGTTCCGTACCACTATCGCAAAAAACGGTAAAAAATCACGTTTGTTGTATGGAAGCCTCACTTAAATATTTATTTTATTCTGTTTTTAGTATTTGTTGTTATAGCGGCAATAGAAATACATCATCTGTGAAAATTTCAACTGTCTAGCTATCACGGAAGCAAAATCATCGCAAAATGCAAGCACGATCGATTGTCGATCTGCTGTGATTGGTTGTATGTATTTTCAATCACAGCAGATGACGCGTGCTTGACAATTTGTCACATTCATTTTGCTTCCAGAAATTCGGCGTTAGTTTCCCAATCAATTATCTACTTAGTACAAAGACATTATTTCAAAAATAACTCACAATTCTAACATAACATCCGTTAACTATCAATTAAAACAGCAGAATTATTTACCAGATCTGTACAGGGGGATTTTCCGCGATAGTAAGCAAATAACAAAATAATAAATAACAATATTGTTGCAAAATAAAGTAGGCACAAGGAAAGTTTTGCTTGAAATGAGTAATAGATAAGGGTAGCCTTACTGACTGATACCGTTGAAATCTGAGGGTCAAGACTAGAGTGTTGAGAATTTAATTGTAAACGGGGATTTTCCATTTTGCAGGATATTGGTGTAATAACCCACAGTCTAGGTACCTTTTTTTACCCGGCTGCAAGGGAAGGGTTATGTTTTTCGCGCGTATCTTGTATGTTTGTATGTATGTATATAATATTCTTTATTATGTACCTCGTATCTTTCAAACCACTTGACGGATTTTTATAATTAATACATCGTTAGATAGGTCTTGGCCGCCCAAGTAAGTTGTAATTTCATTTTTCTTCGAAACCCATCGAGTGGGGTATCAAAGTGAAGGGTTTTTAGAGGTGATTACAAAAATATATACCACTTATATGTTTAAAACTCATTAGAAAAAAAAAAGTATAACTAAAAATTTAAATAAAAAAAGTTAATAAAATCTTAAAACCCGACTGCAAAGATGTAAACAAGAAGAAAATCATGCTGTGCAGTCGGGGGATATTTGTAGTTTTGGTCAACCAGCTCGCGTATATGTATCCTCCGACTGCACAGCATGATTTTCTTTTTGTTTACATCTTTGCAGTCGGGTTTTAAGATTTTATTAACTTTTTTTATTAATGCAATGTATATGAAGACTTATCAAATGAATCATTAAATCTACAAAGTACAAGTATCAGCTGTTTATTCAGAGATACTTAGGGCCGGTTTTTGAATCACTATCACTAGGTATATAGTTTAAAATAAAGTTTTCCACGTCTGTCTGTATATCCGCTAACTCCTCCTAAACCACGCAAAGGATTTTGATGCGGTTTTTATTAATAAAAAGAGTGATAAACGAGGAAGGTTTTTATGTCTTTTTTTCCCGTGCGAAGTCGGGGCGGGTCGCTAGTTAAAATAATTTGGAGTAAAGAACGTTTCAAACCCTAGGGACTTGCTCAGTTCTTTTTAATTTATTCAGTTCTAATACTTAATATCTTATTTATCTGTATTTTCCGTGGCAATTTCTAGGTATTCAAAAATACTATATTTATTTTTTCTTCACTTTAATATTAGAATTCGACAGGTTTTCAGGCTAATGTTGAGTTTGACAAATACTTGATTTCGAATTCTTCATTCAAAAATGTATTCCTTGATTACCTACTGGATTCATCATCATCATCATATCAGCCGAAACACGTCCACTACTGGACATAGGCCTCCCCCAAACGTTGCCACATTGACCGGTCTCGTGCGTCTCGCAACCAGCGGATCCCAGCAACCTTCACCAGGTCATCGCAACGTCTTCCAGTTCGCGGTCGCCACTCCGGAACCTTTCTGCCCATCGGCCATCCGTTCTGCGAGCAATGTGCCCACTGCCATTAAAGTTTGGCAATTCTTCGGGCTATGTCGGTAACCCTGGTATTCTTGCGGATCTCTACATTTCTGATTAGATCACGTAAGGAAACTCCGAACATAGCCCTCTCCATTGCCCTTTGAGTAACTGTAAGCTTTCTGATTAGGCCCATTGTAAGCGACCACGTCTCAGAGCCATATGCCATCACTGGCAACACACACTACTGGATTCGCAAAAGGTAAAATGTATGCCGAATTAATTCATAGTAGGTATCGGCTCAGTTGCCAAAGAAGAAAAAAAATCACGCTTTATTGCGTTTTGGGCTAATAAAATTTACAAATTAATCATATTCATGTCAAAAATCACTTTTTGTTGTTTGGCCACCATATTTTAATATTTTTAACATACCAACAATAACTAAAGTAAAATTCCACCAAACTAAATATCTTTTTGGAATTGATTCTGGTACGTATGGAATCGTGCTAGAATAAACCGCTTGTTACCATGATACTTCAAAATAAATTATCGATGGTCAACACAGACAAACATGGGCGTTCAAGAGGTCACAGATAAAATACACAATTTATAATAATGACAATGCATACGAATTACGTCTTAATTTTGATATGTAACGTATACTTTGCACACTCATTTTGCACTCAAAGACGCTTTGTGTAACGCTATTTTGCACTCCAAACGATCGAAGAACAACAATTACTATTTTTCTACAATAAAATTCATTCTTCAAATTCGGAATCATCTTCAACTATGAGAATAGGTAAATATGAGATTGGAGCCTTTTTGGTCTCGCACGGGGTTCTTTGTTTTTAATTATCGTTTTCTGTCGTATCTCCTACGCTGGTTACAAATAAAAAAAAACTTTCTTTCTTTCTTTCTATCTCATGTCATGATAAAAATATTCGGCGGTCAGCAAGCTTTAGCAGGTCTGACTGCCCGTTGACAGAGGATTAAGATGAGCGCGATTCTACAGTGCGGCACCGATGTGACGACCATTTTTCATAGAAATTGTTCTACGTACGAGTATATCCCGTAGAACGTTTCTCCGCGAACTTTACCCCAAAGTAAAGCCACTCGTGGAGACTATTTTTAATCAAAAAAAGGAGGAGGTTCTCAATTAGTCGGAATCTTTTTAATACACTTTAATTGCTCGGTAGGTGATTTGAGAAAAATCTCAAATCAGTGTTTTGCGTGTACATATACTATTAAATAATTACACATCAAATTAATTGCTGTAAATAGCAGTCTAGCCATTACTTATGACTACTACCGATATAAATGGACTTTATATCTAGGTATTTGCACGTTAAGATCGTAGGAACCTACAACTCATTAATTAATTACGTAATCAATAGGGTAACTCTGTATGTTTGTGACCTTTTCACTCCTAAGCATCTGAAGCAATTTTGATACATTTTGGTAAAGAAATACATTGGACATTGGTTAATGGCATTATACTCTTTTTTTTTATTTCGTAGACTAAACTGACATTTGGAGGGTTGTCACTTTATCGTTAGGTACATAAAAATAGTGTCGCATCCTGACTATCCTGAATGATCGAAAGTTGATCGAAAATCGAAGTAGATCGAAAATGGAACTATTTCTCGGCAAAAAAAAAATAAGAAACCAGCCGCCCTTATTGAGTTTCTACTCATTTATGTCAGACTTCATTTTATCGATCGCATTTATATTATTGTTGATTTCATATTTAACACAATAAAAATTTATGTACCTACTATGTGTATGAATACTGTTTTAATTAAATACATTCAGTCTTATTAATAAAAATGACGTATTACCAGCTTACTCCGAAGTTACTCTTGGACTAGCTAATCCCGGAGTAAGTAAGGATTAACATAGGCTTAGCAATGTTATTAATAAACATGGAATAACCTCGGACTAACTATTCATTTGTTACTCTTGGATTTACGCGTAAGCTATGGCAACCCAGTTCAATTTAAAAGTAAAAAGAGTGAACCAGTGAATGAAACCAAGAAATTTGATGACATAAAGTAGAAAAAGAAAGATAAATAGCTGACAAAGTGACATTTGTCATACTTAAATCGAATATAATAAAATATTATAAATGCGAAAGGAACTCTGTCTGTCTGTCTATTACCATTTTACGCTTAAACCGCTGAACTGTTTTTGGCTGGAGTTAGTCATTGAGATATTACGTATTACATAATTACTTCTATGGAGTTAGTTTGGGACCCTGAAAAGGACTTACGATAGTTTTTATCCAATGAAATGGTGGCAAGGAAGGTAGAAATTTGTATGGTGAACTAATAATTTCTTAAGTAAGGCGGCCCTCACAATATAATTAGTGCGACATTAAAAATAGGCTATTAGGAGTACTAATGCTACGCAGACGAAGTCACGGGCAACAGCTAGTATTTAATATTCGTAGTGGTTTGATAGATCTGATGACGAGTGTATCTCTCATACTAATGTTAGTAAAATACCTAAGTATTAAACACATCTTCATGCCAATTCCTGAAATAGTGTTTCCTGTCTAGTACAATATATTTATATTAAACAAAAAATTTTCATCATCAAATCACAACGAACAAAATGTCAATCAAAAATAATAAATGTAGTCGCCATGGATACACTCTTAATCCAACCTTACTCCGACCTTAAACTAGCTAGCACCATGGAATAACTTTTAGTCTAAGACTAGAGTCAGATTAGTATAATCTGTCCTTATTCCGTGTTTATTAATACGGAAATTTGTTAGTACCAACCTAATGCTTGGAATAAAGTTAATCTTGCCTTAGTCCAAGTTTATTAATAAGACGGATTACGTTTATATTCATAAAACATTTATTTACACCAATTAGTAAAATTAAATTGAGGAGTCATGTCACATCGATTCGATGAATCACTTATGATTGGGCCTTACCTACAACACTATGCTCCGCGCTTGCACCATTTAAAAAAATAAGGTCATTGACAGCTGTCAGTTTAGTCTACAAAATTATAAATCACAGTATAGGATACTTTTTATCCCAGGAAGACGTTACCTTGGGCTAATTCCCGACCTTCACGCGGGCGCAATTCACGAGGTAGTCCACGAAGCGCACCCAAAAGAAGCCCACCCAGAGGAAGCCCACCCAAAGTAGTCCATCTTGCGCACCCGTAGGTGGGCTTCAAATAAAAAATTAAAATAATTAATTTCCTATTCCACGAAGCACACCTACGAATATTACTCGCATAGTGCGGGGACTAACTGGCAGACGCTAGCAATAACAAAGTCTATATTTATGTAGGTAATTATAACTTGTACTTATGATATTTTAATCCCGTACCATTTCTAGTAAGAGTTAAGGGTCATACAAGATTTATGATGATAAACATTGTTTATTTATAACAAGACTAGGCTATCTTTAAGTCTAGAACTTTCTAAAATAGATGTTAAAGTCAGTCTATTAGAAAGATGCGTAGTTCTTTATCTGACTCAATACAAAGCTGGCTAGATTACATACTCTTCATCATCATCAGCCTATTAATGTTCCCACTGCTGGGACACAGGCCTCCTCTCTGTGAGAGGAAATGGGCCGTTATCCACCACGCGGGGCCAGTGCTGGTTGGTGGATGTCACATGTCTTCGAATTATTGGTTCTAGGACATGCCGGTTTCCTCACGATGTTTTCCTTCACCGTTTTGAGAACAGTGGTGATGAAATAATTTACACAAAGTAAAGCGCCTGCCTGGGCTCGAACCCACGACCTACAACTTGTAAGTCACGGCCGATACCACTGGGCCACCACTGCTGATCACCACTGGGCCACCACTGCTCACAACTGGGCCACCACTGCTCTGGGCCAAAATAATGGGGCATCATAGACCCATTCCAAACACGTGCTAGAATGGAGCCTCTTCGCAGGATATGCACCACCTCCTTGTCTGCCTTTTGTGCCCAGCCGCCAGCACCTTGCGGGATCTGAACGTGGCGAAAGACAAGTGTCCAGGTAGCCCCACATGTTCCGTCGGTAGAATATGAATAGTAGAGACAAAACTTAAGTAAATCTACACGATATGAAGAAGAAAAGGCAACGATACAGTTGCCAGAGGTAGTGCAGAATAGGGAACATAGTTGTTTGAGATTTAAATAGAATACTAATAGAGAAAACAGAATGAAAATTTTATCGAAAAAAGAAAGAGATATAACAATAAAAAAAAACTGTCCCACTCTAAGTACGCCGTTTTCTATGGCGTTTGGGCGTCGTACCATCTGGCGTCATGTGGCACGTCGGACTTCTTCTGTTTATAATTCTCAACTTTGACGCTTTATAACTTCGTCTCTGATCAAGATATTTTAAATATTCTTTCATAATTGTTTGCTATAGTTAATTAAGTATTTCGTATAGTAAGTAAAATAAATACATGCATATTCCCTATTCTAAAGCAATGTAGATTATTTTAAGTTGGTCCATAATGTCTCAATAAGATGCGGCACTATCGTGTAATAATTCGAATTTTCGAATTCTGGCTAGGATTATTCATTTTCAAAAATTTTGTTGCAGTTTTAGTTTTTAGGGTTCCGTACCCAAAGGCGCCAAAGGGTAAAAACGAGACCCTATTACTTAGACTCCGCGGTCCGTCTGTCACCAGGCTGTATCTTATGAACCGTGATAGCTAGACAGTTAAAAAAAACACAGATGATGTATTTCTGTTGCCGCTATAACAACAAATACTAAAAACGGAATAAAATAAATATTTTAGTGGGGCTCCCATACAACAAACGTAATTTTTTTGCCGTTTTTTGCGATAATGGTACGAAGCCCTTCGTGTGCGAGGCCGACTCGCACTTGGCCAGTTTTTTATGAATATCCCTTGCCTCCTTTGAGTGATTTTCGCTATTTCTCTTAATTTCGGATTTTACCATCCACGACCATTTCAAAAACTCACTCTGTAATTCTGTATATATGGCGGAAAGTAAAGTACTAATCTATTTTCGTACAGAGTCTCTAGAGTTATACTCTAGATAAACTGGCATTCTGTCAGCGATGTCGATGGTAGAAATTCCAAAATGTAAGGGATTGATCACGTGGCATTTAGAAAGATTCAAAATTCAAAACAAAGTCAAAACAAAGTCTCCCGCCGCGTCTATACGCGATAAACTCAAAAAATAATGAGCGGATTTTCATGCAATTTTCACCAATAGACAGAGTGATTCATGAGGAAGGTTTAGATGTATAGTTTGTTGTTTTGTGTAAATTGGTTGAAATATGACGATAATTGTTGTAAATGTCGGCAATACTCAAGCCGCCTGAGAGCTTTCATCGAAAACGCTGCCTCCTAATCCCTTTCCTTCGTAAGGTTTATTCCAAATTACACCTGAGCATGGATGGCGCTAGTGGAATAAAATAGGAAAGGTCAATAAAGAGATAATGAAAGTGATACAAAAGAAACCCAATCAAATTGTTGCCATGATTACTAAGATTTCATAAGTTTAAACGTGAGTCCAATCTCTGTACGAAATTAGATAGGTATCACAAATTAGCTTTGAATGACCTAACTCGGTTGGAGCAATGTTTTTATAATGTGTTTACCACAATAAGCGCATCGGTGCGAAGGCAGCTAAACCTTGACTTTTTCAAAAATGGATAGTGTGCAATATTTTCCTTTAGCGTTATTGATTTAATTTTTCTGATTATTGTGTGCCTGCTAGTGCAAGTGATCCCTAAGATCTCTTTAAAATTATTATATCTCTAGCCGTGAGAACCTGTAATTGGCTTAATGTAACTTACTCAACTTGTTTATTCATTTTATGTATAGCTGTTGGTTTTCCATCAAATAATTAAATAAATAACATTGCTATTTTCTAAAACAATAGGAATTAACCATTGTGCTGACTTTTCAGATACAAAATGATTAGGAAAGGGGTATAAATCGCTCTACCCCTACCAGAACAAAAAAAAAGTAGAGGCCACCCGCTATTGACCTGGTGGTCCAATACAGAAAGGGACCTTAAGCAAGCCCGATTGGCAGAACAACAGACAACCCAAGAAAGAACAACTTGGCGAAAATAATGGGACCAGGGAAGTAAGAAGAAGATGGTAAATCTCATGAATGGCACTAGGTATAATCAAGCCTGTAACGTTCCCACTGTCGCCAGGATTGTATTATAATAATAATAATAAATGTTTATTGGTGCAAAAAAAGGTTACATTACAGTTTGCATACACGTACAGTCAACTATATTGCAATTGAGGCGGAGCGCGTCTTTAGCACCCGTCTCGAATAGGATATGCTATCTTTTGCCCATTCATTCACATATAGCACTAACTTTGTCGACGTATGCAGAAAGCTTGAGAAGTATCTAAACTAGAAGAATGCCAAAGTTAAAGAAGTAAGCTCGGATATTTTTGCATTTGGCCTTGTCTATCAAAAAAAAAACTACTACCCATGTTGTTAAAAGTTAGGGGGGATGCAATCACCCCCTTGCACATTCCTTCCTGCGCCCATGAGGCGTCCACTCTGTGAAGGGGTATGGGCTTTAATCCACCACCACGCGCACTCAGTGACGACGAATTTTGAATTCTAGGATATACTGGTTTCCCAAACTAACATAATAAATACTCAATTTTTATTGTTTATTTATCAAAATGTTGTTTGTAAAAGGTACTGGGGGGTGACCATAAGCTCTTAGAGCAAGATTATTTTGATTGTGCGTAAGGGACAGATGACTGACTGACTCTAAGGGACAGATGACTGACTGACTCTAAGGAAGAGACTCTCCGATTACTAAAATGCTTTCACTGAAAGATAGCTACACTATCGTCATCCACTTTAGGCTACTCTTCATTCTGTGAAAATCCATTTACCTGTAACATAGGCTATGGAAGCTAAACTATTCCTTAATAAATAGGTGCTTACTGTTACTTAAATAGACCATTAGATTGATACTTTAAGAGGAAATATGGGCAGAGAGCGCCGACTGAATTTCCTTAGTAAAAAGTCATAATTCGAGGCTTGGCTCTCGTCTCTTTCCTCCTCCAATATTGGACCACTTTAAAAGATATTCCATAAACTGGTAAAGTAAGATATATATTATGTCCCTATGTTTTCCTTTTTTCATTTATATTTGTCAAATTTGCACACTAAGCCTCTGTTGAGCATTTTTTGAAGGCTCTAATGCTTCTAAAGATAATGTATCATCAAAAAGGAAAACATAGGGACATATCTTTAATTTTCAGTTTACGGAATGTCTTTTGAATTGGTCCAATATCGGAGGAGAAAAGAGACGAGAGCCAAACCTCGAATTATGACTTTTTACTAAGGAAATTCAGTCGGCGCTCTCTGCCCCCGTTTCCTCTTAATATTGTTCTTGTTCAAAATGATTGCAAAGAATCACTGTTTTTGAATTTAAGATTGGGTTATTATACATGTCGTAAAAATGTTCCTACTGCCAATAATTCGGGTCAGCTAATAAACTTGAGATAAAAAAACTAACAAAACTGCGATGTTATTGTGTCTCGTTAGAAACGGAATTGTACTTGTATAAACATGAACCCGGCCGAGTAAGGTCACACAAAAATAATTTGGTCATGTTTTTATCAGTGGAATATACCGCGATTTGTTAAGTCAGTCGAGTTGAGCCCACGAAATTGGAAATCTCTTTAACAACTACCGGCTACGACGCTGCTACAATTAAACAATGATGCTGCTACGGTAGTGATATGACGACGCAACTGTAATGCTACGACGCGACGTCTCTACGGTAGTTACGACGCCGACGGTGCTACGCCAATGCTACAACGCTGCTATGGTAATGCTACGACGGCGCTACGACAAATCTAAACTCCATTTACTATAACATTAGACATTTATTTAAGACCATTTTACAGCCAGTTCAACTGATTGTGACTTCTATAGCGTTGGTGATACGACAAATGGAAGCTGCAGTAAACTGTTTGTTTTGGTAACAGGTTTATGCTTTTTATGTCATCCTTATGTTTACGAGATAGAACTCAAAATTGGTTGAACGGACTGTAAAAAGAGTTGTATAGAAGTCTAATGGAGTATAGGGTGATACAAACAGGTTCAAGAAAAACACAGAATTTACAACGTAAGTATATAGTTTTAACTTTTGTAGCATTGTTTTTATTTCGATACAAAGAATGTGCGATATTTACGTTAAACGCTCAATTAAACAAACGCTCCATAAAAAAAAAATCCTACCTATTGAATATTTTTGTTTGTTTTGTTTATTTTTGCTTGGTGCCTTCTGTGGTATTTCTTCGTTGGTGGATGGATGTGTGGGTGTTTTAGAGAGTGACCTTTTCCTTTTCTCTTTTGTGACGTTTGAGTCAGCCTTCCCTTTAATTATTAGTTGGTCATATCGAATCACAGCTTTGTTATTATTATTGAATATTTTTGTAAGATTTACAAATTGTGTGTGTAGGTCATTATGACCTGAATTATCGATTCAATAACCTTCAATTAAAACAACGTTCGACTATTTTTAAATATATTCCGTAAACTGAAAATTAAAGATATATACTATGTCCCTATGTTTTCCTTTTTGATGATACATTATCTTTAGATGCACTAGAGCCCTCAAAAAATGCTCAAAATTGCGCTGTCAACAGAGGCTTAGTGTGCAAATTTGACAAATATAAATAAAAAAAAGAAAACAGGGATATAGTATATATATTACTTAACCAGTTTATGAAATATCTTTTAAATTGGTCTAATATTGGAGGAGGAAAGAGACGAGAGCCAAACCTTGAATTATGACTTTTTACTGAGGAAATTCAGTCGGCGCTCTCTGCCCATATTTCCTCTTAAATAAATACAGTAAGTACCTGCTTACAATCGTAGTATAAACCCAGACGCCCCTTTAAAACCATTTCCCCTCAATAGCTTATTATTAGATTTTCCTTCTTCAAGTTACGAAGCATTTCAAACACAACTTACTTGCGAGTTTTCCGACATTTATTTACCAACAAATTACGTCGTCACGTTACGCCAAACGAAAAAGGTCCGATATTAAAATGGAGGTAACCGATAACATTTCCGATTTTCTTTTTTCGAATTTCATTTAACCGATAAGTATAGAGCGATATACAATCTTCGCCGGCGCGTTTCTCTAAGGGAACTGTTTAAGAACATTAACATCATGACGGTTCCTTGTCAATATATTTATGAAAACATCTTGTACCTACGTGATAAAGAATTTACATCTTTATAGTAAAAACGGAGACAGAAATAATTACGTTACTAGAAATAGGGACCAATTATTTCAAACAGGTTTCAGACTGGCTAAAGTAGCCTCATCTTTCATGGGGTAGGTATTGTATAAAATGTTACAATAAAATTCCTCCCCACATTCTAGAACTGAATGAGACGAAACTTGTATGAAACGCACACTACGCAGGCAGGCATATTATAAGTTGGGTATCACTGATAAAAATGCTTAGCTCAATGCTAGTCCTGCTCCACAAACACTAGGGCACAAAAACAAGTGGTAAGCAGAACATTATTGTTTTGAAGTATTGTTGGACCTGCTGAAGACTGTATGAATGTATTTGTATTGTATAAAGTCAATTTATTTTAGTTTTATAAAACTGCACAGCACATGTGTGAGTACTATGTATCTATCATTTACTTTATCTATGTGTTGCTCGTTGACTTGTGTGTGCCCTGGCAGTTGAGTGTGTCATGCTCTTTCTAATATATCTCTGATGGTGGCACATGTATTGGATCATTCGGTTCCCTTCATGATGGTTGAGCTGAGTGGTGCCAATCCATGCGTCATGTCCGTGAAAGGGTGCCATCAGTCGGGATTGGTCATAACTTAAATGCTTCGTGCTTTTAATTACGTACTTATTTTAATTTTGAATTGTTTGTTTTACTCTAGACGCTTTTACGAGCACGTCTTTTTACATTATTACACATAATATATATTTGCCAACAAGAATGATATAACCAAATAATTGTAATTAAAACTGATGAAAAATAGTGTCCGTGGAGTTTCTTGCACGTTCTTCTCCATAGAGACGCTTGCGAATGTGCAACTTCATAAAGCACAAGATTCATATTTTGTTTGACAATTCAAAATTACCAATACAAGGTTTAGTTGAATTAAAAATGTTTTGATTATGATTTTGATTTTAGTAATCGAAGATTTGTCCCGTTTAAATGTACACTTGCTTTTTTCTATTTACTGTAGACATTGGCTGAATAGTAGATATCGGCTTAGCTCGATGACGATTGACGGGTACCTACGTTTGGTAGGTATTATAATAATATGTGAGACCTTATCAGCTGCTATACAAAAGTGGGCTTGACAACGAAATATACCCAAATGTTGTTACTTCTCAGATAATTTCGCCATCATAATTGGATGTATAAATATTATTATATACTCAGATTACGTTGGAGGGTGTGAGGCCAGGCCTCCGAGAGGTCATCTGGCGACCCTCTTATCATTTTGTTATCAATCCGGAGTTCTCCGTAAGTTGTGTGATGTGCAATAATATTTGTGTGTAAATGGTTTCGTGTGCAGAGATAAGGTAGAGAAGGTTAAGTTCGTGAAGTGTTTTGAGTAGTGCCGTTTGAAAACCTTTAAATAAAAATGTATGAAAGTATTTTTGTGCAAAAAATGTGTTTGTTTAATTTTTGTTTGGATCAGTTGCAGTTGAAAAATTATATCACAATTAGGAATGAGATGAAATAAAAATGTTATTTGACCAGTTTATCGACAAAATACTATAATAGTATAGGTACTACTAGCGAAAACAGAATCAAAATTGATCGAAAACCGAACGCTATATAACAATGTAAAGAAATTATCTGCCCCTCTCTACTAAAACGCAGTTTTCTATGCTTCCGTAGAAAACGGCGTTTCGAAAGGTGGCTGACGTCAGATAGCTGCCTATCTGACGTCAGATGGCTCGTCGAACTTTTCTTTCTAATTCTCAAGTCTGATTATAACTACGTCTCAGATCAAGATATCTAAAAAAATCTTTCATTCACATATTGTTTACTATTAAATGTACTTAGATATATGTCATGTCAACATGCAAATTCCCTATAATTTATTTCATTACAATTAAATTGTGTCGATATTAATGATAAGTAAAAAAATGAACAACACAGCTACAATTACAACCGATTAAAATGAAATCTGGCCAAGTGCAAGTCGGACCTTCGCACGAAGGGTTCCGTACCACGATCACAAAAACGGCAAAATAATCACGTTTGTTGTATGGGAGCCCCACTTAAATATTTATTTTATTCTGTTTTTATTATTTGTTGTTATAGCGGCAACAGAAATACATCATCTGTGAATTTCAACTGTCTAGCTATAACGACGAACCTTTGTGCCTATTGGCCTTGTTTGTTCTGTCTCCTGCTTGATATGGAGGGAAGTGGAAATTTGTACTTTTTCCTACTCCTCCGTTATTATTTTCTGATTAATTTCGTTGCGGGATCCAAGACAGTTAAATTCATTCTCCGGGACTTCGTCGAGCTTCATTGCCTCGGCGCTTTTCTGGTGGTCGCCACTGTTGATTCTGGCTTTCAGGAGTTGCAGTGGTTTGGGAATAGTGCGGTGGGATTGTCTAGCTATAACGATTCATGAGATACAGCCTGGTGACAGACAGACAGACGGACCGCGGACAGTCTTAGTAATAGAGTCCTCTTTTTACCCTTTGGGTACGGAACCCTAAAAACGGACATTTCGTAGTTGATGTTCATTTATAGGCGAGTAACAAAAACACCAGCGATTGGACAAAATGAATCGTTATCATCCCCGATCTGTCAAGAGCGAAGCAAAGAAGAAGTTAATTTATTGAATCTTGTAATAGGTGTTTTCTTCAGGTTATAAGTAAATTTATTGGTACCTAAGTTTCTTTTGATCATCACTGACATCGTTAATGGAAAACATCGTAAGGAAAGCTGGCCTTAGGTACAGTTAAAATAAGTTTCAAATCGCCAACCTGCAGAATTACAATGCTGACAAGCATCTTGAATTTGCCTTCTTTGTATGAGAAGAGCCCTTCTCCTGCAGTGGGACAGTTTTAGGATGCTAATATTGGATGGAAAACTGTTCGGCAGATATCTACCCAACTAGCAAAACAGTCTCAGTACCCGCACTTTATAAGAGTTGTAGGCTTAAGGCGCTCTTATAATTGTTTTGGCACATGCCATCGATCCTAAATTACTTTTAGACAAGCCGGTATGGACTCAAAAACATTCAGTCTCATAACCAAATCTCATATATGTATATGAGAGTATATTAAAATGCTAATGTAAGACACTCACTCCTACAAAAGCATTTACTAAGATTAACTGCATTTGAGTAAACTTACTCTTATATGCATATTTTCTAAGCTCGTTTGATTTTATAATAGACTTGCTAAATGTTATTGTAAGAATTTCAGACTAATATCAGCATTACATAAAAGCACTGTAAGTACGTACATTTCTGATCTTATTTGAAACTATTATAAGATCAACAATCCGATCAAGTAATGGATAAGTATGATATAAGAGTGATTTTGGATTAACATATTTACAATACAAGACAAGACCAATATGTGAGCATTTGATCTTAGATCGATTTTGGGAATACAAATTTTAAGAGTAAGATTTTAATGGCCATATTTTATTTTAAATTTTTATGGTAATAATAGATTACAAAAACTGGAAAAACTTACGAAAACTGGTGGCTACAGGAGGAAAGTTTTTAAGAAGTACAACGACATGTTAAAAAGAAAAACAAATATACCGCTGCCAGGACAAGATAGTGTTAAGAAAAATATCAGTGAGGGTTCTGCAGTTTTTGCTTTCGTACTTTCGTACGTACGTAACTTAACGAACGAAATTTAGTCTGGATTGAAATGATTTCAATGAAGGTGAATCAAGGGAATTAGATTTATTCTTGACCTTGTTGTAGTGGCTACATCCGTGACATTTTTCACTCAACAAGAAGTGTGTTTCTTTCCAAGGCTATGCTAAATGTTTTAGCATACGGAAGTCTTTCTTGACCAATAACGGTCTATATCCATATAAACAACCATTAAACATCACAAATATTGTACTTTGAATTAAAAAGTAATTTACAAAGCATAATGGTATTAAGTGTTCAGGTTCAGTTTTTCTTTCTCCCTGGCGATTCAAAGTTTTATGTTAAATTGCGAGGAACCCTAATTTATTTCAATATGGAGTTACCTTTAGTATTCCAAATGCTAAAATTAGAGTAAACAATCTTATAACAGTCTAATAGTGCGCTTATAAAATGCAGCTCTACTAATGGCGACACTATCAATACAAATTAACGAAAAAAATAATTAAACGAGAACAGGAAATACATTATTTATAAGGCGTATGAAGTTTGAAGCGTAAAATGGGGTCTATTTAACAGTAAATAATATTTTCCAATGCAAATATTTACCGTAAAACTTAAATGTACGCACTGAAATTACGGCACATTAGTATAACAATTAACTTCACAGCAACTTTAATTGCAATTTGTTATTTTTTCTTCCGCTGTAAAACTGAAACCATAAGTATCGCAGCACTCCACGAACTTTATAAGTAAGTTTGATCTGACGTAAAATCAAAATGAGCTTGCTTTGGCTCAAAAGATGCTAACGTTAGACCAATATAAGCCTATGCAGGCTTATAACATACTTAGGTAAAATCAATATTAGTCTAAGTCGGCATAAATTAATTTTGGCTAGATTACTGTAAGTATAAACAGCATTCAATTAGACTGATATAAGAACGATATAACACTAAATATGCTTATAAATGGTGCCCAAATGCAGGCTTAAACGATTATATAGGAGTGATGTAAGAGTGAGAAAATTGTAGTCTTAAGATTGTAATATAATATATAAGCATAGTTTTTGCTGGTTGGGTATTTAGTAACTTATTACTGCTGCTTGCGGACATCTGCTATACCAGTCCACGCAGTCCCAGCGCGAACAAAGAAAATTTAGTTCAAATAAATGTCACTAGATTGCGCGATATGTATCGATTTGTTATTGAATTGTGTGTAAAATTAACATTTTTTAGGATTGAGCATAAAAAAAGGTTATTTTTAATCAACTCTCCTAAGCAAAAAAATATGGAATATTGGGCTCTTAATTCACATTTCAAAGATTATTCGAACGGATCATTTAAAATTGATTACAATAGATGGTGCGTTTTTAAATTTCTGAGGCATGTACTCGATTTTATTAAATTTGTATTGTAACACATTTTGGCACAACGAAACTGTAAAAACCTGAAAAAAATACGTAGTTATAAAAATAATCAGCATAATCAGACGAATAACGCTAGTTACGTCGCCGTCGGCACGGTTTCTTTATATAGGATGAGGCATCTGTATGCTAGTATTATTATTATCTGTGAACAGACACTTCATAGTTACTGTCAAAGAGAGATAAGGAGAGTTTTGGCGGGAACGTAATGGCGTCTATGTTGCTTCTCTGTTTTATTTTCCTAAAATTGTGTTAGGTTGAATGTTTAGTGTAAAAATTGTGGTTTTTTATTGTAATAATATTAGTGAGCGTGGACGAGTGTGGGCAAGTAAAACACAGCGGTAGAACATTATGAGTTTGTTCATGTTGTCGACAAAACTCCGTAGCAGCTTCCAATAAAGTTACCGCCATTTTACTGCGGCCTAATTAGGACATTGGACTAAAAACTTAAAGAACCTAGAACTTCTATATCTAAACGTGACACTGGCTAAATACACAAACCGTGCGAAGACGAAATAAAAAAAAGGCTTCCCCAGTATTGCTACATCGACGTGACCTGTGCCACGAGCATCCAGCACATTGCCTTATCCTTAAGATCATTGATCCTCCTAATAGGAGGCCTTCCTACGCTACGTCTCCTGTTACGCGGTCACCACTCCAGAACTTTCCAGCCCCATCGACCAACCGTTCTGCGAGCAATGTGCCCTGCCCACTTACCGACTTTGGAAATGGGTACTTAATTCGGTAAACCTTGTAAATTCCTTCAAACATAATTGTTATCAATGCGCCCATTATTTTTATACTTTATTATAAACAATGTTAATTACGGGTTATTTCAACAAAGGAATGTCCGATAAACTTATTGTTATGCCACCGATATGATACAACTTTAAACAAATTTTGCGACGTTTTCGTACATAACATCAGTTATCTTGTCTTGCTGAAAAATGTGTGCACAGCTGCACGTCTCACGAATAGAGCAGTTTCAGTAGGAGAGTTATACTCGTAAGAGTCGTAAGTACAGTCATTCTGGAGGAATTCATTTTCAAAGCAGCATTCACGTCATTCTAAAAATAATTATTTTTCGGTTTAGTGGTTGCGGTCTTGGTAATATTTGTTTAACAATTGAATCTAAAGTTTTTGGCTGAGTTAGTTAAGTTTAAAGAGTTCAGAAACCACCTAATGCTGCAATTACTAAATAAAATCCTTTAGTATAAATTCAAGGATTAGTTAAGTTTAAAGAGTTAAGAAACCGCCTAAAGGTCTATCCACACATTTCAGGGCCGTGCCAGGGATGTGGATGGACGGACCGTGCCCCGTCATGGGCTCAAAAAAATATCGTTGTGTACATTTTATATGAAGTCGTTCACACACGTCCGTGCACGGGCCGTGCACGGGCCAGTGACAGATCTCTTATGACTGGGTCCGGCCCTGTCACGTCCCGGACATGGCCCTGATATGTGTGGATAGATCTTTATGCTGCAATTACTAAATAAAGTCCTCGTCAATAGAAGCTATAAATAAAGAATTCTACTAAGTTACGTAGCGACCAAATTCGATACTAACGAACAATTTCACTTGGTCGGGCGATATTTGGAACTGGAACGTGTCTACCACAAAACATTAGACGACAGCGCTATAAATCGCTAAAATATAACCCGACCAAGTGAAATTGCTTATTAGTTTCGTATTACACGTATGTAATTTTGAGTTGATTGAATTTGGGATTATTTGTTGTTAATTGAATTGTCGCTACGTAACTTAGTAGAATTATTAATTATCAAAATTTATAGCTGCTCGTGACGGGGCCTTTACATGCTCGTATAATTCAAGTTGACTCATAAATCAATCAATTAGCAAATTATTTTAGGATTTTTCTAATTATTTTAGTATCAACTGCCAGCCTAATTGGATGCAGCTGTATACCAATATTTTACATCGAGCAAAGATTCAGATATTCGTACCATAAACAGGTCAGTTTCGACAACTCAGTAACTGGGTGACACGATACGCCTTAGCTAGACTGGTGTCTGATTTTTTGGTTTCTGTCTACCGTTATGACTGTAAAAAAATCTGCAAATGATATAAACCAGCCCCAACAAACGGTTTAACATGCATTCCCAGGCCGTATTAACTAAGTTTAATACTTAGTTAATACGGCCTGGGAATGCATGGGCTGGTTTATATCATTTGCAGATTTTTTTACAGTCACAGCCATATTCCTTTAATTAAAGACATAACTGCACCAAAGGTTTCTGACCAACTCGAGTAAGACAGTTCTCTAGCCAAACGTTAGTGCAAACATAATAATTTTCCTTCATCCCATTTACACCTTAACTTCTGGCATGTCCCTGTCTGCGTACACGGCAACCACCCACTCGCTAGCGTCACGACTGATCGATCGCGAAGTGAAAATAGACTCATATTAAATAAAAGAGTTGCGCGTGGCCATGCTTGATGGCTATGTAGTTAGTTATGTATGCAACTGTTGGCAAGAGTTGCAAGTTGCGACGTTCACACGTGGGTGAACTAAATGTTCGATTAAGAACGTGGGCCAATATAATGCTCATTAGATATCTAGATATTAATAACACTTTTTTTAAGAATGGTTGCGTTAAAGAACTGCGAACTTTCTTTTTAGGGTGAAGAGAGGAAATTGATTTACAGCTCCTTAGGAAATGTCTCGCATCTGGCAGACCATAGCGGCTGTCTAGAGTCTACACTACTAAAGTCATCTTTTAGCGCATGCGTAACGATGTAGATTGTGATGTGTTACTGTAAAAGACCGAACTACGGTAAAACCTGAGATTTACCAAGTTTTACTGGTAAAAGTACGAAATGATCTAAGATATCGTTAATTTCGGGCTTTTTTTATTTTAGATCGGTTTGCTCTTGACTCTAGTCTAGGTCAGAGGTGACAGGGACAAAGTCGACGATGGAGCCAGCTCACCCAGAAGAAGCAATCTTGACTTGTAAATGTTCAAAAAATATGTCTGTACCACACTATGATATGAAATGGTGTGAACAATTAAGGATTCATTCATTAATATACCAACATGATTTTAAAACATTTTCGAATAAATTTAACGGTAAATGTTGTATCATTTGGGTATTTTTTTAAATCATGATATTATCCTAAGATTTACCGAGTGATTGCTGGTGAAAGCCCGAAATTATCCATTATCATCGATCATTTCGGACTTAGAATCGAAATTTTAGGCTTTACCGGTAAATCCTAGGTTTTACCGTATTTCGGGCTTTTACAGTAACATGTGTTACTGTTGGCAAGTTTAGTTAACTGTGACATTCAGACGTTGGTGAATTAAATGTTCGATTAAGAATGATGGCCAATTCATTGTCCATTATATAATTGATTGCACCTTTCTATTAAGAATTGATACTTTAAAGAAGAGGGTTGGTTTCTTTAAGCCTAGGATGACCAATATTGTTGCTATAGGTACAGGAATTGACTTGAAGGCAGAAATAGTCATGGCTATTCAGCTGATAGATGTCCATTGTTGGAAATAAACCTCACCAAGGCTTCGCAAGACCGGTCCTTATGCTTATCGCATCCGGCGGATTCCCGAGGCATTCCATACTCTGCACTAGGTACTCAAGTTTACTATTTAGGGGCAGAAGTAGTAGGTACTTAATTGTAGGTAATGCCGTTTCGTCGATTCCAACTTAATTTTTGGGCATTTTATTCTTGTGATATTCGAAAGAAAGCGAGTTTTGAATTTGTAACATTTCGTTCTGAGGGTCCCTTGGCATACCTACCTAAGTTTATCAGAAATAACAAAGAAAATCACTTACTTTTTAGTTATTCGAGAAAAGAAGAACACCATTTTGATTTCCCGCTGTAGTTTACCGCTCCAATCGTTTGATATCCTGTAACAAGGAAAATTGACAATTATAACTTTGCGATGAACAAACATCCAGCGAAGAGAAAGCGGAATCAAGCCACAAATATACCTAGAACAAGATTTCAGAGTCCCTATGACTTTACAGATTTATCCAAGTATACAGCTCGCCAATTACGATATCTGACACCCCCTGAAATGTGAAGCCTAATTCAATTGCACAGAGCTTAATCCCGGACTACGGACGAATTGTGTAGTGATGTAGTCAAAATCTAATTAAAACCAGTAAGTAACTATACAATGCTAGCCAAAGCTAGTGCGTGGCTAATAGCGGTCAGTCACTCTCGGCGCAAGCGTCGGGGTAGTAATCAATTGAGTTATTTTTAGTGACATTTGAATTAAAATATTGTTTGATTTAGATTAACCTACTTAATACAGACCTTAAATTCGTTTTTTCATTGACAGACAACGTATTGTCTAAACCGCCGAGTCTACACTAGGCTTCTACAAGCATGAGCATAAAAATTCCGTTTATTACGAAAGTGTTCGCTAAAGTTGAAAAGAAGTCTTATTTTGAAATATGTTCTTTTAAAACATTTGTTTGTCAGTCAAATGGATTGGTCAGGGTGTAAAGGTGCAATAAGAAAGGATTTTCCAAAGTCAACTCTTTAACTGATAAAATAAGGGAGAATGAAGCTACTACTGGCAAATAGCGACTTAAATATACAGCGATACATAATTTTGTATGAATGCGAAAGAAATCAATACCTTAGTCTATTAGTAGATAATTTTTTGACAATTTTCTTGGTTTGACAATCAAGGTTCAGTGACATCTCTGAGAGTAACCGACCGACGACGCGACGGCTTTTTTTTTGGGACAATCCCACCGCACTATTCCCAAATCACTGCAACTCCTGAAAGCCAGAACCAACAGTGGCGACCACCAGAAAAGCGCTGAGGCAATGAAGCTCGACGAAGTCCCGGAGAATGAATTTAACTGTCTTGGATCCCGCAACGAAATTAATCAGACGCGACGGCTCAAAACCCACGGCTTGTATTGGGAGGCATTGTAGGTATGGTTCTTTGCAGAGCCAAAATTAGAAGACTTTTTTAAAGGTAGGCTAACCTAATGTTAGGAATACTTTGTAGGTGCTCGGTAAATGATGGATATCACATTCACACTTATATACACTTAACGATTGGGGAATACTTTCATAGTGCGTACAGCTGAGGGGTGGAATACCCAGCCGGTGTTTCGTTATATCTACAACCTAGGGCAAGCGTGCTTCGCTGTCGACCACATCATCGCTTACCATCAGGTAAGTTAGAAGATAATGGTCAAACGCGATCCATAAATAGTAAAAAAATAAATGGAGCCTCCATTTTATAATTTATTCGTTACAAAATGGAAAAATCAATAAAAATATTGTGTGAGTAACATTTAGAATTTTTCAATTCTCTTTCCATGATTTCAGACCGTAGGTTTATTGCTTGTAGTTTTCTACGCGAGTAGAAAGCTGGTGCGAATATAGATTTTGGCAAGTCATTTGTTCTTTATTTATGTGTCTAACGATATTCCGAGGTCAAAGTACCACTGCACTGTCACTGGCCGGTTGTTTGTTTTAAAGTCTATTAATAAAGTTATGATTTATTGGCAACAATAAAGCCATTATGACCTGATGAACCTTTATAATGTTGTGCTATTATAAGTATATGAAAGGATATGTGGATCGATTCAATTTTCTGATTTTTATTATGGAGCATATTAATTGTATCTTCGTGTTTTGAAACTGTAACCGTAACGTTAAATTCCTTAAAACAAGGGTGTGTCTGTTATTGTAAAAGCCCAAACTACGCTAAATCCTAGGATTTACCAATGGTAAAAGCCCGAAATGATCTAAGATAATCGCAGATTTCAAGCTTTTACCTGAAATCGCACGGTGAGTGTTTGATTCTATGATACACTTTAATTCTATGAACAGTCGAAATCACCGAAAAATAATCTAACAAACATAATACCAACTTTGGTGGAGCTAATCAGTCAATTGTTAAATTGTTCTCATCACTTCGTATCATAGTGTGTCATATACATTACAATTTTTTAAACATTTACTAGTCTCTTGACGTAAATCCTAAGGCTTAACACGCATCGATTTTTTTTTACCGCAATACGTGCAGCTTCATACAATTCCATAGGTCGCAGAATGGGCGGAAAAAAAAACGCGCGTATAAAAATCGCAGTGCGTGCTAATCCTTAAATTTACCGTGTGATTCCTGGTAAAAGCCGGCAGTTAGCAATTATCATAGATCATTTTACCAGTATGACTTGGTAAATCCTAGGTTTTACCGGTAAATCCTAAGATTTACCGTAGTTCGGGTTTTTACAGTAACATATTTATTGCATGTATTTTTTTCTGACCTGAGGCCTTAGTGCAAGTTTTTATTCACGCTCAATCGCGTTAACGTAACTACAATTTGTATTGAAACTGGATAAGCGCCGTCTGGTGACGGCAAGGCAAAACCTCTTTTTTTGTATACATTTTGACATAAGAGATCGTTTACGATATCACGAGTGAGTACGTTAAAAAACTCGCACTAAGCACACTGAAAACACTTATTCGTGTATTTAAAATTGACTTGAAAGCAGCCAAAATTCGGATAACACCCGTTAATGTCTTACATGGCAGAAATTACCAATTAGGTAAATATTAATGCATAGAGGCATTGGTTTATTAGACATCCTATTTCCCGTGTTTGCATTTTCCCCTGTGTTTTACAGCATCCGTCGCTGCGTCAGGCGTGTAATTGTATTTTACTAAAAGCTCTGGAAAAACCAGACACTGTAAAAAGGAAGCAACACTCCAGCTCCGTTTACTAAAATGACTGATGGCCGCCCTACGTCCGCGCTAACTAATAGATATTAGGTATTTAAATATAGAGGCATATGTGATCGATAAACTAACTCGTTTTGTTGGGTATTTGGTCGGTGATGTAGGGTCAACATTGTTTGTTATGTTGGTAAGTAACGGCAAAATATTTTTTCCTATTTCAGCATGACTGTAGGACTGCCGAAGTGCCGACTGAGGCAGGCAGTTTCGTACATTTTAAATTTTGAAATTAGCTTACCAAATTGTACTCCTCAGTTTCGATAGAAATTTAGAAATTGAGGAGCCAAATATAATGAAAAATCAGAATAACACTATAACTAAACTGAAAATAAAAAAAAAATTGTAGTCTGGATAGATGCCTAAGCACAGATAATATAATACTAGCATAGCTTAAGTAATAAAACCTTTTTTTATATTCTAACAAAGTGAATTTTCTTTTTCTCAAAACTTCTACTACAAATACTCCACTGCTGGGGACACCTTCGACGATACCTTCCAGCTTTCTGAGCTCGGAGTTGCAAGAGTCGTTCTGTCGGCTTTGATTCGCGAGCTGGGGTTAACAGATAGCGCCTCATAAAATTGTGCGATGCCGAGGAGCAGAGAGTCACCCAGCTCATTAGTGACAATAGGAGATGCGCAACTCCACAGATATAAATCTAACTAGATGACGCGATTGTGAGTACTTCACGTGTCAAAAACGAAGTAAAACTACGATCAATGATCGTACTTTGAGCATTATCGGCACCGGAAATCCACCGAAATCTAGAAAAATGCCGATCTGTCATAACTGTACAGAAAAAATTGGCCGATGCATTGCAAATGTTTTCTTTCATTGGTAAGTAAATTTATTTTTAAACTAGCTGTTGCCCGCGGCTTCGCTCCCGTGGACCAGCCCACAGGACCCATTTTCGGGATTAAAAAATAGCCTATGTCACTCAGGAATAATGTAGCTTTCTATTGGTGGAAGAATTTTTAAATCGGTCCCGTACTTTCGGAGCCTATTCGGTACAAACAAACAAACAAAATAATCTTTTCTCTTTATAATATTGGTATAGATTGTGTGTGAAAAAGTGGCACGCTTGGTTTTCATACAGATGGAGGGACTTGCGTTATCTAACTAGTTAGATTTATGTCTGTGCGCAAGCCTATCTTGGTTTAACCCTGTACAGGACTTCGAAGAGCATTTCGAGCGCTTGTTCCCCGCATTGGTGAGCCAGTGTTTTGTTTAGATAGTAGCCAGAATAGGATTGGGTGAGAGGCCACGGCAAATTGGCAAGTGCAGAGGCAACTTGGATTCTGCGTAGCACGCTCGATGATTGCCTTCTTGGGCCTTTGAGCGAAGGGTTTTGATCGCCAGGATCGGGCGAAACCTGTCTCTGCTAGTATTAGAAAACTGGAAATATCCACCGAGTGGGATTGTGAGAGGGCCGATCCCAAAACCATTATATTCGGGATGGTATCGAACGGTTCTGAATACCTATATACAGATGAATGTTGTGTACCTACCTATGGCGGGCTGGCGCCAGACGACTGTGATTGGGTGCCTGAATTATTATGTAACATCTAGCGCCGTAAACTCAGATATCGTGATGTTGGATTCTAAGATGTCAGTAGCGACATCTATCCTGTTAAATACGAACTAAGCTAACTGAGGTTTGCTGTAGAGAACCCAAATTAAGCTCGCCTTTGTACATAAGCTGTCATTTTGTATTTGTTTATGTTACCCGTTTTGTGTACAATAAAGTATATGACTATGAACTAAGCTCTAGTTAGTGTGGGGCAGTATAGATGTCACCTCTATCGGTGGTGTAGTAGTCTGAAGCTGGACAGGGCATGACTTCTAAGCATGTGTCTCCGGTTCGGGCTGAGTTATTCCGTTTGATAATTAGAAAATTCTTGGTACGTAGGAAGAACAATGCATACAAGACAATTAAACCTACTCTATCGGATCGGGGTAACATAAAAAAATACTCGATGATCTTCTTCTATTTTCTCAGAGCAAGATGATGCCATTGATTTAAAATCAAACACCTGAACAAAAACCTGATAAGTAACAAATCATGTAACATAAATATGTGATTATGTAACATGTAAGAATGTAACATAATTCTGTGAGGTAGCGACATCTGTCCATCTATCCCTACACGAACTATTCACTAGTTCATGAGTGGCAGTATAGATGTCACTACTGTCGTTGGTAAAATGGATTGAAGTTAGATAGGGCAGGACTTTTAAGCATGTGAGTGTGGCAGATAAGGCAGTGTTATTACGTTAGGTAGTTCATTACAAACTTCTTTCTTGGTTGGTAAGAAGCCTATAGACACTGTCGGTTTTACATTTAAAATCTGGTTGATCTTACCTATTTCATTTCCTCAGAGCAAGAACATTCCATCGAAGATGAAATAAACTAGTTTGGGCGGGGTTTATGATGTAGACCATAAATATAACCTGATTCTGAATAAATACTAAACGAATTTATTATACTGAATAACATAAACACGGAAATAATAATACGTATTAAAATGTCACAAGTGGTCACCAACATTCAAAATGTTAAGGTTGTTTTAATTTCAATACACTTTATTAAAACCTAGCTCTTTCCCGCGGCTATGCTTCCGTGGCCTCTTTCAAAGGTGACTTGACTGTTTCGGGATAAAAAGTAAAAACAAAGACAAAAGACAAACATTCTTTATTTCAACTAGGTCAGCTTGTTATGGAGAAGAACGGACAAGAAACGCTACCTAGTAGCCTAGTCTTTGTTTTCAGGATTCCTATGGTATTTAGCGCTAGTGTAGCATTATCAGTCAGTCAGAGATTTTTGAAATCGTATCATTACTGCCAGAGATTAGGTACATAAACGAACATATAAAAAAAATAACTCTTGGTAATATGCTTATAGTAATATTATCTGTGGTAATATGAAGTTCATCATCACGCCGTTTATTAGTATCACCGGAAAAATGAGAGGTTCGTCTGGGATAGGAACCAAGCAGCGGCAATAAGCTAGTGTTTTTCCATATGGAATTTATCAGAAGCAGAGCGTAGTCTGCCCCCCCCTTGCCAAATTACAAACGTTTCGTATCGAATCTCTTTCTACAATCGTTAACGCCTTCTATTTGTATGGTCTGACCACGTGACTTAACGTTCACACGTGTCATTCCCATACATTGATTCTACAATCGATAACGCTAGTAGAAAATACTAGCGTTATCGATTGTAGATTGTCAACTTGGCTACAGGTGCTGTACTTCTGCGTAGTTGATAGCAATAGGCACGTCCCATAATAAATGGTACTTAGACATTATATAATTGGCGACATTTGGTTGTTATTAGGGGTTAAAGTATGAAATTGCCGATTTGTACAGGAAAATTGAAATTAGTTTTTTTTAAATTTAACATATTTATTTAATCAAAATAATTACTATTATAATCTATACATTGCTGCCATCTAATAGGAAGGTCATTTATGGCTTTACGATAGAACTCTGGTGATCTAGATTCGACAAACTGTGTGAAAGCATGTTGTACTGCCTCCTGAGAAGAAAACTTGTAGAAAATTGACCATATCACGAAAAAAATGGTAGTCCGTTAGAGCAAGGTCTGGCGAATACGAAGGGTGACGAATGGTTTCTAATTGCAGTTTCTGTAGAGTTAAAACGGTTTCTCGTGCTGTATGAGGTCTCGCGTTATCATGGAGCAATAATGGTGAAGATCGATTCATGAGTCGGGGCTGTTTCACAGCTAGATTTTCTACCATTGTTCGGAGTTCGGCACAGTAGACATCTGCCGTTATTGATTGACCAGGGGGGTGACCATAAGCTCTTAGAGCGGTATCAATTTGAGATCGAGTAAGTGACAGATGTATACACGTCAGATACATCTGTCCTTTATTCGATATCAAATTGATACCGCTCTAAGAGCTTATGGTGACCCCCCAGATCGGAGAACGCTTTAGTGAATAACACAATGCTGAGACCACCAAACAGTTACCATTACCTTTTTATTGGTAAGCTTTGCTTTAGGACACTGTTGCGGCATTTGACCTGGGGTCAGCCATTGCATTTTTCGCTTACGGTTATTGTAAAGAATCCACTTTTCATCACATGTCACAATTCGATCCAATATTCCTTAATTTTTGTATCGATTCAACAAGGCAACACAAGTTTCAACACGCGTTTGATTCTGCAGATCAGTCAAATCATGAGGCACCCATTTTTCATATTTTTTTATTTTATTGATTTGACGCAAATGAGTCAATATTGTTGGGAAAGTAACGTTAAACCATGCCGCTAATTCCTGGGTAGTTTGGCTCGGATCGGCTTCCACCATCTCTTTCAATTCATTGTTATTCACCTGTGTGTGTATTCCACGTGGTTCGTTCTTTCTTCAAATCAAAGTTTCCATCACGAAAGCGTTTAAACCAAAATCGCACGGTGCGTGCATTAGCAGTCCCCTCTCCAAACGCAACATTGATATTGCGAGCTGTTTCTGCCGCGTTAGTTCCGCATCGGAACTCATATTCAAAAATCACTCGAATTTTCGAAGTATCCATCTTTCTTGTCTTAGCTGAATAAAAAAAACAACTGAAAGTCGATAATCGAATGTTGCACATTTTTTAAAAGAAGTACTTCATGTGAAAAAAGTTTCACTCAAAAATCTCATACCATGAAGGATCTATGTCAATTCGATTTACCTATTACAATAAAACGGCAATTTCATACTTTAAACCCTATTACTATGGCTGAATCGGTCCATCCGTTTGGGAGTGAATGCCACAGATACACAAAGACACACGACAAACTTTTTCCTCTGCCTGACCCCTGTATGTTTATGATAGACTTGAATGATGATATTGATAGAGATGTCTATTCATGTGTTAGTTAATCCTGCAATCTACTAATTGACTTTGTGCTTTCACCAAAGTACAGTGGGCGGACATCGGTATCAAACCTGATCCCTTTATTGAAAGGGAGCCTCCCTTTGTTTGACAGTAAAACAATAACTGACGGATACAAAGTGAAACGTAAAACTAGGCTAGCGTATGGATTTGGTTCGCTATCTGTCTACTGTTCAAATATTGATTGAGTGACACATGACAGATTGGTAAAGGCAGCGAACTAACTTTATTTCCTTTGTTTACAATAGTCACAGATAATATAATACTAGCAAACAATAGTGTCGTATGTAGTTGTATGAGCGAGTTCACACACACAAAAGTGTTCAAATACTGATCCGTTTTATCGGATCGAAGCCACGCTGAGCGTGCCATTAACACCAGTAGGGACGGATCCGTTAAAACGATCCTGAAATCCTCAATTGATGGTTCCTCGGATCGTAGCTACTCGGTTAGCATCTCTCCATACCATGACATCGACACGCTACTTGCAATTCGTCTATTTCGCTCAGCTGCTCATGGCATAATGGTTCACACAATCACATCAAATGATAATCATATCGTTTAAAACACACTAACATATATCTGTTTACCTGTATATTTAACACTGTAAAAACTGATTCACATCCGTACATGTAAGGTTCAATTGAATACCAGATAATCAAAATATTCCCAATCCACTGCAACTCCTGAAAGCCAGAATCAACAGTGGCGACCACCAGAAAAGCGCCGAGGCAATGAAGCTCGACGAAGTCCCGGAGAATGAATTTAAGGTTACACTAGTCGAAAATTCTTTCATACAAACGTAGTCTAGGGATTATTCCACTGTTTGACAATGTACGTTCAAAATTAAAAGTGATATCAATTTGTCTCATCATTATCTAGCCCTGTATGGAAACAAAAAAGAAAATATTTGAAAGTTATGAGCGTCGAAAGTTCCACATTTCGACACTAATTTTAACGCATTTTTGGGCGCGAATAAATACCATAAGAAGACAGAAAATTGCAAAACAGCCTCCATACATGGATAGATTAGTAGTTCAACAATGCAAATAATGTTATTTTGAACAGATACGTTTAGTCGTTCTTTCATGATATCCAGACTTCCAAAGGTCTTTTTATAAAATTTCGCGCGCTCGGTTTCGTCCTAAATCATTATCCATTTCGCTACAAATTTGCAAAAGTGTGTATTCGTACGCGAACTAGCGTCCTACTGCTCATCAAAGCAGCTATCTCTTCCGCACGTGTTGTCCGTTGACATAAAATGCATTTTAACCCCGCGCACAAAATAGTTCGTGCCGTTGACTAGCGTTAGTAACCTTAACTGTCTTGGATCCCGCAACGAAATTAATCAGAAAAGAATAATGGAGGAGTAGGAAGAAAAAAAATCCACTTCCCTCCATATGAAGCAGGAGACAGAAGTACAGAACAAACAAGGCTAATAGGCACAAAGGGTCGTTTACAACTGGGATAAGCCCAGTTGCCTAGCACCACGGAAAAAAATTAGCATTAATGCTGAATTGGACCTATTTGGCGCAGCCGCGGGGCACACTATGTAATTGTTTTAAAATTAAGTGCCCTTTTATTTGTACCTACGTTGTGTGTATCTGTGTGTGCCAAATAAACTAGTTTTCTTTCTTTTCTTTTATACCTGGCAATTAAGCTGCTGAGCTGGGTTGATGGCTCATCCAGCGGATTTATGCAACCTTTACTAGATCATTGGTCAACCTTGAAAATACGACATGAATGAAACATTATTTTGTTTTCCTCAAAACCGTTGGTAACAAATAGATATTTCCTGCCGTTCGCTCCACATTTAACGAGTGATATCTTATCAAAATATTACGTTTTATAAATATTTCTTCCGCCTCTTCTCATATTATTTGTGTTCAGAGGAAAATATCATACAGTATGACGTCAGGTCAGTCAGCTGTTTATACATACAGATGAAATTTACGCATTTGCTAAATGTTATCAAAAACAACTAAATATAGGAACTGTTTAAACCTTGATGCTTCAAGTATGTGATGACAAATTCCGACGATAGATATGATGTTTTTTTTGGCCTTGTTTTCTAGGGCAGGCTCAAAACAAAAATATTGTGTGTTACAGTTTAGTTTGATTCGTTTTATCTTAACACGTTAGATAGTTTTAGATAGAATCAAGAGGTTCCTCAAGAGATCGTCATCTGCCTGCTCTTGTCCCATGTTACTTGGAGTCGACGCAACACGTTTTCCCGTCTTGACCCCCGCCAGGTTATCACTGACTCCCTTTTATTTCATACTAGCTGACCCGGCAAACTTTGTATTGCCATAAAAACACCTACCCTACACCTACCCTACACCTACCCTACACCTACCCTACACCTACCCTACACCTACCCTACACCTACCCTACACCTACCCTACACCTACCCTACACCTACCCTACACCTACCCTACACCTACCCTACACCTACCCTACACCTACCCTACACCTACCCTACACCTACCCTACACCTACCCTACACCTACCCTACACCTACCCTACACCTACCCTACACCTACCCTACACCTACCCTACACCTACCCTACACCTACCCTACACCTACCCTACACCTACCCTACACCTACCCTACACCTACCCTACACCTACCCTACACCTACCCTACACCTACCCTACACCTACCCTACACCTACCCTACACCTACCCTACACCTACCCTACACCTACCCTACACCTACCCTACACCTACCCTACACCTACCCTACACCTACCCTACACCTACCCTACACCTACCCTACACCTACCCTACACCTACCCTACACCTACCCTACACCTACCCTACACCTACCCTACACCTACCCTACACCTACCCTACACCTACCCTACACCTACCCTACACCTACCCTACACCTACCCTACACCTACCCTACACCTACCCTACACCTACCCTACACCTACCCTACACCTACCCTACACCTACCCTACACCTACCCTACACCTACCCTACACCTACCCTACACCTACCCTACACCTACCCTACACCTACCCTACACCTACCCTACACCTACCCTACACCTACCCTACACCTACCCTACACCTACCCTACACCTACCCTACACCTACCCTACACCTACCCTACACCTACCCTACACCTACCCTACACCTACCCTACACCTACCCTACACCTACCCTACACCTACCCTACACCTACCCTACACCTACCCTACACCTACCCTACACCTACCCTACACCTACCCTACACCTACCCTACACCTACCCTACACCTACCCTACACCTACCCTACACCTACCCTACACCTACCCTACACCTACCCTACACCTACCCTACACCTACCCTACACCTACCCTACACCTACCCTACACCTACCCTACACCTACCCTACACCTACCCTACACCTACCCTACACCTACCCTACACCTACCCTACACCTACCCTACACCTACCCTACACCTACCCTACACCTACCCTACACCTACCCTACACCTACCCTACACCTACCCTACACCTACCCTACACCTACCCTACACCTACCCTACACCTACCCTACACCTACCCTACACCTACCCTACACCTACCCTACACCTACCCTACACCTACCCTACACCTACCCTACACCTACCCTACACCTACCCTACACCTACCCTACACCTACCCTACACCTACCCTACACCTACCCTACACCTACCCTACACCTACCCTACACCTACCCTACACCTACCCTACACCTACCCTACACCTACCCTACACCTACCCTACACCTACCCTACACCTACCCTACACCTACCCTACACCTACCCTACACCTACCCTACACCTACCCTACACCTACCCTACACCTACCCTACACCTACCCTACACCTACCCTACACCTACCCTACACCTACCCTACACCTACCCTACACCTACCCTACACCTACCCTACACCTACCCTACACCTACCCTACACCTACCCTACACCTACCCTACACCTACCCTACACCTACCCTACACCTACCCTACACCTACCCTACACCTACCCTACACCTACCCTACACCTACCCTACACCTACCCTACACCTACCCTACACCTACCCTACACCTACCCTACACCTACCCTACACCTACCCTACACCTACCCTACACCTACCCTACACCTACCCTACACCTACCCTACACCTACCCTACACCTACCCTACACCTACCCTACACCTACCCTACACCTACCCTACACCTACCCTACACCTACCCTACACCTACCCTACACCTACCCTACACCTACCCTACACCTACCCTACACCTACCCTACACCTACCCTACACCTACCCTACACCTACCCTACACCTACCCTACACCTACCCTACACCTACCCTACACCTACCCCACACCTACCCTACACCTACCCCACACCTACCCTACACCTACCCTACACCTACCCTACACCTACCCTACACCTACCCTACACCTACCCTACACCTACCCTACACCTACCCTACACCTACCCTACACCTACCCTACACCTACCCTACACCTACCCTACACCTACCCTACACCTACCCTACACCTACCCTACACCTACCCTACACCTACCCTACACCTACCCTACACCTACCCTACACCTACCCTACACCTACCCTACACCTACCCTACACCTACCCTACACCTACCCTACACCTACCCTACACCTACCCTACACCTACCCTACACCTACCCTACACCTACCCTACACCTACCCTACACCTACCCTACACCTACCCTACACCTACCCTACACCTACCCTACACCTACCCTACACCTACCCTACACCTACCCTACACCTACCCTACACCTACCCTACACCTACCCTACACCTACCCTACACCTACCCTTTTCAACCTTTTTAATTGTTTTTTTTTTGTATTCTGCTATTTAGGGCGGAGACAAATCCAACGAAACAAAAACCATGAAATTGATCCAGCCGATCTCGAGTTATAAGTGTAGTAACAAACCCGTCTTTCTTTTATATATATAGATTACTCCTCACACAGTCCAGCCATCTTTTCTTTGGCCTCCTTCTCGCTCTCTATCCGTCCATAACTATTTTAGTAACATGCGTTTCATCCCTCCGCATCACTTTGACCATACCCGGGACAAACGGTTTCCTTTCAATTTTTAGGGTTCCGTACCCAAAGGGTAAAAATGGGACTCTATTACTAAGACTCCGCGATCCGTCTGTCTGTCTGTCACCAGGCTATATCTCATGCACCGTGATAGAGAGGCAATTGAAATTTTCACAGATGATGTATTTCTGTTGCCGCTATAACAACAAATACGAAAACTGAATAAAATAAATATTTAAGTGGGGCTCCCATACAACATACGTGATTTTTATGCCGTTTTTTTGCGATAATGGTACGGAACCCTTCGTGAGCGAGTCCGACTCGCACTTGGCCGGTTTTTTGCTGTCACTGGCACCACTTTCAAACTTCATCTAGTATACTCAATCTTCAATCGTTCATTCTATCATTCTTCAAGAAAATTGACAATTATTTAAATAAATAGATTATTTGCCTCCAGTATCTTACAACATAAAAAAAAATGGATAAGGGTCGGTATAGCTATAATGGAAGAAAATTTCTCTAGAATAATTATAAGCCTTTAATATTCCCAACGCTGGGATACACACCTCTTCTCTGTGAGTGGGACAGGACGATAATTCACCACGCGGGCCCATGCAGGTTGGTAGAAGCTGTAGTATTACATTATCTGTGGTAGAAGTCACAAGTCTTGGAATCTTTGGTTCTAGGACATGCCAGTTTCCTCAAGATGTTTTGAAATCTATCTACATAATTAGCCATGTTTTCAGCGCAATTGAAAAACAAATGAACATCAAAATATTTATTTCAAATTGACACTGATGATTCAAACTTTAAACTTTAAAGTCAGTACATAAAATTTGTATTTGTTTACAAACAACGGATCTAGATAGTTTCTAGTAATTGTCAATTATATTAATTAGCAATCGAATTAGTAAGTAGGCAATAAACCATCTCACCCGGATTTAAATAAACTGATAAAATTATGAAGTCAAGGCGTACCTACTTAATTAGTTTTTCTCGCATTTACTTATCAGCTAGCGTTCATGGAATATTTGCTATTTATTTTTAAACTCAGCGGCACCTTTATAAATAACAATTTATTTGTAGATAATATGTTAAGTACTTACTTTTACTGAGCAGCTCGTGGCTAAATAATAACAGCCGCACGGGTCGATCATCATGGTTAAGCAACGCTTGACGAGGTCGGTCCGTGGATGGGTGACCATTGCAACATACCGAGTTTCCTCCGTGCCTCGGAATGCACGTTAAGCCGTTGGTCCCGGCTGTTATTTGAAGATCTTTGACAGTCGTTACGTGTAGTCAGAAGCTTGAGATCTGACACCAGTCTTGCCAAGGGGTACCGTGTTACCCAGTTACTGGGTTGTTGAGGTCAGATAGGCAGTCGCTCCATGTAAAACACTAGTATTTAGCTGAATCCGGTAAGACTGGAAGCCGACCCCAATATAGTTGGGAAAAAGGCTAGGCAGATGATGATGTTAAGTACTTACTTTATACACAACAACTGCTTATAATATTCAGGGACTTAACTGAATTATGGGCACGCTCAGCGCAATTTTTTATTTTAACCGACATTCCAAAAAGGAGGAGGTGTTCTTTGTTTGTTTGTTTTTTGTGTATGTTCAGAACTCTTTAATAAACAGCGGCAGATCTGGGGATTGCTGCAATCGCATGTCTGTTTATTTTTTACGCCATTACATATAAAATCACGCCGCGCGGCGGTACGCAGATGTACAGTTCACCCTGGTAGGCTGGTAGACTCTCATTTGACCGGCTATGTTCAACGGGTATCGTTATTCGGGTAATCTATTCTGGCTTAACTTTGGGCATTACACCTGCAGACTAATTGCGCAAGTGAATTCGGCAAGGCACAGGGTTTGACCGCTATCAATCGACCAATCACACACAATCGAACCCTGTGCCTTGCCGAATTCACTTACGCTGCAGAAAAGGGATTTTTCAATTTGTAGTGTTTTTGTTTGTAGTGTTTTTTTGTAAAAAGTTTTCGTACCCAAATTGTAAAACCCTTTCACTAAGACTCCGCGATCCGTCTGTCTGTCTGTCTGTCACCAGCCTGTATCTCATGAACCGTGATAGCTAGACAGCTGAAAATTTCACAGATGATGTATTTCTATTGCCGCTATAACAACAAATACTAAAAACAGAATAAAATAAATATTTAAGTGGGGCTCCTATACAACAAACGTGATATTTTTGCCGTTTTTTGCGATAGTGGTACGGAACCATTCATGCGCGAGTCCGACTCGCACTTGGCCAGTTTTTATTACTGAATAGTAATAAAAACTGTGTTAAAGACGATTAATGTCTAGAATGACGCGACTCCTGGGGGTGACGACGACACCACCACCTGCGCGTCGACGGGGAGGACGCCGGCCGCCGAACAGCTTGGGACCTCTAGGCCCATCGACCTCTGACAGGGTCCCCGCTCCCGGTGGAAGTGTGCAGCGCATGCGATGGACGCAATAGATCAACGAAAACGTTATGCGCGCATACTTTGGGGCTACAGAGGGGGGAAGTAACCTGGCTGCGTACCGTGGTCGGATGCTCTCTCTGTTTCAGGTGCTTGAGCCAGCTGTCAACGTCTCCTCCTCTTGCTCTTAAGATTATTTTGAGTGTGTGTAAGGGACAGATGTAGGTGTATGACTTGTATACATCCGTCCCTTACGCACACTCAAACTTGTTTTGACGACTAAAAGAGAAGTATGGCGACATGTTGCACAAATAAATTGGAAAACAACAGAGCAAGAGCATAATGATATCACTTTACGTCATTTGTACCTACTCTGTATCTATTCAACTCGTTGTACATAAACTTTTCTTTACCTACGTAGGTACCAAAACGACCGTAGTTTTCCCAAAGCAAAGAAAATAAAAGTGACCTGAAAATAAATAAATAAAAAACAAGAAATTCCACTTTTATCTTATTTTCCACTTTTGTTTTATTTAAATACATTTTCTACCTGAACAATGTGTGAAAAATCTACGAATTTTCTAGATTTTCACTTCATCATCTAATATTGGAAAATATATGAGCTCCCGATGTCCTAAGAGGACTATTTACTGCAAAAGCACTCAGCCATCTCTAGGCTGGTACTTCTACGGCGATGATATGGTACCCTTGAGGGTATAAACACACGGGTTATGTATCAGTAGATAATGTACTTTGAATGTTTTTTAAAAGGTTTCATAGACAAAGGTAATAAAGAGTGGGTTGGCTATGGTAGGAAAATAATATATTGAAAAATATGACGTCGAGACACTGACGTCGACTTTTTGTTTTAATAGTACATTATGGTACAAGTGTGCAATGTTGGTGATTACCGCTGAGGCGTCATTGAGACCCGAGCCGTAGGTGAGGGTCTTAAGAGAGCCGAGGACGGTAATCATCAATACACACGTGTATCATACGACGTTTTTCAACACACTTGTGAAGAAAATAATACAAAAAAATATTTTTAACAGTAAAAACGAGTTGTGATTTTTTTTCAAAATGGCGGGCAAAATTAATTAATTTTCCTATGCGCGCGCATCTTACAATGGCGATCGGCCATAGACTAAAAGAATGAAATTTCTTTTTATTTTGGCTTATCGTGGATAGAGTTTTTACCACGTACAAAATAGGAAATTTAAATTTTTCTTAATTACAGAGCAAATAAAATTTATATTTGAGTGAAAGTTTTATTTATTAAGCACGTACAAGTTGAAATTAATACGAAGTTGCATGAAATGAGCAAGCAATAGGTACATTAATTTATTTGTACTATTGAGCACGACCTTTTTTGTTTCGAAACTTTTTTAAGAACAAAGCAACTCAACCAATAAATAAAAAAAAAACTGTATAACTCACTTTGTGAATAATAGTAATGAAAAAGTCACAGTTTGATAACAGGCATCATTATGTGCCTAATTGCGGTGAAATTAGAGCCACTTTATGAGCAAGTGTGTTGAAAAATAAATTTATATCATTATTATGTTTCAATTATTCTCTGTTTACATAAACTGTATCTACGTAGGGTATTTACCATGTGTTGTAAGTACCATATGCTTTTTTTTTATTTGTAATGGGTTTGTTCTTGACTCTAGTCTAGGTCATAGGTGGTGACAGAGACAGAGTCGACGATGGAGTGAGCTAAGAGCTTACCCAGAAGAAGCCTGTTCACTCTAACTTTGAAGAGATTCGGGTTGAATGCGTTCGGAAACACAGACGCAAGTAGTGAGTTCCATTCATTCGCTGTGCGCATTATAAAGCATGTTTGGAAGCGCTCGGTTCGAATTAAAAATTGCGCTATTGTAATGGTTATCGTCCTACAATAGGTAGGTACTATTGTTAAACATAATATTAAAACTATATTTCCATGATTAAAACAGTCAAGCTATAGGCAGTCAGTTTGCCTAGATTTTCTAGACCAATGACCAGAGGGGCGCCAAAATTGTTATGTAACCTTTTTCACAAAGGGACATATTTATAAAAATATTTGATTTTTGGAAGTCGGTGTCTTTCGAAGGTACCATTATTTGCGTTATGGACACCGACTTCCAAAAATAACTTATTTTTCACTTTGTAGTTTTCTTATTTGGAAGTCGGTGGTAATTTTTTGTAAAAAAGTTTTTTTATTTATTACTTTTTAGTTGTACCTTCCTAATAGGCAAGTTGTTTAGTAACCTATAACGCCAGAATAGATTACCCAAATACCATGAAACTTGAACATAACCGGTGAAATGAGAGATCTGCATACCCCTTAAGAGCGTACTGCCGTGATGTTATGTTATGAAATGGTATAAACAATGAACAGACATGCGATTGCAGCAATCCCGAAAGATTTGCCGACATTTATTGAAGAGTTCTGTTGTATATCTCCGAAGTTCTTCATCAGATCTTCACCAAATTAAAATGGGACCAATTTCGAAACATCCTCTTTCAAACAAAAAATGAATTTTCAAAATCGGTCCACAATTGACGGAAATATCGGTGAACATACACAAAACTTACATAATGTCGAACATAGAACCTCCTCCTTTTTGGTAAGTCGTAAATACAGAATAGAAATAATAGAATAGATGATGTCGTAATTAATTCCGTTTTTGGCTAAGCGACAAAAGGTAATGTATTGTGAAATTGAGAAAAATCTTACGCAACATAACAACACTTGTACAAATTCTAGCCACAATCGAAACGCCCCCTATTCGTCGCTACAACGTTGTCAACACATAGCGACGTCACAGTGGCCAGTCTTATCAATATGTGCGGCTTCTCGGCTCAATTACATCATGCTGTTGTGCTGATAACGAGTGTAGATCGCTCTCGGGCGCTGGGAGGCTCGCCTTGTTGACTAACTAGGTTTTTTCCGCAACTTTGCCCCCGTGGCCTGTGCCACAGTGTGGTTTGGGGCCTTTTATCACGGCGTTACTAACGTCGCCTATTCCAAATGACTTTCGATATTCTGTACAGCTCCGAATCCTGGGCAATCCGCTCTATGGATCGAAAAAGAATTAAGGCTCTTGAGATGTGGTGCTGGAGAAGAATGTTGCGCGTACCATGGATAGCAAAGCACTGTAATAAGTTCATTCTCGACCAGCTGAACATCAAATCCAGTCTCTCCACGATATACTGCCAGAGAATACTAAATTACTTAGGTCATATCGCTCGGAGACAGCTTGACAACCTCGAAAAACTGGTTGTGGTGGGTTGACGTTCACCTAGTCGCTGGTCAGACCAGATAAGACCGATTACAGAACTCACGGAGACCACTGCCCTAAGAAGAGCTGAAGACAGAGTGGCGTGGTAGCAGGTCGTCAGAGACTCCGTCAAAGCGTTCCAAGACGGGCACGACCTTCAGAAATGAAGACGACGAATAAGAAGAGATACCACATGAACCGTGATTATGCCTGGGTAAAAGGAATTTTCGAAATCGGATCGACAATTTTACCACTGTTTTAAAATTCACGAATTTAATTTGGCTCAATTACTAAGGCCATTGGTGGACTATCATAAATTTTGCTGTAAATAATGTTTTATTTTTGATAGAAATTGTGCTGACGGATTTTCAGGAAGTATTTTGGTAATAATTAACGTTGTCTCTGTAAACGAGACCATGAAATAGGAGCTATTGGGCTCTCTAGCAGAAGCATACATTGGGCATTCCTCATCATCATTTAAGACGACGACTAACACCAACGACCTCGAGTGAACAAAACGCGCACTCGTTTCACACCCGCGCGACCCAAAACGTAGTAGTTTTTTTGTACTTTCCTTATTATTCTATGACATTAAAAAAAAGGTTCAGATTATAATGTAGATAATTAAATTGTTTTTGAGATGGTGTCAATTTCATTCAAATACGCCCAGCGGTTTTGGTGCGATTGTCGTGTTTTTGTCCATTTTAGACATAACTTTACAAATTAATTACACCATGGTATACGAATAAAACTCAATATTTTCTCAGATCAAATTGTTAAGTAAATAGTCTAATGTAACATATATTTTTTCCAAAAAAATACGACTAGCCGTTTAGACGTGATTCTCGTTTTAAACTCAGCTACTCAAGGGTATCTGCGCCCCAAGCCCCCAACCGTCGCCACATCGACCGGGCTATAAATAAGTACCTACTTATCTACATAAAAACATTTTTAATTAATGAATGACTTAGCAAATATTTGTGTCAAGAAAAGGTCTCCAAATTAATTTGCAGTCTTTCCCTTTTAACAAGCTTTTATTTAGTTTTACCTGTCCCGGTGATTGTGTGTAAGCTTACAAGTTAAATTTGGCTCAGTTCAAGTCACTTCCCGACATTCGATTGAGCTGTTTTTAGGGTTGCGTACCCGAGGGGTCCAAACGGAGCCCTATAGCTGTCACTCACGTGTCTGTCTGTATGTCCGTCGTCTGTCAAACAATTTTGTTCCGAAGAATTTTTCAACTTCTCATTGATTTACGAACTTGAAATTTAATGAAAATGTTTATTATTAAGTACGTATATTTTACTCAAATACCATATAATCTAATCTGGTATTTTTTTTTTGGTACGGAACCCTAAATGTGCGAAGCCCGACCAGTACTTGGCTGGTTTTTAGGGTTTCGTACCCAAATGGTAAAAACGGGACCCTATTACTAAGACTCCGCGATCCGTTTGTTTGTCTGTCCGTCTGTCACCAGGCTGTATCTCATGAACCGTGATAGCTAGGCAGTTGAAATTTTCACAGATGAAGTATTTCTGTTGCCGCTATAACAACAAATACTAACAGAATAAAATAAATGTTTAAGTGGGGCTTCCATACTACAAACGTGATTTTTTTGCCGTTTTTTGCGATAGTGGTACGGAACCCTTCGTGCGCGAATCCGACTCGCACTTGACCGGTTTTTTTTCTCGTGAACATAATACTAATATTGGTCTGTCACTGTTCCACTGCATGAATGACTCTTCTTAGAGAGAACATTATTCGCCACGATTGCTCAAAGCGGGTTGGCGATTTCAAACTTGCATTAACTAAGTTTAACTTCACCGATATCATCTATGTCCAATATAAACTAAGAATGCGGCGCAGACATCTGACTGAATTTCCTGATACATTGTCTTTAGAAGAACTAGAAGCCTTAAAAAATGCTCAAAATTGCGCTGTCAACAGAGGTCTAGTGTATAAATTTGACAAATATAAATGAAAAAGAAAAATCTATAAGCACAGCATATATCTTTTTTATTCAATTAATAGAACATCTTTTAAATTTGTCCAACTCTGGAGGAGCCAAACCTCGAATCATGACTTTTTCTAAGGAAATACAGTCGGAGCTCTTTTCATCTTAAGAAATTATATGGGTATCTTCAAATTGAAATACTCACATTAGTAGGTACTTGTAATCCTAATTAATAATGTAAATGCGAATGTGAGTTTGTTTGAACTTGCATTATATAAATGGATCTGATACATTTCATCCGGCAGGCTTATTACGTATTTTTTGCAAGAGCAAAACGATAGCGATTTTTGCGCAATAATTGCTCTTCCATACAGAAGTTTTAGAGTTGTTGGCGTTTTCTTCTTTAAATAAGTGCATTTGAGAAACAGCGAGCGATTAGCAAACGATTGTGTAGGTTACATACACCATACCTTTACCTACACTGCAGGTAATTCCGACTTTTATGAGATAAAGCGTTTGATCGCTATCGCTTTGCTCTTGCAAAAGATACGTAATAAGCCTGCCGGTGTAGTTAACTGGTTGAATGGCGTAATTAAAGAAAAAGAAAAAAAAAAACCTTGTGTCTCGCGTGGTTCCACGTTTCAGGCAGTCAAGGGGTTAATGTTCCCTTGGAATAATAAATTTTCGAGCGGGCGAAGTCGAGGGCAGAAGTTAATCTAAAAGCTTGTTAAATTCTAAAGTTACCAACTACAAGTGTTTATCTTACAAGGAACTAGGTATTAGGTACCACGTGTGACCAGTTTGACGTCTTTGCGTTACCAACCATCGACGAAGCAGTTAACATATTATGACCTATTGGAAAACCTGATTGCCGCATGATGGAGTAGTGGCACTATTGGACATTTAAACTTGAAAAAATACCTGTTAAAAAACCTACTATTAGGTAATATATCTTTCTAAGGTATTAATACAATGATCTGTGTTTAAACACTATTGAATATTGACTGATCGTGAAAGAAATTGTGTGATAGCAGGAATCCCTGCAGCCTAATTGCGCAAGTGATTTCGTCAAGGCAAAGGGTTTGACCGAGATGAAATACGCGATGTGGATTTCCGTCTACGTGATTGCACGAATAGGAAGACAGGGGCCCAAATACTTATTTCTATTTATAGTAGACCAGTAGGTCAAAGGTGGACCCAGGATTTTTTTCTGGTAGGGGCACGAGGTGCGGACGGGCAAAAAATCAACAATAACTGTTAGAAATAAACTTGAAGTATCATACTTCAAGTTCAACTATGGATAGGAAGGTTTATAAGACAAGAGTTTCACTCATGTTCTTTCCGTTATATTAATCATATATTTTAATAACTCTGATAATTTGATTTAATTGGGGGGGGGGTGGGGACAAAATACCGTCTGGGGCGGGGGCAGGTACCCCCCCCCCCCCCCACAGACGGTATTTTTGTGTACTGTGGCGATTTCATCTCAGTACATACTTAGATGCAAATCAAATTATCAGAGTTATTAAAATATATGATTAAAATCCGCCCTTGCAGTAGGTACACACACATTTCACCAGAAAAAAATACGTAAAAAATTCTACGTCATTAGTTACTTACATCCTAAGAAAATTTATTTGTCAAACAATTGTTCAAGGAGTATTTCATCTAATGGTTGGGTAGTTGAAGATGGGAGGTGATCCATTATTATTAAACCTCTATAAAGTATAGAAGAACTGTTAGTTCCTGTTGCAACTGAGGGTGATGCAACTATGCTTGATAACAAAGGAAACTGAGTCCTACATTGACAAAGATTGGGTTCTTTTTCGAAAGTCTGCTAGTATAGTGGAAAAAGCCGTTGTATTATATTCGTTGTTATCTATGTTTCTGTCAATTAATTATGTATTGTTTGTATATTTATTTATTGAATCTGTTGTAATTAATATAATAATTTTATTAGTCGGTATTCGCTTACCAACAATTGAGTATCTACACAATACATTTGCAATTCTTTAGGTTTAGACTTTAGACCAAATATCATTTACTTGTGTAAAATGGATATTTTGTCAGAATATAGCTACGATATCCCATGGACTTGTGGTATGTCACTTGGGTAGGATTATTACGCTCGTTATATGCAGTCGATTCGCATACAGTAAGTTCGGATCGATTTCTGGGTCAATTGGTGATACCGTCTCCCATTGTGGAAAGTTTTGAAATAATATGCATAAATTAAATAATATAAAATAAAATAATTACAGTAACTAAATTCTATATAAAATAATCAAAGTAATTATGTAAATAAAATACAAGAATGTATGTAATTGGATCATGAAAATGTGTCCGACTAAGCATAAGATGATATTATGGTCTACTAACCATTGGACGTATGTTGTCAAAATTAATCAAATAAATTATTATTAAGAGTGCATTTACCAAAAGTAAAGTCGCAATTTAAAAAAAAACCATTCAAAAGATAAAGTAGGTATTTAAAATTGCAAACGCAATGAAAATCCTTGCAAAATTTGACGTAAAACATCTATTTGAGCCCCAAAGATCTATTTACAGAATGGAAAAGTTTGAAATATTTCACGAACTTGTTGCTTCTTCGACAGAATAAAGAAAATAAACACCGACTTGATATTAGTAATTATGTTTATATCTTACAATAAGGAAGTATTGCCATGATAGTGTTATTGATTACATTCAAGTATATAAGCAAACACAAAATATTAATGTAGGGTAGTTCACTATTGACTTGACATCTAGCCTGACAGTTGAGCGAACGGCAAGTGACTCTGCCAAGCCGCAACAAAAACATGCCGCGGTTTTGACAGCAGTTTTTTTCTTTTGTGAGCAAAGAGTTTGTAAATAGCATTTAAAATGTTTGCTTGTACGAGTAAGAAGCGGCAATATGTTTTCTAATTAACACAATAGAAATCTATTAGCCTAGTAAAAGTGATAACGTTGTTTATTTTGAAAACACTATCACATCCAAGATTATTAATTTATCTAGCATTTCTATCACTGTCTGGCTTCTTACGATAACCTTGCGTCATATTCTATGCACGTTCTATATTTAAACTCGAGGAAAGTCTTCCTCATTTAAACGACAATCATCGAAAAAAAAAAGATCAAAACAAAAAGAGAAAAAATGTAACAACCGTAACTTACCTTTTTCTCAGTTAACGGTGCACGAATGAAAACCGGTTTTCTCTTACACGATGCAGTTTCACGTTATTTACTATTTTTTATTTAAAAAAATGCGCAAGACGTGTAGTATGCGGTCGACGCACTATAGTGTACTGCTGTAAACAACTCGAGATGGTACAATTACTTGCCAGGCATCGCTATCAGTGATGTGTGTCGTCTTGTGATTGTGGCTGCCAAAACTATACGTTGAAAAAGATAGGTCAAGGACACAGATGGTGACATACTGATGACTTTTGATTATCATTGATACAACTCTGTGAAATATTAAAGTTAAAAATGGATTATGAGGAGTGATATGAAGAAAAGGGAGTTAGTGATAACGTGATGTTTGACATAAGATGGTATGGAAGGAGAAAACGACACAAAAGTGTTGCGACGACCCAAAAAAAAGTGGGACAACAGGGGGATCAAGGGTGCCATACACGGGGTCGTCTGGCGCCCGTGTACTGGTTTTAGTCCCTCACGGCGTGCAATGTGTTCTAGTGCGCCAGTGATTGAGGGTACGCCCAAGAGTAGGGTCCGATGACGGACAGCCGCGCCGTGTTCACGCCATAAGCAGCACAGGAGGACACCGTTGTTAGTGATTTAGTGGGTTTGAGTCCCACATAACTGCGGTATCTCCCCGTGGTAGCGCAGTATGCAAGCTGCGCAGATGATGAAATTATACCCAAACTTATATCAACGTAAACTATTCTACTTTTTTGAGAGAAATAAACTTATATTCTATTCTATTCTACTATAATATTATAAATATGAAAGTCCATAAGATTGAATGTTTGCCTAAACAGTTGACCGGGGAAAGGCGGGTAGACCTGAATTATGATAAAATATTTATTTATTAAAACTTCATACAACATACAATAAATAGGCGGACTTAATGCCTGAAACATTCTCTACCAGTCAACCAATGATGGTGGAGATATAACATGGCAGGTGCATAAAAAATAGAAATTACTATATTATTGAAGTAAAATTGGTAAAACAGAATAATATAGTTGAAATAAACATAATATATTTACTATAATAAACTTCTTCTTTAATCGGTCCCTCATTACTGAGGATCGTGGTCACTGGACCCCTTTAAGCGGACAATCTGCCTCCATCGATTCCGGTCCAAAGTTGCCATCACCACCTGCTGAAATTTGCTTGTGGAGGTAGCATCCTTCACTTAGTCTGACCATCGTGTTGGCGGCCGGCCTCGTGCTCCTTTCCCTTCGGTATTGCCAACAATGACCAGTTTATCCAGACTTCCATCTCCCCTTCGCATTAAGTGACCAAAATAGGTCAAAATACGCTGTAGGCATACTGTAGACAACTGGTCTTGATATCGAGTTGGGAAAAGATATACACATTTGTGCGTTTGGCTGTCCATGGTATTCGAAGCATCCGCCTCTAGCACCACATTTCGAATTCGTCTACCCTCTGTCTTTCCCTTGCTCGGATTGTCCACGTCTCAGCTCCATAGAAGAAAATGGGAAAAATTTATGCTCTAAAACTTATATAAATAAAGTAATAGAAAGTAGTTTTCAACACACTTGCTCATAAAGTGGCTCTTATTTCGCCGCAGTTAGACACATTATGATACCTGTTATCAAACTGTGACTTTTTCATTGCTATTATTCACAAGTGAGTTATAGAGTTTTTTTTTTAATTTATTGGTTGAGTTGCTTTGTTCTTAAAAAAGTTTCGATACAAAAAAGATCGTGCTCAATAGTACAAATAAATGAATGTACCTATTGTTTGCTCATTTCATGCAACTTCGTATTTAAATAGATAATTTCAACTTGTACGTGCTTAATAAATAAAACTTTCCCTCAAATATAAATTTTATTTGCTCTGTAAATAAGAAAAAATTAAATTCCCTATTTAGTACGTGGCTAAAACACTATCCACGAAAAGCCAAAAAAAGGAAACCTCATTATTTTAGTCTATGGCCTACCGCCATTATTAAATGCGCGCGCATAGGAAATCTGATTAATTATGCCCGCCATTGTGAAAAAAAAATCACAACTCGTTTGTACTGTTGAAAATGATTTTTAGTATTATTTTCTTCACAAGTGTGTTGAAAAACATCGTATGATACACGTGTGTATTGATGATTACCGTCCTCGGCTCTCTTAAGACCCTCACCTACGGCTCGGGTCTCAATGGCGCCTCAGCGGTAATCACCAACATTGCACACTTGTACCATAATGTACTATTATTGAGACGTATTTGCTATAGGCGTAGAAAATAATGCCGCAGCTTCCGCTTAAATGCATATTGAATGGTGACCGTCCTGATATCGAGAGAAAGCGTATTCCAGAGAAGAATAGACTGAATATGAAAGGAAGAATAATTAATATCAGAAGTATGAGAAGGACAAAGCAAGAGAAGATTGTTAGACGAACGCAAATTCTAGACAGATATTGATAGTATCAAAGTCAAATATATTCATTTCAATTGGGCCAGTAAGCGGCACTTTTGAACGTCATACATATAACAATTAATAAAAATTGATTCTACCGTGCATTCGGAAAAGTAGCTTGTTATGGAGAAGAACGCACAAGAAACCATACTTACTCTTTTTAAAAAGTAGGTGTTTTACAATATTTACATAGGTAAGTATATACATTAATAAATTCATATATGTCAGGACGATGTTCCCAAAAATAGTGAGGTATGTAAGATCTTTCATTCTATTTCGTGTGAGGATGTGGCCATCTCGGGTGTCAGAGTTAATTAAGCCGCCTCTAGGAATCCCTCCCCTGATTTGGCTATTTCAGACTTACATTAACTATATAAGTCCAGGTTTCCGCACTATGCGATGTTTTTCTTCGTTGCCTGTAATGTCCAAGATAAACTTAGAAAGTATCTACATATTTATTTGAAAAAGTCCTATTGGTACTTGCCCGAATTTTAACCAACGACCTGAAGCATGAGGTCTTAGCCACCACGACATATGTATGAGATAATTAGGTGAGGTTGGAGAGTTCAGTAGAGAAAAACGTGGTCAAAGCGCGCATATTTCGCCTCTGCCGAATAGGCATAGATTTGCAGCTCGACATATGGCCATATTTCCTCAGGTTGAATATGAACCGGACGCAGTTGTATAGGAGCCTATCAAGCTTGCACAGGAATACCGCGTTCAGGTCAAAGTAGCACACATCACCATAGTCGATTATAGGGAAGATTAAAGTCTGCGAAACGAAGACTAAAAGCATAGTCTTCATTTTTGCAGGCAGAAAGTCTCTCAGACGAAATCATAAGACGTGAAAGGATAGAAAGGAGAATATCGTGACTGATGGTATTAAAGGCATTGGAGAAATCAATTAACCCCTATAATAGGATACTTAGAATAGAATATACGTACTACACAAGGTTACCTATCTGTTTTTTTCCCGGTATAGTACATTGATATTTTCGACTATTACGTGGGCGGAGTCGCTGGCAAAAACTAGTGTGTTGTAAATAAAATGATTTATTTTGGTAGATAGGGGAAATTTAATTCGGTGAACTACACTATTAGAAAAATGTTTAAATATTTTGAGCACGACAGATCCCGTTTCTTGCCTCTTATAGAATGAATACTTAATATCTGTCTATATCTATTTTATAATACTGGATATTCAAAACATTAATAAAACAATCTTCTAAAATGTCAACATAAGAAGCATAACCAGAATTAAAATGGGCTTCATAAAGAGAAATAACCAGTATCTTTAAATATTCCTAAATTTATTCATTTGGATTGGTATTACAAGTTGTAGTTCGTGGGTTCGAGCCCAGGCAGGCGCTTTACTTTGTGTAAATTATTTCATCACCACTGCTCTCAAAACGGTGAAGGAAAACATCGTGAGGATACCGGCATGTCCTAGAACCAAACATTCGAAGACATGTGACATCCACCAACCCGCACTGGACCCGCGTGGTGGATAATGGCCCATTCCCTCTCACAGAGAGGAGGCCTGTGTCCCAGCAGTGGGAACATTAATAGGCTGATGATTTGATGTGATGTGTGGTATTATAAAAAATAGTACCTGGGCGACGTTAGTAGCAGAGCTCGCTCGGGTGAAAATAGAGAAAACGACGTTTTCTAAAAATGAAACCTAGCTAGATCGATTTATCGCCCCCGAAACCACCTGCATACTAAATTTTATGAAAATCGTTGGAGCCGTTTCTGAGATTCAGATTAATATATGTATACAAGAATTGTTCGTTTAAAGGTATTAGATTTAGTATAATGTAACTAGTTATCTAAGTATGTTAATCGTTCAAGTTTCTGGGTCTGGGTCTAATTATATCTATTTAATGTTTATAACAAAAGGACTGTCATGGACACACCCACATTATGATTATCAGCTTTAAAGGTTAGTCTGTAGGTTAACATTAAATACGAGCTGAAATTGCAAATTTTATATTAGTCTCCGCTATCCGATCCTTTCTACAGCACAAATAAAAACAGCTCACAGATTGTCAAACTCAAGGTAACTTGACAGAAGTTAACTTGAGTTTGACAATTCTTCTTTTCATATCGATTAACTAACTCATATCTCAAGTATTTAAATTTCGTCAGACCGGTATGCATCTACATGGACAGCTCTGTCATTCGTCACGATCAGGGGGGTGACCATAAGCTCTTAGAGCGGTATCAATTTGATATCAAATAAGGGACAGATGTATTTGACTTGTATACATCTGTCACTTACTCGATCTCAAATTGATACCGCTCGAAGAGCTGATGGTCACCCCCCAGATCCCAAAAGGTGCAGGCTTCTGGACTCAAAGACAGACATGGAGGTATGCCCATCCTGCAAAGGGGCCCCAAACTGGTACTGTATTTGTGATTGGTCTATGAGACTCGATTTGGTCATGTTTTCTCTACAGCGACTAACCTGAGCAGTCTGTGATAAGTTGTTTTTATTTCGAAATTGCAACAGCCAAACAATATCTATACCTATTTGATTTGTTAGTGTTAACTGCCAATGCCGCTTGAATTGCTGAAAGCGGGTATCACCTGCAGGTGATTGTGGCAATCCGAATGGGAAAATATCAAATTTTTCATTAAAGTTTTCTGAACACCCACTGTGTGTTCAGAAAACTTTAATGAATAGTACATTGTTATCCTAGGAGTGAAAGTAACTTATTTAGTCCCGAGACGGGGTTTGGCGCCCGGAACGAAGTGAGGGCGCCAATAGTTCGAGGGAGTAGTAGTAGTAGTAGTAGTAGTAGGACTCCCTTTTCCGCACTTAGACTCCCATTTGGTCCGTTGTGCGTGTGGGTACCGGCTAACATAGCCAGCCCAGCTCCGCCCAAAAGCACAGAAGCTTCCTGGGAGCTTCACAGGCTTCACGGAGCGACCTCACTGTTCCGAGGGTTTCTTCGCGTTGAGAAGCCACGGCCTCGCATTCCAGGATTACGTGGGCGGCTGTTTCTTCGGCGTTAAAACAGCCCCTGCAAATTGGGCTGTCCGTGACACCTATGTTGAATAAATGTTTGTTAAGAAGGGTGTGGCCCGTTATTGTCCCTATAATTATTTTGAGGTTATTTCTACTCAGGCTGAGTAATTTTTTAGTGAGACGCGGGTGTACTTTCGGCAAAGCCATTTTTGACTGTCTACAGTCTGTTGCCCGTGACCATCTGTTATTGTGTAGTACTGTTGATCTTTGACGAATCCACGCACGAAATTGCGAGAAGGGCAATGGGATAAGTGGGTGCGGGCCTAGCACTAACATCTCGGAGCCCCTTTTCGCAAGTTCATCAGCGGCGTCATTGCCTAGGGATCCACTGTGCCCCCTAATCCACTGGAGGGTGATTTGATTGGATTTTGATATACTCTCCAGGGCGAGGTGGCACTCAAAGATTAATTTGTTGTTAGTTAGTTTGTTTTCTAAAGCTTTGAGCACAGCCAGACTATCAGATAGGAATCTGATTCCGTAGTTCTGGATATCTAAACGCTTTACGGTTTTTGCGGCTTGTGTTAAGGCGACACATTCACATTGAAATATCGAACTATGTGTGCCTAGCGGTATGTAAAAGTTAATGTTGAGGTCAAGGGAGTGTACGCCAGCACCTGAACCGTTATTAGTTTTTGAGCCATCTGTGTAGATTCGCACTTCATTGGCTCCTGACTGATCCCTTTCTTCCTCTATTGTTTGTATGTTATAGGTTTTGTTGAACATAGGTTGTTTTTGTATTCTGTCACACGGAGCAGCGATGAGAGGTTGATACTCAATCGCCCGGTCCAGGATTTTAGCGTGTGGACTTGTGAGGTTTTTGCCCCATATGCCTAGATGCATTAGCCTGATAGCAGCTAGCGCCACCTCTTGCTGTATGTACAGGTCCAGGGGAGTTATGTGTAGGGCTATCTCCATGGCTGCTGTTGGGGTGGTTCTCATGCAGCCGGTGATAGCTGAACAGGCCTGTCGCTGGAACCGTTGGAGTCGGGTGATGGTGGTTGAGAGTTCTGTCCTCGTCCACCAAACCAGAGCGCCATAAGCTAACATTGGCCTGATTACCGCTGTGTATAGCCACAGAGTAATCCTTGGAGACAGCCCCCATGTTTTTCCTAACATTTTTTTACACTGGTAGAGTGCGATTGTGCATTTGTTGAGTTTGTAGTCAAGATGCTTGTTCCAGAGCAATTTGCTATCAAGAATTACCCCCAAGTACTTGACCTCCTCTTTAAGTGTTAATTCTGTGTTGAAAAGTTTTGGAAGCCTATGCAGACCCAAACTTCGTTTGTTAGTGAACATTATTAGTTCCGTTTTTAAGGGGTTAACCGACAGTTCGTGCTTTGTGCACCAGCTCTCGATTATTTTGAAGGCCTTTCTCATGAGATCACATAAGATGCCCTCAAATTTCCCCGAGATTAGAATTGCTATGTCATCCGCGTATCCTACCGAGTAAAGACTGCTGGCGTTGAGCTCTGCAATGAGCTCATTAACGACTAGATTCCACAGAAGTGGTGACAGCACCCCACCTTGTGGGCAGCCCCTACTCACGATACCTCGTGTGGTAGTGTTCACAGTAAATTGAATAGCTCGGTTTTTTAGCATGTTGTTAATCCATTCTACAAGCGTCGGCGCAACACCGTGCGTGTTGAGTGCCTGACCGATGCTAATGAAGTTAGTTTTGTCGAAAGCACCTTCGATATCAATGAAGGCGCCTAGGGTTGAATTTTTGTTTTTGAGAGCATTTCCTACGCGTGAGACTACGCTGTGGAGCGCTGATTCAGTTGATTTGCCTGCACAGTAGGCGTGTTGGTTGGGATGCAGAGGTTTTAGTATCGAAATTTGGTTTCTTATCTTCCTGTCCCCCAGCCTTTCCAGTGTCTTCAGGAAGAAAGAGGAGAGGCTTATAGGTCTAAAAGATTTGGGCTGGGTGTAGTCGCCCCTACCTGGTTTCGGAATAAATATTATTTTTACTTCGCGCCATTTCATGGGGATATAGCGGTGAGCCAGGCAGGCCCGAAATACCTTGACAAGGTAATCAGCCAGCAGACCACCGCTCCATCTGAGCAGAGCTGGAAAGATACCGTCCATCCCCGCTGCCTTGAATGGCAGGAAGGTATTGATTGCCCACGTTATTTTGTCTTTGTCGATAACATCAAACGCCACCTCCCAGTCTAAGCTACTCGTAGCTCTTTCCCTGTACGGTTCCCAGTTTTGCTGGGTGGCAATCTGGCAGCCCGGGAAGTGGGTAGTTAGGAGTAGTTCACTAGTTTCTGCGTCGTTTGTTGTATAAGTGTTATCTGGTTTTTTCAGGCATCCTATAGAAAGGTCTGTCTCTTTAGCAAGACATGTTTTGACCCTTATTGCCTGGTTGTTGTTTTCAATGTTAGTACAAAAGCGCCTCCAACTTGTTTTTCCTCGGAGGCGAATTAGTTTTTTATATGTTTTGCGGTTTGTTGTGTAACGATCCCAGTCTTCTGGCGACCGTGTGTTCCTAGCTCTGTTGAATAGCCTTCTCAGTTTGTGTCGATGTCTCTCCAGTTCAGGACTCCACCAGGACTGCCTGATTCCTTGCCTGGGTATGGTGAGGGGACACGACTGTTCATAGCTAGATAATAGGATGGACGTGATTTTGTTTACATGTTCGTCTATATTGGTTATCGTTATTTCAGCCGGAAGAGAGGGTAACCTACCCAATTCAGTACCTATAAGTCTAACGAACTTTGATTGGTCTGTGTTGCGAGGAACCCTTCTTGGTTGTGGTGTAGTTAATTTGTAGTTAATTGTAAAACGGATCCATCTATGGTCTGAGCATGATATCTCGTTGGACACATGCCAGTCCTGGATGGAGTTTGATACACCTAAAGTTGCTAAAGTTAGGTCTATTATTGTTTGCGATCTTGCGTTTATGAAGGTGGGTTCAGAACCCTTGTTAAGTAGTACAAGGTTATTGCTAAGAATAAAATCAAGCATTTCCTCACCTCGGTTGTTGGTTTTGACATTACCCCAGAGCGTGTGATGCGCGTTGGAATCTGTGCCGATGATTAGTTCGAGTTTCTCCCTTTCACAGTACTCCACCAGCAAGGCGAGCTCTGGTAGAGGCACGTCCGCGTCGCCTGGCAGGTATGCCGAGGCTAGTACAATGTCCGGGAGTTCGTGTTCGGTTCTGAAAAGCCTGGTTGCTGTCAGGTCCCTTGAACAGAATTCGTTTATTAATAGGTTAGGTACATGTTTTGGGATCAATATGCAGGTACGCGGATTACTTACGGAGGTGTCTAGCAGCAACTTACCTCCGATGTTAGCAAGACCGCATATTTTGCCACTTCGAATCCACGGCTCTTGGATGAGGGCGATGGTCTTCTCTTGTTGGTTCTCCAGCACTCTGCGTAAAGTAGCCGACGCAGTTTGACTGTGCTGGAGGTTAGTCTGCAGGATCCTAGTCTTCCCGCAAAGGAGAGGAGCAGGGATCGCTGTCCTCGTCCCTACTTCCCCCCTCCGGCGGAAAGCAGTCCTCGTCCGAAGTTAGTCCGGGCGAGGGTGGATCCCGTGTTGATCCCTCAGTTGAGTCGACCTCAAGCGCTGCCATAGAAGTCGCCAGTTCCACCGCCTCCCCAGCGGTCCCCGTCGCGAGAGGCGACTGGGAACGCCCAGGCAGCGGCGGACCAAGCTCCGCCTCAGGCGCAGTCGAGGTCGTTGAGGTTGATGGCGCAGCGGCATCCTCCCTGGTTCCACCTTCCTTCAGGAACCGGATGTATATACTACCCATAAGGTAGTATACTCGCCTCTGCTGGTCTTTAATGGTTTTTACCATGGACTCCGGCACACGAAAGAAGAGACAGGTACTCGGTGGCTCCTGACTAACCTTTGCGTGTGTCAGAGTCCAGGTGTTAATTTTTAAGTTAGGGTTCTGCCTCGCCAACATCCCGAGAAGGTCTGAAGTGTCCTCGCTGTTCTCGGGGACATACAGCATGCACAATGCCTTCTTGGGTATATCGGCTTGAGGCCGAACGGTGAGTCTGGTCTCCGGTAACGGGGACGGTGTGTTGTTTATGACCCCCTTGAGCCAGGCCAGTGTGAAGTCGTCCTCGCACCATGTCTTGAGGACGCCTTCAGCGTAGTGGGCCCGACCTCTGAAGTGGATCGCGGTATTTTGGGTTGGGGTGGCTGGGTCAGGAACTGCCTTCAGCAGAGCCCGGAGCTGGTCCTCTATTGTTTGTCGGATCCCCTCCGCTTGCTCCTGCGTCATGTCCATGAAGGGCTCGGTCATGACGGCAACGCACAGCTCGTTGTTCCTGAACGACGCGGCCGCTTCGGCGTAGCTTCCCAGGGTTCCATCAACCATTTGGGAGCGAGCAGGCTTGCTCTTCTTGCTTACCCCAGTCGGTGTGACGGAATCCTCGGGACGCGAACGCTTCTGCGCCCTAGCCGGTTGTTCCAGGTTTTTTACCTGTTTTTTACGCCCTCTAGGCCTCGTGCTGCGTTTGCGCTTAGCGCTGGTGGCAGCCTCGCCTGTTGGTGTGTCCGCCGTAGCAGACACCGCCTTGGGGAGCGTCTTTTTGGTGGGAACTGTTTGCCATTTTTTGGCGTTAAATGATCCTGCCAATGGGCTTTCGGCTAGATTCGTCAGGTCCCTCTCAGAGACCGCAGTCGCTGACGCGACCCGTGTTTTGGGCGCATCCACGTATGCAGAGCTCTTCGAGTCGCCGTGATCGAGAACTGTCCTTGGCTTTTCGGTCAGGGTAGTGTTAGGTGGCGCATCCTTGAACGCAGATGGGGTTGGGATTGCTTGGGACGCAGCCTGTTGTGGTGCATCCCTTGCGGTTGCCTCCCTCATCGCATCCTTGGACGCAGCCGAGTGTTTGTGTGTGTTGGGTGCATCTGAGGACGCAGCCTTAGGCGGTTGTCGCTTAGGCGCATCTTGAGACGCAACCCTTGGGTTAGTCATGAAAGGCGCATCTGAAGACGCAGCCCTTGGTGTGTTTTGTGTAAGCGCATCGCACGAGCGGGACGCAGCTTTTGTTTTTTTATATTTTTTAATTTTTTTAGTCTCTTTATCCATGAGTTCGGATTCTGATTATTCACCGTTGGAGCTCTCCACCCGCCACGGAGCCCTCAGTCGGGGACGTCGCTCGTTCAAACAAGCGACGCCAGAGCTACTCCTTCGGTATAGGACCAGCTTAGTGAAAAGTAGACGAACCTGCACGCGACGGAGGATCACGGGACTGTATACGGCACGAGACTATGCCGCTACTCATCCCGAAACCCCACGCCACGCCGGCTGCCCCCCTCCACTAAACCGATCCTCGCTTGACATCCCGCTTATGGGATGCCTCAGCCGATTGATCGTGGGTAGCTACCCCACGACCTCCCGTTTGAGAGGAAATCCGGGCCAAAGTGGTGTGTTGTGTGCAGCCTGCTCCACTCAACCACCAGGATCCCTTCATCCCTCCGTACGGGTCCCCGCGCACGGCAATAACACGCAGGAGGTCATTGCTATCCATCAATCGATCTTGTTCGATGGTGGACACCCAGGGGCATGACCTCTCCACCCCTGTGATACGTCGCACGATGATTTCTGTTACGTCTATTTCATAGGGAACTAGACCAAGAACAGGGCGGCAACCACGTGAAGGTAAATCACCGCACTTGCCTTGAGGATCTACACGACCGTTGCGCTCTCCCTCAAAACCACGCCACCTTGCCGTCTCTGATGGAGCCAGATAAGGTAGGACTGCATCGACAAAGCCAAGCCCTACAAGGCTTGTCGCTGAATTATCAAAGCGTAAGTTTGCCAACACACCCCAGCCCCTCAACACACTCAGTTCGAGGGACTAAATAAGTCTTTAACCCGAGGTAAACACTGTGCTTTTCATTACAAATACAAGGAAATAAAAATAAAAACATGAATTAGCTAAAGAAAAAATGATTGCCGCTTTCCCGCCTATTTTGTTTGTTTTTTTTTCTGTGGCCGGCCTGCTATTCAGCCATTATTTTTTATTTTCATCATTGAAAAAATGGTAAATATTTTGCCCAAATCTAAGTTATTTTAAAGAAATTGTTGAAACTAAATTATAATAAAGTTATTTAAAAAATATATATTCTTTAATCAATACTTAACTTTAAGTTATTTCAATTTTACTTCGTGGTTGTATAGAAAGTTGGAAAATGGTTCAATAGATATGTGAAAAGGAACTAGTTTTTTTTTTAAATAATTTGACAGCTGTCAGTTGAAAGCGATTCTCCCTAGGGCTGAAAAATATTACTTTCAACCCGCTCCTCAAGCAACTTCAGACCTACTTTCAGAGTATGAGTAATGAAAAAGTACATTTTTAGACATATTTTAATCCAAACCGAACAAACATAGATATTAAAATGTTTCCTGGGTAAAAAAATGTAAATTCTATTTAGACCATCAATGAGATTATCAAATATTAATGGACACGTATTTTGTATATTGCTTTATCAAATCAATAAAAAATTACAAAGATAAAGCGCATATCAAAGTTCAGGAGTGGGGGCTTGTGACATCACTATGTCAGTATAAAGTGTACTAACGGCGTGACGTCACACGATATTTTAATCGGATTATATCGTCGTCACACTCGTCACTTTATGTTTACGTGTCAAAAGAAAAAATACGTGTCCAATATTTTTTATTAATCTACCTGACAGACAAAAAACTAATTTTCAGTAAACTGCCCTATTTTAGAACCGCTATTTTACACCACAAGAGAAAAATACTAAGAAACCAGATCATATTCCTTAAGATGTTTGTAGTTTTCAATAGTTTCCAATACCAAAGGAACCTATTGAAATTCATAAATAAACTTCCAACAATGGCGGGCGACCATTTTGTAAAGCGCCACCTGGTGGATCGCACGGTCATTGTCAGTTCGTGTGTGGACTAACAATGGATCAAAGGGAATATATGAATGTATTTCATATTCCACAATGTTCTTAAATATGTTTACGATGTCCTTTGTGATGTGGAGATATGTCTTAAGCGGGTAAGCTGTGTACTTGTGTAGGTGGCGATATGTGGGAACAAATAAATTCTGATGGTGCTACAGAAACATGACGTTCGCTGACTGTACAATGTACTTAAGCCAGGGGCCGGACTATTACGTGGCGGCTTGTGTATTTGCCGGATCGCCGCCCTGGGAGCTGGAGGCGAAGGTACTCTCGTCACTGTATCGGTGGCGCCAGGAATCGCGGGCGCGGGGCGAAGAGCCGATGCAGCGACATATGGTCGGGTGACGTACGGTCGTATGGAAGGTTGCGTCGGTCTCAGCTTCGCGAAGTCTTGGTGGAGGAATGGCGGGACAGACTTTCACGCCCTACCGCCGGTCTCGTTAACATCGAGGCGGCCGGCCAGTGCTCGAGCGCTGGCTCGGGAGGAGGCACGGCTCCCTGTCGTTTCGGGTGACGCAGGTGCTCTCGGGGCATGGTTGCTTCGGGAAGTACCTGTGTCGAATAAACAGGGAGCCGGACGCCCGGTGTCACCACTGCTTCGACTGCCGGGAGGACACGGCGCGGCATACGCTGGCAGAGTGTGCCGCTTGGGAGGAGCCATGCCGTGCCTCCTCCCAAGCGTCTCATCCCTGAAGTAAGCAGTGACCTGTCACTGCCGTCCTTAGTCGAGTCTATGTTCGGCAGCGAGAGATGGAGGCTGCGGAGAGGGAGAGGGAGAGGGAGGTTTCATCCACTCACCCGATCCGCAGAAGACGCGCCGGGCGTCGGCGGAGGGCGGACAACGCCCTCTTCTAGCCCCCTTAAATTGTCCAGGGGCGACGGACGGACCCGAGGTAGCGGCGCGTAGTGTTCTACGCGCGCTCCTCTTAGATGTCGCGTGGGTAGTCAAACACCTCACTCCTCCCCAAACCGAGGTCGAGACCCGCAGAGGCGGGCCGACACTAACCGGGGGTTGCGGATGTATCGTTGGTCCCGCGACCCCCGGCGTAGGTGTGAGATGGAACACCGGGGTGGTTTTTAGTCAGTAGGAGTCTGACAGACCCCGCCACCAGGGCGGAGGACATCCAATAAGGATTTTCCACCCCGGAAAAAAGGGGCCGGACTATCATGATGCCGCTGTGGGAGAGAGACAGAGCTATACAGAACGAATAGCACTATTATTTTTTCACAGCCGAATCATGATGGTAGGCTTCTGATCTGGAAAAAGTTATGAGAGTGATGAAATATTATTACATTCAGTTGCCTCGTTGTTAGTTGGTCTAGCAATAAGAGTTACTACGTATTGATGAAATCACTATTATTCTCTAATCATTATACATACATAAGTTTCACAATCTTCGGAATTGCGCCGTTTTCTTTTTGTTTAAGTTCTGCTTATGGTAGAGGCCACGTTCCACGAGTATTAACACGAATTTGACGTTCCAAATTCAAATCACTTTACTCCCTTGGGAGTTTCTTTCATACAACTTTACCTCCCGTGGAAGGTAATGTTTTACTTTACGTTGAGATTGCATGATATTTAATTGGACATTGTCGAGCAGGTGGTGTGAAAATATATTGTAAGTACTGTTTACTTAAGGTTCACATAAATAGGCCAGTGGTCGACAAGGGAATAATTACGGTATGGATAATGACATAAAAGTCTTTCTAGAATTACCATGAACAAACCCTATTTAACAGACCTAAGAGGTCCACAGCGAGTTTTTCTTACCATCTGCCCAAAAAAAGCCGAGCGAAATAATATCTTGTATTTATTCATCATTTGGGTGCTATATTTTCATTTGTATAATGCGTTTAGAATGATCTTGCTAGCTGTTGTGAGGTGTGGCAAGAGAGCCTGAGGGACCAGACTACCAATCTTGGTTAGGTACCGCAAATGCCTGAGATCGTTAAAAATAAGAACCTGAAATCGTATAATTGAAGTAGTTCTTGGTTTTACAGAACAATAAAATGCTGCTAATTTAAGTCCCGATGAATCATTAGAAACATTTCCAACTAGGTAAATCATTGATCAAGTGGTCCCAAACTCTCAAAACGGTGAAGGAAAACATCGTAAGGAAACCGGCATGTCCTAGAACCAAAAATTCGAAGACATGTGACGTCCACCAACCCGCACTGGGCCTGCGTGGTGGATAACGGCCCATTACCTCTCACAGCGAGGAGGCCTGTGCCCCAGCAGTGAACATTAATAGGCTGATGATGTGATAATGTGTACGTTTGTATGCATAATAGTACAGTATGGTACAAGTGTGCAATGTTGGTGATTACCGCTGAGGCGCCATTGAGACCCGAGCCGTAGGTGAGGGTCTTAAGAGAGCCGAGGACGGTAATCATCAATACACACGTGTATCATACGACGTTTTTCAACACACTTGTGAAGAAAATAATACTAAAAAATCATTTTCAACAGTAAAAACGAGTTGTGAATTTTTTTTCACAATGGACAAAATTAATCAGTTTTCCTATGCGCGCGCATTTAACAATGGCGATCGGCCATAGACTAAAAGAATGAGGTTTCTTTTTTTTTTGCTTTTCGTGGATAGTGTTTTAGCCACGTACTAAATAGGGAATTTAATTTTTTCTTAAGTACAGAGCAAATAAAATTTATATTTGAGTGCAAGTTTTATTTATTAAGCACGTACAAGTTGAAATTATCTATTTAAATACGAAGTTGCATGAAATGAGCAAGCAATAGGTACATTAATTTATTTGTACTATTGAGCACGATCTTTTTTGTATCGAAACTTTTTTAAGAACAAAGCAACTCAACCAATAAATAAAAAAAAAAACTCTATAACTCACTTGTGAATAATAGCAATGAAAAAGTCACAGTTTGATAAAAGGTATCATTATGTGCCTAATTGCGGTGAAATTAGAGCCACTTTATGAGCAAGTGTGTTGAAAAGTATTAAATAAATAAATACGTATTTGTTTAGTATATTAGTGAGTAAGTATTTAAAATTGTTTTATATTTTTAATAAACTTTTGTTGTGCAGATGGATGTACTATCCTCAAATGCATATTTCTCTACGCAACTGAGGTTTGCTGTTAGAGAACCCAACTATGGGTTAAGCTCACCTTTGTACATAAACTTTCTTTTTGTATTAGTCTGTTTTTATGTTTTGTGTACAATAAAGAATAAGAATAAATTAAATATTTTCAGTCGGTATGAATTACTTTCCACGTCACCCATACTATAACGACCACATCTATGATTCTATTAAAAAGCTGTAAACCTGAGATTGGTTCGCCATCTCCATGAATATCTAATGCAGTAGTGTTACACGTTTTCCTGTTTTCCAACCTAGACTCTCATTTTTATTGTCATCATAACATACCATCACGGCCGTGATCACCGAAGGGTTGGGCAGAGCCGCAGAGGAGCACCCACATTTCGTTTAAGGCCGTACCCTGACCAAAAAATCAGCATGAGATAAGAGCATTCCTATTGGCCTAGCAGCACTGGTGGCGCATGAATTACGGTAGTGAATACGCCCAGATTTTAGAGTAAAAAAATTATAAAATCGAATATTGGTCTTTAGAAAAAACAAAAACTTACAAAATGTTCGTTATCAAATTGTCTATCCATTAGTGTTAGTATAAAAAATAATTAATGAACACTTTACGTGGAGATGCATGCTATCAATAATAATTTCACATTTTTATGGTTTTGTTGGCAGGAGATTAGTGGAACATATACCTCTTTAAAAAAAAGTGTACTACAATTTTAGAATTAATATTATGTAGAAATTTAATGTATTTGTATTAATTGATATTTCTTTTTAAATAAAGAGTAGATAGCTCTTAAAAACTGCACAAAAACGACTAGCGCGGCGTTTTGCTCGGGGAAGCGCCTTAAGTCCCATGGACAATATTGCGCGCCAATTGTTATCAAGTTGGCACAAATAGAAAGCGGAAATATAATAATCTCATCGGTAGCATCGGTAGTTATATTTTCGAGCCGTTTGGGGTTGAAACTCTTGGTCCGTGGGGACCGAGTGCTCAAGATCTCTCCAAACGCCTGGTTGACAATACGCGTGACCTAAGGGCTGGCTTTTACCTTGGTCAGAGAATAAGCATTGCCATACAATGTGGCAATGCTGCCAGCCTTTTGGGCACATTACCAGTGGACAACGATGTGGAGGAGTTTTTCGACGCCATATTTTAGTTTAGTATATTTTTTGTTTAGGTAGTGAGTAGTTTTTGGTCTTAGTAAATTAAGTATTTTATACACTGTATATACTTTTATCTATGTAAATAAAATATACTTGGCACATGTAAAAAGTCCGGGCTGTTTCTGATAAATGCCAGATAAAAACCCAATAACACTTTGCTCGACTTGGGAATACAACCCAGAAATTAAGGTTACATACACTAGTCGAAAATTCTTCCATACAAACGTAGTCTAGGGATTATTCCACTGTTTGACGATGTACGTTCAAAATAAAAAGTGATATCAATTTGTCTCATCACTAGCCCTGTGTGGAACCAAAAAAGTAAAAAAATAAAATATTTGAAAGTTATGAGCGTCGAAATTTCCACATTTCGACACTAATTTTAACGCATTTTTGGGCGCAAATAAATACCATAAGAAGACGGCAATTTGCAAAACGGCCTCCATACAGGGATAGATTAGTAGTTCAACAATGCAAATAATTTTATTTTGAACAGATAGATTTAGTCGTTTTCCCATGATATCTAGACTGCCAACGGTCTGTTTATAAAATTTCGCGCGCTTGGTTTCGTCCTAAATAATTATCAATTTCGCTACAAATTTGCAAAAGTGTGTATTCGTACGCGAATTAGCTTCCTACTGCTAATGACAGCATCTATCTCTTCCGCACGTGTTGTCGGTTGATATAAAATGCATTTTAACCCCGCGCACAAAATAGTTCGTGCAGTCGACTAGTGTACCCTTAATGCTCAGCTGTAGCGTTTCCAACCACAAGACCTTGCCCTGCCTTGCCTTTCCTTGCCCTTTAAATACCAATTTATAAGTGAGTTTTTGCCTTCTTTCTCGTCATATCATCTGTCACACTTCTTTTAGGGTTCCGTACCCAAAGGGTAAAAACGGGACCCTATTACTAAGACTCCGCGGTCCATCTGTCTGTCTGTCTGTCATCAGGCTGTATCTCATGAACCGTGATAGCTAGACAGTTGAAATTTTCACAGGTGATGTATTTCTATTGCCGCTATAACAACAAATACTAAAAACAGAATAAATGAAATATTTAAGTGGGGCTCCCGTACAACAAACGTGTTTTATTTGCCGCTTTTAGCGATTATAGCACGGAACCATTCGTGCGCGAGTCCGACTCGCACTCAGCCGGTATTTTTAATATTCTGCTCTTTGAAACTTTACTCACAATATTTAGGTCCTTGTCCCACCGCCGACGATCAGCGAACAGCGAGTAGAGCTAGAATCTAGAGACGAGTTGGCGAGCAGCGATCGCTTCTCGCTGTGTGTGGTTCCGATAGTTTTTCCGCTCGACTATGAGCGAATGTTTTTGTTTTTGTGCGACGGCCGATTACTCGCACCACTGACCACTCGCTCGGGCGGTCAGACCTGTACGCGTTGGCGCGTTGGTTGGTTAGTCTTTCCGCGTGATTTCTGACCGCCAAGCGAGCATCGCCGAACGAGTAATATCTTTGATAACTCTTGTCACTGCGCAAACTCGCCGGCAGTGTGAACAGCCAGCGATCAACTATTAATATAATATGTGTCGCTTTAGATCTGCATCTTTTGTTTCTTTCTTCAACGTGAAAATAGTTGATAGCTAAGCACTTCGTGACATAAGTGCCTTAGAAATGTTATTATGAACCATAATCTAAAAAGATATTTCAGGCAACATTATTAACAGATGCTTTAAAAAACTTGTGCAACACCACTATGTTGAGTCTGCAGAAAAGCTCCCTGCAGGCTACCAACTTCCATGGCCCACCTCGGTCGCTGCAGGCACAACTTAGTTAGATACTCCAATGACCCGCAGTGCGACTGCGGAGCTACGTCCCAAAAAATGACTCACCACCTATCGTGCTCTCTGTGCAACAACACCTGCACCCTGAAGGACCTTTGTAAGGCAAATAAAAACGCTATTGCCGTGGCTGAATTCTGGTCAAAACGTATATAATTGAGGATTCACCGATACGACGAAGAAGACCACCATTCCTCTAGTATAGTTATTGTACTCTTTGAACAACTCATTACGTAATGAATCTTCAGACAGCCTGCGATACAAATATTATCGATCTGAACGGGTGTTGAATTAGGTTAAATTATATCTGTTACTAAATTGGTGTCACTAGTATCTGGACATGCGTAGAATATTTTATTCATCAACGAATTCAACTTGTAGAATAAACATGGATTACCAGGCTCCAAGACCAATCCAAAGGGATGTTTCCTGGGTAAAAGATGATAATTCTATTTAGTACGGACTAGTGTGATTATCAAATAATATTGGACACGTATTTTTTGATTTATGAAATACTAGTTGTTCCCAGCGGCTTCGCTCCCGTGGACCACCCTACAGGACCCGTTTTCGGGATAAAAAAATAGTCTATGTCACTCAGGAATAATGTAGCTTTCTATTGGTGAAATATTTTTTTTAATCGGTCCATTAGTTTTGGAGCCTATTCGGAACAAACAAACAAAGAAATAAAATCTTTCCTCTTTATAATATTAGTAAAGAAATATAAACTGACAAAGATAAAGCACATCAAAGTTCAGGAGTGGAGGCTTGTGACGTCACTTTGTCAGTACAAAGTGTAGCACACAGCGACGGTACACGATATTTCAACGCACTACAGTTATCGTCGTAAATTCGTATTTCCAATATTTTAAGGTTATCTATCTGACTAACTAGATATATTTTTGTCAACTATTGTGTATGTGAGTTTAAATGTTTGTAAATGCACCCACGATACAGGAAGAAATCCCTAGTGTGGGGCAACGATTTATTCCAACAAAAAAAAAATACAAAATAAAAAAAGAGAAGAGAATATTTCTTTTCTCTTGTAGAAAATCAAAGAAATGATCGATGTATTGTATAAAAGATGATAATAGAAAGAAAGAAGATTATTAAAGAGTTAGTTAAATAAAATTGATACTATGCTGCGCCGATATAAATTTTGATAACAGAGAGAGAGGTAGCAGATTTGAACAGAACATGGGGCTGCCTCAATTTAAAATCGCCAACCCGATTAGAGCAAGCGTACCGTATCTGTATTAGAAGAGGCATATGCCTTGCAGTGAAACAGTAAAAGACTGGCATTATTAAACTCCAAATTATCGGGTCAAATGTCAAATCCGTGCTGCTTTACGGGTGCAAAACGCGGAAAGTCACAAAAGGCATCTCACGCCAGATCCAAGTCGTCGTCAACCGTTGTCTTCGTCGCATACTCGGTATTTACTGGCCCGAGACCATCACCAACGTAGAGCTGTTGGAGGAATGCCACGAGAACCCGATCGACCGCCAGATCAAGCGTCGCAAATGGAGTTGGATTGGCCACACGCTGTGAAGGGATTCTGATCATATACCGAAGCAAGCTCTGGATTGGAATCCCCAAGGCAAAAGAAAGTGGCCGTCCCCGTCAAACCTGGCGTCGCAACGCACCGTGTTGGCGAAAGCGACGAGCATCGGTATGACGTGGAGCGAGGTGAAGCGTGAAGCTCAAGACCAATCGCGATGGAGGACTACTGTGGACGCCCTCTGTCGCATCCTGGAGACGTAGGACATTAAGGCATTCTTATTTACGGTTTATTCATTTATTTATTCGGAGAGAACAAACAGTTACACATTACTCTTTATAGTTAGAATTACAAGTATACGGCCAAATGTAAATCAACAACCAATTTTTTCACACAGAATACACATAAAAAAATTGCATGCGATTTAACCAAAAATTCTACAGCACTTAGCCGATTCATCAGCCGATCAGTCAAATAAGCTTATAAGTATGTACGGTGGACCCTGGGATAGACCATACAAAAGACGGGTGACGGGTATAGCGCCAAGAAGCAGATGCTACCGAAACTTTGATAAATATTAGAGACAGTTTTTTTTTTCCAATATTAATAACTTTTTTTAGAACACGCTTTTTAGCTTACCGTGCATTGTCATCCAAGCCAAACGTGTATGCAAAATTTCATCTTAATCGGTTGAGGATAACTACTTTAAAATTCAGTACCAAGATTTCACCCAAACATACATACAAACATACATTGCAATTTAATAAAAAGCTAGTAAAAATACTTTATTGTTTTCGTAACTTCACCCATTGTAGCTCCCATTAACAATTCCACAAGGTCCAAAAATTACAAATTCTTTTGAAAAAGTACGAAATTAGCGCACTAGGTAAATATTCCTTATACCGTCCATTATCCTAATGAGGTATATTACAAGTTATGAATCTGAAAATTATAAGCTACAATAAAATGTAATTAAATATGCCTGAGTGGGAAATTAGGTCCACCAAAAAGGTTTTAGTTTATTTTTCAAGGGACCATAACTAGCGTAATTAGGAAATTTAGTATCAGTGGTTCTGTCCTAAAAAGTATTAATGAGAAAGGCTCGAATCCACGACCCAACGCGGCACCAGGCACTTCACCACTGAACTATTGGGGGTGCGAAAACAGAAATATTCAAACTTATCATTTAGTACAAACGAAAGTATCTATCGTTTTTTATGATACAGATTAGTGAAACAAAATGCGAAGACAACAGCCGAATTATCAAAATTAAACTTTTGAAATGAAAACCATGCAGTGCCATCCACGTCAAACTGCAGAACCCTCAAAGAAATTCCCCTTTAATAAAGAAGGAAATTGAAAAATATGAAAATGTTCTTTTTAAAACATCTCTTGTATTATCCACAAGAGATTTACCTAATCCTTTCCCACGTTGCGTGGCGGGTATGCGCGGGAAACATGGCCGGGATATATAAAGATGGCCGACAAGGTGCAGGCCACTGTTGTGACCCGTTCTAAGCAGTGACATGACGGGATTGCGCTGTAGGTGAGTACCATAGACAGTTTTTTTTTAAGTGTAAGGACTTGTAAATGTTTGTCGAAAAGTTTGTTGAAATTATTCGTGTGAAAGTTTAAAGTTTCCGAAAATTTTCAGAAAAGTTGGGTTTAAATTTTGACGGCTTTTATAGTTTGCTTAGGTATTATTTTAGGAGTGCAGAGTGCAAAGATCTTATAGGGACTGCGCCAACTTTAAAAAAAAAATATAGCTCCATCAATGAATGTCAATGATTTGGTATGAGATGGTGACAGTCGGTTTACCATTAAGAATATTGACATACAACTATTAATCAGTGTTTGCAGATAAAGTCTAGGTAGTAGGTTACAATAAAGTGAGTGCCTAATATTTGGTCTACTTTTTATAAATTTTTTAATAATTTTCGTAAAAGTTTTAGGTTTAAATTTTGACGGCTCTCGTATTTTAGGAGTGCAAGCTTTGGTTTAAGTATAGTGCAATAATTGCAGTTGAAAGTTCGATGGTTAGGTAGTACTAGTTAGTAAAGAGTAAAGAGAGTTCCTAATAAAATTGACAACATTTTTCAAACTTTTCAGGAAAGTTATCAGTTAGTTACTTTTCAGGTGTAGATTTTGATGGCTCTAAAAGTTTGCTATAGTTTTAGAGTGCAAATGTTTTAGTTGCAGTTGAGAGTTCGATGATCAGGTAGACTAGATAGTAGAAAGTGTGTTCCTAATATTTTGGTTCACTTTATACAACACTTCCCTTTAAATGTCCATCGTGCCGAATCAGCTTAAAACAATGGTAATTTCTATTGTGTCTGCTAATTAACACTTGAGCCAATAAGTCTCGTAAAGGCTTTTCAATATAAACATGTATTCGGTCTTCATACTTATTGGATACTGTCGCTTTGGACTAAAGTTTATTATAGTCTTCGTTCCTGGAAAAAGGAACTACCTTTTGGAAAAAGGTAGTTGGTTTTTAAATTACGATTGATGTGTTACACCTTTTTTTTAATTGGCCTCTAACACTCCATATAATGGGCTAGGCCACTTCTCATAGAGGAGGATTGAGCGTAATCACCACGCGCGGATTGGCGATTTCAGACCGAAGTCCAGGGTTTCCTCACGATGTTTTCCTTCTCCGTCAGCCAGTGGTGTCTAGGGCTAAACGCAACCTAGAAAAGCACTTATAACTTTAAAAGAGCCACATTGGTGCTCGCAGGGTTTGAACTCGCAACTTACGGCGTTAGATGCGGATCATATAAAGAACTGGCCACCGCGACTTAGGGTGGCCCAAGGATATGCCAAGTGTGGGACATTTCGGAATGGTTCTCTGCAGCACTGTCTTTGAAGGGCTGAGGTTCTCCTATATATTTTTTCGGCACTTTTCTTCTTTGATGCCATATTATTATACTTAGACAGATACCTATTCCGCACATGGTCATAATGAATTAAAAATTAACGCTATAAAAAATAAGAAGTGCCTGTCATATTCCTCCCAATTCTCACGACAGTACGTTAAGTAACTGCGCACGTCCGTCTGAGTATTAGTCTTCCTCTTAATTTGTTTTACGTCTACGTTTTAATTAAAAAGCAGCTTAAGTTTTTTAAGTATTCCAATCAGCACTATTCGTCCCGACGTTCTTAGTTTAACCTGTATTCGTTCGCTTAAGAGGGATTTAAATTTTGAGTAGTACAAAGACATCCTCAAAGTGTTCCCACATCGACTGGTTCATCCACTAAACCTTACGCCTAGAATATTTGTTCGTCACTTTCATTGGTCAGTCTTTAAACATGTCATAAGTTTTAACTCTCTATGTTGCGACCAATGCCTAGGCCAATGTCTAGTCATTTCTGCGATATAGATTGATTCGATAATCCCTATCTTAAGATGACGACAGTCGCCAACGAACCTGAGGGAACAAAACACGCACTCGCTTCACACCCGCGCTACCCAAAATTCAGCTGTTTTTTGTACTTTCCTTATTATTCTATGACTTTAGATCAAAATTTAAATAATGCTGAAAATTTCAATAAAATACGCCCGGCGGATTTGTTGTGATTCTCGTGATTTTGTCCGTGTTAGACATAATTTTACAAATTAATTATACAATGTATCTAAAACGAATAAAACCCTAAATGTTCTTAGATCAAATTATACGACAAGCTGTTTAGACGTGATTCTCATTTTAAAATCAGCTACTGAAGGGTATCTGCGCCTTAAGCTAACAATAGAAATGATGATAGGCTCAGTATCTGCCGCGACCATAGGCGGATCCCAGGGGGGTAGCATGGTGGCACGTTACACACTGCTCAGGCGAGATTCTGAGAAACCTACTAACTATGTCGCTTTGATAACATTTGTTTCTTTCTGCCTACATAAGTAGGGGCATTTATTATTACAAGTATCTACTTAATTAATATTGTCAAAAAAGTTACTTATCCGAGGCTGGGTTCTAAAAGTTTTCGCGTTCGCTTCGCTTGCTCTATCTATCTATCTTCTAACTTTTTTAAAAAACGTTGCCCCACACTAGGAATTTCTCCTGTATTGTGGGTGCGTTTACAAACATATAAACTCAAATACTTTCATTGGGTGAAGCGGGAGGGCGTGTCAGACTTTTACTGACTAAAACCCACCCGTGTTCCTTCAGTTGCTTGTGCCAGGGCCGCGGTAACTCTGTTCCAAATTTATCCGCGACCCATACACAAACACCCAGAGCCGGAACAACTATTTGTAGATCATACAAATATTACATCTAAGTGGATATAAATTGTGCCATTTTTGTCGGCAAAACTCTTATTCTGTGCATAATGGTGTAAAAGAAACTGATCCGAAGTGCATAGTTGAATTTTCTACAGTCAGCCCCTCAAGAATTAACTACCTAACTACTTACTTATCATACCCTTGTGTCCTCTCCAGAAATGAATGCTGGATCCGCCCCTTGCCGCGATCTTCACCATGTGGTCCGATACACCTCCTGGGTACGATAAAATCGAAAGATAAAATACGATAAAATCGAAAGATAAGCCCTTATCTTATAAAAATAAACCCTGATTTGTAATATGTTTTTTACTTTGTAATTGGCAAATTAAGTAGTGAGATGTGTGAGACCACGTTGAAACTGTGATAAAACAAATTAAATCTAAACATACTTATTGAAGTTTTTAGCAAACTTCATTGCTGTCTAGACTATTTTGAGAGACGAACGAAACTAAAGTCAAACTGCCTATCCATGTCCTTTATACATACAAATATACTTATGTCATAGACAAAAATTAAACTGAATTTCAGTTGTTACCGTAAAATCTAGGCCAGGTCACAGATAATATAATACTAGCATACAGATGCCTCATCCCATACAAAGAAACAGTGCCGACGTTACTAGCGTTTTTCGTCTGATTAAACCGATTATTTTTCGTCCATCAATCGCGTTCGGTTTCGTTTCCCGGCGATAGGTCCTGGTGTTAGCAGCGACTTGCAAGTAAAAGGGTTTACTCAGTTCGTGAATGTTCTTTTCTTTAAATACAGTAAAGGTTTGTTTTATAGTATTTTTTTTGCACGTTTTTACAGTTTCTTTGCACCAAAATGTGTTACAATGCAAATTTAAACAATCGAGTGGAATGCCTCAGAAATTAAAAACATCTATTGGCATCAATTTTAAATGATCTGTTCAAATATTTGAGATGTGAATTAAGAGGCCAATATTCCATAATTTTGTGCTTAAGAGAGTTGATTAAACAAGAACATACAATTTTAATGTTCATTCCAGAAAATGTTAATTTTACACACATTCTATAACAAATGCAACGTCAAATATCACGCCATCTAGTGAGATTTATTTGAACCAAATTTTATTTCATAGCGCTGCGACCCGTGGCTAGGTGGCTTGCGATAGGTACACTGATAATAAATATTTAAGTGGTATGTAATATATGACGGTGACGCAAGCCATATATAGGTATATCCAAATGCATACCTGTAAAAACTATAATTCCCTATTCAATTTTTTGGAGAATTAATGAATCCTGTCTGTACTCACTGTCATTATTTGTGTGCAAAATTTCAAGTTTCTAGACCTAGTGGATTAGGTTGTGATTCGTTTTATTTATTTTATAAAGTTTCTGGAAACCATTTAGAAGACCACTAAAAAAAAAATGTACGCTGTTCTCAAAAGATACAATCCTATATTATACCATAGCTATTTTTGTCTTTTATAATAAAACATGCCTCATATTTTTACAACTAAGAAAGCAACAAGTCGTCATAACTTCACAAGATATAAAGAACAGCGCGTTCCCCAGTAACTTATCACTGTAAGCCGGCTGATTGTTGTTTGTGAGCAAATGTCACATCTCTGCTGATCCCGTGACGAAAACTGCCGGCGTACGGTCGCACATAATAAGTAGTTATGCTGTGGTTATTCTAGTTTAGTAGTAACTAGCGGGAACAAGTAAATTAAGTTTAGTTGAATATTTGTACATCGAAAATATTTCCAAAAAAAAATTGCCAGGGTGTTAAAGGATAACCAACAGAACCCATTTCCAGCGTTTTACGATTTTTTGTCTGTTTATCTGTTTGCACGCATCACGTCAAATGTACGAAACCATTGTAGATAACTTTTATACATAAAAAATGTGCGTAACTTGAAGTATTACATAGTTTTGGTTCATCGCGGTTCACTCTATCAAAAGTTAGATGAATTTAAAGTGTTCAAGAAGTAAAATTATCACAACACACGCAATTCAGATACTCGGACAGTTGAACTCGATATTCGATAGATGGCGTTGTGCATTTGAAGTCTGTTTCTGAATGACTGTGTTAAGATTCTCCGCGAAAGAATGATGACCCTAGAAAAAACAATACTGATAAATTAATAAAAAATAAATAATGTATTAATTAATAAATTAATTAATTAACCTTTTTTTTCTAGCATGAATGTAAGAAGGTAAGTAGGGTAGGGTAGGCAGTCATTTGACGGGAGCGAAGCCGCGAGCACAGCTAGTATATAATAAAGATATAATATAGGTATTCCCTCTTCGCGGCTTATTCTGTGATGTGGCTGTTGATTGATTTCGGTTCGATTCCCTGGTGAAGCAATTTTAAAGTTTTTAACTGTATTTGTATTCACTTGCTAATTATTTTATTATCAAGGGATGCTTTTAAAACAAAATCCCGTCATATCTCATACTTATATCACAGATAATATAATACTTAGCCTAAAGATGCCTCATTCCATACAAAGAAACCGTGCCGACGTAGCTAGCGTTTTTCATCTGATTAAGATGATTATTTTTATAAGTTCTTCGATCGCGTTCGGCTATAGATGGTGTTATGTAGCAACTATTTGCAATTAAAAGGGTTTTCTCGGTATTATTATTATTTATTTATTTCAATCAACTTTGGCACAGGTGTCTATTGTGACTTTTACTCTGCCTCATGATGGAGCAGTATTGAAGTCGTCAAGGATAGGCTTTTATTTAGGGCAGTTACGCTCTACACGTCCGTGTCCGTGAAATTTCGGTGCCGAAGTAGCCGTAGTACTTCTTGTAGCGAAGCTTAATGACTACATCGAACTTTATCCGTCATTATTCAGAACCGTTTGAACCCGGAACTCAAATCACAGACACGGACGTGTAGTGCGTAAGCGCCCTTAGAGTACACTTATTTTTTTACTTCACCCAGCTTAACACAACATCAACCCTGTATTTCCCGAAAGGGTAAGCTGAGCAGTGAGTCTAAGCACATATACTTAATGTGAGTCTCAATGCGAGTTCATGTACATAGGCGCACATTGTGCCAGATCTTGAGATCCACGTATATGAGGCGTACCTAGGCTAGGTATGATTATTATATATATAGTTTACAATCATCGGACTGCCGCGCTGATCTAGCGGCTGCAAGTATGACATGCTAAACGCTGAGCTGACTTCCAAAAGGAACGTCTCAGTATCAGCCTGGAGTTTGCAAAAATCCTATCAATATTGTTTATTGTTCTTTATTGTAGTATGGTCTGTACATAGCTAGGTACTTAATAGATCCTACAGTTGTCTATCCCTAGCAATAAATTATAAGAAAACCTTAGGTCTCGTTTCTGGAGACGCGGGGCGTCGCGCGTTGCCTGCAGCGTGGCATCTCGCGGTGCGTCGCCTTTTCTAAAACGCCAGCACTTCTGAGTAAACATTGTCATACTCGTACAACGACATAATAATTATATGTTTCAATTTAGTGCGGTCCGCGCCGCACAACGCGACGCAGGAAGCTCCGCGAGGCCTTAGGCATACGGAGTTCCAGGGTGTTCCGCCATTTCCTTCCAGCTAAAATATAAGGAGAGGCGTCTTGGGTGATCGACTTTTGTTATGATCATCAATAGATGCACATGCTGATATTTTTTTGATGAAAGTCAAAAACATAGTCAGAGCGGTTTCGCACGCATGCATGGATCAGAATCTGAATTTCAGTTCCGAGTTACATCCGAATTGATAAAATGTACCTACTGAATTCTGACAAGTGGAATTCGCATCTAGTGCGCTACTCTTCGTACGAGTGGTACCTAGCTATGGTCTGGTACTATGACAACGTCGGACTGCAACTCGGATTCGGAACGAATACTGTGCGGACCCGCTCTTAGCTCGTCATACCTAAGTGATTTATGTTTAAACTTAAATTGGTTTTGTCCAGCAGATGTTTAGCGGTGGTAGCAGCCTGTGTGCTGGCGGCGGCGCTGGTCTCCGCGCAGATCACCTTCAGCCGCGACTGGACCGGCGGCAAGAGGGCGGCCCCGCAACTTGCGCTCGACTGCGGCCAGTTCACGCGGCTGTGCCGCCACTTCGTAGTTAGTATTTATAATTCGTATGGCCATGGCCCATCTACCATATTGCACCGCGCTGATCTGTACTCGTGAGGACCTAAGGACTGCTTCATCAAATGATTTTACCGTAGCTAAATAAACTCAAACTCAACTCCATCTCAACTCACTCGTAGTCGATGGCAAACATTTTCTGGTCAATGTTTGCCATCGACTACGAAGAAGAAACACGTTTTTTTAGAGATGGCCGATATAAATGTGTTAGTGACTTGGTATCAGCTTCAGTTTTGAATGCACCAGTATCAAGTGAGTGGCTCAACAAGTTGTCCTGGACTACGGCCCTATCCACAGTTTGTTCTCGATTGTGGTTGAGTGACAAGGATAAAGGGGTGAGGGACGACACCCGCGTTAACAGATTCCAATATTTTTATTTTGTCACTTACAACTTGCAACAATTCAATCAGTTAGCCTAGGCCAAACTACATAAGCTTAAAGTATTTGGGATAAACTAGATTGCTCCGGGCTAAACTAGTATATTCTGAAATGCGTAGGATGAACCCATTTGGCCCTGGATAAACTAGTTTGGCCTGAAAACGGGTTCACTTTTAAACTATTTGATCACGCACTAACATTACCCTTTTTTTTTTTTTTTTTTTTTTAACATTACCCTGGATTCTGGAAGTTACTGGCACAGAGTGGCTTAGTGATGTCATTTAATTTCATCAAAACATTGATTAAAATCTGAAAGACCTCAATAACGGAAACAATATCGTCAGATCACTAATCCTTATGCAAATGTCAATATAACCCTGACGCTACTGAACTTAACCCCATCCTCTATCAGTATGGTCGGTCATATATCTAAGGCCAAAGTTCGGCTTTGAATGTAAACGTCCTGATATCGGAACAAAGGATTTTGTTGTTTCCAGAATCGGAGCCAAGCTAGGATAATTTATTAGTCTGTCTTTCGACTAGAGAATTTTTTATGCTATGTGTTGCAAGGAATATATAGGTGCGATATCAACCGTCGGATCAAATTGGGTTGGATCTTTGATCATCTTAATAAACTCACCAACTTTGCTATATCACATAGCTCTGGTGGAAATAGACACATTAGGTCGAGACCGATTGAGGTTACTACGAGCGAGGTCTTATTGAAAGCTATTTCGATCGAATTGCAGTGTGGTTCAAGAAGAGCTGCACTGCAATTAGATCTATAAGGTTAGACAGAAATTGCAAAACAATGGTTTAATAGTTAAGAAGTAGAGAAAACTTGCTAAGCCTAATAGGTCTTGATGAGACCGCGCCCTAAGTAGGTACCCTTGTCCCTGTCCAGTGGTCCAAATCAATAAGTGCAAAATAAAGACAGGAGCTCATCTAATCCAAAGCAAGTGCCACGAACGTAATGTTTATCTAGGCGAGATGACCGCCCAGTTTCGTAGCTGGATACACGTTCACAATTCTGGTGGACGTAAATATTTTCTATTTTATTCTAAAGACATCCTGTTAAAGTTCTTGCCAAACTTCTTGGCCGCCCTGAAGTTGGCTACAATGGCTGCGCAGTAGTAAATCTCATACAAAAACTGCATCGTGCCGTGCCCTGCGCATTGGAAAGCCAACTTCAGGGCGGCCAAGAAGTTTGACGAGAAATATAACTACATAGTTAAGTAAGGCCACCAAAAAAGAAGTGACGTACTAATCTAAAATATGTTCTCCCATGTTGGCAGCACGAATTGAAGCAAGCCCTGACGTCCGAAATGGCCAGCAAGCATCACAGCGAGCTGGACAAACCGCCGCTCTACGACGAAGAGTAATGTCCTCGCTGGACTTTATAGGCAGATAGAACCATTGAACTGACGGCAAGATCTTGAAGATGATGAACAGATTCTGTATCGGTTGGATAGCGTTTAAGCCTGTAATGCAGAATACCGTGCTATGTCTTCTACGCCTTCCTGGTTTTAGGACAACGATTGTAGTATTCTTAAATGATTTTTTTGTTTATTTATCAGTTTTACAATGTGTAAAGAATTTATTATTTGTACGGTCCACTTTAGCTGATTGATTTCGTTACGGGATCCAAGACAGTCTTAAAGTTTCTCCGGGACTGTTGATTAGGGCTTTCAGGAGTTGCAAAGATTGGGAATCGAGTAGTTGGCTTGTCTTACTTTTTAGAGCTTCAAATATCAGTCTTTTTTACCACTCTTCAGCCAATTTCTTAATTTATTACTTATCATCTTTATTCGGTTGTACTCATATGATACGTTTAGCCTTTCAAAACGAAATTAGATTCCGTAATCAGAAAGTTTCCAACAATCATTGAATTATGTCTAATTTTAAATTTAATTTAGCGTAAAGGATATTTATGGAGGACAATATTATGTGAAAAGTTCAAACCCGTAAAACTTGGATCCATGACGCATAAAGTTAACATTAAATGTTTTAGGCGCTTCTGTTTCTAAGTTGATTACTTTCGGTAAGCGTTCGTTTTAATGCATTACAATTATATTTTTAAGTAATTGACTGTTAATCTGTAATTCTGTATGATGTGAAGGGAATTATTTTGATTATAATTTATACCAAGAACCAGTCCCTAGAGCGAAAATATCGTAAAATTAATGTAACAAATTGTCGAATACGTGTTTTCTGTGATTGGTTGAATACAAATTCAATTGAAATACAATTTTGTAAATCGTCGATATAATTTCTCTGTAAAAACCGGCGGCTCGTGATAACCTTAATTGCAATTCCGATACATTTGGGGACACTTTCATTATGCGTACAGCTAAGGAGTGGAATTCTCTGCCGGAATCTGTATTTCCCGATAGCTACAATCTAAGAGTTTTTAAGTCAAGAGTGAATGGATTTTTTCTAGGCAACCGTCGACCACATCATCGCTTACCATCAGGTGAGATAGTGGTCAAGCGCAAGCCTATAGATTATATAAAAAAACATTACTACCAATTAGCAACAACACAGATTTTTCATCAAGAAACAACTTATAGTTTTTATCTCAATTCACCATAAAATTGTTTAATAATTCGTTCCACTGTATTGTTCCTAAAACCTATTCTTTTATCTAGTATTAGGTACGTAAGCTACCTTTATTCGACTCTACTCTAGTCAATATGCTTTACTATGTAATATATAAATAGTTAGGTACGCTAAGGTAACAAATTACGCGAATTAAATGCACGACATGATGAACTAAGATAAGCGTCGACGATCGATATTTTGATAGGCATATCGTCTGTATAGCAACTATTATAAAAATCTCTGTATATTGTACTGTATTATAAATAATGGAGATTGAAGTATTTTGAGTGTTTTATTTATTAGAATGTTACCCATGGATCAAAATTAAGGTTTTTATACTTTTTATATATTTGTGAGCCAGCAGCGCATTCTTTCGCATTTCGGCCACACAATGCGTAGAGCGGACGAGAATCTGAAAAGACTTATTGTGATTGGGAACACCGAAGGCAAAAGGTCGCGTGGTCGTTCACCAATGAGATGGACCGATCAAGTGACAGACTCGTCGTTCTCCAAATTCTACACGGTCGTAACAAAAGCGCTGGACAGAAACCGGTGGAGGCAGATCATCTGCACCAGATGTAACCCTAATGCTGACCACGATCCTCAGATATGAGGGACCGACTAAGAGAGAGATATTTGTGAACCTGACTACCTCGTTGGTTTCGTGGTCGCGGGGGTTCCGGCTGAGAATGAGGTATTGATTTCGATGCCCGCGTTGGCCAGTTTTATTGGGTTTTCCATCTGGAATCTGGTTTCTGCTGGTTTTCTATGACTTACTTCACGCTCATTCTAACCTAAGTTTCACGTTGACATTTAGGCCGAATGTTAGAGTTGGACAAATACATTGCTTTGAGTGAATTCATTGCCAAAATTTCCTCTCGCAGAGAGGAGGCCTGTGTCCCAGTCCCAGCAGTGGGAACAATAATAGGCTGATGATGTAATGTGATGCCAAAATTCATGATATGGTTCTTCAGATCATTTTGAACTTAGTAAATAAAATAGTCAAATCGCCGACTAAGGAAAACGCTACCGCGGATGATTGAAGCTTGAATATGTGAACGCCTGACAAAATAAGTTGTGCAATATATTGCTTTTCGTAACACTTGCTCAAAAAAGGGACATTCTATGCCACAAAAAGCGAACATAACAATAGTCATTTTTAATCTGTTAAAAACAGGGAAAGAAAATTGAACTGAATTTCATTCATCCTCTAGGGGGAGAATGTGATTTAAATTTGGAATACTTACCGAAATTCATACTGAACTACATGTGTTTACACCATTGAGTTTGTATATAAAGCATTATTACATCTTTTTGAAAAAGGAATACGCATTTATTATGCAGTTATGATTATTAAATAAAATTACGAAAACCGACGAGGCGGTATGAGCTTGATGCCTTTGCTTTTCCGACAAAAAATATTAGTCTAGGAATTTGCCGCGTTTTTGTTTTCTTCAAATACATAAACGTTAAGTTTATTTTTACTTTTAATTGTCATTATTTTTAATAAATGCTTATCTCATATTATTATTGTGTTAATTTTTTCGCAAATGGTACGAAAAGTAGAGTATTTTCCTCGGTGATAAAGCTGTCTTAGTCTTGGGTGAACTTAAATCCCTCGCTACACTCAGGACTCGTCTTAAATCCCTCGCTTCGCTCGTGATTTCAGTTTATAACACCCTCGCTACGCTCGGGAGTAAACCTCGAGTCCTTCGTTACGCTCGCGAATTAAATCGTCACCCGCGACAGAAGACACTGCTTTATCCCCTTGGTTAATAATCTACTATTACTTAAATAAATTGCTATATAAAAGTTAAAGGCATAAAAGTAGTCAGCTGTATTTAGGATTGGGCAGTATTTGAATTACTTGTAATTAAAATACGTAATCGAAATACAAATAAGTATTTTGTATTTGTAATTAAATTACTTCTCATTTACATTTCCATTTTTCCATTTTACTCTTTGAATTGGGGTATTTCCGAAAGATTCGCGAGCACTATGCTCGCCAAACTTCTTTGCCGGGGTTACTGACTAAAACCCACCCGTGTTCCATCAGTTGCTTGAGCCAGGGCCGCGGTAACTCTTTTTCAAATTTATCCGCGTCCCAGACAGGCATCGGCCCTCGCGGACCCCGTCAGTTCTGCTGACATCTCTTTGAGGCGCGCGTGGAACACAACGCGCCGTCGACTCGGGCCTGGTCCTTATCGGACGGCGAGCTACCCATTACTCGCCGTCCGCAAGCCCGCGCATACGGTGGCCGGGAATCGGCTTGCGACCCCCGACGCCCAGGGCGTCTCCTGCGGTGGCTAGGGGCGTGAGGGCGTCTCCCTCACGCGTTCCGCCTTCTCCTTCGCAAGCATTACTGCTTCGCAGAAGGAGGAGACAGCTTCCCATACCCTCTCGCTCCGTAACATGGCCTGATCCAGGGCCGGACACGAGAGGTTGCCTCCACGAGGACACGGCGGTGCCCAGCCCAAGCGGGGCAGATCTCCACCGTTTCCTCCGGGCGATCCACACAAAGGTGACACCCGGGCGTTTCTTTCCACCTAATCCTGAACAGGAACCTCCTGAAACAGCCGTGTCCGGTGAGGACCTGCGTCAGACGGAAGGTGAGGACGCCGTTGCGCCTCTCAAGCCACTCCTCAAAGAGGGGCCTTATCGCCGCAATTGTGGCGTGCCCAGCGCTGGGTTGCGACAGTCGCTCTCTCCATGTCGCCATGAGATCTTGCCGGAGCTCTGTCCGCCGAGCCGCAATTTGTCGCGGCCACGGAGTTTCGCCCCCTTGCGCCATTCCCAAATGTGCGCGAGGACTTTTGCCTCCAGATCCCATGGCGGCAATCCGGCAAGGAGGCTCGCCGCCTCACCAGAGACCGTGCGGTATCCCCGGACCAGCCGGATGGCCATGACCTTTTGGGACGCGTTCGACCAGCAGACTGGTCGCCGTCTCAGGGAACGCGCCCACACCGGTGCCCCATAAAGGGCCATGGACCACACGACCCCGATGAGTACTTTAATCAAGTACATAATTTTTCTATTTTGGGTTACATTATTGCAATTTTCATAAGGTTTTTTATTTTTTTTGTAAATATGTTAAAGCCTAAGACACTTCGGAATAATGTAGCTTTCTACTGGTGAAAGAATTTTCAAAATCGGTTCTGTAGATCCAGAGATTACTCTAATCTTTATAATATTAGTATAGATAATGAGTTCATTTTTAAGGTATAGTAAGAGTTAGATCGAAGAGTTTACGAAAAATAGCGAGCAAAATAAAGATCTAGTGTAGTCCAGAAATAAACTTCTAAAAGCTGAAGAGTTTGTTTGTTTGTTTGAACGCGCTAATCTCAGGAACTACTGGTTGGAATTGAAAAAATATTTTTGTGTTAAAAATTATTGTTGTGTTGATCAATCATGTATGTAGGTAGGTAGGGTAGATGGGTAGGTAGGTAGCCAGTTGACGGGAGCGAAGCCGCGTGGGACAGTTAGTGTACTATAATTTGTAATTTATAGTCCCTGCTGATTTTGTTGAGATGTAGGATGCAGCAGTATTTAGCCCTTATAACCTACTATTTGTTTTTTAGCAGCCTGCTCATTGAAAGTTTCGGTCTATGTGGTGGAGTGTATGTCTTGATCTGAGAGGATTTTTTTTTGTTTATACAAGATTAAAAAAATAGAGTGGTTTAACCGTAAATTGCACCTAATGCATTTTTGGATCATATCGTCAATCTTGCTGATAACTATATCGGCGCTATTCGGTATAATATTTATCAGTGATAAAGATCTTTTCAGGAAGTAACAAAAAGAAACAACAAAATATACTTAAAATAATTATATTATTGTAATAAATTGATTTTATGTACACGTAAAATATAATTACAAACTACACACACATAATTATTGCAAAATACAATCAATTCCGTAGCTTTGTGCACGCTACAACTAAAGAAACTTCATCATTCTTGAGTAATGTTTCAATTAAAATTATAACACGGTCAACTTAACTGTGCACCTGGCTTGTGACGCACTGTGATGTACTCTCGCTATAGGCGCACGAGGCTCGGGGGGTGGGGGGGCGTGGGTACCATGGAATGGCCGAGCATGCCGACGAGGTGCACAGTTAACTTAACCGTGTTGTATATTAGAATTAATGTAAAACAAATGTCTTTTTAAACAAAGGCTGCAATTAGGTGATAATCCTTATCATGTCAATTCTAAGTGAATTTATGGTAATATTAATACGTAAACGGATATGTTAATGTATTAAGGAATGTTTAGGGCAGATTTCCCCGAGTTCAACTTAACTTAGTTTATACAGCAGTCTGATTGGTATTTTCTCAGCGATCTCAACCAATCAGAACGCTGTATTTGCATAAACTAAGTTTAGTTGAACTAATCGCGATTAGTTTCATTGATGAAATCGGCCCTGTATATTTACTCAGTTTTCCTAAGAAAAATTGTTGAAAACAGCTATTGGGCTTAACTCAAGTTTTATCAAGTAAAAAATGAAAATCATTTAGGGGGTTTCATGATTAGTCTTTTTATGTTCGATCGAATTATAAATATCGTGAAAAAACCGTAGATTGTTTATTGAAAACTATTATAAAAATACACTTTTTGATGTAAATATCTTGAAAACATGTTATGGTTTTCAAGAAAATCTATACTACATTGAAAATATCATCTAAAGATTAAAACAGGTGGATTATACATGACGAAAATAATTTTATTCTTGCATTATATTAACGCAGTCTCACACACACACACGGCGGATCTTTGTGTCTCTAAAGTTAGCTCTGTCTATTGCGCAAGAAACGGTTTAACTGCATAGAGTAAGAATGAAAGAGACAGTTATTCATTGCTATCTTCACTTTCAATATTGACACAAAAATAGCTAATGCGCAGGGTCTTCAGGGCCAATTTAGAGACACAAAGATCCGTTATAAATATTATATAGTTTTCGCCAAATTTCTTGGCCGTCCTGAAGTTGGCTACAATAGCTGCGCAGTAGTAAATCTCATACAAAAACAGCATCGGACCGTGCCTCGCGCATCGGAAAGTCAACTTCAGGGCGGCCAAGAAGTTTAGTCGGAAACAATATTAAAATATCGCAAGAACCTATATATTTTGTGATACATTAGTTTTTAATGGAAGATTAAAGTATGGTTATTTAAAAACTAAAGATAGTAAGTTAAAAAAATATTGAATTGTGGAATAATAAATGTTATTTTGTAAGTAAACGTTTGTATGCTTAGTAAAATGCATCACAATAAAATAATTTTTAGTTATTAATTTTGTTGATTCCATTACAAAAAATACTATGTTAAAACTACCATCTCGATACCAGAAGTATCAATTAATGTAAGGGACAAAACACGGTTTTTCAGGAGAGCCAAAAAACGATTTTATTTTTATAAATCTGTCTATAACTTTTTACTGTCTGCTCCAATTTTAATTGTGTCTAGAGCAAAGTTTCTTAGAATTTCCTCTTCTTTCATGATATAAACGAAAGATTTTGGAATACCCAGTGGTTTAAAATATAGCATGTCCCTTACATTAAAAAAATATGTTTAGTTGTGCCTTACCTTGCTAATATTTTATGTGTAAACCGTCAAGCATAGTGTAAGCAGCAAGAGAAATAGAAAATTATACGTAATTCTATTGTAAAGGACTTTTACAGTGTTGCAATTTGATGTAACTATAGATTATCTACTAAAATTATGGTAATTTAACACCATGGAAATAGGTTCTTTGCATGATTAATGTTAGTTTCAGCTTAGCTATCACAGATTTAAATGAAATTTAGGGATACAAAAATAAAACGATTTATTGTTAATATTTTTTTTTTATTTTCGACTTTTATGTCTGCGTAATTATTATAAATTCAACACACTAATCAGTCTATAAAACTTTTTGTTAAGCTTAAAAAAAAGTAACAGTGTTCTAATTAACAGTTTTACACACCTAGGTATCAATGTAAAAATAATTATGATTGTATTATTGACTCCACGATCTCTTTTAATTAACAGTCCTACAAACTCTGTACTTTTAATAATTACGTTTAATTGGATTTATAATTATTTATTTATAATTACCTTCTAGCGGGACACACTTATATGCCAGTTGACAGCATGCATGCTGTTATTGAGAGGGAAGTAAGAAAACTAATTGTTTGGGCACCTTCGCAATGGCCAAGTTTCATAGAGAGTGCTAGAAAAAGGCCTCAACCATATAATGTGAGTGTCTTAGAGCATACAGATTTCATTAACTTCCAGAATCTGGCGGATTCTGTATTCACTCAAGCTACTCTTAAAAATAAAGATCTGCGTATGAAAAACATAAGAGTGTGCACATTTAAAAAAAATGCTTTGACGAAAATTGAGATTAAATATACAATGTTAGAGACTGGTGATACTTACGACATAGAACTCTCCAAAGAATTACCTCCAAAGAATTTTAACGCAAGAGGAAAGGGTAAAGGGATTGGGAAAAGAAGTGTTGTTAGAGGTAAAATTACAAAAAATATAGACAAAAAAAATGAATCTGCAGCTGAAAGTACTAGTAATGACATAAGTCAAAGGAACACAGACAATTTGCCATCTCTATATAAAGAGAGGCTCCCAATTTCCATTCCAAAATACAATGACCTCAAAAAATTGTGCGACACCGGTATAATACCAAAAAGATTTCATCGTGAATATTTGAACCTTCCGAATAAATCGCCAGTTAAAGATACCCTCAATGAAACCGATGACGATGAAGATGTGATGACAGCTGATGATGATAACTAGATAAAGTACCAAATAGAAAAAGTTATTCCAACCATTTCAATTTCACCATTAACATTCCTAATTATTTATTCTTGTAATAATATATATTTCTTATATTAATATTCATATCATTTATATGTATTATTTATTCATTCATCTTTCAGACAATTCATATTTTTTCATCTGTCTTTCGTTTCAGTACATTCATTCAATTACTTAACAAATAAGACTGTCGATTAAGTCTGAGAAAACATATTTTTTTTATTAATTTGGTGATTATAATTATAAATCCAATTAAACGTAATTATTAAAAGTACAGAGTTTGTAGGACTGTTAATTAAAAGAGATCGTGGAGTCAATAATACAATCATAATTATTTTTACATTGATACCTAGGTGTGTAAAACTGTTAATTAGAACACTGTTACTTTTTTTTAAGCTTAACAAAAAGTTTTATAGACTGATTAGTGTGTTGAATTTATAATAATTACGCAGACATAAAAGTCGAAAATAAAAAAAAAATATTAACAATAAATCGTTTTATTTTTGTATCCCTAAATTTCATTTAAATCTGTGATAGCTAAGCTGAAACTAACATTAATCATGCAAAGAACCTATTTCCATGGTGTTAAATTACCATAATTTTAGTAGATAATCTATAGTTACATCAAATTGCAACACTGTAAAAGTCCTTTACAATAGAATTACGTATAATTTTCTATTTCTCTTGCTGCTTACACTATGCTTGACGGTTTACACATAAAATATTAGCAAGGTAAGGCACAACTAAACATATTTTTTTAATGTAAGGGACATGCTATATTTTAAACCACTGGGTATTCCAAAATCTTTCGTTTATATCATGAAAGAAGAGGAAATTCTAAGAAACTTTGCTCTAGACACAATTAAAATTGGAGCAGACAGTAAAAAGTTATAGACAGATTTATAAAAATAAAATCGTTTTTTGGCTCTCCTGAAAAACCGTGTTTTGTCCCTTACATTAATTGATACTTCTGGTATCGTATTTTAGCAACGATCTTTTAAACAAATAAAGTAAAGCAAATAAGAATTTGATTTCTAGTTGTTACGTAATAGGCATATTACAGTAAGGAGCTTAAAATAAAGATAGTTTTGTGAGATAATAATGTAAGAGAATAATTCTTAAAAAACTCTAATCATGAATTAAAGTAAGGGACATGTTATTTAAATCAACTGATTTGAGGTTTAAGGTAAGGGTGTAAATTATTTAACACTATGACTTACTTTATTTTTCAGAGAAAAAAAAATGTAAACGTCTGTTACATCATTTTTTTTGTCATAAATCGTTTTACGCAGGCCAAAAATTTTTAACGTAAGGGAATTTTTTTTAACGATAGAATTTTTTTAATAATACCAATCGATAGAGCAGAAAATTCTGAATCCAATGATATATATATCTCATTTTCACCAAAATGTCCCTTACGTTAATTGATACTTCTGGTATCGATCTATGTATGTATTAACTAAAGATTTTTTCTCATTAAGTATTTATTTGAAAAACTGAAGAAGTTGGCCTATTGTCGTCAGTTTAGAAGAATCTGCTATTTTTATCGTTTTACGTTCATTATTACATTAGTTGTAATTATTGTCATTGATAGTTAGTAGCCTATCGGTTGTATTGTTAGTATAGAATTAAAGCTAGATTCAGTCATACTAAAACTATATACACTACTTTCAATTATTACGTAATTACGATCTATTGTCATGGCAAAATAATCTTAAAAAAGCCTTACGCTAGGTATAATTCTCGCCAAACTTCTTAGCCGCCCTGAAGTTGGCTACAATGGCTGCGCAGTAGTAAATCTCATACAAAAACAGCACCGATTCGTAGCTTGCGCATCGGAAAGCCAACTACAGGGCGGCCCAAAAGTTTGGCAAGAATTATAACGCTAGGAGCCTATTGCTATAATATGGATGATAACAAAAAAAAATTGTTTATTCCGTCTGGTCGATTATAAAAAAATATTGGACACGTAATTGTTTCTAAGTCACGTAAACAAATAATAACGACGATACAGTGCATTAAAATTTGACGTTACGTTTCAGTACAATTGTTACTCAAAAGTGACGTCACAAGCCCCCACTCCTGATTTTAATTTTTATTAATTTGAGAAAGCAGAAAATACGTGTCGGATGTTTTTTGATAATCTAACTGACGGATTCAATAGTTTTTTTTTAATCCAGGAATGATCAATACAAGCCCTAAGTATCAATTTGAGGTAAGTACTTTACTGAAACTTTTAGCGTCATAATTAGACCGTACTATCAATATAAAACTAGAATTGAATAAGACATAACTCCTTATTTTAAATCGAGTTGTAATCATACATCGTCGTCACAACTTACATACGACTTCTGCAAGTATACATTTATCATGTTACATGATTCGTCTATTTTATATCTGTTATAGTATAAAATTGGTCCCACATACGACATAATACATACAGGTAATACTTGGTCCTGCCAATGAAATACTGGATTGTAAGGCGGATTTACATGTAGTGATTTGAATGGATGGCCTAATTAAGCTTTAGCCTAATACTCAAGAACTGTTGTGAACTTAGAGATTTTCTTTATGTCATGTTAGATATTCGCCTTATTAAAAGTTTTGTATAGTACTCGCCAAACTTCTGAGCCACCCTGAAGTTAGCTTTCCGATGAGCAAGACACGAATCGGTGCTGTTTTTGTATGAGACTTACTACTGCGCAGCCATTGTAGCCAACTTCAGGGTGGCCAAGAAGTTTGGCGAGAACTATAGTCAAGGTATGATATGGAAACCGGCTAGAGTCTGTGCGGAAAGCGCCGTGGCGGTAAATGGAACTAACATTACGATTTTTATAAAACACTAGCGGACACCTCACGGTTTCACCCGCGTAGTTCCCGTTCCCGTGGGAATACAGGGATAAAAAGTAGCCTATGTAACCCGGGGATAGTCTAGCTTCCCAACGGTGAAAGAATTTTTGAAATCGGTCCAGTAGTTTTTAAGTTTATTCGTTACATACAAAAATACAAATCTTTCCTCTTTATAATATTAGTATAGACTAATATTATTACAAAAAAACACACTGAAAACATTATAATGATATTTCTAACATAGATTCAAAATATCAAGATGTTACAGTCGCACTATAATGACGTATGAATCGTAGAAAATGAATCTTATTTCGGCGTCATAAAAGTCATGTAACCCTTATTCGTGAGATAGAACAACTATAACAGCTGCACCCTCAAACCTTATTACGGTTCTCTTTTCGCAAAGACTCTAGAAGCGTATTATATACCAACCAATTCAAAACACTACACCATTATTTGAGCAAAAAATGTCGTAATCACAGCTTTATGTCTTTCACATGTCACATACCTATCTAAAACACGGTCAACTTAACTGTGCACCTGAGGTTGTGACGTCACTCTGACGTCTGACTCTCGTTATTGGCGCACGAGGCGCGGGTAGGCGGGAGGGGCGAGCATTCCGGTGAAGTGTACGATTAAGTTAACCGTGTAAAACAGGGACGGCGAACCAACGGCACGCGACAAAAATAATTCGGGCACGCCAAATTGTCTAGCCCAGCTTGCAATTATGAGCCTGCTGTCTATAAGACATTTAGCATCTAATTTGCAGGAGCAGAATTCACATATTCGTTTATTTTATTTTTTTATACCCTATAGGCTCGCGCTTGACCACTATCTCACCTGATGGTAAGCGATGATGTGGTCGACGGTGAATCACGCTTGCCTAGAAAAATTACTATTCACTCTTGACATAAAGACCCCTAGATTGAAGCTGTCGGGAAACACAGACACCGGCAGGGAATTCCACTCCTTAGCTGTACGCACAATAAAAGTGCTCCCAAAACGTTAACATTATGTGTTTTGTGAATTAAATCGCTTAGCCAATATTTCCTGGTCACTACAATATTATTTTTTTGACAAAAGGCACGATCACCAATAAATGTTCACCATCCCTGGTTTGGTACATCAAGATTATACCAACTAATCATCATCAGTACCACAGCACCTGACATACTCCAAGGCCTTATTCAGACACTCGAGCCATATATCCCTGTCCTTCGGCGTGTCGGCAGCTAACAGATGTCGCCGGACGATGGAGCCGTCCGGTCGTCTCACGTACACCAGCGAGCCGGAGTCAGGCACGATGAGCCCGGTTGGTATGGAGGATTCCAGTAGGATGGTGTTGGGGCGCGCGCACAGGTCGCGCGGGGCTTTGATGGCGCGTTCTGATATAACTGTTGAGAGATCGATGTCGCCGATTGGCATCTGTAAGACAATGTTAAGTTTTAGAAGACAGTAAAAAGCATTCCGGTAAAAAAGGGAACCGACCCCAACATAGTTGGGAAAAAGCTAGGCAGGCTCAACAATCACCTAATCTGCCTAGATTGATTGTTGTGTAGCGATTTTGAGTTCTATCCCGTAAACATAAGGAGGACATAAAAAGCATAACCCTGTTACCAAAACCAACTGTTTACTAGAGCTACCGTATGTCGTATCACCAACGCAATAGAAGTCAAACTCGGTTGAACGGGCTGTAAAATGGGCTAATTTAAAATAGTTTCAGCACAGATAATATAATACTAACATACAGACGCCTCATCCCATACAAAGAAACCGTTAACCATTTTTTCGTCTGATTAAACTGATTATTTTTTCAGAACATCGATCACGTTCGGTTCCGTTCCACGGATATAGATGGTGTTAGCAGCGAATTGCAAACTGAAGGGTTTACTCGGTTCGTGAATACATTTTTTTTTTAATACAAAGACGATTTGTTTTATAGTATACTAGCTGTTCCCCGCGGCTTCGCTCCCGTGGCCCACCCCTCAGCAGGACCAGTTTTCTGGATAAAAAAGCCTATGTCACTCAGGAGTAATGTAGCTTTCTATTGGTGAAAGATTTTTTTAAATCGGTCCAGTAGTTTCGGAGCCTATTCGGTACAAACAAACAAAATTTTTTTTTTCTTTATAATATTAGTATAGATTTTTGCACGTTTTTACAGTTTCATTGTAACAAAATGTTTTATAAAACAAATTAAAAAATCGAGTGGGCATCCACTCGATTTTTTAATTTGTTGTCAGAATTTTAAAACCGCGCCATCTATTGGAATCAATTTTAAATTATCCATTCAAATAATCTTTGCAATGTAAATTAAGATAATAATTAATTTCGTGCATAGGAGTTCATTAAAACAAGAACTTATTTTTTTATGATTGTCTCTAGAAAATTTTAATATTTCACAAAACTCAACAACAAATCGAAGCTTATCACGCCATCTATTCCAATTTATTTGAACAAAATTTTCTTTCTTCGAGTTGGGTGCCCGTGGGGCCGTGGTTTCAGTATCTTGTTACCCAGTGAGTAGGTTGAGAATAAAATATTGGACCGACCCCAACAAATTTGGGAAAAAGCTAAGCGGACGATGATACTCTCTCAGTACATAAAAATCTGACTACAATTATCCAAATACAAAGAAAATTCACATACATTTTGAGTGAGTGATTATAATGGTGTGAATCATCATGTTTAAACTTTCCCCATTCTGGTTCGCTTTTAGGTCAATAGATAGGCGATTCTAAACAAGCCAGTGCAATCTTATACAGCCATTACTTTATTAGTAACTAGCTGTCCCACGCGGCTTCGCTCCCGTCAACTGGGTACCTACCTACCTACCCTACCCTACCCTACATACATGAATGTTGCGAAACTTTAACCGCTTACGCGGGCACGCAACGGAAGCTCTCAAAAAGGAATAATTTTGCCCGTTTTTGCAACATTTTTCATTTATGCTCCGCTCCTATTGGTCGTGGGTTATATAGCCTATAACCTTCCTCGATAAATGGACTATCCAACACAAAAACATTTTTTCAATTCCAACCAGAATTGCCTGAGATTAGCGCGTTCAAGCAAACAAACAAACTCTTCAGCTTTATAAGATTATATAAAATAATAAGTATAGATTCTCTGGATTGGGTTGGGACTAAGAACTGTATTAATTTATTTCGGCATGTATGTAGGGTTTACGAGCAAAATATAGGATAGGTCCATGCTAGTGAAGCGAAATTGTGCCTTGCCTCCTTTACAATAAGACAGATATCCTACCTTCCTCTGCACATCATCAGGGTACTTCCAGTAGGCCAGGCGGGGCGGCTGCAGCCTGAACCAGCGCCTGTGCCACGCACCCAGACCTGACACGTCGTCGAAGGCAGTCAGGAAGGCCGCGTGGGGAGACGGTGGGCTGATTTGTACTTTGGCTTTGATCTCGAGGTTTACTGAGCCTTCGAGGGGACTGCTGCATGGAACCTGTAAGAATAAGTAGTGGGTTTAAGGAAAGTTTCTAGATATACGCGCACAAAGGGTTCCGTACCCAGGGTGGCGTCAACTATGTATGTATGGCGACACCCTTTAATTCTCTAATGGGTACTTCCGGTTGACCTAGAATTTCGGTAAAAGCAAGGTAAAAAAAAAGGAAAAATAAATTCTAATAAATCTAAATTTGCCCATACATTTTTATCGTACTGACTCAGGACCTTGATTTAGGTATCTATACACCTCATAGGGACAATAGACCTCAGTACCTGGTATAAAATTTCAACTTGCTAAGTCCACCCGTTCCTGAGAAAAATACAGTAAAAAATATACAAATATTGCAGCCGTATCTGCTCTTTAAGGCGCCTCCCAAAACGCCGCGCCTAGTCGTTTTTGTGCAGTTTTTAAGAGCTATATACTGTTTATTTAAAAATATCAATTAATAAAAATACATTAAATTTCTACATAATGTTGATTCTAAAATGGTAGTACACTTTTTTTTTAAGAGGTATTTGTTTCACTAATCTCCTTTCAACAAAACCATAAAATGTGAAATAATTATTGTTAGCATGCATCTCCTCGTAAAGTGTTGATTAATTATTGTTTATACTAACACTAATGGATAGACAATTTGATAACGAACATTTTGTAAGTTTTATTTTTTTCAAAAATACCAAAATTCGATTTTATTCTACAATCTAGGGGTATTCACTACCGTAATTCATGCGCCACCAGTGCCGCTAGGCCAATAGGAATGCTCATATCTCATGCTGATTTTATGGTCAGGGTACGGCCTTAAAGGTACATTTTCCTACCTTGTTGAGAGTAAAGTTGTTTCTGCTAGCTTGTTGCAGCGCAAATATGCAGTATCCGTGCAGTGAGAACTGTGGCGAACGCACTGCTAGTGGACCAGCCGGGCTTTGTACTCGAGGAGCTTTCAGTTCTGAGATCTTTGATTTCGGTGTCAGGAGCTTGGAGCTTGACTGTGGAAAGAAAGTAACGAAAATCTGTCGCTTATAAAAATAAAGTCAATAAACCGAATACTTTCGATAGTAACGGGCGCCAGTGGTGTCTCATCCCATACAAAGAAACCGTGCCGACGTACTGTACTGATTATTTTTTGTACATCGATCGCGTTCGGTTCCGTTCCACGGATATAGATGGTGATTTATCTATCGCCGTGGAACGGAACCGAACCCGATCGATTTACAATAAATAATCGGTATAATCAGATGAAAAACGCTAGTTACGTCGGCACTGTTTCTTTGTATGGGATAAGGCATCTGTATGCTAGTATTATATTATCTGTGCGGGCGGTATTTAATAAGTGATTGATTTAAAAGATTCTTCCTAAACGCTTAAAATCTGGTCGGCGTCTGCTAAGGCCCAGTTTTAAATCCGTAGTTAAGTTACCAATGGTTTAAAATTTCGATAAACACGTTTATTTGTCAATTGTTAGTCTAACAAATGGTTAAATAATTAACTCTTAAACTTATTTGACCAATTGTGTGGCTAACAATTGATGAAAAAACGCGTTTAACCGAAATTTTAAACCATTGGTTGAGTTATCTATGGATCAAAAAACTTGGCCTAAGTGATGTGATTGACTGTTATTACTACACTCTGCGAATAATAGTATTTAACCAGAGTTTTAGTTCGCTACCCTTTCAGAAACCCGGTGAAATAAATTCAATAAAAAAAACTGTTTTAGTGGGTAGTTAGTTACCTTTTTGCTAGAGATGTGATATTTCATCTCATGTGATAGCAATTGTTTTGACGCTTGCAGCAGGTACACCTCGACTGTAACCTGAAACCAGAATGATAATAGTACATTTCGTGTCGAGCATAAAAAGTCGAGATTTTACTATGAAAGCCGAAGAAGACGTGAGCCGAAGACGAACGTCGAAAGCTACATGCGAGTGTTAAAATAAAGTCTTTTTATGCAAGACACGAACGATTCTTTATCCACTTCCTGATGAGCTTACTTAATTAAATACAAATAAGTTCCAACAACCATTTATTAGAGTTCAGACTAAAAACCACAGACTATATACACACAATCAATGCGCGCTTTTTCGAGAGGTAACAGGTTCAGTATCATTCTGCCAGTTACATAATGATATCAAAACTCCATACAAAAGTCATTTCGTAACTGTTACAATGTAATTTTAAAACTTTTTTTGGAAACGTGCCCAGAACCCTGGCAGCATTGCCGCATTGGATGGCAATGCTGAGTTAGTCCATATTTTTGACTATTGCTACTCGCTTTGTTTGTTACATTCTTAAAAGTACTATTTATTGAAAATCCTTCTGTTGTAGAGTTTTTAAGTAGGCACTGAAGAAAAATATGGTGGTAAACGATACTAACCTTGAAGTCGCTAGCAAGTCCCAGCATACGAATTTCATCCGGGAACTGTAGTATGTTGCTAGTCGGCTTCGTTTGTTGCATGCTCGTCGCAAGGACGCGGTCGCGACACTTGATCAGGCACACTGCGTGGTGTCCTACAGCGCCATCTGTGAGAACAAGTGAGAGAATATTACTTTGGGTAGATTGAATTTGGGATTATTTGTTTTTGATTGAATTGTCGCAACGTAACTTAGTAAAAGTTCTTTATTTACTAAGTTTATAGCTTCTTGTGACGGCGACTTTAGTTAACTTTTTTCTTCTTCAGAACATTTTTAAGCAGCTGCTATTATCGGACAGATAAGGTAAACGTTGCGGCCGCGCCAGCGCATTGTTCATTTTTTTTTCTTACTTTCTTTCTTGTTGCCTTTGCAGTTATTGCTGTTTATTAGCATCATCATCTAGACACAGGCCTCCCCAAGCGTAACTATATCGACCGGTCCTGTACTATCCACAACATCAGTGGCACAATAGCAATAGTGGCAATACACAGTAATATCTTTCTTTTTCAGTTTATGGAATATCTTTTAAATTGGTCTAATATTAGAGGAGGAAATAGGCGAGAGCCAAACCTCAAATTATGACTTTTTACTTCGGATTTTCAGTCGGATGTCTGCGACCGCATTTCTTCTTAAGGTCGTGGCAATCCGGTGGATGTCTATCACAAAGTTAATACATACCAGCATTAAGTTGCCTGACGTAGTCTCTCTTAAGGGGAACGGTGAGAGAGTTGAGGTGTAGAGTGGCCATTCCGGCCGTGGCCGCCGGGCCTGCGCCTTCCACCTGCAGCCTTTGTAGCTCGTGTAAGCATGCTTGACGACGATGTGCTGGAAACAGGTAAAGTCATATGTTATTTTAATTTTATGAAGGACAGTAGGTAGCAGTAGTTTGTAAGTAGAGACAGAATCTAGATAATATAATACTAGCATACAGATGCCTCATCCCATACAAAGAAAACGTGCTGACGTAAATTGCGTTTTTCGTCTGATTAATCTGATATTTTTTGTACATCCAAGGCGTTCGGATCGAGGTTCGTTTTATATTATTTTTTTTTTACGTTTTTACAGTATTTTTGCACCAAAATTTGTTACAATACAAATTTAAACAATCCAGTGGCATGCCTCAGAAATTTAAAAACGCGCCATCTATTGGCATCAATTTTTAATTATCCGTTCAAATAATTTTTATTAAGAGCCCAATATTCCATAATTTTGTACTTAGGAGAGTTAATTAAGGGTACACTAGTCGACGGCACGAACTATTTTGTGCGCGGGGTTAAAATTAATTTTATATCAACCGACAACACGTGCGGAAGAGATAGATGCTGTGATGAGCAGTAGGAAGCTAGTTCGCGTACGAATACACACCTTTGCAAATTTGTAGCGAAATGGATAATGATTTAGGACGAAACCGAGCGCACGAAATTTTATAAACAGACCTTTAGCAGTCTAGATAACATGAAAAAACGACTAAATCTATCTGTTCAAAATAAATTTATGTGCATTGTTGAACTACTAATCTATCCCCTATGGAGGCCGTTTTGCAATTTTCCCTCTTCTTATGGTATTTATTCGCGCCCAAAAATGCGTTAAAATTAGGTTCGAAATGTGGAATTTTCGACGCTCATAACTTTCAAATGTTTTCTATTTTAACTTTTTTGCTTCCATAAAGGGCTAGATAATGATGAGACAAATTGATATCACTTTTTATTTTGAACGTACATCGTCAAACATTGGAATAATCCCTAGACTACGTTTGTATGGAAGAATTTTCGACTTGTGTAACCTTAAACTATAACATAGAATTTTTATGTTCAATTCCAGAAAATGTTAATTTTACACAAATTCAATAACAAATACAAATACAGTGCATATACTATATGCACTGTATTTGCGCGCCATCTAGTGAGATTTATTTGTAACAAATTTTCTTTCTTAGCGCTGAGTCCCCGTGGCAGTACCAAAATAATAGTATTCATATATAACCCGCACTTTTTCTCATGGCAAAACTACAGAGCTTTTAATTACGTTGATGCATCAGACAGATACACGGACAGGTCGTAAGTACTGCGCACATGCCTTGTTTACTTGGGAAAATTAACAGTTGTGTATACTTACTCGCTAATAACAGTAGTCTCTCTCCTTCTGCCTGCTCGGTGGAACCACTGAATTCGATGGTAGCAGCGCACAAGTTTAAAGCTTGACTGGCCTGAAAAACAATACATCAATTATTATTACACCTAGCGTTTACTACGACCTGCAGTTGCGAACTCATGGGTGTAATATGCATGTTTTTTGGGTCATAACGAAAATGAGGTTAAAATCAAAATCCAAGATAGCGCCGACGGATTACGTCAATTTTCGTCATGGCTTTCAGACTCCTAAATACCATTAAGGAGCGTCCTCACTGAGAGCATTATTTCGTGAGCATTTGTAAACAAGCAATCCTAGGCGAGCAACAAATGCTTCCCAGCGAGCCCAGAATTCACTTTCGAGCAAAACTATGAACGTTCGAGTCGAACATTGCCTTGCGAACTTGGAGCATTCGAATACGATCTCGTTAAATGTCATTCATTCGATAATACGATTGACCAAGAAGGTCACAGACACTTAAGATCAAGGAACTTTTGCTTGCTTTACAAGTGACCAGTAATATTCCTACATACATACTCATTGATTTCATTATCTGAGTACTCGCTTTCGAGCGTTTTATTTGCGTAAACATTCGAATGCGAGACGTTACCGCGAAAATCGTTACGACGTCCACACCGGCCGAAGTTCGCGCTAGCGTGTAAGCTTTGTAACGCTCGGCTCAACGTCCACACCACACGAATATTCGACGTCGAATGCTCATTACAAGTGAATGCTCTCAGTGAGGACACTCCTTTAAATACCATTTATAATTGACAGCCAGGACCAACGGCTTTACGTTGATGGATCTCTGTGGGATGTTTACCTGAGATATGACAGTCTGTTGCTTGGCTATCTCTTGCTGCAGCTCCTTGCATCGCTCGCGCACGGTGGTGACGGAACCGGAAGGTTCATCCGGTGTGGCGGGGGGCTCGCGGTCCGGCGATACATGCCGGATCACTCGCATCGGAGTAGAGGGGGTTGAAGACTGTGGGAGTAATAGTTCACAGTTAGAACACAAGCTGGAGGCAACACGTAGCCAAAGAGGGATGAAATTATTTGGTTTACTCAAACGTTTTACTGCTACACGTTTTTAAATCATCTCTAAGTATCTATTGCTAAGGATAAATGTTTTGGTTCAGAGACTAGCTATTTTGAGAGTTTTTAGTAAATATTGACAGCCAGATTCAATAAAAATAACAGGCTATATCTATAATAAGGGATAAACAATTTAATTTAATTGTTTATTTCTTTTAGTATAATTTGAAAAGTGTTTAATTTGAATGTGACACAATGATCAATCTTGTAAACCTGATTTATGGAAACCAGCTTTCTTTTATTAAAATAGGTAACACTTACCGCGTTCTGCATACGCCTGTAGAAGCTGACACTGTGCACCAGCTCGCTCCCCTTGTCCTCCCGCTGGCGCGGGGTCGCGGGCTGTACCTTCAGCGGCGACTTGAAGCCCGAGCGCTCCTGGTACACGAAACTGGATGAGGACTCCACGCACTGCTGCAACCAACCAGTAACAGTTGGTTGGTCAAGCCAAGTGTAAAGCTAAGGTATGAAGAGGCATGTTTGCTCCACTAACTACTGCATATAAATCTTAAACGAGTTTATACCTTCGTTATATTTTTGTGCAAATGATTTTTTGTGCAGTGAGCCCTGTGCTGCTTAATATATGTCACATGTCTTAGAAGTTTTGGTTCTAGGACAGTTTGTTTTCTCTCGATGTTTTCTTTCGAAAAAAGTTTTAGTCTGTGCTCGCCAGACGGAATTGGGGTGTTGTTAGTATGTTTCTATCAGTAAGCGCTTCAATTTGTTATCACCTGTTTACTAAATGGCAGCAGATTTTTCAATAAACTTGACATAATTAAATTCACTATCTAACAAACACTAACCAGCAACAAATAAAAACTTATTCACTCAGCCACACAGTTGCGTACTGCGGTGTAAACTCGCCAATACTAAAGTAAACACAATAGATATTTGTACAACAGAGTCTAGTCTAGCCCATTGTGTTGTTCAATGTTCAGTAGCCAGTTATTTGTCATGTTTTACTGAGAACATTAAAACATAATTGGCTGGTAAGGTAAGGTGAATAATAATAATAAATTAGGAGCGGTTACGGTTGAGAGTCATCAATTTTGTTTTTGTATAATTAACTAAGTATTGGACTTTGATCTTCCACAATAGGATGCCTTTTGTCAGGTTTATTGCTTTTTTAGGCCTAGATAACATTCATATCTTTTGAATGAACTGGCCCGGAAGAAAACGAAATCTGCAATAGTAAATTTCGTGTCGAGCATAAAAAGTCGAGATTTTAACATGAGCGATGTAGCCAATTTCTACGTGAGCCAAAGGCAAACGTCGAAAGCTACATGCGAGTGTTAAAATAAAGCCTTTTTATGCGAGACACGAACGATTCTTTTTCTACTACCTGATGAGCTAACTTAATTAAATTAGTTCAAACAACAATTTATTACAAACGTTCAGACTAAAAACCACAGACTATATACACACAATCAACGCGCGCTTTTTCGAGAGGTAACAGGTTCAGTATCATTCTGCCAGTTACATAATGATCCATACAAAAGTCATTTCGTAACTGATATTATGTAATTGTGTTTTCTTTTTATTTATTTTTTTATAATCTTGTGTCTAAATGTTCATATTTCGAAACGAATTTCTTAGGCAATGTGTTAGGTACATAATAGACAAGGTAGTAGAAAAACATTCTTTGATAACTGCACTGGGTGGAATATACAGTGTACAAATTTGCAGATATTGTAACTGATTCGGATACGCCATCAATTTGATCATGAGGTAATATATGGGATGTTTGCGCTGTATCGCACTGACGGCTTTCATGCCGTCTTTCGTAAAAAAAACTGTCTCCCTGATCTACAGAATGCGTGGCAGCTGCAACGGAATTCTGAAGACGGTTGCTGATAGGATCTCCTCTCCGCTGTGGAGATTCTTTATTAGGTGGGTAATTTGAAGGAATGTGTTTTGATTTTATGTAATTTGTATTTTAATTTTTTTATGTTTTATTCAATCGAACTTTATGGATTAAGTTATCCGAAATAAATGAATTTGAATTTTGAATTTGAATTTGAATATGTGCAATTCACATCAAGTTTTACAATGATTTATGCTTTGTAGGGCCGTCGGATCTGTTATACGAACCTATCTATGTGAGTTACTTTTTCAGACTAGAAGTACTTATCATCATATATATAAAACCATGCAAACTGTGTGTACCTTATTAACTTTAGGCGGCGTAGGTCCCTCACTCTGCTCATTGATGGCCTCGTCCAGAATATCGTCAAGTTCGCTATCCAATCCACTGCTATCGGAGTCACTCTCGCGCACCGCCTTCTTGTAACTAGTGTTGTTTTTCTTAACCACCTGAAGATTTTACGTCACATTATACAATTTGCACTGAACACCAACAATTATCACAGTGTAGATTTTTTAACCCAAAGGTGCCACCGACGATGCCGTGGAAGTAGAAAAGTTTATACAATTTGCACTGAACACCAACAATTATCACAGTGTAGATTTTTTAACCCAAAGGTGCCACCGACGATGCCGTGGAAGTAGAAAAGTTTTGGACCAAACAAATTTGAATGACTGTCGTGCCAGCGACACGATGAAGTACTCAAAGCTTGACTAGTAGAAAATACCTTGTTGTTATAATATTAAGTCTGTCTATGTACCAATACTGCACAAGTTTAAATCAATATCAAAATGAAAACTTACACCACATGTAAAGCGGAAACTTGCTATTTTACACTGATATTAAAGAAAAAAATCAGCCTAAAGAAAAAAAAATATTTTTTTGTTGCTTATTGAAATTACACGACTACTGTTAAGTAGTAAACAAAAGTGTTTGACTGTTATATCAAAGCAGGTTTTTTTTAAAGATATTATGTATTGTTTCATTGTGTGGTTTTCCTCACATATTTCCTTCATTGTTTACTTTAATCACTACCGATATACCTACTATAAAGTCCGGCTAAGTGCGAGTCGGACTCGCGCACGAAGGGTTCCGTACCATTATCGCAAAAAACGGCAAAAATATCATGTTTGTTGTATGGGAGCCTGGTCCATGAGATACAGCCTGGTGACAGACGGACAGACAGACAGACTTAGTAATAGGGTCCCGTTTTAAGAGTTCCGTACCCAAAGGCTAAAAACGGGTCCCTATTACTAAGACTCCGCGATCCGTCTGTCTGTCTGTCCGTCTGTTACCAGGCTGTATCTCATGAACCGTGATAGCTAGACAACTGAAATGTTCACAGATGATGTATTTCTGTTGCCGCTATAACAACAAATACTAAAAACAGAATAACAATACATTTAAGTGGGCCTCCCATACAGGAAACGTGATTTATGTGCCGTTTTTTGCTATAATGGTACGGAACTGTTACGGGGTGGTTCTTAAAATGGTTTTTAAAAAAACAATTAATTAAGCACTGGAATAGAATTTTAATTGACTTTCAGTAAATACAATAAAAGTACGTATCCGCGACGACGTTCAAATCCACACTGCCTATCCGGCTCTAGAAAACTAGCGATGTGTCGTAAACGCTGACAATGCAAAGATGGTTCCACGTGTAACGACCAGCGTGGTCATCATTATTATTTTATATGCATTCGCGTGTATTTTAAGATATAACAGCCCCCCGAATAAAATGGAGCATCTGAGATGAAAGATGCGAAATTTAAGATTTGAAGCGGATTGGATTTGGACGTCGTTGGAGATTTACAGATTGTTACTTATAAACTAAGCACATTATAATATTATTTTAGTAAAACATAACGAGATTTAGTAACGAGATTAATTTTGTTTATTGGTTACCAAAATGTTTCTTTTCAATGATGTTGGCCTTGATGTTGACAGATCAGGCTCAACAGTTTCTTCAAACACAGATAGTTCAATAGCTTGTTGAGGATGACTGTGATTATCTACTTTCTTGGTATTATTACATTGGTTGAATATTTGTATGCAGCATGGAGCTTTTGAATTTGGGCATATTAATTTTCGACCTCTGTAGAGTAGGTATAATAAGAATATGATAAAAAATGTGTAGCTTAAGGACATATAATGAACTCCATATTTTTGGAAGTGGGTCGGATCTTCAATGTTATTTAATTCTTGCTCAAACGAGTTTAGGTGCATACTGGCTTGTAGTAAAGAGTCTAGATTATTAACATTGTTTAATTTTAGGTATGGTAAACGTGAAAGTGTATTGTTGACCCTACTCCTTTCACAACAGTCATCTTCAACTAGGTTGAAATTAGAAACAACATGTGAGCTTACATTTACGAAAACATTTGATGATGGCACAAATTGTAAAGTTTTATAAAAGGCTTTGCAATTTTGGTTAAAGATAATATTCCTGTACCGAATAAAGTTTCATCAAAGCTACTGCCATCATTTTCACAAGATACATGACATTTGCCTGGTTCAGATAGAACAAATATCCATCTATTATTACTAATTTTATGAAACACTTGAATAGAGCCTTTTAACAATTTAGTCTCGCAAGAGTTAGGTAGCTTACTGACTAATTCCGTAATTAAAATAGTTTCACAGATTGGGTTCACGACACTTGAGTATACACTTTCTAATTCACATATGTAAAACTTTTCACGAATCACTTTGCACTTGTCTACACTGTGCAACGGTGAGTAAAACATATGATCGATTGTTATTGCAAGGTAAGGTCGACTGGGAGCGATAAGTGCGAAAGTGTCTGGTTGCGCAACGTCATAGGGAACAGGCATTGGGATTATATGGTATAAGTTGTATATTTGAGGTAGGACGAGCGGGATTCTAATAACTACGATTATTTTGTTATTATGAAAATAAGATATAAGTCTCGAAATATCAATAAGATCATGAATATTTTGTAATGACAAAGATAAAGGGAGTTCGTAATACCTTGGCATATTATTCATATTCCGTTCAAGTTCGTTATAGAGTTGATAAGGACTAAGTACAGTCGGATGTAGAATATTGACTTTACTAAATAGAATCGCGTTATTAATATCCTCAATGTCGAACGACAAGGAAATAATGATGCTTTCAATAGCGTTGAGGAATGTATTTATATTAGATTTGACATCCAACTTATCATTAGAATTAGTTAGTTGCTGAAAAGCTTGATCGATTATTTCAAGGTTTTTGTTAAGCCGTTTTTCATTTTCATTTAGTTTAGATATTGAGCTATTAAACGTTGTAATGGTTGATTTGATTATGTGTATATTATCTTTCATCAAATGTGCTAACTGTTTTTCGTCCGTCTGTACTTGGTCTATAGCGTTTGAGAATTTGATTGCATCATCTGAATCTAATGTGCCGAAAAAGGTTTTCAAAAGGGATCCACCGGCATCGATCAAACCGCGTTTGGACCGTTTATTGCTTACGATATAAGAAACTGACGAATATTTTTTAATATTGTTATCATGCTGACTCTGCAACGCTGTTAACGCATTTAGGCAGTCAATCTGGATTTTGGATGAACTATAGTTTTTACAATAAGAGCCAACTTTAGCGAAAAGAGATTCAACTATATCTAGGTGCGATTGTATTTTACTAATATCTAAATACGTAACTACATTCCAATTATCGTTGGTAAACTTAACGTTGATCATTTTATCGAAGTATAAACCGGAACTGCTTGTTATCGGTGTGACGACCTGATGACACCTACATTCTGCAGCAAGGTGCCTGAAATAGATCAAGTTATTGCAACGTCAGACGCCAACTTAATTTCGTCATAGTGATGACGTACATGTTTACGGTTTATGAGGAGGGTCACGGTGTGGTTCCCGTTGATTTTAACGATTTTATATGGACCTTTCCAAACTGGAGACAGAGCTTTGTTTTGCTTGTGGTGACACTTGAGATATACTGAGTCACCGACATCGTAAGTGATAGGTTTAGCGTGAGAATCGTAATAACGTTTAGACCTCTCTTTGGAATTTTGAATGTTTTGTAGTGCTTTCTGCCTACTATAATACAACCTATGATTCAATACTCTGACGTAATCCGTGTATGTGTTATTTTCTAACGTGTCGATGGATTTGGGAATGTATGGTTTAAAACCTAGTAGTAATTCGAATGGAGAGTAGTTGGTGGTTGAATGGACGTTAGAATTGTATGAAAACATGGCCGTGTTTAAGTACAAGTCCCATGTATGTGCGTTTTCATTGACAAAGGGTCGCAAATATTCCTTTAAAGTTGAGTGGCTCCTTTCCAAAGCACCGCAGGTTTGTGGGTGATAAGGCGTTGCTAGAATATGTTTAATGCCAAATAACTTGCTAAGTTGTTTAAGAACTTCGGAAGTAAAGTTAGTGCCTTGATCGGTGACTATCATTTTAGGGATACCGAGATGAGAGATAAAATGAACTAACTTTTTAGCAGTTTCGTCTGCTGAACATGTCTGTAGTGGATAGCCTTGTGAATATTTGGTGAGGTCGTCTTGAATTGTGAGGATGAATTTGTATTTAAATTCGTAAGTTTCCGGAAGGGGACCTACTATGTCCAAAAATAACTTTTCGAGGGGTTTTGTTGCGGTGGAATTTATAATCATAGGAGCGTGGTTAGTTTGACGTAAAGGTTTGTTAATTTGGCAAGATTTGCAGTTTTTTACATAATCTTCAATGTCTTGCCGCATATTTTTCCACCAGTACATGGATTTTATTCTTTCCGCCATTCGTGTGATGCCGGGGTGACCGGCAGAAGGCAAGTCGTGATTATCCCGAAGAATTTTCCTAACCTCTTCAGGTGTAGGGAATAGTATGGCATTTTTATAGATGTTAACTTTAAGCCCAGTATTGTGGAAGACGTAAGCTATAATATTATAGACTTTTGTATAAGAAAGTTTTGTGAATGGGTCAGAAAAATCGGATATAGCAATTTCTTTCTCTTCCATGTACCAAAATTTTATCATGTCCCTATATTCAACTAATAACTTAAAAATGTCCTTATACGACATTTCGTCGTAATGGTGGACTCGCACGAATAAGTGAGTGAACAAATGGTTGTCATTTGATGTGTTGTAGAAAGTGTTTAGTTCGCGTTCTATGTCACGAATGTTAGGTTGACTTGTGGATAATTCTATAATTTCTTTGCAATAAGGTACAGAATCGTCTAAATCGATTGATGTAGGATAGACGATTAGTTTGCATTTAGCCTTAAGTAGGGATTCTTTGAGTTCTCGAATGACCGTGTCGAATGTAAAATTCGACTGTTTAATAAGTTTTAGATACTTTTCGTAAGTGTCTGTTGTGGACGGCGAAGGACAGTCGTAGGGCGAATTTGAAGGATTTGGAGAGTTGCTATCGTCGACGGCGCATACGGGACGATTTGAGTCGTTGTTATCTTGAGGCGGGAAACGCGACAGAGCATCGGCGTTGCAATTTAATTTACCCTGTTTATGCACTATCTCGTAGTTATATTCCTCCAATTTTAGACGCCAGCGAATTAATTTAGAGCCGGGGTCCTTAACATTAAATAACCAAACTAAAGGTTTATGATCGGTGACGATTTTAAACCGATGGCCAAAAAGATAGGGACGGAAAGTTTGTACGCCGAATACAATGGCTAAAAGTTCTTTTTCTGTAGTGGAGTAATTGCCCTCGGCTTTATTAAGCGTCCGTGACGCATATGCGATAGGCTTGTCCTTGCTTATCTCACCTTGCGATAGTATTGCACCTACAGCGTAGTTGGAGGCATCAGTTGTCAACACAAAAGGTTGACTGAAATCGGGGTATTGTAAAAGAGGCGCTGTGGTTAGTTTTTGTTTTAAAATAGTAAAAGCGTGTTCTTGTTCTCCCGACCAATTAAATGAGACGTCCTTTTTTAAAAGGGAAGTAAGGGGTTTGGATATCTTAGAGAAATTTTCAATGAATCGCCTGTAGTAGCCGACTAAACCCAGGAAAGATTTGATGTCTTTAGGACATTTAGGAGTTGGAAACCGAGTGACGGCCTGGATTTTATCTGGATTGGGACAGACACCTTTGTCGGTGATTATATGTCCTAAATACGCAACTTCATGTCGTAAGAACTCGCATTTTGCGGGTTGTAGTTTTAGATTAAATTCACGGAATCTGTCGAACACTAATTTTAGCTTTTCTATGTGAGATTGAAGGTTTTGGCTATAAATAATACAATCATCTAAATAAATATAGCAGTGAAGACCTTGAAGACCAGATAGGACAGTATTCATAAGTTTTTGGAATGTAGCAGGGGCATTTTTTAGTCCAAAAGGCATTCTTGTAAATTCGTAATGCCCAGAAATTTCGTTTCCTACTACCGTAAAGCCAGTTTTAGGCGCGTCCTTAGGATTTAAATTTATTTGGTGGAAACTGCTTACAAGGTCAAGCGTAGTAAAATATTTCGAATGACCTAGTTGGTCTAGAATATCCGTAATTAAAGGAATAGGATAAACTTCGGTAACAGTCACATCATTGAGTTTCCTATAATCAATGACTATCCTCCACTTTTGCTTACCCGATGAGTCTATCTTTTTGGGCACTACCCAAATAGGGGCGCTCCATGGTGATTTTGAAGGACGGATAATGTTCTGATCGAGCATTTTCTTTATTTGACTTTCGACTTCACTTTTGTGGCACTCGGGGAAACGATAAGATTTTGCGTGAATTGGGGCAGCATCACCAGTACTGATCGAATGCTCAATAGCATTAGTGCAAGTTAAGGGCTCGCCCTCAAGGTAAAAGATGTCTGTGTAATTAGAGCAACATTCTAAAAGGATCTTTGTTTCTTCAGGGTTTAGATGTTCTGTTCGGATGAGGTCTAGTACTTGTTGTGATCTATGTAAGGACACGTCATCGAGATTATTAATAAATTGAACATTATCTTGATTGCACGATTGGGAGGACAGTGATACGTTTTTGAAGGGAATCAAATGGACACAATAATCTTTGAATACGACTTTAGACTCAGTGGTATTCAGTATTGAGATATTAATGCGATTATTAGGTTTAACTGAAACAATACAATTTGCTAAGTAGACTCCTTCGGCATACATATGATCAAGAACTAGACCTTCTTTCATGGATTTTAACTCTTCTAAGGAGTTTGACACAGAACATTCAACTATCACCTCGGAGCGAGGCGGGATGGTATAGACAGGCTTACTGAAGTTTAGCGGTATGAGATGACCATCAATGAGCAATGAGTTTTGAGAATACCTAACGTCACCCAAGTTTTTGTAAGAAATCATTACCTAATATGCCATCGTAATTAAGCCGTACTTTATCACTGACGGCGTGGAAAGTGTGACTAAAACAGACTTTAGAATTTGGAGGGAGAATATATTCGAAATCGATGGTGAATGACCCTAAAGTTTCGTAGCAGGAGTCGTCTTCACTCAGACCCTTGAGTTTAATTTTATCACTGGATAAGGATGGTGTAGAATTAAAATTTTGAAGCTTAACAATACTAACACTAGCTCCAGTGTCGATAAGAAAACACAGAGGTTTGTTTGAAAAATTGGTATTGAGAAATACGTGGGGTAGAGAGATTTTGTGAGATTTAATTTCATGAATTGGAGTGACGGACTCCTGGTTTTGTAGGGCATTAGGACTCAACGAGACAGAGGTTCCTGACGGAATATGTTGAGATTTGTTTGAGGTGTGTGTGCTTTCGGTTTGGGACTGGTTACCCTGTCGCATGGCAACACGAGATTTTGAGTGGCCTTCGGTTTGGGACTGGTTACCCTGTCGCATGGCAACACGAGATTTTGAGTAGCCTTCGGTTTGGGACTGGTTACCCTGTCGCATGGCAACACGAGATTTTAAGTGGCTTTCGGTTTGGGACTGGCTACCCTGTCGATTAGCCGGATGGGTTAGAAGTTGACCTTCAGTTTGGGGCTGGTTACCCGGTCGATTGGTCACAATTGATTTAAAAGATTTAGATTGATTATGATTTAAATGAAGTTGTGGGTTTGTAATGCGAGATTTTGTTGTGCCTTGAATACGGTCGGGCGTAGTGCGGCACGCTAGCGACACCCGACTGTTTAGTTTAAATCGTCAGCACATTCTTCAGTTTCTTCCTGCGATTCAACATGATCGGGTAAAGCCATAACGTTATGTTGAATCGAAGGGTTATTCTTTCTAGAATTGTTATATTTGCGCCTATAGCATTGAGAGATATCATGGCCCGGTTTCTTGCAATATTTACAGACTGCGTCTGTTGATTGACTCGGCTGAGAATTTTGTTGATATTGAGAGTTAGACGAGTTTGGAGGTTGTGACCGAAATCGGTTTTTTTTCAGGCACTCGTTTTCTAAGTGACCAGGTTTATTACAAAACTTACAAGCTTTAGCGATTTTTGGGGAGATTTTTAGAGAGAAATTTTGAATTTTTTCTTCTTCGATCGCGATGTTAATAGCATCATTCAGAGTTTTAGGGTTTCTACACCGCACCATATTACTGAGGTTAGGTTTTAAGCCAAAAATAAAAGTGTGGAGAGCTAGGTCTTCCGTCATTGCGATTCTACCTGACAGATCTTTCTTAGTAGTTTCGGAATTGTGAATTTCGGTCTGCATGTCGGTGAGACAGGTTTCTAAGCGCAAAGAGAATTGTGACACTGACTCATTTTGTTGTTGCCTACAAGATTGCAACTCGAAGAATAAATGGCTATAATGTTTCCTTTCACCAAAATTTTGGCGAAGGAATGACTGCAACGAATCAAAGTCATCGAAAACTTTGTTTGAGCAGGCTATTTGAGCTTTGCCTCGCAATTTGGATAGGATATATTTTAGGAGCAATTTTTTCTGACTCTCGGACGCTAGGTTTAGTGAATTTTGGCAATTAGTTAAAAATGCGGACAAGGTCTCACGATCTCCATTGTATGTATCAATAAAATCACAAAGAATTTTAATAGGATATTGTTCGCTTAGCGAGATTTCAGTTTTACTCATTTTGGTCATAAGTTGACTAACGATCAAAAGAAGGTAAATAAATATATTCGATAAAATAAGGATTTGTAAGGAAAACAAATAATATAGATACTATTTGGGACAAGGTTGAGCAATAACAAATTATCAAATGTTCGACTCACAGCAGCACCGCGAGAAGGAGTGTGGACATCGTAGATTTTGAGTAGAGCAGGTATGTTGCACTCGCAGCTCAACAGGAACCAGGGCAGCAGCGGGACTTCGTCGGCAGCGGCAAAGTGAGCGGCGGCGGACACGTGTCGCACAGACAACGTGTATAGCAGCGGAGCCGACGGCGACGGCACCAGGTAAACCAGGTAAGTGCCTAGTTGGGTAGGATGGTGGCTGCGAGTCCTGACACCAACGTCAGATAAGAAGCACGAACAGGCTTAATCACGTTGTGAAGTCACACGGCGCAGACACGTGGCACCACGTGGTGGTGATAGGCCAGAGGGTGGCAGGCTTACGTGGTAAGACTTACTGTCGCAGTTCCTCGGAATTCGTAGAGTTTGTGATTTGCACACCAACTAATTTTGTAAGAGTTAGTAAGAGTTCGAAGGATTTTGAAAGAGTTTGTCAAGACGCACTCCGCGGATCGTATAACGGATACCAGCCAACGATTGCTGAGTATCCCACTTCTGACACCACTGTTACGGGGTGGTTCTTAAAATGGTTTTTAAAAAAACAATTAATTAAGCACTGGAATAGAATTTTAATTGACTTTCAGTAAATACAATAAAAGTACGTATCCGCGACGACGTTCAAATCCACACTGCCTATCCGGCTCTAGAAAACTAGCGATGTGTCGTAAACGCTGACAATGCAAAGATGGTTCCACGTGTAACGACCAGCGTGGTCATCATTATTATTTTATATGCATTCGCGTGTATTTTAAGATATAACAGAACCCTTCGTGCGCGAGTCCGACTCGCACTAGGCCGGTTTTTACCCTTTGGGTACGGAACCCTAAAAAGTCTATTGCTTAGATTCAATCAGTTGCCAAGCTGCTTGGTTGTTTTAGTTATGCTCAGCACAACTTATGGATCAGGATTACAGATATTGAGAAGCTTCAGATGAATAAAATAAAATCCGCCTATTAGCCTTTTCGCAGTTACAGTTAAATTCATTCCCAGGGACTTCGTCTAGGATCATCCGTTCTGCGAGCAATGTGCTCTGTCCACTGCCACTTAAGTTTGACAATTCTTCGGGCTATGTCGATAACCCTTGTTCTCTTGCGGATCTCTACATTTCTGATTCGATCACGCAAGGAAACTTCGAGCATACCCCTCTCCATTGCCCTCATTTATTCACATTACTTTAACAAAACTTTAAAATTATATTTTCTTTATAGTGTTTCCATGATTCTAGTAGGGGAGTAGTAGAAGTGTGGTTCATGGTTCAATATAGACTTACATTCATAACTTCGCGTCCAAACGATGTTTCAGCCCAGTTGTCAGATTTGTTCATTTTATCTTTAGCATTTTCTGAGACTGTATTTTCTTCAGAACTGTAATAAAAAAAACAACAAATGAATGTCAGAATTATCTAAGAACTTTTCATAAATTAAACATGCAATATTGGTAACGGTATCTTATTCCTTTATTTTGCTGTGACGTAGATTTTGACTCACAGTATGTGTTTGGTTTATATCTAGACTAATATTATAAAGAGGTCCAATAAAATTGTATGTAGGAGAAGATAGGTAATCTCGGGCATTCCTAATTCTATTACAAAGATTATTTTCCTGTTAAGAAGCTTCAAACTCACTGAGTGTCCTTTTTACCTTGGAAAATACGTGGTTCGTGCAGCATAGAATAGGCCGGAACGATGCTGCAGAAGACAGCTAATACCCAATAATGGAGTTAGGCTTGACTACTTTGATTGGTTCTAATCAGCTGTGATCATTGGTTCTAATAAATTAATATAACTATATACACCGTGAAATTTAATTGGTTGTTTTCCCGCGGCAGAACGACTTGCCTTAAGGAGTACTTTCGAAGCATAGAGTTAAAGTAAAAAATAACGATGTTTTTGATACTCGCGTCACCACCCGTAGTACCTAGTACCTACAAGTTACTATTGTTACTCACTTTTTCGAGTTGATGAATATTTTTTAAATTATTTTAAAACAAAAACATCGTTCTTTTTTTACTTTAACTCTATGCTTCGAAAGTACTCCTTAAGGCAAGTCGTTCTGCCGCGGGAAAAAAACCAATTAAATCTCACCTACCCTATTGTGAATCTAAACCATCCAGGGCGCCACCCAAACGCATACGAAAAATTTCATTCGAATCGGTCCAGCCGTTTAGGAAGAGTTCAGTGACATACACACGAACCTACAGTAGAATTATATAAATAAAGCTAATTCATTTATTTTCACGTTCAGATAAAATCTGAACATTCTGATGTTCAGATTTTTTTAATGTTTCCAGTCATTTTAAACGCTTTTTTCCAACTACTCTACACAAGCAGTCTTTAATTACCCCAAATCTGAAAAGAGGTCAATGTAGTCATCATTATGAACAAATGTTACGACTGGACCAATCATGCGAAAAATCCATAAGTTTTGTCGTTTGTCAACGCAGAATATGTATAGAATAGAAGATGTATTAATGAGTACAGTGACCCCTTTTCAGATTCGGGGTAAATAAAATCTAACTTATAGGTTTAGGATCAACAAATACAACGATATTTACGTATTAATTAGTTTTTCTAGGCCTTGGACTGGACCCACCCTATGCCGCCATAAGTTCGCTGTCGGTTTTATTTTGGGTGTTTGAAGGAATCATAATCATCACCTATCAACACTTATTTCATTTCTGAATTTCAGGTCTTCCAGTTATAAAGATCATTAGCCTAATTGTGTAAGTGAATTCGGCAAGAAGGGTTTGACCGCTATCAAATCGACCAATCACACAGACGGAAATCCACATTGCATCATTCATCTCGCATATGATTGGACGATTTGATAGTGGTCAAACACTTCGCCTTGCCGAATTCACTTGCGCCAATCGCCGACAAGATCAGAGAGAGCAGACTTAGATGTTATGGGCCCATTATGAGACGTGAAGACAATGCTCAAAATCAACACCAAGCAAAGAACAAGGGGCAGACCACCAGGCTCTTGGTGGACCACTGTAGACATCAAAGAGAAAAATGCCACCATCGACAACCCAGAATAGACCATCCTGGCGTAGATACACAAGCAGGCCCGACCCCAAATAAATTGAGAAGGGTGCAGGAAGAAGAAGAATTCGGTTGCCATGTTCGTATTCTACCAGAATCTACAATCTAGCACTGGGCCCGCGTGGATGGTCTCTCATAGAAAGGAGTGCTGGTTTCCAGTAGTGGAAACGTTAAAAGGCTGGTTATGCTATGTTATTTATTGTGCAGTATATTTTAAGGCTATGGCTATCAGTAAAACTAGCGTTCATTTTGATCAGAGACTGACTACAGCTAGAATTTAGCATCCATGGATTCGTCCAGTTGCTTTCCTTGACAGTCATATTATGTGGACTAGCATATACTTTGAAATAGATAAATTCACTACTTTTCCGACGACTGGGGCACTCGTTAACTGCAGAACGAAACCTACGATCCTTACATATTCCTCTTGATTTGTTTAGGTTCATACATCTATCCAGTTCAATAGCCAAATTGACATTATATCAGTGATGACGATTATTTTAATTTTACATTGTATAACTGCACAGCACATAATTATGTAAGTACTATGTACAAACTGTAAATCTACCATTTATTGTACTTATTATGTTGTTCGTTGACTTGAATGTGCCCTTGCAGTTAATAGAGTGTCATGCTCTCTCAAATGTCTCTCTGATGGTGGCACATGTGTTGGATCATTCAGTTCCCTTCATGATGGTTGAGCTGAGTGGTGCCAATCCATGCGTCATGTTCGTGAAGGGGCGCCATCATTTGGGATTGGTCATATTTTGGCTGCCTCGGGCCTGTATTTTGAGGTTGTTTGTTTTCCTCTAGCTAGACGTTTTGCGTGCACGTCTTTTTACATTGTTCTCACATATATGTAATTTTTAAACAAGAATGATGTCACTAAATACTTGTAATTAAAATTTATTGACGGATAAGAGTGTCCGTGGCGTTTCTTGCACGTTCTTCTCCATAGAGACATACTGACGCTTGCGAATGTGCAACTAGTTTCATTTTAGTTTTTAGGGTTCCGTACCCAAAGGGTAAAAACGGGACTCTATTATTAAGGCTCCACTGTCCGTCTGTCTGTCACCAGGCTGTATCTAATGAACCGTGATAGCTAGACAGTTGAAATTTTCACAGATGATGTATTGCTGTTGCCGCTATATCAACAGAATACAATAAATATTTAAGTGGGGCTCCCATACAACAAACGTGATTTTTTTGGCGTTTTTTTGCGATAATGCTACGGAACCCTTCGTGCGTGAGTCCGACTTGCACTTGGCCAATTTTTTTTGTTGACAATCTAAACCTTTAAATGGTTCAGTTGAAATAAAAATATTTTGATTTTATTTAAACGTAATGTTATTTCGGTAGCGAATGTCATGTAATATGGGACTTTTTGGCAATCGTTATTTCTGATAGAATTACTCTTTTTACTCCAATTGAGCGAAGCCAAAAGGAGGATTATGATTTTTTACATGTCTACGGCGAAACCAAAAGGAAGGGTGTTGAGTTTAGCAGTCTATAATATGTATGTATGTATGTTTGTATTTAAGTTATATTCCTCCATAACACCTAAACTGTTCATCTAATTTTGATGAATAAGGTGTCAATCGATTCGTTATTATGGTTCGGGTTGATTTTTTATCCTATGTTTAGGATAAAAAATATATTAAAATAGTACATTTCGTGTCGAGCATAAAAAGTGGAGATTTTAATACGAACGATGTAGCCAATTTGCGCGAGCGATGTAGTCAGTCGATGTAGCCTTCGACTACTGCGAGTGTTAAAATAAAAGCTTTTTATGCGTGACACAAACGATTCTTTTTCTACTGCCTTATGAGCTTACTTAATTAAATGCAAATAAGTTCCAACAACAATTTGTTAGAAACGTTCAGACTAAAAACCACAGACTAGGGGACCACAATAGATCCCAATGGGTCGAAGTGTCCGAGTTATTTCTCGGCCCCCCCATAAGATAAGATATACACACAATCAACGCGCGCTTTTTCGAGGGGTAACAGGTTCGGTATCATTCTGCCAGTTACATAATGATCCATACAAAAGTCATATGTTGTTATGTAATTTTGTTTTTTTTTAAATTTTATAATCTTGTGTCTAAATGTTCATATTTCGAAACGAATTTCTTAGGCAATGTGTTACTTAATAGACAAGGTAGTAGAAAAATCTTTTTTTCTAGGCCCTTTTGCCATACACGAACCCCGGTAACGAGAACTACGCAATAAAAAACGTACCATTTTTAATACCAGTATGAATTCTATTTACAAAAGTATCTATTTCATAACCCATTCTTTTTTCCCCAGTTCATTGATACTACTTTGACATCTCGAGGTCTCGTTATACTTGAGTAAACCCATTTAACAAAACATATTTGTGTACTTACTCAAATATTTTTTTACGCGTAACAAGTGGCCGTGGTTTTTATGGACCTCTTGTGTACTTAAACTATTTTGAGAATATCCGACCTTGTAACTTCACCGTGAATTACAATGATGTTAGATGATAATGTTTAACAAAGATTAGTATCTTTATATTGCTCGAGATTGTAGATAGTCAAAGAAGTTGATACAAAAAAAAATGGAAGACTTTTAAGCAATTTTTATCATAAAAGATGGCCACAATAGCGCTTCTTGTACCAAGGTTACTACACTTCTATCTATTATTCAAATACATAATAGCTTCTGCCAGCGGCTTCGCCCGCGTGAATGGCGAAAATTATGCCAAGGGAACATATTCCCGGGATAAAAATATCCTATGTGCTATTCCAGGCTATAATCTATCGCTGTGCCAAATTTCATCCAGGTCCGTTCAGCCGTTTGAGCGTGAAGAAGCAACAAACACACACACACTCAGAAACTTTCGCCTTAAGGTTTCATTGTTTCGGCGTCACCCAGTCGACACCGGCTATCGCTGAAAACCAGCGCTGTGGTTCCGTCTTGCACACGAGTCCCAGCATTATGCTGAGCGATGACCGTTTTGCGTGGTTGTGACACATACTCTGTACCTATTTGTATTTAAGATGTCCTTTGTTTTTTTTTTGTGGTACGCGTCGTGCCTGGCGCAAATAAACGGTTTTCTTTCTTTCCTTTATAATTTTAGTGTGAGTCAGGCAAATCGACGACTTTCATCTAAATGCTTTACCTACTTTGCTTTCAGGCAACGCTACAGATCGATAAGTTTCCACCACAGCGTTAGGTTCTAATATAAAAGACCTGAATATGTGCGTTTTCTACCAGTATCCACCATCTAACAATGGGCCCGCATGGTGGAGGTCCATTCCGCGTTATTGAATAAATGCGAAAGTCTCTCTGTCTGTTTGTTTATTAATACGTGTGCAGCTATTTACATGTCCTAACTACTGTATGTATTTGGGCAAAGGATAATTTTATCCCGTGAGTATATTCCATTGGGATAATTTTCACGCGGGCGATGCCGCTGGCACAAGCTAGTAGTAATGGTTAGTGCCCAGTGCTACCAATAGTATAGAGACCATAAAGGGACCTTAAACTTAACGTTGAAAGTCGACAGGTGTATGTAATTTCCCCGGTATCCAATACGTTCCAAACAGGACAAGGCTAAAGCTGTTTAAGGTTACACTAGTCGATCAATTTTCCATACAAACACAGTCTGGCGATTACTCCACTGTTTGACGAAGTACGTTCAAAATAAAAAATGATATCAATTTGTCTCATCATTATCTAGCCCGTTATGGAAACAAAAAAAAATAAAATAAAAAAATATTTGAAAGTAATGAGCGTCGAAAGTTCCATTTCAACACTAATTTTAACGCATCTTTGGGCGGAAATAAATACCATAAGAAGACGGAAAATTGCAAAACGGCCAGCATACAGGGATAGATTAGTAGTTCAAAAATGCAAATAATTTTATTTTGAAAACATACATTTAGTTGTTTTTTCATTATATCTAGACTCCCAAAGGTCTGTTTATAAAATTTCGCGAGCTCGTTTTCGTCTTAAATCATCATCCATTTCGCTACAAACTTGTAAAAGTGCTAATTCGTACGCGAACTAGCTTCTTACTGCTCATCACAACATCTATTTCTTTCGCACGTGTTGTCGGATGAGATATCAGGCATTTTAACTCCGCGCACAAAATAGCTCGTGCCGTCGACTAGAGGAACCTTAAGGTTACACTAGTCGATTTTTTTTCCATATAAACGTAGTCTAGGGATTATTCCACTATTTGACGATGTACGTTCAAAATAAAAAGTGTTATCAATTTATGAGCGTCGAAAGTTCCACATTTCGACACTAATTTTAACGCATTTTGGGCGCAAATAAATACCATAAGAAGACGGAAAATTGCAAAATGGCCTCCATACAGGGATAGATTAGTAGTTCAACAATGCATATAATTTTATTTTGAACAGATAGATTTAGTCGTTTTTTCATGATATCTAGACTGCCACAGGTCTGTTTATAAAATTTCGAGCGCTCGGTTTCGTCCTAAATCATTATACATTTCGCTACAAATTTTCAAAAGTGTGTAGGTATTCGTACGCGAACTAGCTTCCTACTGCTCATCACAGCATCTATCTCTTCCGCACGTGCTGTCGGTTGATATAAAATGCATTTTAACCCCGCGCACAAAATAGTTCGTGCCGTCGACTAGTGTACCCTTAATGGCAGAATATGGCTGGTATTCAAGTCTAAAAGGTCTAGAGCTTTAATAAATACGTACTTGAATGCCTAGCATTATTCGTAATAAACTCGCGATCCAACTGAATAATCAGATGTGGCTATTGGCTACTACAAAGGACATCCTACCATCTGCCCGTTTAACGATTGCTATTCAATAATGGGCTGGTAAACATCTGTTTGCCTCCCTGGGCAACGGCAGCGACAGATGTGTTCGTAAAATACATGTGTTTCTTGTTTTTATTGTAAAAGACCTAATTCGACATGTGTTTCGTGTTTTTATAGGCTTGCTTGGAAATATTCATTAAATACATGCTTTCTTAGTCCTCCCGGATGTGATGACTTTGAGTAGCATTTTTAGCCTTGCCTTTAAGACCTAACTACATCACCTAAAAACTAAACAGGAAATTGTTTGTGTTTGTAAAAGGTACCTAATAATTGATCCAAATATGAAAATACTGTCACTGATAGAAAACTACACTGTCACTTAGTGCCATAGGCTACTTTTTGCCAGAAATCAACCGGCCAAGTGCTTGTCGGACTCGCGCTCGAAGGGTTCCGTAGCATTATCGCAAAAACGGCAAAAAAACACGTTTGTTGTATGGGAGTCCCACTTAAATATTTATTTTATTCTGTTATTAATATTTATTGTGAAAGCGACAACAGAAATACATCATCTATGAAAATTTCAACTGTCTAGTTATCACGGTTCATGAGATACAGCCTGGTGACAGACAGACAGACGGACAGCGGAGTCTTAGTAATAGGGTCTCGTTTTTACCCTTTGGGTACGGAACCCTAAAAAGTTCGGTGCTTATAAGATGGACCACGAGAGCGAAGCCGCGGGTAGAAAGCTAGTTTGTGTGGCAGGCACATGAAGTCTATGGGATTATGGGATAAGCGACTCTCTGTGGTAGAAAAGGGTGCCTAACAAGTTTTAATTCTTGCTTAATGACATTTTGTCGATTTTTGTACATGACATATACAGAGACCTTAAGTTCATTATAAGGGTAGTAATTAAATGACTGAAAAGGGCTTATAATCTAATGGAATGCTCCACAAAGTCTGAGTCATTGAAAGTTTTTTTTTTTTGATCGTTGCCCCACACTAGGAATTTCTCCTGTATCGTGGGTGCGTTTACAAACATATAAACTCACATAGACAAACACCCAGAGCCGGAACAACTATTTGTAGATCATACAAATATTTGTTCCGTACGGGAATCGAACCCGTGACACGCAGCGCAGCAGTCAATCGCTCAACCACTGCGCCAACCGTGCTACCAAAAAATTTATGTTAGGACGAGTCACAGAATAAGGCGGCTGGTGGTGGATACCTAGGAACAAAACCAACAGTAAATTGAGGGCAAACGATGGTCTATTTAGGCTAGGTATACTTGGACAGAAAAAAATCAACTTTGTGATTTATTACATTGTAAATATCGCGCATTAAATTGAAAAACATAAAATGATTAGATTCTATCCTCATAAAAATGTTTCAGGCGGTACTACATTGACAGATATCATTGTCCAAACACAACACCATGGCATGCACCTACTGATGACTCATATATCATTAAATCTTATCAACGATCAATACATGGGCAGATTAGTTCAGTGGCTGGAAATAAAGGATTTAGAAAATAAACCAAACAACATACTGATAATCATACACTTAAGGGATAAAATAAGGGTGTCACAGCAAAACAAAAGGAATAAAATAACCAAATATATGTTTCAATAGCTTTATTGTACAAAAAACATTGCTAATTAAGTTTATTATTATCACAGACAACATAATTTATAAAATACCTGAAAAGGAGTCTTACAATTATAATATTAGTCGAAATTAAATTATATTAAATTATAAATCTTTATCGAAATAGAAAATGGCGTGTTTCGAAAATGCTTGATGGTAAAATATGGCATTTTGTGCAGTTTTATGAATGCAGACATACGATTTGTGGCAAAGTCAGATAATAATTTTATTAGATTTTTGTCACTCCCTAAAAATTTGCAAGACATTTTGTCGAACAGATATTTCGACAGAAATAGGGATTTTGTAGAGTTTTGCATACAAAAATGTTTGTCTTTTCTTTTTAAAAGTAGATTTTTGCTAAAATCATGCCCTTGACTTACAGAAAAATATGTTGGTGAAAAAAAAAACAGGTCGTATAATAAATGGAGTAGGTATGTATTACACAAACGACTAAAGAGTTTACTGCGACAAATCGCATGATCGCATTCACAGAATAAACATTAACTAATTAGGTATTGATAATTTCAACTTTATGAACACAGTCATAGCGCCTGATTTGCTGTGCTCGGTCATTAACTACTATTTAAGTATGTATTGATATATTCAACTTTATGAACACGGTGATAAATCCTAATTTTCTTTGATCGGTACAACTTGATTATGCATGTATCTATTTTGCAAGTGCCTAGGCCCAAATAATTTAACCTAGTATGTTTTAAGTTTTTAGATAAGCCGTCCTCGTTGTGGCTAGATTTCGTAACAACCGTTGTTTTTTGCCAGTATTTGAATTGGTTTAACTAATTTGATTGTACTTAATCGATATTTAAGTATTTTTAAATAATATAGTATATTAACTGGGTAAAACATATTTATGATCCGTAGTTAAATGAGAATTTCATTGATATGAAATAATTTTTATAATAGATTTATATTTTATGTTTTCATATTTTCTTATGTTCATGATAGATAAATAATAATTATTCTCTGATGCATATCAGCAAGAACTAATTTATGTGAAAAGCACTGCTATATACATTTATAATAGCAATGCTAGTACATGCAGAATAATGAAAAGCTGTTTGCCATAAAAACAATATTCATTTTGTACATAATATGCATTGACGCTCATAAGTGTATCCACCATAGATAATTTTCCCAAACTGTCCACTGCAGCATATTCATAATTCATTTCTAAACATTTATTTTTGGTAAATGTGTAAAGACGTCAATGATATACTACAATTGCCAGTTAACTTTTTATTGAGGGATATAACCAGCCTGTTACTAATAAACTTTTAAACATGGAATTGTACTACACAATTATTATGCTTGAATAATAAGTAGGTAGTATGTACTCGTAATAATTGTGCATAATACGTCAGTTAAGTAGATCCGTGTACATCTAACCTACACTATCTATATACTTACAACTGAATGTAGTAAAAACTACTACATAATAATAGGCAACATACAGTCTTAGAGTAAATTTTTTATTGATTTTCTTTAATAATTTAGCATATTTATCGATAGCTTTGAGAGTAATATTAAGAAAAGATGGATGGATTGTGTGAAAGATAAAAGAAGATGTCCTTCGCCGATCCTAGACAAATACCGCCGCCGCCCCACTGTTAGATGTGCCAAGGGCTAGGACAAATTTATTAAAGTTTGCCCCTTTGTCAAGGGCAGCGCGTATTATAAATAATATGCCGCTGGAAGATGTATTCCATAGCCTGCCGAAATTTGTGTCAGTACTTCAGAATCACAAAATGTGATGTATAGTTTTATAGTACTGGAACGCGTCTGACTCATGGAACGTTCCAGTACCACAAAACATTAGACGACACCGCTTTATATCGCTAAAATATAACCCGACCAAGTGAAATAGCTCGTTAGTTTCGTATTACACGTATGTTACTTTGAGTTGATGGAATTTCGGATTATTTGTTGTTAATTGAATTGTCGCTACGTAACTTAGTAGAAGTTCTTATTTACAAAATTTATAGCTTCTCGTGACGGGGGCTTTAGTTAGGTTTTATAGTTTTTAAGACCACGCGAGTGGGAACGGGAGTAAAAATTTATTTAGCCCAGTTATTCGATAACGCCACTGACGCCAAAATTAACCTATAGGGTCGAAAATATTTAAAGAGTTTCCATCAACTCGAAAATGAGAAGAAGCTCAGTTCGATCACAATAAACGATTATTTAATAAATTTTAATACAAAGAAATATACAAGGCAACATTGCATAAAAAGGCTGCCATTTTCAATAAAAGGATATCGTTAACTGTTTTGATATGTACGCTAGATAATCAACGTTTTTTCGCCGCCATGACGGGTCAGGCCACCATGCAAATCAACTTGACCCAATAACTTGGTACATTTGTTGAATACTTAATGAAGTGGAATCGTTAGTTTTCGCACTGTAATTAATGGGAACTTGTTTTTTTTTGCAGACGCGTAGTAACAACAAAACTTGCAATGTCAGCTTTAAAATTGTTTTAAGGAGTTTTGGAGATATAAAAAGATAACTTTGTGTAGCTCAAGATACATTCCTGAGGAGAATCTTGTGTTTGAAAACAGATTGTGTTATGTAGATAAGTTTGATTGACTAACCTAGTTTAAGAGTAAAATCTATAATGGAAAAGCGGGCGAATTATTTGAAATGCTATGAACAGGACCCTGCTTCATTTTGAAAACATTAAGTATCCAACGAAAGCAAACGTTGCATAATTTATCTGATAAAACAGTTATCTTAACAACACACCCGCTTTTTATATCAGTTACGCTTTAAGTCCCGAGTAAGTAAGTAAAAGTTGGGGATCCTTACGAAAGTGAGAAGGTACTTCACGCCGGAACAGCAGCTCAACTTGTATCAAGCGCAAGTTCGATCGTGCATGGAGTACTGTTCTCATCTCTGGGACGGATCTGCCAAATACCAGCTAGAAGCACTAGAGTCGATTGAAAAGCGGGCCAAGAAACTCATCGGCAATGAGGCACTGGTCAAGTCAAAGCTCCAGAGCCTTGAACATCGTCGCCGAATTGCCAGTTTGTCAGTTTTTTATCGGTTACATTTCGGAGAGTGTGCGATGGAACTGCAGGACTTGATTCCGCCCAGCCCGTTCCATCATCGGACTACCAGACATACGGCGATGCGTCATCGGTACATGGTGGACATCCCACACATACGCACAAAACGTTTTGGGGACACTTTTATTATGCGCACTGTGCGCACAGCTAAGGAGTGGAATTCCTTGCCCGAGTCTGTGTTTCCCGATAGCTACAATCTAGGGGTCTTTCAATTCAAGAGTGAATGGGTTTTTTCTAGGCAAGCGTGCTTCACCGTCGACCACATCATCGCTTACCATCAGGTGAGATAGTGGTCAAGCGCAAGCCTATAGATAATTTAAAAAAAAGAGTACTTATTTAACAAATGTCTTCAAATGCTACCAAGTATGAATACTCCATAAAACGAATTTCAGCAAAGATTCTTTCTCGGTAACTCGAGAGGTCGGCAGTCGCGAACGTGGTGACAGTTTCGCAACGAACGCGTCGTGTAAAGTAACGGATTATTGTAAAACAGCCGTGCCTCCAGTGAAGTATCGAATTACTTGCCACTTGGAAATTGTCGGTGTGATTGAACTTTTGGACAAAGGAGCAAGAATTGCAGGAACAATACAAATATGGTATTGTTTTAGCGGAATGGAGCTTAATGGTATTGTTTCAACAAAAAAAAAAGAATTCAGAAAATAATTTGTCAACAGAAAACGTTGTATTGTGGAAAAAAAATCAACATAAAAAATTTTGGGCGACCGTATTCGTCTGTATTTTTGCCATAATTTATTATTTCTTCAGCTTTTATATTTAACTAGCTGTCCCACGCGGCTTCGCTCCCGTCAACTGGCTACCTTACCTACCCTACATACATGAATGTTGCGTGACTTTAACCGCTTACGCAGCGCACGCAACGGCAACTGTCAAAAAGGAATATTTTTTCCGTTTTCGCAACATTTTTCATTTATGCTCGGCTCCTATTGGTCGTACTGTGATGTTATATAGCCTATAATCTTCCTCGTGTTCAAATAAACTCTTCAGCTTTATAATATTAGTATAGATTTTTTATTGCCAATGTCACAAAAATACCAGCAAATAGATTTACTGCAAAAATCAGCCTTGACAGTGAGTGATATGAGACTACATATTTCTACTACCTGATTATATTCAGCTGCTCCCGGTTACACTGGATGCCGACTCCACCTAAGTTGAAAATCCCTCAGCAGACTATAATAATGATGATACAAAAGGCTATCCGAATATCTGGTCAAAAGTATTGCTTTAGTGTAGGAATACAAATTTTACTGTACGCCTAGAATCAATATTCTACCTAAGTGACAGGATATTTTATATTTACGTAAATTACCGCGTAATAAGAGTCAGCGTGTAAAGGAAACGTACAATTTCAAATGTTACTACTGACAATTAATAACCTACGTATCAAAAATCTTGTAAAACAGTCCATTACAATTTAGGCACGTGATAAATTCAATTACATATTAATTAATTGAAAGTTTATTATTGCGTTTTTATTTAATTACTTACTATATATTAAAAGATTCTATAAAAAAATGCATAATCAGTTAACAGGTTAATCGCACCTCAAATTACCGATTCGACGACCTCATTCAAACGTTTATCATATTTGTAAAAACCTGATGGATTTTACGTATATTTAGAAAATTTCAGTATATTTATATTGTCATATCAAATAGGTGATCGAGACACTAATAACGGTCATTATTCACTATAGTCACCACAGTTTTGATATATATAATTGCATTTTAATGATTGTAATCCTAGGTATGTTATGCCTCCGAGTCGACGGCGCGTTGTGTTCCACGCGCGCCTCAAAGAGATGTCAGCAGAATAGACGGGGTCCACGAGGGCCGATGCCTGTCTGGGTCGCGGATAAATTTGAAAAAGAGTTACCGCGGCCCTGGCTCAAGCAACTGAAGGAACACGGGTGGGTTTTAGTCAGTAAAAGTCTGACACACCCTCCCGCCTCACCCAGAGCGGGAGAAGTCATTGGATGATTTCCAACCCAAAAAAAAAAAAAAAAAAGGTATGTTATGCCTATTAAAGAATCGGCTCAATGACAACTTGTCATGTGCTCTCGACCTAGTATCTATAAAACTGGCTAGGCGACCTGGCTACACCTATAAGAATGTATAAATAAATAGCGAATTAATAGTAATATTAATAAATATCTATCGATAAGTTATCGAAGTCTAGTTTTTTGTTACAGCAACATTGTACGAATGGCTATTTCAAGCTATCTTAATGATATTTTGTTCGTATAAGAAACTCGCTAGATGCGTAACTAAATTTTAATGTAAATCAAATAAAATTAGTCATCCTAAATTAATAGGAATATCACTTAAACATAAACGCAACCGTTTGAACAACAGTTGCTGTAACACCGCCATATTGAACTCCAAAATTGAGTACAACGCCATCTAGTTTGAATCCCAAGCAACTTTCAACCTGAAACTTAAATACATAGGAAGAAGAAGACGCATTCGAGAGTGTAGTGCCCACACCTTGATCCGCCACAGTCTGAATATTCCTCCTGAGTGTGTGAGGTGTCTGTCTCGATGTCTGATAGATGTGGGTATAGACTCGCTGGTTGTTGCAAAATCGCTCCGTTAGTCTGTGCCTCCTTTTTGCTGTTGTTTACTTTTATTCTTTTAACGTCATCTAATACTGATAGAACTACGGGTGAGTCTTGGGAACCTGGAACAAGATTGTAAAATTTTTATATTATGCAAATTTTAGATTAATAATAAATAACACAAGATTGTAAAATATGATAAGCTTATGATGACGATAATAAGACTGCCTAAAACAAAAAAAAAAATGGTGTGAAACAGAATCATTTGTCTTATCTGGGTAATAATTAGATTTTTCCAGTGAATTAACACAGTATTTTAAAACTAGACGTCACTGACATAATGAGGCTTTGTCGGTCATTGTCCCTTATAGTTTTAGTTTAGATATAGGCATCGTACTGATTAATGTTAGCATGCATCATTTCACAGCTGGACTAGCGCCTCTTCCCATGACTTCTGGCTTTTTCCATACAGGACTAATGTGGAGCACTGGTCGTTTATTTTATCCATCTCGTCCCGCCATCATTTGGCTGTGTCAGGGCTTAGGAAAGGATAGATGGACCCCCTTTTTCGCACTTAGTCTCCCATTTAGTCCGTTTTGCGTGCAGGCCTCCTCTCTGTGAGAGTAAATTGGCCGTAATTCACTACGCGGGCCCAGTGCGGTTTGGTGGATGTCACATGTCTTCGAATTTCAGATGTTTTCCTTCACCGTTTTGGTGATGAATAGGTTAAACAAAGTAAAGCGTGTGTCAGGGCTTAACGATGCAAAAGAAATTCTAATAGAAGGTTTAAAAAAAAATTGCTGTCTATGACCATACTCACTTCTTCTTTTAACAGGCTGAGATCCAATAACTCTATCCTCCTTCTCCACATCCTTTTCCTTATCAGTCAAGGGCTGTTCCTTCTTCTCATCGAAGGTAACCTTGGGAATGTTGGCAATGATCTCTGGCTTCTTGGTGCTTTGTGAAAGGCTGATGGTGGAACCCATGAGGGGTGCCTTCTCTGATGGGTCATGTTCGCTTGCATCATCGTCAGAATCATTTGGGCTTTCGGCTTTTTGTTGTTTTGGCTGGAATTGAGAAGATTTTGGGTTATTCAGGTGTTATGAGACTATTCATGAGTGGTACCTGGTATAGTTCAATTTAGAATTCGAGAGAATTATCAAGTTTTAGAACAATAAACTCTATGTCATACATGACAAAGTTCAAATTCCATTGCTATCCTTATTCTTAGGGCCTTTTTAAAAATAAATGGCCACCCAAAAATCAACTTAAAATAGACAACGCTATAGTCGATACTTGGTTTGATGGCATCAAAATTATCTCGATTAATGAGTTTCAGTTTAGACACGACACTCAAGAAAGCCGAACTATTGCTAAAACTCATCTGTATTCTTATCTATACTAATATTATAAAGAGGTAAAGTTTGTGAGTTTGTGACGTTGTAGGGGGTAATCTCTGAATCTACTGAACCGATTTTGAAAAATTCTATCACCAGCTACATTATTCCTGAGTGTCATAGGTTACAAAATATTTTCAAAAAAAATGAGAGATCCTTATGAAAATTGCAATAATGTAACCTAAGGTAGCAAAATGTTGCATATAAAATTCATTCTTTGGCGTGCGCTGAGAAAACTATTGATGATAGATAAAAAATATTAGGTAGGTAGGTAGGGTAGGTAGGTAGCCAGTTGACGGGAGCGAAGCCGCGGGGGTCAGCTAGTGGCCTTATAATGTAGGTAACATTTTTCTGGGCTTGTGATTTTTTTCACCTACAGTAGGACAATCACGTAGGCTTCGTTGATACATATGTAAATTAACAGTAACTTGTTTGCAAACTACATTGGGATTTCCTCGGTAAGTTTTATTGAATGAGGAAAACTTAACGATTTAAGTTGATGCCTGATGGCGATATATAAATATGATACGGGGAATTTTGATATCATAAGGCTTCTTAAGGCAATTTATTAGTTTCGTAGTCACAAATAATGACATTATGTTGTAGCACCAGTAATAAATACATAATAACACGTGTAAGATCAGAAAATAAGCATAAATATATTTATTGCTAAACCTATTACAACGTATTGCATAAGGCTACTAAGCTCAAGAACTATAAGGATGTGGTAGTTCTAACGTTAAAAACCATCGATTATCTTTTTAAGCATGGAACATTCATTACGACCTAACATCCTAAATCTGAACTAAAATCAAAAACAAGCTTTTTTTCGTATTCTTCTCGGCAAATACTTTCATTTGATACCCATATCATGGCAGTGCACAAAAAATAACTAGTCCGCCATATTGAGCCCTCCGCCATTTGAATTTAGAATGACGTCACTCAGCTAAGCATGCATTGTCATCCAAACTAAACTTGTATGCAAAATTTAATCTTAGGTAATCGGTGGCGGATAACTGCTTCAAAATTCAGTAGTAAGATTTGACCCGAACACACATACATTGCAAGTTAAATAAAAGCTAGTAATAAAAGAAGTTAAATTGATTGTTAGTCAAAACTAATCTTTGAAAGTAATGATCCAACTAAGAAAACTCAATAAAATCAGTAAAAGATTTTTCCAGCTGCAGCATATTTGTAGCTAGGTCAAATAAGTTGTATTCGACCTAGTATCCGTTCTTGTAGGACAGGCTACGGCAGCAAAGCCGTGGGAATAAACTAGTTACACATACGTAAACATACAAATATATTACCTTCTACATAATACTCAATATTGCATATATGGTAGGTTATCACAAGAACTAAAAGCATGTGTCAGTTAAAAACCCTGCACAAGTGTAAATAGAATTAATACATTACTAGCTGACCCGGCAAACTTTGTTTTGCCATAAAAACACCAAACATTCATTTACCCTACTCTACCTACCCTAACCAAGGTCGTGAACGCCAAGGAAGGGGGTATCCAAGTGGAGAAAGTAAGACAAGCCAAAGACAGAAGGGTAATTATGGGCTGTCGCACAGAGGAGGAAAGGAAAAAATTAAGAGAAAGGTTAAGCAAGGCCCCTGAGCGAAGGCTCAGGATATAAAAAATAAAAATCCTCAAGTGATTATAAGGGACGTTATGCAGTATAATGACAACGAGGAAATAGTTAAGGCCCTCCGGAAACAGAACAACCACATCTTCTAAGCTCAGAGTGCAGAGTAAGGAGAAGATGGGATGCAATAGCCCGCTCATCCATAGCGTACTGCTAAGGGCACCCCGGGGACTCATGTCCAACAAACAGCAAGACCATACCGAGTGGCCCAAGCGAATCTTCAACGCAAGGAACTGGCGACCACCGAACTCTTTTTAGAGGCCAGTGATTTCAAAATATAGACCATCCTGCACTAAATATTTGAAAGAAACATAACAATTAGGAGTATGCAACATTGTGTAACGAAGGTTTTACCATGAGGTGCGGAAATTTCGAAACTAGAGAAACTGTTTCGTCATTTACCTACCTAGATGATTCATTGTAATAACGTTTCGTGGGCTTCAAACTTAGGTGAGCACTGTTTGAATATTTGCATAAAGCTGACTAGTGACTGTATACACACTATATAAAGAACCACGTAATTTGGAAGAAGCTGTCATCACCATCATCATTATTATCTTGCTGGTTGCTGCATACATCTATACTAATATTTTAAAGAGGTAAAGTTTGTGAGTTTGTGACATTGTAAGGGGTAATCTCTGGAAGTAGATCCAAACCGATTTTGCAAATTCTTTCACCAGTAGAAAGCTGCATGTGTCATAGGCTATAAAATATTTTCAAAAAAATTAGAGATCCTTATGAAAATTGCAATAATGTAACCCAAGGTAGAAAATGTAGTAAAATGTTGCCTATAAAATACATTCTTTGGCGTGCGCTGAGAAAACTATTGATGATAGATAAAAAATATTAGGTAGGTAGGGTAGGCAGGTTAGGCAGGGTAGGTAGGTAGGTAGCCAGTAAACGGGAGCGAAGCCGCGGAGGTCAGCTAGTACATACATAAACATATGCCATATTTTCCATGGCAGCTACATAACGCTACCAGCAGCCTTATTGCATAAGTGAATTCGGCAAGGCAAAGGACAAAGACTGTGAACAATCGACCAATCACATAGACGGAAATTCAAATCGCATCATTCATCTCGCATGTGATTGGTCGATTGTTCTTATTCTTTGTCCTTTGCCTTTGCTCAATTCACTAACGTAATAAGGCTGCTGTTTTTATCCCACTATATTAGAAGTCGGCGTAACATATTCTCTCCTTACATAATACTTATATATTAAAAAGATTTTTTTAACTTTCTTTTGATCTAAGAATTTGAAATTTGTTGATAATGTTTATTATTACGTATATTTTACTAACATTTACCAAATACCAATGTATTGATAGATCAGATTTTTCTTTGGTACGGAACCCTAAATGTGCGAACGCACTTGGCCGGTTTTAAACATGTCACATTTCACAGAATCCATTTATTCGACATAGACATAACACAACAACAACAATCACATAGTCATCACACAGAGAAGAATAGTAAAAAAAGTACACACAAGGTTTAAGAATGATTGCGCCGAGCGTGCCCACACCGAATCAGCGGCTTCGCACGCGTGAATGTCGAAAATTATCCCAAGGGAACATATTCCCGGGCTAAAAAGTATCCTACATGCTATTCCTGACAATAATCTATCTCTGTGCCAAATTTGTTTCAGATCCGTTCTGGCGTAAAGAAGTAACAAACATACAAACACACTCACAAACTCTCGCCTTTGTAATATTAGTGTGATGTGATTTTTGTCTTCGCCTACTGCTAGAGCCATCTAAATTCATGCTCAAAACTTCCTTCACGACTTTTTCCACATTCCTCCGCAACTAATTGGCACACAACTTTTCGGTCACTGGTACCGCTTTCAGACATCCTCCTATACTCTTTGGAAGAAACATTATGTTCCACAAAGGATGCACAAAGAGATGCAACTAAGAAAGGATTTTCCAAATAGTAGTTTTAAGTTTGTATGCAAACAAAGTCGCGGGAAACAAAATATTAGCATAAATCATAATAGTCCTACTATTGCCGGTTTTGGAGACCACACCAGGTTTGTATTTTACTACAACACATTTGCATAATTATTGTGGTAAACAAAAAATAACTCATTTAAATTCAACACATGATTCAAAGATGATTGTGAGATTTTTATCAATAAGACTGCCGTTTTATACATCACCCGGTGGTCTATAGCATCCTTATATTTACGAACCTTAGATCCCAGTAAAAACCTAGCCAAAAATTGTTATTGCTCCAGTTAAGATTGTCAAGATTCATCACAGTTAAAAGCTTTGGTCCAAAATGCTACCCAATATGGACTTTGCCAAATTGGCATTGGTCCAAAAGCTGACAAAGGTACGGCTGACCGATATTTGCTACGAAAGGAGTTGAACAGACAAAGACTGAAAATTTACCTTCGTCCAGCGCACTCGGTCCAGTCAAGTCACCACATAAGCCTTTATTCAATTGCAAAACATTTTTATAATATAAAATCTCACACATTGTCGACTCAATTATGGTCAGAAGACATGAACAATCTGTACTCTTATTGAGTACACAATACAAAGCAATTTCAAGAAAATTACTAACTTGTTTTTTCAAATGTTTGGAAAAATTTGTGTGCTCGACAACGTAAATAATGCAATGAATGTTGTTGAATAGTTAAAATGAATGACATCGTCAATGATTGTGTTACGACATTACCCCTCTGGTGGTCGGTTTACCCAACTTTTGCTAAGGTATCCTCTCTCTTTGTATATCCACTCTAATATATTTGGCGCTGTAGGGCAACCATGTTTTTTCTTCATACCTACGAAACTGTGGCGATTTTTTTTTATGTATTTCTTAATAAAATATTATGTTCCATCCGTTACCACCTTACTAACTTGCCAATATTTTGGTTAAAATTTCCTTTATGGGCCGCTGATTTTTGGCGCGGGGAGGGTGGGGGGAGGAGGGAGGAGGTTTGGCTACCCCCCTGTACCATCCCCACCACTCGGAGCCCTATGGTTATGGAGATATCCATGGTTGAAGTTTTCAGGTTAGAATAAAAATTTCCATAAATGTCCATTGTTTTGAGACGCGGGGAGGGAGGGAGGGCAAGGAGGGTTGGGGGGCTACCCCCCTGCACCATCCCCACCCCACGGGACCCCATGTATATGGAGATATCCATGGTTAAAGTTTTTACGATTACTTTTTAAGCAACAAAGTCGACGGAGCCCCGCGCAGCGGGGCTCCTATTTCTGTCTGAAGGGTCTAAAGTAACCTAACACGAATGAGATGACGGGAGCTGAGTTCGCTCGCTTTGCTCGCTCACTTCAGCTCCCGTCATCTCTTCGAACCTAACCTGTCCGTGTCGAGCGAGGTGCCCTAAGCTCCCGAGCTCGCATCGCTCGCTCTTGGACTAATTCACATTTTTTTACCCCGCTAATTATATTTAAGTAAAAAATGTATCTAATATCTCCATAACCATGGGGTTCCGTGGGGTGGGGATGGTATAGTGGGGTAGCCCCCCTACCCCCCATGCCCTCTCTCCCTCCCCACCCCATAAAAATATTAGACATTTGTGGAAATTTTTAGTCTAACCTGAAAACTTTAACCATGGATATCTCCATAACCATGGGGCTCCGAGTGGTGGGGATCGTACAGGGGGGTAGCCAAACCTCCTCCCTCCTCCCCCCACCCTCCTTGCACCAAAAATCAGCGGCCCATAAAGGAAATTTTATCCAATATTTTTAACACAATGTGAGATATTCTACAGTTCGTGCCGGTACTTAAGAAGACTATAACGTGCTTATAAATAGATTTACTTCTAGAGTGCCTTAAAAGGGCAAGATAGAAACGTCAATGTGTAAGGTAAGCAAGTTTCCAAAGCGGGTCGAGCCACCTGCGAAAACTTGTAACACAATACCTTTTTGAGGTTTATATAAAGGTGTTCGCAATATCTTATTTTCTCTCTAATTGACAGATGAATGTTGAAAACTTAATTATGAGTCGTAAGACGTAAAGCATAAGATGATTTGGTATAAATTATGCAGCATTTTTGGAAGTCAAGTTTGTAAAAAGGTTATTATTGGTTCTTTAGAAAGGACATGTATCAAGTTTCTTGACTATTAAGGAGGGAACTCTATTAGATTACGTACTCGAGGCAGAAAAGAGTGTTATTCGACAATTTAAGATGCATGTGCTGATTTGACAAAGAAAATATGACTCTTTACTCTATTTACAGTTCAGTGCACTAGTGTACAGAGGTCATCTTCTTTTCAACCAACGAAAATAAAGGAGGAGGTTCTCAATTCGAAGTTTTTTACAGTTACTCTACCAATAAACAGTCTAATTTTAGCATAATTTGCAAATATCCTAGTCTTTGCTTCTTTTCTCAGCCTTCGGCCATCGTTAAAGCTTCACTTAGTACACACATACAGCTCATTAGTACTTCTTACGCAACGTTTCGCAACACGGCCTCTTTTTAAGGGTAAGGGCGTGTACGCACCGCCTGTACGGCATTGTCAATTATCGTGTATTGTGTATTTGCTTTACACTTTCGTTACTTTGTTAGGGTTACGACATAAGTTTCGGTGTATAAAGACTGAGGACTTTTAAAGATTGGAAGAAAAAGGCATGTTGCGGCGAGAATGATGATCTTGGAAGAAAACAAATGTGTATCGCATTTTTTTTCTCTGATTTAATTGCAGTTAGATTTTAGAATTAAAAGGTTAGATGGTGAATTGAACTCCCGACGGAAAAAGAGGGGTGTTATAAGTTTGACGTGTGTTGCTGTGTGCATCATAGCTCCTAAACGGATGAACCAATTTTGATTTAGATTTTTTTTTTGTTTGAAAGGTGACTTTGTCGAGAGTGTTCTTAGCTATGTTTGGTGAAACTCGGTTTAGCCGTTCAAAAGTTATGGGCTGTTTTCTGTTTGAAACGGAGTATTTTCGCAAGATATCGTGTCATAATTACGTGTTCGATGGATTGTTGATCGAAGCGTGTCTGCTACTAGATATATTATGTAGTTTAATGAAATAAAAAAAATTGCCGGGGTTTTTGGAAATTTTAAATTTTTACTTGTTGTTTGTTTGATTTAGCCGTCTGTTTATTTTAGAACAAATGACGTAGATAAGTTCAATGTCATTGAGGGATGGGCGTTTTGGAAGCTGTCCTGCGTGAATTGTGACGTTATAAGTGCTCATTCAGAGTTAAATGAGTTTAAGTTTATATTATGTTTATTCAAATATGTACACATTTTAAATTTACATTTTTAAATATATTATGATATGTTAAAAATATTAAATATTAATAAATTATTATTATTTTTTTTATTTATTTAATATTATATATTAAATATATTATGTTTATTGTTAGGGTAATTTGAATAAATTAATCTTTAGATTTTCTAGCGAAAGATACTGGTAATGATGACTGGTAATGATTTTATTTCTGTAAGTTGGTTTGTACAAACACTTTTACATGTCGATCATATTTTTAAAACTAGATGCGGTCGGCGTTTCCTATCTGACTACTCTGAGAAGAAAGGCCGAAACAAACTCAGAGGTCACAGTCTTTTTTGAAGTCCAGACAAAAATCTTGGTTAGATGTGGTCGCAGTAATCCTCAAGAAACGACTCACAGCGAGAGCGGAAAACATAAAAAAAAAAAACATCTTTCGCATTTCTCATTACTCTTAACAACATACGAGTACAGTTCTTAATTTCCTTTCCAGGGAGAGAAGCAAAGCGACAGGAAATAAATAGCTCTAGTTTAATGCTCCCGACGGGAATAGCTTGGGAAGTAGTAAAGGACTTGGAGAGAGACGTCGTATTTTGAACAGAGTAATGGAACAGTTTGGAAAAACTAGTTTTTGTGGGTAGTTTTAAAACAGAAGTATGTTTTGGCTTTACTTGGAAGGATAATTGGCACGAGTTTATCATACTTAATTTATGTTTTCTTCGTGGTGATTCGGCACGAATAGAATAGCATGAAACTAAGAAATCGGTTGACTTTTGTCTGCTGGTAGACATAAGGATTTCATAATGGAATAAAAAGTTAATAAAAAAACCCGACTGCTTGAAAAACTAACTAAAAAGACGTAAACAAGTAAATCATGCTGTGCAGTCGGAGGATACATATTCGCGAGCTGGCTGACCAAAATCAGACGAATATTTTTGTAAATAACTTTTTTGTTTTTTTTTTTCGAAATAAGTAGGTACATTTAAACATAGAAGTGTTACATATTTTTGAAATCACCTCTTAAAACCCTTTATTTTGATACCCCACACGAGAGGTTTGGAAGAAAAAAAAAAATTTGCTCCCACAATATGGCTCCCAAAAACCGCCATTTTCCCATAATGTAGTCAATAACACTCGCAGGGTTAAGACGAATCGATTGACGTAAGAACCATCAAAACCGGCCCACGTGTTTGGTCTGTAGAACGCCACATAGGAACAAACATACATAGACTGATAAACACATTACCCTTCTTCGGTAGTCGGGTAAAAAAGACAGTTTTTCTGCCTTTATCCTGGCGTTTTACCTCTTTATAGGGCAATATGTAAATCGTTTACTGTCATAAATTTGCAAAAAATTGCTATTGGAACTCTATCGGTACGCTTTCATAATCTTTCTTAAACTTATCCTTATAAGTCAGCTCAATTATATGTACCTAGCTAGACTAACACCTTTTGACCTTTTACTTTTTAGGGTTCCGAGGCCTTAGTGCGAGTTTTTACTTACGCTCAATCGCGTAAACGTTAACGCCAATTTGTATTGAAACTGAATAAGCGCCGTCTGGTGACGGCAAGGCAAAACCTCTTTTTTTGTATACATTTTGACATAAGAGATCGTTTACGTTATCACGAATGAGTACGTTAAAAACTCGCACTAAGCACACCGTACCCAAAGGGTAAAAACGGGACCCTATTAGTAAGACTCCGCGATCCGTCTGTCTGTCCGTCTGTCACCAGGCTGTATCTCATGAATCGTGATAGCTAAACAGTTAAAATTTTCACAGATGATGTATTTCTGTTGCCGCTATATCAACAAATACTAAAAACAGAATAAAATGCTCGAGTCCGACTCGCACTTGGCCGGTTTTTATTCTACAAAAAATAATAAAAAACCTCTCACCTTATAATGAAATCTGTTCTGCAGCATCTCCATTTCCTTCTCTCTCTCCAGTTTGAATTTATTCGCGATAGTAGACTCACTGATCGTTTGTTCCTTACTAAACAAAGCTGCCAGCTTCCCTTTGATGCCACCACCCAAGGAACTCTGGCTTATATTATCATCGGGAATGTCGTCTTTAGAATTCGTTCTGGAGTTAGCCAAAGAACTGGGCTTAGTAGGTGTAGTCTTCTGAGTGGCTAATGGCTTTTTGTCCACTGAAAAGAAAAAAAAAAACAAGTGAAAATTCGAGGTCAGAGTACTATCGACAAGTTTGATTTATGACCCTAAGCGTATTTTAATAGACATTTTCATCCACTTAGGTCGACTTTTGCTTAAGGTTACACTAGTCGACGGCACGAACTATTTTGTGCGCGGGCTTAAAATGCATGTTATATCAACCGACAACACGTTTGATAGTGATAGATGCTGTGATGAGCAGTAAGAAGCTAGTTCGCGTACGAATTAGCATATTTGCAAATTTGTATCGAAATGGATGATGATTTAGGACGAAAACGAGCGCGCGAAATTTTATAAACAGACCTTTGGTAGTCTAGATATCATGAAAAAACTACTAAATGTATATTGTCAAAATAAAATTATTTGGATTGTTGAATTACTAATCTATCCCTGTATTGAAGCCGTTTTGCAATTTTCCTTCTTCTTATGGTGTTTATTTCCGCCCAAAGATGCGTTAAAATTAGTGTTATAATATGGAACTTCCGACGCTCACAACTATCATTTTTTTTTATTTTTGTTTTTTGTTTGCATACAGGGCTAGATAATGATGAGACAAATTGATATAATTTTTTATTTTGAACGTACATCGTCAAACCGTGGAGTAATCGCCAGACTACGTTTGTATGGAAGAATGATCGACTAGTGTAACCTTAATATTTGAATGGGTCATGAATCAAACAGCTTGACTGTACAATATAGAGTTCAAAGTGCCAACTGCCAACAATGAAGAAGTTTTTGCTTGAGTATTTGTGTTGAATACATTGTAATATATTGTAGGAGCAGCAAAAAGGTAGATAAATCACGTTTGGTTCGATGCGGCGTGATCGATGATTTGAGTATTTGATAACAAGAATATTATAAGATTTGTATTGATGCAGCAGCAGAATAACTTTAGGTGTTTTATTATTATAAATGTTAGACGATTATGTTGTAAGTAAATCTATGAAGGCCAGCTAATGTCACCTTCAATGGTAATTTTTAAATACTTTTATCAGTAATACCTATCATGTATTGATGAAACAGTAGAAAAACTTGTTTTTTTTAATTAATATATACAAGATGATGACAAAGGTAAGTCTATAAAGGCCAATCAATATCACCTTAAATGACTATTTGGATTATTTTTAGGGTTCCGTACCCAAAGGGTAAAAACGGGACCCTATTACTAAGACGCGGTTGTATCTCGTGAACCGTGATAGCTAGATAGTTGGAATTTTCACAGATGGTGTATTTCTGTTGCCGCTATAACAAAAATACTAAAAACAGAATAAGATAAATATTTAAGTGGGGCTCCCATACAACAAAGTGATTTTTTGCCGTGTTTTGCGATAACGGTACGGAACCCTTCGTGCGCGAGTCCTACTCGCACTTGGCCAGTTTTTACATATATGCAGAAATGTTTGAATGCCTTAGTGATGGATGATATATAGCGTTACGTAAACTGTGTTACAATTTAGGTGAACAAAAATCTATTTTCTATCTCTTACGACTATTCAATGAAAGACTTTCGTCTGACTACACCAAACTTTTATTCCGTCAGTCTGTGTTTTCTGATAGGTACCTACCAAACTGGGGGTTTTGAAGTCAAGAGTGAATAGGTTACTTTCAGACAAGCGTGCTTCACCGTTGGTGACATAATCGCTTATCAGGTAGAGATCACACGCATGCCTATCAAAAATAAATAAGATTTTCCAATTATTATTTTTAAACAAACTTTTTATCTTACCATGCATTGTCATCTAAACCAAACGTGTATGCAAAATTTCATCTTAATCGGTTGATGATATCTGCTTTAAAATTCAGTTCCAAGATATGAACCGAACACACTTACATACATACATTGCAAGTTAATAAAAAGCTTGTAAAAAGTACCCATTTCGGCTGATTTTTAAAGTCAATTGAATCTCAATTTACAAAATAATAAAGCTGTAAGTTTATCACCAACTGTCAGCGAAGTGGTTTAATTGTTCTGATAAACGAGGCAAACCTTGGCGAAACATCTGTCGTCGATACAGGCCAAGTGAACTGAGTAATACCTCTTGGTTACAGTAAACTGTTGGTTTGTTAGTTACACAGGTGATAAAAAAATAGGACTGTTTAAAATTTGTCATGTTCAGTTGCAGCGCCACCATTTTTTTTTGCTTTTGTAATCATCCAATGTATTCTCCCGCTCTGGGTGAAGCGGGAGGGCGTGTCAGGCTTCTACTGACTAAAACCCACCGTGTTCCTTCAATTGCTTGTGCCAGGGCCGCGGTAACTCTCTTTCAAATTTATCCACGACCCGTCGCAGCGCCACCCTATGTTCGACTGGTAAAAAAAGGCCTTTACAGGCCAAATGCCCAACTAGTGAGTTTCCCAAGTGGGCGTGGGCGAGGTTTTAAAAAAAAAACACCGAAAGGAGTCTCAGGTCCGATTTTAATAAAAACTAAAACAGCATCATTGATTTTTGAAAAATCTATATTCATAGCGCGAATTGAACTCATTGATTTAAAAAAAAAAACACGCTGCATCATTACACCATCCGGTAGTGTCACTAACACAGATCAAAGACCGGCCTAATTATTTTAAAGTGAGGTGTGTGGAATCTTGCTGGTGTTCCACCAGGTTTATTACGGGTCAAAAAACCTGGGCTAAGATGATAAAATGAATTTAATTAACATGAAAACATTTATTCATTAGGCCTCCCACTAGGTTGATCGGTGACCTGGTTAGGTTTGCGGGAGTGCGCTGGATGCGAGATGCACGGGATGGTGGTCAATGTGGCGACGCCTGGGGAAGGCCTATGTCCAGCAGTGGACGTTTTTCGGCTGAAATGATGAAGATGATTTATTCGATGACACAATTTATGTAACATAGGACAAGGACAATAGGGAGGTTGAAGTACAAAAAGGAGTGTTATAAATTAAATTCATCATCAGCCTTTTAATGTGCCCACTGCTGGGACACAGGTCTCCTCTCTTTGAGAAGGAATGGGCCGTAATCCACTACGCGGGCCCAGTGCGAGTTGGTGGATGTCACATGTCTACGAATTTTTGGTTCTAGGACATGCCTTTGAAATGATGATGCCATGAAAACATCGTGAGTTTCCTCACGATGTTTTCCTTCAGTTTTGAGAGCAGTGGTGAGGTAATAATTTACACAAGGTAAAGCGCCTGCCTGGGTTCGAACTCACGACCTACAACTTGTAAGTCGCGGCCGCTGCCACTGGGCCACCACTGTCATGGTAAGAGATCAGAAAGCATAAATCTGCAGGAATCAGGGTCACAAGAGGCTTTGGACAAATGACATTTGGTTTAGAGTATCGGCTTGCTTGGTAGTAAAGTGTGTGAATTTGCGATTAAACCAAGAATTTCCACATTCAAGTTTGAATCTGCTTTATGCAAGAGAAATAAAAGCTTTAGCAGAGAAATATGCTATGTTACAATAACATATCAAAGAAAAGGGAAGGAAGTAAGGAGAAAATAATCTTATCTTGTAATCTCGACATTTTACGTTTAGCTAAAACTTGTTAGGTAATAATTAAGTAACTGGTTGGGCATTTTGCATTTTAATGTTTCCTGAACTTTCTATGAACAGCTTAGGGCTCAGAGGAAATACTTATTCAATCCAATTATATTTTCTTGATTTCCTTGTAAAAAATTTCAAAATTTCTTACGTAAAGATCAAACTTAGGTAATTTTTATGATTTAGCATATTTTTTTTGAGAGGCGCGCGTTTGCCTACGTAATGCGGTGCATTGAATGAATATGAATGGTGAGGTCGTCGATTGAACATACTTATTTGTCTGGAAGTCGCTCGTGATTTCAAGACTGCGGCAGAAAAACTTCAGTTTTCCAACCGGAGCGGTAACTTTCCTAAGCTAAATTTCCAAACCTCGACTTATGACTTTTTACTTAGGAAATTACAGAGCCGGCTCAATTAACTTTGACACCAGAGGTGGCCACACCTCACACGAAAAGAAGAAGACTTAGGAAATTCAGTCAGATGTCTGCGACCGCATTTCCTCTTATACTTCATAAAAGATAGCTTGATCTCTGTGACATATGTCAAACTGACGTATACGTTATGCCTGTCAAGCTTTATTGTTACTATATTGATACTGACAGCTGTCGCGGAGATCAAGCTATCTTTTAAGACGTGCCTGTCAAGCTTTATTGTTACTATATTGATACTGACAGCTGTCGCGGAGATCAAGCTATCTTTTAAGACGTATTAGCTAAGTTAATGATAAAACGGTTTTATCTACTAGAGCATCGTATCTGAGAGCCTCTAGTAAACTTTTAATAGTTAATGGTTTTTCAACGTTGCAATAGAAAAAGGGGTTGAGGGGTGGGGGCGGTAAAAATATCTTGAAAACCATAATAAAGCTATATAAATGTTGTGAATCAGCAGGCACGGTTTAAAAACTTTCAGGGGTGAACGACATTTTTTGTCATTTACCATTTAATCGCACTTGTGCAAAAAGCATTGGGGTCAAGAAAACCCAGTAGATGTTACGGAACAATCACTGCAGGTGTAGTTATCTCAGGATTATAATAATGACGGAAACCGCGTAATGACTGCTACATTGTTTAGTGTTTAGCTCTAAACATTGTTTGGTGATGTTGGCACCTTGTGACAGAATTTTTATTTTGCAATACTAACGTGTTAGAAACTTGTTAGATAGGTATGGAGTTTAAGTCTTCGATCACTAATAGTAATATTAGTGATGGAAGATTTTGTTTTTATTTAACTTGCCTTGTTGTTTTGTTTGGGTCAAAACTTGCAATATAATTTTAAAACAGTCGCCCCATCCAAAGGGGATGTTTCTTAAGTAGAAATATTATACGTAACTCTATTTAGTCCGTCAGTGAGATTATCAAATAAATAAAAAAAAGTTCAGGAGTGACGGCTTGTGACGTCACTTTGTCAGTACAAAATGTAGCACACGATATTTTAACGCACTGTCTGTATAGCCGTAATTTTTTGTTTACGTGGCAATAAAAAAAAATACGTGTCATGGGACACGTATTTTTTTTAAGTTATCTAACCGACGGACTAAATAGATTTTTTTTGTCAACTACTAGTTGATGAAATTTTGCTTACACGTTTGGTTTGGATGATAATGTGCTATAAAGCTTGCTTAAAAAAACTTTTACTTTTAATTGACTTGTATAATATTTAATAATTTTTATGTTACTGTACCATTGCAGGCCAAAGGTCTCCAGAGTAGCCTCGATAATTAATCACCACGCTTGCTCAAGGCGAGTAGGTTATCTCCCGATTTTACTTTAATTTCATGAAATATTACCACTTACAATGTGGAATCGTTGGGAAGAGCTCTTAAATTAAATAATATTTTTTACCCGAATAAGGGTTATGGTTTTTGGTAGGATACTTTAAGAAACAAGGCCACTACTGAGATGATTAATCTTACTAGTAATATAAATGCGAAAGTTTGGATGAATGTTTATTACACAATCATGCCAAAACGGCTGAACGGATCTGGATGAAATTTGGCACAGATGTAGATTATAGTCTAGAATAGCACTTAGGCTACTTCTTATCCCGGTATAACGGCAGGCGAAGCCGTTGGCAGAAGATAGTAGAGAAATATGGAAGAAGAAGACATTTTGAGCTGACCACAAATAAATTAGAAAAAGGGCAAGAGAATTATAATTAATAATATGTTTTTAAAAAATACTTTTGTAATCTAGGCTTATGGTGAACATAAGTTTGAAATAGCTAACCCGTCTTGAGCAAGCATCGTGATCAATGCTCGTGCTTTATCTGTACGAGATGAGGCCTTGGCCCTGCAGTGGGACAGTAGGTACAGGCTAATATTATATAATACACTTTTGTAGCTGAGTAACAAAAAATAATTAAACAATATCATTACCTCAATTTAAATTAAACCACAAAATCGATCAACACACTATCGATTGGCAATTTTTGTCACAAAAATCCAACGAAGCTGTGATCACAAAAAGTCTTGAATCACGATCACTTAACCAGTCACGATTATAGAGAAAAAAAATCTTCAATATTATTTTCTAAGTTCGATCGGTTGCGCGGGCGCTCGGCAGAATGGGCGACGCGGATCACCAACCGTTGGTCCACCACTACTCCGAACGATCCGAATCCGAACTAGTGAGGTGCGCTTCCGAATCCCACGCTCGAAACAGAGGCAGTAAACCTTTTGTAACCATAGACCTTTTGTAAAGTTTTGTCGCATTTTTACGCGTCATTGCTTCGGATCGGTTGGTCAGTTCCGAATGGCCGATCGTCGTCGTGTTAACAAGCTATTAATTTCACTAGAAAATTGTGTGATGGCGTGTCGTTTTCATTATAGATGCAATTAATGTTGGCAATGTCGTAACTGTTTGGATCTGTGATACAAACAGCTGCTGGAGGTTTTATAACTGTTTTTCGAAATGGCTATTTTATATTTCCGGTTTGAAGAATCTTTTCTATTAATATAAATAGTTAATTTATTTATTCAAAACTAGTCTTTTAGGGTAGCAAACATTGAACATCGTTCATCTACCTGCTAAGAAAAGAGCGAGAAAGCACCAACACAAGTACTACCTTTTGTAATTCAATTTAGGAAGCCCAACCTCAATATGCAATGCTTACAATTTTTTTGACAAAAATCTTTATTGTTTATGCGTATATTTTACATTTTGCATGACTCATTCAAAAAACTTTACTTATCTTTATTTTAATCGCTCATAAAATAAAACAACAGGCTGACGTCAAAAAGGGCCTCTTTACCTGTAAACCATCTGCAGCTTCAAGGTTGACGGCACCTGCTAGCCTTGTTCACCTGCTATTAAGTGACAACGCATCACATAATTTCGGCAATACAGTAGCACTTTCGACAGCCCTATTTGGGTTATTATTCTGACATCGATTTTTATTAACGCGAATATGAGTTTGTTAGTTTTACGCCTTAACGGCTGAACTGATTTTGATTAAACTTTGACCTGGATTAAGTTATTTTTTATCTCGGGAGTAACTATATTCCTTCTTGATAATTTCTACATTCACGCAGGCGAAGCCGCGGGCGGTAGCTAGTTTACTATAAAAAAAATGCTAACGTAAACAAGAAAATATTATCATAATAGCAATCGTTGAAAAAATAATGATGATAATAACTGATTGAAATGCAAAATAATTAAATGAGTTGATGATCTCGAATCAGCCTTCTACATAACCAGGACCAAGGCTCTTAGGGGGCGTCCATAAATTACGTGAGGTATTTAAGGGGGGGTGGAAGTCGAGTCAAATTTCATCAAATCTTAAGTTGGAGATTTAAAAAAAATATCACGCAATTTTTTTATCACAGTAGTTACGATTTAAGTATTCCATTGTTAAATTTTTACTACACTTATAATTAAACTCTCAGCAATATTGCTTACTAGTCTTAACTAGTCGTAAATAAAAGCACGAAGCAATTTTTTCTTCTTTTTACAATAACAATCCAACGCGTTTATTGTAAGAAACCCACATTTTGAAAAATCTCATGTGAGTTTGGGGGATGGGGGTTGAATAAAATCTCACGACATCTCACCAGGGGCGGGAGGGAGGGACAGAAAATTAAAAAAAAACACCTCACGTAATTTATGGACGCCCCCTTAGCTGTTGACCGTGACCACAAAACTGCAGGAAATAAAAAATGAGTAATATCTTCAAGAAAGTTTCATAGTCGTTGAAAATTCTCAGAAAACACACAGGACTAAAAAAGTGTATGAGTATTTTGGCACATGCCTTTATGTCGCAGGAGCATGCAACATTAGGATGTAAGGCGTTCTTAGTAACAAGAACCGGTCTTAAAACTGCCTTTAAACTCGAGCAAAAACTTTTAAGGAGTTCTTTTACCCTCTGCGGTTTAGCTCAGTAACTAAGTATAGATTTATCAAAGGACTTATATTTATCAATTTAGCCTTTGCAGATTTTTATACGGCTTGACAAAATATGCCTTGTCATTTTTCGTTGGGCGTTCGTGATTCAATGCTTTTTTGTCCATGGGTACCTCACCATAACTGGTTATGTGGATATTTGCATCGACATGGATGACGCATCGACTGATATTTATTTTTGACATATCGATCTATGTCACTTTGTCTTGACGCTGACTCTGCGCAGCTATAGTGCCAGCTTGTCTTTTCAGTTTGGCTTGAGATTTTTTATTGCATTACTCCATTTACAATAAAAACCCTTTTACAGTCCATTCAACCGAATGTGGCTTCTATTACAAGTACATAAGGATGACATAAAAATCATAAACCTGTTACCAAAACCAACTTTTTACTTCAGCTTCTATTTGTCATATCAACAACGTTATGAAGAAGTAAAAAAATAATCCTCTTTTTACTTCGCCGTAGACGGGTAAAATTGGTTGAAATATCTACTAATACTATACTAGAAATAGCTTGAGATCTGACACCAGTCTTGCCAAAGGGGTACCGTGTTACCCAGTTACTGGGTTGTGGAGGTCAGATAGGCAGTCGCTCCATGTAAAACACTAGTACTTAGCTGAATCCGGTAAGACTGGAAGCCGACCCCAATATAGTTGGGAAAAGGCTAGGCAGATGATGATGACTATACTAAAAAAGAAATATCTACTAACGGTTTTTCAAATTGAGTACAGTGCGAAAATGGGAGAAACTTAAGCAGATTGAGCTCACTAAAAAATGTAGTTTCAATTGCAACATTCACATGTCCAGAATAACACCGCAACTAATGATAGGGGCAGAACATTAGTCGTTTTGGTAATAACAGATCATTTTGTGGGCTACGCCTCTAATGATCCGAACTGATTGTACAGTACATTTACGTAAACATATCATTGACATATTTCTCGTGTAAGAAAACCGAATGACAATACCGTATACAAATTGGGGAAAGTTTTTTGAATGAAAAATAATGTGGAAACGGAGTACTGTTATTTGGAGTTGGTATTTTAAGTGTCGTCACACGAAATCATTCTGGGAAGTAGTCAAATTGGTATCAGGGACCAGGGTATAAGATGACAGATTCATCTTAAGTCATAACTTTATAAACGGCTGCTCGCAATATGCGTATGTAACTGCCAGTGCGTTCCATCGAAGACATGAGAGCTTAGAAAGTTTCGGAAGAGCCCCTGATATATCCAGTCATCAATCTGGAGAAGGGAAGAGTTCCAGACATCTAAACAACGGTTATTCACGCAGATTTTTGACACACGGATCGATCAACTAAATTATTTTTAAGTAACTTATGTATGTCAGGATTGTATGAGGAATGATATGATTGAAAAGGCACTGAATGATAGCGTTACGGTTGACAGGGAAGATCGGAAATACTTGGGGGCGCACAACAAGTTTTCTTCCAAGACGCGTTGCGCGTAGTAGCGTACTACCAAGTATCATGCTTCAAAGACAGAAAGATGATGATGATGGATCCTCGCATACACATAACTACAGTTACCATCTCACGCAAGTGTAATCCTAATCACATCTACATCGCAGAATCCGATGATATCCTAAACTAAGCTTTAATGGCTTCTGCGTGCCTCCAAGCACCAATTACATCCGTATGATCCGTAAGGATGACATAATAATATACAAGGTTACTTTGAATACATTAGTTTTGTATCTTACCACAGCGTCACCTTAAGACCAGTATGCCGGTTTGATGGTTTAGTTTTGGCTTGGATAAACAATTGACACTTATCTAAGCGCTTTGATATTTTTGACCAAGATTATTTGTTATACTGATAGTTTTTAGGAAGCCTGCTGTGCTTGTGTTTATTGTAGGAGCTATAGTTTGGTTATTTTTGGAGCTCGTGGCTAAATACACAGAAATACAGCCGCACGGGTCGATCTTCAAAGTTAAGCAACGCTTGACAAGGTCGGTCCGTGGATGGGTGACCATTATCAACATACCGAGTTTCATCCGTGCCTCGGAAAGCACGTTAAGTCATTGGTCCCGGCTATCATTTGAAGATCTTTTACAGTCGTTACGGGTAGTCAGAAGCTTGAGATCTGACACCAGTCTTGCCAAGGGGTATCGTGTTACCTAGTTACTGTGTTGTGGAGGTCAGATAGGCAGTCGCTCCATGTAAAACACTGGTACTCAGCTGAATCCGGTAAGACTGGAAGCCGACCCCAACAATAATTGGGAAAAAGGCTAGGCAGATGATGATGAGTTTGGTTGTTTTAGTCGATGAATGCATGACTAAGTAGATATAGTAAGCTGTGTGTGTAGGCAAACCCGTCAGGATCAGGATTAGAGAAGGTATCAGGATTTGATCATGACGTAACAGACAGATTAACAGGCAACAAACTCCCCAGCAACCGGTGAGGAGTTTGTTGAGCCACCACGTTTTGCCAGCTAAAACACAAGGAAGTGGTGACGAGCGGTTCTTTTGGGGGACTAAAACTTTTCTCATTTTCGTTACTCAAAAAAGGCTTATTTTCAGCCAAATTTGAATAAACGACTTTTGATTTGACTCAGCTAAAATATTACGTTCTCATAGTTTTCTTTCTAAACAGTGCCACAAAAACTTTTGCGTCCTACTTCAGACAAAAGAAACATCGATACACAAGTATCTTACAAATAAACAGTAAGAACAGTTTTTCGCGTCATCTCGACTTTCTCTCAGTTGTCGCCACCAGTGACCAGAATCGACGGATCAGTACAGACTGGGGTCATTCAAGTGTTACGGGCAGGGCTGCCAATATTGTCGTGCTATTTTTAGAGCACTCTTCCAAATGGATGAAGCCCAAATTTTAAGATATCACGAAAAGGGCACTAAAACGATACTAAAAACTGGCCAAGTGCGAGTCGAACTCGCGCACGAAGGGTTCCGTACCATTATAGCAAGAAACGGCACAAAAATCACGTTTGTTGTATGGGAGCCCCACTTAAATATTTATTTTAATCTATTTTTAGTATTTGTTGTTATAGTCGGAACAGAAATTCATCATCTGTGAAAATTTTAACTGTCTAGCTATCACGGTTCATGAAATACAGCGTGGTGACAGACAGACGGACCGCGGAGTCTTAGTAATAGGGTCCCGTTTTTACCCATTGGGTACGAAACCCTAAAAATGGATGAAGATGATCGTTTTAAAAAGATTTGAATAAAGGATCATACCAAGAATTAAAAAAAAACAGGCAAGGGTTGGGTGCGGCAGCCCGGATAAAAGTGGAGTGCAATGGAGAAGATCAACACCCAGCATTTCAGCAGCACCTTTGAAAATCAAGGATTTCGCGGGATCTAATACATTACGCAAGTATTTACTTTGTTTAGTGTCTGGTTCACCGAGACACCGGCCTACAGTGAAAGCTTCGGACCCTCTGCTCAACTATTGAATTCTGTTATTTATTACGTAAATCCATGTCACTTTTAAGTTTTAGCAGCCCTACCGTCTACATTTCGTTCCGTTACGCCGCAAACGCGAGCTCCAATAGACCATTGTTGTTGACAGGGTTAAACAACTATCGGAACCAGGATGCATTTGCTGGTAATAGTGGCTATTTGCATATAGTTAAACACCAAGATAGTCTGTACACATTTTAAGTACTCAATTAGCATAATTGGTATGTATTTTTTCACGAGTTTTTGGCTGGCAACCTAAGGCGGCCACATAGAAATGGCGTCGGGCGGCTTTTCTTGCTCGGACGTGGTTATGACGACATACCGTGTGTCCTAAATTGCGATTTATTTCCGTGCATTTTGTATTGAAATTTGAATGGAATCGGAAGCCGCTCGTGCCATGTCCGCGCCCGACGATATGTGGCCTGCGCCTTAGTCTTATACTTGTATGTTTAGTTCTAGCAGGTCTTTATGCAAACATTTAGTCTTTTAGATCCAACACGCAAACAGTAAAGCAGTAATGGCGAGTGATTTTAAGTCTAGTAATAGATTGTGATAGTAGTAGTAATAGTGGTTATAACATAGGATAAATGAACAGCCAATTATCATCAATCCAATTATCAGCGTCTCGCTCTAATATCAATTGATGTAAAGTACGTGTTCGTAACCGACTGATGTCGTTACTGAGTGATGAGGATGACTGAGACAGCAGCAGCAGACGACGCGACGCGCGACGTTGCAAATCCTAGCGACACGTTGCAGCAGAATCCAGCAAAAGATGGCAGCGCTGTATTCCTATTGGTTCCGAGTTTTCCGTGAGACCAAGATGTCTGACTACTGCAGCGACAAATCGTCTGCTGCTGCTGTCGGCTACGAACTCGTACCTTTAGGGTCGGCACAGCATTTAGTCTCCTTCCAAGCATCATGCCTAACGTAAATTGACAGATTTTTGAAAGGGCTCTGAGCTAAGGAGGACTACATTCTTATTGGAAAATTATTAACCCGGCGAAAATTTTACTGAATGGGCGACTATTTATACTAAGTAATTATTTATCCGGTTTGAGTAATACCTTTTAGGGAGGTTTATGTGAGCTGCGGTTATAATATTGTTACATACTTTAATTGTATTTGGGGTTATATTTTAGCATATTATTATTTTGAAAATAGCTGAACAACCATCGAGGCGACATCGCTGTGCAGCGCGGGAGTTCGAGTGTATTCGTGTTTTTAACGAATTAGTCCAAGAGCGAGCGAAGCGAGCTCGGGGGTTAGAGAACCCCGAGCAGAGCGAGCGAACTTAGCTCCCGTCATCTCCTACATGTTAGGTTACTTTAGACCCTGCAGACTGAAAACGGAGTTTTCAAGTTGCTGTTTTAAAGATTTGTTTCGCCCACTGTTTGTATCTCACTTAGTATTTCAGTAAGCCATAATTAATATTTTTACACTTTTAATTTGAATTTATTTTCGCTCGTTTAAATACTATCCATTCTTATTCAGTAGGTACTATTTTAGTGTAGGTAGTGTAGGCCTTCAGGGCTCCCAATAGGCAGCCCTGAACAGATTGGTTCCGTTAGTTCGCTAACCTGAGCTCAATAGACTATTGTCGATTCAGCATTATGCAACTGACGGAACAGGCAGCCACGGGACGTTATGGGTGATAAACGTTTGAAAGGCTGGCTGGAATGTTTTTCATTTAGATTTTAACATGTTTTATAGTTTAAAACTGTCGATGTTTTTTGCTGGAGCATAGTTATTTTCTGTTTAAGGCGCAGATACCCTTGAGTAGCTGATTTTAAAATGAGAATTACGTCTAAACGACTAGTCGTAATTTTTTGGAAAAAATATATGTTACATTAGACCATTTTCTTAATAATTTGATCTAAGAACATTTTTGAGTTTAATTCGTATAACATAGTGTAATTAATTATTAAAGTTATGTCTAAAACGAAAAAAAACAAGACAATCGGACCAAAACCGCTGGGCGTATTTCAATGAAATCGACACCATCTCAAAGACAATTTAACTATCTACATTTTGATCTCAGGTTTTTTTTAAGTCATAGAATAATAAGGAAAGTACAAAAAACTATTAAATTTTGGTTCGCGCGGGTGTGAAACGGGTGCGCGTTTTGTTCCCTCAAGGTCGTTGGCGTTAGTCGTCGTCTTAAGTAATTAACGCCTGTGCCTGCTTATATGACTTTATCCTAAGTTATTGCAATAATATGAAGAGCACAAATCACTGAAGACAGCATTTCTCAAAGAAGCACAACTTTTTCAATAACTGCTATTTGAAAAAGTTGTGTGCTATTTATTCACAAAAAATATATTATTCGTTACCCAGTTGCAATACGTTAAATGGATTTATTTACAGACAGACACCAGTTTATTTGTTTACTCACTTGTAATGCCTAAAAAGCTTACACGTGCGGAAACACACGCGCTTAACTTGAAAACACGACATAGTAGCGACATCTGTTTGGCTTGCCTTGAACTAAGAGCTCAATATATAACTAACAGCTAATAAGATGACAAGAAAGGCTTGCCTGGATTGGAATGCAGATTGGATTTTCTATATTAATTCTTATACTATGTTTACTTGTCTTAAAAGTTTCTATTTTATGAACAAAATGTTTTGTTTAGCTGATTGCCATGCATGTTTTAATTAATATATCTACATAGAGAAACATAATATTACTTATATCGCATTGAACCGTCCGGAAGTTGCAACACCACAGTGTACTTAATTAAATACCTTGATAGCTAGTGCAGTCACAACATAAGGAATAAATAAAGTAAGGGAAATATGCAAGAAACTGCAATAATCCGCCTCACTACATACAGTTGCTTGTAACGTATTATTCTTTGATACAATAACGATGGCATTTACCTATGTATCTTTATAGACATACTAGCTGACCCCCGCGGCTTCGCTCCCGTCAACTGGCTACCTACATACCTACCCTACCCTGCCTACCTACCTAATAATTTTTATCTATCATCAATAGTTTTCTCAGCGCAGGGAAAAGTATGAATTTTATAGGCAATTTTGCTACCTTGGGTTACATTATTGCAATTTTCATAAAGAGCCCTATTTTTTTTTAAATATATTGTAGCCTATGACACTCACTCGGGCATAATGTAGCTTTCTACTGGTGAAAGAATTTTCAAAATCGAATCAGTATATCCAGAGATTACCCCCCTACAACGTCACAACTTTACCTCTTTATATATTAAGTATAGATAGATTACGCAGGTACTATCAGTTATTACTTTCACACTAATATCACATGAGTAGATAATCGGAATTCCGTTTTTTTTTACTTCATGTGCTAATTTTTAAAATTACTGCCATGGAAATTCCAACTTTAGCATATACACCAGAAGTGCCAATAACTGGAGAGGTGTTTTCACGAAAGTTATACGCGGATAGTACCTAGCTTTAGTCTACTTACTCGCAAATGCAAATACTTATAGCACAACCTATTTGGAGGGTTTGTGTAGGTACACGCTCTCGTTCGCACGATGACGCATAAATGATCAAATGCGACTTACCGCGAGTCGCGACTTACCTCAATGTAAGTTAGCTGATCGTCCTGTCACCGTCTTATCTACCTGTTCATCTACTTCAAAATGTTTCACGAGTTTGGCTTAAAACTTTTTGGATTTTGAAACCCGATGTTTCAACCAGAATTTTATAGCTAGGTATCAAAACCACGGTAGCCGTAGCGCGAAGAATTGCCTAACTTAAGTGGCAGTGGACAAGGCACATTGCTCTTAGAACGGATGGCCGATGGGGCAGAAAAGTTCTGGAGTGGCGACCGCGAACCGCAAAACGTTGCGTTGGAAGGCCTCCCACTAGGTGGACCGATGACCTGGTGAAGGTTGCGGGGATACGCTGGATGCGAGACACACGGGACCGGTCAATGAAGCGACGCTTGCGGGAGGCCTATGTCCACCTGTGGACGTCTTTCGGCTGATATGATGATGATGTATCAAAACTTCTTGTATATTTGTATTTATGAATCACAGTCTTCTAGTGAGTGAGACGTGCTCACGTGCACTAACCTAGGCTGCGGTTAAATCAGGCAACATTGCGGTCAAACGCAAGTATCTTGCAAATCGTAGAAATGACGACTTCTAACTATCTTCACCATAGTCTATTCACAGTATTTGCCCCCATTTCATTTCAGCCTTGGTTCATACACAGGCCTCTAATATGTGAGAGAGATTGGCTATTTTCCCCTTGTTTTTCTTTGACCCAATGTTGGCCATGTGCCCCGCATGTTGGACGTAACTTTCAGCTATAATTTTTACACTTGAGATCACATAACAAGCTACTATACCATTACTTAATCTCGCGGTTGAGCATAGCAACTAATTGTATATCATTATAAGTTAACAAGGCATATGATTTGATTACAGTACCACATGTTAGTTTGTACAAGCAAAAATCAATTCTACTTTCGAGGGAATTAAGTCCAAATCAGGAAGCTGTAAAGTTTTCTCAGATGGGCAGTAACTTTGGATCGATTATTCCTACAATCGAAGACCAGGTGTGAAAATATGGTAGAATTTATGAAAACGAAGCATTTATGGAATATTTTATAGCGTAGAATTTATAGGTTCAGAGAATAAGCAAACACATCTTATAATAACTACCCATATAATATCCCCTTGGTATGATTTACCGATCCTGGCAGAATATGGACGAGAGCTGTTCATCATTATCGTCATAAAGTCTTGAGAATGATTTTTCCCTTTATGAGTACTAATCTTAAATTGTTCGTTTTATGCGGGATGTTATTACTTACATAAAAAAAATACTATTTTAACAAAACATAAACCGGCTTCTAAAGCAAAACACTAATAATTTTTTTTTTACTAAAAAATACTACCGACTTCCAAATAAGAAAATTACAAAGTGAAAAATAACTTTATTTTTGGAAGTCGGTGTCCATAACGCAAAAAATTGGTTCCTAACAAAGACACCAACTTCCAAAAATTCGGTAGTATTTTTTTGTAAAAAAGATTTTTTAATTTTTCACTTTTTAGTTGTTAGTACCTACCTAATAGGCAAGTAGTTTAGTGAGATAGTATAATGCCAGTATAGATAACCAGAATATCATGAAACTGAACATACCGGTGAAATGAGAATGTACCAAGGTGTACACATCTGCGTACCTACCCCTTTAGAGCGTACTGGCGTTATGTTATGAAATGGTATAAACAATAAACAGACATGCGATTGCAGCAATCTCGAGAGATTTGCCGTTATTTATTGAAGAGTTCTTCATCAGATCTTCACCAAATTAAAATGGAACCAATTTCCGAACAAAAGAGAATTTTCAAAATCGGTCCACAATTGGCGGAGATATCGGTGAAAATACACAAAAAAAAAGTAGTCGAACATCGAACCTCCTTTTTGGTAAGTCGGTTAAAAAGTGATAAAATAACTCAAAATCTGGCACACTTTCCTTTTTCAAGCAATCCCAATAGAAAACTCGAGTGACGAATTAGAACCACCCATTTATGGGTTCATCGGAAAGTCTGACAAAATTTAGCGCTTCATAACTACGTCTGAACATCCTAACGGTAATAAGTGTTTTTAAACTAGCATACTTACTTTATTTGTAGAACAACTGTGTCACACGGTTTCGCAAGAAATATTTAAAGTACTGATGTATTTTGTATGAGTTTGACCGGGTCGATTAATTAGCGAGTCTGTATCGAAAATGGTATTGTAAATAGACCCATTGAATGATTTTATTCATAACTAGCTGTCCCACGCGGCTTCGCTCCTGTCAATTGGTTACCTATACCCTATCTACCTACTCTACACTTTTTTTTTTTGTTTGGGAAATCATCCTATGACTTCTCCCGCTCTGGGTGAGGCGGGAGGGCGTGTCAGACTTTTACTGACTAAAACCAACCCGTGTTCCTTCAGTTGCATGAGCCAGGGCCGCGGTAACTCTTTTTCTAATTTAACCGCGACCACCTACTCTACCGTACATACATGATTGTACGCAACGCACGCAACGGTAGAAGTTCTCAAAAAATCTCTGAAATAAATCACCGTATGAAAACGGCAGCAAAAAAGGAATAATTGTGGCCGTTTTTGCTACATTTTTCATTTATGCTTCGCTCCTATTGGTCGTAGTGTAGTCTACAAAATAATATAACGTTCCTCGATAAATGAACTATCCAACACAAAAATATGTTTTCTATTCCAACCAGTAGTGCCTGAGATTAGCGCGTTCAAACAAACAAACTCTTCAGCTTTATAATATTACTATAGATATAGATATGAATATCCAATTGGAAGGTCTCCCGCAAGGTGAGCGGTGACCTGGTGAAGGTTGTGGGAATCAGGATGCGAGACGCACAGGGCCGGTCGATGCGGAGACGCTTGGGGGTCCTTTGTTCAGAAATGGACGTCTTTCAGCTGAAATGATGACTCCAGTATCATTTACATTTCGTTCATGGACTTTACCGACTTAAAAAAAAGGAGGTAATCAATTCGACACGTATGTATGTAATATTGTTGGAATTGCACAATATTAACATTTGTAAATCTGTATAGCCTTCTAAAACACGTGTGACAAATTTCATAAGTGTATGTATGTATTGTCCACGCATGTCTCCTAAACTAGTAATCAGATCGTGATCATCGTGAACACGAAAGCGTGCGGATGTATCCATATTTGGGTGGCCTCTAATTTGTCTGAGTTTTCTATTGGGATTGGTTGAAAAAGGAAAGTGATGCCAATAGTCAAATAGCTGTAGTAAAGTCTATCCACACATATCAGGGCCAGGCCGAGGCACTGAAGCTCCGTCACTGGCCCGTGCACGGACGTGTATGAACGAGTTCATATTAAATGTACACACCGATATTTTTTGAGCCCCTCACGGGGCTCGGTCCGTCCACGTCCCAAATATATATGGATAGACCTTAAACTCGACCAAAATCTTGGAAGATGCTTGAAATATGTATGTAGGCAGTTGATTTTGAGGGGAGGACATTGTCTAGCATTGAACGTATTTTGGCTGAAATGGTGATGATAATGTAGTTAGCCAACTACTAAAAGGCATGCTATCCGATGTAATGTCTTCGCCTATGAACTTCGGCAATAGCTTGTCTAAGCATCCGTAGATGCGCGGTCATTCCAAAGAGAGAGCTGAGATGTCTCATGTGCCTGGAATTTAACCAGTATCCGTAGGTAGACCATTTTTTTTTTTTTTGTGTGGGAAATCATCCAATGACTTCTCCCGCTCTGGGCGAAGCGGGAGTGCGTGTCAGTATTTTACTGACTAAAACCCACCCGTGTTCTTTCAGTTGCTTGTGCCAGGGTCGCGGTAACTCTCTTTCAAATTTATCCGCGACCCAGACAGGCATCGGCCCTATCGGACCCCGTCACTTTTGCTGACATCTCTTTGAGGCGCGCGTGGAACACTACGCACCGTAAACTCGGGCTTGGTATCGGACGGCGAGCTACCCATTACTCTCCGTCCGCAAGCCCGCGCCTACGGTGGCCGGAAATCGGCTTGCGACTCCTGACGCCCGGGGCGTCTGCTGCGGTGCCTAGTGGCGTGAGGGCGTTTCCTTTGCGTCTCCCTCACGCGTTCCCTCTCCTCCTTTGCGAGCATACTGCTTCGCAGAAGGAGGAGACAGCTTCCCATGCCCTCTCGCTCCGTACCATAGCCTGGACCAGGGCCGGACGCGAGAGGTCGCCACCGCCGATCGCCTCCATGAGGACACGGCGGTGCTCCGCCCAAGCAGGGCAGATCTCTACCGTACGCTCCACCGTGTCCTCCGGGCGGTCATCCGTAGGTACCCCTTGTAATCAAATTCTTTTCTATCTGGTATTTTATTTCTTTAGGTCCGCGATATAATTTTGATTACCAGTTGAATATGATTCAGAACTCAAAGCTTTATGAAACAGGATAAAGGACAACATTCCTCCCTATTAAACTTTTTGTTTTATGAATGAGATCCGGTACTGTTAATTCAGACACCAATTAGTTGAAAGCATTTTTATGTTCGGGTTTGTTTAACCGCGTTCTTATTACTGGGAAAACACCTGATATTTTTATTATTTTTTTCCTGTTAAGAGAACATGTTTAGTTTGTCCAGGCAGTTATAGAATACTGAATGAGTGAAAGAAAACAATATTGTATGACAAACTGTCAATTTAACTTCGTGTTAGTCACTAACTCTGAGTTAAATTTTTCGTGCAAGTGGGCCTTAAGGCGCAGACAACCCAGAGTAGCTGATTTTAAAATGAGAATCACGTCTAAACGGCTTGTCGTAATTTTTTGCAAAATATATATTTTACATTACACGATTTTCTTAATAATTTAATCTAAGAAAATTTTGGGTATTATTCGTATAACATAGTGTAATTAATTTGTAAAGTTATCTCTAAAACAGACAAAAACACGACAATAGCACCAAACCGATGGGTGTATTTTAATGAAATCGACACCATCTCAAAGACAATTTAACTATCTACATTTTCATCAAGTCTTTTTTTTAAGTCGTAGAATAATAAGGATAGTACAAAAACTACTGAAATTTGGGTCGCGCGGGTGTGAAACGAGTACGCGTTTTGTTCCCTCAAGATCATTTGCGACTGTCGTCGTCTTAATCGTATCAATCTGCTGACCTTTTTTCCAAGCATGTTGGGGTCAGCTTCCTGTCTAAGCTGAAGCAGCTGAGTATAGTCTTCGCCAAACTTCTGGGCCGCCCTGAAGTTGGGCGGTAAAAATAGCAACTGCGCAGGCTCTTGCAGCCAACCACAGAGACACCAAGATCCATTGTGACGACTATACTGTTGTTATTACAATTCATGGAAAATTGCGTGACACATCCTGTTCTGCTTGTAGTCACGTAGGCACCGCAAGTTACCTCAGCCTTTTCAGAATCATGGGGTATGAAAAGCAGATATTTTGTTCGATGGAACACTGCTATAGTGCGCGACACGTAAGTTGAACCAAAATGTATTAACGTTTTAATGAAATTATATATATTGTAAACGGTAAGGTCGTACAAAAGGGATTTATTTCGGTTTAAATCGTTTAATTTCAATAGTAATAATAATACATTTGGGTCAACTTACGTGTCACGCACTGTACTTTGTTATAAAAGTATTAGGTTAGACTGGTAACCGCCAAATATGAACCTAGTTGGGCAAAGAAAGACCCGAGGCAGATTGATTTTTAGGGTTCCGTACCCAAAGGGTAAAAACGGGACCAACAAACGCGATTTTTTTGCGATAATGGTACGGAACCCTTAGTGCGCGAGTCCGACTAGCACTTGGCCAGCTTTTTTTTTAGACAAGCAGGCTTCTGATTATTTCGTTTCTAAAGGCATTTCTTACAGTTCAACAGCTCAGTATGGGATCTGAGATATCATTATTATTTACAAATATAATGCTCAAATTACAAGTAATAATTTAAGAAGAAGTCGGTTTATTTTATGTGAAAAAGATTTTATTTCCCTCTTTTTAGTTTTAGTACCCTATCACTATCACTAAAAAATAAGCAATTTCTTTAGAAAGGTACCTAAAGGGTTGACAAAATATCCATAATAACTTAATTTACACATTCGTGCCGTTTGTCGCTAAGTAGTTCTGTTGTATGTTCCATATCTTGAAAACTGCTGAACCGATTTTGATGAAACTTGCGCAGTTCCCTAAGTTGAGAGATACTTAATCCAATAAAAAATGAATGATCACGATCCGATAAGTAGTTTTCTTCCTTCTTTTTGAAGTCGGTAATAGCACGCATATATTTCATCATCATCATTTCAGCCGAAAGATATAATCTGCTGGACATAGGCCTGCCCTCGCTTGAGCACCGCCGTGTCCTCGTGGAGGCGATCAGCGGTGGCGACCTCTCGCGTCCGGCCCCGGTTCAGGCCATGATACAGAGCGAGAAGTCATGGCAAGCTGTCACCTCCTTCTGAGAAGCAGTAATGCTCGCGAAGGAGGAGGCGGAACGCGTGAGAGAGACAACGGAGACGCCCCCACGCCCCTAGCCACCGCAGGAGACGCCCTGGGAGTCGGGAATTGCAAGCCGATTCCCGGCCTCCGTAGGCGCGGGCTTGCGGAAGGCGAGTAATGGGTAGCTCGCCGTCCGATAAGGACCAGGCCCGAGTCGACGGCGCGTAGTCTTCCACGCGCGCCTCAAAGAGATATCTGCAAAAACTGACGAGGTCCGCTAGGGCCGATGCCTGTCTGGGTCGCGGATAAATTTGAAAGAGAGTTACCGCGGCCCTGGCACAAGCAACTGAAGGAACACGGGTGGGTTTTAGTCAGTAACCCTTCCGCTACACCCAGAGCGGGAGAAGTCATTGGATGATTTCCCAACCCAAAAAAAAAGAAAATAGTCGTCGCCACATTGACCGATCCCGCATATATTAACCTACAAGTAAATAATTAGGGGAAACCTTCAAAAGGCACCGGGACTTTTACCTCCTTGATATTTAATATTTTTTTGCAATTTTAATACGGGAAATTATTAACCGAGGGAAAAATATACTGAATGGGCGACTATTATACTAAGTAAGTAACTATTTATCCGATTTGAGTAATACCTTTTAGGAGATTTTTGTGAGCTGCGGTAATAATATTGTTACATACTTTAATTGTATTTGGGTTTCTATTTTTCTATTTTAGAATATTATTATTTTGAAAATAGCTGAACAACTATCGAGGCGACATCACTGTGCAGTGCGGGAGTTCGGGTTTATTCGTGTCCAAGAGCGAGCGAAGCGAGCTCGGGAACTTAGGGCACCCCGACACGGATAGGTTAGGTTCGAAGGGGATGACGGGAGCTGAAGTGAGCGAGCAAAGCGAGCGAACTTAGCTCCCGTCATCTCCTTCATGTTAGGTTACTTTAGACCCTGCAGACAGAAAAAGGAGCCCTGTCGACCAACTTATATTTTCAAGTCGCTGTTTTAAACATTTGTATTCGCCCACTGTTTGTCGCCCACTTAGTATTTCAGTAAGCCATATTCAGTATTTTTTACACCTTTAATTTGAATTTTTTTTCGCTCGTTTAAATACTAGCCTTTTAATACTACCATAGTTACAATACTAAAATTGACAATAATGCATAACTTGATCGATTTTGTAAGGAGATAGCAAGACCGGTTAGACATTCGCAACAGCTAGACATTTGCAAATTATGCAAGACTAATTTCTACAATAGTATAGGTAAGATATACTGCAAAATTGATTGGCCACAAAACTTAATGGACCCATAAAACCAACAGGGTGAATGCACTTTCAAGTATTCGAAACAAAAAACAGATACAAGTTACTAACGTAATAGTACACAGTCGTAGTAAAAATAGCTTCGTCACCCTATTTTGGTTTGCTCCATGAATTTGCTTTACTTCTTTGCCGAGTTTAATATCACAAAAATTACACTTTTGCTGATAAAAATGTGATAACGACATTATTTAAAAAAAACTTTTTTACAAAAAAATACTACCGACTTCCAAATAAGAAAACTACAAAGTGAAAAATAACTTTATTTTTGGAAGTCGGTGTCTTTCGTAGGTACCATTTTTTTTCGTTATGGACACCGACTTCCAAAAATAAAGTTATTTTTCACTTTGTAGTTTTCTTATTTGGAAGTCGGTAGTATTTTTTTGTAAAAAAGTTTTTTTTAAATAAAGTTTTTTTATTTTTCACTTTTTAGTTGTACCTACCTAATAAGCAAGTTGTTTAGTAAGTTTCCTATAACGCCAGAATAGATTACCCGAATATCATGAAACTTGAACAAAACCGATCAAATGAGAGATCTGCTTACCCCTTAAGAGCATACTGGCGTGATGTTATGTTATGAAATGGTATAAACAATAAACAGACATGCGATTTCAGCAGTCCCGATAGATTTGCCGTTATTTATTGAAGAGTTTTGTTGTATATATTCGAAGTTCTTCATCAGATCTTCACCAAATTAAAATGGGACCAATTTCGGAAAATACTCTTTCAAACAAAATAAGAATTTTCAAAATCGGTCCACAATTGACGGAGATATCGGTGAACATACACAAAAAAAAAAAAAAAAAAAAAAAAACATACAAGAAGTCGAACATAGAACCTCCTCCTTTTTCGAAAGTCGGTTAAAAACCAAATTTGATTTAAATTTCAGAAAATGGTCATTCTATTAAAAAGGTTTTAGTTTGATGGCAACTAGAAAGGATAAAAGTTTGAGCCTAGACGGACAATTTAAAAAAAAATATTATTCTCTATGCAGTAGTCTCGCCAGTGCCGTAGCTTCAAAGGATATTATGTCCTAACTTGATAAAATAAATAATTTGAAAACTGACGAAGGTATAAACAACCTGACTGTACTCATTGTATTGATTCTCACCAATTACTTAGTCGATTATGTGCCTAGTTATCGAGTCAAATCGATTTAAAAATGGCAACAAAAACTCCAGACGTCGTTTTGTATCAAGATCGATCGATTCCGTTATGTCCGCATACATAATTAATCATTAAAACTGTTGGGAGTAAACAATCATCACGATTTTTTATGTAAGTCTGGCTGGATTTAGGTAAGTATTTTCTAGTCTGGCGAATGTTACTGATCTTGTGTCGAAGATTTTACAAGTGAACTTTGTCTAGACGGGGTTCATTTCATACGGTAATCGTATGTTGGAATTTGAACTTAGCGACGATATTATGTCCCACAGCTCCATAGCTGTGGCACGGGGTCTCATTGCTAAGGAAGGAAATTTGGTTCAAATAAATCTCACTAGATGGCGCGACATGTGCACACAATTAAATATAATTGTGTGTAAATTTAACATTTTCTGGAAATGAACATAAAAATTGTATGTTCTTGTTTAATCAACTCTCCTAAGTACAAAATAATAAAATATTGGGCTCTTAATTCACATTTCAAAGATTATTTGAACGGTTCATTTAAAACTGATGCCAATAGATGGCGCATTTTATAATTTCTGAGGCATTCCTCTCGTTTGTTAAAATTTGCATTGTAACACATTTTGGTGCAAAAAAAACTGTAAAAACGTGCAAAAAAATACTATAAAACGAATCTTCACTGTATTTAAAGAAAAAAATGTTCACGAACCTAGTAAACCCTTTTACTTGCAAGTCGCTGCTAACACCATCTATTGCCGTGAAACGGGAACGAACGCGATTGAGGTACTTACAAAAATAACAAGATTAATCAGACGAAAAACGCTAGTTACGTCGGCACGGTTTCTTTGTATGGGATGAGGCATCTGTATGCTAGTATTATATTATCTGTGGCTGTGGTAAACTTAGTTCGAGAGACAAAATATTGCATGGATGGAGCGTTGTTTGGTAAAATACTAATGGGAGACGCAATGAAGATTTTCTTCAAGAGTTGGCTGGGTCTTGATAACTGGATTACCCGGGGAGTTCCTGAATTGGGAATTAGAAGTGAAGAACTTTTCAAACTCTGTTAATGCTATAGTTTGAAAATCCTCATGCTAAAGTAAATTAAACATTTGTTTTATTAGTAAGTAAGTAAAAGAGGAGCTCGTGGCTAAATTATGACAGCCGCACTGGCCGATTATCAAGGTTAAGAAACGCTTGACGAGGTCGGTCCGTGGATGGGTGATCAACATACCGAGTTTCCTCCGTGCCTCGGAAAGCACGTTAAGCCGTTGGTCCCGCCTGTCATTTGAAGATCTTTGACAGTCGTTACGGGTAGTCAGAAGCTTGAGATCTGACACCAGTCTTGCCAAGGGGTGTCGCACAACCCAGTTACTGGGTTGTGGAGGTCAGATAGGCAGTCGGTCCATGTAAAACACTGGTACTTAGCTGAATCAGGTAAGACTGGAAGCCGACCCTAATATAGTTGGAAAAAAGGCTAGGCAGATTGATTGAGTAAGTAAGTAAAAGTCAATTTTGATTAATTAGACATTTTATCACACCAAAAATATAATCATGCACTACGGTACTCGTAAATTGAATTTATCACTCATCGTTTAAAATGCGTAAACATTCCACGTCTTAATTAATTCTTCTTCAATTAAATAAAATGTCAAAGGGATCGTTATGCCTTGCTATGTGACGTAACAAAACCTGTCTGAAGACTGACTGACACTAAGGTCTTTGACATGACCTGAGGTAGGGGCCTTGGCAGTGTGTGTAGTGCATACACAACAATATGCAGCTAAAACTTTAAGTATGTGTAGGTACTATGTACATGTTCTTTGAAGGGTCGAGCACTCATTCTAAACTAATATAATAAATGCAAAAGCTTGGATGTATGTGGGTTTGTTTTGCAATCTCGCCAGAACGGCTGAACGAATCTGGATGAAATTTGACACAGAGATAGATTATTATCTGGAATAGCACGTAGGATTTTTATTCCAATTAACTTGGTATAATGATCCCTTGGTATAATATAACACATTTAAAAGGTAGTAAAACATAAAAAACCGCAAAGTATATAAAATAAACTGCTGTATACGTTGGCGGTTCCCCGACGCGAGTAAGAGACTTATTTTTTGCTTTTTAGAGGTTCTTATGTTGGGGTTTTTTTATTTAATTTTATTTCATGAATTTTAAACTATATATAATGTAACGAGTTATTTTAACCTCGTCACATGGTTTTTAAATTTAGTCGATTTCCGAACGACAGTGCTCTAGATCTGTGCTGTGAGCTGTCATTTTGACACTCCGCGATTTTCTTTCTATAATGGCTGGTCGTTAATTTTGAACGTTTCGCCAATAGTATATTTTATCCGTAGTAATCTCGGATATTTTTGCCTTCTTAATGGAGTAAATACGTGCAAACTCCATTAGAACGATTTTGTGAAAAGGATTGATCTTAATTTTCGGTAAGTTGGAATTCTTCTAGACTTGTAATGTCTGAGTTTATCTCGTGTTGGAATTTCAATAGACGGATTGTTAATTTCAGATTATGATGATTTTCGCTCGCAAACAGTTGGATGTTATTGGCTGCGTAGCGCATCAATATTAATTTAAAGAAGAAAAACGGTAAGTTTTCTTGTTCAAACGCACGCTTCCACGTGTTTAAATTATACTGACTTTTCCTAACATTTTAATTTTTTGTTCCAGCCCATTGTTGGCGGTTTTCTTTAGATATTTATTTTCTTAAAATTTGGATTTTTCTTTTACATCCAAAATAATATCCTTTTATTGGACTGCACTACGGGAATCCTTCAGCAATCATCACTTCTATGGTTATGTTAAACTTATTCTTAAAGCCAGCAATCTGGTAGGAATTTTCCTTTATAGTATTATTAAAACTTAAATTGGTGCAAGATGCAGTAATATCACCCTTTAGTTATAATATAGCCATTAATTTAGTCAAGTTAATAAGTATAAGAATTGTTGTATTTTAACTATACTGGTTAGTGGATGTGAAACTACGGGCAATTAAATGGAGAAAAGATAAACATCTTGTTTTAATTTTCTTTATTTAGCCTCCCACCGGCAGATTAAAAGTCTGACTCTTCCGATTAGTTCTTTCCGGCAACCTTTACTGTGTGAACCTCCCTGGCGCCCGAATTTATTATCTAATTATTTAATTTCATTTTGGAAGAACGCATATTTTTGTTTGTTAATCCAACTATAATATACACATAGAGTATCTAATTATTACATTACAATAATATACTTAGTAGTAGACATGCTTCGATCGACAATCTATCGAAACACGTAATCAAGACATGATATCTTGCGAAAAGACCCAGATTCAAAGAGTAATATGCGAATTACTTTTGAACGGTTGAACCGATGTAAATCAAACATAGCTAAGAACACTCTCGACAAAGCCACCTTTCAAACTATACAAATTAAATCAAAATTGGTTCATCCGTTTAGGAGCTATGATGCCACAGAAAGACACACAGATACATCCCTTTTTTTCCGTCGAGGTTAAACATGACAAAGACAGCTATAATTTTGATGAATTACCCCTTAAACAGAACTCACGAGTATTTCATAATTTTGCAAGTTTTATTCAGAAAGGTCCAGTTATCTATAAAATGAATTTGGAAATAATATGGAAAAACCCCGGTAAATAAAATTATTTATACAAAGTAAATACATGTGTTATTTCACGGTAAGTTGTTATTTTGATCAATGCCCTAAATAAATATCATAGGTATCATGGATATTGTTATTCAAATATTATGTGTCCCGATACGGAAATCGTTCCAGTGACCCTGAGCGCAGTATTCAACGATATTTGGGTCGTGGAAAAGTAGACGAATTGTAACAAATACATGGGTTGTTTAAAGTTTGTCGCAATTAGGCACTTCCTGATGTAAAACAAGCTAATTAGGTACAAATAAATTCCTATTTAACGAAGTGTTGTGGGATTTCCTGCTAGGATAAAAAATACACGTCTAGATTGTCTATGCTATTTGATTACCATAGTAATGACGTCGACTAATAAGAACTAATAATATCACGACTTCTTGACATCGTAAACGTCAAATAAATTAAAACTACTTATACCCTGGGGCACTTAATTATCCCTAGTATAAAGTTTCGGCAATTATTGATAACATCTAAATGGCAATACCGTCGAACATCCAGTAAAAAACTTTATATCACATATCTGTAAGCCGGTTTCTTGATACTGCAGAAAAAAAATACGAAGGTAGTAACAGATTCTGCATGTAGCACGAATTCGACATTTAAATTAAATTTTATTGTTTTGATTCGTTTTCTTTTTTTAAATTCGCGAAAGATTGCAACACAACTGTTTGCATGTTCGATGAGGATGATGAAACCATTGTTGATTGTTATAAGATGATCATTAATGAGTTAAGAATGCCGTAAAATAGGTTATTAAGAGCACAATTAGCTGTTGTTTTTGTTTTATACAAGAAGGTTGAATATTCTGAATTAGATTTAGGACAAGTATTTTTAGATACATTCATTAATATTTAGTCTAGTTTGTTCGTTGTAAGTACAAGAAGTTCAAACAATAGAACTAGGATTAGGATACGTATTTTTAGATAGACTTATAAATACTTCTTTATCATCTATGAATTAGCTGCACAATATATGCTCAATTATCGACTACTTAGCTCCGTATAAACGTCAGACGGCAATTATATATATTAACAGCTACAGAAAAATCACGGCAACTGCGTAACACCGAAGCGAAAAAAATAAATAAACATACAGTTTTGGTTACAGACCATAAACTATGTCAAGGAGTTAGCATGTTCTTCATTGTTGGCAGTAAAAATTAAAAGATGAATGAGACTTACCTTTATTATCCCCTAGTAGGGTCTTGGCGGAGGGTGCTTGGCCGAAGGGAGCCTTCGGCACGATAGCTGCGCCCTTGTTTTTCTCAAAGAGCGCTTTGCGTTCCCTCAGAGACATTTCGGCAGGGTCCCTCGCCTTCGGGCTGCCCGCCTCGAACATCGCCGCCTTAGACAACACAGAACTCCTGTCAACACTCCCGTTTATTTTCGGACCCAACTTTTTCACTAGCGGCGATCCTCTCTCCGGCGGCGGCGCCGGCTTGTCGTCCGCCGGTTCCGGTGTTGTTTGTATACAATCCTCACTTGCGTCATTTTCGTTGTCGAGTTGCACTGCATTCTCTTTGTCTTTTTCACTTTCACATTCGTCTTCCGTGATAATATGCCGCGGCGGCGTGGGTGCTTTGTATTTCTTGATAGACGGTTTTTTTGTGACGGCCGGATTGGCGGGCGAAGGGGCCACCATTGTCGCCATGTTGGGGGCTGAAGCGGCACTGGGGGTAGTCGATGCGCACTTCGGCTCCTGTCGGTCGGGATCGGCGGTTTTCGTGGTGAATTCGTAGACGAGCCGCGATTGGCTGGCCGAAACTCGCCGGTAGCCCTCGCCCTCCTACGATTGGACAACGGCCGCGTAACGCGAGGGGTGAGCACGTGCTTGCATTTCGTTTATTGATACGTTTTATACCGCTAGAAAACTGTCTAGAATTCGCGCGGTTAGTTGAACTGGGTTAGGTTAGCGTTAAGGGTATCGCGGCGAAGTTGCATCACATCTGGCGGTTACGTTGCGTAACTGAAGTGTTATAATTGTTATGAGAGTAAACAAATAGTTTTAAGAGTTGAATGAACGTGTGTGTCGTGACGCGGGGTCGTCGTCGAGTGTGCACGCGTGAGTCCCGTGAGGCGAGCTCCAACTGACTGGCTGTCTGCGGAGGGCCGCTCACGTTAGCCCAGCTGATAATTATATTTTGACGCATCGCATCGCGTTGTTTGATGCAACGACACACAACGGCTTTGTATTATAATAATTATTGAGGAACTATGTATCATTATTTCGGGTAAATGACACGCTGTGTTATGAAATGATTTATGATATTAACTTTGTGTAAGTGTTGATAATCGCATCTGGTCTGTGAACTGTGCTCACCAGAGCGGCAATTTGGCATTCAATGACATTATTATTACAGTTTTTAACGAATTTGGGTGGTTCATACTTTCGACAGAAAATTCAGTAAAAATAAAAACTACAAAATATCTCATCAGAGGTGGAACAATATATGGTCCTCAAGAAATCCGTACAATTTAAGCAATAAAAGTCAGTGTAACATCGTATATTTAGGCATTCTAACTATTCAACAAAAAGACGCAAACGGGCAAAACTACCTATTCCATCATAGATGGGACCACATCTGGCCCACAAGAATCCCTTAAAAGGCCACTCAAAATGAAGAAAAGATCTGTATAAAAACCAAACATTCGTTCGTTCCAACTTTTCAAGTGTGACAGTTTTGCCGAAGACCAGTTCACGCCGGAAGCCCTAATGACAAGACAATTTATTTAAAAATCAGCACGACCGGAAAAAACACGGGTTTTAGAGAAAATATGTCCTAACGGAGTGCTCTCAAAACTTTCGACGTGATTATCATCATTACAGTTTACAAACAACTTTGGTAAAAGCCGGGAAAGAATGAAAGACAAAGACTTTGCACCAGGCAGTATGAATCGTCATCGCGGAGCCATCGGAGCCATCTATGTTCACATGTCCACTTCGCATTGTGTTTAGTATTTGCCGGCAATCAACCAATGACATCGTGTTTAGAGAGAGGCTCATCATGATAACTTCAGCCGAAAGACGTCCACTGCCAGCAGTGGACGTCTTTCGGCTGAAAGACGAGACGCCACGACGCCACGACGCTTGTGAGTGGTTTATATCCAGATATAGACCACTCACAAGCAACGCCACATTAACCGTTCCTGTGCGTGTTGCATGCAGCGGATTGTCGCGACCTTCACCAGATTTTCAGTCCACCGTGTGCGAGACTGCGAGGCCTTGCAAAGCTCAAAGGCCAAGTCGGCCACGAAGATGATGAATGATGAAATAGGCTGACAAGTAAAATTTAAAAAACCACCGACCCATTTTTATTTCATGTTCAATAATTTATAAAGTAGACACGCTTCGATCGATAATCTATTGAGCACGATATCTTGCGAAAACACTCCGATTCAAACAGTAAAACGCCCATAACTTAAGAACGGCTGAACAGATATTCATCAAACTTAGCTCACTCAAACACGAGAACACTCTCGATAAAGTCACCATTCAAACAAAAAAAGTGGAATCAAAATCGTTTCATCCGTTAAGGAGCTATGATGCCACATACAGATACACAAACACACAGGTACTGTACACAGACAGTACACACGTCAAACTTATAACAACCCTCTTTTTCCGTTGAGGGTTAAAAACCCATAGTGGCATGGCGTACATAACAACGATTTCTCTATATATCTATGCTTTAAGGTAACACTAGTCGATAATTCTTCCATACAAACGTAGTCTAGGGATTACTCCACTGTTTGACGATGTACGTTCAAAATAAAAAAAAATATATCAATTTGTCTCATCATTATCTAGCCCTATATGGAAACAAAAAAGAATAATATTTGAAAGTTATGAGCGTCGACAGTGTAATTTTAACGCATCTTTGGGCGGCAATAAATACCATAAGAAGAAAGAAAATTGCATAACAGCCACCATGCAGGGATGGATTAGTAATCAACAATGCAAATAATTTTAATTTTCATGATATCTAGACTCCCAAATGCCTGTTTATAAAATTTCGCGCGCTCGTTTTCGTCCTAAATCTGACCATTTCGCTACAAACTATCAAAAGTGCTAATTCGTCCGCGAACTAGCTTCTTACTGCTCATCACAGCATCTATCTCTTTCGCACGAGTTGTCGGATGAGATAGCAGGCATTTTAACGCCGCGCACAAAATAGTTCGTGCCGTCGACTAGTGTAACCTTAAGGGTACACTAGTCGAAAATTCTTCGATACAAACGTAGTCTAGGGATTATTCCACTGTTTGACAATGTACGTTCAAAATAAAAGTGATATCAATTTGTCTCATCATTATCTAGCCCTGTATGGAAGCAAAAAAGTAAAAAAAGAAAATATTTGAAAGTTATGAGCGTCGAAAGTTCCACATTTCGACACTAATTTTAACGCATTTTTGGGCGCAAATAAATGCCATAAGAAGACGGAAAATTGGAAAACTGCCACCATACAGGGATAGATTAGTAGTTCAACAATGCAAATAATTAAATTTTGAACAGATACGTTTAGTCGTTTTTTCATGATATCCAGACTACCAAAGGTCTGAATATAAAATTTCGCGCGCTCGGTTTCGTCCTAAATCATTATCCATTTTGCTACAAATTTGCAAAAGTGTGTATTCGTACGCGAACTAGCTTCCTACTGCTCATCACAGCACCTATCTCTTCCGCACGTGTTGTCGGTTGATATAAAATCGACTAGTGTAACCTTAAGCTTAGATTCTGTCACTGCTAAGTAGGTACCCAAAGATCGTTTTCGCATTACGTATTACACCATATTTGATCATAACGAAACCAAGATTCACTGTGAGGAATCTGGATGACACACCCATAGTGAGTTTAGCAGTTAACAAAAAAACCCTTCAATACAACCGAATTGCCACGAAATTACTTCCTAAACTAGAATTGTAGCAAAAAATGTCACACTCTACATAAAAATCAAGGCAGAAAATGAGCAAAAAATTGACACACCTTATTTTTTTAAGAAAGGACATCAAGACAGATATTGAACAAAAAACTGACACTCCCGTTAATAAGCAAAAACTTAAAAAAATACTCTAACCATCTTAAGGATACATTCTATAACACCAAATTCTACGCTCCTAAACTAATTGGAGCCTACCAATTTCTCCACACAAATTTTGGTGACTGCCGAATTGTGATAGACATTCCCCTAACGGTCAATGGCCACAGCTAGCTAATAAGTAATACTGCTACTGTTAGTTTAACCACAGATAATATAATACTTCTAGCATACAGATGTCTCATCCCATACGAAGAAACCGTGCCGACGTAAACGTACATCGATCGAGTTCGGTTCCGTTCCACGGATACAGATGGTGATCTATCTATCGCCGTGGAACGGAACCGAACGCAATCGATGTACAAAAAAGAACTTTTTATAAAAAAATACTACCGACTTCCAAATAAGAAAACTACAAAGTGAAAAATAACTTTATTTTTGGAAGTCGGTGTCTTTCGTAGGTACCATTTTTTTGCGTTATTAACACCGACTTCCAAAAATAAAGTTATTTTTCACTTTATAGTTTTCTTATTTGGAAGTCGGTAGTATATTTTTATAAAAAGATTTTTTATTTTTCACTTTTTAGTTGTACCTACCTAATAGGCAAGTTGTTTAGTAAGGTACCTTATAACGCCAAAATATTATGATTACCCGAATATCATGAAACTTGAACAAAACCGATCAAATGAGAGATCTGCTTAACCCTTAAGAGCGTAATGGCGTGATTTTATGTTATGAAATGGTATAAACAATAAACAGACATGCGATTGCAGCAGTCCCGAGAGATTTGCCGTTATTTATTGAAGTTCTTCTTCAGATCTTCACCAAATTAAAATGGGACCAATTTCGGAACATACTATTTCAAACAAAAAAAGAATTTTCAAAATCGGTCCAGAATTGAAGGAGATATCGGTGAACATACATAAAAAAAAAGAACAAAGAACCCCCTCCTTTTTCGAAAGTCGGTTAAAAAATAATCGGTATAATCAGATGAAAAACGCTAGTTACGTCGATAAGGTTTCTTTGTATGGGATGAGGCATCTGTATGCTAGTATTATATTATCTGTGGTTTAACATACGAGGGTCGTGTTACTTTAAATTAGGACTATTTAACTGGTTAAGTTAACTGAGGAGCGTTAGGGGATCCAAATGTATGGGATTGACAAGAACTTACGAATGTCCAAAGGACGTATGACAATCATGTCACTGAATAGTTTGGGAAACAACTTGAGTTAGAATGAGGTAACAATATCTGCAAGTGCTGCTGATACTGTTGAAAATTTATTTTATTGGTAGAATGCTTCAGTATTCCTGAGTCATCATCATCATAATTATATCAGCCGAAAGACGTCCACTGTTGGACAGGCCTCCCCCAAGCGTCGCCACATTGACCGGTCCCGTGCGTCTCCCAACGCAACTTCTTCCAGTTCGCGGTCGCCACTCCAGAACTTTTCTGACCCATCGGCCATCCGTTCTGCGAGCAATGTGCCCTAATTATTGGCATGGCAATGGCAGTATTTCTGAGTGTCATTGGCTGATTGAATCCCGCAAAATACACGGTTTCTGGACGCCATGGAAGCAAAAAGCTCGGGTTATATATAGACTACGAAACATCGAATCTTGGTATCTAACATGGAAAGTCATGTTTAGTAGTGGGTTTTAACAGACTTATCTGATGTTTAATCTCATTACTTAGCACGAATTTAAACCTACTCATCAGAACTTAGCATGAATCTGCAATTAGGTTTTTATAGCACATAGCTTCAAAAAATCTAATTTACTACGAATTTACATCACTTTAGCGTAACAAAAATGACTAAGGCTTGCTTAGTTATTTTAATATATTCTGCCGTAATCGTTCGACGTCAAAATTCACGACGTCTAGACCTTCAAATACTGCCAACATTCTATAATCCCGACTGCCTAGTCATAGTTCGATGCACCCGAGGAATCAATCTTATAAAAGCATTTACAGAAAAACTCTTTGATCCAACCAGACCGGTAAATAGTCCGCAAAAACTTGGTTCAACAAACTACCACCATGACCATTTACAAAGACCTGTATTTCTATGGGGTTATTTTACAAGTATGGGCCTTGAAACTGGTCAGGTATGACAATTTAATAAGACCTATACTTCTATGGCGTTTATACTAGGGAATGGGTCTTGTCTCTGGCCAGGTTTGGGGAAGTGAAGCAAGCTGTAGTAACAATGATGCAATTTGTGTAAAAAAGGTTACGACATAAAAGCTGTGCCGATTAATCTGTATCGGGGTGTAAAAAGACAGTAAATTCACACCGTTTTAATGCATCGAAGATTTATAGTGTGTGGGTAGTTTAATGTTTACGATAGCACATGGCTGTGTGAAGAAAGTTTGATAATTTCTTCCTTGATGGACTATAAAGGCGATCATTGTTTTGATGGCCAGTCTTCAATGCGTTATGCAATCGCTGTTGTGAAACCGAATATTTCTCTGCTAAAGCTTTTATTTATCTTGAATAAAGCAGATACAAACTTGAATGTGGAAATTCATGGTTAAATCGCCAATTCACACACTTTACTACCAAGTAAGCCGATACTCTAAACCAAATGTAATTTGTCCAAAGCCTCTTGTGACCCTGATTCCTGCAGATTTTTGCTTTCTGATCTCATTTCGATACTATGACAGTGGTAGCCCAGTGGTATCGGCCTCGACTTACGTGTCGTAGGTCGTTGGTTCGAACCCAGGCAGGCTCTTTACTTTGTGTAAATTATTTCATCACCACTGTTCTAAAAACGGTGAAGGAAAACATCGTGACTAAACCGGCATGTCCTAGAACCAAAAATTCGAAGACATGTGACATCCAACAACCCGCACTGGGCCCTCGTAGTGGATCAATGCCCGTTCCCCCTCTCACAGAGAGGAGGCCTGTGTCCCAGCAGTGGGAACATTAATAGGCTGATAATGATGATGACTATTTCCACAGTTTTGTATAAATGTTCTTACTGTCCCGGAGTGAACCGACTTCACTTGATGAACAGTCATTCCTATGGCGTCGGAATCAACGTATCTACAAAAGACCCTCAAGATATACTCTAAGAACAGGTGGACCCAATGTCAAGGAATATTTTATCATAATTAGCACCACAACCGTCGACCATGCTTACAAAGCGTAACACTGGCTGATATGGAAGTTACAGTATTCTCAGAATTATAAGTATTGAGTTACGTTTGACTGATAAGGAAGCTTGTGCTGGCTTTTTGGTTTTAATAATTAACACGTGCTGGACTGGGTGTAGGTACTTTAATTATTATTGAGGACATGGAAGTAATGATAACACAGTAATTTCCTATTCATATTAAACTGTTGAAATTCGAGGGTGTTTTAGGCTCATATTCCAAGTCAACTTCACCTCGAATCGTTAAATTGAAAGTGATAGCTTTTTATTTTTTGACCACGATCTACAGATTATCCCAATCATGGCGATTGAGTCAAGGACCTTCAAACTGACATGGAATATGAGTCTAGGGCTCGTCATCTGCCTTCGTCTAAGTTCCTGGCGCGTAATGACAAGAAAATGGACAAATAAATAATAGTAAAAAAAAAAACGCCCTTTAATAGAAAACCAAACTAAAAAGTAGAAAAGAAATCAATAAATTTAAATTATGAGTAGTGTAATGTAAATGTAAAAAATCAGCCAAGGGCGAGTCGGACTCGCGCACGAAGGGTTCCGTACGCAAAAAACGGCAAAAAAAAACACATTTGTTGTATGGGATTCCCCACTTCAATATTTATTTTAACCCGTTTTTAGTATTTGTTGTTATAGCGGCAACAGAAATACATCATCTGTGAAAATTTCAACTGCCTAGCTATCACGGTTCATGAGATACAGCCTGGTGATAGCCAGATAGACGGACCGCGGAGTCTTAGTAATAGGGTCCCGTTTTTACCCTTTGGGTACGGAACCCTAAAAAGCTTGGGGTGCTTTTTAAAATATTTTCAAAATGACTACTTGTACCAATATCTGTTAATAAAATATTTTACAATTAACATCAGGAACCTACGATTCTACTAAACAAACAAAACTATATTGAAAACCGAATCTCGAGGGGAACACGGACAGATTCATTCACCAGATAACGAAACTCCCCAAACACACAAGCCGATCAATCTTTCACAACCACACATTTGTGTAAACCTAACAAACATAAACTCAAATATACACAGAACCATAACAGCGACCCATTTATCAGTAATACGGAAACGCGAACCGATGAACATGATGACATTTTAAGCGGGCAACACCATGCGAGATGCGTATTTAGATTGCACGCGGAACGCCTGCGCATAGCACAGATACACAGGTAGAAATAGACGGGTTTCCGTGAATTGAGAAACTGATTTGGGGGGTGTGTGGTGCAACGTTAATTCAGTACGGGAGTCAATGCAAACTTAGTTGAAAACAAACAGAAAATAAGGTTTTAAGATTAGGTCTGAAAGCCGACTCAATTCCAGAGAATTTAACTGCTTGTAAGTTGGCAGCGGAAGAAGCACAGAACAGTTACAGTTAGGGCTACACTTGGGGGAGGCCAAGGTTCAGCAGTGGACATCGACTGAAATGAGATGACAGAATCCTCATTTATTTAGAAACAGATTAAAAAGTCTCAAATAAAATGTTTTCTAGGCAAATTATAACCAACTTATTCAGCGACTAGCTGGCCCCCGCGGCTTCGCTCAAGTCAACTGGCTACCTACCTACTTACCCTACCCTGCCTGCCCTGCCTACCTACCTACCTAATCATTTTTATCTATCATCAATAGTTTTCTCAGCGCACGCCAAAGAATGAATTTTGTAGGCAACATTTTGCTACCTTGGTTTACATTATTGCAATTTTCATAAGGATCTCTATTTTTTTTCAAACATTTTAAAGCCTATGACGTAGAAGAAATGTAGCTTTCTACTGGTGAAAGAATTTTCAAAATCGGTTCAATAGATCCAGAGATTACTCCTTACAACGTCACAAACTCTCAAACTTTACCTCTTTATAATATTAGTATCGATTTTAAGGTCACTGAGCTGGTTAACAAAGAGGTCGCGATTGGAATCGATGCAGCTGAAATTCTTTATTTATGTTGCCGCATACTGGCTAAAAACAGTTACTTGTGAATTCAGGACTTAACATGCTCGTCTCTGTAGGCTGCAATTTCATTCCTTTAAATTCTACTCACTATTCGTTCCGTACATTACTGATGAAAATACCTTCACTAAGGTCTTTTAACGAAGGTTGTTTTAAATTTATCTTCGTTCCATTTTCTAATCATCTTATCTTAAATGGACCCCTATGGTGATATTATCACCTGTACAATAGCAGTTTACCACCATTCAAGGCTCCAAGCACAGGTATTTACAAAGTAAATGATCTATTATGTCGGTCATTCCATTCGGCTGTTACTATGAATAGACTATGAAAATAAAATCATCATACAATGAATACGAATGTCGTGCTTTATTTATTGTTACGAGTTTATGTCAAATATGGGTTGTTTATTTTAATATGTAAGCAAAGTGTTATTAAAAAATTGTGAGTCTTAGACGCTACAGGGTTATATTTTAGGTAGCACAAATATTTATCAATTTATGTCACTTGTTGGAGACAGCGCGGGCAAGGAATACCTTCGTGAAATGTTGAAGAAAAGACGTCGACAAAGCTCAACTTCGTAAGATTCGTTAAACACATTAGAGAAGGACTTTGAGGATTTTGTTTTATCGTCTAAAATTACAATCAGCTCATGATATAATTCAGTAACAGACAGAAAAACGGTTTTCTACATAGAATATTTTGAACTAAGAACGTGTCATACCCTACTTTAATTCTAAACTTAGACAAATATAGTTCTCGCCAAACTTCTGGGCCACCCTGAAGTTGGCTACAATAGCTGCGCACTGCGCAGTAGTAAATCTCATACAAAAACAGCACCGTTTCGTGCCTCGCGCATCCGGTAAACCAACTTCAGGGCGGCCAAGAAGTTTGGCGAGGACTATACTCAACTTCAAATTCTTAATTCAGAAAAGATAAAACTAATAGCTAAGGCTTAATCAAAACTTTCTCACCAGAGTTACTGGATTTGACCCAATTTAGTTAAATCACAAAAAGTTAAAACTACATGACTGTCATCAAACGCCCCAATAAACCTAATTAATGTAATGACAACAGATAATCTATTTAATATTATCTTATTTGGAACACAGCTGTTAAATTACTATTTTCCCTGTTCTGAATACAAAACAGCTGGATATAACGATATCGGCCTGTGAAACTTGGCCTGCGACAAAATGAGGAAATATTAAAAAATGTACTGACTTTGACAGCTTATTGACAACTTTCTTGTCGCGCAGCGCCACTGTGATGGGTCAAGGTTTAATGGTGAAGTATTAACACCCAAACATTTCGTTTATCTAAAAGGATGAATGAGTGTTTTATTGACAAAATGACGTCATAGAGACCACACGTAGTGGGAAGTGGAAAAAACGGAATGTTTGAATGGGAGATTGTTCCTAATAATGTTGTCCATTGAGGGCTTTTTAAGAGGGAATTTATGGAATAATTGAATGATGATTCACGGTTAAATAAAAAAAATGGGTGAAGCCTTTACCAAGCATGGAGATAATACAGGTGATTAATAGTACATTATGGTACAAGTGTGCAATGTTGGTGATTACCGCTGAGGCGCCATTGAGACCCGAGCCGTAGGTGAGGGTCTTAAGAGAGCCGAGGACGGTAATCATCAATACACACGTGTATCATACGACGTTTTTCAACACACTTGTGAAGAAAATAATACTAAAATCATTTTCAACAGTAAAAACGAGTTTTTTTTTTCACAATGGCGGTCAAAATTAATCAGTTTTCCTATGCGCGCGCAATGGCGATCGGCCATAGACAAAAGAATGAGGTTTCTTTTTTTTTTTGCTTTTCGTGGATAGTGTTTTAGCCACGTACAAAATAGGGAATTTCAATTTTTCTTAATTACAGAGCAAATAAATATTTGAGTGAAAGTTTTATTTATTAAGCACGTACAAGTTGAAATTATTTAATTTAATACGAAGTTGCATGAAATGAGCAAGCAATAGGTACATTAATTGTAAATATTTGTACTATTGAGCACGATCTTTCTTGTATCGAAACTTTTTAAGAACAAAGCAACTCAACCAATAAGTTAAAAAAAAAAAACTCTATAACTCACTTGTGAATAATAGCAATGAAAAAGTCACAGTTTGATAACAGGTATCATTATGTGCCTAATTGCGGTGAAATTAGAGCCACTTTATGAGCAAATGTGTTGAAAAAATAATTTTATATTATACTTGCATTTTTTTTTCTTATTTAATATTATCTTAAACACAAAATTATTTAGGTTTTTAAGAAACTCTGTAATACAGTAAAAGCAAAAATCGATAAAACCTATGCAAAATCCCCCGAAATATTGCACATTTTTATTAGGCACTTAAAGAAGCATATTCAAAAGGTTTTGCGGTCAACACATTCAGAGCTGTATTGAAAAAAAAAAAACAAGAAACCATAGAGGAAACAAAAGAGGACCGGAACGTTCGTCGAAAGGTCTTTTGTAAAAATAATAATGATTTGTGTAAAAGAAAACAATAGTGTACACTCGAGTGCATAATATTACGAAGTTATTATGCGCAGTGAAATGGGAACGAGTGGCGAAAGAATGCTCAGGCGCTGATTTTATGCGCTGACCTTGGATTCAGGGTTGTCAAGCTTATGGTAAAGATAAAAAAAACTTGTGGTAAAATATAGCTTCCATGATAGCAAATCCAACACAAAATATATTTTTTTAATATCCGATTTTGTCCCAATCTTGGGCTGAGGCCTCAGTTTAACCTTTTCATCTTTTGCGAGCACGCCCTTTCTTCCTAAACACATATTTGTATGTAAGTAATGTAGGTACTTGCAACGTGCACGGTTGCTAGTCAGTTGACACAAAGATCGACTGACCAATCGCATCGCGAGCACGTTCCGTTCGCTCTATATCAGGGGTCCGCAAAAGCTAAAATGTGGTCCGCGAAAGCTTTAAAATGTCAAACATCACACACAACAACTCAAAAATATCTTTGATGCAAACTAACTATACCTATGAATAATTAATAATAACATGTGTCTAACTATTGTTGGAAGATTTTTTTGCTTAAATACTATTTCTGCCCGTTATCCACAAGTGACTTCAATACAGCCCTAAAACCACAAATTCGGCACATCGGCAGGAACTCAGAAACCCTTTTGTCGTGTCAGCCCACCCATTCAGACATAGCCGTCGCTGTGGAATAACGACAACTTTAAATATAGCCATAAAAGATCAAAATAAGTCGTAAAGTCGCCGGGCTTGGGCAGGGACAAAGGGTGGGTACGTTTAGGTATGGCGAGGTTTTATTTATAAATATCGTCTGTGCAGTTGGTTGGACCTGTGTTTTGATAAAGCTAATAGTAGTTCCAGTCGCATTCTATCATTGTACTTAGTGAAAGGAAGGGCTTTTCGTAAGGATGAGGTACTACGTCGCCATATTCATCAAAACATTGTCGTACATGAGTCTTCCAGACTTATACAGTTCTAAATAAAAAGGTTATTTAACGAAAACTTTATTTGTGAGAGTTTTTATTGTGGCTGCACTACTACCTATAGAACTAATAATCTATATATAAAAGAGAAAGTATGTATGTATGTTCCTTATAGACTCCGAAACGGCTGGACCGATTTAAATGAAATTTTCAGAGAATCTTTAGATTGACCCAGAGGATAATCCAAGTTTGGTGGCGATCGGAGGTGAGGATCGGATGGCATTTTTTAGGATTAGTACCCAAAGGGTAAAAACGGGATCCTATTACTAAGACGCCGCGATCCGTCTGTCTGTCTGTCCGTCTGTCACCAGGCTGTATCTCATAAACCGTGATAGCTAGTCATTTGAAATTTTCACAGATGATGTATTTCTGTTGCCACTATAACAACAAATACTAAAAACAGGATAAATTAAATATTTAAGTGGGGCTCACATACAACAAGCGTGATTTTTTTGCCGTTTTTTGCGATAACGGTACGGAACCCTTCGTGCGCGAGTACGACTCGCACTTGGCCGGTTTTTTTAGCTTTGAACGCGGGCGAAGCCGCTGGCAGAAGCTAGTTTATTATAAAATAATTAATCTGTGCTATAGGCGTGCTTTTAAATTAAAATAACAGGTACCTAAGTAGGGAAGAAGGCCTTTTTGGTGCATTTGAAGATAGAACAGACGGGATTTTTTACAATCTACAATCATTTTTGTAATTTAAACAGATGCTTTTAATGGCCGTCCATGACAACACTCGTTATTGAAACGATGTCAATTCAATTATATTATTATTATGTATATTTGGCTGCAAGTGTTGCAACGCATTATTTTTAAAAGACTATTTATGCGAGGAAGCTTTTAAATAATATTAACAAGTAGGTCATCAAAAGAGGACACGGTCTCCCAGACAATTAAAAAAGAAAAGTTTTCAAAAGGACTTCAAGTAGGCCGTTTCATGGTTCCATAATCAATACAATTTTATTACCTCTGATATTGAAACTTAATATAATAAATCTCTTTAACAAAAAAAATAACCGACGAAATAAGGAACTGAAAAGCAAAAAATAAAAAAATACTTTTGGTCTAGCATTTTGAGGCGGCGCCAAACAAACCATCAACGAATCTCAACCTAGCTACAATAATTCTCCGGTTTAGGTAATTAATTTGCATGTTTGTTTGTTTGGTACCAACTGATAGACGAACAGTTTTTTTTTGGCTTTTCAGTTCCTTATTTCGTCGCCTAAATTTTTTGTTTTAAAGGATTTTTTTTTCGATTTTCAGTTTACTTAATTTCAACAGAATCGGTTCACAATTGAAAATTCACCGGCAAAATTATTAATTAACCCATTTTTTCTACCTTTAGAGGTGGATTTTATTATAAAAATTTAAATGGGACCAACTTTGAGGTATACTTGAAATCGGTCCACTCTGTAAAAAGTTATGCGTGGTCATACATAAAAATATACAAATCGAATTGAGAACCTCCTGCTTCTTTTTTCATCGATAAAAAATGTAAAAAAATCAATCGGTGTATTTAAGAATCGTAGCATGTGGGTTTTGTAGTATCTGCCTACCGTCGTCACGAGGATAATGCGTGAGTTTATGTAGTATGTATTGGCTGCATATTTTTCATACGACAATGATGCATGATTTAAAAATGTTTTTAGGGAAAACCAGCTCGCAAGAAACACGGATGCCGTTAAATTGAGCTTTCTAGGTTTATATTTTTGGAAAGCGTCTCTTGATTTGGTACTGCTTTGTCGGCTCACACTAGGAATTTATCCTTTTTAGCAAATGCTTTTACAGACTTTTATAAAAGACGGAAATAAATGAAATAAAGGCTTTTCAAAAACTAAGCTTTAAAGAGAATCATGTTGATAATGACATTTAAATGGAACTTATCAGATACAAGTTTAGTATCACATCACATCATCAGCCTATTAATGTTCCCACTGCTGGGACACAGGCCTCCTCTCTGTGAGAGGGATTGGGCCGTAATCCACCACGCAGGCCTAGTGCGGTTTGATGTATGACACATGTCTTCGAATTTTTGGTTCTAGGACATGGGTCGGTTTCCTCACGATGTTTCCTTCACCGTTTTGAGAGCAGTGGTGATGAAATAATTTACACAACGTAAAGCGCCTGCCTGGGCTCGAACCCACGACCTACTACTTGTAAGTCGCGGCCGATACCACTGGGCCACCACTGCTCCCATTAGTTTAGTATCAGGTAAGTGTAATTCTGCGGGCTCCTCTCTCACAGAAAGAAGGCCTGTGTCCCAGCATATTAAAAGGCTGACGATGATGACGTGATGGACGCAGTGCTGTGGATTTAGGAATAATTTTGTCCCAGAGATAGAAAGTGAAAGCGTTAAGAGTTTATTATACTGGGTTCATTGGTTCAAGTCATAAATACTAGTAGATGAAGATACAACATTTACTAACAAAGTACTGCCAGCTCAGCGCAAAATTTTAGGTGCGCTCGTAATTTTCTAGTCCTATGACCTTTTATATTTTGTGTTCTCAAACTATCTTTCAATCGATGTACAACAGATAGATACAACATTCTATAACGAATTCGTTTTATTTTTAAAACGCTTTTATTAGCTTCGTATGTATGTATCACTGTAACGGAATCTTTGAACGTGATTTTCACCACCTTCAAAACGTCGTTTTTTTTTTTTTTTTTTAAACTTTGCCCCACACTAAGAATATCTTCCTGTATCGTGGGTGCGTTTACAAACATATAAACTCACATACACAACACCCAGAGCCGGAACAAATATCTGTAGGTAATACAAATATTTAGAATACAAATAATTGATTTGAAACTGCACACTTATCAAGGACCGATGACAATGCAATAGTTTAAATAGTTTGTCCCATTATCCTTACCAGAATTTGCAGGATTAGCGACTTTTTAGTTCAATTTACCATTAAAGCGTGTTTTTAGGGTTCCGTACCCAGTGCGTAAAAACTCTGGGACTATTACTAAGACTCCGCAGTCCGTCTGTCTGTCTGTATGTCACCAGGCTGTATCTCATGAACCGTGATAGCTAGACAGTTGAAATTTACACAGATGATGTATTACTATTGCCGCTATAACAACAAATACTAAAAACAGAATAAAAAAATATTTAAGTGGAGCTCCCATATAACAAACGTGATATTGTTGCCGTTTTTTTTGCGATAATTGTACGGAACCCTTCGTGCGCGAGTCCGACTCGCACTTGGCCGGTTTTATAGTTTTTAGAACTGCAATTTATTGATGATGAGTAGCGGGTAGCTCTAAAAAAAATACTGTTTTACTTTGTTAGTATAATGACTAGGTCTAAGTTGAATATGGAAAATTGAAAGGAACCGTGTGTTATCCAAATTTAATAATAGAGAAACATTCAAAACCAAAATCTCACTGTTCAAATATTCGATTCTAATAGCAGTACGGCTAGACACGCTAATAGGAAAAGATCGGCAGCAGATAACAAAATCGTTTCTATTAGTATTCTATGCGGGCGCGCGTCAAATTGAAGCTACATGGCGCGGCTCTAATCCATGATTGGGAACGATTTACGAAAACTGTGGAGCGGCATTAAATAGCTCATTTCGTGTCGAGCATAAAATTCGAGATATTAACACGAGCGATGTAGCCAATTTCGACGTGAGCCGAAGACGAACGTCGAAAACTACATGCGAGTGTTAAAGGCTTTTTATGCGAGACACGAACGATTATTTTTCCACAACCTGATGAACTTAATTAAACGCAAATAAGTGCCAACACGCGAATCACTAATGTGGAGATTCGCAAGAGAACCAGGATTACCGACATAGCCCGAAGAATTGCCAAACTTAAGTGGCAGTGGGCAGGGCACATTGCTCGCAGAACGGATGGCCGATGGGGCCGAAAAGTTCTGGAATGGCGACCGCGAACCGGAAGACGATACGTTGGAAGGCCTTCCACTAGGTGGACCGATGACCTGGTTAAGGTTGCGGGAAGGCGATGCATGCGAGACGCACGGGATCGGTCAATGTGGCGAGGCCTGGGGGAGGCCAATGTCCAGCAGTGGACGTCGTATGGACGCGCGCTTTTTCGAGAGGTAACAGGTTCAGTATCATTCTGCCAGTTACATAATGACATCAAAACTCCATACAAGTCATTTCGTAACTGTTATAATGTAATTTTGTTTTTTATTTTTATTTTATAATCTTGTGTCTAAATGTTCATATTTCAAAACGAACTTCTTAGGCAATGTGTTACATACTAGACAAGGTAGTGAAAAATTACCTTTTAGGACACAACATGCCAAAACTGCAGAATGGTTTTCGAAGAGGTAGATGGATATCAGAAGAAGTGGAAGGAGGGAAGGCCTTTTGTCCTGCAGTAAGACAACGTACGCAATATAGGTATAGTAATATTATTTGAGCAAGCTCATTGGCCTGTTTCTACAGAATATTTTGTAATGCTCAAAGGGGCTCGAACTCATGGGATCATATTCAGAAGTCCCGCTTGCAATCAACGAGGAAAATGTTAATTAACGCCTCTTAAAATCTTTATTCAGAATAGCGACTCCATTCCTTGTTCCAAGTAAAGGTCGTATGGGCTCTTCAACGCAAATCTGTTGCCCATTGACGGTGCGGCGTCACATTACTTTTATATCGTAATTAAATGGATTACGGTATCCATTGTAAACAACAATTGTCATCGATCAGATATTTAAATATTTATTTTTGGATAAGCTTGGTATGGTAGGCTATTCTGTTTAGTTTTTTCATTTCACGAGTTCAAGTTAATGGGGATTTAAACTGTCTGTCAGTGACATAAAATACACTTTACATCTGCCCGTGGTTAGCAATAACATATTTACCCATATGATTGGCCCAACGGGCCTTGTTGATTTTGATATGTCATCAAATTGTGATTTAATGCTTTTATAGTAGAAGTAGTGTATGTGTCACTTTATACAATGACTTTCTTTTTTAGTTTTCGGTCGTTAACAGGGACATAATTTTAAGACTCCAAAACATTTGCTTTAATTTTGCATTTGCAGATATGTAATTATAATACCTACTAGCATACGACAACTCATAGACAGAAACTGTGCCGACGTAACTAGCGGTTTTCGACGGACAAATCGGACTGTTTACCGTGTTAGTATAAAAGGGTTAACTCGGTTCGTGTTTTTTTTTAAGTACAGTGATGATTTGTTTTACAGTGTCATTGTACCGGCATGTGTTACAATACAAATAAAAAAAATCAAGTGGCAAAACCTAGAAGTTTAATACAGCGCCATCTATTGGAATGAGCTTTAAATGATCCGTTCAAATAATCTTTGGAATGTGAATTAAGAGCCCAATACTCCATAATTTTGTGGTTAGAAGAGTTAATTAAACAAGAACATAATTTTTTTGTGATCATTTCTAGAAAACCTTATTATTACACAAAATTCAATAACAAATCGATGCTTATGGCGTATAAGCATCGATTTGTTATTGGATTTAGTTCAATTTATTTGAACTAAATTTTCTTTCTTAGATTAATTTACTCACAACACAAAGCTCCTGTAGTAAACGACAGAGCAAATTCGTGTTACGACTAAAAAGCAATATGAGCTAAATCAGCGCAGGCGTATGTAGATGTTACCATAAGTATGGTAAAGAGTTGCAGCCCGGTACGCATACGTGATTATTATGGCAAATTAAGGCCAGTTTCTGGCAGGAAAATTATCGCACATTTTCCAACGCGCGTTAGCCCCGTTGTGATTAGTTGGAAGAATTTCCAAAAGCCAATCGCATCACTTCATTTACGATTAACATGTGATATAATATTTTTACCAGAAATAAGATATAAATGTAGTGTAATATCTTCGAATGTTATGTATTAATCGCTCGATGATGCAACTTCGCCGCTTATCTACGAATTCACCACAAACCGTACCGATATAATTGTGACGAATGTATCACTATTATATATTTTAACCCAAAACCGTTATTAAAACATACACGAGCACCCGTCTACCATTGTACCAATCATAAGAATCCGAGGGTGGGTTAGTAACTAGAACTACGTTATTGACAAGAAGAATTGTCTATAGTTTACATAAAAAAAGAATTTATGTGTAATTGCCGGCACGTAACTTGGCAAGGGTCGTAAGATGCGCACGAGTCGTTTTTTGGGTCTCTTTGGCTACCAAACGGGACGCGGGGAGCGTGCGATTAGTTGGTCAGTTGACACAAGGATCGACTGACCAATCGCGTCGCGTCCGTTTTTTTTTTGATGTGCGTCTCGCAAGTCAATCAAAGTGATTGTCTTCTGCTTAAACGGGCGATCCTGTGGAGACTAAGCTATACAGCCTCCAGCCAGGCACAAAAGCTAGCGACCACGCTGAGGGCTACCCTGTGGGGTCGAACCTCGGCTCAGGGCGTCGCTGGGGGTCAACTAGGGCTGGATCTTAATAAAGTGATTCTACCATCCGTTCGGAAAAAGCCTACGTGGAGAAGAACGGATAAGAAACTCCAATTTATGAACTAACTAGAATTTAACTACGGCACAGCATTGCGCGGGCTGGCTTGCATATCGTGACGGGGACGTCGCGGCGGGCCTCGGCGGCGAGGACGGAAAAACGCGCCGCGTCCACGTTCCGTTCGCTCTATATGGCGGCGCACTATGCGCGAACTTACCCCCTCTTCACCAAAACAATGCCAAGTTACATGCCGGGGACTTTATAAGGGTCGGCCCACAAAGAGGCGCGCACGCACTTCTTAAAAAAAAAAGTATTGTCTCTAGTCGACAATTTTTTTTTAAAGTCGGTTCAGGCATATCTTCGCTAATTGTAAACCAATTTTAATTATTGTATTTTTAATAGAGCGTGATACAATATAAAACTTTATTTCTACGAGAATTCGAATAAATTCAAACTCTCTCAATGCAATATGTACCTTTTTAAGTAGTAAATGAAGTCCTATATGGCATCGCTTTTTTAAAAGTGCGCGCAGAATCGCGTCCTTGTGGAAGGACCCGTATAGACAATTCTTAGGGGGAATACAAAATTGGGAATTTAAGCAGAATCTAGTTAGGATTATTTTAAATGGGGAATTTGGCAATACACGGACTGCTTCGGCTGATTCATACTAAATTAAATATTGGTATAGAGCTTGATGAGATTGAGTAATCTTTTCAGCTTTTAAATGATGTTGATAGAGCTAACTCTGATAGTTATCAACTAGAATTTTTCAGATAACGTTTTTTTTTTTCTCTTAAATAAAATGCTCTACAAACTTGGAGATCAGAAAAAGTTATGCAAATATAATACTTTAATTGTCCTCAAAGTTGAAACTGCCTAAGCAATGCCCGTATTTGCCGGTTTTATAATATTCACAAATTCAAGGAATTAAATAAACTAAAAGTAACTTACCTTTACTCATTTCAAAATACCATATTCAAATGATTTATTTTAGAATTTATTAATATCACACATCTTCTTTTAACATCATAAAAATAAAAACCTAGATGGGGATATACACAACTAAAATACAGTTCAAATCAAATCACCTAAAAGGTAAAACAGTATTATGTGGGTACAATAAAGTCTTACTAGCTAAGTACTTACCAATTCAGCTACTATCTTCCTGCCTAGCCTCTGGCACTCGTTGACTGACGGTTTTGTGAATGTGTTTGAGTCGAACTTGGTGGTCTGTGAAAGAGTAAGGATATGTGTGAGTAAATGCTGAAAATGTTATGGATGGGGAATTGGCCAATGCGATGTTGCAGTTGGCTGTGATAATAAGTAAAGCAAAAACGCTCATTCGAAAGTAGATTCCGGTCTCGAATAGAGACGGGCTGAGAGATGATTTTTCTGTATCAATGACTGCATGACAATGAGAAAAAAACCGGCCAAGTGCGAGTCGGACTCGCGAGTTTAGGGTTCCGTACCCAAAGGGTAATAACGGGACCCTATTACTAAGACGCCACTGTCCGTCTGTCACCAGGCTGTATCTCATGAACCGTGATAGTTAGACAGTTGAAATTTTCACAAATGACGTATTTCTGTTGCCGCTATAACAACAAATACAAAAAAAGTTAATTAAGAAAATAAAAAAACCCGACTGCTTAAAAGCGAACAATAAGAAAATCATGCTGTGCAGTCGGAGGATACATATTCGCGAGCTGGCTGACCAAAACGATAACCCACACGATGGGTTTGGAAGAAAAAAATATTTGGGGTCTTACAATATGGCGCCCAAAATCGGCCAAAGCGTTCGGTCTCTAGAACGCCACATAGGAACAAACATACATAGACTGATAAACACATTACCCTCCTTCGGCAGTCGGGTAAAAATAAAATAAATATTTAAGTGGGGCACCCATTCAACGGTCGCGAGTCCGACTCGCACTTTGGCGGTTTGTTTACTACGTCCCGCTATCGACAAAAGAACACCCGCTTTTTTCACTCAAAAAGTTGCAAAAACCCGACTAGCAAAAAAAAATGTGGCTACGCTGATGAGCACCCATGAGGTTTTCTGATAGCCGACGCCCCTGGTAACAACTACCAAAGATCTATAAATGAACACTGAGATCCACGGCTTAGCGTGCTTTCCGAGGCACAGTGGAGCCTCCGTCCGACCGACCCCGGCAAGAATTCCTACCTTGAAGATCGACCCGCTGTTTTCAATTAGTCCCAAGCTCCTTCATAAAAGTCATTAGCAACACGTTTCTAAATGTAATTCAAAGCGCGAAAATATAACCTGCATAATCAATAATTCTAAAGGTTGCAATAAACCCGTAACCTTTAGTAATATTATATAATACTTTGTTGATATCCATCCAAACTAATATTATAAATACGAAATTAACTCTGTCTGTCTGTTTGTTACGTTTTTACACCGAAACCAATGACTCAATTTTGATGAATTTTTGCATGGAGATAGATTGGACCTTTTAGAAGGATATAGGATTTTATCTTTTCTTTCTTAGTTTTATCTCAGGGGTACGTTTCCTTGGTATGATTAAGCAACTTTGCAAAAGATAGTGCTATTAATAGTATAAACTAGCTTTTTCCAGCGGCTCCGCCCGCGTGAATGTCGAAAATTATCCCAAGGGACCATAATCCCAGAATAAAAAGTATCCTATGTGCTATTCCAAACTTAATCTATCTCTGTGCCAAATTTTACCCAGATCCGTCCAGCCGATTGAGTGTGAAGAAGTCACAAACATACAAACACACACACACTCACAAACATTCGCCTTTATAGTATTAGTGTGATGTGAAAGTATGTATGTTTGTGTTTCAATCACCCAAGAACGGCTGGATTGATATTTTGCACACAGATAGTTCAAAACCTGAATAAACACTTTTTATCTTGATCCCAAAGATTTATTGTACCGAGTTTCAGTTTAATCAATCCTTAGGATAATAAAACACTTTTCACACGAGCAAAGTCTTTAGCAAGAGCAAGTAATCTATACTAATATTATAAAGCTGAACAGATTGTTTGTTTAATCTCAGGAGGTACTGGTAGGAATTGAAAATATCTAAACTTTTATTGAGGAAGGTTATAAGCTATATAACATCACGCTACGACCAATAGGAGCGGAGCATATATGAAAAATGTTGCAGAAACGGGAAAAATTACTCCGTTTTGAGAGCTTCCGTTGCGTGCGCTGCGTAAACGGTTTAAGTTACGCATATATCATGTACGATAGAATTGTTCCTCTTTAAAAGTTCTAAAAAAAGGCCGCGACAGCATATGTCTATCTTTTAAGATTGACTCACTATAACCTTTTTAATAATAATATAATCAAATTTGTTCATTTTCGAAGCAGTTTTATCAACATCTATACTAATCTATCTATATATATAAAAGAGAAAGTATGTATGTATATATGTATGATCCAGACTCCGAAACGGCTGGACCGATTTTATTGACATTTTCAGAATATTTAGATTGACCCAGCGGGTGTAATCCAGTAAAGTTTGGTGGCGATCGGAGCATTTATTTTTTAACTTTGAACGCGGGCGAAGCCGCGGGCAGAAGCTAGTCTATACTTTAATATTATAAAGAGGTAAAGTTTGTGACGTTGTAAGGGGCAATCTCTGGATCTACTGAACCGATTTTGAAAATTCTTTCACCAGTAGAAAGCTAGAGTATGCCTGAGTGTCATAGGTAATAAATTTTCAAAAATATTGGAGATCCTAATGAAAATTGCAATAATGTAAGCCAAGGTATCAAAATGTTGCCTATAAAATTAATTCTTTGGCGTACGCTGAGAAAACTATTGATGATAGATTAATATTATTAGGTAGGTAGGTAGGGTAGGCAGGGTAGTCAAGGTAGGCAGGGTAGGCGGGTTAGGCAGGGTAGACAGGGTAGGCAGGTTAGGCAGGGTAGGCTGCATAGGCAGGGTAGAGATAGATAGCCAGAGGTAGTAGAGATAGATAGATATATGGGAGCGAAGCCGCGGGGGTCAGCTAGTCTATAAATACAAGGTTACATACCTGTTTTGCTTTAGTAGTATTATCTAATACTTTGTTGATGTCCTTGATAGAATGTATGGACACATCCAGCGTAGACGCGTCTAGTGTCTCCTGCTTGTTGTCCCTGGGTTTGGCTGTTGTCTGTCTATTGTCCGGTTTGTTGTTTCTAAACGCTGCTGTTGTTTGTCTGTTGTTTTTGGGCTCGGGTTTAGCCGTCGTCTTCTTTGTTGTGTTGTCAGGTTGCTGGAAGATGAAACAAAATAACATATTTAACATCTTATGTGTGTTTTACCAATTTCTTTTTCTGTTAGTTGAGTATATAAGTGAACTTTTAATTGGTTAACAATGTGTTGTCAAAAGTATACAACCTTTAGAGTAGATTCTTTGATCTGCAGGCTTATTACGTAAGAAACAGCAATCAGCAATCATCGCGCGATAAAACGCTTTATGTCATAAAAGTCGGAATTACCTAAAGTGTAGGCACGGTAGGTCCTACACAATAGATTGCTAATCGCTCGCTGTTTCTCAAATGCACTTTTTTTTTAATCTACAGTGCTCTGACATTTCTGTATTGAAGAGCACTTATTGCGCAAAAATCGCTATCGTTTTGCTCTTGCGAGATACGTAATAAGCCTGCCGGATTGCTATTTTACACAGACAATTCAAAATCCGTTGCAAATTCCGAAACCATATTTTATTATCTACTAGAAAATACTGAACTAGAAAAGTAGGTGAGAGTAATGAAATCGTACAACTGGACTGATGTATCAGTTTGCTTTACCATTTATTCAGATAAACATAATAAAATCGCCATAAGATGCTTTTTACATAAATACGAAAAATACACTGCTGTTCAGCAGACAATAAGACACCTAACATCGTGTATGCTGCATTTCGTTATAGGAACTCATCATCATCATTTCAGCAGAAAAGACGTCCACTGCTGGACATAGGCCTCCCCCGTCGCCACACAGATCGGTCCTGTGCTTTTCGCATCCACCGGACGCCCGCAGTCTTGACCAGGTCGTCGCTCCACCTAGAGGGAGGCCTTCCAACGCTGCGTCTTCCAGTACGCGATCGCCACTCTAGAACTTTTCGGCCCCATCGGCCACCCGTTCTGCAAGCAATGTGCCCTGCCCACTACCACTTACGTTTGGCAATTCTTCGGGCTATGTCGGTAACCTTGGTTCTCTTTTAGGAACTGATAGCACTAAATTCGTAACCAAATTCTGGGTCGGGTCCGTTTAGAATGCCATCGACATAAGAAGAACACCAGCCAAGTGCGAGTCGGACTCGTGCACGAAGTGTTCCGTGCCATTATCGCAAATAAACCGCAAAAAAATCACATTTGCTGTATTGGAGCCCCACTTAAATATTCATTTTATTCTGTCTTTAGTATTTTGTTATAGCGGCAACAGAAATACATCATCTGTGAAAATTTCAACTGCCAAGCTGTCATGGTTAATAAGATACAGCCTGGTGACAGACGGACAGACAGACGGATCGCGGAGTCTTAGTAATAGGGTCCCGTTTCTACCCTTTGGCTACGGAACCCTAAAAAGTACACTTACATAGGTATGATGCGTTAAATCATCCTCCCAGTTGTTGATTTGGTCTGCTAAAGCTGCCAGTCTGCCGAATTTCTTTTTGCCGTCCTGTTGCGGCCGCTGCTTCGGCTGCTTGGGTTCCAGTTCTGATGGTGGAGTCGCTGAAGAGAACTCGAGTTCTGTGCGGTGGATAGGCGATGAGAGTGTTGGTTTATCTGAAAAAATAGGAGTTTGGTTGTAAAATCGTGATGGGATAAGCCTTGACTATGGAGACTGATAAAAAAAATACAGATATCTATTATTATTTTAGCTGGCGAGATCTTGACAGATAGACAGATTTGTACCTACTTAACTATTCTTAATAAATGGTGCAATTTTTAACCATGGTAGATGCAGAGGCCTTTGACTTGCAATGGGACAGTTACAGGCTAGTATTATTAAAGTCTTTTGGGGGCTGAGTCACCCACGTCCGTAGGAGTGTACCCCATTCCGTTACCCTACACGTGGTCCCCGGGTGGTGCAAATCAGGTGACACTAACTGGTGGTAGGCTTCGGCCGAAGGCTTGCGACCACCCTCCGGGCAAAGACGTACCGCCAAGCGGCTTAGCCGTGTTCCGGTACGATGCTCGGTGTAGCCACAAGAGGAGTTGGGTCGAGATAGCTGTTCCACTGCAGACTGACCAGCCTGACACGCGCTGGTATGGACGTATCGGGAGACTGGTCGCGGAGGGTAGCGGGATCCGAGGCACGGTGCGCCGCTGGCCGACCGCAGGTAGTTGGGGGCCCAAGTAGTGTGCCAGCCACACATGAAAGGCTGCCCCGCCAACTGTCGAAAAATCCCGGGATGCGCCATCGTGCTGGTTGGCGACCAGATGGGGAGGGCCCGATGGACATTCCGGGGGGGCTCGGGCGTCCCCGCAGTCTCCGGGCTAGTGCCCCAATGATGCTGTCCTTTCAGTGCGGGTCTGAAGGTTAGCAGCGTGGAACCTCGTCTCACTTCCAACTCCTCTCCTCCATTCACTCTTATCATCATATGGCATTACCAAGGAAAAGAAATAATAAATTTGAACAGCGGCTGCACTCCCTCCCCCTCAAAGTGCACCTCACCAACATTCGAGGTCTGCACTCAAATCTCTCTGCAGTCCACTACCACCTGGAGACTGAGAAACCAGCGCTGTTATTTCTTACGGAGACGCAGATAGCGAGTCCGTCGGACGCGTCGCACAGTGGTGCAGGTAGTACGGGCATGCGGAAATATTATTTTTAAATGAAAAGACGTTGCGTTTCTTTATAATACATTATTAAAATGATATAATGAATGTACCAGTATACAAAGAGAAAGATATAATACGTATTTTTTTTAAATTAACATCACATCTTCATCATATTTTTTCACATGAATTCAATTATAAATATGATGCAAAATATACAGTCTTTAAGCATTTCTATATAAATAAATATTAATAATTTAAATATTAAATAGAGAAGACATAGTTTTAATGTTTTTTTAGTTATAATGCAATTTTTCTTACTTACAGAGCGTCATTAGTTAAGCACCTGGTATTTCCAAGATCGCAGGTTATCGCAGTCAAAACTGATGTATTCTTAATCTATAGGGTCTAATTAATCTACGAAATTATATTATTACGCATCGGTCGATAACGGAGATTAGTTATGATCTCATGATTGAAAACAAAAGGTACCAAATGACCTTCTTCACTAAAAATGTAATAGCAAGTAATTATCATTATATCATAACATTATGTTTATGTATTTTATTAATACACACAATAAACTTATGACTAAACTAAAAATAAAAGTTGACAATTATAGTATTTAGGTTTTATTCATACTTGAAATAACAATATTTTTTGCACGATTTTTGTTAATTCTAGATCACCCTACTTTGGTATCATATAATTAAATACTGTATAATTATTTACCCGTATTAATTTTAAGACTTGTTTCTACTAACATTCTAGTATGTGTGTACCAAATTGTAGACATTTTAAACAAGGTCGAAACAAAGTACTTTTTTCCGCCCCTGAACCAGTGTGCGTCGTACCTATCTTACCCAGGGTTTACCCTGGAGCACAATTATAAACCGCGCGCGGGTGTGTGTATGTACGCCCGTGATGACACTTGCTATCGGCGTCTCCGTAACCTTGAGGACTCAAAATTTTCAACGCTGTGGGCTCTAGTGGACACAGGTCTGGATAAAATTATCTACGCCTGTGTCTACCGCTCGCACAGCGGAGATCAGGAGACATCCAGGCTCGCAGAGTACCTCAGTGAGGCGGCTGATGCGGCACAGCAACGGTACCCTTCCGCCCAATTAGTGTTACTGGGGGACTTTAACGCCCACCATCAGGAGTGGCTCTTCCCATACCAGTGCACTGACCATGCTGGACGGGAGATGCGTAAGCTTTCGCTAACGCTAAACCTCACCCAGCTGGTCCAGGGGGCAACGAGGGTACCGGATGTTGATTCGCACACAGCGAATTGCTTGGACCTTCTGCTGACAACAGATCCAGACAGATACTCTGTGTCGATAAGTTCACCCCTGGGTAGTTCCGACCACTGTCTGGTGAAGTCTGTGTCCGTCTATTCCCCGCCCGATCCCAGCCCAAGAGGCACCCGGCGGGTTTGGCGGTACAGGTCAGCAGATTGGGATGGCATGCGTTCTTTCTTCGCTTGCTATCCTTGGCAGCCTACTTGCTTTTCTTCGGCTGATCCTTCGTCGTGCGCGGACGCCGTTACTGATGTGTTGCGTCAGGGAATGGAGTACTACATTCCGTTCTCTGACATAACGATTTCCAGCGTTGACCGGCCATGGTTTGGCGCCGAATGTCGTCGCGCCGACGCGCTTAAACATGAGGCGTACCTGGCATGGGTCGACGCTCGATCGCGTAAAGCGAGTGACTTGGGTCAGAAGAAGAAAGCCTACAACAGGGCTGCCAAGTCCTGCAAGAAGGTGTTGCGTGGGGCTCGATTCGACCACATTGGCCGAATGGGGGCCAAACTTGCTTCTTACCCAGCAGGTAGTAAAGCGTTCTGGTCCCTGGCTAAGTCGGTCGAGTCGAACTTCTGCCGTCCCTCACTACCACCACTGCTGAAACCCGATGGGTCGCTGACTCACACCGCTGAGGAGAAGGCAAATTTGTTTGCCTCCCTTTTTGCGGAATCTTCGCGTCTGAATCCTGGTGATTCGCGGCCCCCTCCTTCTCCTGATGGGTGCGAGACGAGTATGTCGGACATTCGCATCCATCAAAAGGACGTCCGTAGGGTGCTGCGCAACCTCGACGTGAACAAGGCTAGCGGCCCTGACGGCATACCAGCTATAGTTCTTAGAACCTGTGCGCCTGAACTGTCTCCGATCTTGACACGCCTATTCCGCCTTTCATATGAGACTGGAACAGTGCCGAATGCTTGGAAGCAAGCCAACGTACAGCCCGTGCCCAAGAAGGGCCCAGTAGAGCTGACCCGGCCAACTACAGACCCATCTCTGTAACGTCCATACTCTGTAAGAGTATGGAGCGTGTACTCAACACTAAGCTCCTGGCATACCTAGAAACTAACGATATCCTTAGCGACCGCCAATACGGCTTTCGCCGAAATCGGTCTACTGGGGATCTTCTAGCGTATGCCATTCACATATGGAGTGAGGCCATCGAGAGGCATGGGGAAGCGCTTGCCGTCTCCCTCGACATCTCGAAGGCTTTCGATAGGGTCTGGCACGAAAGCCTTATTGGTAAGCTTCCTTCATTCGGTTTGCCCGGTGGTCTGTGTGATTGGATTGCAGACTTCCTGAGAGATCGGTCCATTCGAGTGGTTATCGATGGCTGCTCGTCGGACCAATTGGATATTAATGCCGGGGTCCCTCAGGGGTCCGTACTCTCAGCAACATTGTTCTTGTTGCACATTAACGATCTGCTGAAGCCCGGCACCTTTGGGTATGCAGACGACAGCACTGTTGCTGAGAGATACTTGTCCAACGCGCGTGCTACCGGGCCTCAGGTCCGGTCTCTCCGGGAGGCCATGGTGGAGCGCTTGAACTTGTCCTTGCAGGCAGTTTCCGAATGGGGCGATGCCAATCTGGTCAGGTTTAATGCTGCTAAAACCCAGGCGTGTCTTTTTTCCGCTAAAAGGAGCCAATTCCACCCGGCTCCTACTTTCCGTGATGTAACCGTGCCAATAACGAACCATCTTGAGCTTCTTGGCGTTACGTTGACATCGACTCTCAATTTTGGGCCATACATTGAGGCAAAGGCTCAGCTGGCTGCCAAAAAGTTGGGGATCCTTGCGAAGGTGAGAAGGTACTTCACGCCGGAACAGCTGCTCAACTTGTATCAAGCGCAAGTTCGATCGTGCATGGAGTACTGTTCTCATCTCTGGGATGGATCTGCCAAATACCAGCTTGATGCACTAGAGTCGATCGAAAAGCGGGCCAAGAAACTCATCGGTAATGAGGCACTGGTCAAGTCAAAGCTCCAGAGCCTTGAACATCGTCGCCGAGTTGCCAGTTTGTCGGTATTTTATCGGTTACATTTCGGGGAGTGTGCGATGGAATTACATGATTTAATTCCGCCCAGCCCGTTCCATCATCGGACTACCAGACGTACGGCGATGCGTCATCGGTACATGGTGGACATCCCACCCATACGCACAAAACGTTTTGGGGACACTTTTATTATGCGTACAGCTAAAGAGTGGAATTCCCTGCCGGAATCTGTGTTTCCCGATAGCTACAATCTAGGGGTCTTTAAGTCAAGAGTGAATAGGTTTCTTCTAGGCAAGCGTGCTCTATCGTCGACCACATCATCGCTTACCATCAGGTGAGATAGTGGTCAAGCGCAAGCCTATAGATAATAAAAAAAAAAAAAAAAAAAAAAAGTCGAAGTTCTAAAAAGTTCTATGATTGCTTTCCTAAGGCCTTTTGGCTTAAGGGTACACTAGTCGAATTTTTTTCCATACAAATGTAGTCTAGGTATTATTCCACTGTTTGACGATGTACGTTCAAAGTTCAAAAGTCTCATCATTATCTAGCCCTGTATGGAAGCAAAAAAGTAAAAAAAGAAAATATTTGTAAGTTATGAGCGTCGAAAGTTCCACATTTCGACACAAATTTTAACGCATTTTTGGGCGCAAATAAATGCTATAAGAAGACGGGAAATTGAAAAACGGCCACTATACAGGGATAGATTAGTAGTTCAACAATGCAAATAATTTAATTTTGAACAGATACGTTTAGTCGTTTTTTCATGATATCCAGACTCCCAAAGGTCTGATTATAAAATTTCGCGCGCTCGGTTTCGTTCTAAATCATTATCCATTTCGCTACAAATTTGCAAAAGTGTGTATTCGTACGCGAACTAGCTTCCTACTGCTCATCACAGCATCTATCTCTTCCGCACGTGTTGTCGGATGATATAAAATGCATTTTAACCCCGCGCACAAAATAGTTCGTGCCGTCGACTAGTGTAACCTTAAGCAGAAACGAGGGATTATGAAAGTTTTTTTTTTCGTTTAACAGTGTGGCCACTTCAGGTGTCAGAGTTTATTATGCCACCTCCTCGAACCCCACCTCCCTCCCTGGCCTCTGATTACATTAACAATATAAGTCCAGGTTGCCTCACGATGTTTTCCTTCACCATTGCCTGTGATATCCAAGATAAGCAGAGACAGTACATATGAATTTCAAAAAGTCACATTGGTACTTGCCCGGATTTTAACCCACGACCCCAAGCACGAGAGGCGAGATCTTAGCCACTGGGCCACTACAACAAGTATTGTAAACAAATTAAGAAATTATCAAGAAGAAGAAATGTTTATTCCTATGACTACAATGAAAAACTGTCAAAAGTTGCACTCAAGAATTAACTTTCAAAGCTGAACCATTAATGAATTATTTATTCTACCCTATCTTAAAACAAAACAGCTATCTATTTTTATCAAATACTTGTTGTTATCACATCCTGTTATGTTTTAGAGAGTTATTTAATAAGTTATCAATTATACCAAATCAGGATATTGTGTTAGTCAAACTTTGTATGACTCAAGTGTAACGAGTAACACAAAAATATTTCTATGAGTTAAACAAAGAATGAGACAAGTGTTATGACTACATCATGGCTTGTTGGTGTTGTAAACTGCTGAGTCTGGAGTCCTGGGTTTGATTCCTAGGTGAGTCAAAATTTAACTGGGTTTGGATTTGCACTACTTACAGGTATTGGTAATTAACAGAAAATACCTTTTAGGATCAAAAAGAATAAACACCGGCCAAGTGCGAGTCGGACTCGCGCACGAAGGGTTCCGTACCATTATCGCAAAAAATGGGAAAAATATCACGTTTGTTGTATGGAAGCCCCACTTAGTATTAGTATTAGTATTTGTTGTTATAGCGCCAGCAGAAATACATCATCTGTGTTAATTTCAACTGTCTAGCTATTACCGTTCATGAGATACAGCCTGGTGACAGACAGACAGACAGATCGCGGAGTCTTAGTAATAGGGTCCCGTTTTTACCCTTTGGGTACGGAACCCTAAAAAGTAATCTATACCAATATTAGTTGTGCAGAATAAAGGTATATGCCCAGCTACGAGACATTATAAAACAAAAATTATAAGTTTTTAAGCTGGCATGGTCACAATCATTAGAATTAATATTTGTTTTGGGATATTTACCATGTATATTTAGTTTTTTGTTTAGAGCTCAATATTTCGGCACCACTCAACAAAAAACTAAGTTTACATGGTAAATATCCCGGAACAAATATAAATTCTCTTAACAAAAATGTTTATTTGAAGGCTGTATACTCTAGCTAGAAGTACTGATGCAAACTAAAATTCTTTCACTGTGAGACAGTTAAGATATCACTGAGTTTACTTTCCTACCATTAATGCACAATGCTTGTGGAATAAGGCAACAGGAGCGAAGCTGCAGAAAAAGGTAACAAACATCTATAAATAATTTACCTGAATACAGATTGCCGAGTCTGTCAAGTCGTGACTTAACATTGTGCCGGAGTCCTGCACGTTTGTTCTCTGATGGCTCTTCTGTTACCTTCTCCAGGTTGCTGGATGTGTCATCTGTAATATTGTTTGTGTAGGACGTTAGAATTAGGAAGATTAAGAGAAAAATAAATTGAAGTACAAAAACTTATCATAATACAAAAGGCAATCCTAGACAATACATGACTAAAATATAAAGATTCTAGGTTCAATTCTCAGGTTATACAAAGTTCCATTGAGTGCAGCTTAGAGCCTGGATTTTTGGCTGCCAAATTGAAGGCGATATTGTTTTCAAACAATATCGCCTCACCTTCAATTACATGAGATTTAATTAGCAAAATTAAATAATAAAGGGTCGGGCCCGTTGGTGAACAGAGGTGTGATATTATGAAACATTTGTTGCCCTAAGATTGGGCATAGGTTTCAGACATCTACCTAGTAACATTAGAGTAAAATTATTGAACATTTTACCAACTATCAAACCACTCTTAGAACATAATTAATAAATACTTCCTTAAGCTATCAGCAATACACATTTTTTGTTACAATACCTGACATATTATTCACAAAAATATGTTTTCAACACCACACTGGCCACAACACAATCCTCACACAATTTAAAACAAGAACAAATTTAATAAGCCATAGACCGCACAATCTTAATTCAAAACTGTTTACAACCATTAGTCTAATGTTTTGTTTATACTTTTGAGAAGCATTTACTAATTATTGGAACCATTATCTCTTTGAGGTGAGTAATAAGTTACTGGCCAATGAAGCTTTGTAAACTTGTGAGGAAATTATTTAAAATAAAAAAGGAATAGGTGTCATTGGCTTTTTGTTAGTCATCCTATGTTCTTCCTTATTTAGATATAAATAACTTCATGGTAAAACCTTTTTAGGAGAAGGTATGTGTGGAGAAGGGACAATTATGTGGTTTTTGCTGCATAATAATGTATACATATTGTTTAATTCTAAACTAATATATTTTAGAGGTAAAATGTTATGTTAGTTCATATATGTGTTAGGAAGGCCAAAGAAAAGATGGATGGACTGTGTGAGGAGTGGTATGAAAGAAAAGGGTTTCAGTGATAGTGTGGCGTTTGACAGGATAGTTTGGAAGAAGAAAATGTGTAGCACCAATCCCAGGTAACGTGGGACAAGGAGAGGATGATGATGTTTGTTACAAATATATTTTGGTGATAGGTAATCTCTGAAAGTTCTGATACAATTTTGAAAATTTCTTTCACTGATACAAAGCTATAAGACGTTGCCCCACATTAGGAATTTCATGCAATAGTGCGTGCGCTAACAAACATATAAACTCACATACACATCAAAGCAAGAACAAGTATCTGTAAGTCACACAAATATTTGTTCCATGTGGGAATCAATACCACGACACGCAGCGCAGCAGTCAACCACTGCGCCCCCAGATATTAATGCTGAATGTCATAGTCATACACTTTTAAATGCATGACTCTAGCAGGATAGGCCAGGGGAGCATAGCCCGGGGTAAATACTAGTATCTCTTATTTTATGAAGCTGTTACTATGCTATTTTATGCTTTGTATATGTATGGTTTTGACTCGATTTTGGATAAATTAGTCAAAATCCCTACCTACCTAGCCTTTTCTCAACACTGTGTGACTTGTTGATGTGTGGTCAGCATCAGGTCTATCCAGATATAGATGAATACCAGTGTTTTACATGGAGCAACTGTCTATCTCACCATCACAATCTGTTTACTGGGTTTCCAACTATTGAGTATTAGTAAAAATATTTGTTAAACACTCCTTACCTGTAATCTCCTTTATAACAACATTGCCTCCAGGCCGCGCCTGTGAGTCATACACCACACTGATAGGAGCATCTCTTTCTTCAACCTGAACTTCTATCTGAATGTCATTCCTATGAGAAATGTTGATTTCTACCGAAACATCAGAGTTCCTTCTGTTGATACTTCCCCTCTTTGGACTTTTAAACTCTTTTTTAGTCACTACAACGTCATTACGACCCCGCTGTGGAGACGCAACATCAGACTTTAAGCTCGATCTCTTAGTTAAAGCTTTCGTAGGAGTTTCAGACTTAGAGAAGTCCTTTGACTGTCTCCGAGGCGATGTAATGGACTCCCGAGCCATTTTACCCGGTGACTTCGCAGGAGAACTCTCATTTTTCACTATAGCGATGTTCTCCGATAGGGGCTTCCTTTTCGGAACAGCCTGTCCAGAATTAGCAAGTTTTTGATCTATCTTCTCCTGTCTGGCCCGCGCTCTCTCTAACATGCGCTGGAAATAAGTTATGAAATGTTAAAACATGCGATTCTTGATGACCTTCTAAACATTGCGACCGTTAATACATAAATTATACTCTTATCGTACCTGCGTGAAGGGATCCATGATTGCGACAATATAAAAGATTTTGAAATATCACAAATCACACAGTTGACATAGTTTGTGTACACTTTGCACAATTTAATGATTTCACGTTAGTTTTTGCAATTCAAACTAGAAAACAATTTCCACAAACATTCACCCGTTCGTTGGACGTTTGACGTTTGTGAACCGAAATATTTGAATTTATTTAGTTCGCTTTGTATCCGGTAGGCGCCGCGGCGCGTCATAAAATTCTGTCGTTCGGAAATAATGCTGCAGTTCATTGAATTGCAAAACAAATGTGCGATTTTTATTCGCGCGAATTTTTGAGTACTATTTGAGCGCGATTTTTTTGCCGCAATGCGTGCAGCATCATACAATTCCATAGGTCTCAAAATGGGCGGAAATAAAAGCACCGATTCGTGCCTCGCGCATGCGGTAAACCAACTTCAGGGCGGCCAAGAAGTTTGGCGAGGACTATATTTTATATCAAACTTTATTTTTGCTCTACGAAGAAAGAGGTTTCAGTGTTTTGTGGTTGTTTGTGGTAGTGTCTTCCGTCTAACACGAGACCACTGACCTCTAACATACAATAGAGGTCAGTGTCTAACATACACTCATACACTTGTATAATAGACGTTAGTGCACGAGACAGACAGAAAAAAAAAGTAAAACAATCTGAACATCTGATGAACATATTAAACCAAACATACCTACCTGATGATACCTACACACAATACACAATGCTTTTCAATATAAAATAATAAAATGCTTTTCCATTTAGGTATTTATTAAATATTTGATTCAAAAAGTCTTCAACATTTGGGAGATAATAAGATTACGTTGCTATTTTTTTTTTTTAAAGCTGTGAGTGATTGCAATGAATTCCTGTTTCTGTTTAGGTTCTTTTCTTCTAACGTAGGACCATAGCTGCGATGCTTAGTGCAATCCTTCGGAGTACACCCCCAATTTAGAACAGCTTAGCGGGAACTGGAACTCCTCTCAAAAACTTTGGACCCTGGTTCTAACACAATATAAGTAAGTTCGAATCCGATTGACTATTAGAACTTAATGGATTCAATAATAAAAAAGAAAAAAAAAAGAAAAAAACATGAAACATCATGCCAGAAAACCGGATTCGGGTCGTTACATATATAACTGGGAATTTACCGCTTACGGTTGTTAGTGCAACCTGTGTTAACAAACCAGCTCATAGTAGTTTTAAATTAATTAAATTAATGGCGGCTCAGAAAATGAGGCGAGTCGACTCGCTATGCTAAAGGTCTTCAACCCGCGGCGGCCGCGGCCCGCGGTGGCATTCTTGGCGGCCTATTTTTATTAACTTGACTAAATTTAATTTACTTGTCTAGAAATTAAAACGAAATAGTCAGGTAACTACATAAATTAATGCAGCGGCACACTGCAAACATGTGGTGCACGTAAGTCAAAACCACTAAAAGACGGCGAATTCGTAAAAGAATGTATGGAATATGGAGGCTGTAGCAGAAGTTTTGGCGTTGACTTTTTGTTGGGCAAATTTGGTTGGGATCTCCACAGACGGCGCACCGTCAATGGTTGGCAAAAATTAAGGATTTGTTGCTGCACTGCATTATACATCAAGAAAATATATATGCATTCTGTTAATATTCAAGATGACATGAGTGTTGTGGTAATAGTACATTACTGCAGAATCCAGTAAGTACGCCTTCCTGGCCAAGTATGAGTTAACCGGACCGAACCGCAGGTGAGGTCCGGTTATATACGAGGCCAGGATGTCTTTCTTACTGGTTGAGGCTTGTATAATGTTTTTCCCAAAAATGAAAGTAAGTTTAACAACAAATTCGTTTAATTAATATTAAATAAGTTACATTCATATTAGGGCAATTACTGATAGAATATATTGTGATCGATTTACCGGGAGCATTTATATTTGTTTGTTGTACGTCTTGATTAACCGACTCAAAAATATATCTGTCTCATAAAATGTCATACCAAAAAGAGAGATAGATATATATTTGGAGCCCCCCTCCTATAACCATTTTATAATGGCTAAACTCTAACATGTGTCTGGCTGGTACTATGTTTTTTTTTCTAAGCAGATCTGAAGAGGATGACCTACTGTCTAGAGATGGGTGTTTTCGGTTTTTTGCACAAACGGTTATGTAACCGATATACAGATTTCATATCTATATCGAAAACGGTTTTCAGATATCGATATCATTTAGTACAATTTGCATAAAATGTTATTTAGATGAGCAAACTAACAACGAACGCGAAATAATACTTAGAAAGAGTGGTAGCGCATAATTATGGTTCCTATCGTTTGTGAAGTTTGCGTTTTGTTCGTAGTTCGTACGTTCCCGCATTGTTACGGTTTTAAGTTTTGACTTATTCGTTCTCGCACGCTAGTAAGGTTTTTATTAGATACAGTTTTTGTAATATCGGTTATTTTGATATAGATATCGATATGATAATGATATCTAACACATAACCGATATAAGTTACGTTTTGATATATCGGACCAATCCCTACTACTGTCCAGTAAGTAAATTACATACTTTTTTTTTTATCCTCATCGGAGGAGTTTGGCTTCGCACATCTTGTGCAATTACATACTTACTTACTGGACAGTAGGAGATTCCAAATTTAAAATCTCGCTTCTTACTGGACAGTTGTGAATAAGTCTCCGGTAGAGTTCACTTTCTGGATACTTTTTAGAGATGTTATGACAACATTACATACTATTTTTGAGAAAAAACTGTTAACTTCATCAAATCTCGGGGCCTAAACCACAGGCAATTTCAGGGATTATGGTGATAAAACCTATTTCTGTGATGTTCGTTGGTTCAGTAGAGCGAAAATGTTAAAACATGTGTTTGATTTGCGGAAAGAAATTGCAGACTTTATGGAAAGCAAGGATAAAGCTGTTCAGAATTTCACTGATTAAGCGTGGCTGAGTGATTTGGGTTTTTTTACCGATCACATCTCAATGATTTAAATAAGAAACTGCAAGAAAAAGATAATTGGATTCACGCTATAATAAGCGTTTGAAGTGAAGTTGTACTGTGAATTAATCAATAAAATAAAATGTTACCTATCACTAATTTTCCACATTTGGCGTCTTGCCTAATTTCAAACATGGATGAAAACACAATTTAGGTACTGCCCTGCAAGTTCTGAAAACACAATTCGAAACACGTTTGACCGATTTATGGAAAAATTAAATGAGCCTGAATTTGTGACATTAGTCACTGAAATAGATATGACACACAACGGCAAAAAAGCTTGGAACACTATCCATAAAGTTACTGACAGTTCCCCTCAAGCTAGGACCCCGGGCCAGGTAACCGCCAATCAAGTTGCCCATCAACTTATCCTTAACGGAAAACTCCCGCATCGATTATGCAAAACAAAAAGGCAAATGGCAATACCACCAATCTCACCAAGCCTTTTACACTGTCAGACATAATGTATGGGATTAAACACTTCAAAAATGGCAAAGCCGCTGGTTTCGATGACATTACTGACAACCAAATAAAACACCTCGGACCGCAGTAGCTGTACCTATCCTGGATCATATCACTTTGCAACTCGTGCCTTGAAGATTATAAGAGCCCCAAATTGTGGAGACGCGCTAAAGTGATAGCTCTACTTAAACCAGGCAAATGCCGTAAAACTTTAAAAGACACCGACCCATATCCCTCTTATGTAACACATTCAAACTCTTTGAAAGGCTCCTACAAAATCGCCTTATACCTGTAATCGAACCTCATCGTATACCTGTTCAACCTGGCTTTAGTTTAGTTCGAGGGTCTGGTTGGTGCACGACTTTCCCTGGAAAGTCGTGCACCAACCAGACCCTCGAACTTTCGCATTTCACCGAGGACGGGTTTGAGGCGAACAATGTCACAGTTGTTGTTTTCGTGGACCTTTCAGCAGCCTGTGACGCAGTTAACATTAAAAAACTTCTATTAAAAGTCAGCAAACTCACAAAAGATACAGGTTTCGTCCAAATTCTCAGCGCCATCCTAATAACCATAGCTTACAAGTACATCTTGAAAACACCAAAAGTAGGTGGCGTTGCTAAAAAAACGGGCTACCTCAAGGCAGTGTGCTGGCTCCGGCCCTTTCCAACATTTGCACTAACGACCAGCCTAGCTCTCCACGAACGCAACACTTTATATACGCAGATGACCTTGCTCTAGCCTCCCAGACACCCAGTTTTGAAGAGGCCGAAGAAAGACGAAGCTTTGGAAACGCTCGGAAAGTACAATGGTGAAAATGTTCTAAGGCCAAACAACTCTAAAATCCAATCCAAAAAATAGGACCTTTAAAATCTCGTGGCAAGGTGTTGCCATAGAGCACTGCGCTCAACCCCGCTATTTGGGCATCACCTTATATAGATCCCTGACAAGGACAAGGAATTAGTACATTATGGTACAAGTGCGTAATGTTGGTGATTACCGCTGAGGCGCCATTGAGACCCGAGCCTTTAGGTGAGGGTCTTAAGAGAGCCGAAGACGGTAATCATCAATACACACGTGTATCATACGACGTTTTTCAACACACTTGTGAAGAAAATAATACTAAAAAATCATTTTCAACAGTGAAAACGAGTTGTGAAATTTTTTTCGCAATGGCGGGGTAAATTAATCAGTTTTTCTATGCGCCCGCATCTAACAATGGCGATCGGCCATAGACTAAAACAATGAGGTTACTTTTTTTTTAGCTTTTCGCGGATAGCGTTTTAGCCACGTACAAAATGGGGAATTTCAAGTTTTCTTCATTGCAGAGAAACAAAAGTTATATTTGAGGGCAAGTTTTATTTATTAAACACGTACAAGTTGAAATTATCTAGTTGAATACGAAGTTGCATGTAATGAGCAAGCAATATGTTAGGTTCTAGCATTTTGCTGAATTGTTTGACTAGAAGCTATGCCACATTTTATGTATTTAATGGACATCATGGAAATAGTAATTACTACCCATATCATGTTATGGATATAGTAAGTACTACTTCCATGACAGGAATAGAAAGGGATTAATGTCGAATGGGACACTTTTAATTGATTAACAGTGTTACATTTTATTATATTGATAATACTTCAATTTTAACTGCATTAGAATTACTGACTTATTTTATTAATTTTCATTGGATTGATTTGTGACACTTTTAAAATTATTTTACTTTAAAAGTATTTAAAATGAAGGCAGGAAACCATAAAAAAAAAAATATAACTCACTTGTGAATAATAGTAATGAAAAAGTCACAGTTTGATTACAGGTATCATTATATGCCTAATTGCGGTGAAATTAGAGCCACTTTATGAGCAAGTGTGTTGAAAAATATATTATCCTTCGCCGCCTAACATCCACTAGCTGGGGAGCATAGACACAAGTACTACGCACATCTGGCCTATGGAGAGTTCGCATGCCCAATGTGGCATCGATCCGTTCACGCTAGAGAAATCGACATAGCACTAAATGACACCTGCCGCAACGTAACTGGGTGTTTGAAACCAACCCCACTAGTGATATTGTACCCACTGGCGGGTATAGCTCCACCAGAAGTTTGTCGCGAAGTAGCCAGCCGCATCGAGAAGGCCAAACAGGAACGGGACAGTCGGAACCCCCTATATGAGCATAAACTCCAACCTGCGCGCCTGAAGAGTCGTAAGAGCTTCTTGAGACATACGACCTCCACGAAAGCCAGTGCAACTGACGAGAGATGTGAATTATGGAAACATACACACCCTACTCCTCCACACTTCATCACTCCGGCAGAGAATCTGCCCCCTGGTAACGAACTGCAATGGCCAATCTGGAAATCCCTAAATCGATTGGGGTCTCAGGTTGGCCGCTGTAAAAACAATCTGGCCAAATAGAATATCATAGACCCATCCAAAACATAGTGCCATTGTGGGTCCCCTTCGCAAGATATGGCCCACTTCCTTGTCTGCCCTTCATGCCCGACCACCTGCACCTTACATGATTTGAACGTAGCAAATCTACATACTGGTCAGACATAATATGAATGGTTGTATAGTTTGAGTTAATCGACACGAAAGAGGAAGACCTTGAGAACAATTTGAGAATTGCAACGACCAATATAACACCATAGATAGTAAACAATGTCAAACATCTCATTGATTAAAATTTCCTGTTTGTAAAATTTCGTAAATACGGAATGTTTTCTTTGTGTATCGGCCCGTTGAACTATAATTAAAGTATTCTCGGCCCTCGACTTCAAAAAGGTTGAAGTGCCCTGCGCTATGCAGTAGTAAATTCTTCGGCTGCAAACAGCGCTACTCGCAGCGAGTAGCGCGGTTCACATCCGCCATTAAGTTTGACACTAAATATAGTAATAATATAGGCAACTCTATCATACACTGTAACACTGATACTTATTGGGGTATTTCCACAGTTGAGCAAGTGGGGCTAAATAAGTATCTAGAACCGGTCATTAGGTCAATTAAGTATTTATCGTGTTCTGCAGTAATATCAATCATTAGCAAGTCCATGTACGTATGTAGATACATATGTAGGAACTACGTAGGTGACTTTATTTATTTTTATGTTATCTAAAGGCTGAATGGCCAAACTTACCTAATAGTGACTGTGGGCAGGACACTTTGCTCCAGAACGGATGGTCGATGAGGATGAAAAGTTCTGGAGTGGCGACTGCGTACCGGAAGGCGCAGGTTTGGTAGATCATCCTTATGTGTTACAACTGTTACAACCCTTATTACAAGGCAATAAAGCCGACATTTGAACTCTCTAGTAAAAGTCTCAGTTTTCATTGCAAAGCCAATGCTGAATTGCAGTTATCGCACATTAGCGGATTTTTTATATTAATTTAGTTAGTTAGATTCTGTAAGCCGTCGCGTAAACCCAAATTCGTTAGACTTATCTCGAGAGATACAAGAGATTATAGAAAGTCATTATTTTGGTTGGTGTATTATTAAGTAGAACTTTAATCAAAAGTGTAATTTTGGATTTTTGTGAATAAACAAGTGGTTTGGTAGAAGATAGTTTTTTTTTTTTTAAATAGATCTAGAAGGGGTCGGCCGTGTAACAGAACGATCGATGTGGCGACACTTCGGAGTATGTCCAGCAGCAGTCGTCCGTCCGTCGTCCGTCGGCTGATATGATGGTTAATGATGATGAACCACGCGTTTGACCACTATCTCACCTGATGGTTAGCGAAAGCGATAATGTAGTCAGTCGACAATGTGATGAAGTTAGAAAGAAAAATTTAAATTAATATATTTATTTATGTAAACACAAATACATTTTACAGAGAAAAGAAATATTACAGATTGAAGAGCACAAAGGTACTGCTTATTTCATTAGAAATTTCTTCCAGCAGACCCGCGACAGGAAAGTTGTATGATAATCGAAGACACGTGCAGTGTGTAAGGAAACTTAAAATAGACAAAAACAACATTTATCTAATCACAGATAAATTACACAGAAATACTTGTTATTATAGAAAGAGGTTCGTTCGAGTTCAAATTTAATTGTAAAGACAAGCGCGACGCGAAAATGCGACAACACGTTTTCATACAAAAATTGGTTCTACGCAAGGAATATAGTACTCTCTACCGTTCTACGGATAATGTTTCCCTAGGTACAATCCGTAGACGCAGGTATCTATCAATTTCCATAAAAAAAGTTGGCGCATTGTCACATCGTGCCTATCTGCAGGTGCCTAACTTAACACGTGAGTGTTAATTAAAATAGGTGATTTCAAAAGTTAGTCAGTTTATTTACGTTATTTTCATATTCAAAACTGCGTCACGAACTTCATCAAAATGGGGTTTGTTTATAAACTACGAATACAGAGCACCCGAGATTCTGTTATCTCTGACTCATAGATTTGATTAGTTATCTAATGAAAATAATAATAACAAGTTTACATAAACATCAAGACATGGAAAAGACTGAATTTTATTTAACCCACTAAAAAAGGTAGAGTTTCCCAAATTACGTTAGGTTCGTGAAGACGTATTTTTTTGTGTCAGTCAGTGTCATGTGGGATATAAAATAAAGGGCCCGCACTTCGATCAACAATTGTTGATCGAAGAGCCCGAAGAATATATTCCAAATATGTAGGAAACTCATTGAAATGTAAGAAATAAAAACTCGACTGTAATGATGAACTAAAAAGTTCCAAACAAACAAATCACCTTTCAAGTAGTCTGATGCAGTTGGTGGCATTTATTTTAGCAATCACAGATTTAATTCACACTCCGGTTTTTTTATACAAACCTATTTTAAAGGTGAAGATCTCATGAAGACCTTCAGATATAAATGATAGCAATTTATAAAGGATGACAGACAACAACTAAGAGCAAAACCCAAATCAAGAATTAATAAAAAGGAGGATCGTAAATCAATATGTTTAAAAACTGGCACACTAATAAACTTGACCTAAGACCTTCATACGATACGATTGGCAAGCAAATTAAATTACATTATCGTAAACCGTCAAGTTGGGCACAAACACTGGCCACACGGCCCAACATACATTACGTCCCACACATGGTAATCCTTTATCGAAATACAAAGAAGAAGCACAATGAAAGTGGTATTGGCGTGTTGGCCGGCGAATGCACGCCAAGAAATATCAATTGAATTAAGAACATGGAACATGGGAGGTTTCTCAACGGACTGCGCTGCGGAACACATCCAGTTTCTTGTTAGCATCTGTTGTGAGTGCACGCGTTTGAAGTGAATTTATTACAAGAGAGAAATAGAAATATGGGTAAGTGATTACTTGTGAAATAAATTAACAGTACAAGGACAGTGATGGATGGACTGTGTGAAAGATGACAATATGATTAGAAAGAAGTTGTCTTCTGATATAACGACTAAAAAGGGAAGTATGGTAGAAGAAGATATAGCTACTGAGCCGATCGCAAATAAATTTTGGAATAAAAGCAAAAAGAGAATACATTATTCTAAAAAAGATAGAATAGAAATACATTGAAATTAATATAACTAATTTAATTATGTTCCTTTTAGAACAGAGCAGCATAAACGGATATTTTTGTACGGATCACACTTTATAAATTCCCAAAAAATATCAAATATATATTATATTTATCCTAGATAATCCGACAACGTTATGTCCTAAAAATCAGTAAGACCTAAGTAAGAAAATTAGAGGTTTTTCTTCCATCGACTATTGCTTTCAAATAATCGATTTTCTCACTACCTCACCCAAATCTAATCGTGTGTTTATACAACCAAGAATCAATAATAATAAAACACAGAATCTTATAGTTCAAACGGTTCAAACAATACCTCGTTTTCTAGTGTCTATTGTGATAGGTCGAATAGAAGTCCTACAAGATTTTGCCTCCTCTCATTGGATTATAGTCGTATTCGATTTTCTTTAGAAATTCTCAGAAAATCTGCTCGTTTTCTTATCTTTTCGATTGATGCGAAATATAGTTTTCTTATTAAATACTAGCTGTGCCCGCGGCTTCAATCCCATCAACTGCCTACCCTACCCTACTTACCTACCTGCCTACACTACTTGCCTTGCTACCTACCTTTCCTGCCACCCTAACAATATTTATGTAGCGACATTCTGCCGCGGAGAATCTTAACACCGCCATTCAGAAAATTATTTCAAATGCACAACGCCATCTATAGAATTTAGAGTTAAACTGTCCGAGTATCTGAATTGCGTGTACTGTGATATTTTACTTCTGGAACACTTTAAATTCATCTAACTTTTGATAGAGTGGACCGATTGCGATGAAACCAAATTTACGTAATACTTCGAGTTACGCACAATTTTTATGAGTACAAGTTATCTATATTAGTTACGTACATTTTACGTGATGCGTGCACAACTAAACAGACACACAGACAAAAAAGCCAAAACTGCTGGAAATGGGTTCTGTTGGTTGTCTTTTAACACCTTGGCAATTTTCTTTTTGAAGTATTTTCAATGAACAAAAACGACTTTTCTACAGATTTATTATATGTATTGATATTGATGATGATTTTGATTATGTTTGGCGCAGTACAACTGTTCAGATGATACGATAGAGTTGATATGTCTCTACTTTTGTCTTGCTTAAAACACTTGCGTTCAAATCATTCTTAATCAAAGGCCTTCAAAGATCTGAAACCATAGACAGACAGACAATGTCCCATTTCCACGTTTATCCCACACACTAGCACCCTAGATGAACTCGATATGCGTGTCTACCTACTGGATCCAAATAGTATGATAAAATGTGCTTTCCGTAAAAGAACAAGAAGGAGATCTAATATTCTGTTTTATTCTGTCCTTACGGCATCATGACAGTCCTAACTAATAGCTCACCTGCTAGGGGGAAATCCGGGCAGCAACGAGATGCCATTGGTCCACGGGTCCACCACTTGAATACAAATCAGTATTTGTACAATACAATGCCAATTTACAATGTTTACTTGGCTCTTGAATTTGACTGCCATTTTCAATGTTGACTATTAAACAGACAGCAATACTCGTATTTAGAGGCAATTTTTTACTGTTTGTTTACAATTTGGATTATTTATTGATCGAAGCTGCTTGTGACTGCTGAATTTCTTTTTTTAAAGGGTATTTGACTATATGTCATCTCTCAGCTGAAATAAGTCGACAATTATTGGTCATTGGCCTTCTCCAAGGGTCACATCACTGACCGGTCCTGTGCTTATCGAATCCAGCTCCTTAATGCATAGGTATCTTCCAAATGATAAGGTATCACAAACGAAGAACGTATCTTAAAGAACGCTTTGAGTATCTTGTGCCGAGATGAAAACCTTGCCGTTCCTCATCATCTCTTTCCTTCATTTGTCTCCCCAATCATCAAGTCGTTACGATGAATCCTTTACTGTTCGTGCTGTCCGCTTCTAGAATAATCTTCGTTATTCCATACGGGAAAACCATTCGCTAGATATATTCAGGAGAAGAACTAAGGAACATTTCCTGTCAACATGACGATATGTATGTATATTAGTTATATAGTTTGTATTATGTTTATCCATTGAGTCTGTACATGTATTTGTGTAGTGTATTTAGTTAGGAAGAATTGAAATTTTAAAGTGTTAAGTTTTTGCGCTTTGTTCGCTTTTGTTAACTGTCCTACTGTAACATCAATATACATAAAAAAATTGTCAGTGTGTTAAAGGATAACCAACAGAACCCATTTCCAGCATTTTTTGTCTGTTTGTCTGTTTATTTGTGAACGCATCACGTAAAAAGTACGAAACCAATGTAGATAACTTGTTTTATACATAAAAATTGTGCGTAACTTGAAATATTACTTAGTTTTTGTTTCATCGCAATCGGTTTACTCTATCAGACGTTAGATGAATTTAAAGAGTCTATGAAGTAAAAATATCAGAACACACGCAATACAGATACTCGGATAGTTGAACTCCAAATTCGATAGATGGCGTTGTGCATTTGAAGTCATTTTCTGAATGGCGGTGTTAAGATTCTCCGCAAAAGATTGAACCTAGAAAAAAAATTGGTAGCTAGGTAGGGTAGGGCAGGCAGGACGGTAATTAAGGTAGAGTAGGCAGTCAGTTGACGGGAGCGAAGCCGCGGGCACAGCTAGTCACTAATATATATAACATTTGTGCGCTTTTGTTAACTGTCCTACTGCATCTCTATAACACCAAGGTTTGCTGTCAGAGAATCCAATTATGGATTAAGTAAGCTCTCCTTTGTACATAAGTTGTCTTTTTGTATTTGACGTTTGTTTTGTGTAGGTACAAAACAGAATTATGAATATGAAACGAAGGGTATTTGCCAGTCACTTTTGATATTGCAGCTTTGTCTCTGAATGCCTCGTTGATTGCAAGCGCTAGTGCCGAATATGAAGTCCGGGTCCCGACTCCCGGGTCGGGCTATTTGGGTTATATAATATACTAGCTGCTCCCCGCGGCTTCGCTCCCGACGATCACTCCACAAGACCCGTTTTCGGGATTATAAAATTATAGCCTGTCACTCAGTAATAATGTAGCTTTCTATTGGTGAATGATTTTTTTAAATCGGTCCAGTAGTTTCGGAGCCTATTCGGTACAAACAAACAAAAAAATCTTTCCTCTTTATAATGTATTTCCCGTTCCCGTGGATAATAATAAAAAAAAGCAAACTAAAAAGACGTAAACAAGAAGAAAATCATGCTGTGCAGTCGGAGGATACATATTCGCGAGCTGGCTGACGAAAACCAAAAACAAATGGTCATATTTAAATATCTCTGCCGGCATAACAAGTACTTATGTTATGTCTGGCAGGCTTTGTTGAACTCTAATAGCTATGTCTCGAGGTCATCAATTCTAAAAATATCAATATCATCATCAATACCAATACATTTAATAAATCTGTAGAAAACTTGTTTTTGTACGTCGAAAATATTTCCAAAAAGATTGTCAGGATGTTAAAAGAACAGAACCGATTTCCAGCTTTTTGGAATTATTTGTCTGTTCATATTGCCAGCGGCTTCGTCTGGGTTAAGGTCGAAAATTATCCCGAGGGAACATATTCCGAGATAAAAATTTGATATTAGTGTGATATTAGTGTGATTTAGTTTGATATTAGTGTGATTGTGCAATTCGGTTTTTGTTTTTTTTTTACATCTGGAATTTCTCAGTAATAGTAGCCCGGAGTCCCCCTATTACATACCTGGCAAATTATAGGATAGGTGATCCACTGCCTTCGGGGAATACTTGCATAATGTTATTTTCATCATCATCATTAACCTTTTAATGTGCCCACTGCTGGGACATAGGCCTTCTCTGTCTGAAGGAATGGGCTGTAATCCACCACGCGGGCCCAGTGTGGGTTGGTGGATGTCGCATGTCTTCGAACTTTTGGTTCTAGGACATGCCCCGGTTGCATCTGTTTTCCTTCTGATGTTATGTTATGTTGAAAAAAATCTGGAGGTGAAATGGGGCAAGTATTAATTCCACGCGGGCGTAGCCGTGGTTGTCAATCAATAATCAGTCTGCCTAGAGTTTTCCCAACTAAGCTGGTGTCGGCTTCCAGTCTTAACGGATTCAGCTAAGTACCAGTGTTTTACATGGAGTGACTGCCTATCTGACCTCCATCCTAGTAACTGGGTAACACGGTACCCCTTGGCAAGACTGGTGCCAAATTTCAGGCTTCTGACTATCCGTAACGATTGTCAAAGATCTTCAAATGACAGCTGGGACCAACGGCTTAACGTGATTTCCGAGGCAAGGAAACTCGCTATGTAAAGATGGTCACCCATCCAAGGACCGACCTCGGCAAGCGTTGCTTAATCTTGAAGATTGACACGTGCGGCTGTTATTATTTAGCCACGAGCGAAGCCGCAGGTGGCAGCTACATTTGTCGTAGAACTGACGCCAATCAACGACGTTAGTCACACAGGTCATATGTAGGTACATAATGGAGCAAGAGTGTAGTTTGTTGCAATACAACAACATATTTGTATGTAGGTATGCACATTGCACATACTTAAACTCCATTTGCGATAACATTAGACGTTTACATTCGCCCATTTTACAGCCTGTTCAACCGATTTTGACTTCTATTGCGTTAGTAATACGACAAATGGTAGCTGTAGTAAACAGTTGGTTTTGGTAACAGGTTTATGCTTTTTATGTCATCCTTATGTTTACGGGATAGAACTCAAAATCGGTTGATCGAACTGTAAAAAGATTTGGAAACATGTTTAATGTTATTTCAAATGGAGTATAGTCACTTGGTAAATCAAACTACTGGTTGTATTAGGTACGGTAGTGGTTCCACAGGGTAATGAGAGGAATTCGGTATGTAAAGTATGTTTCAGGTATTTTGTTAGGGTTCCGTAGCCAAATGGCAAAAAACGGAACCCTTATGGATTCGTCATGTCTGTCTGTCTGTCTGTCCGTCCGTATGTCACAGCCACTTTTTCCGAAACTATAAGAACTATGCTATTGAAACTTGGTAAGTAGATGTATTCTGTGAACCGCATTAAGATTTTCACACAAAAATAGAAAATAAAACAATAAATTTTGGGGGTTCCCCATACTTAGAACTGAAACTCAAAAGATTTTTTCATCAATCCCATACGTGTGGGGTATGGATAGGTCTTTAAAAATGATATTGAGGTTACTAATAAAAAAAAAAAACTAAACTGTATAGTTTGCTCGAGAGACACTTCCAAAGTGGTAAAATGTGAGTACCCCCCATTTAACTTCTAAGTCGCAGGCCACGCTGGCGCGACGTGTCTTGCGTCTGCAAGTGTCCCAGCAGTGGGACAATATGGGTTGAAGAAAAAAAAAGAACTGTCAAGTTAACCTCGTGTTGACGACTAGCTCTGGGTTGGGTTTTCCGTGCAAGTGGGCCTTAATCATTTCATTACACGAGGCACTGAAAGTTTCCTTTAAAGAACTTTATGACGTCATTTAGAGGTCAAGTAAGTCAAGTGATTTAAAGCGTTTTTGTGAAAATAAATACGATCTTAAAAATTAAAGACCAAACATTGAAAAATAAGACCAAACAAACCTAAAATCTCGAAATGGTTTTGGAATCGGCACGGGTTAATTTTTACTTAACATACTGAATTGGCAACCACAGCTTGTGACTACAAAGACAAAGACAAAGATATTTTATTTCAAGTAGGCCACCAAGCGGCACTTTTGAACGTTACATTTTACAAATAGTAATAGTTGATTCTACCGTACATTATCAATACTTTCCTTACGAAGCATGGCAGGCGGGTAAATAAAAGTTTGGTTACCTGTAAAATCGCGTTTATAGGTAGATTCAAACTTCTCGTAACACACCGCGAGCGAACTTCACAACCCCCTTAAATTTGAATCGACCAGCAGCCGAATTGCGTAAGTATATTATCCAAAGCAAAAGAATCGATTCTTTCCCAAAACCGACTTTGCGCATTGCATATTGATACGTAAAGTCGTTTTTGGGAAGGAATCGATTCTTTTGCTTTGGATAATATACTTACGCAATTCGGCTGCAGTATTACTGCTATCATCAATGAGAAGATCAAAATCTCATATAGGTCAACCAAACGGGTCACGAACTTACAATAAGGATGTTGCAAAAGAAAAATAAACAGCCAAGAGCCCCTAATTGAATTTAATCCTGTGTGTTGCGCACTTGCGTAAGAAGTATGGAGTTTCTTGCCGGTTCTTTTCCATAGGAAACAACCAATTGGAGCCGTGCACCTATGTAGCTTCTGACATTTCGTAAGTGGCCATGTTGTTTTATGTGAAACAAGCTTCTGCCAGCGGCTCCGCCCGCGTCAAAGTCGAAAATTATCCCGAGGAACATATTCCCGGGATAAAAAGTATCCTTCTTCATATAAGCCGAATGACGTCCACTGCTGGACATAGGCCTCCCCCAAGCATCGCCACAATGACCGGGCCCGTGCGTCTCGTAACCAGCGGATCCCCGCATCTTTCACCAGGTCATCGGTCCACCTGGTGGGAGACCTTCCAACGCAACGTCTTCCGGTTCGCGGTCGCCACTCCAGGACCTCTGCCCCATCGGCCATCCGTTCAACGAGCAATGTGCCCAGCCCACTGCCACTTAAGTTCACAAGACCAGTGCTATTCCTTACTATAATCTATCTCTGTACCAAATTTAATCCAGATCCGTTTAGCCGTTCTGGCGTGATTGATTAACAAACATACATCCATCCAAACTTTCGCAATTGTAATGTTCTTGACAAAACCGGCCAAATAAAAATATTGTTATTGAATAAAATGTCAACGTTTAGAACTAGGCAAATTAAACATGTCAAAATCTAAAATCTTAGAATTAGTCAAATTGATCCTGACAAAATTATACAATCAGTCAAATTGAACACGTCAACACTTAAAACTAGTCGAATTAGATATGTCAACACTTAAAACTAGCCTAATTAAAATAAATTAAACATGTCAACATCCAAAACCAACCGCATTATACATGTCAAAATTTAAAAAAAAATACAAATATATAATAGGGTTGAGATAAAATTAAAACAGAAATTATGCATTAAATAAAATGTCCCTGAAACAATCCTACGAAATTAGAATCGCTATTAAAATAAAATATTACTGAATTAAAGATTGTGTTGTTACAAGAAGTTATACATTAATTATGATTTATAGCTATCACGGTTCATTAGAATCAGCCCGGCGACAGACGGACAGACAGACAGACGGACCGCGGATTCTTAGTAATACGGTACGGTTTTTACCCTTACGGATCCCTAAACACAATGTAAAAAAAAAAAAAAAAAAAAAATCTTTTGCCTCTGCCACTACCTCCTTGTTTTGGGCAAATGTAGACCAGTCATTTCTTTAGGTGTCAAGCTCCTCCAGCCATCTTCGCCTGGGGGGTGACCATAAGCTCTTAGAGCGGTATCAATTTGAGATCGAATAAGGGACAGATGTATATGACTTGTATACATCTGTCACTTACTTGATCGCACTCCAAATTAGTGGACACAGCCATAAATGAGACATTTGATTGCCACTGGTTGCCTTAAACCGACTCCTGTGCGAATGCTGTACCCTCTGATCGGTATTGCGCCCCCGGAAATTCGCGGAACTATAGCGGCCCGCACAGAGAGGGCAAAACTAGAAAACGACCCACGCCACCCAATGCACGGGTGCGGCTTGGTGCCTCAAAGGCTGAAAAGCCGAAAAAGCTTTCTGAGCTGTGTGAGTCCATCTGATGGTAACGCCGCGGAGAGATGCGATCTTTGGCGGGAGAAGCTCAAGCCTCCTGACTACTTCATTGAGCCATCGGAGAATCTCCCGCCTGGGCATGCGTTGCCATAGCCGACCTGGAAAACTCTTAATAGACTCCGCACGCAGGTCGGCCGCACCAAAGACAACCTCCACAGGTAGGCATTCTCGGATGGCTCCAATCTTCAGTGTTTGTGCGGTGTCTCCCCGCAGACCATGGTCCACCTTTCGTCATGCACGGCCTGCCCTGTCACCTGTGCATATGAAACATTAAGGCTGCGTCATCGGTTGGTATTGCCTTGGCAGAATTCTGGGCCAAACACAATATTTAGAGACCATTTTTGCACAATATTTAGAAGACTTACTCGATCTCAAATTGATACCGCTCTAAGAGCTGGTCACCCCCCAGGGTCTGCCGTGATGTCATGTCACCGTACATTTGCCGGGACCCACATTGTGATAGCTTTAGCGCAAGAATTGTTCGCTATTTAAATTTCAATTTAAACGTAGATAAACACGTGTAATCTAAAAGTGATCTTCATACCAACTCGATGGCAGCGCAAACCTGACTGCTCGCCCTTGACTCACTAACATTTTACAACCAGAGGCTGCGCTGTTTGTCGATAAAACTTAATTAGCAAATAATTTTTGCATACTATAAACATAAAATCCACTGATCAACATCAATCAACCTGGGTAGCCTTCTCCCAACCATGTCGGGGTCGGCTTCCAGTCTGATGCAACTATACCCTATTCGCTGCAGCAAAAAATAGAATTTACCTAAACAAACCCAGTTATCCCAGTTGTAAACAAACCATAAAAAAGGTTTTTACAGTGTCTTCATTGCTATCACTAAAATAAAATATTAAAAAAAATATCATAAGAAGATGTTTATTTCATACAACAAACAAATACACACATGCACATATGTCAAACATTTAAATAATTATTTTCTTAGCTGTATTTTACAAATATATCAATATTTTTAAAGAATAAAGAAAAAAGAAAAAACCTTTTTTACAAAAATTACTACCGACCGACTTCCAAATAAGAAAACTATAAAGTGAAAAATAACTATATTTTTGGAAGTCGGTGTCCATAACGCAAAAAAAAATGGTACTAAAATACCACTCATCGGAAATCACCTACTTTCCGCACTTGTAGCATAAATAACTATTGTTTTTGGGAGTCTTTGGTAGGTACAATTTTTTTGCGTTATGGACACCGACTTCCAAAAATAAAGTTATTTTTCACTTTGTCGTTTTCTTATTTGGAAGTCGGTAGTATCTTTTTGTAAAAAAGTTTTTATTATTCACTTTTTAGTTGTACTTACCTAAGAGAAAGTAAGGTACTTACCTATAATGCCAGGATTATCCGAATATCATGAAACTGAACATAACCGGTGAAATGAGAGTGTACCAAGGTGAACTGTACACATCTGCGTACCACTTTAGAGCGTACTGGCGAGATGTTATGTAAAGAAATGGTATAAACAGTAAACAGACATGATATTGCAGCAATCCCGAGAGATTTGCCGTTATTTATTGAACAGTTCTGTTGTATATATCAGAAGTTCTTTATCAGATATTCACCAAATTAAAATGGGACCAATTTCGGAACATACTCTTTCACACAAAAAATCAATTTTCAAAATCGGTCCACAATTGACTAAGATATCGGTGAAAATACAAAATAAAAACAAACATAACAACACGCGAACATAGAACCTCCTCCTCAGAAGTCGGTTAAAAATAGGAATTATTACAACCAAAACAATAGCCGACATTCAAAAGCTTCTTGAAAGCCTGGAGTTTGGAACTATTATGATAATTAATTTAAGAGTGCTACAAAAGAAACTATTTTGCGTTGTAAGATTGTATTTTTTAAATTAGTCGGATTATGACCGTTTGACATTTGTTTGTTTACCTTCCATTTTTAACGACTTCAAAAGGAGGTTCTCAGTTTGACCTGTCTGTATGTGTGTATGCATGTATATCTATGTTTTTCCGCGATTTGCTCGCGGTTGGCTAAACCAATTTTGATTATTCATCTATTAAGGAATAAGTATCTCTCAACTTAGGTCATAGTCCAAGTTTTATCAAAATCGGATAGCCATTTTTCAAGATATGGATTATATAAACGAGCTCTTTAGCGACAAACGGTAAGAATGTGTATATTGAATTATTATGGATGTATTGTCAATCCTTTATGTATCTTTCTATGTAACTTGCTCAATTTGTAGTGATGGTGAACCAACACTAAAAACAACAATAAAACATTATTTGAGAGCTTATTAAAAATATTCCTTTTTGAGAGCTTCCGGAATTGTTCCTCTTTAAAAGTTCTAAAAAAAGTCCGCGTCAGCATAATTATGTCTATCTTTTAAGATTGACTCATTATATCCTTTTTTATGGTAATTGAATTTGTTAATTAGCGAAGGAGTTTTATCAACACCTATACTAATATTATAAAGCTGTAGAGTTTCTTTGTTTGTAGTTAGGTAGGTAGTGGTGGGTCAGCTAGTTGAGGATAATAATATTTTTCCTGTTTACATGGTATAAGAAAAATTGCAACTAATGACGCAGGGGTACGGACCTATTTCTTGGCCTATTGCTTTACCAACCTTCAGTAGCTATAACATAGTATAAGTAGTATGCAAGCCCCACGGATCGATCGTCAAGGTTAAGCAACGCTTCCTGACAGTCAATCCGTGTAAGGATGTCCATCTTAACAAACCGAGACGTCCTCCTAGCCTCTGAAAGCACGCTAAGCTGTTGGTTAATTTGTAATTTGTAGAGATAGAGATCTCTGTACTTTATTTACAACACCTATTTACCCTTATATATATTTTGTTAATCTAATATAGGCTCGCGCTTGACCACTATCTCACCTGATGGTAAGCGATGATGTGGTCGATGATGGAGCACGCTTGCTTAGAAGTAACCTATTTTCTCTTGACTGAGAGACCCCTAGATTGTAGCTATCGGGAAACAGACTCCGGCATGGAATTCCACTCCTTAGCTGTACGCATTATAAAAGTATTATATCTTATTTATTTTTACCGATTTCAAAAAAACAGAAGGAGGTAATCAATTCGACACGTATGTATGTAATATTGTTGGGACTGCACAATATTCACCTATGTCAAGACGTGTCAAGTCGGTGTCTTGACACCGACTTCCGAAACGAAAGTTATTTTGCACTTTTTAGTGTTTTGCTTTTGTAGTCGGTTTATTTTTTGTGAAAATATTTTTGTCCTAGTTGTTAACGATCTTTTGTGTCTATTGGCCTTGTTTGTTCTGTCTCCTGCTTGATATAGAGGGAAGTGGAAATTATCCGCTCCGTTATTCTTTTCTGATTAATTTCGTTGCGGAATCCGAGACAGTTAAATTCATTCGCCGGGACTTCGTCGAGCTTCATTGCTGCGGCGCTTTTCTGGTGATTCTGTTTTTCAGGAGTTGCAGTGGTTTAGGAATAGATTTTGAGTTTGAGATCTTTGACAGTGTTTACCGATAGCCAGAAGCCAGGATATCTGAGGTGATAGACTTCCCCCCGTGACGTCAAAGAGGGGCCCGCGTGGAACACTACGCGCAGCCACCTCGGGTCCCAACATAGATGAAAAATTACAGGCAGATTGTTTGAGTATGCAACGATACATTCGTTGCATACTCAATCAATCTGCCCATCCCTTATTTTTTTGTCACTTACAAATCATTGTCTATGTACTATAATCTTATTTTAATTCTCGATTTTATTACAAATATATTAGGGGTATATATAAGCAACCTTCTGCTTTCATTGTTTCGATGCAATATTGAATCATGTGGGAACAATGTAAGGCCAAGCGAACGGCCCTCTTATGTTCACTTGCCAATCAAGGTTTGGTAGGTTTATTTACATAGGTAGATCTGTCAAAATTATCATGGTTCCACTATGAGAGAGGGACGGAGCTATACAAGACAAATATCTATTTCTATGATAGTTTTGAAACGTCATGGGAGTGACATTAGCTTTTAGAGTAAGGTTATTTTGAGTGTGTGTAAGGTACAGATGTATATGGCTTGTATACAACTGTCCCTTACGCACACTCGAAAAGTTAAGCCACAATTTCTGTACAAAAGGAAATTTCGGACACCTACGCTAAATAAATACTTAACCTAACACTTATTGCCTAAATTAATGACATTTTGTTTTGTTGCCAGGTTCCGCTACTATTCTGCTGTCCATCGTGGCTGTGGTGCTGATGGTGTCATACTCTGAGGCTTGTGAGTACCTATCATAACTTTTTTTTATTATTGAAAGGCTCGCGTTTGACCACAATCTCACCTGATGGTAAGCGATGATGTGGTCGACGGTTCGCTTGCCTAGGAGTAAACTATTCACTCTTCACTGAAATACCCCCAGGTTGTAGCTATCAGGAAACACAGACTCCGGCAGAGAATTACATTCCTAAGATTTACGCACCATAAAATCGAATTCCAGACGTTTTTAATACACGTTGGGTTTACAAAATTGCCCACTCATTTAATAAACCTACAGAGAATCAGAAACAAACACTACGCAATTTATGGTGTCGTCATCCTTTGACTTCACGGAGTAACATAGAGCACGGAGGCGTATCTGCGGCCACGGCTAGAGACGGAATAGTCGAGAACTTTCCATTAAAACCAAGCGTGTCAGTGAGATTCACCGTATGCTCATAGAAATCGACGACCCGTGATATCGTCGTCATTTGTTTGAGATTATCTGAGGACCCTAAGGTCCCGGACCTTTGAAGGCGTACCAGGGGCCGACACCAACTCGCAGAGGCCTTGTTAGAAGGTAGGATGCGGCAATTATCCCTGTATGCACTAGTGAGCACCCAAGGACAATACCACCGCACTATTCCCAAACCACTGCAACTCCTGAAAGCCAGAATCAACAGTGGCGACCACCAGAAAAGCGCCGAGGCAATGAAGCTCGACGAAGTCCCGGAGAATGAATATAACTATCTTGGATCTCGCAAGGAAATTAATCAGAAAAGAATAACGGAGGAGTAGGAAAAAATACAAATTTCCACTTCCCTCCATATCAAGCAGGAGAAAGAACAAACAAGTCAGAGAAGACAGAGCACCGAAGGATAATCCCCGGCTGGTGCAGGAATATTGCAGAATATGGAGACGAAACACATTGGGCTATGAGTTTGGGAGGTTTCGTGGTTACCTAAAACTATAGAAGGACTATTGGCCCCTGCCTGACCACTGTTGATCTACACGGTTATAAAATGGCAGTGGATGACTTGCACACTCAATTAATGGGCCCCCCATAAGCAGTCACCTAGCACTTTAGTGACGTAGTGCCAAGGGGGCAACATATACGGAGTAGCTTGAGGAGTGGAGAGGTATACCACGGCTATCAGAACAATCCCGGATGTACGGTCAAGATCCCTACCAGTTCTGGGTTAACTCAATTATCAGCCTAAAATCATCCTCTGTTGGGTACGTAGTCCCAGTAGTTGGAGATTATAATAATAGACAATCAGTCTATAATAGACCTTCTTTCCTTTGTGCCATGCTTCCCAATTCTTTGCGTCCGGTTTCCCCCACAACTCTTATGATGTCGTTGATTTAACGTGCTTTTAGACGCCCTTGATTTCTATGGCCCAACCTTGGCCAGCATTCGGAATACCTTAGACCTACCTCTAGCTGCTATCCTCGCGTCCAACGTCATTTGAGACGCGGTCACCGACATAGTGGAAGTTTGGTGTTACGACATAATTATTCTGACTATATATACTCGTAATATGGGTACATACATCGCAGCGAAATGAACGCCACCAGTTTCGCATCCAACGGAGGTCCACCTTTAATGGTGGAAGGCCTTCCTTTTTTTTTTTTTGGTTGGGAAATCTTCCAATGACTTCTCCCGCTCTGGGTAAAGCGGGAGGGCGTGTCAGACTTTTACTGACTAAAACCCACCCGTGTTCCTTCAGTTGCTTGTGCCAGGGCCGGCCGCGGTAAATCTCTTTCAAATTTATCCGCGACCCTCAATTTATCCGCGACCCGTGGAAGGCCTTCCTGCCAACTCATCGCCATCCGGTTCGCGGTCGCCATTACGCGTGTACGAATGTTATTAGGGCTTCTCTAGTCACTGCCGTTGCAGCTATTCCGTGCTCTGTGATCAGGAACAAAGACTACGCAATCCATAGGTACATTTATATTCGTCATTCTTCCTTTGACGTCATGTAGTCCTAGTACCTACGGTCCGGCCGTTTAAGTAATTTATTCAATCAGACCACCGTTTAAGGAGAACAATCATTAAACGACCACTTAGAAGAACAGATATATAAACGGCATATTTTGTCCTTTAACAAATAATAATAATACCGGCCTATAACAGTCCCAGTGCAGGGCAAAGGACTCTTATCATACAGAGAAGGAATAAACATTAATCATCATTTCGGATTGCTTAATTCGAGTTGGCGATCGCTGTCTGTGTGTTTATGCGCGCTAATCTTAGAAATGGCTTAACCGATTTGTGTGCGGTTTTCAGTAATGTATTGTGGTAAGCTTCACTTAAAATTTAGTTTTTGTTTTATTTAAATTAGTTAATAAAAGGAGCTCGTGGCTAAATAATAACAGCCACACGGGTCGATCATCAAGGTTAAGCAATGCTTGACGAGGTCGGTCCGTGGATGGGTGACCATTCCAACATACCGAGTTTCCTCCGTGCCTCGGAAAGCACGTTAAGCCGTTGGTCCCGGCTGTTATTTGAAGATATTTGACAGTCGTTACGGGTAGTCAGAAGCTTGAGATCTGACACCAGTCTTGCCAAGAGGTACCGTGTTACCCAGTTACTGGGTTGTGGAGGTCAGATAGGCAGTCGCTCCATGTAAAACACTGGTACTTAGCTGAATCCGGTAAGACTGGAAGCCGACCCCAATATAGTTGGGAAAAGGCTAGGCAGATGCAGATGATGAGTTAATAAATAAAAAGTTATCACGTCGAACATTAGTTTTTCGATAAAAAATGCTAGCTCAGTTAGATTTGCCACTGACCAAGAGACCAGAATCATGCAGTAAAAATAATCCCAGGGCTGGACATAACTTTATAACTGGTGACTCTAAAACTACTAGGAGAATAGAAATATAAAGAAAAGAAGTATATCCGGAGACGGAATCAGGTGTGGTAAAGACTCTCAAACTACAAGGAGATCAGAATCATGAAAACTAAATCGATAACCAGAATTTATTGGCAAAATCAATATTAACGCGAGCGAAGCCACTGGCAGAAGCTAGTTAATTATATGTTTTAAGTCATTAACAGATTCACAGACGAGTATAATACTCACAAAGGATCTTTGTGTCTCGGAATTGGCTGTAACACCCTGTGCAGTAGCTATTTTTGTGTCAATGTTGAAGGTGAAGATAACATTGTATAACTGCCTCTTTCACTCGCTAACGTTTGTCGCATCATCCTATCTCGCTTACTATATACTTTGCACTATACTCGATGACAAACTGTTTCTTGCACAATGGTTGGCAGAGCCAACAGCATACTAATCATGTCTCATTTTCCATTCCAGCTGGAAACTGCCCCCTACCGTCGAAGGTCTACGGCTGCAGCCCAAAGTGCGTCCAGGACTATGAATGCGGCAACGGCAAAGTTTGCTGCAACAATGCCTGCAACGCCAAGTCCTGCACAATACCGGCAGCTAACGGCTCTGGGTCTAGCAGCTCCAGTAAAAGCCAGTGTAAGTATTTTCAAATTTTATTATGAATCTAGAGGCTTTAGACAAGTCTTCTTCTTCTTTACGTGTTGTCATAATCCATCAGTCTTTTTTAATGTTCCCACTGCTGGGACACAGGCCTCCTCTCTGTGACAGGGAATGGGCCGTAATTCACCACGCGGGCCCAGTGCGGAATGGTGGATGTCACATGTCTTTCGACTTTTTCTCGGTCTAGGATATGCCGGTTTCCTCACGATGTTTTCCTTCGGCGTTTTGAGAGCAGTGGTGATGAAATAATTTACACAAAAGCGCCTGCTTCGGTTCGAACCCTCGACCTACAACTTGTAAGTCGTGGCCGTTACCACTGGGCCATCACTGCTTTCTTGTATCCACTCTTTACGTGTTGATTGGACACAATTTTTATTTTTCAAACTTAACCGTCTTCTAAAACTCGAATGCAGTAAGCATTCGAGTTGTTTTCATATTGCGTAAATATGATCATGTCTCTGCGCAACGGTCGCTTCTAATGTGGCTTCACATACGCCAGCGCAGAGAGCAAAGGGCTCTCACTACATTGTACTCGTTTTTTGACTCTCCCAATTCCCGCTAGTTATCTGGCCCCTCACTTTTAATACATCTGTGACAAACACAATTAAAATCTACGATCTTTCAATAACCGTCTTCTTCAATGTCCTACTCACCGCACTGACTTCATTCACCGTTCCTTCTTCGTTCAGTCTATTTCTCTGTGGAATGCGCTCCCACAGGAAATCAGTATGGCAACCAACGGACTAACCTTCAAAGACAAAGTTCGCGACCACCTTCGCAAGAAGTTGGCAGCAGTATCGTCACAGCGCAACTTTTTTGCTATTGTCTATTTCTACTAATTGATTAGGTGTATTCCTATATTTCTATTATGATTTATTGTGTAGATTATATTGTATTTATTAATTATTTCTAGCTAATATTTATGTATTGTATATATATTTAAATCCATTCATTATCGTGATTGCACCTACCACTATTTATCTTTGCATCACCCAAAGGTTGACTGGTAGAAAATGCCTAACTAAGGCATTAAGTCCGTCTCTGTACATTTGCGTGCTTAAAGTATTAAATAAATAAATAATAAATTTTGTCCGACCAGAATGTGGCCACGAGACCACTCTGTCTTTGACTTCATACAAGTCGTGGAAGTCGTGATGAAATTTAAAGTTCAATAGGTCAATGCGAAGTTAAAAAATTCATCGAAACAAATTTTTGTAAAAATTTGTTTCGATGAATTATTTTTTTAAGCTAAAGCTGACTTTGGTGCTTCTCAATCCTTTGTATTCCAAAATTTATAAAAAAAAATACAGTATTTATCTACTCACACAACGAGCTCTAAACAACGATACACCCTCGATAGGGTAGGCCAAATTTTATTTTTTTGCCCCTTTTTCTAGGGAGCCTCAAAATATTTTTTGTCAATTTTTATGGCTTTGGGTCAACAAGACGCTTACACTGTGAAAAATTGAAGACTGTAGCTTCAACCGTTTGGCTTTAAAACCTGTGAGACAGACGACAGACAGACGGACACGTGAGTGACAACAATAGGGCTCCGTTTCGGGTCAAGTAATCAATCCCTTACGCCATCGTTGACAGAATACTGTTTTTAGACTTTGTGTGAGCGACAATCGGCTCTACGAAGTAAGCCGCTACAAACTTAGCAATATTGAGTTGTGTGGTATCTTCTGTCCAGAACATGACCCACATGTTGCATATTTGCTGGAAGAGATTTCTTTAGAAATAATCATAATTTTTTGTACAATTTTTCTGTTTCTTTGTTCTTGTTTTCAATATAATATATTAATTGTTAAATAAACTACCCCATACACTTGCAATTTTAAAGTTGCATGTAATGAACGCCACGGGCACTGCTTAAGGAGCCCATTTTTTTCTAAAAATTAAACGAAACAGACCAACCCAATAGAGCGAACGGAACGTGGACGCGACGCGATTGGTCAGTCGATTCTTGTGTCAACTGACCAATTCCGCGCTCGAAACGATGCTAAAACCTTTAGCACCGTTCCGAGTGCGGAATTCCCCGCGCCCAAAGGGACCTAAAAAACGACTCGTGCGCATCTAACGACTCTTGCAGTTACGTGCCGACAACTATTCACGGAAACGCCGATGCAGCCACTCCTCGAGTCGGCTTTACGATATTGTCAAAACTTTCTATACAAACCAAACATTTCGGTGGTGATGTAACTCACAGAGCTCCATGCTCGGTGAGATACATAGGCCTCCCACAATTTCGCCATTTAGTTATGTTTAGTCTTATGTAATCCAAGGCATTCTGCCTCAGTTTTAATTCAATTATATGTATGAAAATCTAACCAAAATCTTTATATGTTCCAGCGGGAGCCGGCATCTACTGCGACAACGTGAAGTGTAACTCGTTCGAAGTCTGCAAACTGGACCCTAAGACCAAGCGCAACAAGTGCAGCAGAGCCTGAACAATACAGCTATATAGCTTATAAGTTTCATCCATAGATTTAAATAGTAAAGATACGGCCGTCTGAAAATTTGCTTATAAAGTACTCTCCAGTCTTCTTGGCCACCCTGAAGTTGGCTACAATATCTGCGCAGTAGTAAATGTCATACAAAAACAGCACCGCGGAGTGCCTTGCGCATCAGAAAGCCTGGCCAAGAATATTGGCAATTACTGTACAACTCGTTCATCATACAAGAACAAGAAAGTGCTCACGACCGCTCCCGAAGATAGCCGACCGCGTGGCGAGTTCGGTTCGGTGTAGTATGATCTATGTATGCCTAAAATGTAGCGTAGTAAAATTGCGCGGTCCGGCCCTGTCCTTACCTATATAAGTCAATGGTTTTATCATCATTTTGTATCCTGATTAAAACATTTTTTTTACTTGCTAGGAGTTGCTGTCGTTTTTTTTTGTGTTTGCATATTAGGCCCATACCCAGATGTCGAGAAAGGTGATGAAGAAAAAACGCGACTACCTTGGCAGAATACTCTTGACTTACCAAATACAAGCTTGTGGTAAAAAAGAAACCCGAGTCAAAAAATAAACTTGAGCGAGACTAAATAAGCTCAAAATAATACATCTGCATAAATATAATTTCAATTTACTATCACACGCAAGTTATTACAAAAGCATTTTACACAATTGAATAAAATAAAAATAAGTACTTTAACACAAAGGAAATGGTCATGGGCCCCAAACTAGCCACAGCCTGTGTCTGGGTGGCCCAAGATTTTATGGAATTAAAAAAATAATAATGTGCTGACAGGTTCACTGTCCACAGACCACATACGGTCTGTAGAGAGACTAGCCTGTGTCTGGGTGGCCCAAGATTTTATGGAATTAAAAAAATAATAATGTGCTGACAGGTTCACTGTCCACAGACCACATACGGTCTGTAGAGAGACTTCCATATCAAAGTCATCTGATACTGTGGACGTAAGGAGAAAGTCTCGTATTGAATGCGGACTTGGCAGGACACATCATCACAGGCAGGGCAGGACATAACTGGACTTATGGACCATTCCCACTCTGGAGCCTGGACAGTGAACCTGTTAATAAAAACAATTTGATAGGGATAGACTCAGTCCATTATTTATGTTTATGCGAAAGACATCGCCTTTATAGTACTATCGTCTCCTTTACTCGCATTAAGAGGAAACGGGGGCAGAGAGCGCCGACTGAATTTCCTTAGTAAAAAGTCATAATTCGAGGTTTGGCTCTCGTCTCTTTCCTCCTCCAATATTATACCAATATAAAAGATATTCCGTAAACTGAAAATTAAAGATATATACTATGCCCCTATGTTTTCCATTTTGATGATACATTATCTTTAGAAGCACTAGAGCACTCAAAAATGCTCAAAATTGCTCTGTACAAATTTGACAAACATAAATCACAGAGGCTTAGTGTACAAATTTGACAAATATAAATGAAAAAAGGAAAACATAAGGACATAGTATATATCTTACTTTAACAATTTATGAAATATCTTTTAAATTGGTCCAATATTGGAGGAGGAAAGAGACGAGAGCCAAACCTCGAATTATGACTTTTTACTAAGGAAATTCCCTCTCACAGAGAGGAGGCCTGTGTCCCAGCAGTGGGAGTATTAATAGGCTGATGATGTGATGTGACTAAGGAAATTCAGTCGGCGCTCTCTGTCCATCTTTCCTCCCAGATTCTCAAACCGGCTATTTACAGGCGAGTTTTTTTTGTGGTCATGGATGGCCAAATCCGAAATGAGGAATAGCGGCAAACACTCAAAGGATTCACGAGGCCGATTTTGATGAAAACTAAAACTGTCATCAACAGTCTTCGTAGATTTCAGAAAAAAAAAAAAAAAAAAAATGAACCGTTTCCTTAGGTTTGTCATATGCCATACACTTTCCAGAATTTCGACACGAAATACGACACTATTGAATGGTGTAACAATACAGCATGTCTTTTTTTCAGAATCAACGGGTTCGATTCCTGGCTAGGAATATTGATTTTTCAAAAATCCAATGATGCAGTTTTAGTTTTCATCATATCGGCCTCGGACTCCTTTGAATGTTTTCCGCTATTCCTATTTTATTATAAGTTTGACGTGTTTTGCACACAGCAAATGCGGATAACTTTTGAAAGACTACACCGATTTTAATCAAACGTATTGTTAGCAATGTCAAGTCTCGACAAAGTCACCTTTAAAGCAAAAAAAAACTTAATCAAAATCGGTTCATCTGTTTAGGAGCTATGAAGCCACAGACTGACAAACTGATACAACATACACAGGTACACACGTCAAACTTATAACACCCACTTCATCATCCATTCATCGAGGGTTAATAAAAAAAATGCTTAAAAGTTGGCGGTTCCCCGACGCGAGTAAGAGCCTTATTTTTAGTGGAGGTTTTAATTTATTACAAGTCTTTGTTATATTCATCTTGTGTACGGTGTTCGAAGCATTCGCAGGCATCCGATTGAGCGTCGTATTACAGTTCTCCGTGAAAATCTATCCTTTTTATGGTTCCGTTCCTCAAAAGGAAAGAAAGAACATCTTATGGGATTACTTCGTTATCTGTCCATGTGTCAAGACCTTAGGAACTCCTGCAGCCGAATTGCGTAAGTATATTATCCAAAGCAAAAGAATCGATTCCTTCCCAAAAACGACTTTTCGTATCAATATGCACTACGTAAAGTCGGTTTTGGGAAAGAATCGATTCTTTTGCTTTGGATAATATACTTACGCAATTCGGCTGCTGGAGGTATCAAGTTATTAATATCATATTCCGACTCGGCTGGGCAGCGTACGGGATGTTGCACGGTATCTTCTCGTCCAACTTACCACAGTGTCTCAAGACGAAAGTCTATGGCCAGTGTGTCAATCAATCAATCAAAATTTATTTCTTCAATAGGGAACTATCCGCAAAGCTGAGCTCAGATGGCGCCACAGGAATCAGAGTAAACAAACCAAACTGTCAAGCCGGCCGGGTCATATGGCCGGTTTTATTTCTAAAAATCAAAACACTGATGCATTCTTGACCAACAGTTAGCAATATTATTATTAGGTTTTTGAACGCTAATTATTTTTAAAAACAGTGAATATAGTTCGGTAACTACAATTATGAATTGAATAGGACCTTACATCATTTAACATATTCAATATAGTAATAATTAGTACTTAAAGTTTATAGTAATAATTTATTCCATTTAATTGACACTAACAATTATGTTGGTAATCACTTTTATTTGACAAAAGATAGATTTTTTATGGATAGGTACTTTCTTTCAAAGTATTTTAAACGACAGATAGCTGTGTCGCTATCATATTATTTTTCTATTACAGCCAAGAATTTGGCTAAACAACTTGCTTCTATTGAGCAATGCCAAGAAATGTTATTTATCTCAGCCAATAATTTGGCATCAGAAATTCATATTGATAATAATTTAAATTAGAGATTAGGACAATAGGGACAACCTCTTGCAAAAGTATACAGAACGAAAATTGCAAAATAAAATCAAATAAAAGCTTAAAATCAGTAAATAATATTAACCTGGTGCATCAAAATATTCAAGGATGTATGAACAAAGATTTAGAAGTAGAATTATTTATGAATTTTAACAATATTGATATTCTTTGTATAACTCAACATTGGCTTAAAAGCCACCAGTTATTGTTTAATTTTAATAATCACCAGGTTGGTAGTTCGTTCAGCAGAGTTAATGCTATACATGGTGGCTCATTGATTTTAGTAAGGAACCAGCTTAAATTCAAAGACCGTAAGGACATTGTGAGCCTATCTGTTGAGCGGACCGTTGTAATAGCTTGTATAGAATTGGAGCAGTTTATTGTATTAAGTGTGTACAGGCCCCCTTCAGGATTGTATGACTGCTTTGAAAAGGTAATGGATGAAGTGTTACACAAGATTTGTAACTCGAGTAAATCCATTATCATTTGTGGTGATTTTAACGTTAATTTATTAGAAAACTCGGGTTCTTGTAGTAAAATAATAAGTCTGTTTCAGTCCTACAATCTTGTAAACCTATTTTTGGAGCCCACAAGAATAACCCCTACTAGTGCCACATGCTTAGATAATATTTATACTAGTGTTATACCAGTCCACAAAGAAATTATAAATTTGCTAGATTCTGATCATTGCGGGCAGAGGATTACTATACCTAACCAAAACAACAAAGTGGCTAAAAAGGATATCACTGTTAACACCAAAACTGCAAGTCGCTTGGCAGCTTTTAAAGGTAAACTCATTAATAAATTACCAATTTTGTCAATTCATGCTGATCCTAATCATCTATATGAAGAGTTTTTTAGTATATACTGTAAACACTTTAATTCCACATTTATTCCCAAAACTATCTCCGTTAATAGTAACGCATCATTCAGTGATTGGGCTACCGTTGGTATTCATAAAAGTAGAACACGGCTTTATGAGCTGTACGATGAAAGGACTTATGTAAACACTGCTGAATTTAATTTATATGTTAGAAACTATTCAAAATTATTTAAAAAAGTTTGTTGGTTGGCCAAGTCGCGTTATTTGAGTTATAAGATTAAAAATAGTAGTAATGTTATTAAAACGACTTGGAATATTATTAATAGTGAAACGGGACGATCTGGTAACCGAAATATTGACTTCAGCCTGCCTATTAATGACAGCATCATAAAATCAGACTCACAAGTCGCAGTGGCTTTTGAAAATTTATTTTCAGATGTTCCCATTTCAACTACTAAATCCCTAAGCTCATCACCTTCTGTTGCTGAGTCTTTGCTAAAAGAAAATGTTAATGTTTGCGATTCGGAATTTGTTTTTGAACATATTACTTGTAGAGACATAATTAAAACCTTTCACACTTTAAATGTTAAAAAGACTGCAGATCTGTGGGGTCATTCTGTAGAAGTTGCTAGGTCTATTATTGACATTGTCGCACCTAGTTTAGCTATTATCTTTAATAATTGTATCGACTGTGGGGAGTTTCCTGACCTAATGAAAAATAGTAAAATAATACCTTTGTTTAAATCAGGTAGTACATCAGACCCTACAAATTATAGACCTATTTCAGTACTACCTACGTTTAGTAAAATATTTGAGAAATTAATGTTAGAGCAATTGCAAAGATTTTTTAATAAACATAAATTATTACATAGCAAACAGTTTGGTTTTACAAGGGGTCGTTCAACTACTGATTGTTGAGCTGCGAGGACATGTTTATAATGCATGGGAAGATAGGTGCGATGCCTTGGGAATCTTTTGTGATTTGTCCAAGGCGTTTGATTGTGTTCTTCATGAAACGCTAATCAGGAAACTCCGCCACTACGGGATCCGGGACAGCGCTCTGGATCTTCTTACTTCATACTTGAGTAATAGGATTCAGAGCGTTGACGTTAATGGAAAAAGATCTCCCGGATCCATAGTAACAATGGGAGTCCCGCAGGGCTCGATTCTTGGTCCTTTCTTGTTTCTTATTTATATTAATGACTTGCCTTACCTCATAAAGGATAACCATGATATAGTGTTGTTTGCAGATGATACTTCACTTTTGTTTAAACTTAAACGTCAGCAGCTGGTTACTGACGATGTAAATAGCGCGATCTCAAAAGTAGTTCACTGGTTCAATGTTAACAATTTACTTCTTAATGAAAAAAAAACCAAATGCATTAAGTTTACCCTGCCTCACGTCAGGCAGGTAAAAACTGATGTGTTTATAAGGGGCGAAGAATTGAATCCTGAAAATAGCACAGTATTCTTAGGCTTAACCTTGGATGCTAAGCTTCAGTGGGGCCCACATATAGATAAATTGTCAAAAAAACTAAGCTCCGCAGCATATGCTGTTAGAAAAATTCGTAATTTAACTGACATAGAGACAGCCCGTTTGGTGTACTTTAGCTATTTTCATAGTGTAATGTCGTACGGTATTCTGTTGTGGGGAAACGCCGCCGACATCCAGACTATCTTTGTTTTGCAGAAAAGAGCTGTTCGTTCAATTTATAAATTAAGCCCGAGACACTCTCTCAGAGAGAAATTTAAGGAGCTTAATGTAATGACTGTGCCTTCTCAGAATATTTATGAAAATCTTTTGTATGCCCATAAAAATATAAAATTGTTTAAAAAATACAGTGATATCCATAACATAAATACTAGGAACAAACACAAATTTGTAGTACCAACAACAAGGCTCAAGAAAATAGGTGGCTCGTTTAGATGTCAATGTGTGCGCTTTTATAATAAGCTTCCAAGCCACGTACAAGTTCTAAGTCTTAATAAATTCAAAACATTCATTAAACGTAAGTTGTGCCAGAAAGCGTTTTATACCATCAAAGATTATGTTGAGGACAAAAAGGCTTGGGATTGAGCTGCTCCAATTAAAAATTAATTTTGATTTTTTATATTTTCCACCGTGAATTTTGTTTTATTATTATTTTTTGGTTTTCTTGCAATGACAAGAATATTTACTTTTTAAAGTATTATATTATTTTATTTTAATTATTGTGAATGTGAAGACTATGTGGACTATTTGTTTTTAATTCATCTTAGTTTTTAATCGTGGTCTGGCAGTTTGAGTAGTTTTGCGGCCTACCCGAATGTCCTTTCTTTGGTATTGTTCGTCGAATCGTTGAGCTCCTTAAATTCTGTGTTGTGCTGCTCGGTTATTGACAAATGCGTGCACTGACTGGACAGGTCCACTCAATCTGGCTGGTTCTTTCCTCAAAAGACCATTTCAGACATCAATCTACATGGTCTTCACATGATCTAACCAAGATTTTTGTCTGGACTTTAAAAGAGACTGTGACCTCTGAATTTGTTTCGGCCTTTCTTCTCAGAGTAGTCAGATAGGAAACGCCGACCTCATCTAGTTTTAAAAATATGATCGACATGTAAAAGTGTTTGTACAAACCAACTTACAGAAATAAAATCATTTATCATTTACAAACAGTAGTAGTCGTCATGTTGTTAATTTATTTATTCTACACCGTCAAGCGCCATCTGGCGGGAGCAATTGGCAGTAATGTTCCCTATTAGGCCATTACGCGGCATTTTTGAACGTCAAAAGTGCCGTCGTGTGTTGCCAGTGACGAAATATGGCTCTGAGACGTAGTCGCTCACAATAGGCTTCATCAGAAAGCATACATATATACATACATTACATACATATGCATACATACATTCATATCCTCTGCATACCCAAAGGGCAATGGAGATGACTATGTTCGGAGTTTCCTTGCGTGATCGAATCAGAAATGAAGAGATCCGCAAGAGAACCGTGGTTACCGACATAGCTCGAAGAATTGCCAAACTTAAGTGGCAGTGGGCAGGACACATTGCTCGCAGAATGGATGGCAGATTGGGCAGAAAGGTTCTGGTGTGACGTCCGCGAACCGAAAGACGTTGCGTTGGAAGGCTTTCCACCAGGTGGACCGATGACCTGGTGAGGGTTACGGGTATCCGCTGGATGCAAGGAGCACGGGACCGATCAATGTGGCGATCTTTCGGCTGATATGATAATGATGATGATGATGAATATCATAATAGGTAGGTACGCAAATCTACAATCTCTTGGAGCAGTAAAAATGTCAAACTTCTACATCAATGCAATCAAAAGATACGGCCGTTTATGTCGCATATTCGACACTAGCAAGGGAATTAATCCCACTCCGCCATAAATATTATTATTGCTTACTATGTACTTTTAAACTATGTAATAAGTAGTATGTAATGCAGGTGGCATGCGAACACGGCTATCCTCTAAGAATAGTCGTTTAGTTTCGCGTTTTAGGTTTTTAAACTTATTTTGTTCCTCAATCCAGTTTATCTTTTCGTTAAAGCAATGTACCGAACTTCACGCTTTGAGAAGCATGAAACAAGAAAATATTCTGTTCATTTTTCTATTTAAATTTTCTGTTTAAATATCAAGTGTTGTTAAGATAAACTGGATAAACCTGCATTGTTTATGAACTTCAGTAATGTTACCTAATTATTTTGCAGAATGTAATTGATTGTAAGCAAAAATCGGTGAGCGAGTCCGACTCGCACTTGGCCGGTTATTTTTAACCCATAAGAACCATGCAATACAAGCTAAAAGTATATGACATTCAGCAATACTTATAGTGTAGCCACAAAGTACATAACCGGTGGCGTCTATTTTGTGGTGTAGCTTCCTATCAGTGACATAATTTTTGAAAATGGATTAGTACTTCAAGAATTAATGATTATAAATGTGGATGGATGGAGAGGGAGGCGATGGCCAAAGAAAATATGGATGAACTGTGTGAGGAATAATATGAAAGAAAAGGGAGGCAGTGATAGCGTGGCAGGTGAGAGGACGGTATGGAAAAAGAAAACGTGTTGCTCCGTCCTCAAGTAACATGGCATAAGGGCAGGGAGATGATGATGGATCAGTACTTCCAGAAAGAACCTTTTACAAACATATACACATTTTTATATCTCTTTTTAAAATTATTTAAGAGTAAAGATCGCCGAACGAACACCGTAAGTTTGTACCGTAACCTTGCATGATACACTCTCGATATATTGAGAACAAATCATTTCAAATTACTTTAGAATAATTCGTGTGTTATTGAGTAAGGGCAAGTTTATACCTTGTTCAATTGTGCGCATAAGCAGTCCTACATGAGATTCACTAATGATTAATAGTTTTCGAGATATAAGCCAAAATAATATATTGTGTTTATTTTTTGTACTAAATCCTTACGTATGGTAATTTAGTTTTGTTTAATTATGTTTTGAGCCGTTTCACATTCAAATTTACGTTTTTATGTTTCGATACCATATAATAGATAATGTTATCTATTTTGGATAGGTAGGTACTTAAAATATATAGAAAATTAACGGTACCTTTACCCCAAATGCAGTGTTTTCCACAGACATTAATAAAAGTCATGAATCAGTTTCGAATATAATGAAATGTGAGAAAAATAATAGAAAAAATAAAATTATTCATTAAAAATCTTTTTTAAAACAAGCTGTTTTCGTATTCTTCTTAGAAAACCCTTACATTATTTGACACCCATATCAAACAAAAAATAACTAGTCCACTATCTTGGGCCGTCCGCCATATTGGATTTAAAATGACGTCACTTAGCTTACCATGCATTGTCATCCAAACTTAATGCGTATGCAAAATTCTATCTTAATCGGTGGAGGATACCTGCTTTAAAATGCAGTTGTAAGATTTGACCCGAACACAAATACATACATACATTTCAAGTTAAATAAAATATTGTAATAACTGCGATTGGAGACCAATCAGGACCATTTGCGAAAAAGATTACTAATTATATACCTTCATCGGCATTTTGTTTAATATGTTAGTAGTAATGTTGTCTGAAAAGTCCATAATTATGTAAAAATGTCATGAGAGTAAGAAAAAGTATTGGCTGTCAAAGGTCCATGTAAAATATGCACATTTATCAATATTAATAGTCGACTCGCCAACGCACCACCGCACAGGCCGACAGTCCGATTGCGATTGATCGCCCCACTTTTTTTTTTTTCTAAGTGACGTCTCGTAGTTCGGTCAAAGTGACTGGCAACTACTTAACCGGACTTTCCCTGTGGAGACTAAGCTATAGTAGCCTCCAGCTAGGCACAAATTTCTAAAACTAAGCGACAACGCTGAGGGCTACCCCAGTTGGTGTCGAACCTCGGCTCAGGGCGTCGCTGGGGGGACAAGCAATGGCTGGATCTGGACAAGTGATTTTACCATCCGTTCGGAAACTACCTACGTGGAGAAGAACGGACAAGAAACTCCTTTTGATTTCTAATAATTTAACTAGTGCTCAGCTTCGCGGGCTGGCGGGCTTTTATTGAAAGAGTACGCGACGGGCCTCGGCGGCGAGGACTGAACGAATCGGTCTGTGTGTTACATTGTTCCTACTCCCTAGATCATGGGGGTCGGAGATGAGCCTCAGTTGGCGAAATCCTAACGGAAATGGTAAACGGATGCATCTTATATGCGCACCCATTGACCGTTTCTGAAGACAAGGCTATCTAGTACCTCGGTAATGTTGGGGTACCTTTTAAATTAGTCTTTGGACTCGGGTGCGGGCATATCACTGGCTGCCTCGATCCTTCTGATCTCAGCAGCTAACGATCTGGCCTCATCCATCATCCAGACGGCATACGCACTGATGATAACATCAGCGACGCAGCGTCTGTCAGCGAGCTTTTGATGGGACAGGCTCTAAGCGGCGACAGTGGTGGGAGCCACTTGCCGGTTTTGAGCGGGCTTGGGGACGGCAGGATCCTGAGGGGGGGCCGGACTACTTGGACCGGTATTTATAACCGAGCGACGTATGCGTACGAGACAACATTACAATACTGTTATCGGCTTGTAGCGCGATCTATTGATTTCTACATACACTACAGTCCTAAATATCAGATTTTTTCTTAAATTATCATAGTTTTATGGCAATTATACTAGGGCAATTTATTCCTTATGCACAAAAAAGTCCTACATAGTTAATATTCACAATTGCTCATTTGTTATCGAGATATAAGCGGAAAAAAAACAGTTTTTTTACTAAATGGGCTAGGCAGATTATGTTTGTATGGATGGGATTTTTATGGAAATTTCAGTCAAAGTTAGTACTACTATAAAGATAAAGATATTTTATTTTGCAAATATGGGTACAGTACAATGGTGATATAGGGAATAGGTCCAGCCATATTTTACCAATAGGCATGCAAAAATTACAAAATTATAAGCTAATCTACTAAACTTTAGACAAAACAAAGAAAAACAAAAACCAATCATGATTCTTATTTTTTAACATTATTAACAGCAGTTTCAATTTTTTTTTCACTTAAGAATTCTGTTACGCTATAATATGCTTTGACTGTCAGAAAGCTTCGAAGCCTTTTTTTAAATAACGATAGCGGCGATTCTTTCCAACTTTTCGGTATTTTATCATATATGACCGGAGCCATGCAGTAAACACTTTTGCGCATTAGTGCTGTCTTAGCGGACTGGTGACACAGTAGGGTATTGTCGCGTCTATTACGTGAAACTACATCGGCAAGACGTTTGAAACGACTTGGGTTCAACTTAACAAACACAGCTACTTCTAGTATGTACAAACATGGTAGTGTCAGTATTTTATACTGTTTAAAGTATGGCATGCAACTATCGGTAGTTTTAAGCTTAAACATCGAACGTATGCATCTTTTTTGTGCCTTAAAAGCTGCTTCTTTTTCGGTTGAATTACCCCAAAATATTATTCCATATCGTAGGTGGGATTCTGCTATACCATAGTAGGCAGTAAGGAGTGCATCCGTGTGTATTATTGAAGATAATGTATGTAAAGCATATGCGGATTTACTTATTTTCTTACATAAAATATTATTGTGTGATTTCCAGTTTAGTTGTTTGTCTATTTCGAGACCCAGGAATTTTGTAGATTCAGCTTCTTCAACAACATCATTATTGTAGTGTACATTAAGGGTCATGCTAGGTATCCGTTGGCTGAAATGTATAACTTTTGTTTTACTCAAGTTTATTTTTAAATTGTTTTCATCTAACCAGTTTACTATTAATTTTAAAGATTTATTGATGTCACTTTCATAGGTCTCTACACTTTTGCAAGGTATTGTAATGGTACTATCATCCGCAAACAGTGTGACTGGTTGCTCAATGCATTCAGGTAAGTCGTTAATGTACAATATAAATATAAAAGGACCCAGTACACTCCCCTGTGGTACTCCAAACTTAACTTGACGCTCTGAAGATCTCACTACCTCTTCCTTCTTATTTTCTGTATTAATCTGGTTAATTTCAGTTATTTGTATTCTATTTTTTAAGTAAGATTCAATTAAATTGAGAACATTGCCTCTAATACCATAGGCTTCAAGTTTTGTTAACAAAGTAGTATGATGCACGTAATCAAATGCCTGGGTCATATCGCAAAATATGCCACAGACAGGTCTACGATTATCGACATTGTTAATAACATTGTATATGAAGTCAAATATAGCCATATCAATTGTCCTATGTAGTCTAAATCCTTTCTGTTCCTCACACAAAATGTTATATTTTTCAATAAATGAATACAATTCCTTATATATATATTTCTCAAATATTTTTGAAATTACGGGTTTAAGTGAGATGGGCCGATAAGATTCCATTAGTTCTCTATTTTCCTTCTTAAACAGTGGCTTTATAATTGATGTTTTTAAGGCATCTGGGTAGACACCTGCGCTAATACTTAGGTTAATTAGATGACTTAGATGACCGCATATTTCCATTGATACGTGTTTTAATATTTTTGTAGCAATACCATCGTATCCTACGCTGCTAGTATTATTTAATGACATTATTATTTTGTATATATCTAATGGAAGACTAGGTGCCATGAACATAGATTTACTATTGGTGTTTATTTTAAAAGATTTAGATTTGTTGGTGTCATCTGGATTCGGCTGAATTTTATCGATAAAATAGTTATTAAATGCCTCAGCGATGCACTTGGGATTTGATAAAATTTTATTTTTTACCTTAATTTTATTGATACTACGTTTCGGGAAATTATACTTTGCGCGATTAATAATTTGCCAAGTAGTTTTAGACTTATTTTTAGATGCTTTTATTTTGTGGTCATTTTGTGCCTTTTGTGTCAAACGAATAATTTTTTTATGTAACTTTGAATAGTTTGCAAATCTGGTTTTATTATTTATGTTAGGATTTAACCTTAACTGCCAAAAGAGATTTCTTTTTTTCCGACTACATAATTTGATTCCTCTAGACAACCACTTTGGTTTCTTCATTATATCTACTTTAATTAATTTAATTGGAAAACATAAATCGTAAATAACTTTGAATGTATCGAGAAATGTATTATACGCTACATTTGGATCATCCGTGTCATACATCTCCGAAAAAGAAAGGCTTTTTATGTAATTTTTGAATTTCGCTATGTTTTCTACATTATAATCTCTTCTAGCCGCATACCAATAGTTTATAGCATATATTGTTTGCACTGGACAGTGAAGCAGCTGTGCTGTATGATCGGACAACGCAAACTTTAAGACATCAGTTTTAGATGATTTACTAAAATTATGCGCAAAATTGTCTAAACATGTCAAGCTGGCCATGCGAGTCGGTTGTCTTAATGCTAGTTTCAAGTTATAACTCGTCAACAGACATTCAAATGCATGTGTGTGACTGTTTTGTTTAAGCACATCTATATTAAAATCACCAGCGATAACAATGTTTTTATAGCGTGAACGAGATATTTCTTTCAAAAGAGTTTCAAGTTTATCCAGACAGAAATTAAGATTATTCACGTTTAGTACCCTATATATACAGACGACAATTGTTTTATAATCGGTAAGCTCAACAGCACAACATTCAAATATGCCTGGAGATGATAAATGCGATATTCTAGGCAATTCCTTCCATTGAAGACCGTTTCTCACAAGGATATGATGAAAGTAAATCCGGTGAAAGTATTAAACTAGGATTTTTTTCGCGTATTGGCCTCTAATTACAGTTGGCTTAGTGCAAGTTTTGTCTCACGCTGGAACGCGTTAACGTAGGTAAACTTCAATTTGTATTGAAACTTGATAAGCGCCGCCTGGTGTCAATAAGGAGAAACCTCTTTTATTGTATAGAAATTGACATAAGAGATCGTTTACGTTATCACGATTCAGTATGTTAAAATACTCGAAATCAATACACAGTTATATTTATTCACTGTCTATAGAAGCGAAAATTAGAGCGCGTAGGGTTCGCGCGAGGAAAAGAGCCTTTAATTCTGCCGCCAAGTTCTGCAAGCGGGTTCTGCGTCAGGCACCTTTTGACCATATTGGACGTGTTAGGGCCAAGCTGGCATCGCATCCTCCGGTAGTAAGCAGTATCGATCCCTGTCTTAAGCGGTTGAAACGAATTTCTGTCGTCCCACTTTACCTCCAATGCTGAAACGTGATGGGTCGCTGGCTCACTCTGCGAGTGAGAAAGCAAATTTATTTGCATCTCTTTTTGCTAGCAATTCACGTCTGGACGCTGGCTCCAAGCAACCACCTACTGTTTTAATTGGGACAATCCTACCGCACTATTCCCAAACCACTGCAACTCCTGAAAGCCAGAATCAACAGTGGCGACCACCAGAAAAGCGCCGAGGCAATGAAGCTCGGCGAAGTCCCGGAGAATGAATTTAACTGTCTTGGATCCCGCAACGAAATTAATCAGAAAATAATAACGGAGGAGTAGGAAAAAGTACAAATTTCCACTTCCCTCCATATCAAGCAGGAGACAGAACAAACAAGGCCAATAGGCACAAAGGGTCGTTTACAACTGGGATAAGCCCAGTTGCCTAGCACCACGGATAAAAATTTGCATTAATATTAATGGGTCCTACATTGTGAGCTGCTATATTTGTTTCCAATAATAGGTATGGAAAATATGCTTGAACGCACGGAAATTTGTTCTAGTTTCCACAAGGTCCGTATAGTAAACAACTCCAGATGCAGCCTGTACATTATTCAACATAAAATTGCGCTCATTCTGCCAAAGAATACACTCCCATAAGATATGATGTGCAAATTGTACATATTCGCAGTCAGACGTAGAACACTGACATAAAGGTGAGGCATCGAGCTTGAAGGAAAATAATTTACTTTTAAAGTTACCATGCCCTGTGAGAAATTGGGCAACACAGTGATCCACCTCCAGCCACGTTCTGGCTAGCACGTTCTGTAGGTGTCGGCCCTTGATGGAATTATCCCACCTACATTGCCATTCGGATAAAAGTTCCTCCCAGACGTCAATATGTGGTTTAAATAACCTAGAGATTTTCTCACGGTCACACCGAGTTAAAAAGTCCGCGTCCATGGTCTCTCGTGCGGGTACATTGCAGCGCGTCACTGCACTTCAAGGTCGACCGGAAGTACGCCAGCAAGTACCGGTAAGGCTTCAGTACTAACCGTCCTGTATGCTTTGCATAAGAATATCAAAGCCAAACGCTGGCTTTGAAGTAATTTACGTCGTACCGTCCCTATTGTGGCCCTATCAGCCCAAACAGGCGCACCATAGCACATACAACCCAAGTAAGTAGCCCCATAAATAGTCTTTAAGGTTAAAAAAGACAGACCCCACGTAGATTTAGATATTCTCGTTAAGGCATAGAAGTTCTTTTTTGCTTTTTCACCGACTATTTTAATATGATCTATAAATGCAAAATCCCTCTCTAACACTAGACCAAGATAGCACACGCACACGGACTGCTTCCTTTTCACGGCAACGTTATTAAATTTTATAGTAGGACACTATTTAAGATTACCTTTCAAAATGAGTTGATAAGTTTTGTGCGGAGCAAAGGTCAGGTGGTTTCGATCACCCCACTGAGATATTAATCGTAGGCAAGTGTCAGCCAAGTTCTCGAGTCCAGCTCGAGTACTTGATTGAATGAGCAGAAGACCGTCGTCCGCGTAACCGGTTAATGAACAGACGCTTGGAAGCGGAATCGCGAGGAAATCATCAGAGCCTAAATTCCATAAAGGTGGACCAATAACCGAACCCTGAGGACATCCCATGGTGAGAGACTTCGACATGGAATGATGACCGAGTTTAAGTTTCGCGGAACCATTTAAAAAGTAAGAGTAAACTAAATTGTATATATTTCTATAGCAGCCCCGAGTTTTCATTTTAAGTAATAGCATTGGCCACCATGCGTTATCAAAGGCCCCAGAAATATCTAGAAAAATCCCAATTACGTACTTATGTTCAGATGCATTAACAATTTTCCTAACAGTAAGGGCCGCGTCTACGGTAGATTTTCCCATAGTGAAACCGAATTGATTGTTATGAAATTTTGGTCCGTCCGGTAGCAAACGTGGAACGATAAGGCGCTCCAGGAGTTTTCCCAAAGATGGAAGTAACGTTATGGGCCGGTATGACTTTGGGTCGTCCGGGGGTTTGTCGCCACTTTTCGGGATGATTCGTATAAATCCACGTCGCCAAATACGAGGAAATACGTCCTCTGCAATACAACGGTTGTAAACGGTTAAAATCGCATCGCCGGCTGTTTTACACGCTTCTATAATTATCCGATTAGATATTTTATCTTCACCTGACGACTAGTTGAGTGGTAACCTCTTGACAACGTTAATAAATTCATCAGTGGATGGAAGGTCTGACGCTGGTGATTCAGGTGGTACAGCTGCCCACGCTCTGATCTGTTGATAGTAGTCGCTGTCATTAGAAAGTAAGTCATCAGGTATAAGAGTGTTCAGCAAAGCTTCAGTTGTCTCCTCAATACCGGCGGTGTGTTTATTATTTACTTTAATGTTCTGAACAAACGCGAGGTCGACTGATCGATTGGCTTTAAACTCATGATATAAAGGAGACCACGGACCCTCCTTATCTAATTTTTCTACTATTTTACGCAATAAATTACCCTCAGATTTTTCCACCAATGCTCTGTAGCGGGACCTGGCAACTCTAAAAGTATTCAACGCAATGGAAAGAGGGTCACCGGTGACCTTACGTTTTTTAAGCTTGTTAAGATGTTTACGCGCTCGGCGATAACGCTTACGCTGTTCAGTTAGGTAGTCACACCACCAATCACATCTACGTACATTGGTCATAGATCTACGACCAATGGCAATGTCAGCACAGTAAGTAAAGGTGTCTGACATAATTTCAGCACTCTCCTCAGCTGACAGCCCATCACGAGTGAAATCTTTGGCGTGAGACGCAAGAAGCGAGCTAAAGAATTCCCAATTCGCACCCTTACATTTATACCTAAAGTTACCAATGGCATGTGTCGTACCCTGAGTAAAAACCGGAACAAATTCGTACACGATAAAGCGAGAAAAAAAAAAAACACCTACTGTACCTCATTGTGACTCTTCAATGCCGGAGATCGCTGTGCACACTAAAGAGGTCCGGAGAGTATCGTGCAGTCTAGACGTGAATAAGGCCAGTGGGCCTGACGGCATTCCAGCGAGAGTGCTGAGGCAGTGTGCGCTTGAACTGTCTCCTGTGTACGGTTGTAAAAAGAATGGTGCCGAAATCCTGGAAGCTTGCAAATGTGCAACCAGTGCCCAAAAAAGGCAACCGTGCAGACCCTGCCCATTACCCTCCGATCGCCATTAGCTCCATTCTGTACAAAGTTATGGAAAGGGTACTGAACAGTAAGTTGCTGAACTACCTTAAAGACAATAATCTCCTCAGTGACCGTCAATATGGCTTTCGCCGGGGACGGTCTGGCGATCTTCTTGTGTATGTCACGCACTGCTGGGGCGAAGCCATCGAGAGACACGGCGAAGCACTTGCTGTATCGCTTGATATCTCGAAGGCCTTTGACAGGGTCTGGCACGCGATATCCAGCTACAAAAACCAGCGGGGTGCTCAGTAAGCTTTCTGCTTATGGCATCCCCGATGGTTTTCGTAGCTGGATATCAGACTTCCTTAGTGAAGGTCGATCCGAGTAGTCATTGACGGCTGCTCCTCTGACCTTATGGCTATTGATGCCGGCGTACCTCAGGGGTCTGTTCTGTCTGCAACTCTTTTCCTGCTGCACTTCAATGACCTACTTCAGCCTGGTATTGTTGGGTACGCAGATGACAGTACTGTTAAAGAGATATACTTGTCCAGCCCAAAAACCAGTGTGGATGAAGTTCGTTCCTTGAGAGAGGCTATGGTGAAGCGGACAGATTTGACCTTAAGCCTTGCCTCCCAGTGGGCAGATGACAATCTGGTCTCCTTTAACGCCACCAAACCACAGGCGTGTCTTTTTACCGCTAAAAGGAGTCTTTTTGATCTAACTCCTACTTTTCGGGGTACGTCTGTTCCTGTGACTGATCGGTTCGAGCTTCTAGGCATGGAGTTGACATCCAGTCTCAACTTCGACGCCTCCATTGAGTACAAAGACCAAATTGCGGCCATAAAACTGGGCATCATAAATAGAGTGAAGCGATACTTCACGCCTGGACAGCTTTTAACCCTATACAAAGCGCAAGTCCGATCCTGCATGGAGTATTGCAGCAACCTTTGGTATGGTTCAGCTAAGTATCAGCTTGCCGCACTTGACTCGGTGGAACGCAGAGCCACGAGGCTCATCGGCGACGTTGAACTGGTGGATGCCAGCTTCACAGCTTGGCTCATCGCCGCAAGGTTGCCTGCTTGTCGGTCTTCTACAGACTGTACTTCGGTGAGTGTGCTCAAGAACTCCACGACCTCATCCCACCAGCCCCCTTCTACCATCATCGGACACCTAGACGCACTGCTGCAAGTTACCATCCATACCTTGTTGCCATTCCACCAATTCGCACAAAGCGCTTCCAAACATCCTTCATAATGCGCACAGCGAATGAACGGAACTCACTACCTGCGTCTGTGTTTCCGGACGCATTCAACCTGAATCTCTTCAAAGTTAGAGTGAACAGGCTTCTTCTGGGTAAGCTTATTCCATCGTCGACTCTGTCTCTGTCACCTCTGACCTAGACTAGGGTCAAGAGCAAACCCTTCACAAATCATCATCATCTGCCTAGCCTTTTCCCAACTATATTGGGGTCGGCTTCCAGTCTTACCGGATTCAGCTAAGTACCAGTGTTTTACATTGAGCGACTGCCTATCTGACCTCCACAACCCAGTAACTGGGTATCACGGTACCCCTTGGCAAGACTGGTGTCAGATCTCAAGCTTCTGACTACCCATAACGACTGTCAAAGATCTTCAAATGACAGCCGGGACCAACGGCTTAACGTGCTTTCCGAGGCACGGAGGAAACTCGGTATGTTGAAATGGTCACCCATCCACGGACCGACTTCGTCAAGTGTTGCTTAACCTTGATGATCGACCCGTGCGGCTGTTATTATTTAGCCACGAGCTCCTCACGAGCAAACCCTTCACAAATAAAAAATAAAAAAACAAGGCGGTTTTTTCTGTTCTGTGGCGCCGCCACGCGCCGCTTACGTGTACTTTATTTATTTATTTATGTACACACAAAACCACTTTAAAGAGAAAGTACATGTAAAGATAGAATAGTACAAAGGTGCTGCTTATTTCTAAAGAAATTTCTTCCAGCAGAGCTACGACAGACAAAATTAAATAAGAAACATAGTGTGTATAAGTAAAAGGAAAGATAATAAAACTGAACTAATACAAGTATAATATATAAAATTACAATAAGTGCCTCAACTATATTATATGTATATAAAAATATATATCTATATAAAATATACGTAACTACTATAAAATTAATTAATACCTATAATATATAAGATCACGGGATAGAAGAAAGATAGTGTTGTTTTACTTGTTTTTTTAAATATAGCGATAGTTTTAGCGTCACGGATCTTAGGTGGAAGCGAGTTCCACAGTCGTACTGCATGAACAGAGAAGGAGTGGGAATAGAAACGAGTTTTATGGGATGGGAAATTGAGATGGAATTTTAAGCGCGATCTACACAGGACGTTAGCAGGACGGGTAAATGAAAAACGGTCGCGCAGGTAGCAGGTAGTATGCAGGGTTAAAAAGGATGTTGAACAGGAGACATAATATGTGAGTGTTCCTGTGAAGACGGATAGGGAGCAACTTGAGATCCTTGCAGAACTGAGAGTTATACGAAAAAACCATGTGTTAAAAATAATATACATGAATCAATTATATATTTTTTTTCACACCTTTTAACCTAGCCGTTACTAAGGAGTATGCTTTCGAAACTTACCGTTTTACGGCACTAAAGTGGATGTAGCCCCTTAAGGTGTTTGAAATAACCCGGTGACCTTCGATCAATGTATTATTGATCTAAGCCGGTGACATATAGAATCTAACTTTGTCTACAATCTCTTAAAGGGTAATATTATAATTTTAAAATTTATTTATTTGGGAAAACAAACGGTTACTCATTACGGTAAAAATAAAATTTAAACAACACAGGCGTAACAATTATACACCCAACGACATTTTCAACAGAATCTTAAATACATTATTATCCTCACTGTCAATGTTTAGAACTCCCAGACCCATTGATTATCTACATGAAGTTGAGCTGCCGATTTATGGCCAGCTAGCTTTTACAAGCGGGTTTGCCTACTCTAAAGCCGAAAATAATCTCACGAGAGTGTACTACCGAGATGAAAAGTGACATATGTCCTTATTCAGGCCTTATTTAGTCACAAAGCAGGAAGTAGGATTTTTATTAAAACGGAAAATTCCAATCTTATCCAAGCAATCGAACGTTTCAGGCCATGACCTGTGTTTTAGACAGGATTTACTTTTGTACAAAATAAAAAAAAATAACAAAATCAAATAGTTTATTTCAAATAAACCGTTACGGTACTTTTGAATTGACAAACAAAAAAAAAGTATGACTCTAGTTGGAAATTCGCAAGCGTCAGTAGGTCTCAATGGAGAAGAATTTGCAAGAAACTCCACGGAAACTCTTTTCCATAAGTTTTAATTACAAGTATAATATTTGGTTACATCATTCTTGTTGAAAAAATACATATATGTGAGAACGAAGTAAAAAGACGTGCACGTAAAAGCGAAGGGAACTGAATGATCCAACACATGTGCCACCATCAGAGAGACATTAGAGAGAGCATGACACACTCAACTGCCAGGGCACACAGAATTTAATGAACGACACATAGGTACAGCGAATGGTAGATTTACAGTCGGACCATAGTACTCACACACATGTGCTGTGCAGTTATATAATACTAAAAGAACATACTGACAATGTGCTACTGACAACTGACAACGCCAAGATAATACTGACAATGCACTGAAGAAGCTATAAAAGTTCTGGTCTGCCACATACACAATGCACATTCCACATACCTATCCTATAGGTATCATATTATAGTCTGTTTCAATCATAATATCCTACACGTTATTTTTTGGGTTCGTTCGTTAACTTAAATTGGTCAATTTAATACTCTTGTCCCACACTTGCTCCACTAGTTCATCATCATCAGCGATCCTGTTGTACTCAGCTTCCTTACACTCCATGAAGTACTTCCCTCGCACGCCCTCCACCTCTTCAGACACACACAGGTGTATCGTCGTTTGCGCTCCTTCTTTAGGCACTTTAAACAATATGTCGCAGATAACCTCAAACACTTTTCTTATTACTGCAGGCACTCTTTGATATAAATCAGTTTTAACAACTCCAGGATGTAAATAATTAACTGTAACTTCTTCAGGTAGTCTCTTAGCTAATGCTTTCATCCAGAGAACATCACATAATTTACTATTCCAGTAAATTATTAAATGTGCAATTGGTCCGAACCATACCTTTCCGCCGAATTTATGTAAGTCGTCGACGCGTAATCTTGCAAAATTGTGGACCCAAGATGACACTATGATGATCCTGCTGGGTTTAGAGGCGATCACCTTGTCTAGCAGCAGGTTTGTGAGCAGAAAGGCCCCGAAGTAGTTGACTTGCATCACAACATCTATTCCATCTTCGGTAAGCACCGGGTCGAGGCAGGCGCAGCCAGCGTTGTTCACCAAAATATCGAGACGATCATAGGAGTTGTTGAAGTCTTCAGCGAATTTCCGCACACTGCTAAATTTTGCTAGATCTAGAGGCCTGAATTCAACGTGTTTGCTTCCTGTGGTGGCTGCTATATCTGCGATGGCTGCTGCACCTTTCTCAGCATCCCGGCTGGCGATAACGACGCACGCTCCTCTGGCCGCGAGGTCACGCGCAGTCTCCAGGCCGATGCCTTGGTTCCCACCTGTCACGAGCGCGATCTTGCCATCAAGTCGAACATTAGATTTACACACTCCTATCACGGGTTCTAATTTTAGTTTCACATATACAGCTAAAAGAAAACCCAAGAAAACTGTTGTTAAAAATAAAATGATTGCTGTTAACGTAAGATAGTAAACAATAGCGAGTATGATGTTGAGTATCATGTTGATGCGGTTGAACGGTAAATACAACTGAGTTAGTTTATTGACTAACAGACTTACTTATGTAACTTTGTGTGCGACGAGTAACTTGAACATGTAATTAATAGGCTCAAGACACTCGTGAAGGTCGCACACAGGAGAATTTTCTTAAAATTTTGGACAAAATCTTTTTATTGTTTCGAAAAGTCGAAGGAATTGAAAAGAAAACATGAGTAGCATATACTTAAGCATTTAACGTTTAACAAGTTTGTAATATTTTTAACTATTATTTCGTTTTATATACCTGTACATATATAGTAGGTAAATTCTTCTATTCATTTGAATATTAATTTATTTCAGAATCTATCTTGTAATTATGTTTGTGAAAATGTATGTCTTTCTTGAAATATCTCAAAAGATAAAACTTAAAGTTAAGGAAAAAAATATTAATTATAATACACTACCGAGCAATGAAAAAGTTCCACCCACAAAATGCCGACAAACACCTTAATATCTCCTAAGACATAGAACCTAGCTACATAAACTAAAAAGTATAATGAAATCTATTTTATTATGCAAACTTAAACTCTTTTAAATACTGGTCTTTTTGAAGCCATGGATAAAAAAAGTAGAAATCAAAATTTTGGGGTTTGAAAATTTCGGAATACATTTGTTTCATTTTTTGTTTTGCTTTTGATTTCATCATTGTTTTCGCCGTTGTGAAAGAATTCTAAATTGTAAAGTCTTACGGCTCTCGTACCCGTAAATGATGCACCAACTCGAGGATTGTACGAGAATCATCACTATGGTGGAATTGGGGACCAGCCAAAGGAATACGGCCAGAATAATGGGCATGACACATACTACTGTCCGACGAGTGATCCAAAGGTTTAGGGAGACTGGAGTAAACCTGAAAAGACCAGGTACTGGCAAGCCAAGGTGCACAGCAGTCCGAGAAGATCGTTTCATTGCGGCAGCCATGTTAAGAAATCGACATCAGACGCGAGTTGCGGTTCAACAACAACTTCTGCAAGTTCGAAGGGAGCCAATAAGCGAGTGGACAGTCAGGAGACGTTTTGCCGAAAGAGGATTGAATCCTTACAGGCCAGCAAATGGCCCAAAACTGGAACGGCATCATAAAGTTGCCCGATTGCGATACGCCCGCGAGCATACAGAATGGGGTGAGCACGAATGGGACAGAGTGATGTTCTCTGATGAGTCAAGATTTATGCTGTACCATCATGATGGGAGAAAAAGAGTATACCGACGACCAGTCGAACATTTTGCACAAGCATGTTTTGAAGAAAAAGTATCACACGGTGGAGGTACCGTTCACGTGTGGGCTGGTATCTCTGTAGAGGGTCGAACAGCGTTAGTTGCAATCGAGAACGGGAACCTAACTGCTGTGAGATACGTCAATGAGATTCTCAATGAACATGCTGGTCCGCTTTTGGCCAATATGGGCGACAATGCAGTGTTCATGCACGATAGTGCACGGGCTCACACTGCTCAAGTTGTAAATGAGTATCTTCAGGACGTAGGAATCCACAAAATCGAGTGGCCAGCAAGAAACTCCGATTTGAATCCTATTGAGCATGCTTGGGGCAAGCTTGACAGACGTGTGAGAAAACGAGTTCCACGTCCAATTACTCTTCGTGACTTGAATTACGCGCTCATCGAAGAATGGGAGAACATTCCTCAGCATATGCTTCTGAATCTGGTATTCACCATGCCCAATCGCGTAGAAGCTGTATTGAGAGCACATGGAGGAAACACCAAGTACTGAGTTATCAAAACCTACGTTTACACCTAATAGACGTAATAGTGGCTAAAAAGGATATCACTGTTAACCCCAAAACTGCAATTCGCTTGGCAGCTTTTAAAGTTAAACTCAATAATAAATTACCAATTTTGTCAACTCATGCTGATCCTAATCATCTATATGATGATTTTTTTAATACATACTGTAAACAATTGAATGCCACGTTTATTCCCAAGTCTATCTCCGTTAATAGTAACGCGTCATTTAGTGATTGGGCTACCATTGGTATTCATTAAAGTAAAACACGGCTTTATGAGCTGTACGATGAAAGGACTTATGTAAACACTGCTGAATTTAATTTATTTGTTAGAAATTATTCAAAATTATTTAAAAAAGTTTGTTGGTTGGCCAAGTCGCGTTATTTGAGTTCGAAGATTAAAAACAGTTGTAATGTTATTAAAACGACTTGGAATATTATTAATAGTGAAGCGGGAAGATCTGGTAACCGCAATACTGACTTCAGCCTGTATATTAATGACAATATCATAAAATCAGACTCACAAGTCGCAGTGGCCTTTGAAAATTTTTTTTCAGATATGCCCGTTTCAACAACTAAAGCCCTAAACTCATCACCTTCTGTTGCTGAGTCTTTGCTAAAGGAAAATGTTAATGCTTGCAATTCGGAATTTCTTTTTGAACATATTACTTGTAGAGACATAATTAAAACCTTTCACACATTAAATGTTAAAAAGACTGCAGATCTCTGGGGTCATTCTGTTGAAGTTGCTAAGTGTATTATTGACATTGTCGCACCTAGTTTAGCTATTATCTTTAATAATTGTATCGACTGTGGGGAGTTTCCTGACCTAATGAAAAATAGTAAAATAATACCTTTGTTTAAATCAGTACTACCTTCGTTTTAAACAAAGATATTAATTTAGTACTACCTACGTTTAGTAAAATATTTGAGAAATTGATTTTAGAGCAATTGCAAAGATTTTTTAATAAACATAAATGATTACATAGCAAACAGTTCAGTTTTACAAGGGTTTGTTCAACTACTGATGCCGGTGTTGAGCTTTTAGGACATATTTATGATGCATGGTAAGATAAGTGCGATGCCTTGGGGATCTTTTGTGACTCTTTTCCAAGGCATTTGATTGTGTTCTTCATGAAACGCTAATCAGGAAACTCCGCCATTACGGGATCCGGCACAGCGCTCTGGATCTTCTTACTTCACACTTGAGTAATAGGATTCAGAGCGTTGACGTTAATGGAAAAAGATCTCCCGGATCTATAGTAATAATGAGAGTCCCGCAGGGCTCAATTTTTGGTCCTTTCTTGTTTCTTATTTATATTAATGACTTGCCATACCTCATAAAGGATAACCATGATATAGTGTTGTTTGCGGATGTTACTTCACTTTTGTTTAAACTTAAACGTCAGCAGCTAGTTACTGACGATGTAAATAGCGCGATCTCAAAAGTAGTTCACTGGTTCAATGATAACAATTTACTTCTTAGTGAAAAAAAAACCAAATGCATTAAGTTTACCCTACCCCAAAATATGATCGACATGTAAAAGTGTTTGTACAAACCAACTTACAGAAATAAAATCATTTATTATCATTTATCAATAAAACCCCTACTTAGAGATTTGGTTTTATTTGCCAAATGGTCCCAATTTTTTTAAACATTTAATTAAAAATTTGAACACAACATTTACATTTTTAGTTGGTAATATTCAGATGCGCTGTTAAATGTACTTCAATATTGCAGACGGCGTCATTAAGCTAGCCTTTCCCGTTTAGGAGTAATTTGGTGCTATGTCACTGGAACTTTTTCATTGCTCGCGAGTGTATTTAATTATCTAATAAAAATGTGAGTAGCACTATAACTACAACTAAGTGACAGCATCGAACTGATCTGGTGATCAAGCCAGAAGGTAGGCACTGAAACTCCGTAATAAAACAATGTATCCCAATCGTGTTTGGGTTTGATGGAATTATTATGAAAAGTCCTCTGGCTGTAAATGATTCTCATGGCAATTTAAGAGCGGACTCTAGTCAACAAGAATTTGAAAAATAGGTATTTGAAGAAACTATTGCCGTCGCGCTGCGCCCGACCAGGCGAGCTATCAATGTGTGAACGAGTAGTGTATTTGTGTGTGTAAGAGCGCGCCGCAGCGGCCGATCGACTCCGGGCATTTTTTTCTGGTTTTTGGATTGTCATATTTCTTTTAGTCATTATGTTTTCGAAAAAAGGAAATGATAGGGGCACGTATAAATTAGACCTTGATTTTATGGGAAAAAATCATTGCTCTGGAGGCATTATCCACGAAGAAAACAGCGGAATGTTTTTGTATGGAGAAAGGACCAATAGAGACCCCTCTTAAGGTACTAAAACTAAAAAAAATAAAAATAAAAAGCTTTATAGCAAAAAAATTAAACCAACTTACAAAACTTCCTTCTTTTCGGAAGTCGGTGTCAAAAACGAAAAAAATACCGGTACCAACGACACCGACTACCGAAAAAACATTTTTTTTGCTTTAGTATTGCTTTGTTTTGAAAGTATTTTTTTATATATAAATATATTTTAAATACACAGATACATTCCTACAGGTTCACAATCCATGATTAAAGATAAGTACTCCACACTTTTATAACGCAACACTACTTTTTTCAAAAACCTTGATTTTGAACACTGGTCAGCATTATGAAAGATAAATTAATAAATATATTATATAAACTGAAATTGGATTAATGAAACCCGTATGATTGGGGTATGGGAAAATCCGACTGTGTGCGCCGGTCGTTTTTTTGCCGGCGCAACGTATTATCCTGCAAAAAAATTCGGTGCGAATATATTTTTAGAACTTATCAATGACATTGGTTTTAACGATCGAATTTTATATTCTTGATTCATCATCATCAATTTAGCCGAAAGATGTCCACTGCTGAACATAGACCACCCTCAAGTGCTACCAAATCGACTGGTGCATCTCGCATCCAGCGGATGCCGGCAGTCATAACCAGTCCACCTAGCAAGTTTTTCAATCGTTTTCTGTGGCGGTGCGGAGGAGGAGCCTCGATATGTCAAGGTTACCCAACGGAGGACCGACCTAGCAAGTTTTGCTTAAGTAAGGCGTAGGTACCGCTCAGTAGCTGATTCTAAAACGAGAATCACGTCTAAACGAATAGTCGTAATTTTTTGGAAAAATATATGTTACATTAGACCATCATCACACTATCATACTCAATATTATAAATGTGAATGTAAGTTTGTTTGTTACGCTTTCACGCGAAAACTACTTAACCGATCATCATGAAACTATGTACACATATTCTTGGAGGTATTAGAAGTAACAAAGGATACTTATTATTGAAAAAAAATACTAAAGATATCACTTTGTCCGCGATAACCGACATTCACACGGACGAAGTCGCGGGCAAAAGCTAGTAATATTATAAAGGTGAAAGCTTGTGTGTTTGTATGTTTGTTACTTCTTCACGCTCAAATGGATGAACGGATCTGGATGAAATTTGGCACAGAGATAGATTATAGCCTGGAATAGCACATAGGATACTTTTTATCCCGTGAATATGTTCCCTTGAGATAATTTTACGACATTCACGCGGACGAAGCCGCTGGCAGAGGCTAGTTTTCTTAATAATTTTATCTATGAATATTTTGTGTTTTATTCGTATAACGTAGTGTAATTAATTTGTTATGTCTAACGCGGGAAACAAAAAACAACAGTGATGTCATCATCTCAAAGACAATCTAATTACGTACATTTTGACCTGAGGCTTTTAAAGTCATAGAATAATAATTCGGGCGCACGTTTGGCGCAGTGTTTGAGCGATTGACTGCTGCGCTGCGTGTCGTGGGTTCGATTCCCGCACGGAACAAATATTTGTATGACCTAGAGATAGTTGTTCCGGCTCTGGGTGTTTGTGTATGTGAGTTTGTATGTTTGTAAACGCACCCACGATACAGGAAGAAATTCCTAGTGAGGGGCAACGTTTCTCAAAAATAATAAGGAAGGACAAATATTTACTGAATTTTGGGTCGCAAGGGTATGAAACGGGTGCGTGTTTTGTTATCTCAAGATCATTGGCGACTGTCGTCGTATTAACTTCGAAGATCGACCTGTGCACTGTGCAGCAGCCTATTTAGCCGCGAGCTCCTCCTAAAGGATTGACAAAGACCTTCAAATGACACACAACGGCTTAACATGCTGAGACACGGAGGAATGAATGTCTGACTAGGTATGTAATGGATACTAAACATCTTAAAATACCCGATATTATACTTGATACTTGAGTTGGTGGGCATGGATTGTTAAATTATGAAATCAAGTAATGGGCCTCTAATCTTACAAACATTATAAATGCGAAAGTTGTGATGGATTGATGTATTTTTGTTACACAATCATGCCAGAACGGATGAACGGATCTGGATGAAATTTGGCACAGGGATAGATTATTGTCTGGGATAGCACATAGGCTACTTTTTAGGGTTCCGTATCCAAAGGGTAAAAACGGGACCCTATTACTGAGACTCCGCGATCCGTCAGTCTGTCTGTCTGTTCGTCGGTCACCAGGCTGTATCTCATGAACGGTGAAAGCTAGAGATTTAAGTAGGACTCCCATACAACAAACGTGATTTGTTTGTCGTTTTTTGCGGTAATGGTACGGAACTCTTCGTGCGCGAAGCCGACTCGCACTTGGTCGGTTTTTTTTACTTTCACCCTGGTATAATGTTCCCTTGGGATAAGACAACACTTTCCACGCGGGTGAAGCCGTTTGTAGATGCTAGTTTATTTATAAATCGTCACGAAAAAAGAAGTCAAACTTTGAACCGGTATTTAGGCGATTAAAATAATTGACAATAATGTATTTAGCTGTGGTATTTTTAAAACCTATGGAACTGGTTTTTCTTATATTTCGTACTAATGGCCTTAAGACCAGTTTTGACTGCCTTCAATTTTGTACGCAAGTTGCTTAGTATGAATAAAAAAAAATCTTGGAAGTAATGTCATACAGGCAACTTATAAAATGTTATTATTTTTCTTACGATATATCCTACTTACCATATTGGGATATTATACCACAAATGATTAATTGTTCAAAATGATGACCAGTTTTAGGGTTCCGTACCCAAAGGGTAAAAACGTGACCGTACTAAGACTCCACTGTCCGTCTGTCTGTCAGTCTGTCATCAGGATGTATCTCATGAACTGTGATAGGTAGACAGGTGAAAGTTTCACAGATAATGCATTTCTGTTCAAAAATACTAAAAACAGAATTAAATAAACCACCTACAAGAAACGTGATTTTTTGCCGTTTTTGCGATAATGGTACGGAACCCTTCGTGCGCGAGTCCGACTCGCACTTGGCTGGTTTTTTTTAAAACACTGCTTTATTCGACGACTTAAGGATTGTATCACATTCAGCATTAGCAATTATTATGATTACGTTAAGATTATTCTGATTTATTTTTGAGTAGGTTGTCTCGTGCATATGCCTGTGCCCATTGCAATATTTTTTTTAACTCAAATGGAAAATAATCTATGTTATAGAGTGGATCAACAACCCTTTTAGTCAAATTACTTGGTAAAGAGCAATTTTTTTCCGAAAACTAGCTCGTAAGGGGGTTATTTAGTTGCTGAATAACCTGATGTACTGTAGTAAAATGACCAAAATGGGTGCTATCTATGTCTCCATGTCTCTGGATGGTGAATGCGGAGAAATGAATTCAAATGTTTATGCGTGTTTTCCAAAGCACCTATACTGTGGCGATGATAAGCTGTTGATTTTAATAAATTGTTTAATCATCATCAATCAATATCAATCATCATCATCAACATCAATCATCATCAATACATTGTCACAAGTCGTTTTTGTACATCGAAATTTATTCAAAAAGAAATAGCCAGGGTGTTAAGGCGCCCCAATGTTAACGCAGTACTGGCCGCTGCGCCCGCTCGATGCCAAAATATCAATATGAAACCTCCTTTTGAACAGTTTTGTTTGCAAAATATTATTTGATTTACATATGCTATGTTTGGTTTGATGAAATTCCAGCCATAAATTTTTCTGTGTAAACTTATTTTTAAACATAACTTTGATTCATATACATAATTTTGAACACAAGGTTTTTTCGTGTAACCGTTTTGCTATAAAAAAATAATTAACAACACGATATTTTTTCGCTACTTTTGGAAACTCCTCCAAAACGGCTATGATATTTAAAAATAAGTTTAGGTAGATAGATTGGTGGTAAAAGGTTCTTAAGATTGTACTATGCTTTTTTAAATCAATAAATAAATTGTGAAGAAGGTCTTGCAAAGTAAGGTCCAATGTATATATTCTAGCTCTCTACAGGGGCGAAGCCAGGATAGCCACTAGTCGCGCACCTTCAACAAGTTCAACGCAAATCTACAACCGCACGGACCACCATCATCGCCTACCCTCTATACTGTCGATTGTGCAAATTCTTACGAGTTTGCGCTGTCGGGAGTATCCAGGGCGGGTTTCGCTGCTACCTAACGTTTGGAGCTTGCGCACATGCGTTATCGTGGTCGCGGAAAACTAGCCTTCTCTAGTTTTCATGCTTTTGAGCATATGCACGCAAAAAAAGAGAAGAAAGAAGTAGATGTCACCGCCAGGCGCCCGTGATGAAGGAGCCCCGACCAGTGATGGACCGGACTGTCTCGCTCCCTGACCTAGGGACGGGACCGCCTGATGCACCGCGGGCCGAGGAACGCAGACACCAACACCAGCAGACAGCCAGAGGTAGCCAGGGTAGGAAGTCGACCACTGACTCCCCTGCTTCACCAACATCACCAACTGAAAGGTACCGTAACACCACCCAGTGTCGCGCTACCCCAGTAAACACCCCGGTACCCGCCATCCGTGATTTATCCGCGCGTACACCGAAAAAAAATTACTATAACGTTTCTCCAACTACCCTCGCAAACATTGGGTCGTCGGAAAAACGAACTACCGCGCAACCGACGCGCCAAAAGCCACAACAACCGCGTACAAAAACCGCGTAATTGAAAGCCGATGTCAACATCAAAAAAAACGCAGTCAATGCACCCACCTATGCGTGCCGCCGCGCCCCGCGCACCCGCACACCAACACCAGAAACCAACAACTTCCCAAAGGACGTCAAACGTCCAAGAAGTACCAGATACCAGGGCACAAATGTCCCAAAAAACTCAAATTGAGTTGCGACAACCTATGCAAGCGTGTTGCACTTTACAGTCGAGTACAATTCAAACGGCGCGTCCATTACAGACGTGCTATCCGTTACAGTCGACCCGCTCAGCCAATCGCGACACTCGCACAAACTGCGACCCACGCCGCCAGATGGCGCCACTTACGATGCCAATGGCGACAAACAATCCCGACTCGCCAGCACCCTCTCGCACCTCAGCTTACGACTCACCCGCGCTACGATCTGGCCAATCGTCGCTAAGTGGGTCAAGTACCTCGCTCGCGTCATATGGACGTAGGGCAGAACTAGAGGGCGAACAAAATGTAAACATACCAAACTCACCTACCCCGTCAATGGATTTGGACTTTGACTACCAAACCGGGGGTAGGGCGCCCAGAAGGAAATGGAGCCCGGACTGCGAGGCTACAGAAGAAGCCAAGAGGTATGCACTGACCCACAGCACCAGCGGCAGGGGGTGAGTGATCACAGCGGTGCAACCTCACCCACATTCGCGGAAATATTACGCCACTCTCCCACACAGGAGACACGCGCGCCCACAGCAGCAAGGAAGAAGACACCACCAGGGACGAGTACTTCATCCATACTCGCCCCCAACCCGGAAGCAGCCCCCAACCTGGCCCCCGACAACGAAATAAAGATGTCACAGACCCACAAACAAAAGAGGCCCCGCTACCCACCTTTAGTGCTAGATAAACTACCAAACTGGGCCTCTCATTTCAGAGCACTGGCGGCCACTTTAGGGCAGCCACCAAACGCCCGCCCTTTCAGGCAGGGCGTCCGCTTCTCACCTGAGAGCGAGGTAGAATATAGGGTGGTACAGAGGTACCTGACCACCCTGGAAAAGGAGAGTGGAATCAGAAAGGTGGCCATCAGGGAGCTGCCGGCTGACACGGACCCACAGGAAATAGAGGAGGAACTACGCACGCTGGGCTACGAGCCGGAGTACATGCGTCATATAAACGCACGTCAGGGACTACCCGGCTGCGTTTTCCACGCCGTCCTAACAAAGACAGAGAACGTGCGGGCCATTTTCGACACCTCTACCTTCATGTACATGAATGGCGTGAAGATAGAGGCTTGGCGTGGAAAAAGAGGGCCCGCCCAGTGCCATCGGTGCCAACTTTTCAGGCACAGCTCGCACCAATGTGACCGCCCGCTCCTCTGCGTGAGATGCGGGGAGGGACATACGGCACGCGACTGCCCGCGTCCAAGAGAGGAGCCGGCCACTTGCGCAAACTGCAAAGGCCCGCATCCCGCAAATAATATTAAGTGCCCGACATTTCAAAAAGAAATTAAAAACAGGCGAGCGGGCACCGTCGCCATCTCAACCGCACCATCACGCCGCATACAGAGAGTGGTGCCGGCAGAAATACAAGTAGAGTCCGGTAATCAAGAATCTACGTTGATGGCGGCAGCAAATGGGCCCACCCAGCGAAGCAATCCCACCTCCTCAAGGCGGAGGAAGAAGAGGGGGGGTAAGGGTAGGAAACCCACCCCTCAGGAAAACCAAGAAACCACCCCTGAGGCAGTCCCTGCCCCAGAGAAAACACAAGTAGTGAAACAAGGCACAGAAGTCACTACTAGCGCCGCCACCGCGCGAACCAAGCGCCACACCGCGGAAAAGAGCGGTACTAAAAACAAAGTCCGCCAATCCGCGGACACCAAGAAAGCAGACGCAGCCAATCAACAAGTGGCGGCCGCAAACATCAACATTACAAGAAATGTAAACAAACCAAATAAATATTTCACTACTTGTGCCATCCAGCTCCTCATGGACCTCATAAAGGCCATAAGGCAGGGGCAAGATGTCGAACAGGTCATCCTCGGCGGCCTAGCGGCCCTACTTACCCTGTACCATAATGGCTAAGCCGCTGAGGATGATCCAATGGAACGCCCGCGGCCTCAGGGGAAAAATTACTTCCCTCCGCCACCTACTGAAAGAACAAAACGTCGACGTGGCGCTCATAAGTCAAACGCACCTGGGACCTGAAGATAGGCACAAGTTCCCAGGTCACTTACAGAAAGGACGAAAAATCGGAATCAAATGTCCGTTATCGCGGCCTGGCCGTACTAGTAAAGAGAGGAGTCGTACACCAAGAGCTCCCACCACCATCTCTTCACAGCGTCTACACGCTGGGTGTTCAACTGCATGTAGCCGGCGAGGACATAGAAGTCCACGCTTGTTACAAGCCTCCAGGCGTCAGACTGGACACCAGGGATATGAGAACGCTGCTGACAACCACCAACCATCCTACCATCCTCGCCGGTGATTGGAATTGCAAACACCCAGCGTGGAACTCGTCCCACGCTAACCTAGATGGGAGGCGGCTCCTCGCAGACGCAGAAGCCCTCGGATACACTGTGTCCGGCCCTGATACGCCCACACACTACCCAGCTATAGATAATCACATGCCAGACGTGCTGGACATAATGATTCACCGAGGGCTGCACTACCAGGTCACACAGCAGGTACTGGACGACGAGTTACAGTCGGACCACCATCCTGTTCGCGTCTTCCGATCGGGCATGCCGACAAGAGTAGTACCTCCAGCACCACGCCGTCTAATTGACTGGAAAAAGTTCCAGGAAGAGATCGAATCCACGACACCAACTCGGCCTATCACCTCCGCCATAGATGTCGACACACTCGCCGCTCACTGCTTGCGTACAGAACGCACTAGAGGCAGCCACGATCGCCCAACCGCAGGGGAGAGTGCTACAGCCGCCCCTGCCGGCACGCATCCAACGCATGATAACAAAAAAGAGACGACGCATGAAAACGCAGCTAAACAAGTTGGTGGAGAGAGTGAAGGCCGAGCTGAGCGCTCTAGCCACCGCGATCTGGGCGGAACGTATAGATGCCGCGGAGGGCGACTGGCCCTCCCTCCACAGACTGTGCCGTCAATTAAAGAACACCCCAGCCCCGGTGCGCCCACTACAGAGCAGCAACGGGGCACTGAAATATGTAGCAGAGGACCGGTCAGAAGACTTCGCGGAACATCTGGAGCGTCAGTTCCAACCGAACCCGACCACAGAACACGAGCACGTCGCAGCAGTGGAGAAACACCTGGAGGAATACTTCGCTGCGCCGATAGCTCCTGATGAAGACCCCATCTCATTCTCGCCTGGCGCAGTCAGACGCGCCATCTTGTTAACGAAGCCCCGGAAGGCCCCAGGTGCCGACGGAATCTCCAACACAGCGCTGCGCCACCTGCCCTAACGTATGGTAGCGGCCTTGGCGCGCCTGTTTACGGGGATCGTCCGCACGGGCTCCTTCCCGGCCTCGTGGTAAGAAGGGCACGTCATCATGCTGCCCAAGGCGGGTAAAAACACTCTGAAACCCGAGAGCTATCGGCCTATCACTCTCCTGCCCACCATCTCCAAGGTGTTCGAGTCGCTCCTGCTGCGACTCATCACTCCACACATACCGCCACGCGAGGAACAGTTCGGGTTTCGCGCGGAACATAGCACGACGCTCCAGCTGTCGAGGGTACTCCACCTGCTGTCGTCAACAATGAACAGGAAGGAGCACGCGGTGGCAGTATTCCTCGACATGGAGAAGGCTTTTGACCGTGTATGGCATGATGGGCTTGTGTACAAGATGTCCAAGTCCAGCGTGCCCCGTCGTATTGTCAGTGTGATTCGATCTTTTCTCACCCACAGGACCTCCAGGGTGGTGGTAGAAGGAGCGCTGTCCGCCCCCCGCCCAACACTGGCGGGCGTGCCACAGAGCAGCAGAACATCACGCTGCGCCGCATCATGGACGCTCCTCGCTACGTGAGGAACGACGTAATTCAGCGGGACATTGTGATTGAGAGCTTGGATGAATTTGTGGGGCGACCCGCAACATCCATGTTCGCGCGGGCCGACGCATCTGCATGGCCCCATTTTTTTTTTTTTAATTGTTTTTCATAAACTTACATATTTTTATAATTTACAATTTACTCGCCAAACTTTTAAGTTTGATGGCGAGAAGCGCATGTTTTTAAATACAAATGTTATACAATATACTATTAACAACTGACCTTAAAACTACTGAGTAACTGTTACCACTTTAGGATACAAGATATGAATTCATTTCTCGGCAGCGGCTAAATCCTCGTTATCGAGAAATAAACTCCTCAATCTTGATTTTAATATACCTTTGCTTAATTTAGGGCTACGTCTTAGCATATCTATTTTATTCAATACTTTTGCCACTAAATACCTTGGAGTTCTTTCTCCATAATAATTATTTATTTTCGGTTGCAATAGTCTTTTCTCCCTTACACTTCTTGTATTATATTTATTTTCAATAGGAACTTTAAATTCATCACTTAAATAGTGTTCTAGGCTTATTAAATAATTAACTTTCTTATCTATAGGCAGGATTTTACAAATAGGGAATAATTTTTCATATTCTTGATTACATTTTTTCTTAACCTTTTTGCTAACTAGGAACTTGATTAGTCTTACTTGTATTTTTTTTATGTCTTGTAAATAAGTTTTAAACGTTCGCCCATATACAATAAGTCCATAACTAATTAATGAGTCAGAAAGTGCATAATATACAATCAATAGCGTCTGTTTATTCACCACATTGTTTAACCGATAGAACTGCCCCAATACAGATCTCAACTTGTTACAAATGTCAGCCACATGCGTTTTCCAATTAAAGTTTGAATCAATACTAAGGCCTAAATATTTAAATGTGCTAACATACTCCAGTTTCATACATACGCAGTTAACCTTGTCCCTATGCTGACACTCATATGTATGTCCTATTACATCAAGATCCCTTCTGTGTACATTTCTAGCTCGAGGATTATGTGGCGAGTGTATATGCATACGTTATGTCTTGGACAGATTTATTATGATTCCGTTGTCGTGTGCCCATTTGGTGATAAGTTCGAAGTCCTCTTGTACGTACTGTTGTACCTCCGAGACATCCTTCTAAGCATAAACCACACACATGTCGTCTGCATACATAAACACTCTATACTTATTTACGACATTCGACACACTGTTCACGTGCATTATGTAACCCACGGGCCCAAACACTGATCCGGTCGGCACACTGAGATCCACAATTGCCTCTTCACCAGTCACATTAGCTATGATCGTGCGTATTTTTCTATTGGTCAAATAATTTTGGAACCAATTTTTGGTGGGACCACGTATTCCACATTCATCCATCGCCTGTAGTAGTATGACGTGGTCCAATGTGTCGAATGCCTTCTTATAATCAATAAAAAGTGCTATCAGCTGCTTACCAGAGTCTAGGCACTCATTAACATAATCACTATACGCTGTTAGGGCCGATACAGTACTGCGCCCTCTCCGAAAACCATACTGTGTGTCTGACAATATAGCATGACTATCTAAGAATTTATTAATTTGGCTAACAATGACTTTTTCTACTATTTTATCAATGACAGGCAGTATGGCAATGGGCCTGTAATTCACATATTCCAAGTGGCTTCCAGACTTGAATTGCATTCTTTAACTCATCAGGATAGAAACCCCCAGTCAAACACTCTTATGAAAATAAAACTTAATTGCTTTCGTAGGTATTTGATGTCTTTTACCCTCACTCCATCCAGACCTGGTGCTTTCTCACACGACAGTGTATTTATTACTTTTTCTATATCTGACGAACTTACAGGAATATATCTAAAACTCACCTCACTCGGCTTTACATAGTTCTTTCTGTCAAAAATTTTATGTTACAAAAGTGTTTAATACCTTCAATTTCCCGGGTAAAAGTTTTTGCAAAATTTGTACAGATTTCAATAATGCTGTCTGTCTTTCCTAAATGCCTTAAAATCACATCATAGAGACTAGTTTTGTTTCGACCCAACCATGAATTAATGTTTTCCCATATTTTTCTAAAATTCCCCTGACATTTATTTATTTCTGCTTGTTTATATCTATTTCTTGCCTCATTTACCATTTTATTTACCTTATTTCTAAATTTTGTATATTCCAATCGCTTATTCATATTTTTTGGTGATGCTTTCCATATTCTAAATAAGTTGTCCCTACGACACAACATGTTAAATAAGTATTTATCTATCCAGGGTTGTGTTATTCTTTTATTATAATTTGTGACGGTAACCGTACTTTCTTTATATATTTGGGAAAACACTGCGCACAGTTTTTGAAACAACAAAAATGGGCATGACACCACGAGTAGCTGCGTCCAGTCAAATGCATCCAGCTTTTGCTTTACAAGTTTGTCACTAATCACTTCTCGCGTTTTGTTACCACTAATCACCTCTAAACACGTATTATTGTTTACATTCGTAGCCAACGCCAGCCCGACGGCATGATGATCGAAGATGTGCGTCTCGAGCACATACGACGACGAACCGCACTCGCTACGTCCCGCTCGCACCCATACATGATCCAAGCAAGACGCCTGTAGTTGTCCGTCCACGATTGCCTCGCGTGTTACCTCTGTACTCGGTATTACGCATTAGAGGCCGCATCCACACAAGGTGTTTTTGTACTTTGTTGCAGTTGGATTTACTACATCATCCAGGATGTCTATATTTGTGTCACCAATCACAATAACGTTTTCAGATGCAGAGATAGATCTGACGATAGTCTCTAATTGTTCAATAAAATGTATCTTATTCTTTTTAGGTGGTCTGTAAATAGCAATTACATGTGTTATGTTTTTTCCTGTTATAAGCTGGCCATGTAGTATTTCTAAGGCTTCTTTCTCCACTCTTTGAGCATTGAAGCTAAGGCTTTCTTTTACGTATATCAATATTCCTCCCCCTCTGGTAGTTTCTCTTGTGCGTATGTGTGTATTATATCCCGGTATCTGATATAATGATAGTTCCTCCTTCTTGATATTTATTTCACTAAGTATTATTATATCCATTTTATAATTGTTTTCTTCCAACAAGACTAGTAGTTCATTGAAGTGTTTCCGAATTGACCTTATGTTCAAATGCAAAATATGATGGCACCCTTCATTGAGAGTTATATCATTATTTAATGATGGTATGTCGTAGTATATTTTAAATGCAACATTATTAGGAAAATCATACGTTCGATCGAATGTTAATATTGAGATGAATTCACCTAGTGTGTGCTCGCCTCGCTAATCGCGAGTATTTATTCGAACTTTTTTAAATCTTCTTCCGATCTTATGTTAAAGATCTTTTTCTCTTCACTATTCTTTTTAGCAAGAATATTGGAGTCTTGGACCCAGATGTACTGAAAACCTTTTGGCTTTAGTTGGTTTCTTACAATCCATAAAAGTTGTCGCTATATCGCTAACATAGCGCCATTGCACGCGCGCCCGCCGGACAAAAAGCGCCTCCCACGTGAGCTCCTCACTACTGACTGTGCAGCCCCATCCACCTCCCGGACTTGACGCCTGAGTAAGCAGCAACAGTCTACACGCTGCTTACTCAAACAGAAACACTGCCCACCCCACACAACACCCACGGCGTGAAGTTTGTTCTAAGTTAATATAGACTCACTTTGCGTCGTAAAACAGACATACATTACTATATATATTATATTACATTACTATTGAAGAAAACAAAGATGAGAAATAAAAGAAACAGAAAATGAATAAGAAAGAATGAGACAAGAAGAAGAAAATAAAATTAATGAAGAGAGTAAGAGAAATGAAGAGCAAAAAAACTCACGAAATTACTAGGCAAAATACTAGAAGTGGTAGATTAATTACTAAACCAAAACATCTAAGTGAATATGAAATGTATGAAGCATACTGCTTGATAAGTACAGAAGACGATCCACAGGAATTTAAAGAAGCTATGGAAAATGGGTGGGAAGAAGCCATCAAAACAGAAATACAAGCTTTACAAAAAATGAATACATGGGCAGAAACTGATTTACCTGAAAACAAGAAAGCTATAGATACAAAATGGGTATTTAAGACCAAAGAAAATAACTTGGAAAAGGCTCGACTACTAGTGAAGGGTTTTCAACTAAAAGAAGACTCTGACTTTGGAAAAAATTATGCTCCAGTAGCAAGAATATCCTCAGTTCGATTAATCCTGGCACATGCAATACAGAAAGGATGGAATTTGAGACAACTAGACGTACCCACAACTTTTTTGAATGGGATGCTTGAATCTGAACATTGTACATATAGCTGCCTGAAGGTGTAAAAGCAACAAAAAACAAAGTTTTAAAACTGAATAGAGGATTGTATGGATTAAGAGAAAGTCCCAAATGTTGGAACCAAAGATTTAATAGCTTAAATTTGCAGTAGAAAAAGGTTTCAAAAGATCTCAGTATGATGTCTGTCTATACATAGGAGAAACAATGAATGTGTGGATGTTAATATATGTAGATGATATTATTCTTACTGGAATTGAAGAAGAAATAGAGAAGATGGTGAAATATCTGAAAATGGAATTTCAAACAAAAGATTTTGGTTATACTAAGTCATTTCTAGGAATGGAAATTGACAAGAAAGAAGATGGTTTTAAGATTACACAGAAAAGACAAATAGAAAACATGCTCATAAAATATAATATGCAAGATTGCAAGAGCTCAAATACACCATTAACAAAAGGGTATCAATTTGATGAAGATGAGCCTATAATATCTGATATACCTTACCGCCAGTTAATTGGTAGTCTCATGGTTGTATCAACAGTCTCACGACCAGATATTACTTATGCAACCTCATACCTAAGTCAAAACCTGGATAAGCCTACAAAGAGCTATTGGATACAGGCCAAGAGGGTTTTGAGGTACCTGAAAGGATCACAAGACACTGGATTGTACTATACAAAGCCTAAAAATATGACCTCTATAGAAACATATTCAGATGCAGACTGGGGAGGTTCACACACAGACAGAAAAAGTGAATCAGCATCTATGACATTATACAATGGATGTCCTGTTGCCTGGTTCTCTAGAAAGCTAGCATGCGCTTCTCTGTCAACAGTAGAAGCCGAATATGTAGCAGCTGCAACTAGTGCATGTGACCTACTATACATAAAAGGAGTATACAGTGATTTAAATAGACTGAAAAGTGATGTGTTATGTATATTGTACATGGGCAATAGAGGCAATAGAGGTGCTATTCAAATTTCAAAATCCTTTGAGAATATCAAACGTGCTAAGCACATTGATATAAAATACCATTTCTTAAAAGATGTAATAAGTAGAAAATTATATTAATGTTGAGTATATCTCTACTCATAACAATGTGGCAGATTTATTAACTAAGACATTGTCTGGTGATAAGCTTCAAACTTTGAAACAAATGTTAAACATTGTTCAGTAGTAATTGTTTTATTATTTGTTAGGTTTTTGTTTGATTGGTTTAATAGTGTTGTAGCGATTTCAATCTATGACAGATTTTCAATCGAGGGGCAGTGTTAAAGTTTTTATTATTATCATAGATTTCGAACGAAGCCAACTCTATCTGTCAAAAGAAAAAAACGGAAAAGAAAAGAATGTCGTTTTATCTTCAAATTTTACTTCTGTAAGAAAAAGCGTGTGACTCGCAAATTAACTTTAAAACTCAAGATATGGTTTAATTTCATCGGCCTCTGGCTAAAAATAATAACGGGATCTAAATTGATTAGATGTACTCCATCTAAGGTTTTAACTTTGGAGAGTCCAAAGTAAGTCTGCCCTTTACTAAATATAGAGGAGCCTGTGTCGAAAAGAGCACTGTTAAGGCTAAGGCCATGCGATTTGTGGATGTAATATCATATGCTAAGCAAATAGTGAATTGTTTCCTGTTAATTAACATATACATTACAAGACGACGACTAACGCCAACGACCTTGAGGGAACAAAACGCGCGCTCGTTTCACACCCGCGCGACCCAAAATTTAGTAGTTTTTTGTACTTTCCTTATTATTCCATGACTTTAAAAAAAAAGCCTCAGATCAAAATGTAGATAATTAAATTATCTTTGAGATGGTGTTGATTTGAATAAAATACGCCCAGCGGTTTTGGCGTGATTGTCGTGTTTTTGACCGTTTTAGACATAACTTTACAAATTAATTACACTATGCTATACAAATAAAACTCAAAATTTGCTTAGATCAAATTATTAAGAAAATAGTCTTATCATCAATATACATATAATAAATGTGTAAAAAAAAATTTTTTGTACATCGAAAAAAAATCAAAAAAATATAGCCAGTGTGTTAAAGGATAACCAACAGAACCCATTTCTAGCATTATTGGAATTTTTGTCTGTTTGTCTGTTTGTCTGTTTATTTGTGCACGCATCACGTGAAATGTACGAAACCAATGTAGATAACTTTTATACATAAAAATTGTGCGTATCTTGAAGAATTACTTAGTTTTTTTTTTACTTTTGTTTTGTTTCATCGCAATCGGTTCACTCTATCAAAAGTCAGATGAATTTAAAGTGTTCAAGAAGTAAAATTATCACAGCTCACGCAATTCAGTTACTCGGACAGTTGAACTCGCTATTCGATAGATGGCGTTGTGCATTTAAAGTCATTTTCTGAATCGCGGTGTTAAGATTTTACGCGAAAGAATGACACTAGAAAAAAAAATTGGTATGTAATATGTACATTTTTGAGTATGTGGAGTAGGCAGGCAGGCTGGTAAGTATGGTAGGGTTTGGCAGGTAGATGACGGGAGCGAAGCCGAGCTAGTATAACATATATTTTTCAAAGAATCACGACAAGCCATTTAGACGTGATTCTCATTTTAAAATCAGCTAGGTACTCAAGGGAATCGGCGCCTTAATATCTGAAACTTGGTCTTGACTCGTTCTAGAATTAAGGGTGATATTCCACTCGTTATATATTCACGTGAAGACCTTAAAATCCACATAAAAACCGGCTGTCATCAATTTTGATCGCTGATTCTTACATTACAGGCATTTTAGGTAAGTGTTCCTAATAGAATCAATTTATTGAATAAGGATATTAAAATTATAAAAAAATACTAGTTTCAGATTTATTCCTGTGTATTCAACCAATTACCTATCTGGATGCCAAATTTGAACTATCTTGGTCATCTGGAACTGGGTTAGAGTTTTGATCTATAGGTCAGTCAGTGATAAAAATGACGATTTTTGGACGTTAATATCTAAATAACCGTTAGAGCTATATTTATGAAATTGATTTATCATCTTAGTGAGTTTAATACATAAACCAAATTTCATGTGTTTATGTTAAATAGATTTTCAGTTATTAAGATGACAAAAGTGGCACCAAATGTTCTTCTTACACACAGCTGCTGCGTCGCCAGTTCCTTTTTTGCTTGAACTTGGCTTGACACGCTGCCGCGTGTCTAGATTATATTTCGTAATGAGTATTTAATATTTTTTTTAGGTTTTATTCTAATAGAAGGCTGCCATTGGAAATAAAATATTTTTGTATCGTTTTATAAAAATAGTTCATATATTTTTGGTTGACCGTACTTTCCCAAGACATAACTTTTTTTTTAATTTTAGTTGTGGTCCCACAATACTACTCAAAAATATTATTAGAAACCCATAATTCCGTCAAAGAGCCCGATTTTGTTATTGTTCGTGGTATGCTAAGAAAAAGCGTTTTTAGGGTTCCGTGCCCAAAGGGTAAAAAAGGCTAGTCTAGCTATTACTAAGATTCCACGATCCGTCTGTCTGTCCGTCTGTCACCAGACTGTATCTCATGAACCGTGATAGCTAGACAGTTGAAATTTGCACAGATGATGTATTTCTGTTGCCGCTATAACAACAAATACTAAAAACAGAATAAAATATATATTTAAGTGGGGCTCCCCTACAACAAACGTGATTTTTTTGCCGTTTTTTGTGATAGTGGTACGGAACCCTTCGTGCGCGAGTCTGACTCACACTTGGCCAGTTTTTGTAATAGTCAGGAAGAAGAAATAACTGATAACTTACCTTCTGAATCTAGAAGTGTACTACAGCAGGAAGTGCATCAAACTACAGTAAATTTACAAGGTCTAGCGCCTAACTGTGTCAGTTCCTGAGGTATGGGAGCGGTACGGGACGGAACGACGCGTAACTTCAGTTGGGCGTCAGGCTTGCTGTCGTCAACACGTGTTAATTAGACAGGTCGCTTCAAGTAAAACGCACACATTATTCGCAACCAAAGATGAGTCCTCCAATAAGGCCTCTAATTTAAACAAGTTGTTTATAAAGTGTACGAATATTTTAAAACAAAAAAATTAGATCCCAATTCTGCTGAGTTTAAAGACGTTATTTATTTATTTACTACTAGCTGTGCCCGCGGCTTCGCCCCCGTCATCTGCCTGCCAACCCTACCATACTTACCAGCCTGCCTGCCTACTCCACATACTCAAAAAAACTTTTTACAAAAAAATACTACCGACTTCCAAATAAAACTACAAAGTGAAAAATAACTTTATTTTTGGAAGTCGGTGTCTTTCGTAGGTACCAATTTATTGCGTTATGGACACCGACTTCCAAAAATAAAGTTATTTTTCACTTTGTAGTTTTATTTGGAAGTCGGTAGTATTTTTTTGTAAAAAGTTTTTTATTTTTCACTTTTTAGTTGTACCTACCTAATAGGCAAGTTGTTTAGTAAGTTACCTACTCGTATAACGCCAGAATATATTACCCTAATATCATGAAACATGAACATAACCGGTGAAATGAGAGATCTGCGTACCCCTAGTACGCAGTAGTAAAATCTTAACACCGCGATTCAGATAATGACTTTAAATGCACAACGCCATCTATCGAATAGCGAGTTCAACTGTCTGAGTAACCGAATTGCGTGAGCTGTGATAATTTTACTTCTTGAACACTTTAAATTCATCTAACTTTTGATAGAGTGAACCGATTGCGATGAAACAAAAACTAAGTAATTCTTCAAGATACGTACAATTTTTATGTATAAAAGTTATCTACATTGGTTTCGTACATTTCACGTGATGCGTGCACAAATAAACAGACAAACAGACAAACAGACAAAAATTCCAAAAATGCTAGAAATGGGTTCTGTTGGTTATCTTGTAACACCCTGGCTATTTTTTTTGGAATTTTTTTCGATGTACAAAAAATATTTTTCTACAGATTTATTATATGTATTGATGATGATGATGATTTATTATTTTAGTACTTATCAATAAGCTTGGAGAAAACTGCGAGACTCGATGCCTGAACTACATATTTATAATATTTACCTACAAATTTGTACCCTTGGTAGGCGAGTCCGACTCGCACTTGTTCGGGTTTTTGTTTTTATTGTTACACGCCAAAATATTAATCAATTTGACTTAGGTACACGCTCGTAAATATCATAAGCATATCGTAAGAGATATCTGCATTAAAATGTATCACGTGTATAGCGGGACAGTTAGGAGACGTCATGTCACGTCACTTGTCACCCCTCCCGTACCGCTCCCATACCTCAGGAACTGACACAGTTAGGCGCTAGACCTTGTAGAATGTTTTAATTATAGATCAAGTACCTATTACGTGAGTTCAAAAAGCTATTTTTGTTATTTTTCAATCTTACGGTATGTTTAGTTTACACAAATTATGCCATATTATTTTATTTTGTACTAGCTGTTCCCCGCGGCTTCGCACCCGTGGGCCACCCCACAGGACCCGTTTTCAGGATGAAAAAATAGCCTATGTTATTCGGAAATAATGTAGCTTTCCACAGGTGAATGACTTTTTTAAATCGGTCCAGTAGTTTCAGAGCCTATTCGGTACAAACAAACAAACAAACAAAAAAATCTTTCCTCTTTATAATATTAGTATAGATGTGTAAACAATTTTCTAATAATTTTGTTAATAGTTTTCTAGTGTATAGATTATGTATTGTCTGAAATGTGCTGTATTGTTTTTAAAAAGAAAAGTTTTGATACCTTACTTGTTTCGAATGTAACTAATAGTAACTAGCTACGAAAATATTTAATGTAACCTGATTGATACTAAAAGCAATAAATGTTATTAACTAATAAAAGTGTTTTATTTCATAAAATCTTTGATAATTTTGTCGAAAAAAGTGACACAATAGAGGAAATTTAAAAGAAAAAAAAACTAAAATGGAAAAAATATCTTTATATTTTAATTGCAAAAGATGCCAGGCTTACGGCCATACGCAAAAGTACTGCTCCAAGGAGCCGAGGTGCGTAAAGTGCACAGGCAAACATCTCACGAAGGATTGCAGAAAATCAAAAGAGGAGAAGCCAAAATGTGTCCACTGTGGAGCGCCACATCCAGCTAACTATAGGGGATGTATCGTAGCGAAAGAAATCCAGCAGATACGAAACAAAAAATCGAAAGGCAATAATACTGCCCCTCAAGAAAATACACGTACTGGAAGAGTCGAAGTCCCCATCCAGCACAAACGAAGTCAAAGCATAATGAAAACTACGACAATAAACGTATCCTATGCCCAAGTAGCGACAAGAGGCATAGCCAAGGCGTCTTTGGTTGATATGAACAGTGACAAAAAGTTGGATGAAATCTTAAAGTTAATGACATCATTCGACGAGAGATTGAAAAAAATTGAAAATAGCAACAAAGCTGCTACTTCTAAGCCACAAAAATGAATACTGCACTAAAAAATATGGCGTGGAACTCAAATGGGTTACAAAAACATCAGAACGAGTTACAAGTAGTATTAGACATACAAAATATTGATGTGTGCCTCATATCAGAAAGTCATTTCACAAAGCAATCTCACATTAAGTTTAAAGGGTACAAAGTATACCATGCACTCCACCCAGACAATTCTGCAAGAGGTGGTAGTGCCATTATTGTAAAAGAAAACCTACAGCACTATGAAGAGTTCAAATACGAAGAGAAGGACATCCAAGCAGTGGCGATTTGTCTACAAACCAAAAAATATCCTGTAACAGTATCTGCCATCTACTGTCCACCACGGTATGTGATAAAAAACGATCACTATATGAACTTTCTAACTCGCTTTAGAAGTCGATTTATATTAGGAGGTGACATCAATGCTAAAAATACGTATTGGGGCTCCAGATTAACAACTACTAAAGGCAAAGAATTACTAAGTGCCATGAAAGAGCTGAAATGTGATGTCAAATCAACTGGCAAGCCGACCTATTGGCCAACAGATCAAAATAAAATACTGGACTTAATAGATTTTTTTATAACCAAGGACCTATCAACTAGTTATATAAAATCGGAACAAAGCTATGACATGAATTCAGATCACTCTGCAATATATCTAGAAATAGCGAAACCATTCTTTATAAAGAAAACAGGCCCACTCTTGTTAATAAATGTACAGACTGGGAGAGCTTTAAGTCCAGATTGAATGATAAGATAGACCTTAAAGTTCCATTAAAAACACCCGAACATCTAAACATCGAAGTCGAAAAGTTCATAATGCATAACCAGCAAGCAGCGTGGGAAAATACACCTGACTACAACAAAAGGACGAAGGGAAATACTTACCCGCTCAGTATCAAGCAGCTCATTATGGAGAAAAGAAAACAGAGAAAAACGTGGCATCACTCTAGGTGCCCTGAAGACAAACGAAAATTGAATAATCTAACAAAAAAAATAAGAAGACTAATCCAAGACTTTAAAGACGAGTCAACCAAAAACTATATTCAGAGTCTAAGTAACGATCAAAGGACATACTACTCTCTTTGGAAGGCTACTAAGCACTTAAAAAGGCCGATTACCCAAATCCCACCTATCAAATGTGAAAATGGACAATGGGCAATAACTAACGAACAAAAAGCGAAGAGATTTGCAGAACACCTAAAAAATATCTTCCAACCAAACGACGGGGAAATCATTGAAGATCACACTTTGCCTAATGTGGTGACATCGGAAAATGAAGTTACCATAAAACTAGTAACACCAAGAGAAGTCGCACGAGAAATAAAATACAATTTAAGCACACGAAAATCACCAGGGTACGATTTAATAACAGGAGAAGTTCTTCATAACCTACCAAGAAAGGGTCTGGTTAAATTAACGACCCTTATCAATGCCGCACTAAGGCTTAAATATGTACCAGACTTGTGGAAGGTGGCTGAAGTAATAATGATAGCTAAGCCAGGTAAACCGAATCACGAAACATCATCATATATGCCTATTTTCTAGCTACCAATAATATCCAAGCTATTTGAAAAGCTGTTACTCAGACGACTAAAAACTATAATAGATTGCAAAAACATAATACCAGAGCACCAATTTGGTTTTCGAGAAAAACATTCTACTATTGATCAAGTGCATAGGATCACAAATGTAATAGAAAACGCCCTAGAAGACAAGAAAGTATGTTCTACCGTATTCCTAGACGTGGCGCAAGCGTTTGACAAAGTATGGCATGAAGGCCTTATACATAAATTGAAGAACTTGTTACCGAAGCAGTTTGCAGATATATTGGAGTCCTAAATTCTAAACAGAGTCTTTAGAATAAGACAAGAAGATACTTACTCAGAACTGAAACAAATAAAAGCTGGCGTACCGCAAGGAAGTGTGTTAGGTCCGGTCCTGTACCTACTATACACTTGTGATATTCCTGAATTAGAGCAAAACACGATTGGGACCTTTGCTGATGATACAGCCATAATGGCTGTAGGAAACAACCACGTCGAAGCAGTAGAAAAGGTTCAAATGGCTGTTAATAAAGTTTATGACTGGACCAAAAAATGGAGGATTAAACTAAATGAATCTAAATCTGTTTACATAGATTTTACCAACAAAAAACACCAGTATTCTCCAGTTTATATTAATAATAAACAAGTTCCATACGAGAATACAGCCAAATATCTCGGTATGACCCTTGACGCAAAGTTACCCTGGAAAGCCCACGTCAAGAAGAAAAAAGAAGAACTCGACTTCCGATATAAAATAATGTATTGGCTGCTTGGAAGAAACTCCATGCTGTCTGTGCAAAACAAATTATTGCTATACAAACAAGTCCTGATGCCAGTTTGGACTTATGGTATTCAGCTATGGGGCTGCACCAAACAGAGCAATATATTAATTATACAACGATTCCAGAACAAAGTGCTAAGGGCAATTGTAAATGCACCTTGGTACATACGAAATGATGACCTCCATCGGGACCTAAAAGTTGAGTTCATCGAAAAAGTGACCAAAAAATTTGCAGAAGCTCATGAAAAGAGACTTCATCAGCATGTGAACGTCGAGGCATTCCAGCTTCTCGACCACACAAACATAGTGAGAAGACTAAAAAGAACATAACCGTTCGAGTTAGTGTTTAGTGAATGTGAATAGTGTAACGTACGAAAGTGCTACCAAATAAACACAAGAACGAAGTGTATTCGCCTTAATAGAGACAATAAGAAAAGTGCTACTGGACACATTTTTACTAAAGACAATGTAATAGTTTAGGTTATAATTAAATTACTTATTAGTCTATTTATAAGGCTAGATATATAAGGAGTCTATGTAATAAGATTAGGGTCCATCCTATTGATGAACCCTAGAAAAGGAAAAAAAAAACATAAAAATATAATAGAGCATTAAATTTTCTTCTTAAATATATTTTAAGTTCGCCGATATGCTTTCTCAGATTTTTTTTTGTTGGAATTATAAGCAATTTGATCAGGCTCAGGCGCCGAAATGGCGCGTCATAAGCACGTCCGAGCAACGACATACCGTGTGTCCTAAATTGCGCTTTATTACCATGCATTTTGTATGAAATTTGAATGGAATAGAAAGCCGCCCGTGCCATGTCCGCACCCGACGCTATTTCTGTGTGGCCAGCGCCTTAGACTACAACCATATACACTTAAAGCAAAAGCTACTCACTACCTAAACCTTAAAATATACTAAACTAAAATATGGCGTCGAAAAACTCCTCCACATCGTTGTCCACTGGTAATGTGCCCAAAAGACTGGCAGCATTGCCACGTTGTATGGCAATGCTTATTCTCTGACCAAGGTAAAAGCTAGCCCTTGGGTCACGCTAAGTGTCAACTAGGCGTTTGGAAAGATCTTTAAACAAAACATGGGCACTCGGACCCCACGGACCAAGAGTTTCAACCCCAAACGGCTCGAAAATATAACTACCGATGAGATATTTCCGCCGCTTGAGGTTCTTTGCAGCCGCAGCGGCAGCGCCAGCACAGCACGGCGAGCTAGGGAGATGGGATTGCGCAAGAGTATCGACACAAGTAGCGTCCCACACTAGGCCTACCCATCTTCCATGGAAACAATGACATCCAGTCCGGTCATTTGCCATCGTCGCGTGCCAGGCCATGGGGTTCTAATACGGACGGAACGCCGACGGTGACGAGAGCACTTTGGATGATTTCGTTTAAGTTTCCGTGCCGCGCTATGCGACCCGTACTTCAGTTGCATGAAAGACCGTGGTGACCGAGGCTGTTGACAACTTCGACACAGTGGCAACGATGAGGATTACAACAGGAAGCGCCAAGATGTAGGGAAGCAGCGAGGCGGAATGTAGTGTCGTCAAACAAGGTGCCTATGTTCGACGACGGTAGAGCGTGATGCCTGAGGCCCGACTCCCACTCACCCACAGCCAGCAGGCGAGCGCGCTCAGCAGAAGAGGCAATTTGGTGCTGTACCGTATCTGGGATGATGGGTAGTCGTGGGGATTACAATTCGGGCAAGCGAGTCTCAAAGCATCAATAGCCTCGGTGAAGCACGGCACATCAAAATTAATCAGTATGAGTGTTAGGATATTCCTGATTAATTTCTCAGTACCATGGACCGAGGATATCAAATTATATGGTAAACAAATTATACTAAATTGCTTTTCCCACACAAAAACAAGACAAGATGACAATAAAAAAACTTTTACAAAAAAATACTACCGATTATTTTTCAGTTTTAGTTGTACCTACCTAATAGGCAAGTTGTTTAGTAAGTTTCCTATAACGCCAGAATAGATTACCCGAATATCATGAAACTTGAACAAAACCGGTCAAATGAGAGATCTGCTTACTCCTTAAGAGCGTACTGGCGTGATGTTATGTTATGAAATGGTATAAACAATAAACAGACATGCGATTGCAGCAGTCCCGAGAGATTTGCCGTTATTTATTGAAGAGTTCTGTTGTATATCTCCGAAGTTCTTCATCAGATCTTCACCAAATTAAAATGGAACCATTTTCGAAACATACTGTTTCAAACAAAAAAAGAATTTTCAAAATCGGTTAATAATTGACGGTGATAACGGTGATCATACATAAAAAAAAAGTTAAAAAGATGATGAAATTGAAACTGTAACGAACAATCCATTACGTATATTGGTGTGGCTCAACCAGTGTCAAAACATAATAAAAAAATCAATAATGTTACGCATGGTATTACTCTATTTTTATGGCAGAGGCGCATGGCAAGCAGAAGTCAGTATTTCTAGGGTTACGTTCCTCTAAAGGAAAAAAGGAACCCGTATACGATCACTTCGTTGTCTGTCTATCTGTCCGTGTGACCTTTTCCTCTGGAATGCCTGGAGGTATCAAGTTGAAATTAATATGATATACTCAGATCTGCATTTTCTTGGAGATGTGAAAATTTAAAGGGTTGACTGAGAATCATAAAATTTGGCAAGAAGAAGGAAAAATCTGAACTGTAAATTTGTAGCTCCAACAAAAAAACGATTATTAACTTATTTGCAGTTGGTGACCGTGACCTATATCGATATATTATGGGGTCAACAATTGTCCCTTCGTGAGAGCAATGTTCGGTGCTTTCATTGTATATGAATGTCAGTAATGATACGTTTCTATTTTGTTGAATGCAGCTTTTGATACGGAACCCCCGTTGGGTGAGTCCGAAAAGCACTTGGCTGGTTTTTTTTAATACTCTGCACGAGAAAGAAGCAAGTCCTAAGCATCGTAACGTGGAGTCTCGAGGACCTTGGACGGACACGTCTTGCAAATGAGCGCCTATCAATATGATAGGTTGGCTATGAAGGCTTGGCAAAGAGAGAGTCTATGCAGGGGAGAGAGGAATGATGAGTTTTTAATAAGGCCAAGAATGGGCCAAGATTATAAAATAGTAAACTACAATATAACGACGGTATAGTTAGTCAGTCAAATGATTTTTTAATGGCAAAATTCTGGAAGCATTCGTCAAAACTTTCACCCTATTTAGGAATTGAATATTGTTTATTTATTTTTAAGGTCGGAGTTGACAGAGACATAGTCGACGATGGAATACCTAGGAGTCTGTTCACTATAACTTTGAAGAGATTCGGATTTAATGTTTTCGGAAACACAGACGCAGGTAGTGAGTTCCACTCTATCGCTGTGCGCATTATGAAGGATGTTTAGAAGCGCTTAGTGCGAATTGGTGGAATGGCAACCAAGTAAGGATGGTAACTTGCAGTGCGGGATGAGGCCATGGAGTTCTTGATCATACTCACCAAAGTACAATCTGTAGACAACCTTGCGGCGATGAGCCAAGCTGTGAAGCTTAGCATTCACCGGTTCAACATCACCAATGAGCCTCTTAATTCTGCATTCCATCGAGACAAGAGCGGCAAGTTGATATTTACTTGCGCTGTTGACTTGCGCTTTGTATAGAGTTAAAAGCTGTCCAGGCGTAAAGTATCGTTCACTCCATTTAGGATGTCCAGTTTTTACTCAACTCACTTTTTTAGTTTTTACTCAACTTTTTATTTCAAATTTATTTTAATTACTGAATCTGGTTAGACTGAAAGCTGTCTGCAAGATAATTATATTACAAGTATGAAGTTGAGAAAAATTATTTGAAAACAAATAAAAATACCTGCAGGGTAAGCTGCTCACAGATAACGTTGCAATAAACAGCCGATGGAAGCAATATTACGAACTGCTTATGAACGAGGAAAACGAGAGTGAGCCGTTGCCTGAGTTATCTCTATGCGAAGGACCAATAGAGACCGTAAAGCTCGAGCAGAAGTTAAGCAAGCCCTTAATGACATGAGGTACCATAAATCCCATGGGCCAGATGAAGTCCCAGCTGACATCTGGAAAATTCTGGGTGAAGATGCGCTGCCATGGCTCACAGATCTGCTGAACAAAGTACAGACATGACATAATACCACCCTCATGGCGAAAAAGTTACCTGTGTCCAATATACAAGAACAAGGCCGACGTTGCCAATTATAACAATTACAGAGGAATAAAGTTAACGTCCCACACGCTCAAATTATGAGAAAGAGTACTGGGTGCTCGGTTAACAACGATGACCAGAACTACTAAGAACCAGTTCGGCTTAGTCTGGCCTATGTAGGAACTACCGCCGCTGCAGTTGATTTTATATATTTTTGATTGAAACGGCAGTACATCCTTTGGTGTGCCCACTATGCTGTTTACCTTTTGTCCCGGCGTATACAGTGTTAACGGAGTACTTCTTCAATATCGAGCTAATCTTGTCCGTTACTCCACTGACGTAAGGCAGGTAGGCAGGCTGTCTATTTACCTCAGGATGTTTGCATCTTGGAATGGGCCGTTTCATTCGCCGACTGACCACGTACCCGTTATGTTTAAGTACCTCCTGAACATGGTCCAATTTCCCTTCCAGGGTTCAGGGTCACACAAGTCATGAGCTCTGTTCGCACTAAATTCCCGTGTTATATTGTTTTTCAATTATGAAACGCGAAAGTTTTAAAGTTAATATCATGCAACACAAATTCGAACTCTAAACCTAAAAGAGACTAATATTACGCATACAAATTTATTGTTCTTTAATATAACAATAGTATTGACAAACTAATATTCTTAATTGATCACCAAATTGCATTGGATTCTATCCAATTAATGTTTGTTTAAACGATTTTCTATTGTTTCAATGGCTCACTAGTGTCTATTGAGTCTAGACGAAATGAAGTCTTTAACAGCTAAAGCATATTCTGATACTAGAAACCGTTACCGAGTGACAATTGCTTCAGACAATTTGGTTGACAAAGATGTTCAGTCAATGCTTTTGCCTTTAAGCCTAATTCAGAACATCCTCTTCTGTCCCAAGTATCGTATTAGGGATAACTTCATATATCCAAATAACCTAACATCAAATGTGTTGACGTTATGTGGCGCGATAGTATCAATTTTATTACTTGGTTATCGTATTTACGAACTTCATATTAACGAAGATGTTAAAATACATTTTTATGTAGTGTATATCGATGCTTACTTCGACTTGTTCTTCTACTTCATCGGATTCCTCGTAAACTTTTGCAGTAACGTGTGGCAAACTAAAATAAATATATCGTTTCTCTTAAAAATTCAAGAAGTACATAGATGTCTTAACAGCGAGTCTTATTTCAAACGGTTCGTCATCGGGAATTGGTTCAGTGTCATCACGATCTTCGGATTTTACATCACCATTTCTGCCCTTATTTGTGTTATTTTCAAACTTTCTGTTTATGATTTCTTCTTTTATTTGATCATAATGTGTTTTGACATAAACCTTATTTACGCTACCAGACTTCTGAGGTTTTTGGCCAATAAAGTTGATTTATGGAACTTTCATGTTCAACGTTTGGTACAAATGGATCAAAGTAACAAGGAATCTTCTTGCAAAAGAATGTTACAAACTTATGTAAATATTTTGCAGTGTTATAAGATCTTTAGAATTTCTTTTCAGCGTATGGTACGTATAAAAAAAACATAAAGAAGAGGATTAGTATGAAATGGTATTTTCAAGTGATGCATACATTTTTATTTTCAGATCGTGTATCATACGATGCAATGTTTTATTCTCACTGTATTAAAAATCCAAATGACAATTGCGATGTTAAAATTTACAGTGCTTAGAGGCATATATGCATATGTAAGTACATGCACATGGTGGAACGATGACCTGGTTACGACTATGGAAATCCACTACATGCGATGTAGTGACACTTGGCGGAGGTCTATGTTCGGCAGTTTGTTCAAACATGTTTACAAATACAACAAATAATAATACGTAGTACATGCAGCATAACATAAAACTTCTTAATAGTATATTATAAGCCTACTTACTCCTAGATTTTGCATACATTTAAGACGTCAATCTAACGTCAAAATGTGTGAGACGTTTATGATAAACGTCTCACACATTTTGACTCGTGCTTAAACTTAGTAGTAAACGGGCTAATTTTGTTTTTTTTTATCAAATATATATTAAGTTTAATGTAAAAGAGTATTATTATATTTTTTTACTGTGACAGATAACAATTTGCTTCTCCATCCTGTTTTTGTATGCCTGGGTGTTCAAAACTTTGATATTAGAAGTTATACTGAGCTGTTGCTGTGAAAAGTTCTACATATCAATGAATAAAGTTCAGAACAAGTGCATACTCATTTTGACATTCAATTGTACAGGTAATTTTTATCATTGGAATATTTTATTTTTGTTTATTACTGTTGGAGGACCAATGGGCAAAAACCATGCCTCAGTTTAACCCAATGCAATAGCAGGCAATGGTAATGTGGCAAGTAGAAATGCTAGAATTAGTTGCATTCCTTCATTGGCCCGTGACCACAGAAGAGCGGAAGAATTTAAAAGGCGGGCGGAGTCCCTTGCCTTTCAAAGGAACAACATAGGCTTATAATTATAATAATAATTATGTGTACTTGCGACTTAAAATTCCAATGTAAATCCACTACTTTCTTGAATAAAGCTTTTACTGTCCAAGCTGCTCGTCTGTGGAATGCATTGCCCGCCCCAATAAAACGCGCCCAGTCATTGCCTGTATTTAAAAGACTCATAAAAGAACATAACCTGTCACTGTGATTGCTGTTAGTCAACATTTACTTTCATTGCCTATGTATTGAGTATGGATATATTTATGTATGTATTATAGAACATATGTATGTATTTGTGTATCTATAATAATATTATTGTGTGTTTAAAGTAAATATTCTTAATGTTATGTGTTACACCAATGTCAACCCCATTTCATGTCCAGGCTATCACTGTCCATTCCAGGTTGCCTGGAAGAGATCGCGGAATGCGATAAGGCCGCCCGTTGTATGTATTTTAGTTTTAAGTTTCCTTTTCTATGTTTTAACTTGGTGTACCTACAATAAAGCATATATAAATAAATAAATATATACACTATAAAATTTTGTAATAACCTAAAAATAATTTATTCTTTTTTTTTTTTTTAGTATTCTTCTCAGTAAACCCTTTCATTTGATACCCATATCATAGCAGCGCACAAAAAATAACTAGTCCGCAATCTTGAGCCGTCCGCCATATTGTATTTAGAATGACGTCACTTAGCTAACCGTGCATTGTCATCCAAACTAAAAGTGTACTCAAAATTTCATCTTAATCGGTGGAGGATAACTGCTTTAAAATTCAGCTACAAGATTTGACCCGAACACACTTACATACATACAGTGCAAGTTAATTAAAAACTTGTAACAACTGACTTCGAAAGCAAAACACTTTATAGTGCAAAAATTACTATCGTTTCGGAAGTCAGTGTTGCAAAATGATAAACCTGAGGTAACAAAGGTAACCTGAGGTAACTGCCGAAACGAAAATCATTTTTGCACTTTATAGTGTTTTGCTTTCAAAGTCGGTTTAATTTTTTGTGATTTCTTTTTATTATGAAATTTTTGTCATTTTATCTTAACAAATCAATACTGTTTCCAGTACCGGATCGACCTTTCACGGGATTTAAACGACCAAAATTTAACGGTGTATATATAATACAAGTAGCTGTTCGTTAGTCTCGCTAAAACTCCAAAACGACTTGACTGATTTGATTTTTTTTTGTTCGCTCTCATGCAGGGGTGGTTAAGAGGGAAAAACAAAAAATAAATAGTTTGGGTGGTACGAAGTTCACTGAATCATCTAATTACAAATACTTGTAATGTTATTATTATTTTTAGTAACAAATAAAATTATTAATTCCACAGAATATAAAACTCGATTTTGTTAATTTCACAGATGCTGAGAAAAAGTTGTTCAAGAATATTCAACGCTTACATCGAGCGTCATTCGACAAGTTGAATGTCTGTGGAATGTTCTACATCGATGCTACTTTTCCTTTAAAAATGATGGCCTTACTTACTCACTTTACTTTCGTACTGTTACAGTTTGCGTTTCTATAACTAATTTTATCTACACCCATGCTATAAATCCTCTACAAAAGTTCTTGAAACAGTTAGCTTATTGCCAACATTAAAACAGCCAGTGTCATAGTAACCATAATATCATCCAAACGGGTGTTATAATGTTGTACTAAATTTCATAATACAACTCCTTTTTTACTCATCGTACAGCCATATTCTCATGGCATCTTTATGAATTTCAAAAAAAGAACATTGCCATGCACGCACGTTTCACTACTACAGAACCGTAATTTAAAAAAAAACTTTTTCGAATTTTTGAATTGACGTCGTATCCCGTCATATTTGTTCAATAATAGTATTGAAATAAAAAATTGTTGCTTACAAAAATGAGTGATATAAGCTTTGATAACACACCACCAGATATTCCGAGTACATCAGGATCTGCCAACATTCAGCAAGGTGCAAATATTCAAATGCATTTTAATAATTGTAAGATCCAAAATGTAAATAATTATTACTTACAATACATAATTATATTATTACCTATACATAGTGTGTTTGTATTAGATACTCAGTAATTAAACTTTCCATGAATTTACATAGAGTTCTTACAACACTGTATAATACCCAATGGTTTCAGAACCTTTATAGAGGATTCATATCATGGGTGTAGATAAAGTCTTGTATGCAACTGTTATAATTAGGTATTAAAACACTCATGTGATACTATTATCACACTCGGCTTCGCCTCGTGTGATAAACCCACATTCGTGTTTAATACCCTTTATTATACAACAGTTGCATAAATAACTATTATTGCCAACTGGTGTTTTTGCGATTAGGGCAGGATAATTTAAACATAATGAAATGCAATACCAAAATACGTGAAATTTATTTTACAGACATATCAATAAACCACGTTACATAACAAATAGAACTACTTACATATTACCAGGTTCAGAGCAGAAGCGAAACGGGTGGCAACAGGCTTGTTGCTCATGTGCGTAAAGGCTTTATTCAATTCACTTTCATTGGTCAAGCCAATCAGACGCGATGTGTTACAGAATTGGTCAAGCACTGGTCAATCCTGGCGCATTGCTTTCCCGTTGGTGCGATTTGTGCGCGCGCAAAAGTGCCAATGACAGCAAGACGCGCGCTCGCACAAGAGCAACACGGGCGGCAGGATGCAATTTTACCATAAACACGAGACAATAGATTAAGGTTAAACACGAAACAATGAGTTGGTGTTTTCGGTATGTGTTACACTTTCTCTAGACTATCAGGAGGACTTCAAAAGAAGTATCTAAGGCATTGTTAATTGCAATTTATGTTACGTGGGTTTGACAAAAACTCAAACCGACTGCCAAACCAAAACACTACAAAGCGTAAAATTACTTTCTTTAGCAAACTCGTGTCTTTGTTACCTATTAATTTCCGTTTATCGACACCGACTTCGGCTAAAAAAGATATTTTTCGCTTTGTAGTGTTCCGTTTTGGAAGTCGGTTTGTTTTTTTTGATAAAATGTTTTTTATTTATCTCTTTTTAGTTTTGGAAGGTACCTCCAACTACCATGAAAATCATTTAGAGCCGAAGTAAATCTCAAGACAATTCCAATTAGCCCAAACTAGGCTAGGATACATTGTTTTATATCGGAGTTCCAGTGCCTTCCTTCCGGTTTCATCATCAGATCAGTTCGATAGTAACATGAATATGATAGTAACATGAATATATGTTACTATCGAACTGATCTCAGTACCAATTATGTATAACTATTTTCTTCATAGTCGGATAACTATTCGATATATCTTATAACCGTGACAAACTTAGCATTAAGGAGTTCCAGTGGCCATCTGTAGTCTTTTTCATCAGTTCCATTTCACCAAATGATACTTTCTGAGTGCAAATGATTGCATTGTTGATGAATGAAATGAATATTTGAGGAGTTCCCTCGATTTCTCCAGGATCCCATTCATCAGATCCTGAGTTGATGACTATGAGACCACCTGAAAAGTATACCCCTTCAACAAAAGAATTTTCAAATCGGTCCAGGCGTCTTTGAGTAATCGGGGAACATACATTGAAAATACGATTTCGACGAATTGAGAAACTCCTCCTTTTTTTAGAAGTCGGTTGAAAACTACTTATTAATAATTCTTTAACTATACAGGACGTATGTTTTCCGATCAATAATTATTTCAGTGTTTGCATAAATATCCATTAATTTTCTATTGACTACATATTTATAGCAATAAAGTATATTGCTTTTAATACAGTTACCATGAGCCACAGAAACGTAATTAATTATTTAAAGTTAACATCATTATTTCATAGATACTTAGCCAACTACTCAGAAACTATTAGGATCTTTAACAACACGTCTTCCGAACGATCGTCACAAATACCCCAAAAATGATTGCCTTTACAACATATATGAAAAAGAGGAAAAGAATTTTCATAGATTATGATTTTATAAGCATTTTCTTTCCTTCATACCTCCTCAGTAAAATCGTGTTTGAGCGAGAATATAACATCAGTGTTAGAATGGTAGAAAAAGTTTGTATAAAGAAAATCATGTATGGTGTCATCGGTAATGCTGCATATTTTAGTCTGTTATGGGGAACTATTATTTGCAATCCTTTTCGTTCCTTCCAATACAGAATGTTTTACTTATTTTTGTACTTTTTATTTTTATTAAACTTTGCAGCCACTTGTTGTATCAATATATTTAGAAGAAATTCAAACATGCACATAATTTCTTCTTTGCATGAAATCAATAATTGTCTCTACAGCAGTAGGGATTTGAAAAAGTTTAAGACATTCTTTGTAGCGTATTTTTCTTTGGTGTGTGGTCTTTGGGTAACTAATGTAACTGGGAAAATGGTGTTTGACTTATACTGGACTTGGGTCAGGGTTTTTTTCGGTTCTATATCTATCATTTTTGATTTTGAGATGGCACATACACTAACAATTGTTTATATTTTGACTGTTAAACTTGAAAAATGGAACAACATCGTAGAAAATATGAATTTTGGTGGAGACGACGAAGAAATAACAATACACAGGGAATCAAAAATGAATAACATGTATAAAGTTATGAAGCAAATTTGTAAAGCTTGGAAACTATCAAATGATATGTCTGGATTAAAAGTTAATAACAATTTTATTTATATTTTTATTTATACGTGAATAGAAAATTTTTACTTCGTTACTTGTTTGATGTCTTTTTTTTTGCTTTTCAGATTCTTCTCCATTTCATCTCTACGTTTATCATGTTCGTTATGTATGTTATGATGATTTTGATATATGCGTGTACAAATAAGGTTAGTTCATACTTTATTAACTACTTTTGAATCCCGGCCTATCACGCCTCGACACAAATCTCACCAGCATCTCCAACCAGCTGGACGTCTTCCGCAAAACTCTGGAAAGGTTCAAAGAGGACCTCAACCGGCTAAGTGACACAGAGACGGACCCAAGTAGCCGCGAGTCAGTCATATTCACGACCGCGGCTTTCGAGGAGGAGATGGCGAATCTAACCGTAAAGCTGCAGAACATCGTCAACAGGCCTGTAGCCTCACCCCACCACCATACACACACATAAACATCACCGAACACCTCAAACCTATATCGGATAGGTTGCAGCTCGTCTCGGTGGACCTCCGCGCACTGCGCGACAAAGAGCCGCAAATCCAGGCACCCCCAGCGCTGAACCTGGAAACGGAGCTCGCAGTCGGGGAGATAAAGAAGACGCTCCAAACTATACAGGATGGGGTAGCGGACCTAAGCAAAGCGGATAAACCGCAAACACAACAACAGGGCCCAAAACCTTTGCCCAGGTCGCCAGTACACCCCCCCGGTGGGTTCCCGCTTTGTCGAGGCGGGGGGGCTCAGTAACCGTGGCTTGGTCACCCACGGTGAAGCGAAGAGGAACCCGAGGAGGGGCCGCTCGTCAGGGCTTTTGGCGATTAAGCCGACGACGTAGCGGCCAACTAGTAGGTTGCGGTGCCGCTTGGTAACAGGCGACATCGCAACTGAGGCGGGCCGCGATGTCTTATGGAGATTCCCAGGTCCCATACGATATCGCGGCTAAGGGTTGGAGGCCGCGGCGGGAGAGGAGTGCCGGTATTGCAGTGCGCCGCTCTCCCTACCTTCCGCGGCCTAGACGGGGTCGCCACCGTCTGGTGGCGGACGCGGTGGGGCCGCAGGGGAAGAGGAGTGTCGGTATAGCGTTAGCCGCTCTCCCTATCCTCTGCGGCCGCAAAATGGTAGGTGGCGGGGCCATTGACCTCGACCCGTCACAGTGGGACCAAGGGTGCCATACACGGGGTCGTCTGGCACCCATGTGCAGAATTGGTCCCTGGGGTGGTCACGGCGTACAGTGTGTTCTGGTGCGCCGGTGATGGGGGGTACCCCCCCGAAGAGGGTCCGGTGACGGACAGCCGCGGCGGGTTCGCGGTGAGTGCTAACGCGTGCCCGTGTTCCCGCCATAAGCGGCACTGGAGGACACCGTGGAGTTTTAGTGGGTTAGAGTCCCACATAACTGCACTATTTCCCCGTGGTAGTGCAGTATGCATGAGCATTTCTCCACGCAAAAAAAAAAAAGGTCGCCAGTACACCAAAACCCCCCAAACCACCCATACAACCCAACCACACCCCGATCGACTCGTCGATGACGAACCCCCATCACACTGGGGACAACGTAATCGAGAGGATCAGCACTGCCTTGGACCTCAAGTCAACTGGAGCATGGGTCGACACCGTACGGAAAGCGCACAACCAGAAAGTGGTCCTAAGGTGCGCCAGTAAGATGGACTTGATGAAGATTAAAGACCAAGTTCAGTCGAACTCAGGGCTCAAGGTCCGGGAGCCGAAACCGCAAAACCCCTTATTTAGGGTGTGCTGTTCAGCTACAGCGACGGGGAGATCGTCGATCTACTCAAAGCACAGAACCAACACCTTCTGCAAAACGTCGCTTTGGAGGGATGGACCATACAATGTCGTGCCGGGTTGCAAAAGAAGTCTGCAGCTACTGCAGTGGACCGCACAATATCAGAGACTGCCTCACTCGAGCGGACGGCAAACAGTCCACATGCGCAAACTGCAAAGTAGCACACGGGACGGGCAGCGACCTGGCACACACAGCGTTCAGCGAATACTGCCAGAAACGCCAAAAGGACGGCATAGCCAGATCATGCGTATCCTATTGCTAAGGGCAATGAAAACACACCAACAAACCAACCAGTCACCACTGAAATCTCCTCAAGAACAACAGCAAGATTACGGTTCATCCAAGCAAAAATTCACCGCTCCAAGCTGGCCACAGAAGAACTCCACTTGAAGGCCCAGACGAGAGGAATTTCAGTAGCACTTGTTCAAGATCCCTACGTAAGATGAACAGATGTGCTGAATAAAACCTCGGCACACAAGTCATCCAGTGCAGCCTCAACCGCCAAAAGCCAGTCATGGCAGCGATTTTTGCATTCGGTAAAAACTTGGGCGGTCATCCACGACCCCCAGCTTGTGACCGAGATCGTTGTTGCTGTCGTGCTGAAGGTGGGTCAGCTCAGCTTTGGAGTATTCGATCGGTCTATTTCGAGGGTGACCAGGACATTGAACCTTACCTATCTGACACACAATACAAGACACATAAATTGAACACAAACAACATCGTAGTGGGAGGAGAGTTTACCTCTCCTCCCACCACGATGTTGTTTGTGTCCCTGGCCCTGGAACCCTTAAGGCTAATTTCGACGCGCATCTACAACACCAAGAAGGCCCAGTGGTCCGACTTCAAAACCCACTTCAAGCCCAGCCTAGCAGACAGTGGCATCACCCAAGTCGGAGTCTAGAATGCATCGAACCCAGAGGATCTGGAGACAAACATTTCAAACTATACTCAGAACATCCACTGCTCATGTGAGGAAGCGATTCCAAAACTGGTTTCGTCCAAATACAACGCCAAGCCCCCATGGTGGACCCCTTCTCTAGACCGTCTTAAAAAAGTCGCCATGACGAAGGAGAGAAGGATCCGGAACGCAGTCGCAAGCAAGAGACACTTCACCATTGTTTGGAACCAAACGTTTCATTCCTTTATTTGTTATTTTGTTGCAACACTGTGTCAGCTCGCTGTCATCGATTAGACAGCTTTTGATTGAGCTGAAGTTGACAGCTACTCGTAAACATGTGATTGATAAGCACGGGACGTAATACGAGGGACGAATAATTACGTTCGTGACCCGCGAGTGTTACTAGGAATTGCCCGTGCATTTCGCGCGAAATATATACACAAAGTATATATTTCGCGCGCAGCAAAGAATTTTTGTGTCGGGAGTCCCTCGCGGGAATCAATGTGAGTAATAGTTGTAATTTGTGTACCATAGTATCACTTTCCACCTATCTGACAGGAATCGGTATCTCAAAGAACAAATCCCTAGTTTATCGCTGCTGCGTGTCGCAGTTTCGCGGGTATAGACCTTGTGGGATCCAAGAACCGCAGCCTTGCTAATGGGCCCCAGCGTTGCCTCTTAGCTGTGATCCGAAGGCCTGTATTCAACATCTCGTGGCAGATCGTGGTTAGATTCCACCTATGATGGTGGAATCTAACCACGATCTGCCTAGAGTATACGTTGAGATTTTGAATCGTTGGTCTTACGGTGTTGATGTTTTAACTGCTGATATTATGGCTGTTGATCTTAAGTATCAAATCCTAAAAAAAGAGCGCGGACTGCCACATCTCAGCGGTAGAATATTCATATAAAATAACTACTTTTGTATTTTATTGTGATCCGTTAATTTGTGTTTACCTTTGTTATATAGGACTGCAACTAAAGCTCAATATTGTCTTTCTTGCCACATTTAGGTAAGGGTGTCACCTTTTAAACTTCATTTCAACTTCAGGTGTAAGCTCATCCAGATAAAACCGCACTGGCCTTCTTAGTCATGCTTTGAAAACTCTTATCTATCATGGCAAGACGATCAAAGCATTTTTATAGGTGACGATAGTTATTACTTGCCATTTTTGGTTGTCCACCTGCTCTTTATCATCGTCACTATCATCCTGCCCTTGTTACATGTTACTTGTGGTCAGAAGTCAGGCTTAAGGTCAATAGGACACTGTCGTGCTTCACCCTGATTTCCGTTTCTTTCCATCTTTGTTGGAACGTCTGTAATTGTTTGCCATAATAAAAACTTACTAAACAGTATGTTTTCTCTGTGTGCCCAGTATTTTTTTTTAAACACAGAGAAATAATGAAAGACCAAACAATACACACCTCGGTTAAAGGAAAGCTTTTCAACACTTGCATACTCCCTATACTAACATATGTATGACAGACTTGGGCACTTACAAAATCTCAGCAAACCATACTACAAACTTGCCAGCGAAACATGGAACGAAGCATGATGGGGAAAAGAAAAATAGATAAAATAAACCACAGCAAAATTAGGAAAGCTACAAAAACCCAAGATGTTGTGTTGAAATTAAGTGGAAATGGGCTGGCCACGTAATCAAAGGAGAAGAGAAATGGAACAAAGTAGTAACATTGTGGTACCCAATAGAGGGAAAGAGAAAAAAGGAGAAACCTTTCAGAAGATGGGAAGATGATATGGCTACAATAGCTGGAAAAACCTGGACTAGACTGGCGCGGGAGAGAGAAGATTGAAAGGGGTTGGAGGAGGCGTTTGCCAAAGGGCACACAGAATAAAAAATAAAACTATATATAGGAACAAATAAATATATAAAAAAATTATGTAAACGTCTGAAAGAGGCTATAAATAAATAATAATAAACAGTATGTTTTAGATGGACGGAAATTTAATAATCAGCCACTCGTTTGGAGTGACTATGTGCCTGTGCAAGTTGATCATCGTTGAGTGGTCGATGTGTTTTGCTTGTGAAGCATTTTACAGAGAAGCAGCTAGAGCCAGATGTAATGTTATTTTAAAATCAGCACAAGATTGTAAGTTTGTATCCATTAATTTAAATTTATATTGTCTACCTCTATCTCTTGCTACCACAATTGTGTAGTTTTTATAATATATTTCTGTGAGGAGTATCTCAGTCGTATCTCTGTTTTACAGTTTATCAGTTTTTTTACTTACTATCTAGCAATTTCTTTAACTTTTCCTTCTTTCGAGAACCATTGTATTTTTTTTTTCAGTGGCTGCAAAAAGACATTGGAAGAATATTAAAAGAATAATGCTATCCACTATAGCAAAACTGAATGCATCAGGATTGTTCACAATCGATGCAGTGACAATGATACATTTTTGTTCCATCATAACAAGTCACATTATTGTATTACTGCAATTTGCTTTTCTCTAGGCTGTACCTATCCTTAAAAAGTGTATGTTATTTTATTCTTCTCGGATGTCAGCTCGAACTATATACATACCTTGTAATATTATGAGAAATGATAAAGAACAACTATTAATTAAAACAGCGATTTAGAATTATACTTTGTAATTTTAATTTCTACCTACTTACATCTGATCAAAACCTACAGAACGCTACCTTCTACAAAATTTACACACTCTTTGCTTGGTTTAATAAGTTTATACATCTGTGATCACACAAGTTGACCGGGTGAGAGTACTAAGCAACTGATTATTCTGAAGAACAAACCGTAATAAGGCGTGCCTGCATGTCCTTCTAGGACGTTTCCACTCACATCTGCCTTGTTAGTCTTACTATTGTTAGTCTCCTTTCATTCAACCTCTCATCATGACTAAACTAACTTTTTGTTTATCACTACGTCTTATTTAAAAACATATCATCGCTTACCATCAGGTGAGAAAGTGGTCAAGCGCAAGCCTATAGATAATAAAAATAAAAAATACTCAACGTTATCTTTTATCATTTCTAATTTTATATCATTCTGTACTTACGTATTTCTTCTTATATAGATTATCAAAATAAATTGGACACGTATGTTTTCAAATCGACAAAAAATTACAAAGATCAGCATCATAATTCAGGAGTGGCTTGTGACGACACTTCTAGGCAAAAAGGCTATAAGTCACGCAAAATTTCAAAGCACTATATTTTTATTATTTTATCTTTTTGTCTCAATGAATAAATACGTATGAATGGGCTCAATTGGGTCTTTATAATTAAAAAAGAGTGGACTTTACTAAAATAGGTATAATGCCATAAATCACATGATCAACATTTGAAATATGTACAAAGAAATGGCCATGGCTGGCGTCAGTGAGATGAGTGGTGCGGCGGGCTCGCAGCCGGCCGTCGGTACGCCGACACCCCGCGCTGAATCACGCGCTTATATGATGTGCCAACAAAACACGACGAATTTTCGTTTTCAGTTCGGTCACTATCGTGACTCCGTCTACGCCAGGATAGGTCTTCGTGCCCCGACCCAGGGACCAGATCAGAGGTGGCGTTGTTTTGTACTTTATCTGGACTAAGGACCCCGGCTTCACTTCACCTCTGGAATGAAACCACTTGGATGTGACCTCTGCAGTGCACAGAGAAGTATACTCGTTATGAAACCGTCGCCAGAATGCTGCCTCATGTGCTGAATTCTTTTTCAGCTATCCAGTCACGTGATGTTGGCTTCAATCACCGTAGGATGTGGTACTGATTTGAATGGCAGTACAATTAGGAAGTGAAAGGGAGTAAGTGGCCAAAAAATGGTTATGGTCTGAAGAAAGTGAAGAATTTTTAGGTTGGGAGCACTCTGGATGGGGGAACAAATAAAGTACGTAGCAACTTAGAGGCACAAGTATAATGACCGGTTAAAAAGTTACATCAACCGGACTACCTACAATGCTAAATAATAAACAATATCAACTTACCCACAATAACTTATAACTAGATTATGTATCTTTTACACCTCCCTTCTTATTCTAAGGATACTTAAGTATATTACATACATATTTATACATACTAGACTAATTATCAGCTACTTATACAATTAATCTATTTCAAATCGTACGACCGGTCTGTGTATTCGTTTGGAGCGCGTCCCTGGTGGCGTCGCCTTCGGCTCAGTATTACAACTAGGTGGTTCGATGGCCGGAGGTATCGGAAGCACAATATTAATTGATGTATCACTACTTCCTTTTCCTTCCATACCATCCTCTTTTGTAATACCTAGCTGGTCTTTAAAGAAATGTCTCGATTCTGAATCCTCTACCAATCCATCAGTTTGTAACGGCACAATAGTCTCACTTCGGTGGCCTGGTTCTTTGTTAGCATTTTTTGATGTTTCTTGTCATTTCCTTGACAAGAAACATCTGACAGTCGAGAACGGCGCCTGATTTGGTCAATGTGTCTTTTGAGAAGTCGACCATCACCGCTATCCATTACGTACCTACGAGTACCTTCTACCTCTCTCACAGTTCCTTTCATCCACTTGTCTGGCGAACCGTACTATCTCGACCAAACCGTGTCACCTTTGCACAGAGTTCGTGACTTAAGCCCCTCACTGTCTGTTTGGCGCCCCTGTATCTCCCGTACCTTATTTTCTAATGACCGCTGCTCCCGTAACAAGTCGAGCCGAGAACGAAGTGAGCGCCTTTGTAGCATTGACGCAGGTGTCTCGCCTGTAGTGCTGTGCACTGAATTACGGTACGCTAACAGGAATGTTTGTAAAGCAGTATCCACATCAACACTAACACTATACGCCTTTTTAATGGCCCGCTTGCAAAGTTTGACCGCGTTTTCTGCCGCACCATTCGATGCCGGGTGATGGTATATTATGGTAGGCAGATGTGAAGTTTTGGCGTTTGTCTTTATTTTGTAGAAATGAGCATAACTCTGCACTAGTGAACGGAGGTCCTTGATCTGAAACTAACTGCTCGGGTAAACCGAATCTAGCAAATGTGGCTCGTACGACCTTAATTACGGTTAAAGCATTTGTGTGTTTCATTTCAAAAAAATATATCCACTTTGGACAATAATCAACTAACACTAAAAATTTTGTACCTATGGCCCTAGGAAATCAATATGCAATTTAGTCCACGGTTGCGCGGTATAAAACCCTGGAGCAAATTGTCCATGGTTTAGTACCGGTCTCTTTATCTCCAGCGGGCGTGACGTAGAGAGTGACGTTGACAGATAGCAGATTTCATTCAATTCTTTGTAAAGTTAGTAAGGATGTCTTGTCAAGTCAACTAAAAGGCGGCAAATTTTTTTGGTCTGATTCAAATTTTATTAGTTTCACACTACTCCGATCAATCCTCCCAAACAAGGATTGATCGGAGTAGCGGGGGGGAAGGGGGGGCAGCGGGTCTTTTTGATTAAATGAAAGGGCTAGCTCGAAGTTATGTCTAGTGGCCCAACGTAGATGCGGATATAGAAGCAATGTGTAAGCAGTGCGAGACATGCGCCGTGGAGGCCGACGCACGACCACGGGCCAGACAGCCTGGGTTTTATACCGCGCAACCGTGGACTAAATTGCATATTGATTTCCTAGGGCCATATCAGGGTACAAAATTTTTAGTGTTAGTTGATTATTGTCCAAAGTGGATAAATTTTTTTGAAATTTAACACACAAATGCTTTAACCGTAATTAAGGTCGTACGAGCCACATTTGCTAGGTTCGGTTTACCCGAGCAGTTAGTTTCAGATCAAGGACCTCCGTTCACTAGTTCAGAGTTATGCTCAATACTACAAAATAAAGACAAACGCCAAAACTTCTCATCTGCCTACCACCCGGCATCGAATGGTGCGGCAGAAAACGCGGTCAAACTTTGCAAGCGGGCCATTAAAAAGGCGAATAGGGATAGTGTTGATGTGGATACCGCTTTACAAACATACCTGTTAGCGTACCGTAATTCAGTGCACAGCACTACAGGCGAGACACCTGCGTCAATGCTACAAAGGCGCTCACTTTGTTCTCGGCTCGACTTATTACGGGGGCAGCGGTCAATAGAAAATAAGGTACGGGAGATACAGGGGCGCCAGACAGACAGTGAGGGGCTTATGTCACGAACTCTGTGCGAAGGTGACACGGTTTGGGCGAGATAGTACGGTTCGCCAGACAAGTGGGTGAAAGGAACTGTGAGAGAGGTAGAAGGTACTCGTAGGTACGTAATGGATAGCGGTGATGGTCGACTTCTCAAAAGACACATTGACCAAATCAGGCGCCGTTCTCGACTGTCAGATGTTTCTTGTCAAGGAAATGACAAAAAACATCAAAAAAATGCTAACAAAGAACCAGGCCACCGAAGTGAGACTATTGTGCCGTTACAAACTGATGGATTGGTAGAGGAATCGGAGTCGAGAGATTTGTTTAAAGACCAGCTAGGTATTACAAAAGAGGATGGTATGGAAGGAAAAGGAAGTAGTGATACATCAATTAATATTGTGCTTCCGATACCTCCGGCCATCGAACCACCTAGTTGTAATACTGAGCCGAAGGCGACGCCACCAGGGACGCGCCTCAAACGAATACATAGACCGGTCGTACGATTTGAAATAGATTAATTGTATAAGTATGGCGCATTTACATTAAGTCGGTTAGACCGTATTCGGCTGCAGGCCGTATTCGGTCACCGACTAATATAAACAGGTATTCGTTTGGCCGTATTCGGTTTGGCCGTATTCGGTCGAGCCCGTTGTCGGTGTCGAGTGCGCCGTGCCCCGCCCGTCGCCTTTTTTCCTCAAAACTTCTTGTATTACATCGCACACAGTTAAAAATCCTTCTAACACAAGACTGTTCATGACGATGCTTGCAACCTGACTGTTCAATATACAATCGCCGCATCAATCAAGTCGCCGAATTCGGTTAACCGACCAATGTAAACAACTCAATTTAGGTGAGCGTTTCAGTTAAACCGAATGCGGCCGCCGCCTTCGGTGACCGACTTCAAACCGACCTAATGTAAATGAGCCAGTAGCTGATAAGTCTAGTATGTATAAATATGTATGTAATATACTTAAGTATCCTAAGAATATGAAGGGAGGTGTAAAAGATACATAATCTAGTTATAAGTTATTGTGGGTAAGTTGATATTGTTTATTATTTAGCATTGTAGGTAGTCCGGTTGATGAAACTTTTTAACCAGTCATTATACTTGTGCCTCTAAGTTGCTACGTACTTTATTTGTTCCCCCATCCAGAGTGCTCCCAACCTAAAAATTCTTCACTTTCTTCAGATCCTAACCATTTTTTGGCCACTTACTCCCTTTCACTTCCTAATTGTACTGCCATTCATATCAGTACCATATCCTAAGGTGATTGAAGGCAACATCACGTGACTGGATTGCTGGAAAAGAATTCAGCACATGAGGCAGCATTCTGGCGACGGTTTCATAACGAGTACACTTCTCTGTGCCCTACAGAGGTCACATCCAAGTGGTTTCATTCCAGAGGTGAAGTGAAGCCGGGGTCCTTAGTCCAGATAAAGGACAAAACAACGCCACCTCTGCTCTGGTCCCTGGGTCGGGGCACGAAGACCTATCCTGGCGTAGACGGAGTCACGATAGTAGACGGAACTGAAAACGAAAATTCGTCGTGTTTTGTTGGCACATCATATAAGCGCGTGATTCAGCGCGGGGTGTCGGCGTACCGACGGCCGGCTGCGAGCCCGCCGCACCACTCATCTCACTGACGCCAGCCATGGCCATTTCTTTGTACATATTTCAAATGTTGATCGTGTGATTTATGGCATTATACAGCAGGTGTCTGGTGGGGGGCTCACCCATTCACCTTAAAACTGGTTTACAATGCTCTGGTCAGAAGTGTGTTGGATTACTGTAGTTACTTAATTGAGCCATGTAACAAAGAAGCCCTACGTAAACTTGATTCTGTCCAGGCCAAATGCCTTAGCATCGTAATTGGCGCCATGAAATCTTCCCCCATTAACGCTCTCCAGGTTGAATGTGCAGATCCTCCCCTTACACTTCGTAGACAATACTTAGCAGATCGATTCTTGTCAAAAGTTTTCTTCCTCTCATCCGATCCCTTACTTCCCATTTTGGAGCAAATCAACCTTTCTTTTAATGTCTCTTCTTACTGGAATAATAAATGTAAACCATTGATGAATAGGTACAGGGAACTTAAACAACTCTCTTCGCCTGTTTGTCTCTTCCAGTATTTCCTTCCGCATATGAGGTGGTCCATTTCAAGCCAAAGATCGTCTTAGGCCTTGGTATCACTAAAAACTCCCAGGACATAAAAGCGGAGTTTGATCGGGCTATTGACAGATTCTGGAACGGTTGGCATTTGTTCTATACTGATGCATTCAAATTATCCTCAACGGGATGTACAGGCGTTTCAACATACTTCCAGAACTCTAAAATTGCTCTTTTATTCCAATGTCCGCCAGAGTCTTCAGTTTTTACAGGGGAATGCATCGGTATCCTAGAAGCCATCAATTTAATAATAACGCACAATATCCAAAATTCGGTATTTTTTTTCAGATTCGCGTAGTTGCATCCAGGCTCTAGGTCAAAATCAATTAAAATCTAAAATTCACAGCAAGATTATCGTAGATATACGTAATTTACTCTTCTCTTGTCACAACAAAGGTTTAAACATTGAAATAGTTTGGGTTCCCAGCCATTCGGGTATATTTGGCAACGAGTGTGCTGACTCTCTGGCAAAATATGCTGACTCTCTGGCAAAATATGCTACATCCAAACCTGTGGATAGAAAACACTATCTGCTTCATAGTTACGACTTGCACTCAGACACCAGACTTAAGTTATGCAGCTCGTGGGCAGTGGAGTGGCAAGCAAGCTCGAAACTCAAAGTGGCATATTATGCCAATATTCAACCTGACATCCAGCGGAAACCTTAAATTTTTTCAAATGCCCTAAACTGTCTAGAAGAGCTGTTTCATCCTTGTGTAGGCTGAGACTCGGTCACTGCTGTAGTCCAGTATTCCTCAATAAGATCCGTGTTCGTGACACTTCCTTGTGCGAGTGCGGCCTTGATGATGGAACATTAGACCATATCTTTTTTTCATGTCCTTCGTATTCCCACTCCTTTGACTTGTATCATATGCTTCCCAACATTAAAATCCCCCTCCCTATCAACTTCCATTGCCTTTAGTCAAATTTCTCTCCTAAAGTTATCAAAGTCCTTTCAAAATTTATAAATGACAATGACATCAAAATGTAGTATTTTTTTTTATCTGTATCTATTATTGTTATGTACCACAAAGGACAAAGTTCATCGGCTTACCTAATCGCGCTGTCGCCTCTACATGACACCGAAAGAATAAGCACAGTTCGACGACTCGCCTCACTGCGCTGTCGTCTCTACATGACACTGGCAGAATAGTCGGCATCGGCTCAGTTGCAAAAGAAGAAAAAAAAATAAAGGAAATAAGTTAGTAAGCCAAATAAATAAATAAATGTTATAATATCAGCTTGGAGAGCTAAGTAGTTGCATGCAATGGATAATAGTAGATTATTGCACCGAGCACAAAGAAATTTATTATTCCACCGAGTGCCTGATTTAGAGCCCGAGCGCTAGCGAGGGCTCTAATCTAACAGGCACGAGGGCAATATAAATTACTTAAGGCGAGGTGCATAATCTGCTTTTCTTTCAACCTATAGGAATAGTAGATAAATCACTTTTTTAAATTTCTTTCATTTTGAAATCAGAGTTAGCAGCAATCATTTTTTAAATTTGGAACAAGTAGGATAGAAATGAATAATACGTACGTAAAAAAAAAAGTATTGATATCGGCTGGCTGAATAGAGCTAATCCATTGAGATTGGCAACTTTTGGTGCGATTAAAAAAAAACAGTGCAATAATGAAATTTCATACATTTTTATTGCTCTAGAGCATTAAAGACTCGCTTTGTACTGAGTTTTTAGTGTGATTGTGATGCAATTAAAGCATAGTTGGATGAAAAAATAATAAATCTCCCCAGCCCCGGCCCATAATTTATTTAGATGAGACCTATATTCACTCTTCACATACGTCGGGTAAATGTTGGCAAGGAGAGGGTGAAGACGGAGTATTGGAGCCTTTATCGAAAGGGCAAAGATATATTATTGTTCATGCGGGAGGAGATACCGGATTTGTTACAAATGCACTACTTGTGTTTAAATAAAACACAAAGTGGTGATTATCATAACGAGATGAATAGTACCAACTTTAAAAAGTGGGTTATTGAAAAACGTGTGCCTAATTTACGAGAGTTATTCATAATAGTGATGGATAATGCTCCTTATCACCGTATTTGTGTGAATAAAGTCCCAAATACGAATTCCTTAAAAAAAAGATATGCAATTATGGTTGACCTAAAATAAAATTGACTACGGAGAGAATTTGACGAAACCTCAGCTTTTAGAAATAATTAAGAGAAACAAGCCTGAACCTGTATATGAGATTGACAAAATTTTAGAAGACAATAGACACAAATGATTATATTTACCACCTTATCATTGTGATCTCAATCCCATTGAACTCATACGGAGCACAATGAAAATAAAAGTTGCTGATGTAAATATTGAGCACAAAAATGCTGAAATTCCCCGCCTAGTTAGAGAAGCTTTTGACGCTATCACAGTTCATGAGTGGGCACAGCATTATAAACACGTTCGCAGGTTAGAAGGAGAATACTTAAAACATGATTTGTATTTAGATAAACCTTTTATTAAAGAAGTGGTAAGTGACACTGAAACCGAAAGCGATAGTGATAATGATGATAGTGGTACGGAAATAAGCGGAGTATGGCCTCACAACCAGGATGAAGTTTGTATGCAGGTTCATCTAAAGATCACAATTACTGTAAACCTGGTTTTCAATAAATCATTGTAAAGCAATTAGTTTTTTTTTATTACACTACACTACCACTAGGTACCACTGCTAATTATAATTAGTCAAATCTGGTGTTAGGGGTTAGGTAAGGTCATAACTAAATGCTAGACATCCAGGTACCTCTTGCAGGGTAGATACCTACTTAACTTCGCATTAAATGAAAGTTGTGTCCCCCCCGTGGAACATTTTATCTGCTGAATTTTCACTTCATTGGATTACTTTTTAGATAAAGCCATTGTTTATTGCTGAGAGACTTAACTGTTAGCGTACCTGCGTAACTGTTAATTATCAAATTATTTTTATTTATTTTACTATTTTTATATAGGTATCATTGTTTTTAATTTGTAAAAACTGTAATTCTTATTAAACGATTATGTAAGCTGGGTAAGCTCGCTCCATCGTCGACTTTGTCTCTGTCTTCTCTGACCTAGACTACAGTCAAGAGCAAACCCATCTCAAATAAAAAAAAATGTGTAATGTGAAATTTCCTTCTTGAAAACCTACTCAATTTTGGGCACCTTCTATTAATTAGCAACACTGAATCAACGGTGCCGTCCTCTTTCAGTTCACAGATAAGTTGGTAGGAATGTAGTTTTGGTTGTCACTTCTGTATGTGCCCGCATGAAGGCAGGCATGTTGATAAAATATAACGTTTGAAAGTAATTTCTGAGTATTATTTAAAGCTATCTAAGCTCACACTATCTACCCTACCTACCCACCTACACATCTACCTACCGACCTACACATCTACTTACCCACCTTCCTTACCTACATACCAACCTACATACTTGCCCTACCGATCAACCTACTGGGTCCATGCCCACTCAACCCGATTAGACTCAACCCGAAGAATAATACCTGCATATTTCTATTTCGATAGGTGTAAAAACGTCGATGTATAGTCAGGCAGAAAAGTGTTGATTTAACGCTTGCATCACAGAGAGTGTAAAATTTAAATAATGTTTGGATAAATAAATCAATAATTAAACAAGTCAGAACTTGTCCTTTTTAATATAGTATAAACTTTGTACGTTGTTGTAAAAATCACAGATTCATTATTAATTATCATTACAGTCTTATAGTGGAGCTAGTGGCACGGTGGTATTTATTGGATCAGTCTATAAACGTGATTATGATTATTTAGGTTAATAAGTAGGTACTAACTTCCAAAGTTAAGTTATTTAGAATTAAATATCACTTTGCCTGACTGTACAAATGTACTGAATTGGTAGTAAAACTTCTGGTACTTATTCTCTTCTCTTCTCTTTTTATAAAAAAACGTTGCCCCACACTAGGAATTTCTCCTGTATCGTGGGTGCGTTTACAAACATATAAACTCACATACACAATCACCCAGAGCCGGAACAACTATTTGTATATCATACAAATAATTGTTCCGTGCGGGAATCGAACCCGCGACACGCAGCGCAGCAGTCAATCGCTCAACCACTGCGCCAACCGTGGGTCGAGTATAATCGGGTTGAGTGGGCACGGACCCAACTTATTTACCCTACCCTACATACCTACTCTATCCTACATTCCCTACTTTTCCTACCCTACCTACCTACCAATTTGTTAAACTATTTCTTTGAATAAAAATTAATATAACCAACTTATGATACGAATGTAACCAACTTTTGTTTCTACCGGCGATCTCATCAGATTATAGACCACTGTTTGAATACGTATATGAGTGCGGGACGCAGCGGCTGCTCTTCAATGTTATTTATATTAAAAATTTACTTACTTTATAACTACTAAATTTAATAACTTTAATACTTGTTAAGTACGTACATTCAAGTCGTGATGATACAAAATAATAATAAAAGTGTAAAATACGTATAAAGACGACGCCAACGCACGTTCGTCCAGAGGCTCTCAGCAGAAGAGTGAAGAGGCTGAAGTAGATGCTGAAGTCAACATGGTGACCACAGGATATAATGTTCTGCCGCGACGACCAGGAGCGCGCGGGATCGAATCAAAGCCAGAGTTGCCCGTAACGCTGCAGAGATGGCGTCAGCAGTTACTTTTTATCATGCTGAAACCTTGGAAGAACCATTCCAACACGAAGACCAGGATAATTGAGTAGGTAGAGGGCAGATTTTAGAGACCGATAATGTGAGTGTACTGTACGGATGTCAGCGACACGTGAAACTCCGTCTTTCTCTGGGAATATTTGTGTGACTCTGCCCAGTTTCCATTTGAAGGGAGAAAGTTTTTCCCCTTTAATAAGAACTAGGCTGTCTTGAGCGAAGTCTTCACTGTCGACCTTCCATTTCGTGTGTTGTGTATTTTGGTTTACTAATGATAAGCATAAAATATATAGTCATAATTTACATTGGCATAACGAAATTCAGCATACTGATTATTATACATAATTATTACTAAGCATAAATGTTTTTCCATAGTGTTTATTGCTATAAATACTGTTGGCATAATAATAATGAAGCATAATTTTATAAACTAAAAATGGTATTTACACATTATAACCGCATAATAACATTAAACGATATAACTCATATAAAAACAAAAATATACCTAACTGGAAGTACTTATATAGTAGGTATTTTGAATTAGGTAGAATAGACCCTTTTAATCTAATATTGAAATCACCAAAACGCGCACATCCACAGGTGTCAAAAAATTAATCGCCAAAAGTAAAAATGTTATAAAAATCAAGTGTCATTTGGCAGGAGGAGGGGAGTGAGGGGGATGGGCGGGTGCCCCTGGCACCACTCCCATGAAAAGGTAACGCACATATTCGCGAGCTGGCTGACCAAAACCAGATATATCCTCCGACTGCACAGCATGATTTCTTGTTTACGTCTTTTTAGTTCGCTTTTCAAGCAGTCGGGTTTTTTATTTTTTTATTTACAGTTATTTTTTTTTCATTATGTACATTTAAACATAGAAGTGTTATATATTTTTGAAATCACCTTTTAAAACCCTTTTAAAACCCCACACTATCGGTTTGGAGCAAAAATAAAATTCCCTACAAAATGGCGACCAATATACACCATTTTATTTATTATCTTGCGCTTGACCACTATCTCACCTGATAGTAAGTGATGATGAGGTCGACGGTGAAGCACGCTTGCCTAGAAAAAACCCATTCACTCTTGACTAACTTTTCCAATTTTAATGTAGTCAGTGACACTCGCAGGGTTAAGAAGAATCGATAGACGTCAGAATCGGCCAACGCGTTTGGTCTCTAGAACGCCACATAGGAACAAACATACATACATACATAGACTGATAAACACATTACCCTCCTTCGGCAGTCGGGTAAAAATAGTAATCCTGTAGGAAAAAATCCTATATTTAACACAAGTAACGCGTATTATCTATTAGATATACCTACGGGTTATTATATTACTAAGCACCTGGGGCCATACTATAAAGTGTCAATGTAAAAGGTATTGCGGTATATTCGTCCTTTATAGCTCTGTCTCTCTCTCATAGTGAAACCATGGTAGTTTTAACACGGCAGAGTAAGGCCCCTGGCCTTTCTAAACAGCATTAGCTATAGCATCTGTGCATGGCCCCTCCCTGTGAAAAACGAAGTAAGTATGAATAAGAATTATGTATTATCTTTAAAATTAGCTTTTTGAACTGAAAGGTAATAAATGTAGTATCACTTGTCAGTGACCTTATGACTGCGTTACCGAATGGTGTTACCCTAGCGGAGTTCTGGGCCAAACATATCATTTTTTTGTTTTTAGGTTTCCGTACCCAAAGGGTAAAAACGCGACCCTATTACTTAGACTCCGCGATCCGTCTGTCTGTCTGTCCATCTGTCACCAGGCTGTATCTTATGAATCGTTATAGCTGGATAGTTGAAATGTTCACAGATGATGTATTTATGTTGCCGCTATAAAACAAATACTAAAAACTAAATATTTAAGTGGGGCTCCCATACAACAAACGTGATTGGTTTTCCGTTTTCCGCGATAATGGTACGGTACCCTGCGTGCGCGAGTCCGACTCGCACTTGGCCTGTTTTTTTTAATTTGCTATCGGCATGCTATGAAGAAGAAGACTTGTCATTACACATCCAATGAGCCCAAAGACGATGGTGCTATCATGACTGGTGATGGGATTGGTATGGCCACCTTCCGACTCCAGCATGAGACCAGCTCAATAGTACCATATTATTTCAATATTTCCAATGTTACTTACGCCAACTTTCAACTTAAACCAGGAAATGCTTGAAAATGGATTTCTAATTGCCGGACACACATACGAAAGCAAGGTATTACAAAGCTTATAAAATGAAAACAAAATGTTTCAAAAACCTTTTACTTCACAAAAAATAGAACTGCAGATGCATAATAACGTAATGAGCAATGATTCCCACCAAGTACATAGGTAGCGCACCGTCGACATAAAACAGACCGCATGCAGTAATCTTCCTGAACGATCGATTAACCAGTATCACATTCTTGCAGAGACGTCCATGGCACTCTGTATAGGAAATGAAATGTAGCTTGTTACAGGAACATAACTAGAGCATTATAAATTTAGGAATAGCAAAAATACTGTTAAATTAATGTTCACACACATACATCCAAAGCTAACGAACACACTACGACGCCGTCAACAAACGACGCGGCAGTGTGGGGGGACCGGGTACGCGACTGGACACTCCCATATTATTATTTTACTCTTTGACTGGACACCATCGCTGCATTGCATCGTCCGTGACGACCGCGCTCTGACATATAGTTCGATTTAAGTACTTAGGTTGCTATAATTGTGTACCACCTAATAAACCTTTTTATAACACAGTCCGCTTGCTTTCCTTCAACCTAGGGCCTAGGCAATGAATATATAAAATCAGTCGTTAGGGGAAATTTTATATACTGTAATTTTTTTCTGCCTAAAAATCAAAAATATCTTGATCTAAGGTTCCCTTGGGATACTAAAACACATTTTGCAAAGCCGGTGGCTGATGCTAGTATTATATTCTTACTTGTATGGTTCGGATTCTTCATAAGCCGTACACACGCCGTCGCAGCTTCCTCAACAGTTATATAAAACTTCTCACAGTAAATACTATGCATGATTACAAGTATGATATCCTTTGTGAGAAATAAAATAAGCCCAAGGCTCCGAAGCCAAGCCTGTAAAATAAACTGAATTAGGCAAAAACTCGTAGAACACACATACAAAACTACTAAAGTAAAAACATATTTGTTTTTAAAACTTATCTGATTCATTAAAAATCATTCTGCACCTACTTCATTTCCCATTTCAGCAGTCCCGTTCAAGTTCACATAGATCATAAAGTTGAAATAACATAAAGCCCGTTGGAATGCGCAGAATGTGTGATATAGAACCTAAAAATTAAAACGGTGTTTGTCTCAAATAATAAATTTAGATACATTTATAATATATCTAGAACGCTGCTGGCCTCGCTTGAGGAGCTGGGGTGGATCGAATAGTTCATTTACGCCACCCGTATGCAAAATACTCTCTCGTATTTTGCATACGGGTGGCCTGTATTGGTTTACAGGTCCATAATGCATATAATATATTATATACATATAATAAAATCTACCATTTTGGTTCACGTATTAGTCTTGAACTTACCAATATCTTAAAAATTTCGTTATACAGATTGTAGGTTGTCAAAATATTTCCATATGTACCAATTAGTTTGAAATATTGTTCATCACAGTCGTGTTCATAAGTCATCATCAAAACTTCTTTGATCCACTCATCTAGATACTTCGTCAATAACATAATAATTCGGATGGATATTACAAAATTAAGATCCAATGGGAAACACATTAGGTCGCAAATTTCATCAAAAATAAAACCAATGTCGGCAAAAATCAAAGGCCCATAATACAAAACATTTAGAAAAATATGAACACAGATAGTGGTTGTAGTCGAGATCCAGTTCCAAACGATAAAACTCTGAATATTTTTACTAAAATCGATGCTTCTGTTAATATTTTGGAGATTCAAAATCAGTGAAACGTTGTCGTTCTTATGCATAAAATCCAGGATAAAAATCATCGTAAACCCAATGAAGTAGGAGGTGAAATTGACGACGGTAGAAAGAGAGAATATATCGTATTTAAATTGCGTTGTTTTCACTTTTGTGTCTTCTACAGTGAAAATCCTTATAATGCATAATGCATTTATACAAAACGTTAGAGAGAACGCAAACAAAAAATATTTTGGTCCACTTGGATATATATGACTTTTATGCACGCAGTACTTTGAAGTTAAGAATAGATTTAGTGGAAAATTAAAAGAGTGAGCTAGTTCTTGCATATCTTTTTGGAGCTGATTATTTAGTAACATTTTTCGTGTTTGGTTTAATATTTTGTAGCAACATCAACTGACGGACACTTCGTAAATAAGACGTAAGTTTTTTTCACCTTACATTTTAAGGTAACAAGGCAAGGCCGCAATAATATTCGTAATTATTCCGATATTGAAAATGTTAATGTATATCGGAAACGTCGGAACACTACCTTCAACTACCACCCATCGTAAGTAATAAAATTAATCAATTGTTAAGTGTTTTTACTGCCATATTTATTTTAAGATACCATATGTCTTCATGAAAAAAAGAACCAATGTATAAGATAACTTTGTGCGTCTGTATGTCTGTACTAGGGATGTTACCAAGGTGTCAGGCCTACTAAAATAAAATAATACACAAATTAATTAAGTCAGCCACTTTAATTTGAATAAAAAAATAAAGAAAACCCTGCAAATGAAGCAATCACAGAACCTCCCTGTTCTCGTGCGAAATGGATAAACCTGTTCGTACACGTTAACCCCAGCCACAGGGCACGTATCACCGGCTGCAATCCGTTGCTTCGACCTCTGAATAAAACCTCCGATTTAAAGTGTAGGAGCCGAATTTGGACAAGTGTTAAGATCAATCGGCAGTTTCCACTTATCGGAGTCGGAGTCGAAGCTCCATAACTTACCTAGACTGTGTAGGAGAGTTATGGAATAGAAGATAAACCAGATTAGATGGAGAAAATATACAGTATATTGTCCATACAATAAAAGTACTCTGTGTTCACGGTATCCCACACAAGTGTCACAGTGTACAAAACATCAAAAATAAAAAAACCTATTCCAAACAAACTACCTTTTTAAATTCAAATTTACTTAATACAAAACAAGTTTGTATATCCAACACACATTTAATAAACATAAAGTAAACGTGATCACTTAGAATAACACAGTGAGGCACACCTCGGTGCAGTAGAAATACATACTTATTACAATCTTATGTGCGCTGGATAACTCCTTGCCACGCGTCCAACAATGACAGCGCGAAATCAGATACTACATAGGTGATGAAATCGATATAGGTTATTCAGCGCAGAGAATCAGGTATAATTACTTAACTAATGTGGAACTCACCCTAGATCGGGGCACACAAGAGTCCTGAGGATCAGGAGATAGCTTTTATCAGCTTAGCAAGCGGAAACGAAAATGACCGAGCGATAGCGTCCCGAGAAAATTAGTGCTGTGCCGCGTTTTTAGTGTTGTCATTATTACTAATTGTGATATTTTAAAATCACTCGACTACTTTCAGTTTATGACCCTCACAACGCTACAGTTTCAGAGAGAGTATTTTACCTGTATAAAATCCGCTAGAACTTACTATACTTTCCTGCAATTTTATCCTCTATCTACACACGCCGGCAGAATTAGCGGATCAAAATGAAAACGTCGATTTTTTAAACTTATATTAGGACAGGATTCTTTACTGAAAAATACACCTTTTAAAATAAAAATGAGTAAGCATTTAATACATTTTGTGTGAATAAAATGTTTTTTTTTGTGAAAATTGCACATTGTTGATTTTTTAAGGTCACATAAGTAAAGTTAAAAAAGTTAATTAAAAAAAACTTTTTACAATAAAATTAATATCACGTAATATTGAATGTTTTATCCACGTTCTTAAAAAAAAGTTTTCTCCCGTCTGTCGTTGAGAGTAATGGTATCCATTGTCTCGTGTAGTTGTCTCAATCATTCCTGTACAACGGCACTTCGCAGTTCACCCACATTAACAGGTGTAGGTATTATGATTATATATTTTGTCCTTCGTTTTATCAGGTCCCAAACGTGTTCTATAGGATTTGTAACTGGTGTTATCGCCGGCTATTCCAAAACTGTTATATTGACATTTTTAACATAGACCAAAGTTGAAAAAGTGGTATGTATCCGAATCATTATCCTGGATCAAAACGAAGTGACCCCTGATAAAAGGGTAAATGATATCACATTTTATTTCTAAATAACACTTCTACAGCGATCTTTAATAAGATATTCTCTATTGATTACCTCAATGTCCGTACGAGCTCCAAAACATATCCTACCTGAATCCAATATTGTTCCTCTATCATATGCAGAGTCTATAAAAATTACAGATTATGTTGTACTTGTTCATGATAAAACATTGAATACAGTCTGTCAATTCCGTTTAAATAACTCCCAAACTAATCAATAAACAATATTGTCCTCCATTAGTCCGTTGGCCAAAGTCGATCTTTTCTAGCAACAATTACACTGTTTCTAAGGAGTGTGCCTCAAGTTATGGACCTCTTGCGGGCACGAACGAACCAAAAACAGCTTCCTTCAACCTCCTATCGTAGCTGCATCCTATAGTATCGAAAGCTCACTTACTGTTGCACCTAGAATTTCCTCCTGCTCATTTCTGGCATGAACGGCCTTTAAAAGCAGGTTTTTGCGAACGCGAAGCTGAATGAAACGATAATTCCTGTTAGAAGTACGGGTTTTCTGGCTTGTCCTGATTTCCTCACAAAACCATTGGTGTAAGTGCACCTCTATTGGTATGTGTCGTGTGTAATTGTTAGTGTGTTATGTAGTTGATTGGTTTTCAATCTGATTGCGTTTGTAGTGTACGAAATCAGTCACACGCCACGACGAGCGTAAGCGGACGAGCGCAAGCAGTGTGCAAGACGAGTCTATCCCGACCAATCAATCAAAGGTATGCTTCATTGAACCAAAGAACACTACAAGTGGCGACGAGGATAAAAGTAAGTAGACAACATTTTGCTGTAAACAAAAAGAAAAAGTGAAAGTAAATAATGCATGACATGATTGATGGTTGTTTACTAAAGGATATTCAGCTCGTATCGTGTTACCCAGTTACTGGGTTGTGGGCATCGTATCGCTCAGTTACTGGGTTGTGGGTATCATGACGCCCAGTTACTGATTTGTGGGTATCGTGTCACCCAGTTACTGGGTTGTGGGTATCATGATACCCAGTTACTAGGTTTTGGAGATCTGATTCGCTCCACATAAAACACTGGTACCCAGCTGAAGCCGGATAGACTGGAAGCCGACCCAACTTAGTTGGAAAAAGGCTAGGTAGATTGAGTCAGTTACAATCCGTTACGAAATAAAACATGTAAGTACTAAAGTGATAAGAGCATAATCATATTTTACATATTCATTTAAGTGAATATTATGCCGGGCACATAACATTCATTTGTTCTAAAAAACTGCCAAGGGCCATGCTTGAGTGGTGTGTGGGTCACCATTGTAAGTACGGTGCCGGAATGTAAACATTGACACTGTATTAAATTGTTGCTAAATTACCACTCATAAGTGGGTAGATAAATAATTATTCATATTCTATTTCAAATCATACTACCTACCTACCTACCCAACCGAAATAATAAAATCAATAGTATGGGTAGTTTAAGAAACTTAACCTAACAAGCGGGTAACGCAAAAAATAAAAATAAAAATCCTTGAAATTTTTCCATAAATGATTGAGAATCTACCCTACTCATTCATATAATTTTCTGGCTAGTATTTTTAATTCATAAATGCTTTCCTCAGAAATACTGTTTTGATGGAACATTTATGTTATAAGGTAACATCTAGCTTTTCTGTTGCATTCTGCCAGAAATATTATGAAAATTACTTTACAATGCATTGTCCACGAAAAGAGCGTTTTTTAAGCATCCAAACTGTGCGGAAAGTGTCACTTTTTTTTACTAGTGCTTTTTAATTTCCTGTACTTTTTTATTTTTAACTCCGCATAGTTTTTATTATTTGAGAAAAGTTTAAAAAATTAATTAAGTACAGATTATCATTCATATAAAAGGTAAAACAAAACTAATATTTCATTTAAGGCGTTTTTAATTACTCTAGATTTAGATTTTGATCAATAAATTAATTTTAAATATTCATTAAATATGTTTGGCAGAATGAATACTTTGCTCGTGTCTTTTTGCGTTACGACGTGACAGCTATTTGCACATGCGCTGTAGATATGCCCGAGGAACTATGAACTATTAGTTAATCTGTGGATATGCTGAGCGCCCTTGAATAAGCGCCATTTTATTAATTTATTGCTTGGTTCAGATTTTTTTTTTATTTCCTCGCACAATGCATAGTAAAATGTTGTATGATACACGTGCGTAAGATGATTTCCGACTCGTGTCGATTTATCCACTCATTGGGAATCAACTACTTTCGGCACTTGTAGCATAAATAACTATTATTTAATTTGTATGGGCCAAGACTTAATAAATATTTTTATTGCCAATATTAGGTTAAATAAATTATATTATTAGTAATTATGTTAGTAGGTTGACTGCCTCATGGGTCTAGCATTCGCAATCACCACTGCTGAACATGAGGTCCTGAGTCCGATTCCCGGGTCGTGCAAAATGTTATTGTGGTTTTCCATCTGCTAATGGAATGTTACCGTAGCAGCCTGAAGTCTGGAGAAATGTCGGTTAGATCCCGAGCACAGCCGGTCAAAAGTCCGAGCAAAGCCGATTCAAGTCCGAGCATATCCGGTTAAGTCCGAGCAATGCCGGGCAAAAGTCCGAGCAGCGCTGGTAAAGTCCGTAAAAAGTCGGCAAAGTCCGAGCAATGCCGGGCAAAAGTCCGAGCAGCGCTGGTAAAGTCCGTAAAAAGTCGGCAAAGTCTGAGCGAAGCCGGAAAATACCGAGCGAAAGCGGAAAGATCCGAGCAAAGCCGGAAAAGTCCGAGTAATTCCGGTTAAAGCCGAGCAAAACCTGTTAAAGTCCGAGCTTCCAAGAAAATATTTAAAAAAAAAAAGTTAAAAGGTCAAAATGTGTCAAGTTGTAGTAGTGAAAATAACCCATCATATGATTTAAGATGCCCAGCTAAAGACAAAAAGTGTATTAAGTGCGGCTGGATTGGTCACTTCCAAAAGTATTGGCTGAGTAAGCGGAAGAGAGGACATAGCGACAACAAGCCTGATCCGTCTAATAAGAAACGGAAACTAGACTCGAAGCAAAACACTAAATCAGAAATTGATTACATTTTCCACTTTGACGAAGACAATGTTGTTAATTGTAAAGTAGTTGGAGTAAACTTGGATATGTTGATAGATTCAGGTAGTAGAAATAACCGATAAGATTTGGCAGTTTCTTAAAGAAAATGAGGTATATGCCACCAATCAAATCAAAAAGCCGAACAAAATTGGCAACAAGAAACCTTTGGACGTCATGGGGTGCTTCGACACAACTATATCGGTGACTGGCAAAAGCAAAGATACCACTGTTTTCGTCATCAGGAACGGTACGCGTGACCTTTTTGGTAAAACTACAGCAATCGAATTGGGAGTGCTACAGATAGGTCTTCATATCCAAAGAATTGAAGCAAAGACTGTAGTAGTCTTTCCGAAGTTCAAAGGAGTAACTCTTCAGATTCCAATCTATAAAACTATTAGGCCCGTAGTTCAGCCGTACAGGAGAGTACCTATTTCATTGGAAGAAAAGGGTAACCTTTCAAGAAGTTAGAAGAACTCCAGGAAGCTGACATTATCGAAGAAGTAAACGAACCTTCACCGTGGGTTTCATCTATGGTGCCTGTGCTGAAAGAAAATGGTGAGGTACGTATTTGTATTGATATGCGAAGGGCTAACGAAGTGATCATAAGGGAAAACTACCCACTTCCTACAGTGAACAAAATACTTCCGAATTTTCGTCAGGCCAGATTCTTCTCTAGGCTTGACATATAACAAGCTTTTCACCAGCTCGAAATAGACAAAGATTGTACATATATTGCTACTTTTAGAACCAGCAAAGGGCTATTCCGTTATAAAAGACTGATGTTTGGCATTTCCTGCGCCCCAGAAATGTTTCAAAAAATCCTTGAAAAGATGTTGTTAGGATGCGAAGGAACATTCAATTTTATAGATGATATTATTGTATATGGGGCGACAGAGAAAGAACATGATGAGCGATTGACCAAAGTGCAAAGGGTTTTAAAAAAATGAGGTTCTATTAAATAAAAAAAATGCATTTATAAAACAAAAATAATCGAGTTTCTCGGTCACGAACTTACAGAAGATGGAATAAAACCCCTTGCAAAATACTTAAAACTAGTCGACAACCAAGAATGATTGAAGAGGTACAGAGTTGCCTCGGTCTGGTTAATTTTGTGGGGAAGTGGATTCCGAATTGGGCAACACTTACTGATCCCCTCAGAGAATTGTTAAGGTTAGGGCTCGGAAAATCGGCAAGTATTATCAAAACAAAGCATTCGAGACTCTAAACATAGCTTGACGAAGATACAATACCTTGGGTATTATAATGACAGCAACCAAATGCAAGTAATTGCCGACGCGTCACCGGTAGGATTAGGTGCCGTCCTAGTCCAAGTAGGTATAGAAGGTCCTAGAATAATCGTTTACGGGCACAAAGCCCTTACCGATTGCGAAAAAAGATATTGCCAAACAGAGAAGGAAGCATTAGCATTAGTTTGGGCTGTTGAACATTTCAAAATATATCTGCTTGGCAAGGATTTTGAGCTCATAAGCGATTATAAGCCGTTAGAAATAATTTTTGGACGGCATTCAAAACCGTGTGCAAGAATTGAGCGGTGGGTACTTAGATTACAAGCATATAGATTCAAAGTTATCTACCGCCCAGGTAAATCTAATATTGCTGACCCCATTTCCAGACTATGCCAAATAACTCCAGTTAAACCATTTGATAGTGAAAATTATATAAACCAAATTATTTCATATTCTCGACCCATCGCGGTTTCCCTTATTGAAATTGAAACATCATCATCAGCAGATGATGAGATGTTTCAATTTTATGTGATGAGATTTCAAAAGTAAAAACGATATTTTCAGTAAAGATTGGCACGAATCCGTTAATATTGTTAAACTCATACAAAACGAACTATGTTTTTATGGAGATATCTTTCTGCGGGGTACTAGGATAGTCATACCAAAAAATCTTCGCCAGCGAGTACTGGAAGCGGCCCACGAAGGACACCCTGGTATTCAATGAAAGGTCGTTTAAGAACAAAGTTGTGGTGGCCTAGGATTGACAGAGACGCAGAGCGCGTAGTCAAAGATTGCCGAGGATGCACTCTAGTATCGGCTCCTAATCCACCACACCCGATGAAAAGACGGTTATTACCGGAAGAGTCATGGGTAGATGTAGCGGTTGACTTTCTAGAGCCTCTTCCTAGTCAAGACTACATATTAATACTTGTAGATTATTATAGTAGATATAAAGAAATTAGGGTCATGCAAAGTATTACTGCTCTCGATACTATTAAAGTCCTAAAAGAATTTTTTTCAAGGCTAGGTTACCCTGCAACCTTAACATGTGACAATGGCAATCAATTTACGAGCGAAGCTTTCCGAAATTTTTGCAAAGAATGTGGCATTGTCGTAAATAATACAGTTTCGTATTGGCCCCAAATGAATGGTGCAGTTGAAAGAGAAAATCGAGATGTTTTAAAGAGAATTAAAATTAGCCAGGCAGACAAAAAAAGACTGGAAAGAGGATATTCTTGATTACTTGATAATGTATAATAGTACACCCTACTCTGTTACAGGCAAAACACCATCGGAACAATTTTTTAAAAGACGCTTCCGAGACAAAATACCGTTCACCCCAGATGTAGTGTATAAATTGATAGATACTGAGATGAGAGATAGGGATATGGTAATGAAAGAAAAGGGGAAAGAATATGGGGGCAGGAAAAGAAGAGCTACTGATTCTAATTTGGAGATAGGGAAAAAAGTACTGGTCAAGAATTTAATTAAGGATAACAAATTGACGCCAAACTTTAATCCTGTCTCTCACACAGTAACGCGAGTTACCGATGGTGACATTCATGTACGGAATGAGGAAACAAGCAAAGAATATCGTCGAAATGTAGTACATTAAAAGAAAATAAATGATTCGTGGCAAGTTGTGGACAACCACATTGATATTAGGCCAGAAACATTGGATACTGAAAATTAGAAATGTTGATTGTAGTTTATAATTTGTTAAGTACTCATTTGTAATATCTTTAAATCATTTCATTGTAAAATAAAGAAGGGATGTAGAGTACGAAGTCAGTCACACGCCACGACGAGCGTGAGCGGACGTGCGCAAGCAGTGTGCAAGACGAGTCTATCCCGACCAATCAGTCAAAGGTGTGTTTCATTGAACCAAAAAACACTACAGTGGTCACCTCAGTTGTAGGTGCCGTCTTTATGATATTCGTTGGTTTTTATTTTTTTAACATGACAAGTAGTACAGCACAAAAGTTAAGGGTAGTTACTATAGAGACCTACTCTGCCATCAAAAAGTAAACACCCTTCGGGGTCCCTAGCATTCTCTATGGCAACGCCGTTTTTACAAAAAGATAAATTTTTGATTAGACTATTTTCAATTGAGAAACCCCTCACAAGCGAACTCACGCAAACTCTGTAAGCAAGAACCTTAGTTACTCTAGTGGATATCATCAGTGTGATCACCAACTGACCAGTAGCTAGGTAACAAAGGAGCTTAGGACCCCTGCAGCCAAAGGTAAGTAGATAAACCCCTGTTGGTGATTGACATCCCACGAGATGTGGTGGTCGTAGTCCTTAGGTCCCCTGCAGCCAAAGGTAAGTAGATAAACCCCTGTTGGTGATTGACATCCCACGAGATGTGGTGGTCGTAGTCCTTTGGCATCGTTTGACCCGGTGTGAGTCAAACGCTAGCTAGCTAGGCCTACGGGACTACTGCGGATTCTTCCACTTCATAAAACGCAACATGAAGTGAGAGATTAAGAATATGACAGTGACATTGATGACATAACAATTGACAAGACAGAAAACAATTGTTATACAAAAAAAAACGAGAAATTAGGAATAACTGCGAAATTATAGAAAAAGATGGCTAATTATCTACTGAAAAACACAATACAAAAGAACTACCTGGACTATCAAAAAGAAGAAACGAGGAAGACCTATTTTCTGGCGTGTAACTTGTGAAATTAAACTTGGAATTGAGAGGTAAAACTTTGTGTCTTAACTTTCACGACTTCTTATGGCTAAACACAATACAACATATATGACTATCTCTAACACAGTCTAGAAGAGTACTGCCAGCCCCTTCCGTGCGGTAACCCGGCCGGCAATCCTAAAATGCCACGTCAATAATCTTGCAACATTGTGTCACTACAGTATTCCTCCCCTATCTTTTAATTTTAATAAATTAAAATACACTTGACAGTATTCCTCAGGATTACTGTAGTGACACAATGTTGCAAGATTATTGACGTGGCATTTTCAAAAATCAAAATCAAATATTTTTATTCTACATGGGCACTTATAAAACGTCGACAAAAGGTGCACGGTTCGGGTTAGTCGTTTCCTATGGAGAAGAACCGGCAAGAAACTCCATGGTTACTCTTTTAATTTTTTTTGTGTTTACAATATTTCCATGTTACAGCATCAGTACTTGGATATGGGGGGACAACGTAGGCTCGACAATAAGTCGTACGAAATTGAAAAAAAAACAGCAAAAAAAAAATGTACGAAATAAAAAGTTAGCAAATGTTAACAATCATCTAGAAATCTAGAAAGCCTACAATGTTCCCACATTCACAATCGGTAAAAGAATCTATACAAAGGTAAAAAAAAAACACAACACTAAATTTAACATGTGGCACAAATACTGTAATCAGTGCTGTAACTATTCTTAGCAAAGGGCTATAATGATGATTGAAAAATATTGTAAAAAGTCTAATTAAAAGAGAAAAAAAATGAGATTGAGAATAGTTAGAGATATCCATATATTTGTGCCGTTTATGAGTTACCAGGGAAGCCGCATGCGCAGAGGGTGTCAAAGCCAAAAAATTTATCTTCAACGTAGTCCTTGATTTTATAATATGCTTTTTTAATAAGGACACGTTTGATGTAGTTTTTGAACTTTCTATCGGTCAGTTCTATAACTGACTTAGGCAACTTGTTATAAAAGCGTATACTGTTTATAAGAAAAGACTTGCTAGTTTTCGTTAATCTGAATTTGGGTAGGTATTACAATTTCGTGCTTACTGCGTGTATTTAAATTATGGAAGTCACTTCTAGTTTTGAAAAGCCCTCGATTTTTGAGGACATACAAAATACATTCCAAAATATAAAGTGAAGGTAGAGTCAGAGATTTCAGATAAGTAATTCTTTTAATTTTAATGTATTAAAATTATATAAAAAAGTGGTTTTTTATTTAATAACTACCTTTTTCAGTAAAATAAAATCATTTAGCTTCTACTACTTATTAGATATAGTTCACGTTTACACAACTTGTTTTGCTTATCTGCAAATTCTCGACTATGATAACTAAGTATCATGTTGCATGTTGACCTTGGTTGTAGTGTACACAATTAATAATGTGTTTTGCTTTTACAAATTATAATCGCAGCTATTTTGCTACGTTCAAATTACTGAGACATTTTCACATAATATTACCTTATTACTATAATCTACACAATATACTTTAGCTTGCCATTTGTATTTTCAATAGAAGATCGATATGTATGAACTTCTTGTACTGGGCTCTGCTGATGTGACGTTTGTTGAACCACCCTTCCTTGTTCCAGGGATGAAACAATATCTTTCACCAGAACCTTTTTGACCAGTTTACCACAGCATTTGCATCCCGTCCATGCGATGATTGCAACAATGCCAATGATAATTAATATGGTTAATATGCTGTACATTTCTACCCTTCCTTCGAACTTTGCACTGCCGTAGTTCACGCCACGGTTTATAATCACTTCCGAATTTTTACTTTGCCAGCTACCCACGGTAAGAGGTAATTTATAATTGGCGTTCGTCTGTTGGAATTACTTCTTTGAAATGATTTATACTAACTAAAATAATATTACTTTGTTGTGCTAGTGGTCTACTTATTGATTTGCTTACTTATCTAAATAAGTAAGCCATACATCGTTACTGTTGGTACTATAAGGGCTTAAAATAATGAATTAACATTTTTCAAATTAATACAGCTGTACAGGGCCGACTTTATATGTCACTTATTATTTCATACATTTAATGATTCTAAGGGTGGTTGTCATGCTCAACATTCTACCATAAATAATAACATCCCATTGGAATCCACAATGTTTCGCATGACAACGCCATTCAAATAACTATTAAAATAAAATACGTGTTAAGTCTACTTAACTTAATGGGCGTTTCCTTTCACATTGGTACCAACTATGTTCCGTTTGCATTCGTTCTTATTCGTCAAAAAATCTTACTCTTTTATTGACGCGACCACTGCGAGTGACTACCTGTTCTTTATTTACTGGTTCTTCGGATTTTTCTTTTGTTACTTGGGGTTTTGTTTTTTTTATATTACTATTACTTTGTACGTTGTGTGCTGTAATTTCTTTACTGTTGTTTTCCTCACATTCGTCTAGTATAAACGCGCGTTACAGAGTCTGCCTTCTATGCGTAAAATACCATCTTCATCTAAGAAGACTGCTAGACTCTGCAGCCTCTTCGAAGGTAACTTATCAGCCTTTATCAGCTTTATGTCATCAGAGAAATGAACTGATTGAACAGCGAGAATTAAGGATGTCTCAGCGAGTGACAATCCTGATACAGTATGAGGGTCGACCTTAGACTTAGGTCGTGCGAATTTTAAAACATATGCGATGATACGTAGCAACTTCGATCAAGAAGAAACGCGTTGTGCTAACGTACACAACAATGGTGGCTCTGTGTGCGTTGTTGTTACACTTAATACATTTGCCTTATGCTCAGGCAAATCAGTACAATTAGCAGGCGAGAATAACTTAATAGGCCATTCCTCAGGGGGGCAGCGGATCCACGACGGACCGTTCCACCATAAATCGTGTGTCAAAAGTTGCGAAGGGAGCATACCACGTGAAAGACAATCACTAGGGTTGATAGCTCCTGCAACGTGATAAAAATGTTTAGAGCTCAAGTTTTCTTGACATTGAGCCACTCGGTTGCTAACGAAAATTGACCACCGATGTGGTGACGAATGAACCCACGACAAGGCAGTCGTGGAATCAGAAAAGGCGTATACATCGGTGATAGGAATGCCTAAGGAATAAGTATCACGTACAGTTTTTAGTAATTTTGACATAAGCAAAATGGCACATAACTCTAATCGAGCGAGCGTAGTAATCTTTGTCGGCGTAACCTTTGATTTTGCACACAGATTGCGAGTTTGAATACTAGACGGGTAGGTACAATGGGCATAAATAACACATCCCATACCATTGATGCTAGCATCACAAAATGCGACAAGTCTTAATTTACAATCAACTTCAACACCTATATGTCTCGGAATCCTCAAAGTGTCGAGCAACTGTAATTCTTGTACGAGAGCAGAAAAACGTGAGCGTATGTGCTCCGGAGCAAGATCGTCCCAATCACTCTTACTAAGCCAAAGTTCCTTAATTAACAACTTGGCGTAGAGGTTCACAGGCGCTACCAACCCGAGCACGTCAAACAGTCGCGCAACTATCGAGAGTATGTTTCTCTTAGTGCACTTCTCATCAATCGCGGTGGATGTGAAGTGAAAATTATCTTCACATGGTTCCCATGAGAAACCTAAAACCTTCGAGACATGACTACCAACGTCAAATTCAAGCGACTTGCGGTGCGTATCAGGAAGTGAGTCCAATAAGACAGAAGAATTGCTGGACCACTTCACTAAGTCAAAGTCGCCAGCCTTGAAAAGATTTATCAAGTTGCGGGCCAACTGTAGGCCACTGCGGCCTCATCAGGTGCGGAATGAACCAAATCATCAGTATACAGACAGGTCTCTGCCACTTTCGCGGCGTCAGGGTAATGAAGACTCATGTCAGTAGCCAGCTGCCGCACAGTGCGTATAGCTATGTAAGGGCTCGACTTGAGACCGAATGGTTGTCTATTAAAAGAATAGGTACGAATTTGGTAAGATTCCTTGAATCTAAATAAGATGCGTAGGTATTTACGATGATCTACAGGTACACCAATACGTAAATAATGCTGTTTTATATCTGCGTTCATCGCGATAGGAAATAATCTGAAATCTAACAACAATAAGAACAAATCGGCCTGTAAATTAGGTCCGATGTGTAATACATCATTGAGCGAAAGCCCAGTGTGCGTTTTAGCGCTCGCGTCCAACACTATACGCGGCATTGGTTTGTCAGCTCTGACCACTGCGTGATGTGGTATATAGTAACCATCTGAACATAAGTTAGATTCATCAATAAGACTGAGGTAACCGTGATCCAAATAATCCTGAATAACCCTGTTGTAATTTTCGCGAACAATGGGTAACTGTCGGAGCTTACGCTCGAGCGACATAAAACGGCGGTAAGCGGAGACGTATGAGTTACCTAGTTCAAAAGGATCCCTACAGAACGGTAACGCAACGGTATAACGACCTACGTCATCACGGGTCACAGTAGATGTGAAAATATTTTCGCACTCTGTTTCCTCCGGTGACAATAGGCGCTTCATAGGTACTTCTTCAAGTTCCCAGAATTTTTGCACTAACTCATTTAGTGCCAGCGCAGAAAAGGAAGTAGTGACAGGCACTACATCTTTGCGGGGGTAATCACCCATGAATACATACCCAAATGTTGTTGATAGTGCACACGGTGCATTGGGACCACACTCGACCCTATTCCCTAAGTAAATATACGGGAAAATCTGGGCACCTAACACTAAATCTATATTTCCTGGAATATTCCAGCTTAAATCAAAGAGAGGTACATAACGAAGATTTAATTCGCGATCACATTCAATTAAACGTGTAGGCAATTGTTCCGTGAGGCGATCCATCACTAACGCGTGTATAGTGTATTAGTTATCAGGGTACACACGGGATTCAATGTCCAAATAAACATAACCAATTATCGGGAGTGACGCGGAACCAACACCTTTGACAAAAGAATTACTCAAAGATATTATATTGGCAAATATATATATTATATTTGCCAATATAATATATATATATATTGGCAAATTTAATGAGCGAGAACAGGTTAATGTTATTAAGTTATTCTGTGAGCCATTATCAATAAGACATCTGACTACAGATTTATTCCCAGTGCTACCTTTAGGGCGAGCGTACACCTGAGTGGTTGCCAAAAGAATATCAACCTTATGGCTAGCAGCATACGAGTGCGTTTGCTCAACGACATCCGCAGCTAGCGGCTGCGCACGAATAACATTACTCTGGTTGCACGGGGGCGGGGGGGGGGGGGCACGACGGCAGTATCTACTATAGTCGCATGCGAGTGCGAATTATTGATATTATTGTCAAAGTGTAATAATTTATGGTGTTTTTTTATGACAAAAACAAACTGATGTACTTTTACAATCCGGGAATCTATGTAATATGCTTAAACAATTGACGCAACCATGTTTAGATTTAATAAACACATACCTAGTCTTTGCATCTTTCATATTTTTAAACTGAGTGCAATCGTACAGGTGTCGGTGATCACCGCCGCCGCACAAACAACACGACGCGTTATTATTAGTCGACTCACTGACCACAAAGGACTTCGAGTTGTGTTGTACACGCCTATCGCGGGACTGTAACGTAGCAGCGGGTGATTTCGTATATGAAAAACCGCGGGTTTGATCGTTCAATCATCTTAGCTTGATCTTGTACAAAGTCAATCAGCTGTTGTGTGTTAGGTATTTCCACACCTCGACCAGAAAGTTCGAAGGCTTGGATGGTTTGAGGATCCATCTTCCTCAAAGCACATTGTAGAAATATAAAGTCGGTCAAATCCTTTATTAAAGGATAGTCGCCTAGTTCATTAAGCGCGGAGATCGAAGCGGAATACCTACCTATAAAGGTATCGAGTGAGTTCACACTAAGTGAACAATTTTTTAAATCCAATATATTATTTAGGTAATATACACCTAATGAGCGTTTATCTTGATATTTTTTAACTAAACTGTCCCACACTATTTTATAGGTTTCATCTGACGGAACAACGCCGGACGTGAATTTTACCGCTTCGTGAGTGAGTTTCGAAAATAGGTATTGCACACGCTGCGAATCAGACAAGTCTTTATTTAAATGAACATTAGCTTTAAAGGATTGATAAAACGTATTCCAGTTTTCAGGGCGTCCGTCAAAACTAGGAATTGTTAACGCCTCTAATTTCACTACAGACGCGAGTGAATTATTCGACCCGTGTGAGCGGGTCTCTTCCGAGACCTTCGGAACAGACATTTTGTTTCTAACGTGTTTTATTCTCGAATATAAATCTTCAAATGAATCGAGGCAAGAATAATCTGGATTTACTGTTGGTTTTAATGACAAATTTATACTATTTATTTGGTCAACAATTGACTCAAATTTATCGCGTAAATCATCTATGGTCTCAGTCTCAGCCAGAAAGTTCTCATTAGAACGGGTCGACGAATCGAAAGAAATAATAGATTTCGAAGATGTAAACAAATTATTAATGCGTGCAAACAATAATTCCCTCTTTTGATTCAACATAGCCAACTTTATTTCGTGATCGGCTAATGAGTTAGGCATGTTTGCGAATTAATAGGTAGGTATTACAATAACTAATAATATGCTATGTAATACAGAGTCTTACTTACACTCGTAGTGTAAAATACAGTTAAAATATTAGTATAAAATGTATTATAATAATTACACTTACGTACGTGACTTAGCACAGGTAACTAGCGGAGCAAAGTATGTAGGTAGGTATAAAATGTTACGCGTATGTGAATAGACGAAGAAAATTACCAATTAATACGTAAATCATCAACTATATCAACAAATAACATTTACCTACGTATATCTACCAATTATTACGTAGATATTTAGCGATAAGAATACAGAATTTACCAAATTATTTACGTAAATCTGTTAGCGAATGAGATTTAAAATGGCGGCAAGAATTCACCAAAATTACGTGAATCTTGCGATTAAATTAGATGTTACGAATAGAAAAGAAGTTTGTTTCACCAATAATTACGTGAATTTAACTATATACTGGACTATCCGGCTCGAAGGACCAAAATTAATATGGATTGAACGTGTAAATAGTCCAACCAGGATTGTGTTGCCACGCGTATGTACAAAATATGAAAGGGGGAAAAACCGACCGCTTCTAAATCCAGAAAATCAAATATGACTGCCACTGACCTGATTCCACCTTGTGCTGGATTCCTCCAATTCGATAGCCGCCGCTGATGCTTGTTGATCTGCACCGTCACTGGCTTCGTGTGAAGATATGTAGGTACCTACTTTATCTGCCGGCCGGCGTCTTAACCACAATTTCACACTTGCACGATATGTATGATGTTAAAGAGTCTATGAAGAACTCTGTGAGTGATCTCAGAAGAAAAAGAGCCAGAAAGAACATGAACTCTTGTGATGTAATGAATCGCGCGCGCTGGTAACAATCCCAGGAGACACACTCTAGTGATCGTTGTTGCAACCACAGATTCAGTATTTTTTTAATCGAACATCTGAGTATGCCAGCGCCATCTGTTGGTCTCTTTCAACACTTAGTAAAACCAAGTCGGCGCAGACACAATTTGAATTCGACAATAGAAGCGGTATATTAAATCAGTAAAAATGTTTTCTATGTAATTATAAACTATGTACCTAACCTAATACATAAGCGCTCCACCACTGACCACTTATTTAAGGAAAATGTGTGTGTATTCACTGTTCCAGGGTGAGATTTGCCTTTGCTATGCACCGTTATTACGTACTATTAACACTGATATGATTGCATAGACATAGGGTAAATAAGATACAATACCTAGTTTGTGTTTCCTAACATAATAAATAGTGAAATAAAAATGACGATTGGTGCGCCGCCCTGTGTCAGTGGATCGCACAGACCACTACTTTTATAGGGGTCTCGAAGAAAAATAATAAATAAATTTTTATTTACTTATCCTAATACATACATATCTTATGCTAGTATATAAGCTATGTGAGCCCTCGTCGCGAACAGCAAATCTATACTATATATATATACTTAAAGGGCAGCTATTACAGCGATGCGATGGAGTGCGTGACTTAGGAGTCTATCACGATTCTAAGCTTTTATTTAACACACACGTGGAACATATAGTGGCTAAAGCCTCGAAGTCACTCGGCTTTGTTATGAGACTTGCAGGTTGCTTTAAGAAAGCTAAAACCCTGAAGATTTTGTATTGCTCATTTGTGCGGAGCCATCTTGAATATGCGTCTCAAATTTGGAACCCTTGTTACAATAAATACATAGACCGTATTGAAGGTATCCAAAAAAGATTCCTTCGTTTTATGTGTTTTCGCCTTCATATTCAATATCGTTCTGTAATTACTTAGACCTTTGCAAGAAATTCCATCTTCAACCACTTAGGAATCGTCGCAGGATCGCGGATTGCACGTATCTTTTGAAAGTATTGTCAAATGAAATCGACTGTCCTGATCTCCTCCATAAACTGTATTTCAATGTTCCTCAAAGATCAGTAAGATTTAATCCACCTATATCCATTCCCTCCTCTTCATCTAACTACAGGCGTAATTCATACTTAGTGCGAGCGAGTAAAGATCTAACTTATTGTGTAAGGAGTTGTCTTTTGATGTGTTTACCACAAAAAGCGCATCAGTGCGAAGGCAGCTAAACCTTGACTTTTTCAAAAATGGATAGTGTGCAATATTTTCCTTTAGCGTTATTTATTTAATTTTTCTGATTGTTGTGTGCCTGCTGCTAGTGATCCCTAAGATCTCTTTAAAATTATTATATCTCTAGCCGTGAGAACCTGTAATTGGCTTAATGTAACTTACTCAACTTTTTTTATTCATTTTATGTATAGCTGTTGGTTTTCCATCAAATAAATAAATAAATAAATAAATAAATATATTATTATATATATATGTCGGGTTTAGTCAATAGTACGGACTTTAAAACAAATCGCAAGCACGCCATCTGGCGGCAAAGCAAGAACTACTACGCATTGGCGCGCTTTATCTAACCGCTTGCATAGTGGGGACAACAGAATAGAGCAGTTGAGTACCGACAGCCGTAGAGCTAAGACGTCGTAGAATCAGTGACGATCCGTAATATTAGTAAGCAGGAATGTAACTTGTGTCTATTTGAATAAACCCAGTGTATCGAATAACTTATGTGATTTCATTTGCACGATTGTACCCACCGACCTGCCCACACACGATGTCTTAACCTAAGGGAATATATCCTGACTTCCCGATGGTTTGCATCTATCGGCCAGCCTTGATGCGACATCAGAATTGGGATTCGATCGTGCTAATGAGATCACACGTAAAAACAAAGCTAGTGAAAATGTCGGTTACATTCTTGCAAAAAAAAATCGTGGTGTCAGTTGCGACTACCCTCGGTATTGAATAATCAAAAATCATTCCGGAACGGAGCAATAAGGAGGCTGGTAACAACCAAGGAGCTGGACAGGTCAAGGAGCAGCGTGTGGACGTGTTGAAAGATCCATACACACTGAACTTTATGCAAATCTGGTGAGTCGTTTTCATTTTGTTATAACTATGGCCAAGAGTAATCATTGTTCAAAATTCTGATTTTGTGTACGGTATGGCGGTCAGTGGATCGTCGGGGAGGCCCGTGTCAGTTCATAATTTCACTTTAATTACAAACAGTAGTCAAGTTTTGGTGTTATTGAAGAGTTATTATTCTACTATCACTGACAATGACCCTTGGCTGGCCTTGGCTGACTATCATTGTTTAGAACGATATGGTGACGTACCTACCTTACATTTCAGTCTGGAAATTATGATAATTCCAAATTAAATATTCTGATTAATTTTGTAGTGTGATAATTTTATGTAGTGAGAATTAACTAAGAAGAAGCATGGTATTCTTCTTTTGTGGTCGTCGGAGGGCCAGACTGTCTAAAAGGTGGTAAACCCTGCAAGGCCTAGAAATTGCGACATAAAATGCTATGGCATTCATTGTATTCTATAAAGCCCATATATCTACCTACCCCTACATGTGACACCGTAATGTGTGGTTCATGTTCACAATAGCCCATTTAGCTTTGCCGGTTTAGTTTACTACACCGCTGCACTGGTTAATTTCCATCAAAGCTGTGTATAGTTAAGATAACTGTGAACATATACTCTCGTAATGTTTTTCACGTTTCAGATACCATATTGCGTCGGAGAGGAGCCTCTGCTGCAGGCTAGCGGTTCAAATGCTGAATGCGAAGGTTGACGTGTCAACATCTGAGAGGTTGAGACCGATGGCAGGCTAGCAGTTCGCAGTTGGTAGCCGAATGTTACGAACGCGCGCAAGTTTGGAATGGAATACTCGGTGAGTCGCTTCCATGTTATTTTGATAGTGAGGTCGAATGTTCTCTAGTGAAGAGATGCTAGTTCGAGCATTAAGAGTGTTCATGTTTGACCACTGAGTTGGTCGTGGTTACATCTAGCACTATCACTAGGTAATTAAGACACACTTGAAAGCAAGTAGTTAATGAGTTTCCTATTGGCGGTAGTTTCAACATTTGGTTCAGTACGAACTTTAGGATTTAATATGCCATAAGATGAGCTCGTGGCTAAATAATAACAGCCGCACGGGTCGATCATCAAGGTTAAGCAACGCTTGACGAGGTTGGTCCGTGGATGGGTGACCATTTCAACATACCGAGTTTCCTCCGTGCCTCGGAAAGCACGTTAAGCCGTTGGTCCCGGCTGTCATTTGAAGATCTTTGACAGTCGTTCCGGGTAGTCAGAAGCTTGAGATCTGACACCAGTCTAGCCAAGAGGTATCGTGTTACCCAGTTACTGGGTTGTGGAGGCCAGATAGGCAGTCGCTCCATGTAAAACACTGGTACTTAACTGAATCCGGTAAGACTGGAAGCCGACCCCAATATAGTTGGGAAAAGGCTAGGCAGATGATGAAGAAGATGATCTATCCGAAGTGACTTAACAACTAGTCATTTTCAGTGGCAAAGCGAGTTAGTAAAGTCGTTGGGCGAAGGCAATTGTATCGAGTTAGTAACGGTACTGGTCATTTGCGTGTATTCGGAACAGATCTTATGTTGCGTTACGATTTACAACCACCGTCTTTAGATCTGAATGCACACACATACAGTTATCTCACGATCGTTTTCCTTACATGAAAACTGAGTTAGCGAGCGATAGTAAGGGGTTACTGTTGATAATTTGATTTTAAACGATATTGATCAGAGTTAATTCGTAAAGCTTCTTCACAAGAGCTATTGAGACGCAAATATTATCAGGCTTAATTGTTCCCCTCATATGAACAGTCGGTATGTTCCAAGATCTTTGAGTAAAAAGCGCGAATCTTGTGAGAAGGATCCCCGATCACCAAGTTCCTTGAGAATTAGACGTCATAGTTGATGACAGTGGTAGTGAGACCAAATCTGATGGCTTGTACACTTGTCATACTCAGGACTTCGGACCGCACCTCATGAGTAACATGTGGCGATGGGTCAACGAAGAAGTTTCATGAGTTGAGTGTGCATTGCCTTTGAATTATAGTAAAGAGTAACAGAATTTTTACAATAACTTTGTTTAGTTGTTGAACTTTTTGATCGTTGGACCTTTTTCTAATGAAGTATTGTGTGGGAATCTCTGGTTCGAAAACTAAATAGGCCCTGTATTAGGTACACGATAGGTGATTATGACAGGACGGTGATCGTTATACACCGAAAGCTTTAAATAAGTACGCTTAGAACCTACAAGTATGCACAAGGTAGGTTAGGGCAGATGCCAGCGGGTTATGTACCAGTCGATGTTGATGTCAAAAGGATTTTGATGATAATGAGCAAGCTTAAGGTGTCGAGTAATTCAGTCTATCGAACGTATTATGTTTGACCGTACCAGTGGATTCTGGCGGCGGTCGGGGTCTAGAGAGAGACCGAGAGACCATTGTGAGAGCAATATAATTGCTGGTCGGCTAGGGAGCCGTGGCGTTGGAGGTTTTACTCGAGGGTTTCTGTAAGCTTGGCAGTTTTTGCTGCAGAATAAGTTTTAAACTTTGTTTGGAGCGACTAGTGGTACATGGCCCAGGGTAATGATTTAGTTAAAGAGTAGGGTTCTAAAATTTCCCTATTTTAACGAACCCAATAATCTAGTTCGGTCAGGAGTAGCCGAGCGCTGTGTGGCAACTGTTGGCCTGTGTGGCGACTGTTGGCCTGTGTGGCAACTGTTGGCCTGTGTGGCAACTGTTGGCCTGTGTGGCAACTGTTGGCCTGAATGGCAACTGGAAGTCTGTGTGACACTATGTCTGGTGTGAAAATTCATGTTTGTGTTAGGAACCTTACAGAAAGATTCTAATGAGTTATGAGGTTAAAAGAAAGTAAACTCACATAGTCATGCGAGAGGTGAGGTCACCATGTTAATGTTAATGACGTTCGAATCGTCAAGCCCTCATTACGAAAATTGAAATAGTTTTGGTTTTCAAATTTTGATTACTATGCGTAGATCGTGTAGGTAAGACACACAAAGCTCAAGTACCAATTGAGATTGTAGATAAAGTAGTAAGTACTAAATCTCTGTGTGAACAAGGTCTAAGTTCAGAGAGTCGAGTTGACTCGACATCGTGGAGATGTGCGAGTAGAGCAATTGAGATAGCTAAGAGAGCTATGAGATCGCTAGTAGAGCTATGTGATGGCTAAAGATCGTGAATAAGAAACCTGGTGTATTGTTTCTTTTGTTTGATTTAATATGAGAGTAATGACTATCAATGGTACTTGGACTTTGTAATCACGAAGATTGGGTGCTTTTAGGTACCAAATCGATGAGGTTGCAATTTTCATTAAATTTGAAATAGAATTACTCGTTCCTTTCAATAGTGAACAGAGAGATTTGAATGATCACGTTTCATCATCATCATTTCAGCCGAAAGACGTCCACTGCTGGACATAGGCCTCCCCCAGGCGTCGCCACATTGACCGATCCCGTGCGTCTCGCATCCAGCGCCTGCCCGCAACCTTAACCAGGTCATCGGTCCACCTGGTGGGAGGCCTTCCAACGTATCGTCTTCCGGTTCGCGGTCGCCATTCCAGAACTTTTCGACCCCATCGGCCATCCGTTCTTCGAGCAATGTGCCCTGCCCACTGCCACATTAGTTTGGCAATTCTTCGGGCTATGTCGGTAATCCTGGTTCTCTTGCGGATCAGATCTCGAAACCAATTCTTCTCCAGCGCGGCGTGAGACAGGGAGACGTCATTTCTCCGAAACTGTTCACTGCTGCGCTGGAGGATGTCTTCAAGGTTCTGGATTGGAGAGGGCTTGGCATCAACGTTAATGGCGAGTACATCACTCACCTTCGGTTTGCCGACGATATAGTGGTCATGGCTGAGACCATGGAGGACCTCAGTGCGATGCTCGATGACCTCAGTAGAGCTTCCGAAAGAGTGGGTCTTAAGATGAACATGGAAAAAACCAAGGTGATGTTGAATGGCCATGTTGCACCCACTCCTATCAAGGTCGGGGACTCTACACTCGAAGTTGTGGACGATTATGTCTACCTGGGCCAAACGATCCAATTGGGTAGGGCCAATTTCGAGAAAGAGGTCAACCGTCGAATCCGACTCGGCTGGGCAGCGTTCGGGAAGTTGCGCGGTATCTTCTCGTCCAACTTACCACAGTGTCTCAAGACGAAAGTCTATGACCAGTGTGTGTTGCCAGTGATGACATATGGCTCTGAGACGTGGTCCCTTACAATGGGCCTTATCAGGAAGCTTGCAGTCACTCAAAGGGCAATGGAGAGGGCTATGCTCGGAGTTTCCTTGCGTGATCGAATCAGATCACGTTTGATTGTTTCAAAATGTTTCCTCACTCTAGTGTATGAGTCAGGATTGGACGAGCAAATACTGTTTGAAAATTTTGTGTTTTTCAGAAGAACATCCCTTGTATGATGGGAGATTGCCAGTATGGAGTGGACTAAGACGACGTGTGGTGCAACACGAGGAGACCATGAGATGGCATGGAGCGAGGACAAGAAGATGATGCCTGCGGGTGATAGATTTGGGGATCTGTCACCTGAGAGAGGCCCGAGAAGGCGACGTGAGTGTTCCACGCTCGCCTCTCAAGAGGAATTACGGCCTAGAGAACACCATGTGGTTTCAGTCAGTAGGAGTCTGACAGACCCCTCAGCTTTCCCCAAGGGCTGAGGGCATCCATTGAGGATTTCCACATGATTCGATACACTGTTAAAACCTGACAATGAGGAACAGACGAGGACGCCTGTCTCGCAGGATGGCCGTGTCGGGTTTAGTCAATAGTACGGACTTTAAAACAAATCGCAAGCACGCCATCTGGCGGCAAAGCAAGAACTACTACGCATTGGCGCGCTTTATCTAACCGCTTGCATAGTGGGGACAACAGAATAGAGCAGTTGAGTACCGACAGCCGTAGAGCTAAGACGTCGTAGAATCAGTGACGATCCGTAATATTAGTAAGCAGGAATGTAACTTGTGTCTATTTGAATAAACCCAGTGTATCGAATAACTTATGTGATTTCATTTGCACGATTGTACCCACCGACCTGCCCACACACGATGTCTTAACCTAAGGGAATATATCCTGACTTCCCGATGGTTTGCATCTATCGGCCAGCCTTGATGCGACATATATATAGTATATAGTAATGATATATATATATATATATTATATATATATACACCGTGAAATTTAAGTGGTTGTTTTCCCGCGGCAGATTTCCCGCGGCAGAACGACTTGCCTTTAGGAGTACTTTCGAAGCATAGAGTTAAAGTAAAAAAATAACGATGTTTTTATTTTAAAATAATTTGAAAAATATTCATCAACTCGAAAAAGTGAGTAACAATAGTAACTTGTAGGTACTAGGTACTACTCGCGTCACCACCGTATTATTCACCGTAGTACCTAGTACCTACAAGTTACTATTGTTACTCACTTTTTCGAGCTTATGTTTTTTTTTTTAATTATTTTAAAACAAAAACATCGTTATTTTTTTACTTTAACTCTATGCTTCGAAAGTACTCCTTAAGGCAAGTCGTTCTGCCGCGGGAAAACAACAACTTAAATTTCACGGTGTATATATATATATAATATTATAAAGCTGAAGAGTTTGTTTGTTTGTTTGAACGCGCTAATCTCAGGAACTACTGGTTGGAATTGAAAAATTATTTTTGTGTTGGATAGTCCATTTATCGAGGAAGGTTATAGGCTATATAACATCACGCTACAACCAATAGGAGCCGAGCAGGGTAGGTGGAGCGTAGGTGTAGGGTATGTGTAGGGTAGGTATAGAGTAGGATAGGAAGGATACGGTAGGTACTTAGCCAGTTGACGGGAGCGAAGCCACGTGGGATAGCTAGTGCAATAATAAAAACTGGTTCAACAACTCAACCTTTTTTTTTTTTCCGCGTTGGAAAATCCTTATTGGATGTCCTCCGCCCTAGGGAGGGCGGAGGGGTCTGTCAGACTCGTACTGACTAAAAACCACGATACTTCCGCAACCCCCAGCTAGTGCCGGCCTGCCTCTGCGGGCCTCGATCTTGGGTTGGGGGGGAGTAAGGGTTTTGCCCCCCCCCCCCCCCGCAACGTCTAAGAGGGGCGCGCGTGGAAAACTACGCGCCACCACCTCGGGTCCAGATGTGTGGGGGACGACGGACGTCCCCAAGTCCGTCGCCCTAGGACCCATTTAGGGGGGCTGAAAGAGGGCGTTGTCCGCCCTCCACCGACGCCCGGCGCGTCTGCTGCGGATCGGGTGAGCGGATGAAATCTCCCTCTCCCTCTCAGCAGCCTCCTTCTGCGAGACGACTGTTTCGCAGAAGGATACCACCGCGTCCCAGAACTCTTCACTGCCGACCATAGACTCGACTACGGCTGGCAGTGACAGGTCACTGCCTACTTCTGAGATGAGGGCACGGCGTGGCTCCTCCCAAGCGGCACACTCTGCCAGCGTATGACGCGCCGTGTCCTTCCGGCAGACGACGCAGTGGTGAAGTACGCAAGCCGCCTCGTAGGAGATCGTGCAATACCCCCTGATGACTCTGACGGCCATCGCTCTCTGCGGCTTCTGGTTTTATTAGGTGTTGTAAACAAGGCAATATATCTGAAAGAGTCTGTTTGCTGAATCTACGCTTTGCGACAATGAAACTCTCAATTATCCAAATTTACGCCCCCACCTCTGATGCAACAGAAGAAGAGATTGATGCCTTCTATGATAAAATAGAAAAAGCCAGGAGTTTCGCAATCGGAAAAGTTATACTACTGGGAGATCTGAATGCGAAGATAGGTCAAAGAAAACCTGAAGAAAGTACAATACTAGGCCCATACTGCTACGGTAAAAGAAATCCCAGAGGCGAAAAACTTGTCCAATACGCACTAAAAAATAAATTTACAATAATTAACACAATATTTAAGAAAAATATAAAAAACCTATGGACATGGATTACACCAGATAAACGAAAAAGAAACCAAATAGACTATATTTTGAGTAAATACCCAAAACTCTTTACCAACATAGAAACCATCAACAAACTCTCGTTTCCAAGTGACCATAGACTCTTGAGAGGAACAATAACTTTAGATAACCAAAAGAAAAGTCGAGCTACCTTCAATTCAACCCCAACGGTCACCCTATCCAACGAGAAATCGCAAGAAACATACCTTTCTGCCTTGAGGAAGCAAGTTGAACGAATCAACTGGGAAGCTAACGATAACATTGAGTCATACTACCTCAAAATAGAGTCATCCATACAGGAAAGTTTAAAGAGCCTTACGTTAATTAAAACAAGGAAAGAAATAATATCCGAAGAAACTAAAAACTTAATAAAGAAACGCACAGAACTACAACACAAACCTTCAAAAAATAAGGAGGACAAAAAGGAACTCTCATCTCTACAAAACCACAAATAAACTACTTAAAACAGATTACGAAAATTACAGAATGGAAATAATTGAAAAACACCTACTAGCCACGGGAAGCCAAAAGAGAGCCTATAAGCAGTTAAATTCAGAGAAAAAATGGATTCCGACATTGAAGGCACAAAGAACCACAAAGAAGCAACAAACTAGAAGGGACCTTGTAAAAATTGCCTCCGACTTCTACACAAAGCTATACGATGATAAAACTATAGAAAATTACAGCTTCGAAAAGCGCTCAGAAACAGATGAAAGGAACTTGTCAATCCAACCCTTCGACGAAGAAGAAATAATGATAAAAATTCAAAAATTAAAAAAAGATAAATGTCCGGGTGCCGACAATATCCCAAATGAAGCCTTGATAGTTGGAAAACATCTACTGGTAGGCCCACTCACTACTCTCTTCACAAGAATACTGGAAGAACAAGAAATCCCTATCAATTGGGCAAAATCACGGATAATTCTTATATACAAAAAGGGAGACCCAGCGGATATAAATAACTACCGACCTATTAGTCTACTACCAACAATGTATAAGTTGTTTGCAATGTGCCTGGAAAAAAGAATAGAGCCAACTATAGAAAAGCACCAACCAGTAGAACAGGCAGGTTTCCGTCAAGGGTACTCAACGACTGACCACATACACACCCTAGAGCAAGTAATAGAAAAATATGTCGAATATAAGAAAAATCTATACATAGCGTATGTCGACTACGCGAAAGCGTTCGACTCTATTTCACATAAGAGTATCTGGGACACATTGGAGCATCAAAATATTCCATCCATATACATTAACATTATCAAGGATATATATAGAAAAAGTACAAGCCGAGTCAAACTTGATAGAATAAGCCCAGAATTTAATATCCGTAGGGGTGTGAAGCAAGGAGACCCGCTATCGCCAAAAATCTTTATAGCTGTTTTACAAAACATAATGAAAGACCTAGACTGGGGCAAAAAAGGAATAACCATAGAAGGAAAACACCTCAGTAACCTACGATTTGCCGACGATATAGTCCTTTTCGCTAAGACATCAAAACAACTAGAGGAAATGCTCACAGAACTAAACGATGCTAGCGAAAATATAGGTCTACAACTGAATACCTCAAAAACAAAGGTAGCTACCAACGGTAAGAAAAATCCAATACTAATTAATCAAACACCTATAGAATACGTAGAGAGCTATATCTACCTCGGAAAACAAATATCATTTAAAAAAACAAGACACCTTGATGAAATAGACAGGAGGATCAAAATGACCTGGAAAAAATACTGGAGCTACAAAGAAATATTAAAATCAAAACTTTCAACTAAGCTAAAGAAAAAAGTGATGGATTCGAGCCTATTGCCCTGTTTATCGTACGGTGCCCAAACCTGGATCTTCAACAAAAACACCTTGTCAAAAATACGTACCTGCCAACGGTCTATGGAGAGGAGTATCCTTGGCATCAAAACCATCGACAAAGTGAATAGTAAAAAAATCAGACACAAAACCAAAGTCATAGACGCATTAAAACACGCACAGCGTTTGAAGTGGAAATGGGCAGGACACATCGCCCGTTCTTCTGAAGAAAGATGGTCTAAGCGGGTAACAAAATGGACAGGTCCAGGAGGCAACAGACAAAGGGGCAGACCAAAAGCTCGCTGGATAGACGACATACTTAAATTGGCAGGAAGAGAATGGATGAAAACTGCTAACGACAGGAAAAAGTGGGGGCAACTGGAGGAGTCCTATACCCGAAAGGGGCCATGACATATATAACAACCTGAAATACTTACTTGCTAAACATAGTTTTTTTAAATATATATATATATTTATTTTGAATGTCATGGAAACTAATAAAAGGCTTATTATATATTATATTATTATTATAAACAAGCCAATTATCCACTTCATACCATGGTATAGTTTTGTGTCAGTCATTCCTATAGTTTGGACTCTCAAGGCTCTTAAAATTTTGGTCACGTGACTGTATTTAAAAAATCCATTGTTTTTACACCCTGTATTTTAGCCTTTTATTCAGATCAACTAAGTAATCGTAAAAATTCAAAACTAAATATAGTCTAAAGTTGGTTGCAGGTCTATTTGCCGACTGGCAAAGGATTTTTCTACCAATATTACCGAATTTAAACTTCTTTATTGATCCCATTACGGAAATGCTAAACATATAAATACATAAATAAAAATGCAATCCGTTGTGACGTTATTTGGCCGATTGAGATAGATAGAACCGAAGAGCAGAAGCGTTTACGGTAGAATAAATTTTTATTCCATGTAAATTCTAAATTATGACATTCAAAAGTGCCGCTTGGTGGCCTAGTAGAAATAAAATATCTTTGTCTTGTCTTTTGTTCGCTATCCGCCACAGCACCCACCAGCTTCGCAAAGAGACCCGCATCAAGACCAAATGTGACAGCTTTCACAACAACAATCGCCTTCTTATACGAAATCGAACTATGGAGGTCCAAAGTCCAAGATCTACTGTATCTTTTGAACCGTTTACGTTACTATTCTCATCTTAATTATCTTTTATGAACAAAATATTTTTGCCTATTTATTATCATTAAGTATTAAAGTTTTATTAATACTATCACAGTTGCTATTAAGTAACATAGGTTCTTAACCAAAATGTTTATATAAATTCTTAATTATCTTTTTAACCGAATATTTATGGCCTGCTTAATATCAATATTAAAGTTATTTTAAAGACTAACAATCATAGTTGTCATTTGAAAAAGGAAAATCCTTGATTAACCATTCAGATAATAATATTTATATCAGTTTTATCAAAATCCATTTTTGATTTCTTATTACTATTCTTAGTTTCATTATCAATACATTTATGCTCCTTCCTTATAAGTTAAAGTTGTTAGTTGTTGTAATAATTAGTACATGTAAGTTAAATGTATCTCATTTAACTTACACTCTTTAATCACGGCTAAAGATTTATTTTGCTAAATCATTTTGATCCTTTACACTAAAGGTCTGTTATAAAATTTACCAAATGTATTTGTTTAATCACAGCTAAAGATTTTTCTTGCTGCATCATTTTTATGCTTTACACTAAGGAACTGTTATAAAATTTACCAAATCTACTTGAATTGCAACTCCAGCCTGCTGTTTTTAGTGTCTGATCAATTGTTACACCTGGCTTTAGAAATAGCAGCGTGGCGAATGCTGTGAGCTAAATATAATATTATGTGTACATCAATACTGCTACTCTTTAAAGTACCTTATGTGACACTATGTGGTATGGTTTCTTTGTGCCTAAAAGAATTATTTTATGTGTAAGGTGGTTAGAGGTTTTATTAATGTAGGCTACAAGGTTTTAGCTGGAAATATTCCAGTTCTTTGTCTGAAGAATTGATTGATTATTTAGTTCATAAATTAGAGATTTTATGAGGTCTGAAATTCTGATGGTTATATGTGTTGATTGTATTACTATGCTTTGTTATTATTTTTGACAGTTGTTCTAGAGACAACATCTAATTCCTAATGCTTCCAGCATTTGGGATGTATCCCAAGTAACATTGTATTTTTGGGCAGGTGGTTGCAGTCTGAACACGCCCTTAACCATTATTTTAATCTGTCATCAGAGGACATTCTAATGTTTATTAAAGTAGGTATTATCAATTTTTGACAGTTAATCATTTGTTATATTTTTTACTGGAATTAGAAAGTTATCTCACCGAATATGATTTCAAGATTTTAATATTATGTTTTCTAAAACAGTTATACCAGTTTATTAAACATGTGTCATATTGTTTAAAAGAGTTTTCTGATAGAGATGCTATCTTATCTTTTGATGATGGTGGTATGCTTCGTTGCAATAGACTTCACTACCCACTGGACTCCGACAGCCAGGGTAAGGTTGGTATGGCTTTTCCCTTGCTGTGAGATACTATAAAATTTTCATTACATTTGAGTATGATCATCCCTGAATTATGAGAAGTTCCCTAAGTAAAGGGAACCAGGACTTGCTTGCTTAGCTTTATCCATTATGATTTTTTGTAGATCTTTTAATATGATTGAGCATGGTGGAAACACGTTAGAGAAAATTGGTTACCAGTATACTGTGAATGTGTCAATTGTGAAGGCATTTGGGTTGTTATGCCATGTTATGTATTTTTATATTTATTGTTAATGTGACTTGCCAATGGGTAAATTTCAGGTGTTCCAAATTTATCTTTCAATAATTGGTCATAAGCACATTGAGTTATACTACTACTTAAGTACATTATAACTCAATGCATAAGCATTTTCTTTTAGTTCCCATTCTACGTTGGAATGTGACTTCTGCAATGCAGTATCAGCTACTTGATTTTCAGTCGACCTAATGTAAGAAGCGAAAATGAAAATATGTAATACTAAAATGAAAATAATACAAAAGAGTTTTCAACCAATGCCGCAGGCTAAGTTGAAGAGATGAGTGTAGAGTTCCACCCATTTGATTAATAATGCACCCTATATTGCTTTTGAATTGTCTATACTGACTGTATTTCACAATTATTTCATGATTGAATGATGCTAATAATTCCTAATAAAAATCACGTGTTATTCACATTCCTTGTCTGACCACTGGCCCCTAGCAGTCTCATCCCCACAGACAGTTCCCCCCCCCCCCCCCCTTTGGTTGAGGCGTCAGAAACCATTTCGGTTACATAATTAAGTTTGATTTTATTTACTCAATTTTGAATGTCATATGGCCACCATTCAGGAATTCTTGTAGGGATATTCATGTATTTTTCATAATTTACTTCACCTTGGAGGTTTAGGATTTTACAACATTCTAGTTTTTAGTTATATACCTATATAAAGCCATCCATATATTAAATAGAAGGGCATGCTGAGACCAATACCTAGTCCTACAAAGCATGTTAATTGTCTGGTTTCATAATTAATAAGTTTTTTAGGTAACGTTACATGATAGTTAAAAATCTTGTGTCAATAATGTATCCCAAAATTGTACTAATATTAGTGGGTGTAAGTTTGTTATTTATATTTAATAACTTGTGACTAACTTCTTAGTGTTTTGAGTATTTTCAGTTACCAATCAATAGCCACAGGATCTCAGTAATTTGTTGACAGTTTTCATAACTTTAGTGAAAATGTAAGGTTCAGTGTTTTACCCAAACAGCAGTAGATTGAATTCATACAATTTTTCATGAAAGAGATTCTAGATATTTGCTAGAATTTATGTAAATAATTTATTAATATAATATATTATTATAATATATTATATATATTATTTAATTTTGTAATAAGATATTATGGATCTTTAAGGTATGTTATGTAAAGTATGGCCATGGAACTATCATTTGATGTCATCTTTAATTCAATGCATAAGTCTTCAAGTTTGAAGCGGCTTGCATTAATGAACTTATTAAGGTTTTAATTTTTAAATGCATACTGCCATTGAGTTTTGGTCTTACTTAAGAAACACTTGAGACTATTTTTCCCTTTTCAAGGCTGGCACTTAGATATTGCACCAATGGAGATCAATTAGTTGATTGTCTCCTTATAGTATGTTTTTTCCACTGGTGATGTGTTGTGGGTACCTATGAAACCCTCAATCCATGATAACATGGTCTTATGATCAGTGATAAGTTACGACCAGCGTGCCTTACTGAGTTTAGCGGTGTCAAGTTTATTTGGTCTGGTGATACGACCGCTTAAAGTTTTGTACGGCTGACTCAGACTATAGCCATGCTCCCAGTTCTCCTGTCGCCCTTGTGGCGCTGGTCCAGTATTTTGCTTGGAATTTGTTGGGTTTTTTCTTGGGTTTAGGTGCTGTTGCAGCCCTGATTTAGAAGCTGCTTGACCAACTCGAAGAGAAACTCTTCGAGTTGGTCAAGCAGCTTCTAGCAAGTGTTTTTCCAAACAGATATTTATCTATCTTTGCAGCTAAATTTCCATCTAGTCATTGAATCACAATGTTGAACTTCACCTAAGGTGTGAGTGGCATCCATTATTTAAGTTAGTAGTTCTGTACCATTTTCTTTTGTATCCAGTACTTTGGATAATTTGGATTGCTCCTAAGCAGGAGATGGCGCTGAGTACCTAGTCTTTGTTTCGAATCTATGGCCTTGGTTATCAATAATTTTGGTATTTTGCTGTATTGCATAAGATCCCCATGTTTTGTCACATTTAATGTCAGCGGGTATTTTTCCTGCTGAAGGATCTGTAGGGGAAATACCCGCCTGTGGTGTCTAGGGCCACAATATAAAACAAGGCCTGTCTGGCCTCACGTTGCAAGACACTCCAGACAGCTGGTCACTTCCTTTTGGAGTTCGGTCCCATCACCATACTCCATGTTCAATGTTGGGTCAACCCCGAGAATTTAGAGAACGTCTGTGTGTTACCAGGTTGGAATTGTGAGGAAGATTGCTAGTGTTTGTTTTTATTTTGGTAGCATACTCGTATTTGACTATACTCGTAATTGTTTCCATTTCATTTGTGACGTCGTGGTCTAGGACTTCGCCTGGAATGATTACAAACCATTGTTTTACTTCCGGTTGATAACCGATTTATGCTATCTGGTGGTTGTAGCAATTCCAAAGAATTGAACGAAACCAGTATATTATTGAATGTTTTGATGCAGTCCGATTGATCTGCTCGAATACATTCATTAGATAAAAGAAATAAATTATATTTGGTGATCTCGAAAATATGCGGTAAGGCAGCCCGATGGCTTGCCCGAAATGCATTATTTGTTTTTGTATTATTGAGTGTTGTGTTGTGAGACAGTCCGATGATCAGCTCGAATATATTCGTTGTATAAAGGAAATAAATTTGTTTTGATTGATAATCTCGTAAATATGCAGTGGGACGGCTTGCCCGAAGTGCATTATTTGTTTGAGATGCAAGTTTCGTGTCAAGGATTGATAAAATAGTTGTAGATATGTAGTAATACATTATAACAGAGTTAGGTACCTTGTGGGTCTAAATATGGCGTCTCTTTGAGACTATTTTGTTTTACTTTGTTTCAGTCGAGCACGTTTTAAATTGCTCCCAGGTTTTTAAATTTTTCTCCTGATTCTCTTTATTCCTTAGTTGAATGTGTCCTTTTAGTCAATTTTTCACTTTTAAAAACTGTTATTTTTATTTTAAAGTTTAATTACGTGACGCGCAGCGACGCACTATTATCGCGAATGACAAGTTGATACAGGGATGCCAGGAAAGAAAGAAAAAAAAAAACTCTTAAAACTAGTGATTTGCGCGGACGTAGTAGTCGTTACTACATGTGTAAATAATAATAATTAATTACAGGTACTAATCTCGAGGACGAGGCACGAAGTATAATTTAATATTGTTGCCATTGCGAATCAACCCGTGGCTAATTCTTTATCTTAATCGTAGCTTAAGAAACAATTAAAAAGAACATAGAACTATAATCAAATAATTAATTTGAAACCTTTTTATAATTTCGATTTCCCAATCAATTATATATAAGGATCTGTTATATTTTTGGTGAATCTTAAGCCAAGCTACTCGTCACTGTGAGGTAACGTGCTATCGAAAGACCTGCGCTGCTATGAACCTAATTTTATGTAAGATTTTTCTTTTTTAATAACTAACTTTGTAGCTTTTCATATCATCTGATACATCAAAACCATACATTATTTACTGCCCAAAAAATAAAAAGGTGATTGCAAACTGTAAAGACAGCGTCCATTAATTACGATTTATTTTCGCTGGATCCCACTCTTTTGAATGCCACTTTAATATTTTTGTCGTTGGATCCCACAAAACATTATCATGTATTTGCGTTGGATCCGAAATTAAAAAAAAACTGAATGCGGGTACTTTCAACGACAAAATTGTTCATAATACAATGAGATGAGATTATATTTTATCAACCAACTTCAAAAAAAGGAGATTCTCAATTCTTCGAAAAGTTTTTTGTTTAATGTATTTTATTCGATTACTCAAAGACTCCTGGACCGATTTCAAAAATTTCTTCCTAGGTGGTCCCATCGTCATCAGGTCAGGATATAATGATGGGATCTAGGAGAAATCGAGGGAACTCCTCAAATGTTATAGGCATAATATAGAGATTTTGGTATTTTCATCAATAATGCAATCAATTTCACTCATAAAGTATCATTTGGTATCATATAACTTTATTTTCCGAAGTCGGTGTCGAAAAACGGAAAACAATACAGTACCAAAGACACCGACTTCAGAAAATAAAGTTATTTTTCGCTTTGTAGTGTTTTGTTTTGGAAGTCGGTTTGATTTTTTGTTAAAAAGTTTAATTGACTGACTACATACAGCGATTCTTTGACCGTCGTGTGATTTGGTTAATCTGGCGTCAGATATTTCATAGTGTAAATACGTAAAATGGTGCTTGACGGTCTGTAATGTCTCAGATCTGCGCGCGTTCCGTTTATGATTTACAAGATGTTACTGAAAGGTGGGTCTTATTTTAACAACTGTATTTGACCATATAAATAAACAAATTTCTCCAAGGTAGTCATAGACTATTTTCAAAAAAAAAAGTATATCCCATACAAATTTTGGTCAGCTGACGATAACTTTTTATGGGCAATAAATAATAAAGATTTAGCTGCCCGCAGCTGTTATCAGCCTGTAGCTGTAATAAATCACAATGTTACTATTTGTGTAGCACACGAATAATAAATTATTCATTCCTAACTCACACTTCCTGCTCTCTATGTCTCGAGAAGTTAGCATGTTTACCAAGTCTTTGTGATTTCCTGCTAGAAGTTGTAAGTCGTCATAATTAGTAAGGTATTCAGTGGTAGCCTAGTGGTATCGGCCGCGACTTACAAGTTGTAGGTTGTGGGTTCGAGCCCAGGAAGGCGCTTTACTTTGTGTAATTTATTAAATCACCACTGCTCTCAAAACGGTGAAGGAAAACATCGTGAGGAAACTGGCATGTCCTAGAACCAAAAATTCGAAGACTTGTGACATTCACCCACGCGCACTGGGTCCGCCTGGTGGATTACGGTCCATTCCCTCTCACAGGGAGGAGGCCTGTGTCCCAGCAGTGGTAACATTAATAGAGTCTGGCAAACGAAAGTAGACACTCGAATTATTTGCAAACTTTTTATATGGCAATGCTATATTAATGTCAACCCCAATTTTCCGTATGACGCTACTAAGTTGATACTTTGTTTAAATTCGTAATCATTATTTATATTTTTGTAAAAACATTTTCTCTATTTAATAATTTAAAATGTTTCATTATTAATGTGGAAAACAATGATTCCTGTGAGTCTTATAAATCTTTTCACATGAAAGACTTAGATTCAGATTTTGATTGATAGTGAATAAACCAAAATTATTATAGAATATTGTTGCTTTTTTTTATTCAGTTTGATATATCTAAAGTATTACCTACCTAAATGTACCCATAGTATTTTTATTCAGACGAAGTAATATTTCAAAGTAAATTCTAAAGTATCAAATTAGGTTATTCCAGGTATTGCATACTAGTTTTTGGAGTTGCTATGCTGATATTTTTTTAAATTTGCCGCGTTTTTTCAGTCTCTACTTTCGTTTGCCAGACTCTAAGCTGATGATGTGTGATGTGATGTGATGTATTTACTCCTAAATTTTTCGTTTTTAAGTTTCTAAAAATGTGTTCTTACAGTGCGGTAAACAAGTTTGAGGAAATAGGGTCTCCAACCTTACGATCGCCTTGTTATTTATGTACATCCCTCAAATTATTTGTATACAGAATGAGTTTTAAAGTGGGCGTGGATGGCCAAATCCAAAATTATGAGGAATAGTGAAAAAAAAAAGCAAAGGAGTTACGAGGCCGATTTTGATGAAAACTAAAATAACAAGATTGGGTTTTGAAAAAATGGATATTTCTAGCCTAGAATCGAAACCATATTGAAAAAAATAACACGCTGTTATTACACCATCCGGTAGTTTAGCTAGTAAGGATCAAATTCTAAAATAGTACATTGTTCACCGAGAGGAGAAAGTGACCGATTACCGTCGAGGGTGTCGTTTGAAGCTCGAGCCGTAGGCGAGGGCTTTAAAACACCCGAGATCGGGAATCGCACTTTCTCTCGAGTGATACATAGTGCTTTATACTAAACCTACGAGGAAAATAAAAAACTAAATCTTTACTTATTGAAATTTATATTGAAATTGTTGCACTTAGTGAAGCTTAATGTAACACTATTTCCATTAATGTTTGTTTGAGATGTTTGCGACAATGTAGGTGGAATAACTAGCTGTGCTGTTGGCACTACGCTCGTAGAAGGCTGTGGTGCCAAAGGGGCAACTGGCTGCTGAGGGGCATCTGGCATCGCCGCGCTCGTTGATGGTTGAGGAGATGAGTCTTGATGCACATTAATCGATCCCGATATTTGGTTATTTATTCGTGTTTTGTTTTCTACGGAATTCTCTATATAACTTACTGCAACAGCGGACGATTTCCAACCACCGTGACGTTTTATTGTGGTTAAATCAGCACCAGTATCGGCAAGAATAGTCGCTGAAGTTCTGCGAAAGCAGTGGCCAGTGTATTCTAATGGATTGAGTAAATTAAGGTAGGAAGCTATTTCTCTTGGCACAGTACTTATTTTGATTTTCCCAATTACTTGTTTCGTACATTTTTTGTTTTTATATTGTAGTAAAAACCGATTGGTTTTGGGGTCACTGGGGCGAATTTCGTTATATTTCTTCACTATCTCATAAAATAAGCCCGATATAACAAATGATCGCTGAATTTTGGTTTTTGTGTTAGGAATATTGACGATTATTCCATTTTCGAGGATTTCGATATCGTCTGTTGTCATATCCACAAGTTCTTGCGAACGACAGGCCCCATTTACTCCTAAAATCAAAATAACCTGTAAACAAAAATATCAAACATGAAAACCTAGTAGATTTCTACTCATAAATAGGTACGTAATAAATCATAAACCAGTGCATTTTGTTCATAAACTTACCTTTATCAACAAATATTTGTCATCTGGAGCATTCTGCAAAAAGGAATAAACATCCTTTGTAGTAAGCACTTTTGATTTCTTACTACGGAATCCCTCCGATTTTCTTTTCAGAAATGCTGTAAGTTTTTTGTATTCTTGAATATTTATGTCGTTTCTTGTCAATATAGTACTTTTCAACATTGAGTACATAGACCATAACGTACTTGGTTTGTATTTTTGCGCTTTTTCACTGAAATAAGCTAGCAAAACAGTTTCAGAAAAAGATGCCGCATTTTTTTCACTTTTCCATTGCAAAAAATCGTCATAAGTTTTATTATATTTTTTAATTGATTTCTGTGGTAAAGGTTATCAATCAGTATTTTTGCTGTTTCCTTCAACTGCGGCGGAGTTAAAAAATCTTCATCATCACTATCACTACTTATCATTTTGATAGTTTTATTTTACTTTCTACGAAAACTGAATCCTCAAACCGTAGCAAAAAAAATTCTAAATCTATGGTCACAACGAATTTTTTATCTGCCAAATAAGTATTTATTTCATTTGTAAAGTTAGACAAAAGAGTATTTGTGCCTTTCCCTTTTTGAAATCCGTGTTGGGATTTGTTTAATACATCATTAGTCTGCAGATATTCTCCAAGCTGGTCAATTACACACTTTTCTATTATTTTGTCTAAACTAGACAGGATAGCTATTGGCCTATAGTTAGAATAGGTTTTTCGACAACCTTTTTTATAAATTGGCCGAATTATTGCTTCTTTAAGCTTATCAGGAAATTTATGCTGTTTTACGGATAAATTTACCAACTTAGAGACAACCGGACTGATTTTATCACAGACGAGTTTTATATCACACATGCGCATATCGTTTTATATCGCACATTTAGTTTGGATTAAGTTGGCCACAATGGCGTCCTTAACTTCGAAAAAGATCTAAACATTAAAAAAAAAAGAATAATTCAGTATGTTAAAGATTTTTTTTCGAAATTTTAAAACATATCCATAAAGTGGCAATAATCGAAATTCTCTCAAAATGATGTAAGTTCGAATGAAGTTAAAACAATCGCATGAAAAGTGATGTTCAATTGTTGTTTTTTTGGCATAATTAGTTTTATTATAAAACAAAAAAAAAACAGCCTGTAAAGTTAAAAAAACAGTTTTTCGATATTTTTCATGTTCCGCTAATTTTGCCAGTGTGTGTAGTTCAGAAGCCAGCCAGTTACACCTTTGGCTGGATTCCTACCCGATATGAAAGTGATTCATGTTAGTTCTGGTGACTCTTGCCTATAGACGTACACAATAGGGAACATTACTGCCAATTGCTCCCGCCAGATGGCGCTTGACGGCTCGGAGTAAACAAAAACATAACAACATGGCGTCTACTATTTTTTACTTTTCTTAAGATAACTTGTGTTCAAAAACCAATAATAATATTGGGGAAGTAGTTAGCTTCATTTTACTTTCATTATTAGTTTATGCATATACTGCGAAATTTTGTCGCTCGACTTTGACAGTTTGGTTTTTTTTAGAGATGGGTCCGATAAATCAAAACGTAACTATTTCGGATATGTCTTAGATATCATAACATATCGATATCAATATCAAAATAACCGATATTACAAAAGCTGTATCTAATAAAAACCTTACTAGCGTGAATTAAGTAAGCGACAACGGAAGAGTTTAAAAATAAACTTTATTTGATCCCAGTTACAGCAAGACAGTAATTACTTAATTCTACAAAATGTTGATCTTATATACTAATCTTATTGCTAAACAATCATCTCTGCTAATGACGCATGTCCTAGATATTATATGCTGACATATAGCTGTTATTCTAATATAATATAATTATTGGCTGATGAAGCTAATATTGGGGGATTGGGGTTCCTTAACTCCTCCCTCCCTAAGAGAGAAATTATCCGAAGGCGTCGCAGATGACTTCGGAGAATTTCGGCAAAAACGAAAAACATTTAATTTGTATGAGATGACGACAATAATTATTATGATAATGATATACTCTAAAATGGTCCATACGCTAATTTCTATTGTCACTATTTGAGTTGTATCGTCACTTTCACTAAATTTGGCACTTTGTAACAATTCTTTCACGTCACTAAAGTCCACGTTTCTTAGGTCGACTTTCTCCGTCCTTGTCTGTACGTCCTGTTGAAGCTCTGGCATCTCGACCAATGGGAGCTTGAAACTGGAAATTGTAGTGTTTGTGGCGGCACCAACAATTACTCCTCCTATTTGCGTCTCGCATTGTTGACTCAGTGTCACGATATAGGTCCCAAAGATGTTGTATTTGCGGATTTCCTCATTGCAGTTTTCGGTAATGATCAGGTTGTCCTCTGTGTAGACCAACCATTGGCTATCCGTTATCTTCTGCACCTTAGGCTTTTCTATCTTGATACGATTCTTTACGCAGCTATTGTAGTTATTCTTCATCAACATAATTTGTTCTATACAGGTCTCGACTGGATTCTGAGCTAAATTACTTTCATCGCAAAGAAATCTGTCATTTTCGATTTCAGTACATGAGCTTACCACGGGCATGTATTTCAATCGATTCACCATTAGGTAAGGGTATTTGGGAATAATGGTAAAAGTATCTGGAGAATGGAAAATAGGGATAGGAATAACCTTATAATAATTATATGTTTCGTTGTCTATTAGAGGGACTTCTAACACAAATACTAGTCTATTGTTATTTAAATATGATATGACTATGATATTACGTTCTAGTTTTATTAAATTATTTTTACTTACTGGATATATTGTCCTATTGTCCTTGTGTCTAACTCTGCCAAATGGGATGAGGTTGTGCAAAGCAATGTCCATGACTAAGACAAACCCACTAGCATCTGTAAGGGATGAGACTGGGCATCTCACGGAAACTGGACAGGACACTCTGGGCGTGATGTTTAGGACCCACTTCCCAGAATGTATACTGCGCGATAGCGATGAAGAGGAACCAGTCACAAGGGACGAGCTCACAAGGCAAACGTCCAAAAATAACTGGCTCACGGCAAAGAAAGTGGTAGATGAAAATAAACTGAAGCTGGCCATAGCGGGCTTCCAGCCACTCAAAGCCCCTGGTCCAGATGGCATCTACCCAGTACTATTGAAGGAAGGGGCATCTGTTTTGATACCCCATTTGAGTAAGCTCTACAGGGCCTGCATAGCCTTTGGGTACGTACCCAAGGCATGGAGGGAGGTCAATGTCACCTTTATACCGAAGGTGGGTAGACCGACTTATGAAGAAGCTAAAGCTTACAGGCCCATTAGTCTATCATCCTTTCTCTTGAAAACTCTGGAGAAACTGGTAGACAGGTACTTAAGAGAGGTTCCACTGAAAGTATTCCATCTGCATAAACTACAATGCGCCTACAGCCCCGGCAAGTCTACGGAAACGGCATTGCACTATGTTGCGAGTCGAGCCGAGGCTGCGCTAGAGGGACAAGAAATCTGTGTCAGGGCATTCCTCGACATAGACAAGACAACATTTGAGTCCATACGCACTGCTGCAAAGGAACATGGCATCAATGATACCACGTGCAACTGGATTGTTATACGCTAAGAAGCAGAACAGTCAGATCGGAACTAATGGGAGACAGACTTAGTGAAAAAACAACAAGAGGTTGTCCGCAAGGCGGTGCTGTCACCATTATTGTGGTGCTTGGTAGTAGACTCGCTACTTACCAAACTTAATGAAGATGGCAACTGTATTCCAAGCAGAAACATATGCCATTATAACCTGTGCTCAAGAGAATATAGATAGAGGAACCAGAGGTAAAACCATATATATTCTTAGTGGCTGTCAGGCTGCAATCAAAGCCATGGCATCCTACAAAGTGGACTCCGGACTTATTCTGGATGCTATCCAAACCCTAAACAGGCTTGGGAAGCACAACAGAATAAGACTGATGTGGGTCCCTGGGCACAAAGGATTCCATGGTAACGAAGTGACTGATGAACTGGCAAGGGAGGGCTCAGCGAATGATTTTGTGGGTCCAGAACCATGTGTAGCCATCGACGTGTCTCGTAAAAGCCGCATTTAGGGAGTTTGCAGATCACAGACAACGAACTTGTTGTCTGTCTAATACTGGTCTACAACACTCCAAGAGATTCCTAGGCTCTACGTTCAAATCCCGGAAAGGATTGCATTTGGAACATGAGCAGGGGGCAAATCCGCTACCTGCTTGGGGCCTTTACTGGGCACTTTGGAACCAACGACATGCTCATGAAGATTGGTCTTACCGCGACACCCATGTGCAGGTTGTGTGGGGAACATACGGAACGCATGGAGCACCTACTGTGCACATGCGATGCACTGGCTGGTAAGCGAATGAGTTTCCTAGGGGTTGGATACCCAAAACCAGAAGATTATAGGCTCATATCTCCTAGTCTCGTTGTAAAACTCATGAAAACGGTTTTCAACAAGAATGAGGAGGAGTAAGTTATCTAGGGGACCACAAAAGATCCCAATGGGTCGAAGTGTCCGAGTTATTTCCCGGCCCCTCCATAAGATAAAATAAGATAAGCTTCGTGCGTTCCTGTTAGATAGGTGTCTCTACTCAGTTGAAGACTTGTAGGCATAAGAGAGAAGGGCTTTTTCTCGTTTTGTGGTGTATTGTTGTGCTTTTTCTATTATTATTTCCTTATTACTATTATTTTGTATTTTATTACTTTAATTGTTAAATGACCTCTTGATTTTGCAGAATGTGACATTGAATATATTAACTTTTATGACATGTAGTGATTTTCGTTGTTTTATTTTTGTTTGTTGTTTTAGATAATTGTAAGGTTGACATTTAATTTTTATAACTATTTGACTTTCTTTATTAAATTGAATATGAATACTTTTTTTTGACATTGAATTGAATGTTGTTTATTTTGTTGTAATTTTTGGTTGTGTAATTTAATTTGCATAAATAATAATTCAATGATAATATGTTCAAACACAATGTATATTGTTGATGAATAAATAAATGAAATGAAATGATGAGGTTCCACGCTGGCAACCCACAGACACGCACTGACAGCACGCCATCAATGGGGGACTGGTCTGGAGACTGCGGGGACGCCCGAGCCCTCCCGGGCATGTCCATCGGAACCTGTCTTCTGGTCGCCAACCAGCACTATGGTGCATTCCGGGATTTTTCGACAGTTGGCGGGGCAGCCTTTTTTTTTTTTTTTTTTTTTATATTATTGATAGGCTTGCGTTTGACCACTATCTCACCTGATGGTAAGCGACGATGTGGTCGACGATGAAGCACGCTTGCCTAGAAGAAACCTATTCACTCTTGACTTAAAGACTCCCAGGTTATAGCCAACAGGAAATACAGACTCCGGCAGGGAATTCCACTCCTTTGCTGTACGCATAATAAAAGTATTCCCAAAACGTTTGGTGCGTATGGGTGGGATGTCCACCATGTACCGATGACGCATCGCCGTACGTCTTGTAGTCCGATGGTGGAACGGGCTAGGAAGAATTAGTTCATGCAATTCCAACGCACACTCCCCGAAATGCAACCGATAAAAAACCGACAGGCTGGCAACTCTGCGCCGATGTTCGAGGTTCTGGAGCCTAGATTCGACGAGTACCTCATTGCCAATGAGCCTCTTGGCCCGTTTTTCGATCTACTCAAGTGCATCCAGCTGGTACTTGGCAGACCCGTCCCATAGATGAGAACAGTACTCCATGCATGATCGAACTTGCGCTTGATACAAGTTGAGCAATTGTTCTGCCGTGAAGTACCGTCTCACCTTCGCGAGGATTCCCAATTTTTTGGCAGCCAGCTGAGCTTTTGCCTCGATGTCAACGTAATGCCAAGAACCTCAAGATGGTCCGTTATCGGCACGGTTACACCTCAGAAAGTAGGAGCCGGGTGGAATTGACTCCTTTTAGCGGAAAAAAGACACGCCTGGGTCTTAGCAGCATTGAACTTGACCAGATTGGCATCACCCCATTCGGAGACTGCCTTCAAGGATAAATTCAAGCGCCCAACCATGGCCTCCCGGAGAGACTGGATTTGAGGTCCAGTGGCGCGCACGTCGGACACGTATCTCTCAGCAACAGTGCTGTCGTCCGCATACCCAAAGAAGCCGGGTTTTAGCAGATCGTTTATGTGCAGCAAGAACAATGTTGCTGAGAGAACCGACCCCTGAGGGACCCCGGCATTAATACACAGTTGGTCAGATGAGCGGCCATCAACTACCACTCGAATGGACCGGTTCCTCAGGAAGTCTGCAATCCAATCGCACAGACCACTGGGCAGACCGAAAGCAGGAAGTTTACTTACAAGGCTTTCATGCCAGACCCTGTCAAAAGCCTTCAAGATGTCGAGGGAGACGGCAAGCGCTTCCCCGTGCCTCTCGATGGCCTCACTCCAGATGTGTATGGCATACGCTAGAAGATCCCCAGTTGACCGATTTTGGCGGCAGCCATATTGGCGGTCACTGAGGATGTCATTAGCTTCTAGGTATGCCAAGAGCTTAGAGTTGAGAACTCGTTCCATACTCTTGCAGAGGATGGATGTTATTGAAATGGGCCTGTAGTTGGCCGGGTCAGCCCGACTGCCCTTCTTGGGCACAGGCTGAACGTTAGCTTGCTTCCAAGCATTCGGCACTTTTCCCGTCTCATACGAAAGGCGAAACAGGCGTGTCAGGATCGGAGACAGTTCAGGCGCACAGGTTCTGAGAACAATTGCCGGAATCCCGTCGGGCCCACTAGCTTTGTTCACGTCAAGATTGCGCAGCACCCTACGAACGTCCTTTTGATGGATGCGAATGTCCGACATACTCGTCTCGCAGTGACCCGTCGGGCTTCAGCAGTGGTGGTATTGAGAGACGGCAGAAGTTCGATTCAACCGACTTGGCCAGGGACCAAAACGCTTTACTACCCGCTGGGTAAGAAGCAAGTTTGGTCCCAATACGGCTTATGTGGTCAAACCGAGATTTTCGCATCACCTTCTTGCAGGACTTGGCAGCCCTATTGTAGGCCTTCTTCCGCTGACCCACGTCGCTTGCTTTGCGCGTCCGAGCGTCGACCCATGCCAGGTACGCCTCGTGTTTAAAAGCGTTCGCGCGCTTGCATTCGGCGCCAAACCATGGCCGGTCAACGCTAGACTTTGCTACGTCAGAGAACGGAATGTAGTACTCCATTCCCCGACGCAACACATCTGACACGGCGTCCGCGCACAAAGAAGGATCAGCCGAAGAGAAGCAAGTAGGCTGCCAAGGATAAGATGCGAAAAAAGAACGCATCCCATCCCAATCTGCTGACTTGTACCGCCAAACCCGCCGAGCGCCTCTTGGGCTGGGATCGGGTGGGGAGTGGACGGATACAGACTTCACCAGACAAAGGTCGGAACTACCCAAAGGTGAAGATACCGACACCGAGTAGCGGTCTGGATCTGTTGTCAGCAGAAGGTCCAAATAATTGGCTGTGTGCGATTCCACATCCGGCACCCTCGTTGCACCTTGGACCAGCTGAGCGAGATTTAACGCAAGCGCGAGCTTTTGCGTCTCACGCCCAGCATGATCAGTGCACTGGTACGGGAAGAGCCACTCCTGGTGGTGGGCATTGAAGTCCCCCAGTAACACTAATTGGTCGGAAGGGTACCGCTGCTGTGCCGTATCCGCCGCCTCACTAAGGTACTCTGTGAGCCTGGTTGTCTCCTGATCACCGCTGTGCGAGCGGTAGACACAGGCGTAGATAATTTTATCCAGGCCCGTGTCCACCATAGCCCACAGCACAGAGAACCTAGAGTCCTCAAGGTTTCGGAGACGCCGATAACAGATGTCGTCTCGGGCGTACATGCATACACCCGCGCGTTGTTTAAAATTGTGCTCCAGGGTATACCCTGGGTATGTTAGATACGATACGTCTGACGGACATCTGATCTGCGTCTCCGATAGGAAAAAGAGAGTCGGCTTATCAGTCTCCAAGTGATGATGGAGTGCTATGAGGTTGGAGTGCAGACCTCTGATATTAGTGAGGTGCACTTTTAGTGGGAGGGGGTGCAGCCGCTGTTCAACGTTGAACTTTTTCCTCTTTTTCATATTTTAGTGAAGTAAGGTGAGAAGAAGGAAGTGAGATGCGGTTCCTCGCTGCTAACCTACAGACACGCACTGACAGATCGCCATCATTGAGGGACAGTCTGGAGACTGCGAGGACGCCCGAGCCCCCCCGGGAATGTCCATCGGGCCCTCCCTTCTGGTCGCCAACCAGCACGATGGCGCATTCCGGGATTTTTCGTCAGTTGGCGGGGCAGCCTTTCGTGTGGGGCTGGCACACTACTTGGGCCCCCAACTACCTGCGGTCGGCCAGCAGTGCACCGTGCCTCAAATCCCGCTACCCTCCGCGACTAGTCTCCCGATACAACCATATCAGCGCGCGCAAGGCTGGTCTGCCGGCAGTGATACTGCCATCTCGACCCATCTCCTGAAGTGGCTACACCGAGCATCGCACCGGAACACGGCTGGGCCGCTTGGCGGTACGTCTTTGCCCGGTGGGTGGTCGCAAGCCTTCGGCCGTAACCTACCACCAGTTGATGTCACCTGATTAGCACCACCCGGGGGCCACGTGTATGGAATCATATGGGGTGCTCTCCTACGGACGAGGGTGACCAGCCCCCAAAAAGTTATATATTATCTCAATAACTAGCTCCATCTAAAATCGGTTCAGCGGTGTAAGCGTGAAAAGGTAATAGAGAGACAGAGTTACTTTCGCATTTATAATATTTTATTATATGCGATTTAAGTTACCTTTGTCGTGATGTGTTTTCTGTATGTATTTTCTGTGTGTACATTAATAATAAAACAAATAAATAAATTTAAAATTGCCTCCCTCACTTTAAAATCTGTATGACAGATGTTAGTTTGTCCACTTATTTTATTTTTTTTATTTCTACTTTATGTAACTTTCTTGGTTTCATTATCTGGTTCATTTTTTTTACTTTTAATTACAACTGGACTGCCATAGCTTTCAAGTAAATCCAAGAGTAAGGAATTTATAGTTAGTCCGAGGTTATTTAGTTACTCCGGGATTAGCTAGTCTATTAATACGCCATTTTTATTAATAAGACGGAGTGATTAATGGAGAAGTGGTGGCCCAGTGGTAACTGCCCTGACTTACGTGACGTAGGTCGTGAGTTCGAACCCAGGCAGGCGCTTTTCTTTGTGTAAATTATTTCTTAACATCGTGAGGAAACCGGCATGTCAGAGAACCAAAAAATCGAAGACATGTGACATCCACCAACCCGCACTGGACCCGCGTGGTGGATTAAGGTCCATTACCTCTCTCACAGAGAGGAGGCCTGTGCCCCAGCAGTGGGAACATTATAAAGCTGGGGATGTAAAGGGGGGGGGGGGGAAATCATCGTACCGGGCACCAATGCCCGGCAATGTATGCAATGTAATGCAATGTTCAGCCCCCCTCCTCGGTGACGGGAAGTGAGGAGGCCCTGACCAGTTTCCCTGGTTCTGAAAACGAGCACTCGACGACGGAATGTTTGATGTTGATGGCTTCGGAATATGTGCTTGTTTCTCGATCGCTTTTGAGGCCTGGTTTTTTTGCCGGTAATTTACTTCCGAAGAGGGTTTCATCTCGGTCTTGATCATGTATTAAGGTTAAGAACGACTTGTCTAAACCTGGCGTCATAAGTTTTGTTCCTACTTGCGTCTCGGTAAAGTGGAGATCACCGTATTCGGCAGCTGTCTGATATTTTTTTTACAGCTTGTACCTTGTCATCACCGGTCAGCAGCAGGGTCATTGCTTTGTTGATGGCCGAAATACCAGGACCAACCAGGCCAGGCAGAGTTGGTCTTGTTTGGTTTGGAGCTTTTAATCTCTGTTTCTTTCTAAATCAGTGACAGCAGCTGATATTTCGACGTTCAAAGTAGGCACCTACTTTGAACGTCGAAATATCAGCTGCTGTGAGTAGCTTACAAGTGTTGAGTAGCTTACAATTGTTAAATATCGTATATCCTTTCAGAAGCGTTTCTTTGGCTTCGCTTTTTATACCTTTTTTAAGAATTGGTAACCAACGTTGAGCCAACTTGTCGTGTATGTCCGGGCCATAGACCGGAATATCGCCAACAGCATCGCCCAAAGCTTCTAGTAGCTCTGGTTCAAGTTCTGGCTCTGTGCTTACTACTTCCGAGGTTGGTGGCTGGTCAACGGGTGACTTGGAAGTTGATGGCACATCTAGTGATTTTTCATCGACTTCAATGTGTTCCTCTACGTTTTGCGTTCCGTTATCTGTAATTTATATATTTTTTTTTGTAATTGAAAACTACCCAGTTAACAAAAAGAAAATAGAAATATTCGATGTTTGTTACAGGGATCGTTGCCCCAGGGTCCCTATTTTTGTTGTTTTTACAAGATCAAAGCCTTTGTGTTAACCCACAGTTGAACCTCCAGGCTGATATTTTCTAGCGTCATGCTAACCCATCGTGATAACCCGCAGTTGATCCTCCAGGGAAGCTTATAGACGCTGAAAGCATGAATAGATTCCACTTACTATTTCGTTACTTCACTTTGTAATGGCAAAAATAAACTCACCATGTATTTCATCGGAATCAGATGATGAAGAGTACACTATTAAGCGACTACACCTTTTTTCCTTGCCTTGCTTTATCAACTTCTTTATTTTTGCACTATAATATTGTATTATTTCGTCAGCACTGCGTTTAGGAATTTTATTTTAATTTAAAAACTTATTTTATGCCGGAGATTAGTGTGCTTGTTGCCACGCACGAAAAAATAATGACGAGTCAACTTAGGGCCTACACCACACGTAGGTAGAAACAAAAAAAAAAGTAACGAAATTACTCTTTACCAGTGCGAAGTTGCCAGTAGGATAAAAATTACTACAGTGTTATTATTATATCTGAAGAATGAAACGTCGAAATATAATCTAACTTTCCAGAATTTGAACCTTATTAGTGACACTACCGGATGGCCGGATGGATACTGCGTGACCGTTTGAGACGCTTTGTTTAAATATTGAAACACTAAAAAATTAAACGGATTTTCTTAAATTTTATTAAAATGGTTGTCACCATGACGATATTTCAGAAAAAAAAACGAAGTCAAGGATAACTAAAACTAGCAAAATGCGTGTCGGGCCACGCACTGTAATATGGTTCACAATAATGTTGATTAAGAAAAAGGCTTAATATTTTGTAAATTTTTACAAGGTTCATAAACTTATATTTACTGCCTGTTTTACACAACTAACAACGTTATATAAGGGAATTTGTATAAAAGTTGGTCGACTATTACTCGTATACTTGCCTACTAAGCCTACTTAGCTGTGATACTTTTCCTTTTAATTTCGTTATATATGTCATGGACCAAGTGATTGTGGTGGCACTATGTATAATGCCCGAACATTATGAATCCAGTCAAGTCTTATCGTCTACCCTCTATATTTATCACATTGTTTGTTCATTATGAATATTGCTACGTAACAGTTGGGCAATTCGATGATTATGGTTAAGAATGAGTCCTAGAGCGAGCGAAGCGAGCTCGGGAGCTTATGGTTCCCCAACACGGATAGGTTAGGTTCTATGGAGATGAATTTACGATTTTCAAGCCAGATACGCGAGTGGTGATCCTTTTTCTGCCACAATTTACCCACAGTTAAATAATAAAACAAATCACATTTTTTTATGTGGCGTGGGTTTCCAGTGTTATGGCTTATAAAACAGTATTAATGCAAAAATTTCAAACAAAAAAACCCTAATAAAAATAAATAATTTGGTCAAAAATATTTAAAGTAGGTATATAAATTTGCGCAGTGTCCCGAATAATTTGGCCACCATACTGTACATATGACTGGCCTGGTAGAAAAAGTAAGCTATTTCATTAGACCACCTAGTATTGTTGAATTTAAAAAGGAACACTGCGACATGATTTTCTAAGACGATAGCGAAAAAGTGAACTAACACCAAGTTAAGATTCTGGATGTTATAATTGTTTCGTCAAGCTGACCGGTGTATCCTCCCCTGTTACAGATACATGCTGGCTACTGATGCTGCTTCCTGCTGTATATTTGCGCCGAATAAAAGTAATAAACCCGACAGACCAAATAACATACAAACAAGCCAACAAAAGACATAATACAAAACATCCTAGATTTGATACAAAATATTTTACGGACGTGCCCAGTAAAGGTTATGTACCCATAGTTTTTTATTATAAACCAGATAGAGCAAAACCGAATGTGCAAGCCATCAACCAAGCAAGCCCAACACCAAGTACGAAACCACGGCAGACAACGAAGATTTTAACTACTTCTAAACATAAAATCATTACTACAACTACTCCTCCTAACTACCCAACACGCTCACTCTCTACAAGTAGAGAACCACTGCAGACAACGACAAAAATACTAACACGTGATAAATTACTTGATGATTTATTTGGTCCTGCAAGTGATAAAACACGATATGAAATTAGTGATTATATGATAATCGGTTCGGTGAACAAGGCATTCACAAATATGAAGATATTATCCGTTATCTGATAACAGTAGCTTGAACCACCAACCGTTCGAAGTCGTATGTGCGACGGTATACCGTCAAAATATTTTTTTGTTTTTGTGTTGTGTTGCGTATATTCCACCTAAGACTATTGATAGGGAATATATGTATATGTTCCATTTACTAGAGCAGTTATGTGTTAGATATGACAAAGTTGTTTTAGTAGCTGATTTAAATATGTATTCAACAAACCAAGATGTACAATGTTATTATGAATACTTTGTCACCTTTTGTGGGTTTCGCCAAAGTAACAATATTCTTAATTGCAACAATCGCACGCTCGATGTAGTCCTAACTAATTTGCCCGAAGGTGATATTGTCGTAAGCGAGGAATGTGAGGAGTGTTTGTCACGCATAGACCCACAGCATCCGCCGCTACGAGTAAGTATAAGTCGTGTGCGAGCAACTTCTGGCCCTGGTTACCATGTACCGCAGGCTTCCACCTTCCTACCACGATGGAATTATAGCAAGGCGGACTTCCATTGTTTGTACTTGGGACTTGCAGGGATAGACTGGAGCGCCCTGTATGAAACGAGCAATGCCGACGAAGCATATAGAATATTTTACGACACTTTTAACAGGATTTTGGATGATAGCACTCCAAGAAAGAGCTCCAAGGGTGATTGCTTTCGATTTCACTACCCTGTATGGTTCACTGCTGACATAATAGGTCATATTAAGAAGAAAGCTTTTTGGCACAAATCTTTTAAGAAGACTGGTTCGGTCAATGACTATTTTAAATTTTCGCACTACCGTTCAATTGTCAAAGTAGAAATCAGTACCGCATACTGCGATTTTCAGAGGCGTACTGAGCAACAATTTGTTAAGGATCCTAGGTCTTTTTGGAGTTTTATTGGGGGCAAGCGCTCGAAACGTAGTAGACCGAAGATAGTTAAGAATGGCGAGCCTTTGCCAGAGCATGAGTGCGCTCAGGCATTCGCTGACTACTTTCATTCGGTTTATGGGGCGGTGGCACCGCGGTTGGATGCGGCTGCCGCTGGGCAGACGGTGCCCGAGCGCGGCGCCCGCATTCACGTGGGGCAGCTGTCTCTCGTCGAGGTGAGTGCCGCGCTCACGCGCCTCAAGCCCAAGCGTTCGGTTGGGCCAGACGGGGTGCCACCTTTCATCGTTAGGGATTGTAGGACAGTACTGGCCCGGCCGCTCATGCATTTATTTAATAGCTTTTTACGAGAATGCTCGTATCCGGACGGCTGGAAATTGACTAGGGTTACTCCGGTACCGAAGGGGGCTCCAAGCTCAGATGTTAGCGGGTATAGACCAGTAGCAGTACTGTCAGCATTTGCTAAAGTCTTCGAGTCCGCGTTGTGTTCAACTATCCAGTCACAAGTAGCCCCACAGCTCAACGACGCGCAGCATGGTTTCCGTGCGGGCCGCAGCACTAACTCTAATTTAATGTGTTTTTTAAATCAGGCCACCACAGTGCTGGACTCGGAGACTGGTGCCCAACTGGACGTCGCTTACTTCGACTTCAGGAAGGCATTTGATAGTGTGGATAATGACATCCTTTTAAGTAAATTTGCGAGGGTCGGTTTTACCCCAGCCCTCCTAGAGTTCTTTTCTAGCTACTTAGGCAACCGCAAGCAAATGGTGGAATATGCAGGTTACACCTCGAACTCGTATTCCACCCTTACGGGGGTAAGTCAGGGCACAAATTTAGGACCTTTAGAATTTATTGTTATGATTAATGATCTTCCAGAAGTCATTAAAGACGCTGGCTGTTTATTATTTGCTGACGATCTCAAGCTATTCTTACGGATCACAGACGAGTCACACTGCGGAATGCTCTAGCGAGACATCGATCGGGTGGTAGCGTGGAGTGAAGAGAATAAACTACTCTTCAATGTTGCGAAGTGTAACATAATGTCCTTCACGCGGGCCGTGGTACCTCGACGTCACGATTATTGCATGGGCGGTCACGTCATACCGCGGGTAGTGTTAGTGCGAGATCTCGGTGTTACTTTTTCTGGGGATCTTTCGTTTCGTGCGCATGTAGTGCAGGTGTGCAAAAAAGCGTTTAAAAATCTTGGTTTTGTCATGCGTGAAACCCGTGACTTCACTAACATGGCGGCAGTGAAATCACTTTATAATGCGTTGGTACGTAGCAACTTGGAAACTAGTGCTATCATCTGGAATCCTTATGAAGTGAAGTATTCTCAGATGCTGGAAAAGATGCAGAACAAATTTACCCGATACCTATATATGAAACAATTTGGTGTCTACCCCTTCTACCCTCTTATGTATCCAACTCTTTTTGTTATAGGGATGGTTGGGTACTATAAGTTGGAGGTAAGGCGCAACCTAGCCCTTGCTAAATATGTTTTTATGGTTTTTCGTGGCATGCTGAATAATCCACAAATATTAGAATCGTTGGGATTGCTCGTTCCAAACAGGAGGCTACGGTTAGGACCTAGGGAGGGGCTTTTTAAAGTCTCGGCAACCCGTACAAATTTATTAAAGTTTGCACCAGTGATTCGTGCAGTAGGAATACTTAATAGCATCTCTTTGCGTTTGGACATATTCTCTTGCTCTTTGGCGGAATTCCAGAGGGTGACACTTAGTGTGTTGTCCACTGTGTAACTTGTGCTTCTACCCAGACCCGTTACTTGGGACTGCTATTAGCAATTTATGACTACTTTTGTTAGCTTGGGTCTTACCTGTTAAAACAAATGTATGTGTTAATAAATAAATAAAAAAATAAATAAATAAATAAATTATTGTCCCTACTCACATAAAAACAAAAGGAGAAATATGGAACGCACTTGAAAAGAGTGAAAAGAGATACAAATCTGAAGAAATCCGTAGTTTATTTACACCAGATAATTATGATGGATTTAATACGGCAGCTTCTACGGATGTTATCTTTTACTATGAACCTACCGAAAAAAGAAAAACAAGTTCAAGAACGCCATGCACATTAAAAAAAGATACCGACATAGAAAAAGCTGACCTCCCAGGGTAATCTACTGTAAAAATAAAATCACCTCAAAAAAAGCCAAATCCATCGACCATCCCATGGCATACTTCTAAAACAAAAAAAACAAGGTCAACAAAGACAAAAACATATTACCATGATTACAAACATTACGACAGTGAAGAAGATTTTTGGATGGGCTAATGGACACTATTTTTGTATAAGATCTTTTCTTTTGTACCCATATTCGCAAATGAATAAACGATTATGATTATGATTATTTTTAACTTCGAATCTCGCTCGCCCCGGGCAATATAGCGGTAAGCCCTCATGGTTACGCCCTTTTTAATGTTATTTGATTTTTGGTTTCTTGAATTTTGTTTGTTTTTTATTAATATTTCTTTAAAATAAATGACAATAACAGCTTTATTGCTAGGAAAATTATCTTACGACTAAGTTATGTATCATTGCATTACTCTAAGAAACATAAAACAAGCAATCATTACACTTCATTACTATATTATAATTACTACACATCTTTACACTAAATCTGTAAACAAAGAGGAACAAGTAATATATTTAACCACGTTTTTGAAAATAAACTAATTATATCAATAAACTATAAATACTTAATACGAAGTAATCACGAGAGATTTTATAATGAAACAGACTATGGTCAATGACAGATTAAATTTATTCAAAGACAATTAATACTAAGCAGCGATCTTAGGTGTCGCTACTGTTCATATTTTGTTACACATTCTAACACCCCCACTTAAAAAAATAATAGGTGCATATATTTATTACAATATTCGAATCAGTATACATCCAAATAATCTCTTTACCAACAATATGACTGTTTTGCATTACAACAAAACAGGTATTATGTGTGGATAAAACACAGGTGTTGAGTTTGTAGTAAGCTGTCTGTAAATATGCCTTTACATGGTGATCTATGGGTAAAAACTTACCAAATTGTCCATGGTTATATACCTGTCTCTTTCCCTCCAGCAGCGGCGCTCATGAGAGTGACGTTGACGGATGCATTATCTGTCAACTTCATAGGGTCTTCAACTTACCAGCAAGAGAATTGCTGCAACACCTGTGTTTTATCCACACATAATACCTGTTTTGTTGTAATGCAAAACAGTCATATTATGTGTTATTTAAAACACAGGTGTTGAGTTTGTAGACCTGTTTGGTATCTGCTGGTGATAAACACAAACGCTATGATGAACAATCTGAACTGTTCTGAAATATAATCAGTTTTATTATACACTTATACCATTCATGTTAATATAAACAATAACAATAAATTTCTGCAAAATCAACAGAAAATCAGAAAATTAATTCTGAATAATTCTGTCAATTAATTAATTCTTATAGTTTTCCACAAAAATATTAAAAAGTTTTTTAAGTTCAGCCAACATTGAATGCAAGCTGTTAATATATTGAATTATTTACTGGATACAATACTTAACGTTAAGTTTTATTTTTTTACTTTTCAGTTAATTTCCTGTTCAGATCTACTTTCTAAACATACTTCCAGGCTACTCTAAAAGCCACAGTTGACCTAATAGGTACTGCCCGGTGGGTTAACTTTGTTGGTAGCTTTAATAATCTATTCCCACACAAATTGCAATATACTAGAAGTACTCGTAGCAGGTTTAATATTTCGTGACAGACAAGTAAATGAACTTATGACAGTACATGTGTTTGACAATAAAGACACAATGGTCTGGGTGTTTCCGCAACAACCTACCTGACTGTCTATTTATATCTATCTGCCTTTTGATAAAAACTTTGGCCACAATGTCATCTTATCTTCCACAGACATTATATTTTCATCGTTCTTTTCTAGAATAGTAAGATTATAAATCTTAGAACCTGAAGCCAACAATAATACTATAATTGTACAGCTAGTGATTTCAAGTAACTTGAATTTATTCAATTCTTTGTTAAGGTAGTGAAAGGAAAAAATGTTTTGAAATTATAACTGCTGATGTAGTTAAAACAGCAAATGTATGCAAGAAAATAGTTCTATAAGTACCAAATAATCTAGCAGGTGCTTGCTTGGCCTTAAGATGCTTTTGGGTTGTAAATTTAATGGAATCACACCAGAATAAACCTCTTTTATTGGAACCTAAGACATATTATGTCGTTAAAGTTGCTGTCCGCCAGTTACTTCTTAACAACTTCTGTCTGGTCCAGTGAGCTATTTGGTTAGCCCTCCTCCGATTTTTTAAGCCCAACTGGTGGACTAGGGTGAATTCTGTCGCATGTAGCCCGAGCTACTAAAACCTTCCGCATGTTCTTTATCGGAGTTAGCTCTGCTATGACCCTATGAGCTCGCAGATTGGGCAACCAGAAAACTTCTGGTCCACATTGGTGTTTTTAGGATATACATTCCTCTTTGTCACTGTTCCAGTGAGTTAGTCATAAGCTGAGTGGGTGGAATGCCCAGCCCAGCTAATTGTCTCGTTTTGGCTCTGCTATGACCCTTGTTATTGGGACCTACATTCCATTTTGTCACTTTTCCAGTGAGCTAGTATTAAGCTGAGTGGGTAGAATGCCCAGCCTGGCTAATAGTCCCAATTTAGGCTGAAAATGTCGCAGAACCATCACTGGAATCCTTTGGTACGACAGCCATCTTTCTTGACGCGAAAGAATCTACGTCTGGGACGCCCGACATTTAGAACATAGCCTCCGCGGCCTGGGGCAGAAGTCCCACATTTTGAATTGAATACAGCCTCCGCGGCCTGGGACAAAAGTTGCCATATGTTATAATGTATTAGCCCGACAATTTGAACATAGCCTCCGCGGCCTGGGGCAGAAGTCCCACATTTTGAATTGAATACAGCCTCCGCGGCCTGGGACAAAAGTTGCCATATGCTATAATGTACTACGCCCGACAATTTGAACATAGCCTCCGCGGCCTGGGGCAGAAGTCCCACATTTTGAATTGAATACAGCCTCCGCGGCCTGGGACAAAAGTTTCCATATGCTATAATGTACTACGCCCGACATATTGAACATAGCCTCCGCGGCCTGGGCCAGAAGTCCCACATTTTGAATTGAATACAACCTCCGCGGCCTGGGACAAACGTTGCCACATTCTATAATGTACTTACTAGCTACTTTGCGACTCCTTGAAAGGCAATCCGATTTTGATTAAACTACTCGGAAGGTAAGTGGCTAAGAGTGTTAAGTATAACTGCTCTACAAGTTTTAGGAGCACGTTTGTAGGCCTTATTAGATTAGTGAAGGGATTGTCACCCCCCTCCCTCTCTCCGCCTCCAGTTTCTGAGATATGTAACAAAAATCCTGTTGTCGGACTGTAAATAAAATGTGTGCACCTCAGTCATTTATGAGGTTAGATCATTATTAAGATTCCGAATCTATATGTAACTCCATTTTCTTCAATATCCTTCCTGACTAATTTTTAATTAGAGTGGCAGTGAAGTCATCCGCTGACTATTTATGACTGCATACAGCATGTCCACATTCCTTTTAATTCTGAATGTTAGAATTTATTTAAATGGCGCTCATTTCTCAGATAGACAACTACGGACTATTTATTGCGCAAGGGTGGATTACTCTAAGTCTGGTACGGCCATGGTCAGGAAATGACTTATACTTTACTAACAGTGTAGAACTGTAGTCTACAGCTTTTAATCGCGATTTGAGGTTTGTTTAATAGGGAGAGAGGGAGTATATCTTTCTGTTCTGATAGAACAATTTTAAAAGTTTAGTTTTCTGTGACAGTAGTTAACATGTAAATCTATTAAAAAGCTCTGAGCTTAATATGGAGTCACTGTTTCATTGCTCTCCTCACATGGGAATCTAAGAGTTAAACATAACTGGAAGAATTACAACTATAAGCACATCCCTGCTTATTCCCTGAGAGAAAAAAGGTGTGATGATAATCTTATGTTGATCAAAAGTTAACAATGTTCTCAGTGTCTCCGTAAACAGGGAAATAGGTCTCATAGGATTTCCGCAATCCAACCTTTTCTTTTTTTTTTTTTTTTTTTGTCTCACTTCATTAAGTTGATGGTGCTAAAACATTAAGCTTCTTCTAAGAAATGCTGTTAATTATAATTGTGCATATGAAAACACTCTGGAGGCATCTCCAGTAGGCTCATGAAATTAGCTTTTTTCACTTACATTTTAATTTCAAATCATCATAAAGCTACCTACAAAAGAGAAAAAATTGACCATACCTGCTTTTGTAATTGAATGAACATGTTTCACTAACAAAAACCACCTGAGACCTCCGAGGTCAAAAAAGGGGTATATTACAATCTCCAAGTTATATTTAGTACATTCATTATAGAATGTCTGCATTGAGGATATAAGTGGTCTCTTACATTTCTCTTCTGTTGTAGGTGAAGGATAATGTGAAGAACATGGTGGGTTGTTCTTTATTATCTTAAGTACCTGATATTTTTTTACAAATAGTTGTGTGAATATTAAAAATCGGGTATCTTTATGAATGAAAAGCAGCCTATTTTATTAATAAAATATAAATAATCAAATTATTCAATATTTTAATTTAGTAACCTTATTTTCTTCCTGTTGTTGTCATAAAAGGACAACTTTCTCTAAATTTCTTGACTCTTAAGAGTTTATTGATATATTGTTTTAGAACAACAAATAAATATGTTTAAGGTCCGTTCAACCTAAAAAAGCTGTAGCTGGTTGCAAGGTCTCTGGTTGAGAAGATTTTCTTATCATTGTCTTTGATTTCCAATATCTTCAAATATAACCCTGCGCATACAGCCTATTTATTGCTCACAATATATTTAGCATTGTAGTCTTTGAGGTCTTTAACCTTGAAGGACATGTATGTGAGCATTAATTTCATTTGAGTTGTCATAAACAGACTTATCAGTATAAGCCCAGTTGTCTTGTATAGTTGACAGATTATTGTTGACTTGGATAGTGCTATTGATCCAAATATAGTTTCCTACTAATAAATGCTCAGTTAGTCAGCGGCATCCAAAATAATCTTTGTTTTTGCCAAAATATCACAACTCTTTCTTAAATTTTATACAAATACAAGATTATACAAAGTTTTCTTGTAAAGACTGTCCTTCCATTATAGAAGAACCAAATTTCTTTCTTAAAATTGTGATTTGGCATATTACTACTAAAATATTTAATTGGTTATTCTTAACTTTGTAAGTAGGTACTCAAAGAAAGTTCACTAAACGTGTCATAGGTATTTTACATAAAATGCGGCAAGTATGAAGTCGATTCACTCATCTTATTAATAGTCAATCGTTAGTATAATTTTACTATGAAGAAATGTTGAATAAATTTTTACGCACTCAGTGCCGCATAATCCGAACAAAGTGTCAACCTTCATAATTGTACAGACTTGTACTTACGTGAAGCATTTTCGTCTTTTTCGGCCGGAGGTGATACAATGCCCTCATCCTCTGGGGATGAATATGTCCTCTGGACTCTTCAGTCCAGAGTCGGATCGCCTGTTCGAATATTAATAATATCTATTCGAACTTTGGTCACCTCCCACACTTACCGGGACAATATTGTCCGTAATCATCAAAGAATGCTAAAACACAACTGAAAAACACTGACACGTATTCTAAAAAGACACCGTGTGTTAATTTAATACAATAATTTATCGTATTTCCACACTTTTTTTAACTTTGAAAATTTTCCGTCTTTACCGGCAAAAATTTACAAACGCTATGAAGTTGACAGATAATGCATCCGTCAACGTCACTCTCATGAGCGCCGCTGCTGGAGGGAAAGAGACAGGTATATAACCATGGACAATTTGGTAAGTTTTTACCCATAGATCACCATGTAAAGGCATATTTACAGACAGCTTACTACAAACTCAACACCTGTGTTTTAAATAACACATAATAAAAGATTATTCTATTTTTTTATCAAATAGACCAAACATGCCCAAAAAATTATAATGTTTTATTTTACATAAACCCTTAGTTAATAGATCTGCGGGCATCTCTAGAGTGGACAAGTATTCAATCTTTACAATTTCACTAGCAACCTTTTCTCTGCAAAAATGATACCGCACATATATATGTTTAGATCTTTTATGGTAAATAGGGTTGGCCGACAATATATGGGCTAACTGTTTGTCATTAAATATTGGTATAGGATAAGTTTAATTAGTTAATTCATGTTCGCGACGGTGAATCACGCCGCATATGTTAACGTAAACATGAACGTTATAGCTTATGTACTAATGTTTTACATAATATACTTAGATACGTCTGCTCACCCCACCGCACCATCTCATACTAAACAAATTCCGGATGGCGCGGTCATATTTTAGACTCGTGAACGAGAAAGTTTCGTTCGCATTTTTGGGGAACTTAGATAATGTTTTTAAGGTTTATCAGTAAGTGATAGGGTCTTGTAGTGCAAGCTTAGCAAATTAGAAGCATCTATATCCATACCTAAATTCATGAGCAACAAAGACGTGCGGCTGGCACGGCCGTTTAGTTCCAAATGCGCCGCTCCTCCATTGGAAGTCGCTCGGGGGCGAGGCGAGCGGTCACGAGACATGGTCTCCTGTCCGCGGGTGCAGCACCGAGGCTCGTAACAACGAACCCATCTTTGTGTTGTCCGTTGGACCTAGCATATTGCTAGCGCGGTCATTCACCTTTGCGGGTCAATGATCCGCGCTAACTATGTTTATGTTGTTTGTGTGACTGCAGGCGCGCCGCGGCGCCCGTTACTGAACGGTGCGCTGCTTTTTCACGACACTCTGGCGGTCTACCTCCGCCGGGTGAGACCCAGAGCGTACTCTGGGAGGCCTAGCGAAGGTGACCAGCGACAGGAGTGCCGGCTTTGGACGAACCTGCAGTTTAATAATGTAAGCGCCTAGTGGCGCTGACTATGTATGTAGGAGCGGCAATGTTGTGTGTTACACCGCCCATGAACCAATAGCGTGCGAGGTACTCGCGACGCTATTCGGTGCAAGTGTACTAGCGAGTGTATAGTCGTGATTGGCTGTTTACGACGTGAAGTGAGTCTATATTAACTTAGTACAAACTTCACGCCGTGGGTGTCGTGTGGGGTGAGCAGTGTTATTGTTTGAGTAAGCAGCGTGTAGACTGTTGCTGCTTACTCAGGCGTCAAGTCCGGGAGGTGGATGGGGTTGCATCGTCTTTGATAAGGTCTCTGGGGAGGCGGTTTCTGTCGGGCGGGCGCGCGTGCCATGGCGCTATGTCGGCGATGTGAGGCCAGGCAGAAGCGTCGGCCCGCACGAACAGAGTTGTGGCGAGTCGCTCTATGAACTCGTCCAGGCTCTCTAGTCCCGTGTCCCGCATCAACACGTCGTTCCTCACGTAGCGAGGGGCGTCGAGTATGCGTCTTATTATTAAGTTCTGTTGCGCTCTGAGTTGGTTCTTGGTCGCCTCGCCAGTGAGGGCGTACCAAGCTGGGGCTGCATATGTGAGATTAGAACGCAAGTATGTTTAATGGTACTTGGCATGGGGAGACCACTCGATGTCGACTCCCTGTAGTTTCAGTAGTGGTGGCAGGGATCCTTGTCCTGTAACAAGAGCCTGCGTCTTACCCACGTTAACCGATAGCCGCCACTTCGCTAGCCACTCGGGGATGATGTCGAGAGCGCGCTGCATCTTTTTTGCTGCGTGCTTGGCGTTCATAGATGTTGTTGTTAGGAATAGATACTCCTTTAATATCTATCACCAGCCTGAGTTGTTACCATAGCAAGGAAAAAGGCTGTTGACTGTCATCTATGTCATCATTGTACTTGACTAAAATATTTTCTACAGTTTACGTCAATAATATTCGTATATTTATAGTAACTGGTTTTATTCGATCCCACAGTACTTATATCTACTTTAACATGGTAGCAGAGCGTAACCCAGAGGTCCGTGGTTAAATTGATTGAGTTACGAAATAGTAGTGGATGCGTAAAAGTTTACCTCTTGGAAGAGTTGTGAAAAATTCTTGCAAGAATCTGTACCTGGTCCTGACGTCACCATGGATAAGGCGATTGCAGAGGCCTCAAAGGTACAAATAATGCACCTTGATGGAAAGAACTTTAAGCATTGAAAGTATAGGATCGAAACAGTGTGTAGAGCAATGCCCGGTGCTGAAGATATTTTGGAAGGGAAGATCTGTAAACCTGTTGAACCTGTAGATGTTAGAAATGAATCTGCAAAAATAAAATACGAATCGGATTTAAAAGAATTCCGGAAAATTGACTGCGATTGAAATACAGCGCTGCGCCACCTGCCGTACCGTATGGTCGCGGCCTTGGCGCACCTGTTTACGGGGATCCTGCGCACGGGCTCCTTCCCGGCCTCGTGGAAAGAGGGGCGCGTCATTATGCTGCCCAAGGCGAGGAAAAACATCCTGAAGCCGGAAAGCTATCGGCCTATCACGCTGCTGTCAAACATCTCCAAGGTATTCGAGTCACTCCTTCTGCGACATCTCACACCGCACATCACACCACGAGAGGAGCAATTCATGTTCCGCGCTGAACACAGCACGACGCTCCAGCTGTCGAGGGTACTGCACCTGCTGTCATCAACAATGAACAAAAAGGAATACGCGGTAGCAGTACTCCTCGACATGGAAAAGGCCTTCGACCGTGTCTGGCACGACGGGCTAGTGTATAAACTAGCCAAATCTAGCGCGCCCCGTCGCGTGGTAAAAGTAATTCAATCCTTTCTGTCCCACAGGAGTTTCAGAGTGGCGGTGGAAGGAGCGTTTTCCGCCCCCCGCCCGATACTGGCGGGAGTGCCGCAGGGAAGCTGCCTATCCCCTGCGTCTTACTCATGTTTTACAGACGGCATCCCCACGACTCCAGAAGCGACGCTAGCGCTGTACGCAGACGACGCTGCATACGTCACTACTTCCATCAACCCGAAGCATGCAGCGCGGAAGATGCAGCGCGCCCTCGACCAACTGACCGAGTGGCTAGCCAAATGGCGGCTGTCAGTGAACGTGAGTAAGACGCAGGCCTTAGTTACGGGAGACGTCCCCCTACCGCCACCACTGAAACTACAAGGAGTCGACGTCGAGTGGTCCCCCCAGGCCAAGTACCTGGGCGTCACCATCGACCGTCGGCTCACGATGGGGCCGCATGTCACAGAGGTGGTAAACAAGAGCAGGTTAGCTCGAAACCTCCTCAATCCAGTACTCTCATCCCGCCTCCCCGCCCGGGCCAAGCTGGGAATCTACAAAACCTACGTGCGCCCAATCATCACTTATGCCGCCCCAGCTTGGTTCGCCCTCACCAGCGAGGCCAATAAAAAGAGACTCCGCGCGCAGCAGCACCTGTCACTACGCAGCGTAGTGATCGCGCTTCGCTGCGTGAGGAATGACATCATCCAGCGCGACACAGGGATTGAGATCCTGGATTAGTTTGTGGGGCGCTTAGCGAAAGCTATGTTCGCGCGGGCCGACGCTTCTGCCTGGCCCCACGTGAAACACCTGGCGCCATGGCACGCGCGCCCGCCCGACCGAAAACGCCTCCCTAGAGACTTACTACCTGACACTGCGACCCCATCCAAATCACGGACTTGACGCTTGAATAAGTAGTACCAGTCTACACGCTACTTATTCATACAGTAACACTGCCCACCCCACACGACACCCACGGCGTGAAGTTTGTTCTAAGTTAATATAGACACACTTCACGTCGAAATCAGCCAATCACTACTATACATTCGCTAGTACACTTGCACCGAATAGCGTTGCAATCGCCTCGCACGCTATTGGTTCATGAGCGGTGTAACTCACAACATTGCCGCTCCCACATACATACTCGGCGCCACTAGGCGCTTACATTACTAATCTGCAGGTTCGTCCAAGTCGGCCCCCCTGCCGCTGGTTACCTTCGCTAGGCCAACCAGAGTATGCTCTGGGTCTCACCTGGCGGAGGAGGACCGCCAGGGGGTCGTGAAGAAGCGGCGTACCGTTCATAACGGGTGCCGCGGCGCGCCTGTAGTCACACACAACAAAAACATAGCTAGCGTAGGTCGTTGACCTGCTTAGGTTACCGACCGCGCTAGCAACATGCTAGGTCCAGAGGACACCAAAACCACGGTTCGTCGTGACGAGCCCCGGTATTGCACCCGCGGCCAGAGGACTAGGTCTCGTAACCGCTCGCCTCGCCCCCTTGAGGGGGCGAGGCGAGCGGTTCCAGAGGCGACTTCCAGAGGAGGCCAAAGCCCCTTCTTACTGCAAGCAGCGGCGCAAGAATCACGTGTACACAAGATAGAAATAAAGAAGAATTATTTCCTCGGTAATTGACCTGGTTTTATTGGTTGAATCCTCAACACGTATCTTTCCTATCTATTTTAAAAATTAGCGAAGTATCATCAGCAAATAGAATTATATCCGATAATTTGGCCATCATGACAGGGAGATCATTAATGTACACAAGAAAAAGGAAAGGGCCGAGAATTGAACCTTGGGGCACGCCCATTTTGACTAGAGACCCGGAGGACGCCACCCCATTAACATTTACTTTTTGCTGTCTGTTTGATAAATAGGAAAGCACAAGATCAGCAGCTTGTCCTCGAATTCCTTAGTGTTGTAATTTACAGATCAGTGTGTTGTGGTCGACGCAGTCTAACGCTTTTGACAGATCACAGAAAAAGCCAATGGCATCCTGGGACTTCTCCCAAGATTCCAAGATGCGGCTGATGAGTTTTACTCCCGCATCCGTTGTCGACCTACCTTTCGTGAAACCAAACTGCTGACTATGCAGGATCCCATTTGAATTGAAGTGAGACAACATCTGGTCCAGCATGATTTTTTCATAGATTTTACTCAATGCAGTAACAGTGAGTCATACTGCTATTTAATTAGCATATAGTTATTTTTCAGCTTTAGAATAATTTGTATTTAGAATGACCATAGTATAATCAACTATCATGGCGTCTGAGAACGTCCAGGTGTGATAAAATGTAACATGGAAAAAACCCGACTGCTTAAAAAGCGAACTAAAAAGACTTAAACAAGAAAAAAATCATGATGTGCAGTCTGAGGATACATATGCGCGAGCTGGCTGACCGAAACCACGTCATGCTCCCTGGCGGAACCACTTTTGCTTTAACAAGTATAATTTACATTAAAAAAATCTATGAAATGTCTATAAAATTCTAGTCCTATTAAAAAAAAGTCTATATCTCTAGTTTCGACGTAAACTTGTATTTAAAGTGGTTGTGCTGCGGAGTATCCTTTCCGGCGAAACCACCATGATATAACTATTACTATACACAGTATAAGCAAATATATAGCATCAAATAGGTTTAATTTCTATGTTTCGTCTTGTGTTCCTTTTTATTCATTTTTATTCTTTCATTCTTGTTTTTGTCAATGTAACAGTCGGTAAAATTCATTATCATTCTCGGATTTAAGGATATATTATCAGAACACTAGAGGCTTGCGCACTAAATGTCATAATTTTTGTCGTCAAGTATCGTGCGAAAACTACGATGTAATAATGTTAACCGAGACATGGTTAAATGATTCTGTGATGAGCTCAGAGCTATTTGATAACAGATATGTAATCTATAGGCGAGATAGAGATAACAGGAAAAAAGATGGTGGGGGTGTTCTGATTGCCGTACTAAAGGGAATAAATTCAAAACGCATGACGCAATGGGAAAGCAATTGTGAAGATCTGTGGGTTATTATAGACATCTCGATTGCAAAGTCTGTCCGTCAACTAGCTCTGTGCGCAGTCTATTTGCCTCCGCCTGTACTTCGTTCAACCCTGGAACACTTCTTGGACTCTTGTAATACCATATTTGAACAGTTGGGTTTGAAAACGTGTATAGTTGGTGACTTTAACTTAAGTAATATTGATTGGAGCTTGGTAAGTGAGTTGGATAGTGGTTATGTGGCTCCAGGTATTGGTCACTTATTAACTGATTTTAGTTACGTAAACAAATTATCTCAACTTAACAATATAACAAATAAGTCAGGACGTGTTCTTGACCTTGCGTTTACTAACTTAACATCCGGTATCGTATGTCCTGCTCTAAATCCCTTAAGTATAGTTGATCCTTTGCATCCACCAATCGAAGTTAACTTGAAGTCATATAAAGACACAAGACTGCCCTATAATAGTAACAAAAGACTAAATTTTTACAAAATGGATTATGATATTATTTGTAAACACTTAAATGAGATCGATTGGAACCTTTTATTTGATGGTACTCACGATGTAAATGATATGCTCAGTATATTTTACGATAAAATTAAGAATGTTATAGAAATGCAAGATCCCCCTACCACACGAAAACATAAGACACACCCTCCTTGGTTCGATAAAAATTTAATAAGAACTTTGAGAGAGAAGGAAAAGATACGCCAGCGATACAGAACCTACAAGAACCCCATGGACGAGCTTGAATTGAAGCTGCTAAGTAAACGGTGCTCAGTTATGGCTGCCTCATGTTACAATAAATATGTTAGCGATCTGGAAACCGTAATAACTGAGGATCCGAAGCGTTTTTGGGCTTATGTCAAGGGCAAGCGAGGTGGTACCAGTTCTTATCCCCTAACAATGACTGATGGCATCGCATCGTCTTCGGATGGCATCAATATCTCAGAAATGTTCGCTGCTCACTTCTCTTCCATGTACTCTCAACAAAATTCAAATCACAATTTACCTTCCTCAGAATACATGCAGGACATGTTTGCTTATAGTTTATCTTTGACGGCACCCACGATTGTAGGTGATGTATTGCTCAATAAAATGAAATCACTGGATCGTCGGAAGGGCGCTGGGCCTGACGGAATCCCTCCTTTCTTTGTTTCCATGTGTGCTTCGTCTCTGGTGGCTCCCTTATTACAAATATTCAATCGATCACTTGCGTCCGGCATATTCCCAAATATTTGGAAGGTAGCAAAGGTAGTACCTATTCATAAATGCAATGATCGTGATTATGTGTGTAACTATAGGCCAATTTCAATTTTATCTACCCTAGCCAAAGTCTTTGAATCGTTGGTTTGTCCATACATACAGTCTCATTTGAAGCTTTACCTTAGTAACTCCCAACATGGCTTTGTGAGTTCCAGATCCACATGTACAAACCTGGTGACTTTCGTGGAGACCCTAACAAGCGCCATCGACTCTGGGAAACAAGTTGACGTGATATATACTGATTTCAGTAGAGCATTTGATCGCGTCCCGCATAATATACTTCTGCATAAATTATCTGCTTATGGCGTAACTGGCTCCTTCCTTGATTGGTTTAAATCTTATCTCAATGATCGAACTTTCTATGTTGCCCTCAATGGCTACCAATCAAACAGCTATAAGGTAACATCTGGCGTCCCACAGGGAACACATGTTGGCCCGGTGTTATTTAACTTATTTAGTAATGATCTCGCCAATGTGTTGAAATTCTCAGAGTGTTTCATGTATGCTGACGATTTAAAATTTTGCAGAATTATTGAATCAGACCTTGATGTTGAGCTGCTACAGAGAGATATTGACATGTTAGTGAAGTGGTGTGAAGATAATGATATGAGCTTAAATATCAGTAAGTGCTACCATGTGAAATTTACCAGGAAAACTAAATTAACAAGATCTGCTTATTACATTGGTGGCATCTTAATTCAGGAAGTGGAGCAGATAAGAGACTTGGGAGTTTTGTTCGATAGGCAATTATCATTTGTACCCCACATTGAAAATGTAGTTAAAAAAGCTTCCAGAATGCTTGGGTTTGTCATAAGAAATGTTACCAGTTTCCGTCGCATTAAGACTAAAATTCTGCTGTATAACTGCTTGGTTCGCAGTTCGTTAGAATATTGCAGCACTGTTTGGAGACCTCACTATGCCACCCACACTCTAAGATTGGAAAGGGTTCAAAAACGATTTTTGTGGCATTTAGCATACTCTTCCGGAATAGCTAAAAAGAAACGTTCGTATAAAGAGAGACTCTTGCATTTCAAGATGATATCCCTACAGAAGAGGAGGGATTTATTGGATTCGTCGTTTTTATTTAAAATTTTGAGATGTCAAATTGACTGCCCTCAACTGTTGAGCAGGATTAAAATCCGTGTACCCACGAAAAGCCCACGAACTCCTATAACCCCCTTATGTCCTCCTTTTCGCAGAACTGTCCTTGGTGCTAATTCTCCAATCCCCCGCCTTTGTAAGTTAATAAATAGTTGCAGTGATCTTGTTGATGTGCACGCCGACTCACTTGGTAGGTTCCGAAATATTGTGTGCAAAAATTTGTAAAGTCATAGAATTTTATTATAAATATCATTAGATTTTATATCGTTCAATTATATTATGTTGTTTAATTTTGATTTGATTGTTATTTAAATTTTAATCTCGATTTGTATGGTATGTTGATTTTATTTGTTATTTTAACTGTTATTTTAACTTAAGTTTTAATTGTAAATTGTGTTATCTTGGTGCTTGCTTGAAATTGGATGAGTATAAGAACTCATCTAATTGTAAGTAGCCAACCGGTATTCATCGCCCAGTGTCAATCGGCAAATAAGTAATGCATGATGTGCTTACCTGTAAGAAATTGGTACACTGGTCTTTATGTATATTTGATGTATCTCATATATTTGTATCTGTGTATTCAATTGTTGGTGAGCCAAATAAATAAAATAAAAATAAATAAATAAATAATTCTATAACAATTCTATATTGAACTAGTATTCCCAAATCCTCAATCTAATTTAAATATACCAACAAAACGGTGCCTCTAAACTTTCTCTTCCAAATAATCGCATAGCGCCTACATTAAAGTTCTTAGCAAATAACGTTTATGTGAAATATCATATAATTTTCATCCGCGGTCCGTCTGTCCGTCTGTCCATCTGTCACCAGGCTGTATCTTATGATCCGTGATAGCTAGATAGTTGATATTTTCACAGATGATGTATTTCTATTGCCGCTATAAAAGCAAATACTAAAAACAGAATAAAATAAATATTTAAGTGGGGCTCCCATACAACAAACTTGATTGTTTTTTCCGTTTGCCGCGATAATGGTACGGAAAAATAAAACCGGCCAAGGGCGCACGAAGGTGCGCGAGTCCGACTCGCACTTGGCCGGTTTTTTTTAATTTGGCATCGGCATGCTATGAAGAAGAAGACTTGTCATTACACATCCAATGAGCCCAAAGACGATGGTGCTATCATGACTGGTGATGGGATTGGTATGGCCACCTTCCGACTCCAGCATGAGACCAGCTCAATAGTACCATATTATTTCAATATTTCCAATGTTACCTTTTTTTTTTTTTTTTTTTTCAGGGTGGTAAATCCTCATTGGATGTCCTCCGCCCTGGGGCGGGCGGAGGGGTCTGTCAGACTCGTACTGACTAAAAACCACCCCGGTGTTCCATCTCACACCTACGCTGGGGGTCGCGGGAACAACGATACTTCCGCAACCCCCGGCTAGTGCCGGGGGTTGCGACCTCGGGTTTAGGGGAGAGAGGTGTTGGACTCCCTCCGCGACGTCTAAGAGGAGCGCGCGTGGAACACTACGCGCCTCCACCTCGGGTCCTGATGTCTGGGGGGCGACGGACGTCCCCGAGTCCGTCGCCCCTGGACCCATTTAGGGGGGCTGGAAGAGGGCGTTGTCTGCCCTCCGCCGACGCCCAGCGCGTCTGCTGCGGATCGGGTTAGCGGATGAAATCTCCCTCTCCCTCTCCGCAGCCTCCTTCTGCGAGACAACTGTTTCGCAGAAGGATACCACCGCGTCCCAGGACTCCTCGCTGCCGACCATAGACTCGACTACGGCCGGCAGCGACAGGTCACTGCCTACTTCAGAGATGAGGGCACGGCGTGGCTCCTCCCAAGCGGCACACTCTGCCAGCGTATGCCGCGTCGTGTCCTTCCGGCAGACGACGCAGTGGTGACATGCGACACAGGTACTTCCCGAAGCAACCATGCCCCGAGAGCAAACTTTAAACTTTAAGATTTCTAGTTGCCGGACACACAAAAAACATATAAAAGAAAACAACATGTTTCAAAAACCATTTACTTCACAAAAAATAGAACTGCAGATGTATAAAAACGTAATAAGCAGTGACTCCCATCAAGTACATAGGTAGCGCACCGTCGACATAAAACAGACCGCATGCAGTAATCTTCCTGAACGATCGATTAACCAGTATCACATTCTTGCAGAGACGTCCATGGCACTCTGTATAGGAAACGAAATGTAAATTGTTACATGAACAATAACTAGAGCATTATAAGTTTAGGAATAGCAAAAATACTGTTTAATGAATGATCACACATATACATCCAAATCCAACGAAAACACTACGACGTCATCAACAAGCGACGTGGCACGGTTAGGTCCGTTTATATGTACAGACACTGAGTGTGCCAGACACGTGCCGTGGCAGACAAAATAATATTCTTTTATACAGTCTATTAACGTATTTATATCTATCGTTACACGGCCGCGCAAACACCAACAGACACGGGCCGTGCGCGGCCAGTATTCGCGAAATAGTACATTGTTCACCGAGAGGAGAAAGTGACCGATTACCTAGGCGAGGGCTTTAAAACACCCGAGATCGGGAATCGCACTTTCTCTCGAGTGATACATAGTGCTTTATACTACACCTACGAGGAAAATAAAAAACGAAATCTTTACTAATTGAAATTTATATTGAAAAATTGTTGCAGTTAGTGAAGCTTAATGTAACACTTTTTCCATTAATGTTTGTTTGAGATGTTTGCAACAATGTAGGAGGAATAACTGGCTGTGCTGTTGGCACTGCGCTCGTAGAAGGCTGTGGTGCCAAAGGGGCAACTGGCTGCTGAGGGGCATCTGGCATCGCCGCGCTCGTTGATGGTTGAGGAGATGAGTCTTGATGCACATTAATCGATCCCGATATTTGGTTATTTATTCGTGTTTTGTTTTCTACGGAATTCTCTATGTAAATTTCTGCAACAGCGGACGATTTCCAACCACCAGGCCAGTGTATTCTAGTGGATTGAGTAAATTAAGGTAGGAAGCTATTTCTCTTGGCACAGTACTTATTTTGTGTTTCTCAATTACTTGTTTCGTACATTTTTTGTTTTTATATTGTAGTAAAAACCGATTGGTTTTGGGGTCACTGGGGCGAATTTCGTTATATTTCTTCACTATCTCATAAAATAAGCCCGATATAACAAATGATCGCTGAATTTTGGTTTTTGTGTTAGGAATATTGACGATTATTCCATTTTCGAGGATTTCGATATCGTCTGTTGTCATATCCACAAGTTCTTGCGAACGACAGGCCCCATTTACTCCTAAAATCAAAATAACCTGTAAACAAAAATATCAAACATGAAAACCTAGTAATTTCTACTCATAAATAGGTACGTAATAAATCATAAACCAGTGCATTTTGTTCATAAACTTACCTTTATCAACAAATATTTGTCATCTGGAGCATTCTGCAAAAAGGAATAAACATCCTTTGTAGTAAGCACTTTTGATTTCTTACTACGGAATCCCTCCGACTTTCTTTTCAGAAATGCTGTAAGTTTTTTGTATTCTTGAATATTTATGTCGTTTCTTGTCAATATAGTACTTTTCAACATTGAGTACATAGACCATAACGAACTTGGTTTGTATTTTTGCGCTTTTTCACTGAAATAAGCTAGCAAAACAGTTTTAGAAAAAGATGCCGCATTTTTTTCAGTTTTCCATTGCAAAAAATCGTCATAAGTTTTATTATATTTTTTAATTGATTTCTGTGGTAAAAGGTTATCAATCAGTATTTTTGCTGTTTCCTTCAACTGCGGCGGAGTTAAAAAATCTTCATCATCACTATCACTACTTATCATTTTGATAGTTTTATTTTACTTTCTACGAAAACTGAATCCTCAAACAACACACAAATTGAAAATGGCGCCAATGGCGTCTGCAATTTTCACATGTTCTTTTTTCAAATTGTTTGACACCATCCAACACACAGCTAGTGGCCAGTGTCATTTTGCGAACTTTGAGATAAAAACTCACTGTAAAAACTTTTTGGCTTTTGATATTTAGATTACCGGCGCATAGTCTTACCCAAAATTAAAAAAGAAAAACCACGTAAGAAATGGATTTTCATACACTTTTCTCTCCCGCTCAGATGCGTTTTCTCCCCGCATATTTGTTCGATATGCAATGACGTACTTTCTACCGTAAATTTGATAAAGTATCAAGGTACTTTCCGAGCAGGTGTAGTATAAAGAATATTTTGTCTGTACGGTTCATGTCTGTACGTGTCTGTAGTTATCTACCGGGCAGTGTGAACAGAGCATCGGATCGGGCAGACATATTTTGTATCCTTAACCTATCGGAATCGTGCAGCAACAACGCAATTATGAATAACTCTTCCACAGAGAAGTGTCTGAACATTGTGAAAGCTGAACGGTGTCTGTCGATGTCTGACACGGCACGCTCAGATGTAAATAAACGGTGTCTGTCGGTTTTTGCCCTGGAACGTGTCTGACACGCTCAATGTCTGTAGATATAAACGAACCTCCAGGACCGGGAACGCGACAGGACACCATCATCGCCGCATTGTATCGTCCGTCAAGACCGCCATTTATAGTTTGATTTAAGTATTTAGGTTGCTATAATTGTGAATAACTTAGCTACTACACCTTTTTATAACACAGTCCACTTTCTTTACTTCAACCTAGGCTAGACAATGAATATAATATAAAATCAATCGCTTGGGGAAATTTGCTATACTTTAATTTTTTTTTCTGCCTGCTACGAACATAAATTAAATATATTTAGAACGCAAATCAGGTGTTATGAAAAAACCAACTTATACATACGCATTGAGTTATCTTACTTTCTAGCTATGAAAATATATATAATTAATATATAATATTATATATTTTTGGATGTGCGGCGCATCTACATAATAACGTAACACGTACGTATGTAGTGCTGGTTGCAACGGCAATTAATCGCCGTTTAACCGCCGAAACCGTACAGGGTGCGACCCTGGCGCTTCAGAGCGTAGACGACGTCCATGGCGGTGACAGTCTTCCTCTTGGCGTGCTCGGTGTAGGTGACAGCGTCACGAATGACGTTCTCAAGGAACACTTTAAGCATTACATACTTTAATTACATACGATTATAAATATATAATTAATATGAATAAATATGTATACTAACATACGATTCTAAAATATCTCAATATTTCAGAATCGTATGTAAGATATTTCAAAACTGTGACACAATCAGCCTAAGTTTTCAGAACATTCGTAAAAAACTTAAGTAGCACTTTTTTAGAGAATATAATACGGTCGGTGTTGTTTAGGCGGTCTGTCTTAGTCATCAAATAATGCCTGTATTTGTTTACGACTATATTTTAAAAACAATCGATCTTAGCTTTCATAATATAAGCTCTTTTAGAAAGTGTAAGCTTCATTGCCTTTAGTTATGCGGTTCGTCCTAAATTATTTTTTGATGTCTATAATTATTTTAATATGATGTATCTACGTTTACCTCTATATTTCAAAACTATACACATTTGATATTGGCTTCTATAACATGTTATTGGAATGCTTATGAAGCTAATTTAAAAAAATAAACTCTATCGTTATGGGTAACTTGGAGCATTTTGTCTTATCATCATGTATAGTTAGTGAAATATATGAGTAAAACAACGTGTACCTAGTAATTCGGTTTATTCGGGACGGCGATGACAGACATAGCCGTGACAGACCACCAACAAGACAGATCATAAACAATAGGTATAAGGTTCCTACATTACACCTTCACCCTTAACCTAGAACCCTTTACATTTTAACAATCAATAAAAGGCTCATAAAAACAAAAGAAACTTAATATCACTTCTACACCTTCACCATAAATTATACCTAGCTGGCTTATCAATTCGACATCGACGAACGGGACGAGACTGGGGCGGCTCCGGAGAAGGCAAGGAAGGCTGTGTTGAGCTCTGAACCGGCTGTTCTACGCAGTCTTCAAAAGATTCTCCTTCCCCGTCATCCTGATGTGTGGTCGCTGCGGTCGAGCCTTCGCTCCGCGGATCGCCCGGACTGGGCGCTCCCTGTTCCTGCGTTACCTCAACCGTCTCGGAATTGTCACTGATTGGACTAGAGGGAGAAGGACAGATTAGTGAACTCCGTATCCGTGGCTTCAGCTGATCTACATGTTTGTGGGATTCTCTACCTAAAGCATCTACTACCTTATAATCAGTGGTCCCCATCTTTTCTGCAATCTTTCCAGATACCCATTTATCCTGTCCACGATATTGACGCAGCCAGACCTCATCTCCCGGGCGTAGTTGACGCAACCCACTTGCGCCGTATTTTTGTTGGCGCTCCTGAGCCTCCCTAACTCTACTGTCCCTACTTGGTCTTAGGGCGTCGAATTTTGTACGTAACCTGCGGCCAAACATGAGCGACGCCGGTGTTTCGCCTGTCGTACAGTGTTCTGTATTCCTATAATACAGAAGAAAATTATTTAAAAATAAATTTATGTTTAAGTTCTCTCTAATTGCCTTTTTAATAGCTCTTTTAACTGTATGAACTGCGTTCTCTGCTGCCCCGTTAGAGGCGGGGTGATATGGCGCTGAAAATATCAGTTCGATCCCGTTTGTAACGAGAAATTGAGAAAACTCATGGCTTGTAAAGGGCGGCCCGTTATCCGAGACTATTTGTCTGGGTAATCCAAAACGTGCAAACACGCCACTTAAAACGCTGATCGTGTGACTAGCCGCTGTACTAGGTACTTGACTCACTTCTAACCATTTGGTCCTGGCATCAACCATTACTAAAAATATCCGCCCCGTGATAGGGCCTAAGAAATCAACATGCACACGGGCCCATGGTCTATCTGGCCAAACCCATGGGCAGGGCATATGTCGAGGCGGTGCCTCGCTCTCTGCAGCACAGACACTGCAACCACGGCACGTTTTTTCAATTTCCTCGTCCATACCCGGCCACCAGACATAGCTCCTAGCGAAAGCTTTAGTTTTTACTATGCCCATATGAGGCTCATGTAAATCCATTAAAACCTTATTCCTACACTCACCCGGTACGACCACCCTATGGCCCCACATCACACAACCTAACTCCTCGTATAGTTCTTTCTTACGATTAAAATAAGGTTGGAGCGATTTAATTTCGTTATCAGACGGCCATCCGTCGCGAAGATATGTTAGAACTCGGCCTAGCAACTGATCTCGGCTCGTCTGTCTTTTAATCTCGTTATAATCGAATCCAATAACATGGCATTTTGGGCGAAATGTAAATATGATTGTTCCGGAACTTTAATAGGTTGTTTAATAGTAGAAAGAGCTGGCAACCGCGATAACCCATCTGCCCCATTCTGCTTCGAAGAAACATACTCAATGTCGTATGTATAGGCTGACAACTTAATAGCCCACCTTTGTAATCGGCTCGCAGCCATTGATGGTATACCCTGTTTAGGCCCAAAAATAGTGACCAATGGCTTGTGGTCCGTGCGTAGTGTAAAACGACGCCCATATAAATACTGGTGCAATTTCTCTAAGCAGAACACAATAGCCAAAGCCTCCCGCTCGATTTGTGTGTGTCTTCTCAGCCGCGTTAAGCGCGCGCGACACATACACGACAGGACGCTCCTGCTGTCCGCCTGTGCTACTATCATTGAGTTCACCCATCTGACTTAATACGCCTCCTATTCCTCTTGCGCTCGCATCACAAGTTAAAAACAAGGGTTTGTTTGGTTCGTAATGAGCAAGGACGTCGGCACTAATCAAAATATTTTTAATTCTCTTAAAAGATGACTCACACTCATCATTCCATGTCCAAACAACTCCCTTCTTTAGTAACCTGTACAAAGGTGCCAATATATTGCTCAAGTTTTTAACAAATTTCGCATAATACATGATGGTTCCTAAAAAGGCTCTCAAGTCGGTAATATTTTCTGGGCGGGGTATGTTTAATATACCTTCCACCTTTTCCGGGTCCACCTTAATTCCCTCGGCAGAGATAATAAAACCTAAATATTTAACCTCATTAGTCAAGAACATGCACTTATTTTTATTTAGTTTCATTCCGTTATGATGTAACCGCTCTAAAACCCTCTCTAAAATAACTAAATGCTCCCTAATATTGGGTGATTCAATAATAATATCATCGAGAAATACTTCTACGTTTGGAATATCGTTTAGAAGATTCGCCATAATGCGTTGGAATATACCCGGGCTTGACGATAAATAATAATTTGACCTTTCTGTCTACACCTACCGCATATAAACCGACTGTATCTACATCGCTCCCTCTGGTGATCCGAAGCCCCGCAAGCAACACAATTGTTTTTTGAATCTTCGGCGGTGACATTCCGTGCCGCCAGTAGCCCGCGTGATCCATCACGCCCTCGGCGGCCCCCGCTGCTCGACGCCACCACCGCATGCAGCGCTCCAGCCGCGTTATCACCGCTACCGCCCGAGTCACTATTCTTCCCGACTGTTTGTTCCACTGCCGATGCATCCCTCTCCGCCGATTCCATAGCGCATGAAATTTTTATGGCATTTGCATATTGCAGATTTTCTTCAGTAAACAATCGTTGCCTAATCGACTCGCTTCGCAACCCGCATACTAACTGATCACGTAAATTCTCTTCCAATACGGACGTAAATTCGCAAAATTTGGACATTTTCTTCAGTTCTGAAATATATTGTAAAATGGATTCACCCGCATTTTGTCTTCGTCGTCGGAAACGGTACCTCTGCCATAAATGACGGCTTTGGTTGCAAGTGATCCGTCATAACCTTCACCACCTCCGCATAGGTTTTCGCACTCGGTTTGTCCGGACTTGTTAAGTTGCTTATTAGTTCATAAGCTTCGTCACCCATCGCCGCAATCAATGTGGGTAACCAAAATTCCTCCTTAACATTGTTGACCTTGAAAAACATTTCCATGCGTTCCACATACATTGTCCAATTTCCCGACCTTATATTAAACTCGGTTAGTTTTCCGATTGACATATTGGATTAAATTTTATTAAGCACGCTTTTAATTTTTATCCTCGTCGCCACTGAAATATATGAGTAAAACAACGTGTACCTAGTAATTCGGTTTATTCGGGACGGCGATGACAGACATAGCCGTGACAGACCACCAACAAGACAGATCATAAACAATAGGTATAAGGTTCCATACATTACAGTTAGGAAGGAAACTAGTGAAAAAGAGAAGACTTAAGCCTTATACTATAACAACACAATAGACGATGAGGTTTTTGAATCTGCACTCGAAGATATCAATCTTACTCTTACTAGTATTATAAACGTGAAAGTTTAAATGGATGGATGTGTGTTATTGAATCACGCCAGAACAGATGAACGGATCTGATTTGAAATGAAAAATGAAATTTGGCACAGAGATAGAATTTTGTCTGGAATGGCACATACTTCTTATCTTGATCTAAGTTTGGTTCCCATGGGATGATTAAACACATTTTGAAAAGCTGCTGGCTGATGCTAGTAGTATATTCTTACTTGTATGGTTCGGATTCTTCATAAGCCGTACACACGCCGTCGCAGCTTCCTCAACATTTATATAAAACTTCTCACAGTATATACTATGCATGATTACAAGTATGATATCCTTTGTGAGAAATAAAATAAGACCAAGGCTCCGAAGCCAAGCCTGTAAAATAAACTGAATTAGGCAAAAACCCATAGAAGGCACATACAAAACTACTAAAGAAAAATACATTTGTTTTTAAAACTTATCTGATTCAATGAAAATCATTTTGCACTTACTTCATTTCCAATTTCAGCAGTCCCATTCAAGTTCACATAGATTATAAAGTTGAAATAACATAAAGCCCGTTGGAATGCGCAGAATGTGTGATATAGAACCTAAGAATTAAAAAGGTGTTTGTCTCAGATACATTATTTTATTTTATCTCTAGAACGCTGCTGGCCTTCTTTGAGGAGTTGGGGTAGATCGAATAACTCATTTATGCCACCCAAAATATGAGTTTGGACCGACACCAGCCCATAATGCATATATACATATATAATAATATCTACCATTTCGGTTCATGTATAGTGCTGAACTTACCAATATCTTAAAAATTTCGTTATACAGATTGTATGTTTTCAAAATATTTCCATATGTCTTAATTAGTTTGCAATATTGTTCATTACAGTCGTGTTCATAAGTCATCATCAAAACTTCTTTGATCCACTCATCTAGATACTTCGTCAATAACATTATAACTCGGATGGATATTACAAAATTAAGATCTAATGGGAAACACATAAGGTCGCAAATTTCATCAAAAATAAAACCAATGTCTGAAAAAATCAAAGGTCCAAAATACAAAACATTTAAAAAAATATGAACACAGATAGTGGTTGTAGTCGAGATCCAGTTCCAAACGATAAAACTCTGAATATTTTTACTAAAATCGATGCTTCTGTTAATATTTTGGAGATTCAAAATCAGTGAAACGTTGTCGTTCTTATGCATAAAATCCAGAACAAAAATCATCGTAAACCCAATGAAGTGGGAGGTGAAATTGACGACGGTAGAAAGAGAGAATATATCGTATTTAAATTGCGTTGTTTTCACTTTCGTGTCTTCTACAGTGAAAATCCTTATAATGCATAATGCATTTATACAAAACGTTAGAGAGAACGCAAACAAAAAATATTTTGGTCCACTTGGATATATATGACTTTTATGCACGCAGTACTTTGAAGTTAAAAATAGATTTAGTGGAAAATTAAAAGAGTGAGCTAGTTCTTGCATTTCTTTTTGGAGCTGATTATTTAGTAACATTTTTCGTGTTTGGTTTATTATTTTGTAGCAACATCAACTGACGGACACTTCGTAAATAAGACGTAAGTTTTTCACCTTACATTTTAAGGTAACAAGGCAAGGCCGCAATTTTAATATTCGTAATTATTCCGATATTGTAAATATTAATGTATATCGGAAACGTCGGAACACTACCTCCAACTACCACCCATCGTAAGTAATAAAATTAATCAATTGTTAAGTGTTTTTACTGCTATATTTATTTTAGGATACCATATGTCTTCATGAAAAAAAGAACCCTTAGGTATAAGATAACTTTGTGCGTCTGTATGTCTGTACAAGGGACGTTACCAGGGTGTCAGGCCTACTAAAATAAAATAATACACACATTAATTAAGTCAGCCACTTTAATTTGAATAAAAAAAATAAAGAAACCCCTGCAAATGAAGCAATCACAGAACCTCCCTGTTCTCGTGCGAAATGGATAAACCTGTTCGTACACGTTAACCCCAACCACAGGGCACGTATCACTGGCCGCAATCCGTTGCTTCGACCTCTGAATAAAACCTCCGATTTAAAGTGTAGGAGCCGAATTTGGACAAGTGTTAAGATCAATCGGAAGTTTCCACTTATCGGAGTCAGAGTCGAAGCTCCATAACTTCCCTAGACTGTGTAGGAGAGTTATGGAATAGAAGATAAACCAGATTTAGAAGGAGAAAATATACAGTATATTGTCCATATAATAAAAGTACTCTGTGTATCTGGTATCCCACACAAGTGTCACAGTGTACAAAACATCAAAAATAAAAAACCTATTCCAAACAAACTACCTTTTTAAATTCAAATTTACAAAACCAGTTTGTATATCCAACACACATTTAATAAACATAAAGTAAACGTGATCACTTAGAATAACACAGTGAGGCACACCTCGGTGCAGTAGAAATACATACTTATTACAATCTCATGTGCGCTGGATAACTCCTTGCCACGCGTCCAACAATGACAGCGCGAAATCAGATACTACATAGGTGATGAAATCGATATAGGTTTTTCAGCGCAGAGAATCAGGTATAATTACTTAACTAATGTGGAACTCACCCTAGATCGGGGCACACAAGAGTCCTGAGGGTCAGGAGATAGCTTTCATCAGCTTAGCAAGCGAAAACGAAAATGACCGAGCGATAGCGTCCCGAGAAAATTAGTGCTGTGCCGCGTTTTTAGTGTTGTCAGTATTACTAATTGTGATATTTTAAAATCACTCGACTACTTTCAGTTTATGACCCTCACAACGCTACAGTGCCCCGGCTTCAGAGAGAGGATTTTACCTGTATAAAATCCGTTAGAACTTACTATACTTTCCTGCAATTTTATCCTCTATCTACACACGCCGGCAGAATTAGCGGATCAAAATGAAAACATCGATTTTTTAAACTTATATTAGGACAGGATTCTTTACTGAAAAATACACCTTTTAAAATAAAAATGAGTAAGCATTTAAACATTTTGTGTGAATAAAATGTTTTTTTTGTGAAAATTGCACATTGTTGATTTTTTAAGTTCACATAAGTAAAGTTAAAAAAGTTAATTAAAAAAAACTTTTTACAATAAAATTAATATCACATAATATTGAATGTTTTATCCACGTTCTTTAAAAAAAGTTTTCTCCCGTCTGTCGTTGAGAGTAATGGTATCCATTGTCTCGTGTAGTTGTCTCAATCATTCCTGTACAACGGCACTTCGCAGTTCACCCACATTAACAGGTGTAGGTATTATGATTATATATTTTGTCCTTCGTTTTATCAGGTCCCAAACGTGTTCTATAGGATTTGTAACTGGTGTTATCGCCGGCTATTCCAAAACTGTTATATTGACATTTTTAACATAGACCAAAGTTGAAAAAGTGGTATGTATCCGAGCATTATCCTGGATCAAAACGAAGTGACCCCTGATAAAAGGGTAAATGATATCACATTTTATTTCTAAATAACACTTCTACAGCGATCTTTAATAAGATATTCTCTATTGATTACCTCAAAGTCCGTACGAGCTCCAAAACATATCCTACCTGAATCCAATATTGTTCCTCTATCATAGGTCAGAGTCTATAAAAAATACAGATTATGTTGTACTTGTTCATGATAAAACATTGAATACAGTCTGTCAATTCCATTTAAATGACTCCCAAACTCATCAATAAACAATATTGTCCTCCATTAGTCCGTTGGCCAAAGTCGATCTTTTCTAGCAAACATTACACTGTTTCTAAGGAGTGTGCCTCAAGTTATGGACCTCTTGCGGGCACGAACGAACCAAAAACAGCTTCCTTCAACCTCCTATCGTAGCTGCATCCTATAGTATCGAAAGCTCACTTACTGTTGCACCTAGAACTTCCTCCTGCTCATTTCTGGCATGAACGGCCTTTAAAAGCAGGTTTATGCGAACGCGAAGCTGAATGAAACGATAATTCCTGTTAGAAGTACGGGTTTTCTGGCTTGTCCTGATTTCCTCACAAACCATTAGTCTCTCTGAATTATTGGAAACTGTAATAAATGGTTGAAAGAGGTAAAGGATGAATTATGTACATCATCTGTAGGTTTGATCATTTCTCCTCATCTCAAGTGCCCTGGCCATTTTAGTTTGGATCAAGTTGGCCACAATGGCATCCTTAACTTCGAAAAAGATCTAAACATTAAAAAAAAACGAATAATTCAGTATGTTAAAGAATTTTTTTCGAAATTTTAAAACATACCTATCCATTAAGTGGCAATAATCGAAATTCTCTCAAAATTATGTAAGTTCGAATGAAGTTAAAACAATCGCAGGAAAAGTGATGTTCAATTGTTCTTTTTTTGGCATAATTAGTTATATTATAAAACAAAAAAAAAACCAGCCTGTAAAGGTAAAAAAAACAGTTTTTCGATATTTTTCATGTTCCGCTAATTTTGCCAGTGTGTGTAGTTCAGAAGCCAGCCAGTTACACCTTTGGCTGGATTCCTACCCGATATGAAAGTGATTCATGTTAGTTCTGGTGACTCTTGCCTATAGACGTACACAATAGGGAACATTACTGCCAATTGCTCCCGCCAGATGGCGCTTGACGGCTCGGAGTACACAAAAACATAACAACATGGCGTCTACTACTGTCTGTGGTTACCGAACTATTTTTTATTTTTTTTAAGATAACTTGTGTTCAAAAACCAATAATAATATTGGGGACGTAGTTAGCTTCATTTTACTTTCATTATTAGTTTTATATTTTGTATGCATATACTGCGAAATTTTGTCGCTCGACTTTGACAGTTTGTTTTTTTTTAGGGATGGGTCCGATAAATCAAAACGTAACTATATCGGATCATATCGATATCAATATCAAAATAACCGATATTACAAAAGCTGTAACTAATAAAAACCTTACTAGCGTGCGAGAACGAATAAATCAAAACTTAAAACCGTAACAATGCGAAAACGTACGAACGTACGTTACGAACCATATGCGCTACCTCTCTTTCGAAGTATTATTTCGCGTTCGTTGTTAGTTTGCTCATCTAAATAACATTTTAACTTTTGCAAACTGTACTACTAAAATCGATATATGAAAACCGTTTTCAATATCGATATGAAAACACATACATAACCGTTTGCGCAAAAAACCGAAAACGCCCTTCTCCATTTTTTTTTACTCCGATTCCTGTGGCGCCATCTGAGCGCAGCTTTGCGGATAGTTCCCTATTAGGAGTGTAAGTGTACCTCTATTGGTATGTCTCGTGTGTAATTGTTAGTGTGTTATGTAGTTGATTGTTTTTCAATCTGATTGCGTTGTAGTGTACGTAGTCAGTCACACGCCACGACGAGCGTAAGTGGACGAGCGCAAGCAGTGTGCAAGACGAGTCTATCCCGACCAATCAATCAAAGGTATGCTTCATTGAACCAAAGAACACTACAAGTGGCGACGAGGATAAAAGTAAGTAGGCAACATTTTGCTGTAAACAAAAAGAAAAAGTGAAAGTAAATAATGCGTGACATGATTGATGGTTGTTTACTAAAGGATATTCAGCTCGTATCGTGTTACCCAGTTACTGGGTTGTGGGTATCATGACGCCCAGTTACTGAGTTGTGGGTATCGTGACACCCAGTTACTGGGTTGTGGGTATCATGATACCCAGTTACTGGGTTTTGGAGATCTGATTCGCTCCACATAAAACACTGGTACCCAGATGGATCCGGATAGACTGGGACTGGCCGACCCAACTTAGTTGGAAAAAGGCTAGGCAGATTGAATCAGTTACAATCCGTTACGAAATAAAACATGTAAGTACTAAAGTGATAAGAGCATAATCACATTTTACATATTCATTTATGTGAATATTATGCCGGGCACATAACATTAATTTGTTCTAAAAAACTACCAAGGGCCATGCTTGAGTGGTGTGTAGGTCACCATTGTAAGTACGGTGCCGGAATGTAAACATTGACACTGTATTAAATTGTTGCTAAATTACCACTCATAAGTGGGTAGATAAATAATTATTCATATTCTATTTCAAATCATACTACCTACCCAACCGAAATGATAAAATCAATGGTATGGGTAGTTTAAGAAACTTAACCTAACAAGCGGGTAACGCAAAAAATAAAAATAAAAAACCTTGAAATTTTTCCATAAATGATTGAGAATCTACCCTACTCATTCATACAATTTTCTGGCTAGTATTTTTAATTCATAAATGCTTTCCTCGGAAATACTGTTTTGATGGAACATTTATGTTATAAGGTAACATCTAGCTTTTCTGTTGCATTCTGCCAGAAATATTATGAAAATTACTTTACAATGCATATCCTCGAAAAGAGCGTTTTCCAAGCAGCCAAACTGTGCGGAAAGTGTCACTTTTTTTAACTAGTGCTTTTTACTTTCCTGTACTTTTTTAATTTTTAACTCCAACGTCAGCCCGCCGCATAGAGTTTTTATTATTTGAGAAAAGTTTTAAAAATTAGTTAAGTACATATTATCATTCATATAAAAGGTAAAACAAAACTAATACTTCATTTAAGGCGTTTTTATTACTCTAGATTTAGATTTTGATCAATAAATTAATTTTAAATAATTATTCATTAAATATGTTTGGCAGAATGAATATTTTGCTCGTGCCTTTTTGCGTTACGACGTGACAGCTTTTATTAGTTAATCTGTGGATATGCTGAGCGCCTTTGAATAAGCGCCATTTTATTAATTTCTTGCTTGGTTCAGATATATTTTTTTATTTCCTCGCACAATGCATAGTAAAATGTTGTATGATACACGTGCGTAAGATGATTTCCGACTCGTCTCGATTTATCCACTCACTCGCTTCGCTCGCTCGTGAATAAAAATAGCACTCATCGGAAATCACATACTTCCCGCACTTGTAGCATAAATAACTATTACAATGCGTTTTCCAAGCCAAAATGTGCGGAAAGTGTCACTTTTTTTTACTAGTGCTTTTTACTTTCCTGTACTTTTTTAATTTTTAACTCCGGATAGAGTTTTTATTATTTGAGAAAAGTTTAAAAAATTAATTAAGTACAGATTATCATTCTTATAAAAGGTAAAACAAAACTAATACTTCATTTAAGGCGTTTTTAATTACTCTAGATTTAGATTTTGATCAATAAATTAATTTTAAATATTCATTAAATATGTTTCGCAGAATGAATACTTTGCTCGTGCCTTTTTGCGTTACGACGTCACAGCTATTTGCACATGCGCTGTAGATATGCCCGAGGAACTATGAACTATTAGTTAATCTGTGGATATGCTGAGCCGGAGCGCCCTTGAATAAGCGCCATTTTATTAATTGATTGCTTGGTTCAGATATTTATTTTTATTTCCTCGCACAATGCATGGTAAAATTTTGTATGATACACGTGCGTAAGATGATTTCCGACTCGTGTCGATTTATCCACTCATGAGGAAATCATCTACTTTCCGCACTTGTACCATAAATAACTATTATTTAATTTGTATGGACCAAAACTTAATAAATATTTTTATTGCCAATATAAGGTTAAATAAATTATATTATTAGTAATTAATTATATTATTAGTAGGTTGACTGCCTCATGGGTCTAGCAGTCGCAATCACCACTGTTTAACATAAGGTCCTGGGTCCGATTCCCGGGTCGGGCAAAATGTTATTGTGGTTTTCCATCTGCTAATGGAATGTTACCGTAGCAGCCTGAAGTCTAGAGAAATGCCGGTTAGATCCCGAGCACATCCGGTCAAAAGTCCGAGCAAAGCCGATTAAAGTCCGAGCAAATCCGGTTTAGTCCCAGCAATGCCGGGCAGCGCCGATAAAGTCCGAAAAATGCCGGAAAAGTCACAGCAAAGCCGGTTAAAGTCCGAGCAAATCCGGTTAAGTCCGAGCAATGCCGGGCAACGGAAACTGGATATGGTGCAGCAGAATATTTCAATAATATAATTTATACCTATCCATTATTATTATTGTGATGTGGATGACTGCGGTCATCTGCTGTTGCTCGCCCGGGTAGGTAGTGCGCTCCTTTGGGTGCCTGTCGTGTCCCCTGGCTTGGTGCTGGAGGTTACAGTTGCGCTGCCCGCAGTGACGGGCCGTCGCGGAAAGGAAACCTACCCAAATATAAACAAATAATTAATATAACATATTTTTAACACCACAAATGCTGACAAATAATTATTATTTTATCATCTACTTACCCAACGTGTCTTGCTTTCTTGTTTCCGTGACGTACCGGATCGGGGTTGCGCGGTGTAACTCTGTCCAATCATCCAAATGCGGGATACATAGATGGTCTTCGTATGCATAATGAGATTTTAGTTCCACTCCATCAAAGAACTGAATAAGAAGTAATATAATAGTTAGTACTGTGTAAAATGATACACCCACTTGTTTCGATGTAGATACTTTACTTGTCATAAAATGTAAGATCTTTATAATGTAATAAGCACACTCACCTCGTATTATTTCATTCATGTATACTTGTTTGTTTTAATTACATGTTATATTTCACTGTAATCTAGCACCTAATTAGTTTTAGTTTTTTTTTTATAGAAAGTAGGTACCTTATAAAATACAAAATAAAGAACAAATTATCCGTTTGTTTTGTCTTGCACCGATGCACGCGGCCGCTCGCAGTGACTGTGTGCGCCGTGTGGCGGGGGTAATGCACAAACTTAATGCATCTCCCGCGGTAAGCCCGTTCGGTTTGTATTTTGTAGGTACTTCTTATTATTATTATTATTTATGCATAGGTTATTGATCGTAGAATATTATTTCAAACTCATACGACAATAAAAGATTTATGTAAATATACAGGACACATTACTTATGTTTGTATGTTCACCTCTCAACCAGGTCCTGTTGAAAATCAGCGTCAGGCAACGCCAGTTGTCTGACATATTGCTGAACAGGGCCTGATTGGCACTGCCGTGAGTCACACAGTATGATTGTTAGTTTTAAGTTTTAGTTTTAAGTTTATTTTCATAATTGTGTAGGTAACTTAATTTGTGGTACGTGCCAATAAACGATTTTTCTTTCTTTATTTCTTTCTTTCAAAAGTCCGAGCAGCGCTGGTAAAGTCCGTAAAAAGTCGGCAAAGTTCAAGCGAAGCCGGAAAATACCGAGCGAAAGCGGAAAGGTCCGAGCAAAGCCGGAAAAGTCCGAGTAATGCCGGATAAATCCGAGCAAAACCTGTTAAAGTCCGAGCTTCCAAGAAAAAAATTATTACAAAAAAAAAAGTTAAAAGGTCAAAATGTACCCGTTGTGGTAGTGAAAATCACCCATCATATGATTTAAGGTAGGACATAAAGTGTATTAAGTGCGGCTGGATTGGTCACTTCCAAAAGTATTGGCTGAGTAAGCGGAAGAGAGGACATAGCGACAACAAGCCTGATCCGTCTAATAAGAAACGGAAACTATACTCGAAGCAAAACACTAAATCAGAAATTGATTACATTTTCCACTTAGACGAAGACAATGTTGTTAATTGTAAAGTAGGTGGAGTAAACTTGGATATGTTGATAGATTCAGGTAGTAGATGTAACGTAATAACCGATAAGACTTGGCAGTTTCTGAAAGAAAATGAGGTATATGCCACCAATCAAATCAAAAAGCCGAACAAAATTCTGCTACCTTATGGCAACAAGAAACCTTTGGACGTCATGGGGTGCTTCGACACAACTATATCGGTGACTGGCAAAAGCAAAAATACCACTGTTTATGTCATCAGGAACGGTACGCGTGACCTATTGGGTAAAACTACAGCAATCGAATTGGGAGTGCTACAGATAGGTCTTCATATCAAAAGAGTTGAAGCAAAGACTGTAGTAGTCTTTCCGAAGTTCAAAGGAGTAACTCTTCAGATTCCAATAGATAAAACTATTAGGCCCGTAGTTCAGCCGTACAGGAGAGTACCTATTCCACTGGAAGAAAAGTTTACCAAGAAGTTAGAAGAACTCTAGGAAGCTGACATTATCGAAGAAGTAAACGAACCTTCACCGTGGGTGAAAGAAGATGGTCAGTTACGTATATGTATTGATATGCGAAGGGCTAACGAAGCGATCATAAGGGAAAACCACCCACTTCCTACAATGAACAAAATACTGCCGAATTTTCGTCAGGCCAGATTCTTCTCTAGGCTTGACATATAACAAGCTTTTCACGAGCTCGAAATAGACAAAGATTGTAGATATATTGCTACTTTTAGTACCAGCAAAGGGCTATTCCGTTATAAAATACTGATGGTTGGCATTTCCTGCGTCCCAAAAATGTTTAAAAAATCCTTGAAAAGATGTTGTTAGGATGCGAAGGAACATTCAATTTTATAGATGATATTATTGTATATGGGGCGACAGAGAAAGAACATGATGAGCGATTGACAAAAGTGCAAAGGGTTTTTAAAAACTGAGGTTCTGTTAAATGAAAAAAAATGCATTTATAAAACAAAAATAATCGAGTTTCTCGGTCACGAACTTACAGAAGATGGAACGAAAAATACTTAAAACTAGTCGACAACCAAGAATGATTGAAGAGGTACAGAGTTTCCTCGGTCAGGTTAATTTTGTGGGGAAGTGGATTCCGAATTTGGCAACACTAACTGACCCCCTCAGAGAATTGTTAAGGTTAGGGCTCGGGAAATCGGCAAGTATTATCAAAACAAAGCATTCGAGGCTCTAAAACATAGCTTGACGAAGATACAATGCCTTGGGTATTATAATGTCAGCGACCAAACGCAAGTAATTGCCGACGCGTCACCGGTAGGATTAGGTGCCGTCCTAGTCCAAGTAGGTATAGAAGGTCCTAGAATAATCGCTTACGGGCACAAAGCCCTTACCGATTGCGAAAAAAGATATTGCCTTTGAAAATTGATATTGAGAAGGAAGCATTAGCATTAGTTTGGGCTGTTGAACATTTCAAAATATATCTGCTTGGCAAGGATTTTGAGCTCATAAGCGATTATAAGCCGTTAGAAATATTTTTTGGACGGCACTCAAAACCTTGTGCAAGAATTGAGCGGTGGGTACTTAGATTACAAGCATATAGATTCAAAGTTATCTACCGCCCAGGTAAATCTAATATTGCTGACCCCATTTCCAGACTATGTCAAATTGTCCAGCTAAACCATTTGAAAAAAATATAAACCAAAATTATATAAACCAAATTATTTCATATTCTCGACCCATCGCGGTTTCCCTTATTGAAATTGAAACATCATCATCAGCAGATGATGAGATGTTTCAATTGTATGTGATGAGATTTCAAAAGTAAAAAACGATATTTTCAGTAAAGATTGGCACGAATCCGTTAATATTTTTAAACTCATACAAAACGGACTATGTTTTTATGGAGATATTTTTCTGCGGGGTACTAGGATAGTCATACCAAAAAATCTTCGCCAGTGAGTACTGGAAGCGGCCCACGAAGGACACCCTGGTATTCAATGAAAGGTCGTTTAAGAACAAAGTTGTGGTGGCCTAGGATTGACAGAGACGCAGAGCGCGTAGTCAAAGATTGCTGAGGATGCACTCTAGTATCGGCTCCTAATCCACCACACCCGATGAAAAGACGGTTATTACCGGAAGAGTCATGGGTAGATGTAGCGGTTGACTTTCTAGGGCCTCTTCCTAGTCGAGACTACATATTAATACTTGTAGATTATTATAGAAGATATAAAGAAATTATGGTCATGCAAAGTATTACTGCTCTCGATACTATTAAAGTCCTAAAATATTTTTTTCAAGGCTAGGTTGCCCTACAACCTTAACATGTGACAATGGCAATCAATTTACGAGCGAAGCTTTCCGAAATTTTTGCAAAGAATGTGGCATTGTCGTAAATAATACAGTTCCGTATTGGCTCCAAATGAATGGTGCAGTTGAAAGAGAAAATCGAGATGTTTTAAAGAGAATTAAAATAAGCCAGGCAGACAAAAAAAAACTTGAAAGAGGATATTCTTGATTACTTGATAATGTATAATAGTACACCCTACTCTGTTACAGGCAAATCACCATCGGAACAATTTTTTAAAAGACGCTTCCGAGACAAAATACCGTTCACCCCAGATGTAGTGTATAAATTGATAGATACTGAGATGAGAGATAGGGATATGGTAATGAAAGAAAAGGGGAAAGAATATGGGGACAGGAAAAGAAGAGCTACTGATTCTAATTTGGAGATAGGGGCAAAAGTACTGGTCAAGAATTTAATTATGGATAACAAATTGACGCAAAACTTTAATCCTGTCTCTCACACAGTAACGCGAGTTACCGATGGTGACATTCATGTACGGAATGAGGAAACAGGCAAAGAATATCGTCGAAATGTAGTACATTTAAAGAAAATAAATGATTCGTGGCAAGTTGTGGACAACCACATTGATTTTAGGCCAGAAACATTGGATACTGAAAATTAGAAATGTTGATTGTAGTTTATAATTTGTTAAGTACTCATTTGTAATATCTTTAAATCATTTCATTGTAAAATAAAGAAGGGATGTAGTGTACGAAGTCAGTCACACGCCACGCCGAGCGTGAGCGGACGTGCGCAAGCAGTGTGCAAGACGAGTCTATCCCGACCAATCAGTCAAAGGTGTGTTTCATTGAACCAAAGAACACTACAGTGGTCACCTCAGTTGTAGGTGCCGACTTTATGATATTCGTTGGTTTTTATTTTTTTGAACATGACAAGTAGTACAGCGCAAACGTTAAGGGTAGTTACTATAGAGACCTACTCTGCCATCAAAAAGTAAACACCCTTCGGGATCCCTAGCATTCTCTATGGCAACGCCGTTTTAACAAAAAGATAAATTTTTGATTAGACTATTTTCAATTGAGAAACCCCTCACAAGCGAACTCACGCAAACTCTGTAAGCAAGAACCTTAGTTACTCTAGTGGATGTCATCAGTGTGATCACCAACTGACCAGTAGCTAGGTAACAAAGGACCTTAGGACCCCTGCAGCCAAAGGTAAGTAGATAAACCCCTGTTGGTGATTGACATCCTACGAGATGTGGTGGTCGTAGTCCTTTGGCATCGTTTGACCCGGTGTGAGTCAAACGCTAGCTAGCTAGGCCTACGGGACTACCTACTGCGGATTCTTCCACTTCATAAAACGCAACATGAAGTGACAGATTAAGAATATGACAGTGACATTGATGACATAACAATTGACAAGACAGAAAACTATTATTATACAAAAAAAACGAGAAATTAGGAATAACTGCGAAATTATAGAAAAGGATGGCTAATTATCTACTGAAAAACACAATACACAAGAACTACCTGGACTACCAAAAAGAAGAAACGAGGAAGACCTATTTTCTGGCCACAGTCCGTTTGTTTTTTGTTGCGGTTTTGTATTGTCTCTCATAAGTAATTTGTGAAATTAAACTTGGAATTGAGAGGTAAAACTTTGTGTCTTTATTTTCACGACTACCACTATACAATACAACACAAAGCTAAACACAATACAACATATATGACTATCTCTAACACAGTCTAGAAGAGTACTGCCAGCCCCTTCCGTGCGGTAACCCGGCCGGCAAGCCTAAAATGCCACGTCAATAATCTTGCAACATTGTGTCACTACAATATTCCTCCCCTATCTTTTAATTTTAATAAATTAAAATACACTTGACAGTATTCCTCAGGATTACTGTAGTGACACAATGTTGCAAGATTATTGACGTGGCATTTCCAAAAATCTAAATCAAATATTTTTATTTTACATAGGCCTACATGGGCACTTATAAAACGTCGACAAAAGGTGCACGGTTCGGGTTAGTCGTTTCTTATGGAGAAGAACCGCCAAGAAACTCCATGGTTACTCTTTTATTTTTTTTTGTGTTTACAATATTTCCATGTTACAGCATTAGTACTTGGATATGGGGGGACAACGTAGGCCCGACAATATGTCGTACGAAATTAAAAAAAAAAACAACAAAAAAAATAATGTACGAAATAAAAAGTTAACAAATGTTAACAATCATCTAGAAATCTAGAAAGCCTACAATGTTCACACATTCAAAATCGGTAAAAGAATCTATACAAAGGTAAAAAAAAAAACACAACACTAAATTTAACATGTGGCACAAATACTGTTATCAGTGCTGTAACTATTCTTAGCAAAGGGCTATAATGATGATTGAAAAATATTGTAAAAAGTCTAATTAAAAGAGAAAAAAAATGAGATTGAGAATAGTTAGAGATATCCATATATTTGTGCCGTTTATGAGTTACCGAGGGAAGCCGCATGCGCAGAGGGTGTCAAAGCCAAAATTTTTATCTTCAACGTAGTCCTTGATTTTTAACCGACTTTCGAAAAAGGAGGAGGTTCTATGTTCGACTTCTTGTAAGGTTTTTTTTTTTTTTTTATGTATTTTCACCGATATCTCCGTCAATTGTGGACCGATTTAGAAAATTATTTTTTTGTTTGAAAGAGTATGTTCCGAAATTGGTCCCATTTTAATTTGGTGAAGATCTGATGAAGAGCTTTGAAGATAAACAACAGAACTCTTCAATAAATAACGGAAAATCTCTCGGGACTGCTGCAATCGCATGTCTGTTTATTGTTTATACCATTTCATAACATAACATCACGCCAGTACGCTCTTAAGCGGTAAGCAGATCTCTCATTTGATCGGTTTTGTTCAAGTTTCATGATGTTCGGGTAATCTATTCTGGCGTTATAGGAAACTTACTAAACAACTTGCCTATTAGGTAGGTAAAACTAAAAAGTGAAAAATAAAAAACTTTTTTACAAAAAAATACTACCGACTTCCAAATAAGAAAACTACAAAGTGAAAAATAACTTTATTTTTGGAAGTCGGTGTCCGTAACGCAACAAAATGGTACCTACGAATGACACCGACTTCCAAATAAGAAAACTACAAAGTGAAAAATAACTTTTTTTTAAAAAGTTTTATTTTATTTTGAACGTACATCGTGAAACAGTGGAATAATCCCTAGACTACGTTTGTATGGAAGAATTTTCGACTAGTGTAACCTTAATTATAAAAATCCGTCTAGTGGTTCGAAAAAAAAACTTTTTTTACAAAAAAATACTACCGACTTCCAAATAAGAAAACTACAAAGTGAAAAATAACTTTATTTTTGGAAGTCGGTGTCTTTCGTAGGTACCATTTTTTTGCGTTATGGACACCGACTTCCAAAAATAAAGTTATTTTTCACTTTGTAGTTTTCTTATTTGGAAGTCGGTAGTATTTTTTTGTAAAAAAAGTTTTTTATAATATGCTTTTTTAATAAAGACACGTTTGATGTAGTTTTTGAACTTTCTATCGGTCAGTTCTATAACTGACTTAGGCAACTTGTTATAAAAGCGTATACTGTTTATAAGAAAAGAGTTGCTAGTTTTCGTTAATCTAAATTTGGGTATTACAATTTCGTGCTTACTGCGTGTATTTAAATTATGAAAGTCACTTCTAGTTTTGAAAAGCCCTCGATTTTTGCGGACATACAAAATACATTCCAAAATATAAAGTGAAGGTAGAGTCAGAGATTTCAGATAAGTAATTCTTTCAATTTTAATGTATTAAAATTATATAAAAAGTGGTTTTTTATTTAATAACTACCTTTTTCAGTAAAATAACATCATTTAGTTTCTACTACTTATTAGATATAGTTCACGTTTACACAACTTGTTTTGCTTATCTGCAAATTCTCGACTATGATAACTAAGTATCATGTTGCATGTTGACCTTGGTTGTAGTCTACACAGTTAATAATGTGTTTTGCTTTTACAAATTATAATCGCAGCTATTATGCTACGTTTTCACATAATATTACCTTATTACTATAATCTACACAATATACTTTAGCTTGCCATTTGTATTTTCAATAGAAGATCGATATGTATGAACTTCTTGTACTGGGCTCTGCTGATGTGACGTTTGTTGAACCACCCTTCCTTGTTCCAGGGATGAAACAATATCTTTCACCAGAACCTTTTTGACCAGTTTACCACAGCATTTGCATCCCGTCCATGCGATGATTGCAACAATGCCAATGATAATTAATGTGGTTAATATGCTGTACATTTCTACCCTTCCTTCGAACTTTGCACTGCCGTTTTTCGCGCCACTTTGGTTTATAATCACTGCCGAATTTTCACTTTGCCAGTTACCCACGGTAAGAGGTAATTTATAATTGGCGTTCGTCTATTGGAATTACTTCTTTGAAATGACTTATACTAACTAAAATAATATTAATTTGTTGTGCTAGTAGTCTACTTATTGATTTGCTTACTTATCTAAATAAGTAAGCCATACATTGTTACTGTTGGTACTATAAGGGCTTAAAATAATGAATTAACATTTTTCAAATTAATATTTTTGTTTACATTTTATTTTTGCGGACACCTGCTGTACAGGGCCGACTTTATATGTCACTTATTATTTCATACATTTAATGATTCTAAGGGTGGTTGTCATGCTCAACATTCTACCATAAATAATAACACCCCATTGGAATCCACAATGTTTCGCATGACAACGCCATTCAAATAACTATTATAATAAAATACGTGTTAAGTCTACTTAACTTAATGGGCGTTTCCTTTCACATTGGTACCAACTATGTTCCGTTTGCATTCGTTCTTATTCGTCAAAAAATCTTACTCTTTTATTGACGCGACCACTGCGAGTGACTATCTGTTCTTTATAAACATGTTCTTTATATGTTGTTGTTGTTTTTGGTTCTTCGGATTTTTCTTTTGTTACTTGGGGTTTTGTTTTTTTTATATTACTATTACTTTGTATGTTGTGTGCTGTAATTTCTTTACTGTTGTTTTCCTCACATTCGTCTAATATAAACGCGGGTTTAAGTCGATCAATTGAAATACAAGCTTGCCTATCCGCTATTTTGACAACGTAATTTTTCTCTTTCCTACTTATGACTCGGTATTGGCCATCATATGGCGGTTGTAGCGATTTACGCACTGTATCATTGCGTACGAAAACATATTTAAAAGTTTCGAGTTCCGGATGTATGAACGTAGATCGTACCTTATTTGCTCTATTATGGGGTGTAAAATTTCTTAACGTCTTTTTTAACTCCTCTACATAGTTCATACTTTGGTTTTGTGGTTGAGATTGTACAAAAAAATCTCCTGGTAACCTAATTGTGCGCCCGTATACCATCTCTACGGCGCAGCGCTGTGTCCCGTGTCGCTTCTAATGGCTGTGCGCAAACCGAATAAAACAGTAGGTAACTCTTTAAACCACGATTCTGTTTTAATTCTAGCCATTAATGATGCTTTGAGTGACCTGTGCCATCTGTCCACCATCCCGTTACTTTGTGGATGATAAGCTGTTTTCCTAATCCTTTCGATTCCCATTACTTTCATTAACTGGCAGCATCGTATAATGAGACCTTTGAATATATAGAAATATTTACGTGCTCCCAGGCAAAATTTCGGAGACTTCTATATGAGACTTTGTCAACTATTTGATTTAATGATATGTTTTTCTTTACTATGTAAGTTTTTATTTTTATATAATTTTATAGGCGTCGCACATCCCCGCGGGAGCTGTTGTGGCTGGGGTGAGTGTGTTTGCGATACGGTTTTTTATTTAAGATGTCATGTTCATTTTATAATAAAAATGCATATACCTGCCCAGTTATTTCGCAATCACACTTACTTTGTCAGATTGGCTTTTTGCGGAGAGTGTGATATGTAATGCATGTGTGGCTACTTTCTAGCGACCTATAGTTTTATTAATTTTTGTTAACCTGTGAACAATGCTGTGGGCTGCAGTATCATGTATACAAAACTATTTTACATTTCGTATGTTTTATGCTATAATGTAGTTGCTTACTGTTCCTTATTTTAATAAAATAAAATAAAAAAATAACTGATTAAACAAATTACACTCAAATTGTCTTCCTTGATCTCTAGTGATTTTGATTGGACACCCATAATGCGTGTACAACAATCATAGAGTGACTTGGTGATATTTTCCGCGGTAATTTCTTTCAATGGTATGGCTCCGGCCATTTAGTAAACCTATCAATTATAGTCAGCAAATATCCATATCCCTCTTCTGTCGTGGATAACGGACCTACTGTATCAATATGAATGTGTTCGAACTGCCCGCACTTCGCGAAAACCCCTAATTCGGATACGGTGTGTCTTTGTATTTTTGCCCTTTGACATGCTATGCAAGTTTTTGCCCATTTGCCTATATCTGCATTCATGTCGGGCTAAAAGTACTTTTGTGTAATTAACTTCTTTGTTGCCCTAATGCCGGGGTGATATTATGTATGTTATTAAAGGCAGTGCGTCTGAATTGTTTAACTTGTTGTTGTAACACCGCACCTTCGCACGTATTCGATGCGTCGTCGCACATAAGGGCTATAGGTACCCCGCTTCGTGGGTGGGACAATATAACTGCGCTTTTTAAGCTAGCCTTCCATTGTTCGAATGCCTGGTTGGATTTATCATCCCACTGTACTACTGTCTTATCGCGTTTCTTCGAATGATGTATAAACTTAGTGAGGCTCATTTGTGTCTCTACTGCTTTGTTTGTGAGTCTTCATATATCTTTAATAACTTATGTTTTAAGGCCTCGTATCTGCCTGTCTCTGGGGGATTAGCCAAAAAATCTGCTAGCTGGACTATGGTGTCGCTGTTCAGTTTTGACACCACCAGGTCGAATTTTGAGTAGTCTCCTAATTTCTGCTGTGCCAGTGTCGCTTCTGTTTTGATGAACCATACTCGAGGAAGTTCTGTCCAGAATTCAGAAATCCTTGCTGTCATCGATAATGACGACCCCAACCGTCATCTTGCACATATTAGTCTTGACATCAAATTATAAAGTTCTTTCACAGGGGTCACCAATTTTGTATTGTCTCTTATGTAATTTGTGAAATTAAACTTGGAATTGAGAGGTGAAACTTTGTGTCTTTATTTGCACGACTTCTTATGGCTAAACACAATACAACATATATGACTATATCTAACACAAACTAGAAGAGTACTGCCGGCCCCCTCCGTGCGGTAACCCAGCCGGCAAGCCTAAAAAGCCACGTCAACAATTTTGCAACATTGTGTCACTACACGGCTATCCTTCCCACTGCAACTGGTTGAAAAACGCCCGGCTCCGGCTGTCCAGAGACCTGCTCCGGCTGGGCGGCCATCAGCTTCGACTGTTGCGCGATATGTTGAGCTCGGCTAAAGAAGTCACTCGATGCTGAGATCCTTTCGAATCAAGGACGAACACAGTTCTCTCCGAGGTCCAACATTGGCTCACTCCAAATTTGTCCTGCGCCGCCATAAAGTCGTTGTACCTGGCTTTAGTGAGGTACTCCGACATTGTTATACCGGACCCCTTCAAATCAAATCAAATATAATAATTTATTTGCATAATACAGGCTAGTAGAGTGTTACAAATAATTGTGTGCTAATGGTGTGCAAATTAATACAAGTTTAGATTCACAATATAAGTAGAGTTACAATTAATTTCATTTCAAACATTGCATTATTTAAATTACAAATTAAAATGTCAGATTAATTATTAATGTTAAGTTCCATTCTATGATTATGATATAGGTCATATTAAGTTGTGGAAATTCATAAAGTCAGATTTATTAAATACAGATCATATTAAATTATTATTAGAATGACATATAACCTCCTTCGTGCTACCGATATTTATCTATGATATTGACAACCATCAATCGTCACTTGAAATGTTTTAATTGTGTGTCATTCATTACTTTATTTACGACTTGATTTCTGTAGTTAATAAAAGCCAAGTTATTTATTTGGTGGTTTATTCCTAATGTGTCAATTTTATTAACTACACACAACTATGTCTGATAAGAAGAAAGAACCGGAAAAAACATGCTCTTTAGCCAGGTATTTTCGACCTGATCGATTCGACGTGGAACCTAATGCAGCGGGAGAACAGTGGGCTCATTGGCAACACACCTTTTCAAACTTCTTGATTGAAGAAATACCTGCTGACGTCACGGATTCAATAAAACTTAAATTACTAGCAAACTATTTAACTGCAAACATTTACATACACATTAAAGATCGTCAAACTTATGGTGACGCTATTTCGGTTCTGAATAAAACGTATCTTAAGCCCCAGAACGAAATCTTTGCTCGAGATGTCCTCGGCGCGCGAAAACAAAACATGAAGAAACAATTACTGAATATTGTCGCGCTTTATAACTTCTAGCGCAAAATTGTAATTTCAAATCTGTCTCCGCCGATGAACATAGAAACCAAGCAATAAGGAGCGCTTTCATCGCAGGAATTATTTCAGCGAAAATAAGAGAGCGGTTAGGTACTCGAAAACTCAACGCTTTCGATGGATGAAGTCTTCAACCAAGCCTTCGTCCTTGAAACAGCTGAAAAAGACCCTTGTAAGAGGCTTTTAAATGCTTTACCAGTGAATGTCCCACGAAAAGAACAACCTCAACACCTAATACCGAGTTCAAACAATGCAGCGGTTTCGTCCTCACCTCCTCCATTTGCAAGGCGCTGCTTCTTTTGCGGTGGAAAAGTGCATCAAAGGGTTAAATGCCCAGCATTCCACGCCTATTGTCAATTTTGTTCTAAGAAGGGACACTTCGCTTCAGTTTGCCGTTCTCGCAACAACTCTTCAACTAGCAATGCTATTTCTTGTCCGAGTCCCCCTGTTCCCGTCGAATATATGCAGTCACCAAGTTCTTCTCAAACGATAAGCACTGTTAACTCAGCTGCATCACCGTCCAGCTTGGTAAAAGCTACGATTTCCATCACCGTTAATCATACTCGTGCCGATGCGTTGATAGATACTGGGAGCTCGGTCAGCTTTATTGATCGCAACATAGCGCGAATGAACCTCAAGCAACGACCTTGTAAACAAACAATAAATCTGGCTTCGCTAAACCATACATCACATGTCGACGGACTATGTTTCGTAACGCTTGAAATTAACAAAAACATATACAAACAGCGACCTCTTCTCATAACTAACAACTTGTGTGCAGATGTTGTGTTGAACTTGTTGAACACGACATTCTTAAAGATCACGCCAAGCTAGAATTTCAATTCGGAAGTACCAGGGATCCTCTACAAGTGTGCGTTAGGAAGCTTCAGTTCCACCAGCATCTGTCTTTACGCACTTATCTGCCGACATCACGCCTATTGCCATTAAATCTAGACGTCATAATAAAGATGAAAAAGAATTCATCCAAGCCGAGATATCAAAGTTTTTAGAAGAAGGAATAATTGAACTGAGCGTATCTCCATGGCTGGCTCAGGACCTTGTCACGGGAGATGGAACTCATCGAAGAAGGATGGTAGTCGACTATTCAAGAACAATCAATAAATTTACGTACTTGGACGCCTCATCATTTCAGCCGAAAGACGTCCACTGCTGGACATAGGCCTCCCCCAGGCGTCGCCACCCACTTGGACGCCTACCCAATTCCAAATATTGAAAAAATCGTGACGAAAGTGGCTAAGTTTAATTATTTTAGCCAAAAAGATTTAAAAAGCGCTTACCATCAAGTGCCTATTATAGAATGGGAAAAAAATTATACGGCTTTTGAAGCCTGTGGCAAATTATACCAATTCAAAATAATTCCATTCGGCGTAACTATCGGAATCGCTGCCTTTCAACGTACACTTGAACACATTATCGGGCAAGAAATTTTACAAGGAACATTTGCGTATCTTGATGATGACACGGTTTGTGGTAAAGATAAGGAGAAACATGAAAAAAACTTACGACTGTTCATGGCTGCAGCAGAGGTGCACAAACTAACACTAAACGAACAAAAATGTAATTTTGGCAAAACGTCTATTAGCCTCTTGGGCTATACTATTCACAACAATATAATAGAGCCTGATAAAGACAGACTTGATCCACTGTTAAAACTGCCACCACCACATAACGCCGCTAAACTCAAACAAGCTCTTGGTCTCTTTATTCACTACGCCAAATGGATACAAATATTCTCCAAAAAATACATCCTCTCGTCAGCAACGTAAACTTCCCATTAAGCGAAAGCGGAAGGCGTAATTTTGATCTATTAAAATGTGATATTGTGAAGGATGCATTAGTCACCATAGACGACAAAGAAACTTTAATAAAAAAAATCTTTATTCAGGTAACTTTTCTAAACCCATTTTACATTCAATATAAACATCAGATTCAGAATAATAAAAATAATATCAGATAAATAACGGTCAAAACATAAAGCAATTTCAAATCAAGTCACAAGTAAAGTCAAAGCAAAATGAAGTAAAGTAATGTCAAATCAAAACAGAATAAATTACATTCGTTACAAAAATAATAATAAAATAATTAAAAAAAAGTATCAGTACCTTCTCTCCGGCATTGGCGCAGTGACATGTCTGTCAGAACAATGCCGGAGGAAAGGACAATCCAACCTTGCCGCGATCATCGCTAGGACGGTGTTCGAACTGGCCCGTACCCTGCACGCCGTAGAAGCTGCGCGCTTGCGCATAACCGCGTGAAAACCATCGGTGTGTGCCTCTGCGAACATATCTGAGGCACTACAATATCGGGGCAGCCCCATCACCGCCCTAAATGAGTTATTGTATTACACCCATATGGCATTTAAGCTTCTTTTGGTGTTGTGAGCCCAAAGACTACACGAGTACAGTGATGTGAAAAAGGCTCTAATAGCGTAAGCTTTACTTTGTTCGAACATCGGGCGAATCTGCGAGCAACCATATTGGCTTTCATAGATAACGCCCTTTGTGCCCGTTCCATATCTGCATCGTCCTTGAGGACGCCAGTCAATATATGCCCAAGATATTTGAACTGCTCAACTCTTTCCAGAGGAGCACCATTCAATGTAACTGGAGGTAAGTTCTCGGGATATTTTGCACTGGCGGTCCCAAAGACCATCCATTGGCTCTTTTTTACATTATATAATAATCCATGGCCACAGGCATATTCCTCGCAAGTCTGCAACAATTTCCTCAGGCCACAGACCGACGCGCTTAACAGCACCATATCGTCAGCATAACTCAAATTGTTGACACACACACCGTCAATGTGGCAGCCGACATGCCGACTGCTGAGCGCTGCGATCAGACCGTTCAAATATAAATTAAACAAGGCAGGGGATGTTAAGCCACCCTGTCTAACTCCACACTCGAGCTGATACGTATCCGACATTGCCCCCGCCCACCTGACACTATTGGACTGGTGCTGAAACCAAAGACAAAGATATTTTATTTCAAGTACGCCACCAAGCGGCACTTTTGAACGTTAGGTATAGTACGACATAAAAGAGTAGAAATTAAATATTTGGGAACTAATCGTTTTCATTTTCTGGCAACATCTAAAATGAGTACTTTAGTTGTCAATTTATCTCGATCGGATTCGATTTTCGTAAGAATTTTGGTTTTTGTGTGATATTTCTGAGTGTGGACAGAAAAACAGTGGCAAATCATGAATAAGGTAATTCGTGGAGGTGCCCGTGATATAGTTTACAAAGTTTATATGTGGTGTATAGCCGAATTCCAAGCTGGGAAGCTTCTATGCAACTTAGAAGATGTTTACCATCGTACAGCAGATTTTACTGGTAAGTAACTATTGAAAGTTACGCTGAACGTTAATTACAAACGATTAATACATTCAGGGAGCTAAATTTTCGAACCACATATTATTTACAAATTATTTGTCTACAATTTTTGAGGTTATGCTAAGGTAAACAAATACCGTTGTAGTTATAGCGCGACTTAACAACGTTGATAGTAAGGCAAAAACAATTAATGTAATTTATTGCAGATACGACTTTTTTTTTTCCTATGCCATATTTGTTGATGCAATCGACTAAATGGAAAGAAACAATTTTAAAACATATTCACGTTTATTTACCGCGGAACTTCTTTCGTCGGACTGACAGTGATTCTTTTTTTTGCTTGTTTTAGGTGTTTCTGTAAGCACAGTGCACAGAATCGTGCAACACGGCATTGAAAACGGTGGGAAATTCTCAACACCAGCTAAACACATGAAGGGTCGTCCCATGGTGCAGACAGCAGTGACGAAGAGAGTGGTTCAGAAATCAGTGACGAATCAATACCAGAGCCTAAAATAGACTACACGAACTTAAGTGATCCCATGGAAGGTGTTGAGTATTTAGATTTTGATTTATTAGATTAGTTTAGTTTATTAATTTTAGTTTTTATCTGAGTTTATATGGAAAGCAGTTGATTATTAAAAGTACTCATTTTCTGTGAAATTGTTGTTTTATTACTACTACATATTAAATGTTTAATAAATATACTTATTTAATATATTTACTCATTTTTTATACCCAATAAATAAATAATACTATTCAAGTATCAAGATCAGCTGGGTCGTTCTAACTGGGTTGCTATCTGAGCGATTGTGGCGCCCTCATTTAATTTCTACTCTTTTATGTTGCACTGTACATTAAAATTTACAAGTTATAAAAGTTGATTCTACCGTGCATTCGGAAAGTAGCTTGTTATGGAGAAGAATGCACAAGAAACTCCATACTTACTCTTTTAAAGAAAATGTTTTTTAACAATATTTAGTTACATAAGTACATACATTAATAAATTCACATATGTGAGGAAAATGCACCCAGAATAGCACTACACACTATACTACGTACAGGCATAAAGTAATAAAAGTACTCACACATGTACTGTGCAGTTATATAATAGATGCTAGAAAAGCATTAACATCCGAAGCAGTTAAGTTATGACCAATCCCAACTGACGGCGTCCGTTCACGAACATGACGCATGAATGTCACCACCCAGCTCAACCATAATGAAGGACATTTGAGAGAGCATGACACACTCAACTGCCAGGGCACACACAAGTCAACGAACGACACACAGGTACAGTAAATGTTAGATTTACAGTTGGGTACATAGTACTCACACACGTGCCGTGCAGTTATACAATACTAAGGAAATTGAGTTTATACAATACAAATATATTCATTCAGTCTACAGCAGTTCCAACAATACTTCAAAACAATAATGTTCTGCATATCACTTGTTTTTGCGCCCTAGTGGATGTTGAGCAGGAATAGCATTTAGTCAAGCATTTTTATCAGTGATGTAATCCCCCAACTTATAATATGCCAGCCTGCATAGTGTGCGTTTTATACAAGTTTTAAATTTCGTCTCGTTCAGCTCAAGAATGTGGGGAGGAATTTTCTTCTTCTTTCTTTATTTCCGCGTTGGGAAATCCTCATTGGATGTCCTGGCGGAGGGGTCTGTCAGACTCGTACTGACTAAAACCACGATACTTCCGCAACCCCCAGATAGTGCCGGCCCGCCTCTGCGGGCCTCGATCTCGGGTTGGGGGGAAGTGAGGTGTTTGCCCCCCCCCCCGCAACGTCTTAGAGGGGCGCGCGTGGAAAACTACGCGCCACCATCTCGGGTCCAGACGTGTGGGGGACGACGGACGTCCCCAAGTCCGTCACCCTAGGATCCATTTAGGGGGGCTGAAAGAGGGCGTTGTCCGCCCTCCACCGACGACGCCCGGCGCGTCTGCTGTGGATCGGGTGAGCGGATGAAATCTCCCTCTCCGCAGCCTCCTTCTGCGAGACAACTGTTTCGCAGAAGGATACCACCGCGTCCCAGGACTCTTCACTGCCGACCATAGACTCGACTACGGCTGGCAGCGACAGGTCACTGCCCACTTCTGAGATGAGGGCACGGCGTGGCTCCTCCCAAGCGGCACACTCTGCCAGCGTATGACGCGCCGTGTCCTTCCGGCAGACGACGCAGTGGTGAAGTACGCAAGCCGCCTCGTAGGAGATCGTGCAATAAATACCCCCTGATGACTCTGACGGCCATCGCTCTCTGCGGCTTCTGGTTTTATTAGGTGTTGTAAACAAGCCAATTATCCACTTCATACCATGGTATAGTTTTGGGTCAGTCATTCCTATAGTTTGGACTCTCAAGGCTCTTAAAATTTTGGTTACGTGACTGTATTTAAAAAATCCACTGTTTTTACACCCTGTATTTTAGCCTTTTATTCAGATCAACTAGGTAATCGTAAAAATTCAAAACTAAATATAGTCTAAAGTTTGTTGCAGGTCTATTTGCCGACTGGCAAAGGATTTTTCTACCAATATTACCGAATTTAAACTTCTTTATTGATCCCATTACGGAAATGCTAAACATATAAATACATAAATAAAAATGCAATCCGTTGTGACGTTATTTGGCTGATTGAGATAGATAGAACCGAAGAGCTGAAGCGTTCACGGTAGAATAAATTTTTATTCCATGTAAATTCTAAATTATGACATTCAAAAGTGCCGCTTGGTGGCCTAGAAGAAATAAAATATCTTTGTCTTGTCTTTTGTTCGCTATCCGCCACAGCACCCACCAGCTTCGCAAAGAGACCCGCATCAAGACCAAATGTGACAGCTTTCACAACAACAATCGCCTTCTTATACGAAATCGAACTATGGAGGTCCAAAGTCCAAGATCTACTGTATCTTTTGAACCGTGACATGGCCTGTCTTAAAGATGTGAAGGAATCAACTGAAAGGGAGCTGGAAGAACTAAACCTCCCTCTTCCGGTCTGCTTCGAATGTCTTGACTAACAGGGATAAGCTTGGAGTTGACTAACAATCACACCGATATGGAGCTAACAAGGAACTCTGCGTAACAATTAGCAGAAATAAAATGTTGATAGATCTCTATAAATAGCTATAGCCTAGTATCAAAGGATACTTTTTAGTCTGAAAATGGACACAAAACTAGTATCAGATAAGTTTGTGGCAATATAAGTTCACGGATCATAAAACTCACACTAAATCAAGGAAATTATGACCCGGGACTGCTTTCTTAATGACTACTCCATAGATACCTAATAACCATTCTCATCAACAAAATAATGTTTTAATAAAAAATTATAATTAAATATTGTTGCCATTGCGAATCAACCCGTGGCTAATTCTTTATCTTAATCGTAGCTTAAGAAACAATTAAAAAGAACATAGAATTATAATCAAATAATTAATTTGAAACCTTTTTATAATTTCGATTTCCCAATCAATTATATATAAGGATCTGTTATATTTTTGGTGAATCTTAAGCCAAACTACTCGTCACTGTGAGGTAACGTGCTATCGAAATACCTGCGCTGCTATGAACCTAATTTTATGTAAGATTTTTCTTTTTTAATACCTAACTTTGTAGCTTTTCATATCATCTGATACATCAAAACCATACATTATTTATTACCCAAAAAATAAAATAGGTGATTGCAAACTGTAAAGACGGCGTCCATTAATTACTATTTATTGTCGCTGGATCCCACTCTTGAATCCCACTTTAATATTTTTGTCGTTGGATCCCACAAAACATTATAATGTATTTCCGTTGGATCCGAAATTAAAAAAAAACTGAATTCGGGTACTTTCAACGACAAAATTGTTCATAATACAATGAGATGAGAATATATTTTATTAACCAACTTCAAAAAAAGGAGATTCTCAATTCTTCGATAAGTTTTTTTAAATGTATTTTATTCGATTACTCAAAGACTCCTGGACCGATTTCAAAAATTTCTTCCTAGATGGTCCCATCGTCATCAGGTCAGGATTTGATGATGGGATCTAGGAGAAATCGAGGGAACTCCTCAAATGATATAGACATAATATAGAGATTTTGGTATTTTCATCAATAATGCAATCAATTTCACTCATAAAGTATCATTTGGTACCATATAACTTTATTTTCCGAAGTCGGTGTCGAAAAACGGAAAACAATACAGTACCAAAGACACCGACTTCAGAAAATAAAGTTATTTTTCGCTTTGTAGTGTTTTGTTTTGGAAGTCGGTTTGATTTTTTGTTAAAAAGTTTTATTGACTGACCACATACAGCGATACGGTCAAAGCCGTCGTGTGATTTGGTTAATCTGGCGTCAGATATTTCATAGTGTAAATACGTAAAATGGTGCTTGACGGTCTGTAATATCTCAGATCTGCGCGCGTTCTGTTTATGATTTACAAGTTATTTTAACAACTGTATTTGCCCATATAAATAAACAAATTTCTCCAAGGAAGTCATAGACATTTTTCAAAAAATAAAGTATATCCCATACAAATTTTGGTCAGCTGACGATAACTTTGTATGGGCAATAAATAATAAAGATATCAATTTAGCTGCCCGCAGCTGTTATCAGCATGTAGCTGTAATAAATCACAATGTTACTATTTGTGTAGCACACGAATAATAAATTATTCATTCCTAACTCACACTTCCTGCTCTCTATGTCTCGAGAAGTTAGCATGTTTACCAAGTCTTTGTGATTTCCTGCTACAAGTTGTATGTCGTCAGTAAACCGTAGATTTATTAGTAAGATATTCAGTGGTAGCCCAGTGGTATCGGCCGCGACTTACAAGTAGTAGGTTGTGGGTTCGAGCCCAGGCAGGCGCTTTACTTTGTGTAAATTATTGCATCACCACTGCTCTCAAAACTGTGAAGGAAAACATCGTGAGGAAACTGGCATGTCCTAGAACCAAAAATTCGAAGACTTGTGACATTCACCCACGCGCACTGGGCCCGCCTGGTGGATTACGGTCCATTCCCTCTCACAGGGAGGAGGCCTGTGTCCCAGCAGTGGTAACATTAATAGAGTCTGGCAAACGAAAGTAGACACTCGAATTATTTGCAAACTTTTTATATGGCAATGCTATAATAATGTCAACCCCAATTTTCCGTATGACGCTACTAAGTTGATACTTTGTTTAAATTCGTAATCATTATTTATATTTTTGTAAAAACATTTTCTCTATTTAATAATTTAAAAAGTTTCATTATTAATGTGGAAAACAATGATTCCTGTGAGTCTTATAAATCTTTTCACATGAAAGACTTAGATTCAGATTTTGATTGATAGTGAATAAACCAAAATTATTATAGAATATTGTTGCTTTTTTTTTTATTCAGATTGATATATCTAAAGTTTTACCTACCTAAATGTACCCATAGTATTTTTATTCAGACGAAGTAATATTTCAAAGTAAATTCTAAAGTATCAAATTAGGTTATTCCAGGTATTGCATACTAGTTTTTGTAGTTGCTATTATATGCTGATATTTTTTTAAATTTGCCGCGTTTTTTCAGTCTCTACTTTCGTTTGCCAGACTCTAAGCTGATGATGTGTGATGTGATGTGATGTATTTACTCCTAAATTTTTCGTTTTTAAGTTTCTAAAAATGTGTTCTTACAGTGCGGTAAACAAGTTTGAGGAAATAGGGTCTCCAACCTTACGATCGCCTTACTATTTATGTACATCCCTCAAATTATTTGTATACAGAATGAGTTTTAAAGTGGGCGTGGATGGCCAAATCCAAAATTATGAGGAATAGTGAAAAAAAAAGCAAAGGAGTTACGAGGCCGATTTTGATGAAAACTAAAATAATAACATTGGGTTTTGGAACAATGGATATTTCTAGCCTCGAATCGAAACCATATTGAAAAAAATAACACGCTGTTATTACACCATCCGGTAGTTTAGCTAGTAAGGATCAAATTCTAAAAACTCTTTTTTCATCTCCGTCTTATTAATAAACGTGGACTATTCCAAGCATTAGGTTGGCACTAACAAACTTCCGTATTAATAAACACAGAATAAGGAGGGATTATACTAATCTGACTCTAGTCTTGGACTAAAAGTTACACCATGGTGCTAGCTAGTTTAAGGTCGGATTAAAGTTGGATTAAGGATGTATCCTTAGCGACTACAATTATTATGTTTGATTGGCATTTTGTTCGTTGTGATTTGATGATGAAAATGTTTAGTGTAAATAAATTTATATCTACTTCAATCATTCCATTTCTTATTGTGTATTCCTGGGTATTCTAGTAATATATCATAAAAACAGACACACACTAGACAGGAAACACTATTTCAGGAGCAGATGTTGTTAATATTTAGGTATTTTATTAACATTAGTATAAAGGGTACAGTCGTATTCCTTCAAATTTATCTAAGCACTATGAATATTAAATACTAGCTGTTGCCCGCGACTTCGTCTGCGTAGCATAAGTACTTCTAATAGCCTATTCTTAATGTCGCGTAATTATATTGTAGGTGTGTGGGCCGCCTTACTTGAGAAATTATTAGTTCACAAAGATACAAATTTCCACCTTCCTTGCCACCCCCTTATGGATGGTTTCCGCAATAAAAACTATTATACGTCCTTCCCAGGGTCTCAAACCAACTCCATTGAGGTAATTATGTAGTTATTTTTTTTTTATTGATAGGCTCGCGCTTGCCCATTATCTCACCTGATGGTAAGCGATGATGAGGTCGACGATGTAGCACGCTTACATAGAAGAAACCTATTCACTGTTAACTTAAAGATTTCCGGGTTGTATCTATCAGGAAATACAGACTCTGGCAGGGAATTCCACTCCTTAGCTGTACGCATAATGAAAGTATTCCCAAAACGTTTGGTGCGTATGGGTGGGATGTCCACCATGTATCGATGACGCATCGCCGTACGTCTTGAAGTCCGATGATGGAACGGGCTAGGAGAAATTAGTTCATGCAATTCCATCGCACACTCCCCGAAATGTAACCGATAAAAAACCGACAGACTGGCAATTCTGCGCCGATGTTCAAGGCTCTGGAGCCTAGACTCGACCAGTATTATATTATTATTTAATTCCGCAAACGAGCCTCTTGGCCCGTTTTTCGATCGACTCTTGTGCATCCAGCTGGTACTTGGGAGATCCGTCCCGGAGATGTGATCAGTACTCCATGCATGACCGAACTTGCGCTTGGTACAAGTTGAGCAACTGTTCTGGCGTGAAGTACCGTCTCACTTTTGCAGGGATCCCCAACTTTTTGGCAGCCAGTTGAGTTTTTGCCTCAATGAGTGGACCAAAATTGAGGGTCGATGTGAACGTCACGCCAAGAAGCTCAAGATGATCCGTTATAGGCACGGTCACACTGCGGAAAGAAGGAGCCGGGTGGAATTGGCTTCTTTTAGCGGAAAAAAGACACCCCTGGGTCTTAGCAGCATTGAACCTGACCAGATTGGCATCGCCCCACACGAAGACTGTCTTTAAGGACAGATTCAAGCGCCCAACCATGGCCTCCCGGAGAGACCGGATCTGAGGCCCTGTAGCGCGCGCGTCGAATACGTATCTCTCAGCAACAGTGCTGTCGCCTGCATTCCCAAAGGTGCCGGGGTTTTAGCAAATCATTTTTGTGCAACAAGAAAGTGTTGCTGAGAGTACCGACCCCTGAGGGACCCCGGCGTTGATATCCAGTTAGTCAGATGAGCGGCCATCAATAACCACTCGTATAGACGGGTCCCTCAGGAAGTCTGCGATCCAATCGCACAGTCTTCTGGGCAGACCGAATGAAGGAAGCTTACCAATAAGGCTCTCGTGCCAGATCCTGTCGAAAGCCTTCGAGATGTCGAGGGAGATGGCAAGCGCTTCCCCGTGTCTCTCGATGGCCTCTATCCAGATGTGAATGGCATACGCTAGAAGATCCCCAGTTGACCGATTTTGGCGGCAGCCATATTAGCGGTTACTGAGGATGTTGTTAGCTTCTAGGTATGCCAGGAGCTTGGAGTTGAGCACCCGTTCCATACTCTTGCAGTAGATGGACCGTTTGCTCTTCTTGGGCACAGGCTGAACGTTAACTTGCTTCCATGCATTCGTCAATTTTCCAGTCTCATATGAAAGGCGAAACAGGCATGTCTGGATCGGAGACAGTTCAGGCGCACAGGTTCTCAGAACAATTGCCGGTATCCCGTCGGGGATACCATTTTTGTTTACGTCAAGGTTGCGCAGCACCCTACGGACGTCCTTTTGATCGATGCGAATGTCCGGAGATGGAGAGGGCCACGCTTCTCCAGAATCCAGGCGTTAAGATTCCGCAAAAAGAGAGGCAAACAAGTTTGTTTTCTCCTCAGCGGACTGGGCCAGTGATCCGTCGGTCGGACGGCAGAAATTCGATTCAACCAACTTAGCCAGGGACCAGAACAGTTTACTACCGGCTGGGTAGAAAGCAAATTTGCCCAATACGGCTTATGTGGTCAAACCGAGCCCCTCACAATACCCTCTTGCAGGACTTGGCAGCCCTATTAAAGTATCTCTTCCGCTGGCCCACGTCGCTAGGCATGCGGTCCGAGCGTCGACCCATGCCAGGTACGCCTCATGTATAAGCGTGTTGGCGCGATTGCACTCGGCACCAAACCATGGCCGGTCAACGCTAAAGATTGCTACGTCAGAGAATGGAATGTAGTACTCTATTCCCTGACGCAACACATCGGTCACGGCGTCCGCACACGACGAGGGATCAGCTGAAGAAATGCAAGTGGGCTACCAAGGATAAGATGCGAAAAACGAACGCATCCCATCCCAATCTGCTAACCTGTACCACCAAACCCGCCGAGTGCCTCATGGGCTGGGATCGGGCGGGAAGTAGACTGATACAGACTTCACCAGACAGTGGTCGGAGCTACCCAAAGGTGAAGATACCGACACAGAGTAGCGGTATGGATCTGTTGTCAGCAGAAGGTCCAAGCATTTGGCAGTGTGCGACTCAACATCCGGTACCCTCTTGCTCCCTGGACCAGCTGGGCGAGATTTAACGCAAGCACAAGCTTTTGCGTCTCTCGCCCAGCATGACCGGTGCACTGGTATGGGAAGAGCCACTCCTGGTGGGGGGCATTGAAATCTCCCAGTACCATTAATTGGGCAGAAGGGTACCGCTGCTATACCGTATCAGCCGTCTTACACAGATGCCCCAGAATTTTATCTAGGCCTGTGACCACCAGTGCCCAGAGCACGGAAAACCTAGAGTCCTCAAGGTTTCGGAGACGCCGATAACAGATGTCGTCTCGGGCGTACATGCATATACCCGAGCGTGGTTTAAAATTGACGTACGACACGTCTGACGGACATCCGATCTGCGTCTTTGAGAGGAAAAGAAGAGCTGGTCTATCAGTCTCCAGGTGGTGATGGACTGCTTCGAGATTAGAGTGCAGCCCTCTTATGTTGCTGAGGTGCACTTTGTGTGACAGGGAGTGCTGCCGCTGTACAGCTTTTCTTCTAAGATTCTTCATTTCATTATTCAGAGTGAAAAGGGGAGGAGAAGGCAGTGAGATGACGTCGAGTAAAATGAAACGCTTTTTATGTGCTAACAATAGTAGTAATCGTGATACCATTATTCAAAGTTACAAAAACAAATATATTAGAATTTATAGAAGGGTTATCACAAAAGCTAAAAAAAATACTATTAGAAACAAAATAAATGACTCCACTAACGGAAGTAAAGAAATTTGGCAAATTGTCAACAATTGCACAAACCGAACTAAAGTTAGACATACTGAGCGACTTCTACTTAAAATTGACGGTAAAATTATTGACAAGCCCTCGGAAATAGCTTACATACTCGCACAGCATTTTAATTACAAGTGCCTTACTAGCGAAAATTATAATGCCAATGCGATCGCATTACTGCAGGATTGTACAAAATGGGTAGAAAAGGATATTTGTTTCACGCATACCACTCCAAATGAAATAAGTGATATTGTCAGAAAGATGGGTAATAAACGATCCTGTGGCTATGATGAAATTCCTATTTCTGTTATTAAACATCACTTGTCTTAAGTATACTTGCCGTACCTCTTTCTTGCTTTTTTAATAAATGCATTGATGACGGAGTATTCCCCGAGCAGCTTAAGATAGCCAAGATCATTCCCATTCACAAAAAAGGCACTAAGTTTGATCAAAAAAATGATAGACCAATCTCCTTGCTGCCAACCCTTTCAAAGATATTCGAAAAAATTATTAAATCCCGGCTTATACTTCATATCAACTTAAACAAAGTCTTACAAGGGAGACAATTTGGTTATCAAAAAAATGTTGGCACGGGTGATGCTAAATATACTCTTATTAATGATGTGATTACTAATATTAATAATAAAATGAAAGTAGCTGGTGTATTCCTAGATCTAAGCTCAAAATTTGACACTGTTGATCATGATCTACTCATTGCTAAACTTAATCACTACGGAGTAAGAGGTAAAGCTTTACAACTTTTATCTTCCTACCTTAAAAACAGGAAAATGTTTGTCGAAATCACTGAGACACATGACGGGCATAGAAAAGGTTATAAATCATCGTTTTCCAATAACAGTGCCGGTGTTCCACAGGAATCTATTTTGGGTCCCATATTGTTCATTATATTCACTAACGACTTAATAAATTATATAAATAAAATTGTACCCGACTTACGAATTGTAGTTTTTGCTGATGACACTAACATTATTATTGCAGCAAATGACATTAAAGAACTTACGGCAAAAGTTAATATGGCACTTAGCTATCTTCATTCATGGTTTTTTGTAAATAAGTAAAAAAACAATAGTACAAAGACTAAGATAATGCTATTCAAAACGACTGCTCGCAATAAAGAAACCATGGAAATTGCACTTAATGAGGACAAAGTTGAACTAGTGAGTGAAGCTAAATTCTTGGGAGTATATGTAGATGATTTGTTGAATTGGAAAAAGGAACTAGCCGCCATAGATGCATACATATCGTCTGCGTGTTATGCGTTAAGAATCCTTCGGGATGAAATAGACATAAAACAATTAAAAATCGTATATTACGCGTTAATCGAGTCTACTAAGATACAGCGTGCAATTTTGGGGCAATAGCTATAATTATAATTGTCAAAGAGCTTTTATCCTTCAGAAAAGAGCTATACGTACTATAGTCCGTATATCACAGAGAGAGAGCTGTCGTCCTCATTTTACTCAAGTAGATATTCTCCCAGTATCTACGTTTTAGTACTCCTGACTAACCTTAAAAAGTATTTACATGAATATGAAACAAATGAAGAGAGATTAGATAGAGAGGAATCACGTAGAATGGATATGAGAAATAAGATGAGTCCCCATTTCAACATTGTGAAACACAGTCCGCAATATCAAGCAGTGAAAATTTTCAATAAATAGCCACTTCACTTAAAACGTTTGATTTACACATCTGCATTTAAAACAAAGCTTCGTGCATACACACACCACATCGTTTGGGGCAGCTCGGATGTCAACAAACGAAGGGAGGATTTGTTGGACTTTGTAGTTAGCTCTTCTTTACAAATCCTTAACGTAGGCAATAAACCTACCTTTAGGACTTCTGCGAGGACTGAAGTTATTGACCTCACGCTGGCTTCAAACAGGGCCAGCGCTCATATTGAAAATTGGCATGTATCGGACGAAATTTCTCTGTCTGACCATAATTATATATGCTTTAGGTTTAGGACGGCGGGAGAAGCCGAAACTAGACGAAGGAGAAACCCAAGGCATACAAATTGGGATTCATACAGGAGGGACCTCAAAGTAAATTTGGGGCGCCATATAGGTAAGCTCAATTGCATACTGGATATAGCGGACAGAATCAAGGCAGGCACCATCGGTGCATGGGAAGATAACTGCCCAGAGAAGAAGGCCTTTTGCAAAAAGGTACCATGGTGGACTCCTGAAATAGCCAAAATACGTCAGGAAACACGACAGGCCTTTAATGATGCAAAAGCCAGAAAGGATTTTTCTGGCTATCATAGCATGCTAACGAGGTATAACACGGTGGTACGCAAAGCCAGAAGACCTATTGGCGGCAGCATTGCACTTCCATCGAAACTCTGCCAAATGGGATGCGGTTGTGCAAAGCAATGTCCATGACTAAGACAAACCCACTAGCATCTGTAAGGGATGAGACTGGGCATCTCACGGAAACTGGACAGGACACTCTGTGCGTGATGTTTAGGACCCACTTCCCAGAATGTATACTGCGCGATAGCGATGAAGAGGAACCAGTCACAAGGGACGAGCTCACAAGGCAAACGTCCAAAAATAACTGGCTCACGGCAAAGAAAGTGGTAGATGAAAATAAACTGAAGCTGGCCATAGCGGGCTTCCAGCCACTCAAAGCCCCTGGTCCAGATGGCATCTACCCAATACTATTGCAAGAAGGGGCATCTGTTTTGATACTCCATTTGAGTAAGCTCTACAGGGCCTGCATAGCCTTTGGGTACGTACCCAAGGCATGGAGGGAGGCCAAAGTCACCTTTATACCGAAGGTGGGTAGACCGAATTATGAAGAAGCTAAAGCTTACAGGCCCATAATGTCTATCATCCTTTCTCTTGAAAACTCTGGAGAAACTGGTAGACAGGTACTTAAGAGAGGGTCCACTGAAAGTATTCCCTCTACATAAACTACAATGCGCCTACAGCCCCGGCAAGTCTACGGAAACGGCATTGCACCATGTTGCGAGTCGAGCCGAGGTTGCGCTAGAGGGACAAGAAATCTATGTCGGGGCATTCCTCGACATAGACAAGACAACATTTGAGTCCATACGCACTGCTGCAAAGGAACATGGCATCAATGATACCACGTGCAACTGGATTGTTATACGCTAAGAAGCAGAACAGTCAGATCGGAACTAATGGGAGACAGACTTAGTGAAAAAACAACAAGAGGTTGTCCGCAAGGCGGAGTGCTGTCACAATTATTGTGGTGCTTGGTAGTAGACTCGCTACTTACCAAACTTAATGAAGATGGCAACTGTATTCCAAGCAGAAACATATGCCATTATAACCTGTGCTCAAGAGAATATAGATAGAGGAACCAGAGGTAAATCCATATATATTCTTAGTGACAGTCAGGCTGCAATCAAAGCCATGGCATCCTACAAAGTGGACTCCGGACTTATTCTGGATGCTATCCAAACCCTAAACAGGCTTGGGAAGCACAACAGGGTAAGACTGATGTGGGTCCCTGGGCACAAAGGATTCCATGGAAACGAAGTGGCTGATGAACTGGCAAGGGAGGGCTCAGCGAATGATTTTGTGGGTCCAGAACCATGTGTAGGCATCTCGACGTGTCTCGTAAAAGCCGCATTTAGGAAGTTTGCAGATCACAGACAACGAACTTGTTGTCTGTCTAATACTGGTCTACAACACTCCAAGAGATTCCTAGGCTCTACGTTCAAAACCCGGAAAGGATTGCATTTGGAACATGAGCAGGGGGCAAATCAGCTACCTGCTTGGGGCCTTTACTGGGCACTTTGGTACCAACGACATGCTCATGAAGATGGGTCTTACCGCGACACCCATGTGCAGGTTGTGTGGGGAACATACGGTACGCATGGAGCACCTACTGTGCACATGCGATGCACTGGCTGGTAAGCGAATGAGTCTCCTAGGGGTTGGATACCCAAAACCAGAAGATTATAGGCTCATATCTCCTAGTCTCGTTGTAAAACTCATGAAAACGGTTTTCAACAAGAATGAGGAGGAGTAAGTTATCTAGGGGACCACAAAAGATCCCAATGGGTCGAAGTGTCCGAGTTATTTCTCGGCCCCTCCATAAGATAAGATAAGATAAGCTTCGTGCGTTCCTGTTAGATAGGTGTCTCTACTCAGTTGAAGACTTGTAGGCATAAGAGAGAAGGGCTTTTTCTCGTTTTGTGGTGTATTGTTGTGCTTTTTCTATTATTATTTCCTTATTACTATTATTTTGTATTTTATTACTTTAATTGTTAAATTACCTCTTGATTTTGCAGAATGTGACATTGAATTTATTAACTTTTATGACATGTAGTGATTTTCGTTGTTTTATTTTTGTTTGTTGTTTTAGATAATTGTAAGGTTGACATTTAATTTTTATAACTATTTGACTTTCTTTATTAAATTGAATATGAATACTTTTTTTTGACATTGAATTGAATGTTGTTTATTTTGTTGTAATTTTTGGTTGTGAAATTTAATTTGCATAAATAATAATTCAATGATAATATGTTCAAACACAATGTATATTGTTTTTGAATAAATAAATGAAATTCCCTCTCACAGAGAGGAGGCCTGTGTCCCAGCAGTGGGAACATTAATAGGCTGATGATGATGATGATGATGAAATGAAATGAAATGATGAGGTTCCACGCTGGCAACCCACAGACACGCACTGACAGGACGCCATCAATGGGGGACTGGTCTGGAGACTGCGGGGACGCCCGAGCCCTCCCGGGCATGTCCATCGGACCCTGTCTTCTGGTCGCCAACCAGCACTATGGTGCATTCCGGGATTTTTCGACAGTTGGCGGGACAGCCTTTTTTTTTTATTTTTTTATTATTGATAGGCTTGCGTTTGACCACTATCTCACCTGATGGTAAGCGAAGATGTGGTCGACGATGAAGCACGCTTGCCTAGAAGAAACCTATTCACTCTTGACTTAAAGACTCCCAGGGACCCAAAAGGAAATACAGACTCCGGCAGGGAATTCCACTCCTTTGCTGTACGCATAATAAAAGTATTCCCAAAACGTTTGGTGCGTATGGGTGGATGTCCACCATGTACCGATGACGCATCGCCGTACGTCTTGTAGTCCGATGATGGAACGGGCTAGGAGGAATTAGTTCATGCAATTCTAACGCACACTCCCCGAAATGTAACCGATAAAAAACCGACAGGCTGGCAACTCTGCGCCGATGTTCGAGGTTCTGGAGCCTAGATTCGACGAGTACCTCATTGCCAATGAGCCTCTTGGCCCGTTTTACGATCGACTCAAGTGCATCCAGCTGGTACTTGGCAGATCCGTCCCAGAGATGAGAACAGTACTCCATGCATGATCGAACTTGCGCTTGATACAAGTTGAGCAATTGTTCTGGCGTGAAGTACCGTCTCACCATCGCGAGGATTCCCAATTTTTTGGCAGCCAGCTGAGCTTTTGCCTCGATGTCAACGTAATGCCATGAACCTCAAGATGGTCCGTTATCGGCACGGTTACACCTCAGAAAGTAGGAGCCGGGTGGAATTGACTCCTTTTAGCGGAAAAAAGACACGCCTGGGTCTTAGCAGCATTGAACTTGACCAGATTGGCATCACCCCATTCGGAGACTGCCTTCAAGGATAAATTCAAGCGCCCAACCATGGCCTCCCGGAGAGACTGGATTTGAGGTCCAGTGGCGCGCACGTCGGACACGTATCTCTCAGCAACAGTGCTGTCGTCCGCATACCCAAAGAAGCCGGGTTTTAGCAGATCGTTTATGTGCAGCAAGAACAATGTTGCTGAGAGAACCGACCCCTGAGGGACCCCGGCATTAATACACAGTTGGTCAGATGAGCGGCCATCAACTACCACTCAAATGGACCGGTTCCTCAGGAAGTCTGCAATCCAATCGCACAGACCACTGGGCAGACCGAATGCAGGAAGCTCACTTATAAGGCTTTCATGCCAGACCCTGTCAAAAGCCTTCAAGATGTCGAGGGAGACGGCAAGCGCTTCCCCGTGCCTCTCGATGGCCTCACTCCAGATGTGTATGGCATACGCTAGAAGATCCCCAGTTGACCGATTTTGGCGGAACCCATATTGGCGGTCACTGAGGATGTCATTAGCTTCTAGGTATGCCAGGAGCTTAGAGTTGAGAACTCGTTCCATACTCTTGCAGAGGATGGATGTTATTGAAATGGGCCTGTAGTTGGCCGGGTCAGCCCGACTGCCCTTCTTGGGCACAGGCTTAACGTTAGCTTGCTTCCAAGCATTCGGCACTTTTCCCGTCTCATACGAAAGGTGAAACAGGCGTGTCAGGATCGGAGATAGTTCAGGCGCACAGGTTCTGAGAACAATTGCCGGAATCCCGTCGGGGCCACTAGCTTTGTTCACGTCAAGATTGCGCAGCACCCTACGAACGTCCTTTTGATGGATGCGAATGTCCGACATACTCGTCTCGCAGTGACCCGTCGGGCTTCAGCAGTGGTGGTAGTGAGGGACGGCAGAAGTTCGATTCAACCGACTTGGCCAGGGACCAAAACGCTTTACTACCCGCTGGGTAAGAAGCAAGTTTGGTCCCAATACGGCTTATGTGGTCAAACCGAGATTTTCGCATCACCTTCTTGCAGGACTTGGCAGCCCTATTGTAGGCCTTCTTCCGCTGACCCACGTCGCTTGCTTTGCGCGTCCGAGCGTCGACCCATGCCAGGTACGCCTCGTGTTTAAAAGCGTTCGCGCGCTTGCATTCGGCGCCAAACCATGGCCGGTCAACGCTAGACATTGCTAAGTCAGAGAACGGAATGTAGTACTCCATTCCTCGACGCAACACATCTGACACGGCGTCCGCGCACAAAGAAGGATCAGCCGAAGAGAAGCAAGTAGGCTGTCAAGGATAAGATGCGAAAAAGAACGCATCCCATCCCAATCTGCTGACTTGTACCGCCAAACCCGCCGAGCGCCTCTTGGGCTGGGATCGGGTGGGGAGTGGACGGATACAGACTTCACCAGACAATGGTCGGAACTACCCAAAGGTGAAGATACCGACACCGAGTAGCGGTCTGGATCTGTTGTCAGCAGAAGGTCCACAAAATTGGCTGTGTGCGATTCCACATCCGGCACCCTCGTTGCACCTTGGACCAGCTGAGCGAGATTTAACGCAAGCGCGAGCTTTCGCGTCTCACGCCCAGCATGATCAGTGCACTGGTACGGGAAGAGCAACTCCTGGTGGTGGGCATTGAAGTCCCCCAGTAAAACTAATTGGGAGGAAGGGTACCGCTGCTGTGCCGTATCCGCCGCCTTACTAAGGTACTCTGTGAGCCTGGTTGTCTCCTGATCACCGCTGTGCGAGCGGTAGACACAGGCGTAGATAATTTTATCCAGGCCCGTGTCCACCATAGCCCACAGCACAGAGAACCTAGAGTCCTCAAGGTTTCGGAGACGCCGATAACAGATGTCGTCTCGGGCGTATATGCATACACCCGCGCGTTGTTTAAAATTGTGCTCCAGGGTATACCCTGGGTACAGACTGGTCCGTCAGACGATACGTCTGACGGACATCTGATCTGCGTCTCCGAAAGGAAAAAGAGAGTCGGCTTATCAGTCTCCAGGTGATGATGGACTGCTATGAGGTTGGAGTGCAGACCTCTGATATTAGTGAGGTGCACTTTTAGTGGGAGGGGGTGCAGCCGCTGTTCAACGTTGAACTTTTTCCTCTTTTTCATATTTTAGTAAAGTAAGGTGAGAAGAAGGAAGTGAGATGCGGTTCCTCGCTGCTAACCTACAGACACGCACTGACAGATCGCCATCATTGAGGGACAGTCTGGAAGCTGTAAAAAAATTATCAGACAGCTGCCGAATACGGTGATCTCCACTTTACCGAGACGCAAGTAGGAACAAAACTTATGACGCCAGGTTTAGACAAGTCGTTCTTAACCTTAATACATGATCAAGACCGAGATGAAACCCTCTTCGGAAGTAAATTACCGGCAAAAAACCAGGCTACAAAAGCGATCGAGAAACAAGCACATATTCCGAAGCCATCAACATCAAACATTCCGTCGTCGAGTGCTCGTTTTCAGAACCAGGGAAACTGGTCAGGGCCTCCTCACTTCCCGTCACCGAGAAGGGGGGGCGAACATTGCATTACATTGCATACATTGCCGGGCATTGGTGCCCGGTACGATGATGTTCGCCCCCCCCTTTACATCCCCAGCTTTATAATGTTCCCACTGCTGGGACACAGGCCTCCTCTCTGTGAGAGAGGTAATGGACCTTAATCCACCACGCGGGTCCAGTGCGGGTTGGTGGATGTCACATGTCTTCGAATTTTTGGTTCATAGACATGCCGGTTTCCTCACGATGTTAAGAAATAATTTACACAAAGAAAAGCGCCTGCCTGGGTTCGAACTCACGACCTACGTCACGTAAGTCAGGGCAGTTACCACTGGGCCACCACTTCTCCACTCTGTCTTATTAATAAAAATGGCGTATTACCAGCTTACTCCGAAGTTACTCTTGGACTAGCAAAATCCCGGAGTAACTAAATAACCTCGGACTAACTATAAATTCCTTACTCTTGGATTTACTTGTAAGCTAATAAGCAGTCCAGTTGTAATTAAAAGTAAAAAAAATGAACCAGAGAATGAAACCAAGAAAGTTACATAAAGTAGAAATAAAAAGAATAAAATAAGTGGACAAACTGACATCTGTCATACAGATTTTAAAGTGAGGGAGGCAATTTCAAATTTATTTATTTATTTTATTATTAATGTACACACAGAAAATACATACAGAAAACACATCACGACAAAGGTAACTTAAATCGCATATAATAAAATATTATAAATGCGAAAGTAACTCTGTCTCTCTATTACCTTTTCACGCTTACACCGCTGAACCGATTTTAGATGGAGCTAGTTATTGAGATAATACATAACTTTTTGGGGGCTGAGTCACCCTCGTCCGTAGGAGAGCACCCCATACGATTCCATACACGTGGCCCCCGGGTGGTGCTAATCAGGTGACATCAACTGGTGGTAGGTTACGGCCGAAGGCTTGCGACCACCCACCGGGCAAAGACGTACCGCCAAGCGGCCTAGCCGTGTTCCGGTGCGATGCTCGGTGTAGCCACTTCAGGAGATGGGTCGAGATGGCGGTATCATTGCAGGCAAACCAGCCTTGCGCGCGCTGATATGGTCGTATCGGGAGACTAGTCGCGGAGGGTAGTGGGATTTGAGGCACGGTGCACTGCTGGCCGACCGCAGGTAGTTTGGGGCCCAAGTAGTGTGCCAGCCCCACACGAAAGGCTGCCCCGCCAACTGACGAAAAATCCCGGAATGCGCCATGGTGCTGGTTGGCGACCAGAAGGGAGGGTCCGATGGACATGCCCGGGGGGGCTCGGGCGTCCCCGCAGTCTCCAGACTGTCCCTCAATGATGGCGATCTGTCAGTGCGTGTCTGTAGGTTAGCAGCGAGGAACCGCATCTCACTTCCTTCTTCTCACCTTACTTTACTAAAATATGAAAAAGAGGAAAAAGTTCAACGTTGCACAGCGGCTGCACCCCCTCCCACTAAAAGTGCACCTCACTAATATCAGAGGTCTGCACTCCAACCTCATAGCAGTCCATCATCACCTGGAGACTGATAAGCCGACTCTCTTTTTCCTTTCGGAGACGCAGATCAGATGTCCGTCAGACAGAGACAGAGTTACTTTCGCATTTATAATGTTTTATTATATGCGATTTAAGTTACCTTTGTCGTGATGTGTTTTCTGTATGTATTTTCTGTGTGTACATTAATAATAAAATAAATAAATAAATTTAAAATTGCCTCCCTCACTTTAAAATCTGTATGACAGATGTCAGTTTGTCCACTTATTTTATTCTTTTTATTTCTACTTTATGTAACTTTCTTGGTTTCATTCTCTGGTTCATTTTTTTTACTTTTAATTACAACTTGACTGCCATAGCTTACAAGTAAATCCAAGAGTAAGGAATTTATAGTTAGTCCGAGGTTATTTAGTTACTCCGGGATTTTGCTAGTCCATGAGTAACTTCGGAGTAAGCTGGTAATACGCCATTTTTATTAATAAGACAGAGTGGAGAAGTGGTGGTCCAGTGGTAACTGCCCTGACTTACGTGACGTGGGTCATGTCTTAGAACCAAAAATTCGAAGACATGTGACATCCACCAACCCGCACTGGACCCGCGTGGTGGATTAAGGTCCATTACCTCTCTCACAGAGAGGAGGCCTGTGTCCCAGCAGTGGGAACATTATAAAGCTGGGGATGTAAAGGGGGGGGCGAACATCATCGTACCGGGCACCAATGCCCGGCAATGTATGCAATGTAATGCAATGTTCGCCCCCCCTTCTCGGTGACGGGAAGTGAGGAGGCCCTGACCAGTTTCCCTGGTTCTGAAAACGAGCACTCGACGACGGAATGTTTGATGTTGATGGCTTCGGAATATGTGCTTGTTTCTCGATCGCTTTTGTAGCCTGGTTTTTTGCCGGTAATTTACTTCCGAAGAGGGTTTCATCTCGGTCTTGATCATGTATTAAGGTTAAGAACGACTTGTCTAAACCTGGCGTCATAAGTTTTGTTCCTACTTGCGTCTCGGTAAAGTGGAGATCACCGTATTCGGCAGCTGTCTGATATTTTTTTTACAGCTTGTACCTTGTCATCACCGGTCAGCAGCAGGGTCATTGCTTTGTTGATGGCTGAAATACCAGGACCAACCAGGCCAGGCAGCGTTGGTCCTGTTTGGTTTGGAGCTTTTAATCTCTGTTTCTTTCTAAATCAGTGACAGCAGCTGATATTTCGACGTTCAAAGTAGGTGCTTTGAGTAGCTTACAATTGTTAGATATCGTATATCCTTTCAGAAGCGTTTCTTTGGCTTCGCTTTTTATACCTTTTTTAAGAATTGGTAACCAACGTTGAGCCAAATTGTCGTGTATGTCCGGGCCATAGACCGGAATATCGCCAACAGCATCGCCCAAAGCTTCTAGTAGCTCTGGTTCAAGTTCTGGCTCAGTGCTTACTACTGTCGAGGTTGGTGGCTGGTCAACGGGTGACTTGGAAGTTGATGGCACATCTAGTGATTTTTCATCGACATCAATGTGTTCCTCTACGTTTTGCGTTCCGTTATCTGTATTTTTTTTTTTTTTTTGTAATTGAGGGTAGTTAACAAAAAAAATATAGAAATATTCGATGTTTGTTACAGGGATCGTTGCCCCAGGATCCCTGTTTTTGTTTTTTTTAACCGACTTACCAAAAAGGAGGAGGTTCTATGTTCGACTTTATGTATGCTTTTTTTTTTTTTTTGTGTATGTTCACCGATATCTCCGTCAATTATGGACCGATTTTGAAAATTATTTTTTTGTTTGAAAGGAGAAATGCCGTAATTGGTCCCATTTTAATTTGGTGAAGATCTGATGAAGAACTTCGGAGATATGCAAAAGAACTCTTCAATAAATAACGGAAAATCTCTCGGGATTGCTGCAATCGCATGTCTGTTTATTGTTTATACCATTTCATAACATAACATCACGCCAGTACGCTCAAAAGTGGTACGCAGAACTCTCATTTCACCGATTATGTTTTGAGTTTCATGTTATTCGGGTAATCTATTCTGGCGTTACTAAACAACTTGCCTATAGGTACAACTAAAAAGGGTTAAATAAAAAACTTTTTTGCAAAAAAATACAACCGACTTCCAAATAAAAAACTACAAAGTGAAAAATAACTTTATTTTTGGAAGTCGGTGTCTATATCGCAAAGAATTGGTACCTACGAAAGACACCGACTTCCAAAAATAAAGTTATTTTTCACTTTGTAGTTTTTTATTTGGAAGTCGGTTGTATTTTTTTGCAAAAAAGTTTTTTACAAGATCAAAGCCTTTGTGTTAACCCACAGTTGAACCTCCAGGCTGATATTTTCTAGCGTCATGCTAACCCATCGTGATAACCCGCAGTTGATCCTCCAGGGAAGCTTATAGACGCTGAAAGCATGAATAGATTCTACTTACTATTTAATTACTTCACTTTGTAATGGCAAAAATAAACTCACCTTGTATTTCATCGGAATCAGATGATGAAGAGTACACTATTAAGCGACTACACCTTTTTTCCTTGCCTGACCGGTGTATCCTCCCCTGTTATAGATACATGCTGGCTACTGATGCTGCTTCCTGCTGTATATTTGCGCCGAATAAAAGTAATAAACTCGACAGAGCAAATAACATACAAACAAGCCAACAAAATACATAATACAAAACATCCTAGATACGTGCCCAGTAAAGGTATAGTTTGTTATTATAGACCAGATAGAGCAAAACCGAATGTGCAAGCCATCAACCAAGCAAGCCCAACAACAAGTACGGAACCACGGCAGAAACGAACGAAGATTTCAAAACACAAAAATCTTCAACGATGACGTTGGTGGAGGCGGCACCAGCGACGGCGTCGGCGAGGACGCGGGCGAAGGGGTTCCTGCGCCGGCCATCTCCGTATAAGGCAGAGCCGCGGCAGGGAGCGACACACACCTGACCATCTTCCGCGAGCATTGTACGCGTCGATTCACTATGTTTTATTGTAAAGTCTCTTCAGCTAAGCAATAAATCATTGAAATCAAGTAATCAGCTTCGTCATTTAATACAGTCCTCATAAACTCCTAAACAAATTGGTCCTTCGCAAGAAAATTTCAAGACGAACGGCGTTTGCAGTGCAGGATATAACGTGGCGCACACGTTTCTCCGTGAGAAGAAATCATCGAGAACGGAGAACTGTAGCTACAGATCGGTAATTAGTGTGTCGTTCCATTTAAACATTCCCGTACCTTCATACTTTCTAAACTTTATCCAAGCTTTATTTTGGCCATTTGATCTGTTCCATTTTCATTCCCATATTTTGTAGTCATCGCATTCATTTCAATTCACATATTTCATGCCTAGTTAATGCTCAAACTCATTACATCACTGCGTAATTAGTTGCAGAGCATTTATTACGAAATAGGTTTGCACGTGCACGCGGTAGCTTGACCGCTTACTAACCCAAGGTCAATACCGGTCGCTTCTTCGCATATGCAGTGCATTATTCATCGCGTTGTTTGCTAAATTCTTACTTATAACGCAATCAATCTTTACTTTAATTATGGAGACTAAAGTTAAGGAATTAACTAAGAAACGTGCAAGCTGCAAGGCTAAGCTCACGCTTTTTAGCAATTATTTAAATGTAGCCGTTTCTTGTGCTAAATTAAGCGAACTACAAGTGGCTGGCTGATAAAATGGATTTACTATTTAATGGCTATGATAAAATACAGGGGGAGATCGAAATGCTGATGGAGGACCCTGGCGAGGCATTGGGTGATCGCGAAGCCTTTCAAAACCAATACTTCTCCTTGGTGTCCACGGCGCGCGAGAGTGTTGTGAAATTACCGCAGATTAGTTTACCGCATTTTGATGGCAGCTATCAACATTGGCTTGAGTTTAGAGACACATTTGATTCATTGATACATCAAAACACGTTGTTGGATGATATAAGTAAATTTCACTACCTTAGGTCCTCGTTAAAAGGTGCTGCTGCCTTAATTATAAGAAGTTTGGATTTTAATTCTGGTAATTATAGCATTGCCTGGGATCTATTGACGAAACGGTATAATAATAATCGCCTTTTGGATAATAATCATGTTCAATCGTTATTTAATGTCGAACAGATAGAAAAGGGGTCTAGTAAAGCAGTACGTTATCTGGTCGATATTATCCACAAAAAAATCTGAGGGCTTTAACAATTTTAGGTCAACCGACGCAACACTGGGACATCTTGGTTATTCATATTGTGGCTCATAAGTTAGATGCTAAAACTTATATTCACTGGGAAGAATTTAGAAATACGTTATCCGAGGCACCTACATTATCACAATTGTTCTCGTTTTTGAATAACATGGCCGACTTATTAGAATCAGTTGAGGAATCCGACATTAATAAAAACAAAATTGGTGATTATAAATAAATAAATAAATAATAATAAATAAATAAAACCTCGAACAATAAAATGCATAAACAAAAAAACTTTGCATTAACATCAAACGATAATAGTGGTTCAAATAAAGGTTCGAGCTCAAATTGTCCAATGTGTAAACAAAGTCATGTATTATTTAAATGTGATAGTTTTCGTAAACTTTCTTCAGAGGTACGTAATCAGAAGGCTAAAGAATATAATGTTTGCCTTAATTGTTTAAACCCGGGCCATGCCGAAAATAAATGTAAATTGTGGGCTCGGTGTAAGTATTGTAAGGCTAAACATAACACGCTTTTACACATGGACAATAATAATGAGCCGCCAGCTAGTAATCAAATGACGGATAATGTTACTTTAACAACCAAAGACATACAGAATACTACTTCTTCCACCGTATTGCTTTCCACAGCACGGGTGAAGGTGCGAGACAGCAAGGGCAGCCATCACGTGGCGAGGGTGCTTTTGGACAACGGAAGCACCGCAAATTTTATAACTAAGGAGCTGTGTGGTAAGCTGGGTTCACTTAAACGTAACGTAAACTCCAAAATAACGGGTATTAACCAGCAAACTTGTAAAAGCACACAGTCTTGTTCTATAATCATAGAATCTTATTCAGGTACTTACAAAACAACAATTGATTGTTTAGTATTACCAGAGATAACTAAATCATTACCATCGACATTAATTGATATTAGTACTATTCCACTGCCATCAGGCATCTGTCTAGCCGACCCTCACTATTATAAACCGTCAAGCGTAGACATATTACTAGGTGCTGAACAGTTTTGGAATATTTTGGGTACTAACAGCATCAATTTAGGCAAATGTCAACCAAGGTTATATGAATCCAAATTAGGATGGCTTATCTCTGGGTATATTGCACAACCCAGTCCATCCCGTGACCAACCAGTGTGTAATTTCGTGCAGGAAATAAAAACTGAACTGAGTCGCTTCTGGGAGCTGGATTCTATATCTGATAAACATTCGTTGTCAGCCGAGGAACGTGCATGTGAGGAACATTATTTACGCACTACTACTCGTGGTAAAGATGGCCGTTTCACTGTAGAAATGCCATTTAAACAGTCACCCGAAGCGTTAGGTGACTCATATCAGATGGCGAAGGTTCGATTTCTTTCGCTGGAGCGTAGGTTCGATCGTGATCCCTTATTTAAAAACAGGTATATTGATTTTATGCGCGAGTACCTAGAACTAGGGCACATGTCTGAAGATAATAATTCTAATGATATCATAAGTTACTACTTACCGCATCACGGTGTTATGCGCGAGCAAAGTACCACAACTAAATTATGAGTTGTCTTTGACGCGTCAGCTGTGACGACTTCTGGTATTTCTTTAAATCACTTACAGATGATTGGTCCCACTGTGCAGGACGATCTTTATTCCATTTTGTTATGCTTTCGGCAACATAGATACGTAGTATCAGCGGATATTGAAAAAATGTACAGAGCAATAGAATTAAATGAATCTCAACGTTCCTTACAAAAAATTCTATTTCGATTCAATCAATGTGAACCGCTAAAAACATATGTTCTTAACACAGTAACATATGGCACAGCTTCTGCACCATATTTAGCGTCAAAGTCACTCGTAAGTCTCGCTTCACAGGCCTCAAACAATGGCGTAAAGCAAGCTATACAAAGAGACATGTACGTTGACGATTATCTCGGTGGCTGTGACACTGAGTCCGGCACTATTCAGTTATGCAAGGAGGTGAGCTCGATTTTCGCTTCAGCTCAATTCAAATTAAGAAAATGGCAATCTAATAGCCCACAGGTGATGAAGGGTATATTATCATGTCTTGATCCTAATGACAACAACATACTCGATTTAAATCGTAACCAATTTCCTAACAGTTATAAAACGTTGGGTTTAAACTGGGTTTGCGATTTAAACATATTAACTTTTTTTATAAATCTACCTCCAAGTAATAAAATAACTAAACGTAATATTTTATCTAGTATCAGCCAAATCTTTGACCCATTAGGCCAAGTGGGGCCATGTGTCGTATTGGCAAAGGTAATAATGCAAAAATGATGGTTAGAGAAATGTTCCTGGGACGAACCAGTTTCTAATGACACACAAGAACGTTGGTTGTCGTTCGTTACCTGTTCGTTACAATGTTATCGCGTCTGAATAATTTAAATGTACCACGGCATGCATTTGATGTAAACTATAAATTAATAGACTTACATATTTTTACAGATGCATCTGAATGTGCCTATGGGGCATGCGTCTATGTACGATGCCTAAGTAAAGATGGTACAACGACCATTAATCTTTTAACTTCAAAAAATAAGGTCGCTCCCATTGAAAATACAACCATACCCCGTCTTGAGCTATGTGGGGCTTTATTGGGAGCAAGACTGTGTGCTAAGGTAGTAGCTTCATTAACTATTAAAATAAATAAAATCTATTACTGGTGTGATTCCACGATAGTTTTATGTTGGTTAGCTACATCGCCGACTAAATTAAAGCCTTTTGTGCGTAACCGTGTCAGCAAGATTCAAGAAAGTACTGGAGAAAATTCGTGGAGATACTTGTCGTCGAAAGAGAACCCGATGGACCTAGTATCCCGCGGGCTGAAGGCCGATCAAATCGGCACCTGTTCATTGTGGTGGTCAGGCCCAGAGTTTTTAAATTTCGGTGAAGATTGTTGGCCGAAAATGCCAAATATAGGTTCCAATTCCAACATACCGGAAATTAGAGTTCATTTATTAGATAATTATCAATCAACTCAATCAGTTATCAGTCGGTTGATAAGTAATAAGTCAAATATAAACAAATTGAAACGTATTATTGCTTATATACTTAGGTTTATTTTTAACTAAAAAAATCCTAATGACAGATTGTGCGATCATTTGTCATGTAACGAATTGCAGGAGGCATGTATGGTCATTTTACGTATTGGTCAAATAGAAATGTTTCCTGACGAATACAAAATACTTAGTTTAAAAAAGCCATTATCTAAAAAAAATAGGCTAGTTTCACTATCTCCATTCTTGGATAATCAGGGTGTCATTCGGATTAGGTAACGCTAACTATAGTTACGATATTAAACATCCCATATTGTTAGATAGTAAAACATTACAAACATAACATTACAAACATTAACATTAAAAGCGGGATATTTTATTTACCATGTTTACTGCTGCATATTTTTGCCGTACGTGAGGGGAGTGACAGATAAGGTTGCTAACATTCTTCGGAAATACGCCGTAAAGACTGTCTTCACTCCTTTCAGAAAAGTGTCACAGATGCTGCGTTCGCCGAAGGACAACTTTCCGCTGGAAAAGCCCGGTGTTTATAAAGTAGATTGTAGTTGTGGTAAGTCATACATCGGTCAGACGAAGCGTACGGTTGCTTGTCGAATTTCAGAGCATATCAGGGCGGTAAAAAACAACGACACCCAAAAATCGGCCATAGCTCAACATCTTTTGGAATCAAGATTGAACCACTGGATTGAGTTACATAACCCTCAGGTCATTTCGACAGAACGCCACTATATCCCTAGACTGGTGAGGGAAGCCATCGAAATTACAAAATATAAAAATTTCAACCGGTAGGATGGGTTTCAACTGTCGAGAGCTTGGAATTCAGTCGTTCAGCTGTGTAAAACCCGAAAAAGTGCCGAAAAAAGTTCGCGATCGGACACAGTGAGTTTGGTGTGTCGGGAACAGAATCGAGTTGTGAGTGACAATGGTAGCGGTACTGAGTGCAAAAAACGAACAAGAAAGAGGGTAGACCGTTTTGTCTCCTCATAAACACCCACCCGCAATGACTTTCAGTTTATCCGTGATCATGGTGCTTGCAACAGCACCGAAATATCGGGAACTCACAACAAACAGTAAACATGGTAAATATCCCGCTTTTAATGTTAATGTTAGTGACCATGACAGTTTAAAAACTTATACAACATTACAAAAATATTATTTCGTTGTGAACATGTTAAACTTATGCACGCAGGGCCACAACTCCTTTTGTCACACATTCGTCAAACTTACTGGCCTTTAGGAGGCAGGAATCTGTCTAAATGTATATTCAGAGAATGTGTCAAATGTTTCAGATTTAGAACTCAGGTGGTGCAACCAGTCATGGGTCAGCTTCCATGCACGAGGACACAGCTTGAGTTTCCTTTTTATAATTGTCGTTGACTACGCCGGGCCAATAAATAGCTGACCGTAAGGGTAGAGGTACCAGACTTATTAAATCGTATATCTGTGTGTTTGTTTGTTTGGCAGTAAAAGCTGTCCATCTGGAACTTGTTACGGATCTCACCAAAGACGCTTACCTGGCCGCGTTAAAAAGATTCGTTGCTCGTCGGGGTAAACCACACAGCATTCTTTCAGATAATGGCATAGCGTTTGTGGGAGCTTTTAATGAGCTTGCACAATTCTTATCTAATTCAAATTTAGAAACAGATCTTGCACAAGTGGGTATAAGGTTTAGTTTTACGCCACCCTACAGTCCACACTTCAATGGCATAACAGAGGCCCCTGTTAAATCTACAAAAAAAACATTTAAAAACGATTGTTCATTCTTCTCATTTAACGTATGAAGAAATGAACACATACTTAGTCCAAATTGAGGCTATATTAAATTCCCGTCCCCTTGTTGCCCTTTCTTCGTCACAAGACGACTTTACTGCTCTCATCCCCGCTCACTTCTTAATTGGACGACCGCTAATATCAGTTTCTCAGCCACAGGTACACTCCATCAACATCAACCGATTGGATCGCTACAAAAGGATTGAGCATCTCCGACAACACTTTTGGAACCGATTTAGTTATGAATATGTTGTCACGTTGCAGCAGAGAAACCGATGGCATGCGTCCACAGGTGAACTTAAATTGAACCAATTAGTTCTGATTAGAGAGAAGACGCAACCACCACTACGATGGTTAATGGGCCGTAACATCAAGGTGCTTCCTGGTCCGGACGGCGTCACGAGGGTGGCAGAGATTAAAACCAAGAAGGGCATGATTACAAGGGCTTTCAACAACATATGCCCTTTACCGATTGAAGACAACGCTTCAACCCGGGCAGGATGTTTGGAACGTTCTTGAACGATGACATTGGTGGAGGCGGCACCAGCGACGGCATCGGCGGGGACGCGGGCGAAGGGGTTCCTGCGCCGGCCATCTCCGTATAAGGCAGAGCCGCGGCAGGGAGCGACACACACCTGACCATCTTCCGCGAGCATTGTACGCGTCGATTCACTATGTTTTATTGTAAAGTCTCTTCAGCTAAGCAATAAATCATTGAAATCAAGTAATCAGCTTCGTCATTTAATACAGTCCTCATAAACTCCTAAACAACTACTACTACTCCTAACTACCCAACACGCTCACTCTCTACAAGTAGAGAACCACTGCAGACAACGACAAAAATACGAACACGTGATGAATTACTTGATGATTTATTTGGTCCTGCAAGTGATAAAACACGAAATGAAATTAGGATGGAAAGTGATTATCATATGTTCGGTGAACAAGGCATTCACAAATATGAAGATATTATTGTCCCTACTCACATAAAAACAAAAGGAGAAATATGGAACGCACTTGAAAAGAGTGAAAAGAGATACAAATCTGAAGAAATCCGTAGTTTATTTACACCAGATAATTATGATGGATTTAATACGGCAGCTGGTCCGGATGGTATCTTTTACTATGAACCTAACGAAAAAAGAAACAAAGCTGACCTCCCATGGTACTCTACTGTAAAAAGAAAATCACCTAAAAAAAAGCCAAATCCATCGACCATCTCATGGCATACTTCTAAAACAAGAAAAACAAGGTCAACAAAGACAAAAACATATTACCATGATTACAATCATTACGACAGTGAAGAAGATTTTTGGATGGGTTTTCTTTTGTACCCATATTCGCAAATGAATAAACGATTATGATTATTTTTAACTTCGAATCTCGCTCGCCCCGGGCAATATAGCGGTAAGCCCTCATGGTTACGCCCTTTTTAATGTTATTTGATTTTTGGTTTCTTGAATTTTGTTTGTTTTTTATTAATATTTCTTTAAAATAAATGACAATAACAGCTTTATTGCTTGGAAAATTATCTTACGACTAAGTTATGTATCATTGCATTACTCTAAGAAACATAAAACAAGCAATCATTACACTTCATTACTATATTATAATTACTACACATCTTTACACTAAATCTGTAAACAAAGAGGCATAAGTAATATATTTAACCACGTTTTTGAAAATAAACTAATTATATCAATAAACTATAAATATACGAAGTAATCACGAGAGATTTTATAATGAAACAGACTATGGTCAATGACAGACTAAATTTATTCAAAGACAATTAATACTAAGCAGCGATCTTAGGTGTCGCTACTGTTTTTTTTTTTTTTTTTTTTTTTTTTTTATTATCTGTAGGCTTGCGCTTGACCACTATCTCACCTGATGGTAAGCGATGATGTGGTCGACGATAGAGCACGCTTGCCTAGAAGAAACCTATTCACTCTTGACTTAAAGACCCCTAGATTGTAGCTATCGGGAAACACAGATTCCGGCAGGGAATTCCACTCTTTAGCTGTACGCATAATAAAAGTGTCCCCAAAACGTTTTGTGCGTATGGGTGGGATGTCCACCATGTACCGATGACGCATCGCCGTACGTCTGGTAGTCCGATGATGGAACGGGCTGGGCGGAATTAAATCATGTAATTCCATCGCACACTCCCCGAAATGTAACCGATAAAATACCGACAAACTGGCAACTCGGCGACGATGTTCAAGGCTCTGGAGCTTTGACTTGACCAGTGCCTCATTACCGATGAGTTTCTTGGCCCGCTTTTCGATCGACTCTAGTGCATCAAGCTGGTATTTGGCAGATCCATCCCAGAGATGAGAACAGTACTCCATGCACGATCGAACTTGCGCTTGATACAAGTTGAGCAGCTGTTCCTATTTTGTTACACATTCTAACACCCCCACTTAAAAAAATTATAGGTGTATATATTTATTACATTATTCGAATCAGTATACATCCAAATAATCTCTTTACCAACAATAAAAGATAATTCTATTTTTTTATCAAATAGACCAAACATGCCCAAAATATTATAATGTTTTATTTTACATAAACCCTTAGTTAATAGATCTGCGGGCATCTCTAGTGTTAAGATTCTAACATCAAGAAATGTCACTTTTGTTATTAAATTAGCATTAAACCAATAGATGGCGGTGTACATTTTTGGCTCTCCGCTACATCGCGGTGTTAAGATTTTCAGGGATTTCATGACCCCCCTTGTACATATTTTAAATAAATGTTTCTCGTTCTGAACGCGGCGTTTTCTTGGTGCAAACCGTAAACTGCCGTCAATGCTCCTCAGAATTTTTTTGGGAATTTGTACATGGTCCTTCGAGCCAGATGGACGCTAAAGTTGGTTGATTGAAGTTGAACCACGCAGCGAAAAATCCAGTACTGGAACGGTATCGGAAGGAACGGATAGTTTGGAACCGATTTCAGTAAAGTATGAAGAAGTGAAACTGTGAGTACTCTTTGCAATATTATCTTTGAGAAAATTCAAGCAAATTAGAACCTTCAATACAAGAAGAAATAGACTTAGAAAATTTAGTGGTTTGGACTTAGAATAGTTTCGCAAAAAGTGAACAGACGGGGAATCCACGCCGGTTTTCCCCTAGAAGTGCCAAACACTTAGAAAATTTGAGGAAAAAGTTCAACGACTTGCAATTTTTTTGAGATTGGTGATTCAAGTTAATTTAAATTTATTTATAAATTCTTTTAAAAATGGATAAGTATTTTACATTTCAAGAAGCCAGAGTCAATTTTAAGAAATCTCCAAAGGAAAGGTTAACACAATCCTATTTGGAAACTCGGCTTGAAACACTGGAAAATTATTGGACTTCATATCGCGAAACACATAGAGTCATCGTTTCGGAATTTAATCACAAGGAATTGGTTAAGTCTACTTATTACACAAATGATGCTGCATATGACGCAACTGAAGAACTATACACGGAATATAAAACGGAAATAAAGGATTGTTTGCTTAGGTTTAAGATCGATTCTAATACTGTTGCATTGTCTAGTTCTAAGGTTAATGAGTCAAACGTCGGTCAATCCCATGTTAGATTACCCAAGATTTCCATTCCTACTTTTAGCGGCAAATACACCGAATGGACAAGTTTTCGTGATTTATTCATATCGTTAATACATAGCAACAAAGCATTGGATGACGTTCAACGGCTTCACTATCTCAAAGGCTATTTAACAGGTGAGGCCGAGCAACTTTTACGGCATATTCCTATCACGGCCAATAATTACAAAGTCTGTTGGGATCAGTTAGAACATCGCTATAATAATAAATTACACCTTGCTATTTGTATTTTAAAACGTTTTATGAATCAAAAGAACATACAGTCAGAATCATCCAGTGCCATTAAAGAATTACTTGATACCACAATTGAATGTTTAAACGCCCTCAAAAATTTAGATATTAATATTTCTTCTTGGGATATTATTGTAATTTACATTGTGAGTTTGAAACTTGATACTGAATCTAGAAAGTTATGGGAAGTTCAAATCTGTAAGTTCAATGACGAACTACCTAAAATAAGTTATTTGCAAGAATTCTTAGAGCAGCGATTCAGATCTCTTAAGTTTTTGGATAATAAGGTTAACAAGTCGAATAATAGTTGTTGAGGACAGCGCCATCTATCAACAACGGGAGGAACAACCAAGCAATTGCTGAGCACAAAGCGCGCGAGCTACCACAACACCGAGGTGCGCCTGCGCCATGACTCAGCTGGGAGTTCGACGGCCTGCCGGGAGAGGGCGGTGAACGAAGCCTATAAAAGGAACGGCTCCCTCGAACCAGTCTCTTTTTTCCATCACGGCCAACCAAAATTAAACTTCTCTGTCTTGCTGTTACTTTCTGTACAATAAACTTTATTTTCAAAGAGCGAATAAAGGAGTCATTCGTTGCCATCACCTCCCTGACTGTCTATCCCGAAACACGAGGACACACCTCAACAATAGTACTCGCGCAACTAAGGTTATGCATGTCACTTCAAATTCAAAATGTCAGTTTTGTGATGAAGACCATAAGTTGATGAATTGCAAAAAGTTTGCAAGGGAAGACGTTGAAACACGTCGTAAGTTTATCCAAACCAATAAGTTGTATTTTAACTGTTTCGGCTCAAATCATTCGGTATTTTCATGTCGTCAGTCAACCAATTGTCGTATTTGTAGGAAGAGGCATCACTCTCTCCTTCACCAGAAACCAATCCCTAAAGTTCACAACTCACGTGATCAAAAGGACGATGGTACGGATCAATCTCCACCATCAATTCCACAGACCGAGAATCCAATTAACTTTGTGTCTTGTTTCTCCAGTGTGAACAGCCAAGTACTATTGGCCACTGCCTTAGTACAGGTAGAAGCGAGAACAGGCACTTTCGTTTTAAGATCTCTCTTAGACCAAGGATCTCAAGCATCGTTTATTACCGAATCCTCGGTACAAATGCTTGGTCTGAAGAAGATTTCAGACAAGAGCTTTATTTCAGGACTTGGCTGTGACCAGAGTGCAACATTGCATTCTAAATGTTTTGTAAACATAAGGATTCAGTCACGCCACGATCCCAACTTTATAGTTGTTGTGAAGGCTCATGTTCTAAAGAACATCACATCACTTCTTCCTGAGAGGAAGATTGTGTTGACAGCGTTGTCACCTCAAATGTCGGATCTAAAGCTAGCTGGATCATTTAATACTCCGAATAAAATTGATATTTTACTAGGAGCAGAAGTATATTGCCAGATTATAATGGATGGTGTTATCAAGGGTTCACCTGGGTTGCCTGTGGCTCAGAATACCAGACTCGGATGGATTCTCTCTGGCTGTATAAATTCTCAAATCAAGCAAGGTTCTCTGCAAAGAAATAAAATCGTGAACATGCACACTCATTTGACTGATGATCTGTTAAAGAAGTTCTGGGAGTTAGAGGAACCTTCTTCTGACAAAAGGTTTCTATCAGAGGAAGAGCAGGCCTGTGAGGACTTCTTTGCAGAAACTGTTAAAAGAGATTCAGCAGGTCGCTATTTAGTAAAATTGCCTTTCAAATCAAATGATCCCGAGTGTAAATTTGGCAACTCTTTCGATATTGCTCGAAAACGATTTTATTTGCTCGAGAAATGGTTTCTTAAGAATCCTGAATTTGCAATAAAATATTCTGAAGTTATTGAGGAGTATTTGACGTTGGGTCATATGGAGGTGATTCCAGAATTAGAGAAAGAGAATCATAGTGCCACCTATCTGCCACACCACGCAGTCATCAAAAATGAAAGAACCACAACAAAGGTGAGGGTTGTATTCGACGCGTCATGTATTCTAAACAATGGTTCATCGTTAAATAGAGACATGATGATTGGTCCAAGGCTACAACCTGAACTGAGGCACATTATCATGCGTTGGCGCTGTTATCCTATATGTCTTGTTGCAGACATAGTAAAAATGTATAGACAAGTAAAGGTATCTGAAGAAGATGTTGATTTTCAACGCCTGTTGTGGCGTAAGGATGTGAACTCGGAACTTCAACATCTAGGTTACTGCGCGTAACATTTGGTACATCTTCAGCACCTTACTTAGCTGTACGAGCTCTGCAACAGCTTGCGTATGATTAAGGTGATAAATACCCTTTAGCAGCAGATAGGGTTTTAAAGGAGTTCTACGTCGACGATCTCATGACAGGTTGCGAAAACGTTGAAGAAGGTATTAAAATCTTTCATCAATTGAAAGTCTCATGTCAGGTTACGAAAACGTTGAAGAAGGTATTAAAATCTTTCATCAATTGAAAGACCTTCTTAATTGTGGCGGATTTGAGCTTCAGAAGTGATCTTGTAATAACAATGGGTATTGCAAGAAATTGATACAGTCAGTAAGGATAGAAAGGAAAACTTAGAATTGAAATTAGATTCTGTTATGAAAATTCTAGGATTAACCTGGAACAGATCTAATGATGAGTTTCAAGATACTGTCCAACTTCCGTCGCTTGAAACACCTGTGACCAAACGTAAGGTCATTTCGGATGTGGCCAAATTATTTGATCCACTTGGTTGGATTGCGCCCGTCATAACAACAGCCAAGATTTTTATTCAGAGAATATGGCTGGCTGGTATAGGGTGGGATGACGAGATACCAATTGACATACTCAAAGATTGGCTTTCATATCGTAAGGATCTCGTTCATCTCGCTAGTTTTCAACTGCCGAGATGGACGGGGGCAAGTAGAAATAATGTTCACATGGAACTACAAGGGTTTTGTGATGCTTCTAATGCAGCGTATGCAGCCGTTATCTACGTTAGAACAGTAGATTGCAACGGTAAGGTTCATGTAAATCTGGTCGCTTCCAAATCAAGAATTGCCCCTGTAAAACAGGTATCAATACCTCGCTTGGAACTTTGTGGAGCTGTTTTATTAGCTAAATTACTCCAAGAAGTTTCAGAAGTATTAGCTATCTCAAATGAAAATATCCACGCTTGGACTGACTCTAGTGTTGTTCTTGCTTGGCTGAGTAGTCATCCTAGCAAGTGGAAAACGTTTGTCGCAAACAGGGTCTCGGAAATATTGACCATAATGGACAATAGTCAGTGGGCGCATGTCAAGTCCGGTGAGAACCCAGCAGATTGCGTATCGCGGGGCATAAATCCGAGGGATATTTCTGAAATTACAATTTGGAAAAAGGGCCCTATGTGGCTACAAGAAAATACAGTCCACTACAGTAAAGGAAAGTTTAAACAAATTGACTTAGAAGAAAAGAAAAATAAGGTATTATGTCATGTCACAATTGAAGACATTGATAATATAATGTCAAGGTTTTCAAGTTTAAGTAGGATGATAAGAGTAATTTCATATTGTAGAAGGTTTCTTAAAACCTTAAATAGGGCTAGCACTAGCTCTACAACCACTCGTTGGCTAACGTCTAAGGAAATGAAGGAGTCATTACTTACCTGTATCCGGTTGGATCAAAGGGAAAGATTCCTGAACGAAATAAAGAGTTTACGGGGATTAGGTAACGTAAATAAAGAGAGTAAACTTACTTCGCTTAATCCATTCCTCGATGGCGAAGGCATCCTTAGAGTTGGTGGGCGATTGCAGAAGGCTAACGTAGTGGATGAGATGAAGCATCCCATACTGATACCTCCTAATTCACATCTAGCAAATTTGATTGTTGCAGATGCCCATGAGCGTACTATTCATGGGGGTCCTCAGTCCATGCTAAGTTATGTAAGAACTCGGTATTGGATCATGAACGCAAAGAGTCTTATAAGACAGCATTTTCGTAAATGTGTCGTTTGTATTCGGCGGCTCAAACGAACCAACAATTGATGGGCCAGTTGCCATCAGCTCGTGTCGCCCTTTTCATAAAAGCGGTGTTGATTACGCAGGACCTATCGCAGTCAGAACCACAAAGGGACGTGGCCATCACACCACTAAAGGTTATATTTGTTTATTCATCTGCATGGCCACTCGTGGAATTCATCTGGAGGTCGTGAGTGATCTAACCTCAGAAGCATTTTTGGCTGCTTTTAAGCGTTTTGTTGCACGCAGAGGTCATTGTGCAGAATTGTGGAGTGATAATGGCACTAATTTTGTTGGAGCGAATAAAGAGCTCAAAAAATTAGTACCACGGGAAAGTTCGGTAGTAGCGAATGACATAGCTGACTGGCTTGCAACAAATGGCACCAACTGGCACTTCACAAAACATCACCTAAAAAGGGTTATCAGCAATAGCACACTCACTTTCGAGGAGATGACGACTGTCTTGTGCCAAATAGAGGCATGTCTTAACTCACGGCCGATAACACAAATAAGTTCCAATCCAGAAGATCCGTACCCACTTACCCCGAGACATTTTCTTGTGGGTGAGCCTTTAGTACTGGTACCGGATGCTAATTACGAAAATTCTTCCTTGAGTACTCTCAAAAGATGGCATTTAACACAACGCCTTGTGCAGGACTTTTGGCGTAGATGGTCAAACGAATACCTTACACAACTCCAGCATCATTATAAATGGACACAAATAACTCCGGAACCTAAGGTGGGAGATATAGTGCTGGTTAAAGAGGACGATCTACCACCGGCAAGATGGTTGTATGGCATTATAACTGACAAGCATATTGGAGTGGATAAACTTACGCGCGTTGTTTCATTAAAATGTAAGGGTTCTATTATAAAGAGACCAGTATCTAAGCTCATTATTTTACCCGTCACCATCTAGACTTAAGTTTTGAAATTTGTTTTGATTTATGTATTCAAAAGCTACCTATCACATAAAATGTTATGAATTGTTAGTTTAAGTTTTGATATTTTATTTTTTGTTGGTAATAGCTAAACTATTGTCATGGTGGGCGGATAAATTATTTTTAAGTCTTTATAATGTGTTAATTTATGGACACTCTGTCCATGGTGGGCGGAATGTTTGTCGACAATAAATGGGCTAACTGTTTGTCATTAAATATTGGTATAGGATAAGTTTAATTAGTTAATTCATGTTCGCGACGGTGCATCACGCCGCATATGTTAACGTAAACATGAACGTTATAGCTTATGTACTAATGTTATACATAATATACTTAGATACCTCTGCTCATCCCACCGCACCATCTCATACTAAACAAATTCCGGATGGCGCGGTCATATTTTAGACTCGTGAACGAGAAAGTTTCGTTCGCATTTTTGGGGAACTTAGATAATGTTTTTAAAGTTTATCAGTAAGTGATAGGGTCTTGCAGTGCAAGCTTAGCAAATTAGAAGCATCAATATCCATACTGATTGCAGTTATCATGGTAAAAACCATGAGCAACAAAGACGTGCGGCTGGCACGGCCGTTTAGTTCCAAATGCGCCGCTCCTCCATTGGAAGTCGCTCGGGGGCGAGGCGAACGGTCACGAGACATGGTCTCCTGTCCGCGGGTGCAGCACCGAGGCTCGTAACAACGAACCCATCTTTGTGTTGTCCGTTGGACCTAGCATATTGCTAGCGCGGTCATTCACCTTTGCGGGTCAATGATCCGCGCTAACTATGTTTATGTTGTTTGTGTGACTGCAGGCGCACCGCGGCGCCCGTTGCTGAAAAGACAGAAAGAAAGAAAGAAAAAATATTTATTTGTGACCCGCACAGGAGACACGAGATAAGCAAAACACAAACAATAATAAAATATAAAAAACCCCGTGCGAGACCAAAAAGGCTCCTATCTCAGCATGTGCAACGATATTAAAAAGAAAATATCACTGCGCTGATATTCTGATAAGGCCCACTGTTGATGCCACGGACACACTCACGGAACGAAACATACAATATATTAGGAATAAAATAGAATAAAACAAATAACAAAATAGTGCAAACCCAGAAGGTGAGTTACAGTATGTTTGTGTATAATTTATAAAACAAATAAGTAAATAAAACACAATAAATATACGACCAAAAACCCGACGGCTCAATAGTCATTTGTCGAAACCATAGACAAACGAGAGAGCGCGCCAATCCGTGGTTGACGTCGGCTGTCAAAATGAGAAAAAAAAAAAGATAAATAATGGTGATTGGTGAATTATGTAAGAAATTTCTGTAAATAAACAAAGTGAAAATATAGCTGGTATTGGATAAAACAGAGTGGTGTGAATATTACTGTGTGTAGTAAAGTCTTCAGTGTAGTGTTCGCCAGAAAACATAAACTAAGAACAAGGAACATGACAGTAATTAAGTTTATACGCTGGCTTCTTTTTGCTTGAGTAATAAGTACTGCTTGCAATTAGTACTAAATGTTCCAATGGTGTTCATAGCACGAAACGGCGGAGGAAGATCGTTCCAGATACGAGAGGCAGCGAATTTAAAACTGCCTCGGAATGCAGCAGTTTTGTGAGACGTCAACAAAAGGTAGGCAGAAGCTCTCGTTCTGACCTTGTTTACATCTCGGGACCAGGTCAGTTTACTAAATAGATAGTCTGGCTTTTTTGTGAGAATTATGCCAAAGAGCAGGGTAGCCAAATGTAGCTTTCTACGATCTGACATTCTCATCAAATTACCCTTATTTAGAAAAGGCGTAACATGAGATCTAGGAGGAATGGTAAAACAAAATCTTGCACAAGCATTCTGTACTCGCTGAATCAACCTTTTGCTCCTGCCCAGAATGCACGCCCCATACACAGTGTCAGCGTAGTTCAGCTTGGATAGTACTAGTGACTCACAGAGCATGATACGCATCTCCACACTTATGTAGGGACGCACACGGTACAGAAGCTTAAGCCTGTAAAAGCAGTTCCGCACAGCCTCCATGATGTGGGTCTCAAAGTGCAGGAATTCGTCAAATACTACCCCAAGATTTCGGGCTTCCCGGACCCTTTCAATCGAACATCCGTCAATCTTCAAGTCCAAATTTTCATTAGCCATTTTACCCAAAAAATCTCTTGATCCCATTAGTATAAATTTAGACTTAGCTGGGCTCTGGCCGCTTTTAGACTCCATCTATCAGGTATCCTAACTCAAGACTCCAGGGTTAAGCACACACGCATAAGAGAAGACGCGATCAAGCGAAACCCGATGCTAGCATCACCATGCGACAAAGCCCCAAAAACACACCACTTTCATAGGCACTACAACATAACACTTACAGAAGAACAATGTGATTACTCAGGCCCGAAGGAGATGAGAGTATACACCGACGGGTCGAAGACGAACTCCGGTACCGGAGTCGGAGTCTTTTCACAAGACCTAAATATATGTCGCATCAAGGCTGGCCGATAGATGTAAACCATCGGGAAGTCTGGATGTATTCCCTTAGGTTAAGACATTGTGTGGGCAGGTCGGTGGGTACAATCGTGCAAATGAAATCACATAAGTTATTCGATACACTGGGTTTATTCAAATAGACACAAGTTACATTCCTGCTTACTAATATTACGGATCGACACTGATTCTACGACGTCTTAGCTCTACGGCTGTCAGTACTCAACTGCCCTGTTACCCGCTACGCAAGTGCTTATAAAAGCGCGCCAATGCAAAATTGCTCTTGTTTGGCGCTAGGGGCGTGCTTGTGATTTGACTTTAAGTCCGTACTATTGACTAAACCCGACACGGCCATCCTGCGAGACAGGCGTCCTCGTCTGTTCCTAATTGTCAGGTTTTAACAGTGTATCGAATCATGTGGAAATCCTCAATGGATGTCCTCAGCCCTTGGGGAAAGCTGAGGGGTCTGTCAGACTCCTACTGACTAAAACCACATGGTGTTCTCTAGGCCGTAATTCTTCTTGAGAGGCGAGCGTGGAACACACACGTCGCCTTCTCGGGCCTCTCTCAGGTGACAGATCCCCAAATCTATCACCCGCAGGCATCACCTCATGTCCTTGCTCCATGCCATCTCATGGTCACCTCGTGTTAGTCCACACGTCGTATCAGTCCACTCCATCCTGGCAATCTCCCATCATACAAGGGATGTTTTTCTGAAACACAAAATTTCCAAACAGTATTCGCTCGTCCAATCCTGACTCATACACTAGAGTGAGGAAACATTTTGAAACAATCAAACATGATCATTCAAATTTCTCTGTTCACTATTGCAAGGAACGAGTAATTCTATTTCCAATTTAAAGAAAATAGCAACCTCATCGATTTGGTACCTAAAAGCACCCAATCTTCGTGATTACAAAGTTCAAGTACCACTGATAAGTCATAAATCTCAAATTAAATCAAACAGAAACAATATACCATGTTTCTTATTCACGATTTTTAACCATCAGATAGCTCTACTAGCTATCTCATAGCTCTCTTAGCTATCTCAATTGCTCTACTCGCACATCTCCACGATGTCGAGTCAACTCGACTCTCTGAACTTAGACCTTGTTCACACAGAGATTTAGTACTTACTACTTTATCTACAATCTCAATTGGTACTTGAGCTTTGTGTGCCTTACCAACACGATCTACGCATAGTAATCAAAATTTGAAAACCAAAACTATTTCAATTTTCGTAATGAGGGCTTGACGATTCGAACGTCATTAACATTAACATGGTGACCTCACCTCTCGCATGACTATGTGAGTTTACTTTCTTTTAACCTCTTAACTCATTAGAATCTTTCTGTAAGGTTCCTAACACAAACATGAATTTTCACACCAGACATAGTTTCACACAGACTTCCAGTTGCCATACAGGCCTATAGTTGCCATAAAGGACTACAGTTGTCATACAGGCCTATAGTTTCTATAAAGACCTTCACTTGCCATACAGGCCAACAGTTGCCACACAGGCCAACAGCTGCCACTCAGGCCAACAGTTGCCACTCAGGCCAACAGTTGCCACCTAGGCTCACAGCTGCCACCTAGGCTCACAGCTGCCACACAACGCTCGGCTACTCCTGACCGAACTACATTATTGGGTTCGTGAAAATAGGTAAATTTTAGAACCCTACTCTTTAACTAAATCATTACCCTGGGCCATGTACCACTAGTCGCTCCAAACAGTTATTACAAAAACAAAAACAGCTTATTCTGCAGCAAAAACTGCCAAGCTTACAGAAACCCTCGAGTAAAACCTCTAACGCCACGGCTCCCTAGCCGACCAGCAATTATATTGCTCTCACAATGGTCTCTCGGTCTCTCTCTAGACCCCGACCTCCACCAGAATCCACTGGTACGGTCAAACATAATACGTTCGATAGACTGAATTACTCGACACCTTGAGCTTGCTCATTATCATCAAAATCCTTTTGACATTAACATCGACTGGTACATGACCCGCTGGCATCTTTCTTAACCTATAGTGTACTGGTAGGTTCTAAGCGTACCTATTTAAAGCTTTCGGTGTAATACGATCACCATCCTGTCATAATCACCTATCACGGACTTAATACAGGGCCCATTTAGTTTTCGAACCAGATATTCCCACTCAATACTTCATTAGAAAAAGGTCCAACGATCAAAAAGTTCAACAACTAAACAAAGTTTTTGTAAAAATTCTGTTACTCTTAACCATAATTCAAAGGCAATGTACACTCAACCCATGAAACTTCTTCGTTGACCCATCGCCACATGTTACTCATGAGGTGCAGTCCAAAGTTCTGAGTATGACAAGTGTACAAGCCATCAGATTTGGTCTCACTACCATTGTCATTAACTATGACGTCTAATTCTCAAGGAACTTGGTGATCGGGGATCCTTCTCACAAGATTCGCGCTTTTTACTCAAAGATCTTGGAACATACCGACTGTTCATATGAGGGGAACAATTAAGCCCGATAATATTTGCGTGACAATAACTCGTGTGCAGGAGCTTCACGAATTAACTTTGATCAATATCGTTTAAAATCAAATTATCAACAGTAACCCTTTACTATCGCTCGCTAACTCAGTTTTCATGTAAGGAAATCGATCGCGAGATAACTGCTATCATAATATTACTTTGAAAGTAAGCAAGTGCATTCAGATTCAAAGACGGTGGTTGTAAATCGTTACGCAACATAAGATCTGTTCCGAATACACGCAAATGACCAGTATCGTTACTAACTCGATACAATTGCCTTCGCCCAACGACTTTACTAACTCGCTTTGCCACTGAAAATGACTAGTTGTTAAGTCACTTTGGATAGATCATCTTCTTCATCATCTGCCTAGCCTTTGCCCAACTATATTGGGGTCGGCTTCCAGTCTTACCGGATTCAGCTAAGTGCCAGTGTTTTACATGGAGCGACTGCCTATCTGACCTCCACAACCCAGTAACTGGGTAACACTGAACTTACCCCTTGGCAAGACTGCTGTCAGATCTCAAGCTTCTGACTACCCGTAACGACTGTCAAAGATCTTCAAATGACAGCCGGGACCAACGGCTTAACGTGCTTTCCGAGGCACAAAGGAAACTCGGTATGTTGAAATGGTCACCCATCCACGGAACGACCTCGTCAAGCGTTGCTTAACCTTGATGATCGACCCGTGCGGCTGTTATTATTTAGCCACGAGCTCATCTTCTTATGGGATATTTAATCCTAAAGTACGTACTGAATCAAATGTTAAAACTATTCCGCCAATAGGAAACTCATTAACTACTTGCTTTTTAGTAAGTGTGTCTTAATTAGCTAGTGATAGTGCTAGATATAACCACGACCAACTCTGTGGTCAAACATGAACACTCTTAAATTTTGAAATAGCATCTCTTCACTAGAGAACATTCGACCTCACTATCGAAATAAAATAGAAGCGACTCACCGAGTATTCCATTCGAAACTTGCGAGCTCCCGACTTCATAGCTGTGGTCGTGATGTTTGGCTACCACCTGCGAACTGCTAGCCTGCCGTCGGTCTCAACCTCTCAGATGTTGGCACTTCAACCTTCGCATTCAGCATTTGAACCACTAGCCTGCAGCAGAGGCTCCACTGCGACGCAATATGGTATCTGAAACGTGAAAAACATTACGAGAGTATATGTTCACAGTTATTAACTGTACACAGCTTTGATGGAAATTAACCAGTGCAGCGGTGTAGTAAACTAAACCAGCACAGCTAAATGGGTTATTGTGGACACCAAATGTGAGTGCAGAGTCCCTATAAACATTATAGTGTCCCAAGTGTCCAGGTAGGTATATGGGCTTTAGCGAATCCAATGAATTCCATAATGTCAGTGGCATTTTAAGTCTCAATTAACGAGGCCTTGTAGGGTTTACTACGTTCCAGATAGTTTGGCTTCCTGACTCGAAAAGAAGAATACTATGCTTCTCCTCAAACTTAACCCTCACTGCATAAAACTATCACAGTATCAAAACTAATCAAAATATTTCATTTGGTATTATCATAATTTCCAGAATGATGTGTTCGGTACGGCATTGCTACTATATGGCTCCTAAGTCCGAACAATAATATTCAGCTAAGGACCATTACCAGTGATAGTAGAATAATAACTCTTTAGCAACATTTCAACTTGATCAGTGATAACTAACATGAAATTACGACCTGACACGGGCCGCCCCGACGATCCACTGACCGCCATACCGTACACAAAATCAGAATTTTGAATAATGAACACACTTTTCCATAGTCATAACAAAATGAAAACGACTCACCAGATTGGCATAAAGATCCGTGTGTATGGATCTTTTCACTCGTCCACACGCTCCTCCTTGACCTGTCCAGCTCCTTGGTTGTTGCTAGCCTCCTTGCTGCTCCGTTACGGACTGGTTTTTTCATTATTTTGTTTTCGAGGGTAGTCGCAACTGACAGCACGATATTTTTTTTGCAAGAATGTAACCGACATTTTCACTAGCTTTGTTTTCACGTGTGATCTCATTAGCACGATCGAATCCCAATTCTGATGTCGCATCAAGGCTGGCCGATAGATGTAAACCATCGGGAAGTCTGGATGTATTCCCTTAGGTTAAGACATTGTGTGGGCAGGTCGGTGGGTACAATCGTGCAAATGAAATCACATAAGTTATTCGATACACTGGGTTTATTCAAATAGACACAAGTTACATTCCTGCTTACTAATATTACGGATCGACACTGATTCTACGACGTCTTAGCTCTACGGCTGTCAGTACTCAACTGCCCTGTTACCCGCTACGCAAGTGCTTATAAAAGCGCGCCAATGCAAAATTGCTCTTGTTTGGCGCTAGGGGCGTGCTTGTGATTTGACTTTAAGTCCGTACTATTGACTAAACCCGACATATAAATATATCTAGACCGCTAGGAGGTTTCAACACCGTCTACCAGGCGGAGTGTGTGGGCATCATACTGGCGGTCCATGCCCTAGAAGCCAGGAGGGTTACGGACACCCATATTCGTATACTCTCCGACAGTGCCTCAGTCCTCCAATCCTTACGAAAAAAAAATATTACATCGAAATTAATACTAGAATGTCACAACGCACTAGAACAAATAACCGTATCTAGTCGTAACACGGTGACACTGCAATGGATAAAGGGACACAGCGGATCCTTAGGCAACGACGCAGCTGACGAGCTTGCGAGACGCGGATCCAGCACGTCGGTCTATGGACCCGAACCCGTCGTACCCATCCCCTTCAACCAAATACGTAGGTGGCTACAGGAATTCACCAAGACACAGGCGGGGAACTGGTGGACCTCGGCACCAGTTTCGGCATTTGTTGTATCGGCAGAGCTTCTTTGGACTGCCTGCAGCCTTGCAGGCAGTCCAAAGAAGCTCTGCCATCTCTGGACAGTAGTTTTACCAGACGTCTGCTACGCCTGGACAGGAATGGCCTGCGCATGGTGACGGGGACCATCACGGGACACTGCTCACTTAACAAACATTTCCACACAATAGGCATAACGGACAGTCCTCTGTGCAGGGCATGCATGGAGACTGAAGAAACCGTCACACACGTTCTCTTTGAATGAACAGGGAACACACAGATAAGAACACAAACCCTCGGGTCACCCAGATCTTACACGGACGTTCTAAAAAAAACCAGGAGCCCTAATAAGCTTCTGGAGGGAGGTGGGCTGGTTGGAATAGGATTGCTATTGCTATATGAATAGCTGGAGGATTTAACAGCTCCATCATTGTCGCTCGTCACCTGGACAAACTGAGAACGGTGAGTCAAGTAACTCTCAAACCACTTTACTGTCTCAGGCTGACATCCATAGTAAGACAACTTCGATAGGAGGAGTGAGGTATTAATAGAGTCAAAAGCGCGCGAAAAATCTAGTAAGACCAGCAGGGTACCCATGCCCTTATCTCTAGCTTCAAGAATATTCCCAACCACATCAAGAAGAGCTGTAGCTGTGCTATGGCCCTTGCGAAAACCCGATTGAACAAGCGGCAAAATGTTGTGTTCTTCAAGGTAAGACCGAAGCTGGTTAGAGACAACCTTCTCCAGGACCTTGGAGAGGCATGGCAGTAAACTAATAGGGCGAAGGTCTTTCATGCTGGTAGGATTAGAAACTTTAGGTATGGGTCTAACTATTGCCAATTTCCACAGATCCGGGAAAGATGAGGTGGTGATGGAACGGTTAATGATGGCCGTTATAGCTGCAAGGGTCCGTGGAAGGGTCATCATCAGCATCTCAAGAGAGATATGGTCACAACCCTGTGCATTAGACTTGAGAGTATGCAACAGCTTCAACACCATATCCTCATGAACCGGCTCAAGCTGAAAGTGACTGTTACTGAATCTGTGATGCTCAAAGTACTTCAGGTCAGCAGAAGAAACCCTACCGGTGCCAGGCACATCCAAAAAATGTTCATTAATTTTTTCTGGGTTGTTACAAAAATGAGGTAATCCATGGTTAGGTTTATTAGAGATGCTAGTGGCTATGGTAGATTTGATGTGCTTCCATAACTTCTTAGGTTGTTTAATGTTTTTATTTATGTAAGTTTTAAAATAGGCACGTTTCTCACTCTCTATGGCAGCCCTAACAATATATTTAAGCTCTTTATATGAGTTGACATGACGCGAGGATTTAGTAGATTTGGACTTTATGTGGCTCTTGTCCCGCAATTTCATCATTTGTTTGATAGTGGATGTTATCCAGGGGCAAGACTTTTCTTTTATTAAAACTTTTTTAAGTGGTGCGTGTAAATCGAACAGGTTCAAAATAAAATTGTTAAATGTTTCAACCATGCAGTTCACATCCTCTAATCTTTCAATGTATTCCCAGTCCATCATATTCAGGTCCTCGTTAAACTGGTCAATTAGTATATCCCTGATAGGTCTGTAGGTGACCCAGTGTGGGGAAGGTTTCTCTACTTTGAAGTTCAGCTCAACCAACACAACAGCGTGTTGACCGAGCTCAGGTACGTGAGATACGGAGACCTCACGTATACGGGCGTCGGTGCACACGACGTCAATAAGTGATTCACTATGATCAGTGAAATGTGTCGGTTCAGTAACTATTTGCTGTAATTTACAGCATGTTAAGAAGTGGTCAGTAACTTAGCTTTATTGTCCGAGAGGTTTAGCATATTTATATTAAAGTCACCCAACAAAACAATCTTGTCAGCGCCAGCAAAGGAGAAAAGAGAGTCGGTAATCGCATCAAGGAAGATGTTCACATCAAGCCACGGCGGCCTGTAAGCAGTACCGATGATAACCGAGTGCGAGTTGACAGTCAGCCGGAGCCACATCTGCTCGACCTGTGGCGCGGTCGGGTGCGGCACGACGCACGCGCGCACTCCGCGCCGCACATAGAAGCCCACGCCGCCCCCGCGCCCGCCGCGTACCGCGGGTGGGCGCGGCACGTGACGCAGCCGGTAGCCCGGGACAGTCGGCGCTCGACCCTCTTCCCCCCGCCTAAGCCAAGTCTCGTTAATCGCCATGATGTCCACCGCACAGTTTGCCATAGCCACAGTAAACTCATCATGGCGCGTACCTAGCGAACCCGCGTTAAACAATCCAACTTTTAAATACTTAGACTTAATCATGTTGAAAATTCTTGGATGTGCAAGGTAAGTGTATATGTGTTAGAAATGTAATAAATAACAGATTTAAAAGAAGTATGTAGATAAATAAAATGTATTGTACCCACTATAGAGATATAACCGACAAGCCGACGTTTTATAAATATGTAGTGTGTATAATAAATATTTAGTGCTCGGGCAGCAGGGCAACAGAAAGAGACCACTATATACTGAGAGAGGAACAGTGCTGGCCGCGCACAGGGCAGATTTGAAAACATAAGTACACCCAACAAAGATAGTAAGACCGTAAATCTAAAGATTAACATAAAATAATAAAGCTTGCAGAGGCCCAGCGAGCTAAACATCTTTCTCGGCAGACATCTCCCGGCCAAAAACACGAGCCAAGTCCTCCTCCGTGCGGATGCAATGGGTAGGCTTGCCATCACCCTGCTTAGCCAGAATGCGGCCGTTCTTGGTCCAGGTGTATCTCCACCCGAGACGACTGCCAGCCTCACGCACACGGTAGAACAATTGTTTGTTTGTTCTTGTTAGCCTTTCATTCACGAAGAAGCGCCGCGGGGGGCGCGGGGAGACCGAGGTCTGCCGTAGTGGCTCCCCGGCGGACACGCGCGCCCTGCAGCAGCTCGTCGCGCAGAGCGCGGCGCGCCAGGCGCACCACGATGCGTCGCCCGCGCGCCGTCGCCGCCGCCCCTCCCGCCGGACTCGCCGCGGCCGCGCCAGCCGCGTGCACCTCGCGCTCGACCCGCAGGCCCACACGCTGCGCGAACACTATGTCGCGTGCCTCCAGAGTCACCCCAAGCTTCGCCGCCATCAGTCCCACAGTGTGAACCACGTTTTCACCAGGGATCTCCGGTATGTTCGCCACTTCAAGATCGGAGCCAAGCAGATCCTGCTCGCGGTCGTTGAGCTCCAGTTGAAGCCGCGCGACACTCTGCTCGAGCTGTTTGACCCTGGCATCAGGCGTAGCCTCACTGTGCCTGCTCTCAAGAGTCTCTATTCTGGTTTCCAGGCTGTTAACGCGCTCAGTGCAAACTCCCACCGAAGAATGCAGGCCGGCCATCTCACGACGGAACTCCCGCATTTCGTCCCTCACTTCCCGCAGCTCGGACCTGAAGAGCCTGATTTCCTCACGCAAGGTCAACTGAGTGTCAGGAGAAGGTTCTCCATCGGTTCCTTGTTCACTCCCTGCCCGAGAAATCACCTCAGGCACTGCAACAGGAGGCCCGGAAATAGTGGCCTGAACCCGAGCTGCCTTCCTACCCTGTTCAGGTGCGGCAGCTGTTTTATTAGTTGGGGCACCACAGTCATCCTTTGGAAATCTATTTTTGCAGTCAGGGCACTGCCAGTCACTGCCTATTTGTGTTCCAGCAGGCAAAAAAGTTAGGTGGAACTTGTTTTGGCAAACAATGTTGCCACACGTGGCGCCCCCTTTCGTCGACAGAAACTTTCCGCATGATGCGCACTTCGCCATGTCGCAACGTGGTTCGGCTGAGAGCAGCTAGATGGCTTGCAAGTTCTTCGCACTAGTTCCTTCGGCGCCGCTAGATGGCGCTCGCTCAACAAAGAGATATCGATCAAATACCCAAATTTGAAAAAAAATTACACCTTTTGGAGGTACTACGTACACCAAAACTGTACAAGTGACTGCACTTATTTAAAAAAACAAAAATGCAAAATGTATGTTAAGTTTTTAGTTTTTTAGGATTTGCACTACGAAATCACTCAGCTCAACCCGGATAACAAACTCGCACGTAAGTCACACTGAGATAAATCTGTAAATAAAGTTTTTGTCACTGAATAGCCCGTGTTTACTATATATAATACTAAAAGTACGAACAGCCGATACGCCCCGCAAAGTGTCCGTGACGTCACTCGTCGTCGCTGAACGGTTCGCTGCTTCTTCACGACACTCTGGCGGTCTACCTCCGCCGGGTGAGACCCAGAGCGTACTCTGGGAGGTACTCGCGACGCTATTCGGTGCAAGTGTACTAGCGAGTGTATAGTCGTGATTGGCTGTTTACGACGTGAAGTGAGTCTATATTAACTTAGTACAAACTTCACGCCGTGGGTGTCGTGTGGGGTGAGCAGTGTTATTGTTTGAGTAAGCCGCGTGTAGACTGTTGCTGCTTAGGTGTCAAGTCCGGCAGGTGGATGGGGTTGCATCGTCTTTGATAAGGTCTCTGGGGAGGCGATTTCTGTCGGGCGGGCGCGCGTGCCATGGCGCTATGTCGGCGATGTGAGGCCAGGCAGAAGCGTCGGCCCGCACGAACAGAGTTGTGGCGAGTCGCTCTATGAACTCGTCCAGGCTCTCTAGTCCCGTGTCCCGCATCAACACGTCGTTCCTCACGTAGCGAGGGGCGTCGAGTATGCGTCTTATTATTAAGTTCTGTTGCGCTCTGAGTTGTTTCTTGGTCGCCTCGCCAGTGAGGGCGTACCAAGCTGGGGCTGCATATGTGAGAATAGAACGCAAGTATGTTTTATATATACCCAGCTTGGTGCGGGTGGGGAGGCGGGACGAGAGTACCGGATAGAGCAGGTTCCGAGTGACCCTGCATTGCGCCACCACCTTGGAGACGTGCAACCTCATCGAGAGCCGGCGATCGATGGTCACGCCCAGGTACTTGGCATGGGGAGACCACTCGATGTCGACTTCCTGTAGTTTCAGTAGTGGTGGCAGGGATCCTTGTCCTGTAACAAGAGCCTGCGTCTTACCCACGTTAACCGATAGCCGCCACTTCGCTAGCCACTCGGGGATGAGGTCGAGGGCGCGCTGCATCTTTTTTGCTGCGAGCTTGGCGTTCATAGATGTTGTGACGTAGGCAGCATCGTCAGCGTATAGCGCCAACGTTGCCTCTGGAGTTGTGGGGATATCATCGGTGTAACGTGAGTAACACGCAGGCGATAAGACTGCGCCCTGCGGCACTCCCGCCTTGATTGGGCGGGGGGCGGACAGCTCGCCCTCTACCACCACTCTGCAGGTCCTGTTGGTGAGAAAAGATTCAATAACTCTTACCACGCGACGGGGCGCGCTAGATAGGGCTAGCTTATGCACTAGTCCCTCGTGCCACACGCGGTAGAAGGCCTTTTCCATGTCGAGGAATACTGCGACCGCGTACTCCTTCTTGTTCATCGTTGATGACAGCAGGTGAAGCATCCTCGACAGCTTCCTCCTCCTCCTCATCCTCGTCGTACTATGTTCCGCCCTTAAACCGAATTGTTCTGGGCGCGGAGCGATGTGTGGTTCGAGATGTCGCAGCAGGAGGGACTCGAACACTTTAGAGATGGTGGGCAGGAGTGTGATTGGCCGATAGCTCTTCGGCTTCAGGATATTCTTTTGTGGCTTGGGCAGCATGACGACGCGCCCCTCTTTCCACGAGGCCGGGAAGGAGCCCGTGCGGAGAATCCCAGTGAACAGGCGCGCCACAGCCGCGACCGGGTGTGGCAGGTGGCGCAGATGGCGCAGCGCTGTATTTGGGATGTTGTCGGCACCTGGGGCCTTCCGGGGCTTCGTTCTCAAGATGGCGCGTCTGACTGCACTAGGCGAGAAGTGGATAGCGTCTTCATCGGGAGCTATCGGCGTGGTGAAGTATTCGCTAATGTGTTCCTCGACTGCCGCAACATGTTCGTGCTGCGTGGTCGGGTTAGGTTGGAACTGACGCTCCAGATGTTCGGCAAAGACCTCCGCTCGGTCTCCCGCTACGTACTTTAGCGCCCCGTCAGTGCTTTGAAGTGGTCGTACCGGAGCTGGGGTATCCTTGAGCTGGCGGCAAAGTTTGTGTATGGAGTGCCAGTCGCCCTCCACGGCTTCTATATGTTCCTCCCAGCTTGCGGCTCTTAGAGCACTCAGCTCGGCCTTCACCTTTTCCGCGAGTTTATTGAGTTCTGTCTTCATAGTTGGGCATCTTGTTTGTTGCTACTGCTTGCGCAGGCGCCTCTTTTCGGCAATAAGGCGACGGATACGTGCTGGCAGGGGCGGCTGTAGCACTCTCCCCTGCTGCTGCGTCACCGTCGCTGTTTCCAGTGCTTGTTGTACGCAAGCAGCGATCTCTTCGGCTAGTAGGTCGACATCGGCGGCGGTGGTGATAGGCCGAGTTGGCGTGGTAGAGTTAATCTTTTCTGCGTAGGCGTCCCAGTCAATAAGTCGGCGTGGCGCTCGAAGCTTAAGTCGGGTCGGCATGTCCGATAACACGACAAGTAGACAACCTAGTAATAGATGGCGTTTTTCACAATTTGTCCTAAACTATATATCCATCGTCAGAATCATTTTGTAAGACAATTATTATTTATTATAGGCGTAATTTTAAATATTAAAGTCTTGGTCTATTACTTAAAATCACTTTTTTGTGAAGCTTGTTTACACGTCGAATTGACTAGATATCTCGCTGGAACAGGACTCGTATTGCACTAGGGCCTACTCAAATCGCACGGGTTATAAAATAAGAGATAACGCGACGTGAGTCCCGCTTGCCGTCCGAGTTTACGCGTCGCCTAGTAGGTACAGTTTGATTCAAACTTAATGACGGCTCGAAACACTTCGTGAGCTACTACGAGCTAGCAATTTCATGTGACAGTGGGGGTGAGGGGTAGGGTAGGTACTGCGCAGCGAGTAGGTTTTTTTTTAAACATCACAAAGTTTGAATCGACGCGCGTCCCGTTAGTAAATACGTTAATAAGAACATACAGTGCGACATAAAAGTAAAGTATTGTAAAGTATTTTTTGTCCTTGTGATTACACGGCTCCACTACTCGTACAGTTCGATTCAAACTTAATGGTGGCTTGGAACACTCGTATGAGTCGCTGCGCACCCCTAACCACCGCTGGCACAATTAATTTTACCCGACTGCCGAAGGAGGGTAATGTGTTTATCAGTCTATGTATGTATGTATATTTGTTCCTATGTGGTGTTTCAGAGACCAAACGCGTTGGCCGATTTTGATGATTCGTACGTCAATCTGTGATTTAAGTTGTCCGGCACGTAAATATGCGGAGACCAACTACATTAACTCAATAGACTATGATGGCACCTAAGAGCGCCACATAATATTATTTTTATCATGCTCAAGGTCACACGCGTTGAGCGTCTGCTGCTGACACCACATTGGCCTACTTACCGTAAAAATTAAGTGTTTTCATTTTACTACTTTGACTGTAACAATTCTGCTTATGCAATTAATTTACATGTGTAATCAAAGTGCGCTATTTGCAATATAGATAAATAAGACATTATATAAATAATTATGACCTAGTAATTTAATTATATGTTTATAGTGTTTAAGTAAATTAGGCTTATTTTTCAAAATTGTTTATTCTTGCTACTATTTAAAAAAATTCTTAGGTTAAATATTGTTTAAATTCTGTTGTTTAAAGCATATTTTTAGAGCTCCTTACTGCCTGTGATACAGGATTACCTAGTACAGGCATCTTCCATCATTATACCTACATTAGTTATCTAAGATTAATACAATGTTTTTACCTTTTTATTATTTGAATAAAGATTATTATTATTATTATTATTATAATCGATTCGTCTTAACCCTGCAAGTGTCACTGGCTACATTAAAATTGAAAAATAGAGAAATGGCGGCTTTTGGGCGCCATATTGTGGGGGCCCAATTGTTTTTTTCCTCTAATCCCGTCTTGTGTGGTATCAAAGAAAAGGGTTTTATGAGGCAATTTCAAAAATATATGACATTTATATGTTTAAATATACAAAATTCGAAAAAAAAAAATAACTAAACAGAGTTAAGGCGCCTCCCCGAGCAAAACGCCGTGCTAGTCGTTTTTGTGCAGTTTTTAAGAGCTATCTACTCTTTATTTAAAAAGAAATATTAATTAATAAAAATACATTAAATTTCTACATAATGTTGATTCTAAAATTGTAGTACACTTTTTTTTAAAGAGGTATATGTTTCACTAATCTCCTTCCAACAAAACCATAAAAATGTGATATAATTATTGATAGCATTTTGTAAGTTTTATTTTTTTCAAAAGACCAATATTCGATTCGGTTCCTGGGACGAACCAGTTTCTAATGACACACAAGAACGTTGGTTGTCTCGTTCGGTACAATGTTATCGCGTCTGAATAATTTAAATGTACCACGGCATGCATTTGATGTAAACTATAAATTTATAGACTTACATATTTTTACAGATGCATCTGAATGTGCCTATGGGGCATGCGTCTATGTACGATGCCTAAGTAAAGATGGTACAACGACCATTAATCTTTTAACTTCAAAAAATAAGGTCGCTCCCATTGAAAATACAACCATACCCCGTCTTGAGCTATGTGGGGCTTTATTGGGAGCAAGACTGTGTGCTAAGGTAGTAGCTTCATTAACTATTAAAATAAATAAAATCTATTACTGGTGTGATTCCACGATAGTTTTATGTTGGTTAGCTACATCGCCGACTAAATTAAAGCCTTTTGTGCGTAACCGTGTCAGCGAGATTCAAGAAAGTACCGGAGAAAATTCATGGAGATACTTGTCGTCGAAAGAGAACCCGGCGGACCTAGTATCCCGCGGGCTGAAGGCCGATCAAATCGGCACCTGTTCATTGTGGTGGTCAGGCCCAGAGTTTTTAAATTTCGGTGAAGATTGTTGGCCGAAAATGCCAAATATAGGTTCCAATTCCAACATACCGGAAATTAAAGTTCATTTATTAGATAATTATCAATCAACTCAATCAGTTATCAGTAACTAAATATTGTAAAAAAACATTTTCTTTAAAAGAGTAAGTATGGAGTTTCTTGTGCATTCTTCTCCATAACAAGCTACTTTCCGAATGCACGGTAGAATCAACTGTTATAACTTGTAAATTTTAATGTACCTAACGTTCAAAAGTGCCGCTTGGTGGCCTACTTGAAATAAAATATCTTTGTCTTTGTCTTTGTCTTTGTCAGTCGGTTGATAAGTAATAAATCAAATATAAACAAATTGAAACGTATTATTGCTTATATACTTAGGTTTATTTTTAACTTAAAAAATCCTAATGACAGATTGTGCGGTCATTTGTCATGTAACGAATTGCAGGAGGCATGTATGGTCATGTTACGTATTGGTCAAATAGAAACGTTTCCTGACGAATACAAAATACTTAGTTTAAAAAAGCCATTATCTAAAAAAAAACTTATGCACGCAGGGCCACAACTCCTTTTGTCACACATTCGTCAAACTTACTGGCCTTTAGGAGGCAGGAATCTGTCTAAATGTATATTCAGAGAATGTGTCAAATGTTTCAGATTTAGAACTCAGGCGGTGCAACCAGTCATGGATCAGCTTCCATGCACGAGGACACAGCTTGAGTTTCCTTTTTATAATTGTACTGTTGACTACGCCGAGCCAATAAATAGCTGACCGTAAGGGTAGAGGTACCAGACTTATTAAATCGTATATCTGTGTGTTTGTTTGTTTGGCAGTAAAAGCTGTCCATCTGGAACTTGTTACGGATCTCACCAAAGACGCTTACCTGGCCGCGTTAAAAAGATTCGTTGCTCGTCGGGGTAAACCACACAGCATTCTTTCAGATAATGGCACAGCGTTTGTGGGAGCTTTTAATGAGCTTGCACAATTCTTATCTAATTCAAATTTAGAAACAGATCTTGCACAAGAGGGTATAAGGTTTAGTTTTATGCCACCCTACAGTCCACACTTCAATGGCATAACAGAGGCCGCTGTTAAATCTACAAAAAAACATTTAAAAACTATTGTTCATTCTTCTCATTTAACGTATGAAGAAATGAACACATACTTAGTCCAAATTGAGGCTATATTAAATTCCCGTCCCCTTGTTGCCCTTTCTTCGTCACCAGACGACTTTAATGCTCTCACCCCCGCTCACTTCTTAATTGGACGACCGCTAATATCAGTTTCTCAGCGACAGGTACACTCCATCAACATCAACCGATTGGATCGCTACAAATGGATTGAGCATCTCCGACAACACTTTTGGAACCGATTTAGTTATGAATATGTTGTCATGTTGCAGCAGAGAAACCGATGGCATGCGTCCACAGGTGAACTTAAATTGAACCAATTAGTTCTGATTAGAGAGAAGACGCAACCACCACTAAGATGGTTAATGGGCCGTATCATCAAGGTGTTTCCTGGTCCGGACGGCGTCACGAGGGTGGCAGAGATTAAAACCAATATTGCTCTGTAAATTTTTTCAATATCCGCTGATACTACGTATCTATGTTGCCGAAAGCGTAACAAAATGGAATAAAGATCGTCCTGCACAGTGGGACCAATCATCTGTAAGTAATTTAAAGAAATACCTGAAGTCGTCACAGCTGACGCGTCAAAGACAACTCGTAATTTAGTTGTAGTACTTTGCTCGCGCATAACACCGTGATGCTGTAAGTAGTAACTTATGATATCATTAGAATTATTATCTTCAGACATGTGCCCTAGTTCTAGGTACTCGCGCATAAAATCAATATACCTGTTTTTAAATAAGGGATCACGATCGAACCTACGCTCCAGCGAAAGAAATCGAACCTTCGCCATCTGATATGTTTAAATGGCATTTCTACAATTAAACGGCCATCTTTACCAGGAGTAGTAGTGCGTAAATAATGTTCCTCACATGCACGTTCCTCGGCTGACAACGAATGTTTATCAGATATAGAATCCAGCTCCCAGAAGCGACTCAGTTCAGTTTTTATTTCCTGAACGAAATTACACACTGGTTGGTCACGGGATGGACTGGGTTGTGCAATATACCCAGAGATAAGCCATCCTAATTTGGATTCATATAATCTTGGTTGACATTTGCCTAAATTGATGGTGTTAGTACCGAAAATATTCCAAAACTGTTCAGCACCTAGTAATATGTCTACGCTTGACGGTTTATAATAGTGAGGGTCTGTTGAGGTGGTGTGGTTGGCTCTTCAGTAAAACTAGTGGACTGTATGAATGATGATATATATATTAGGTACTGCATAGGTTGGTAACGCGTAGACAAAAAATGAAAACTATAATAAAATAGTGACCGCTCGCTTGCGTGGATTTTCTGGTAATGGCGGCCGGCCGGCGGCGCCGCGCGCGCGCGCCGCCTCGCCGTCCCGCGCGCCTCCCTTCCCCGCTGTCGTCTGCCGCGGCACCGTTCGTTCGCGCGCGAACATGCTCCCCGGGTTGAATCGTTCTTCAAAAAAGTGGTAGCGGGCAGATGTTGTTGAAGGCCCGCCGAATGGTCCCCTTCTTCGTCTTCAACTCGGCGACCCTCACGACACCGTCAGTGCCTGGGTACACCTGCACGACGCGACCCAGCAGCCAGCAGAGAGGTGGAAGCGCCTTGTCCTTGACCAGGACGAGGCTCCCCACCTTGATGTCACCTGATGTTGTAGACCACTTGGTTTTTTGCTGCAGCAGAGAAATGTATTCAGTATTGAATCTCGTCCAAAAATGCTGCTTGATGTATTCCACTCTTTGGAATCGCTCGAGTCGACTGATGTTTCCGCTGTCAGTTATCTGTGGATACGGAACGGACGTGAGTGATCTTCCAATTAAAAAGTGAGAAGGAGTTAGGGCACAGAAATCAAGTGGATCAGGAGAACAAGGAGTAAGAGGTCGGGAATTGAGAATGGCCTCTATTTGTGTTAGGCACGTAGCCATCTCTTCGTATGTGAAGTGGGTTAGTTTAAGCAGTCTTTTTAAGTGATGTTTCGTGGAGCGCACAGCGGCCTCAGCAACGCCATTGAAATGAGGGGTGTAGGCAGGCACAAAGTTGAACTCAATTCCTTCCTGAGCGACATCATATGCAATATTTGAAGTCTGCAAAAAAAGACGTAATTGATTACACGAACCGACAAATGTTGTTCCGTTATCGGACAATATGCTACGAGGCTTGCCACGGCGCGCAATGAATCTATTTAAAGCGGCCATGTATGCTTCCTTTGTGAGATCCGTCACAAGCTCCAAGTGAACGGCCTTGACAGCAAGGCAGACAAATATACATATATATGACTTTATAAGCCTGCAGCCTCTTCCCTTCCGGTCAGCTATCAGTATTGGGCCGGCATAATCAACACTTGAATTTAAAAATGGGAATTCTAGATTACTTCGTGATTTTGGAAGTTGTCCCATTATAGGTTGCACATTTTGAGCCTTATGCCTACAGCACACTACACATTTTTGAACAGTGACTCTAGATAAATTTCTGCCCCCCAAGGGCCAATAGTTTTGCCTAATATTTGCCAAGAGCAACTGAGGTCCGGCATGTAACAGTTTTCTGTGAACCGTTTGAAACAAGATTTTTGTTAAATGATGCTTACTGCACACGAGTATGGGATGTTTCACGTTGTAATCATAAGGAGATTTTTTTAGCCTGCCTCCGACACGAATAATGCCGTCGGAATCCAAAAATGGAGATAAAGCTATGAGCCGATTTTTATGAGGCAAGGATTTTCCTAATTTTAAAATAGAATATTCATCCGGAAAAATTTCAAGTTGTGCATTACGGATAATACATTTTAATGCAGATTGAATTTCTTGATTAGACAGCCACCCTACCAACTTATTATTTTTTAAATTGTAAATGTACCTTTTAATGTAAGCCACAATTCTTTGCAGACGGTTAAAATCTGAATATTTGTGGATTAATTGTTGTATTAATGTTTGATTAACTGTAATGTTGCTATTGTTGGACTGATTTACAAAATAAGTTAGTTCAGGCAAGTCTTGTTTTGCAACATCGTTTGGTGGTTTCGGCCACAGGCATTCATCCTGCAACAAAAATGAAGGGCCTGCCCACCATAAACTAGAATCGTTGATATGATCAGCCTTCACCCCTCGAGAAACGAGATCCGCGGGATTGTCTCGTGTTGGCACATAGTTCCATACGGATCCAAAGGTAGTCTCCTGTATCTCGTTAACCCGATGCCTAACGAAAGGCTTAAGCTGTGTTGATGGTGCGGATAACCAGCTCAACACAATTGTCGAATCACACCAAAAGACACATCGGCTGACTGATATGGTAAGGGATTCTTTGACCTTTGTACACAATCTTGCACCTAACAGCGCCCCACATAGCTCTAACCTGGGCATCGTTGTTGGTTTTATTGGGGCTATACGATTTTTAGAAGCTAATAAGCGTACCATGACTGCATTACTGCTATAAACGCTGCGTATATAAACACAGGCACCATACGCCTTTTCACTGCTATCTGTAAATATGTGTATTTCTTTCATGATACAGTTGTCACATATGACCCATCTGGGAATGTTCAAAGAATTTAAATATTTTAATGCATCTACAAATTTCGACCACTGATCTGCTATGTCCTGTGGAACTTTATCATCCCAATCACATTTATTAATCCACAATTTTTGCATAACAATTTTTGCTTCAACAACACATGGACCAATTAACCCCAATGGGTCAAAAATTTGGCTTATTATAGATAAAATGTGTCTTTTTGTTATTGTTTTGTGAATGTCAATATTAATGGAAAATGATAAAACATCTGATTTGCAGATCCATAGCAGACCCAATGTCTTTGATGTGTAATTTTTTGACAAATCTAAATCTAGGCAAGAGCCATCCTCTAAATCTACAATTTCTTTTAGAATTTGAGTACTGTTTGACTGCCATTTTCTTAAATTAAAATTAGCTGAACTTAATATTGTTTTTATATTTTGACAAAGTTCTATTGCGCCGATTATAGTATCTGATCCCGTCAACAAATCGTCGACGTAAAAATCACGTTGGATGCTTCCTTTCACGTGCTGATTGTCACTGGCCTCTGCAAGGCTCACAAGGCACTTTGTCGCGAGATAAGGCGCAGACGCCGTCCCGTATGTGACTGTATTTAAGGTGTAAGTTTTGAGTGGCTCTGAAGGATCTTTCCTAAATATAATGCGTTGTAGCGATCGTTGACTGGGAGTTAACTCGACTGCTCGATACATTTTTTCGATGTCCCCTGAGATTATGTATTTATGTTGTCTGACTCTCAGTAAGATCGAGAGTAGATCATTCTGTACAGTAGGACCTACGTATTGAATGTCATTTAGTGATAATCCGGAGGTTGTTTTTGCTGATGCATCGAAGACTGTTCGCAACTTGGTCGTTTTACTTGATGCCCGCAAAACCCCATGGTGTGGCAAGAAATAACTAACATTATTATCACTAACTGACAAATCGCTATCCTCAGTCATATGACCCAATGTTTCATATTCTGTCATGAAGTCAATATAGATACTTTTATATATTGGATCGCGTTCAAAGCGTTTTTCTAATGATAAAAATCTACGTTTAGCCGCAGCATATGAGTCACCAAGAACGCTAGGATTCGCCTTAAGTGGCATAGTAACAACAAACTGCCCATTTGGGCCACGGACCGTATTTAACTTAAAACTTTCTTCACAAGCACGTTCCTCTATAGAAAGGCAATGCTTAGGTGATATTGTATCAAGTTCCCAAAACTTATTCAAGTCTGGTTTATTGATTATTTTAGAAAAATTGCAAACATGTGTTTGTTTATGCAAGCTAGCAGGTACGGAACCTGAGATTAGCCATCCTAATTTGCTTTCACACAACTTTGGTAAATTCTTTCCTAAATTGATATGATTGGCATGAATAACATCCCAGAATAGTTCTGCTCCCAACAGAATATCTATGTCTGACGGAATATTAAAAGATGGGTCCGCTAGAAATAACCCTGAAGGAATTGGTATGTTTTCAGTATTTATGTAGGATGCTGGCAATCTCCTAGTAATCTCTGGTAGAATGAGACAGGTTATATTGAAAGAATAGTGTTCATATGTGGACTCAATAGTAAGGTTGCAAGAATGTGTACTGTTACTGGTCAAACTGTTTATACCTGTGACCCTGGAGGCGGTACCAACTCGAGACAATCCCAGATCCCTGCAAAGCTGGTCAGTGACGAAGTTAGCCGTGCTTCCACTGTCTAGTAGGATTCTGGCATTACACCTTTCGCCTTTGTCACTCACCACCTTCACCACAGCTGTGGACAGTAAAATGTGCTTCTGAGAAGTAGGCTGTATATCTGCTGAAAGTGACACACTATTAGAAGGTATACCGGGCATTGGGTTATTTAGTACCTGCGTCTCAGGCTGATCTAAATGTAACAAGGTATTGTGACGGTCTTTACAGTACTTACAGCGTGTGAATCTACAACGCTTTTCTATATGGCCTACCCGTAAACAATTCATACAGACTTTGAATTCTTTTGCTTTCTGCACTCTTTCTTCTACTATTAATTTTCTAAAAGATTCACATGAATAAAGAAAATGATTTTGAGTACACATAGGACAAATAATTTTATTTTTGTTTTTCTCATTATTATTTGTTTCTTGTTTCTGTGAGGTAACAATAAAACTTTTTGATTTATTGCTGCTATTTGGTTGCACTTTATCTAGTTTTTTATTTTCCTCCAATGTCTCTAGTAAATCGGCCTTATTGTTCATAAATGTACAAAACTGGAGTAATGTTGGTGAGTTGGGTAAAGTATTACGGTACTCTTCCCAATTCCTACTGGTAATACAATCTAATTTTAATGTCATTAAGTAGATAATGAGGGTATCCCGTGTAGGCTCATTTAACAATGTTAATGCTCGTATGTTTTTATTTGTAACATCAACAAGGTGGCGTAGAGCAGCACTGGATTCATTGGTGATAGGCTCTGCGTTAAATAGTGCCTTGACATGATTGTTTATTAACAAGCGGCTATTGTTATACCGCTCGCACAATAAGTCCCAAGCTAACATATAATTCTCGTTTCTAAAATCTATATTTTTGATAATTTCAGCGGCTTGTCCCTTTAGGGATGCACGTAGATAATGAAATTTGTTTATGTTATCAATGTTGTTATTATTATGGATCAAGGATAGAAAAGTGTCCCTATATTCCAGCCAACACTGATAGCTGCCATCAAAACGAGGTAAATCAATTTTAGGCAAACGTATAAAGTTGTTCTTTGTCCCACCTGCCACTTCGGAGCCTGATACGGAACCTGCAGACGTCTTGTCCTGATGTCGTTGCTCAGCAGAGATAACTTTCCGCGCCGTGGCAGCCAGGTTGTGGTAACTTTCTTCAAACTTGAAGCGATCCGCGTAGGCATCGTCGGGATTGTCCGATAACATCTCAATCTCGGTCTGTAATTCATTAAACTCGTCATACAACTGTTCAAATTTGCTAAACCGACTTTCTAGATCGAGTACTTCTAATTCTGACAATCTATCACTGTTTTCCAAAGCGTTGAGATAATTAGTGAAATTAGTAAGCTTAGCCTTCATCGAGCTGCGTTTTTTAATTAGTTTGTCAGCCATCTTGTAATTGGAAAAAAAACAAAACGAACAATGAAAGTTTCGTAAAAATGATGCAACTGGGCAATGAATAGGCACACACTCACACTCAGCTAATGCGGTCTAACAGCTAATTACAAGCTTAATAGTTAGCCGTTATCTGTCCCGCATGCGTTAACTTAACTATTCGTTAAAATAAGCAAGGAAAAGAAACTATTTCGTGAAAAAATTGTATGCATCAAAATGGCGTCAATGCGATCGCCACTCGCTTAGCAAAGCTAAGTAAGATTATTCATACAAAAAAATAAGCACGGAACAGAAACAATTTCGTGAAAAAATTGTACTTATGCATCAAAATGGCGTCAATGCGATCGCCACTCGCCTAGCAAAGCGAAGTGAAATAAGGTACATACATGCGAAGTGATTAGCTTGTGCCAACTCAATTAGAGGGAATGTGGTTGAATTGGATTTAAATTGACTAATGCAATAAACGCACAGAAGTGTGGAATAGAGGAAAATTGGAACGAACTCACAACACGCCGTCGTCCTTATCCAAATAATCCATTTGAATCTGTTCTCCAGAATATTGTCTTCTTGAAAACAGCGATGCCACGGCGCAATAGATAGGCGCACGTGTAATTCACTGGCGACTCGTTTTTTCGAATTCACTCGTAGACAGCGATGCCACGGCACAATAGATCGGTGCACGTTTTATCCACTGCGTATTCCAGAGTCCAGTATTTTTTGTAATCCTCGCTCGTAGACAGCGATGCGATGCCACTGCACAATAGACAGGCGCACGTGGTCGGGGCTTGGTCGCGCGGGTCAAAGTCGGCGCCCCCAACTTTTTGCAGTTTTTTCTCGGTACGACGATTCTTCAATCTTCTTTACCGGTCGAAGGACCAATGTTGAGGTGGTGTGGTTGGCTCTTCAGTAAAACTAGTGGACTGTATGAATGATGATATATATATTAGGTACTGCATAGGTTGGTAACGCGTAGACAGAAAATGAAAACTATAATAAAATAGTGACCGCTCGCTTGCGTGGATTTTCTGGTAATGGCGGCCGGCCGGCGGCGCCGCGCGCGCGCGCCGCGTCGCCGTCCCGCGCGCCTCCCTTCCCCGCTGTCGTCTGCCGCGGCACCGTTCGTTCGCGCGCGAACAGGGTCGGCTAGACAGATGCCTGATGGCAGTGGAATAGTACTAATATCAATTAATGTCGATGGTAATGATTTAGTTATCTCTGGTAATACTAAACAATCAATTGTTGTTTTGTAAGTACCTGAATAAGATTCTATGATTATAGAACAAGACTGTGTGCTTTTACAAGTTTGCTGTCCTTGTCGACCTGTCCGCGGCGTACGACACAGTTAATGTGAAAAGGCTGTTATTCAAGTTAACAGCCTTAACAGATGACCATGCATTCATACGACTCCTGGGTGAAATGCTACGCAATCGACGCTTTATGGTCAGCTTAAACTCTGAAAAGAGCAGGTGGCGTATCTTGAAGAATGGTCTACCTCAGGGTAGTGTCCTGGCTCCCATTCTATTCAACATTTACACTAATGATCAGCCCAGTACGACAAACACGGAAAGGTTCCTCTACGCGGATGACTTGGCGCTGGCCACAAGGACGACAAACTTTGAAGATGCCGAAGCAAACCTTGAACTGGCCCTGGCGAATCTCAGTGGATACTACGAAGACAATGTATTAAGACCTAATCCGTCTAAAATGCAGTCGTGCCACTTGAGAAATCGTCAGGCTGCCAGAAAATTAAACATTCAATGGCGAGGTGCTAACATCGAACACAATGACAATCTTGTCTATCTGGGTGCTACCTTGGACCGCTCACTGACCTACAAAAACCACTGCGATAGAACTAAACTCAAGGTCAACACACGTAACAACTTGCTTCGTCGACTCACGTCCACTTTCTGGGGCGCCTCTCCTCATGTCCTTCGTACATCTGGTTTGGCTCTCTGCTTCTCGGCTGGCGAATTTGCCTGCCCAGTGTGTTAAAGCCCTCAGATTTTTTGTGGTTATATCGACCAGATAACGTACTGCTTTACTAGACCCCTTTTCTATCTGTTCGACATTAAATAACGATTGAACATGATTATTCACCAAAAGGCGATTATTATTATACCGTTTCGTGATCCCAGGCAATGCAATAATTACCAAAATTAAAATCCAAACTTCTTATAATTAAGGCAGCAGCACCTTTTAACGAGGACCTAAGGTACTGATATTTACTTATATCATCCAACAACGTGTTTTGATGTATCAATGAATCAAATGTGTCTCTAAACTCAAGCCAATGTTGATAGCTGCCATCAAAATGCGGTAAACTAATCTGCGGTAATTTCACAACACTATGTTTACATCACAAAATACGCTCGATTACGAAATCAGTCTCTTCTAAGACCTGGGCGATTGAAAACAGTCGAGGGGAAATGGTCATTGAGCTGGAAGATATTTCCGAGACGTGGAAGCAGTACTGCCAATCTTTGTACGAGGACCCTCTATCCAAGGATTTCGCTCCTACGGAACCCAACAATGAAGACATGGAGCCAGACATTCTTAAAGAAGAAGTCGAAGCTGCCATCAAACATCTGAAGAATGATAAGGCCACTGGCAAAGATGCTATACCAATAGAGACCATTAAGGCCGCAGGTGAACAGGGGGTACAGATGATTCATACCATCTGTAACAAAATATGGAAAAACGGAACATGGCCTAAGGAATGGGCTCACACTGTCTTCATTCCACTTCATAAAAAGGGTTCCACAAAGAAGTGCAGCAACTACCGCCTGATTGCACTAATATCACACGCAAGCAAAATTTTGCTGCACGTGTTAAACGAGCGACTGAAAACCTACTTGTCCAAGGAAGTTGCACCTGAACAGGCAGGGTTTGTAAAGGGAAAGGGCACTCGAGAGCAGATCTTCATAGTTCGCCAAATTATTGAGAAAGCCCGAGAGTTCAACAAGCCCACTTATATCTGCTTCGTTGACTTTTCCAAGGCATTTGACTCGGTGAAATGGCCTGTGCTGTGGAGCTCCCTTCTTGCTCTGGGCACTCCCAAACACCTTGTGCATCTTTTGAGGCGTCTTTATGAGGACGGAACAGCGTCAGTGAGGACGGATGGCGTACTATCGAAGGTCTTTCACCCCAGTGCAGGCGTCCGTCAAGGATGTATAATCTCGCCGCTATTGTTCAACATCTACACTGAGCTTATAATGCGGATTACCCTTGAGGACTGGACGGATGGTGTATCGATAGGAGGTATAAGAGTATCGAACCTGCGATATGCGGACGACACTACGCTGTTCGCGACTAGTGCTGACCACATGGAACGGTTGCTATCCAAGATGGAACATACCAGCTCAGCATTCGGTTTGAGAATTAACAGAACCAAGACGAAGATGATGATTGTCGATCGCATTAACGAAAATTCGCCAGAAGTCACTCAAATCGCGAATTGTGACGTCGTACAATCATACGTCTACCTGGGCGCGTTAATATCGAACCACGGTGGTTGCGGGGACGAGATCAAGCGACGCATGGCTATGGCCAGGTCTGCCATGGATAGGCTGAAGAACATATGGAGGAATCACAATATCACCAAAGCCACGAAAACCCGGCTCATACGGGCACTTGTGTTCCCCATATTTCTATACGCAGCCGAGACCTGGACGCTGAGAGACACTGAGAGGAAGAGAATAGACGCTCTGGAAATGTGGTGCTGGAGAAAAATGCTTGGAGTGTCGTGGACTGAGTTTCGCACTAACATATCCATCCTTCAAGAACTCGGTATCAGGCAGCGTCTATCGGCTATAGTACAAGCTCGAGTACTCCAGTTCTTTGGACACGTGTCCCGACGAGGCAACGACTCTATCGAGCGGCTTGTAGTTCAGGGTAGAGTGGAAGGAATGAGAGCGCGTGGCAGGTCGCCCATGCGATGGACCAACCAGATTAAGTCTGCAGTGGGTGGCCCATTGTATGAGTGCACACGAATAACAGCCGATAGAGAGGGATGGCGCCGCATCGTTAAACATATTATGGCAACCCGAAGTCTCACTGCAACATGATGACCACGACCGCTCTGCCAAGAGTGTACCGACGAAGAAGAAGAATGTTTAGACTGTGTGACATCGTTATCATCTGAAGCTTGTACGGAACTCACCAAAACGCTGGCTCTTCGCTCGCTATGATGACGCCGCAACTCGCGCGCCGTGGACACCAAGGAGAAGTATTGGTTTTGAAAGGCTTCGCGATCACCCAATGCCTCGCCAGGGTCCTCCATCAGCATTTCGATCTCCCCCTGTATTTTATCATAGTCATTAAATAGTAAATCCATTTTATCAAGTCTAGTTTCTAGTTCAGCCACTTGTAGTTCGCTTAATTTAGCACAAACGGCTACATTTTAATAATTGCTAAAAAGCGTAAGCTTAGCCTTGCAGCTTGCGCGTTTCTTAGTTAATTCCTTAACTTTAGTCTCCATAATTAAAGTAAAGATTGATTGCGTTATAAGTAAGAATTTAGCAAACAACGCGATGAATAATGCACTGCTTAAGCGAAGAAGCGACCGGTATTGACCTTGGGTTAGTAAGCGGTCAAGCTACCGCGTGCACGTGCAAACCTATTTCGTAATAAATGCTCTGCAACTAATTACGCAGCGATGTAATGAGTTTGAGCATTAACTAGGCATGAAATATGTGAATTGAAATGAATGCGATGACTACAAAATATGGGAATGAAAATGGAACAGATCAAATGGCCAAAATAAAGCTTGGATAAAGTTTAGAAAATATGAAGGTACGGGAATGTTTAAATGGAACGACACACTAATTACCGATCTGTAGCTACAGTTCTCCGTTCTCGATGATTTCTTCTCACGGAGAAACGTGTGCGCCACGTTATATCCGGCACTGCAAACGCCGTTCGTCTTGAAATTTTCTTGCGAAAGACCAATTTGTTTAGGAGTTTATGAGGACTGTATTAAATGACGAAGCTGATTACTTGATTTCAATGATTTATTGCTTAGCTGAAGAGACTTTACAATAAAAAATAGTGAATCGACGCGTACAATGCTCGCGGAAGATGGTCAGGTGTGTGTCGCTCCCTGCCACGGCTCTGCCTTATACGGAGATGGCCGGCGCAGGAACCCCTTCGCCCGCGTCCCCGCCGACGCCGTCGCTGGTGCCGCCTCCACCAACGTCATCGTTGAAGATTTCGGTGTTTTGAAAACTTCTTTCGTTTCTTCCGTGGTTTCGTACTTGGTGTTGGGCTTGCTTGGTTGATGGCTTGCACATTCGGTTTTTCTTTCGTACTTGGTGTTGGGCTTGCTTGGTTGATGGCTTGCACATTCGGTTTTGCTCTATCTGGTTTATAATAACAAACTATGGGCACATAACCTTCACTGGGCACGTCCGTAGAATATTTTGTATCAAATCTACGATGGTCTGTCGGGTTTATTACTTTTATTCGGCGCAAATATACAGCAGGAAGCAGCATCAGTAGCCAGCATGTATCTGTAACAGGGGAGGATACACCGGTCAGCTTGACGAAACAATTATAACATCCAGAATCTTAACTTGGCGTTAGTTCACTTTTTCGCTATCGTCTTAGAAAACCATGTCGCAGTGTTCCTTTTTAAATTCAACAATACCAGGTGGTCTAATGAAATAGCTTACTTTTTCTACCAGGCCAGTCATTTATGTACAGTATGGTGGCCAAATTATTCGGGACACTGCGCAAATTTATATACCTACTTTAAATATTTTTGACCAAATTATTTATTTTTATTAGGGTATTTTTGTTTGATATTTTTGCATTAATACTGTTTTACAAGTCAAAACACTGAAAACCCACGCCACTTAAAAAATTGTGATTTGTTTTATTATTTAACTGTGGGTAAATTATGGCAGAAAAAGGATCACCACTCCGCGTATCTGGCTTGAAAATCGTAAATTCATCTCCATAGAACCTAACCTATCCGTGTTGGGGAACCATAAGCTCCAGAGCTCGCTTCGCTCGCTCTAGGACTCATTCTTAACCATAATCATCGAATTGCCCAACTGTTACGTAGCAATATTCATAATGAACAAACAATGTGATAAATATAGAGGATAGACGATAAGACTTGACTGGATTCATAATGCTCGGGCATTATACATAGTGCCACCACAATCACTTGGTCCATGACATATATAACGAAATTAAAAGGAAAAGTATCACAGCTAAGTAGGCTTAGTAGGCAAGTATACGAGTAATAGTCGACCAACTTTTATACAAATTCCCTTATATAACGTTGTTAGTTGTGTAAAACAGGCAGTAAATATAAGTTTATGAACCTTGTAAAAATTTACAAAAATTAAGCCTTTTTCTTAATCAACATTATTGTGAACCATATTACAGTGCGTGGCCCGACACGCATTTTGCTAGTTTTAGTTATCCTTGACTTCGTTTTTTTTCTGAAATATCGTCATGGTGACAACCATTTTACTAAAATTTAAGAAAATCCGTTTAATTTTTTAGTGTTTCAATATTTAAACAAAGCGTCTCAAACGGTCACGCAGTATCCATCCGGCCATCCGGTAGTATCACTAATAAGGTTCAAATTCTGGAAAGTTAGATTATATTTCGACGTTTCATTCTTCAGATATAATAATAACACTGTAGTAATTTTATCCTACTGGCAACTTCGCACTGGTAAAGAGTAATTTCGTTTTTTTTTTGTTTCAACCTACGTGTGGTGTAGGCCCTAAGTTGACTCGTCATTAGTATTTCGTGCGTGGCAACAAGCACACTAATCTCGGGATAAAAAAAAAGTTTATAAAGCAAGGCAAGGAAAAAAGGTGTAGTCGCTTAATAGTGTACTTCATCATCTGATTCCGATGAAATACAAGGTGAGTTTATTTTTGCCATTACAAAGTGAAGTAATGAAATAGTAAGTGGAATCTATTCATGCTTTCAGCGTCTATAAGCTTCCCTGGAGGATCAACTGCGGGTTATCACGATGGGTTAGCATGACGCTAGAAAATATCAGCCTGGAGGTTCAACTGTGGGTTAACACAAAGGCTTTGATCTTGTAAAAACAACAAAAATAGGGACCCTGGGGCAACGATCCCTGTAACAAACATCGAATATTTCTATTTTTTTTTGTTAACTACCCTCAATTACAAAAAAAATATATAAATTACAGATAACGGAACGCAAAACGTAGAGGAACACATTGATGTCGATGAAAAATCACTAGATGTGCCATCAACTTCCAAGTCACCCGTTGACCAGCCACCAACCTCGGAAGTAGTAAGCACTGAGCCAGAACTTGAACCAGAACTACTAGATTTAGCTAGCTAGCCTAGCTAGCCTAGCTTTGGGCGATGCTGTTGGCGATATTCCGGTCTATGGCCCGGACATACACGACAAGTTGGCTCAACGTTGGTTACCAATTCTTGAAAAAGGTATAAAAAGCGAAGCCAAAGAAACGCTTCTGAAAGGATATACGATATTTAACAATTGTAAGCTACTCAAAGCACCTACTTTGAATGTCGAAATATCAGCTGCTGTCACTGATTTAGAAAGAAACAGAGATTAAAAGCTCCAAAGCAAACAGGACCAACTCGGCCTGGCCTGGTTGGTCCTGGTATTTCGGCGATCAACAAAGCAATGACCCTGCTGCTGACCGGTGATGACAAGGTACAAAAAATATCAGACAGCTGCCGAATACGGTGATCTCCACTTTACCGAGACGCAAGTAGGAACAAAACTTATGACGCCAGGTTTAGACAAGTCGTTCTTAACCTTAATACATGATCAAGACCGAGATGAAACCCTCTTCGGAAGTAAATTACTGGCAAAAAAACCAGGCCTCAAAAGCGATCGAGAAACAAGCACATATTCCGAAGCCATCAACATCAAACATTCCGTCGTCGAGTGCTCGTTTTCAGAACCAGGGAAACTGGTCAGGGCCTCCTCAGTTCCCGTCACCGAGAAGGGGGGGCGAACATTGCATTACATTGCATACATTGCCGGGCATTGGTGCCCGGTACGATGATGTTGGCCCCCCCCCTTTACATCCCCAGCTTTATAATGTTCCCACTGCTGGGACACAGGCCTCCTCTCTGTGAGAGAGGTAATGGACCTTAATCCACCACGCGGGTCCAGTGCGGGTTGGTGGATGTCACATGTCTTCGAATTTTTGGTTCTAAGACATGCCGGTTTCCTCACGATGTTAAGAAATAATTTACACAAAGAAAAGCGCCTGCCTGGGTTCGAACTCACGACCTACGTCACGTAAGTCAGGGCCGTTACCACTGGGCAACCACTTCTCCATTAATCACTCCGTCTTGCTTACTCCGAAGTTACTCTTGGACTAGCTAATCCCGAAGTAACTAAATAACCTCGGACTAACTATAAATTCCTTACTTTGGATTTACTTGTAAGCTATGGCAGTCCAGTTGTAATTAAAAGTAAAAAAAATGAACCAGAGAATGAAACCAAGAAAGTTACATAAAGTAGAAAAAAAAAAAGAATAAAATAAGTGGACAAACTGACATATGTCATACAGATTTTAAAGTGAGGGAGGCAATTTTAAATTTATATATTTATTTTATTATTAATGTACACACACAAAATACATACAGAAAACACATCACGACAAAGGTAACTTAAATCGCATATAATAAAATATTATAAATGCGAAAGTAACTCTGTCTCTCTATTACCTTTTCACGCTTACACCGCTGAACCGATTTTAGATGGAGCTAGTTATTGAGATAATATATAACTTTTTGGGGGCTGAGGCACCCTCGTCCGTAGGAGAGCACCCCATATGATTCCATACACGTGGCCCCCAGGTGGTGCTAATCAGGTGACATCAACTGGTGGTAGGTTACGGCCGAAGTCTTGCGACCACCCACTGGGCAAAGACGTACCGCCAAGGGGCCTAGCCGTGTTCCGGTGTGATGCTCGGTTTAGCCACTTCAGGAGATGGGTCGAGATGGCGGTATGATTGCAGGCAGACCAGCCTTGCGCGCGCTGATATGGTCGTATCGGGAGACTAGTCGCGGAGGGTAGCGGGATCCGAGGCACGGTGCACTGCTGGCCGACCGCAGGTAGTTGGGGGCCCAAGTAGTGTGCCAGCCCCACACGAAAGGCTGCCCCGCCAACTGACGAAAAAGCCCGGAATGCGCCATCGTGCTGGTTGGCGAACAGTAGGGAGGGCCCGATGGACATTCCCGGGGGGGCTCGGGCGTCCCCGCAGTCTCCAGACTGTCCCTCAATGATGGCGATCTGTCAGTGCGTGTCTGTAGCAGCGAGGAACCGCATCTCACTTCCTTCTTCTCACCTTACTTCACTAAAATATGAAAAAGAGAAGAAAGTTCAACGTTGAACAGCGGCTGCACCCCCTCCCACTAAAAGTGCACCTCACTAATATCAGAGGTCTGCACTCCAACCTCATAGTAGTCCATCATCACCTGGAGACTGATAAGCCGACTCTCTTTTTCCTTTCGGAGACGCAGATCAGATGTCCGTCAGACGTATCGTACCTAACATACCCAGGGTATACCCTGGAGCACAATTTTAAACAACGCGCGGGTGTATGCATGTACGCCCGAGACGACATCTGTTATCGGCGTCTCCGAAACCTTGAGGACTCTAGGTTCTCTGTGCTGTGGGCTATGGTGGACACGGGCCTGGATAAAATTATCTACGCCTGTGTCTACCGCTCGCACAGCGGTGATCAGGAGACAACCAGGCTCACAGAGTACCTTAGTGAGGCGGCGGATACGGCACAGCAGCGGTACCCTTCCGCCCAATTAGTGTTACTGGGGGACTTCAATGGCCACCACCAGGTGTGGCTCTTCCCGTACCAGTGCACTGATCATGCTGGGCGTGAGACGCGAAAGCTCGCGCTTGCGTTAAATCTCGCTCAGCTGGTCCAAGGTGCAACGAGGGTGCCGGATGTGGAATCGCACACAGCCAATTGTTTGGACCTTCTGCTGACAACAGATCCAGACCGCTACTCGGTGTCGGTATCTTCACCTTTGGGTAGTTCCGACCATTGTCTGGTGAAGTCTGTATCCGTCCACTCAAAGAGGCGCTCGGCGGGTTTGGCGGTACAAGTCAGCAGATTGGGATGGGATGCGTTCTTTTTTCACATCTTATCCTTGGCAGCCTACTTGCTTCTCTTCGGCTGATCCTTCTTTGTACGCGTACGCCGTGTCAGATGTGTTGCGTCGGGAGTACTACATTCCGTTCTCTGACGTAGCAATGTCTAGCGTTGACCGGCCATGGTTTGGCGCCGAATGCAAGCGCGCGAACGCTTTTAAACACGAGGCGTACCTGGCATGGGTCGACGCTCGGACGCGCAAAGCAAGCGACGTGGGTCAGCGGAAGAAGGCCTACAATAGGGCTGCCAAGTCCTGCAAGAAGGTGATGCGAAAATCTCGGTTTGACCACATAAGCCGTATTGGGACCAAACTTGCTTCTTACCCAGCGGGTAGTAAAGCGTTTTGGTCCCTGGCCAAGTCGGTTGAATCGAACTTCTGCCGTCCCTCACTACCACCACTGCTGAAGCCCGACGGGTCAATGGCCCACTCCGCTGAGGAGAAAGCAAGCTTGTTTGCCTCTCTTTTCGCGGAATCTTCGCGTCTGGATTCTGGTGACACGCGGCACCCTCCTTCTCCTAATGGATGCGAGACGAGTATGTCGGACATTCGCATCCATCAAAAGGACGTTCGTAGGGTGCTGCGCAATCTTGACGTGAACAAAGCTAGTGGCCCCGACGGGATTCCGGCAATTGTTCTCAGAACCTGTGCGCCTGAACTGTCTCCGATCCTGACACGCCTGTTTCGCCTTTCGTATGAGACGGGAAAAGTGCCGAATGCTTGGAAGCAAGCTAACGTTCAGCCTGTGCCCAAGAAGGGCAGTCGGGCTGACCCGGCCAACTACAGGCCCATTTCAATAACATCCATCCTCTGCAAGAGTATGGAACGAGTTCTCAACTCTAAGCTCCTGGCATACCTAGAAGCTAATGACATCCTCAGTGACCGCCAATATGGCTGCCGCCAAAATCGGTCAACTGGGGATCTTCTAGCGTATGCCATACACATCTGGAGTGAGGCCATCGAGAGGCACGGGGAAGCGCTTGCCGTCTCCCTCGACATCTCGAAGGCTTTTGACAGGGTCTGGCATGAAATCCTTATAAGTAAGCTAGTCTGGTCTGCCCATTGGTCTGTGCGATTGGATTGCAGACTTCCTGAGGAACCGGTCCATTCGAGTGGTAATTGATGACCGCTCATCTGACCAACTGTGTATTAATGCCGGGAGGAACAGCTCTTCTTTTCCTCTCAAAGACGCACGAGACGACATCTGTTATCGGCGTCTCCGAAAACTTGAGCACTCTAGGTTTTTCGTGCTCTGGGCACTGGTGGTCACAGGCCTAGATAAAATTATCTACAACGGGGCATCTGTGTAAGACGGCTGATACGGTATAGCAGCGGTACCCTTCTGCCCAATTAGTGGTACTGGGAGATTTCAATGCTCCCCACCAGGAGTGGCTCTTCCCATACCAGTGCACTGGTCATGCTGGGCGAGAGACGCAAAAGCTTGTGCTTGCGTTAAATCTCGCCCAGCTGGTCCAGGGAGCAAGAGGGTACCGGATGTTGAGTCGCACACTGCCAAATGCTTGGACCTTCTGCTGACAACAGATCCATACCGCTACTCTGTGGCGGTATCTTCACCTTTGGGTAGCTCCGACCACTGTCTGGTGAAGTCTGTATCAGTCTACTTCCCGCCCGATCCCAGCCTAAGAGGCACTCGGCGGGTTTGGCGGTACAGGTCAGCAGATTGGGATGGGATGCGTTCGTTTTTCGCATCTTATCCTTGGCAGCCCACTTGCATTTCTTCAGCTGATCCCTCGTCGTGTGCAGACGCTGTGACCGATGTGTTGCGTCAGGGAATGGAGTACTACATTCCATTCTCTGACGTAGCAATCTTTAGCGTTGACCGGCCATGGTTTGGTGCCGAGTGCAATCGCGCCAACACGCTTAAACATGAGGCGTACCTGGCATGGGTCGACGCTCGGACCGCATGCCCAGGGACGTGGGCCAGCGGAAGAGAGACTTTAATAGGGCTGCCAAGTCCTGCAAGAGGGTATTGTGAGGGGCTCGGTTTGACCACATAAGCCGTATTGGGCAAATTTGCTTTCTACCCAGCCGGTAGTAAACTGTTCTGGTCCCTGGCTAAGTTGGTTGAATCGAATTTCTGCCGTCCCTCACTACCACCACTGCTGAAACCCGACGGATCACTGGCCCAGTCCGCTGAGGAGAAAACAAACTTGTTTGCCTCTCTTTTTGCGGAATCTTAACGCCTGGATTCTGGAGAAGCGTGGCCCTCTCCATCTCCGGACATTCGCATCGATCAAAAGGACATCCGTAGGGTGCTGCGCAACCTTGACGTGAACAAAAATAGTATCCCCGACGGGGTACCGGCAATTGTTCTGAGAACCTGTACGCCTGAACTGTCTCCGATCCTGACATGCCTGTTTCGCCTTTCATATGAGACTGGAAAAGTGACGAATGCATGGCAGCAAGTTAACGTTCAGCCTGTGCCCAAGAAGAGCAATCGGTCCATCCACTGCAAGAGTATGGAATGGGTGCTCAACTCCAAGCTCCTGGCATGCCTAGAAGCTAACAACATCCTCAGTAACCGCTAATATGGCTTCCGCCAAAATCGGTCAACTGGGGATCTTCTAGCGTATGCCATTCACATCTGGAGTGAGGCCATCGAGAGACACGGGGAAGCGCTTGCCGTCTCCCTCGACATCTCGAAGGCTTTCGACAGTCCCGTTCCATCATCGGATTTCAAGACGTACGGCGATGCGTCATCGATACATGGTGGACATCCCACCCATACGCACCAAACGTTTTGGGAATACTTTCATTATGCGTACAGCTAAGGAGTGGAATTCCATGCCAGAGTCTGTATTTCCTGATAGATACAACCTGGAAATCTTTAAGTCAACAGTGAATAGGTTTCTTCTATGTAAGCGTGCTACATCGTCGACCTCATCATCGCTTACCATCAGGTGAGATAATGGGCAAGCGCGAGCCTAACAATAAAAAAAGGGGATAAATATAATGACCACCTAAAATTACTTTGTGACCATAACCTCTATTACCTAAAATTGTACTATGAAACCCAAATTTAGTAAATTGATCACCAAATTTAGTAAATTGATCACCAAATTTTAATAGCAAATTATTGCGCTATTTAATGTTGTAAAATAGGTTAGGTTAGGTTAGAACTGTGACCAACCGCGCGCGAGCCGAGCGAGCAAAGCGAGCGGTGCCGCGGCAGCGGCCGGCGAGCGCTACTTCCAAGTTGCTCCCAGAAATTTTATAATCTTTTTGGTCATTGGTTTAATTTTGGTGATCATTTACTACTTTTGGTGATCATTTACTACTTTTGGGTTAACAATGATTTATTTGGAGTCATTTTGCCTAAACAGGATAGCGAGATGTTAAAACTTTGGTTATAATTTTACAATAAGATGCGGGTTTAATTTTGGTGATCATTTACTATTTTTGTCTGTTATATATTACTATATCTGGTGGTAAGTTAAACATAAGCCATAAAAAAATAGCTACATAATTACCTCAATGGAGTTGGTTTGAGACCCTGGGAAAGACGTATAATAGTTTTTATTGCGGAAACCATCCATAAGGGGGTGGCAAGGGAGGTGGAAATTTGTATGGTGAACTAATAATTTCTCAAGTAAGGCGGCCCACACACCTACAATATAATTACGCGACATTAAGAATAGGCTATTAGAAGTACTTATGCTACGCAGCCGATGTCGCGGGCAACAGCTAGTATTTAATATTCATAGTGCTTAGATAGATTTGAAGGAATACGACTGTACCCTTTATACTAATGTTAATAAAATACCTAAGTATTAACCACATCTGCTACTGAAATAGTGTTTCCTGTCTAGTGTGTGTCTGTTTTTATGATATATTACTAGAATACCCAGGAATACACAATAAGAAATGGAAAGATTGTAGTAGATATAAATTTATTTACACTAAACATTTTCATCATCAAATCACAACGAACAAAATGTCAATCAAACATAATAATTGTAGTCGCTAAGGATACATCCTTAATCCAACTTTAATCCGACCTTAAACTAGCTAGCACCATGGTGTAACTTTTAGTCCAAGACTAGAGTCAGATTAGTATAATCCCTCCTTATTGTGTTTATTAATACGGAAGTTTGTTAGTGCCAACCTAATGCTTGGAATAGTCCACGTTTATTAATAAGACGGAGATGAAAAAAGAGTTTTTAGAATTTGATCCTTACCAGCTAAATAAAATACCGGATTGTGTAATAATACAGCGTGTTGTTTTTTTCAATATAGTTTCGATTCTAGGCTAGAAATATCCTTTTTTTCCAAAATCCAATGTTGTTATTTTAGTTTTCATCAAAATCGGCCTCGTAACTCAAACCCACACCCCATCCTACCTACATTTAGCAAATAAATTATTTCATTTCATTTCAACTCCTTTGCTTTTTTTTTTCACTATTCCTCATAATTTTGGATTTGGCCATCCACGCCCACTTTAAAACTCATTCTGTATACAAATACTTTGAGGGATGTGCATAAATAGCAAGGCGATCGTCAGGTTGGAGACCCTATTTCCTCAAACTTGTTTACCGCACTGTAAGAACACATTTTTAGAAACTTAAAAACGAAAAATTTAGGAGTAAATACATCACATCATCAGCTTAGAGTCTGGCAAACGAAAGTAGAGACTGAAAAAACGCGGCATATTTAAAAAAATATCAGCAAAGCAACTCCAAAAACTAGTATGCCATACCTGGAATAACCTAATTTGATACTTTAGAATTTACTTTGAAATATTACTTCGTCTGAATAAAAATACTATGGGTACATTTAGGTAGGTAATACTTTAGATATATCAATCTGAATAAAAAAAAAGCAACATCATTCTATAATAATTTGGTTTATTCGCTATCAATCAAAATCTGAATCCAAGACTTTCATGTGAAAAGATTCATAAGACTCCCAGGAATCATTGTTTTCCACATTAATAATGAAACTTTTTAAATTATTAAATAGAGAAAATGTTTTTACAAAAATATAAATAGTGATTACGAATTAAAACAAAGTATCAACTTAGTAGCGTCATACGGAAAATTGGGGTTGACATTAATATAGCATTGCCATATAAAAAGTTTGCAAATTATTCGAGTGTCTACTTTCGTTTGCCAGACTCTATTAATGTTACCACTGCTGGGACACAGGCCTCCTCCCTGTGAGAGGGAATGGACCGTAATTCACCAGGCGGGCCCAGTGCGCGTGGGTGAATGTCACAAGTCTTCGAATTTTTCGGTCTAGGACATGCCAGTTTCCTCACGATGTTTTCCTTCACCGTTTTGAGAGAAGTGGTGATGAAATAATTTACACAAAGTAAAGCGCCTGCCTGGGCTCGAAACCACAACCTACAACTTGTAAGTCGCGGCCGATACCACTGGGCTACCACTGAATACCTTACTAATTACTAATAAATCTACGGTTTACTGACGACATACAACTTGTAGCAGGAAATCACAAAGACTTGGTAAACATGCTAACTTCTCGAGACATAGAGAGCAGGAAGTGTGAGTTAGGAATGAATAATTTATTATTCGTGTGCTACACAAATAGTAACATTGTGATTTATTACAGCAACAGGCTGATAACAGCTGCGGGCAGCTAAATCTTTATTATTTATTGCCCATAAAAAGTTATCGTCAGCTGACCAAAATTTGTATGGGATATACTTTTTTTTTTGAAAATTGTCTATGACTTGCTTGGAGAAATTTGTTTATTTATATGGGCAAATACAGTTGTTAAAATAAGACCCACCTTTCAGTAACATCTTGTAAATCATAAACAGTACGCGCGCAGATCTGAGACATTACAGACCGTCAAGCACCATTTTACGTATTTACCATAGATATAGTATGTACAAGATAGACAGAGTCAGATGGAAAACGAAACCAAAAATATAAAATCTATGTGTGAGGGAATTTGTCCATGTGTTAGTTAAAAAAGTGTTGATAAAAAGTCCATGTTCAATATCGATATCGATACTTGGTGAACACCATAAGAAACACGATTGCTGGGCAAAAACCATGCTTTGCTTTAATTAAAATACAAATTACAAAATAATATCTCGCATGTATTTAAAATACGAAATACAAAATATTTTTAAGTCGTGTATTTAAAATGTAAAATACAGTAGTTTTACTATTTTTATTTAAAATACAAATAACAAAATACAGTCGATCATTCATCGTGACATTCATGTCTGAAATGGTCTTTTGAGGAAAGAACCAGCCAGATTGAGTGGACCTGTCCAGCCAGTGCACGGATTTGTCAATAACCGTGCAGCTCTACTCAGAATTTAAGGAGCTCAACGATTCGACGAACAATACCAAAGAAAGGACATTCGGGTAGGCCGCATAAACTACTCAAACTGCCAGTCCATGAAAGGTTTTCATAAATATACTGAGAAGGCACAGTCATTACATTAATCTCCTTAAATTTCTCTCTGAGAGAGTGTCTTGCGCTTAGTTTATAAATTGATCGAACAGCTCTTTTCTGTAAAACAAAGATAGTCTGGATGTCGGCGGCATTTCCCCACAACCGTACGACATTACACTAATTACGAATTTTTCTAACAGCATATGCTGCGGAGCTTAGCTTTTTTGACAAGTTATCTATATGTGTGTGGGGCCCCCCTTTGTAGCTTAGCATCCAAAGTTAAGCCTAAGAATACTGTTGATAAGGCCTGGAATATAGTTGTTCCGGATCTGGGTGTCTTGCGCAGCATGCCCTGTCACCTGTACTTACGAAGACCTTATGACTGCGTCACCGAATGGTATTGCCGTGGCTGAATTCTGGGCCAAACACAATATTTAACTTTTTATATTTGCCATCGACACGCTAAGAAGAAGAATATAATGACATTCCTAAACCTACTCAAAGTAACAAAACATCAAAACTCGCCGATTTTTTTGAAAAATAAAGGCTAATATAATAAACATGCAACTTTAAATACAGTTTCGATAAAAACATATTCTCAATCGTAACTTAAATCTATTTTAACAAAACCTGACTAAATAAGTTTGTATTCATGTCATGATGTCACTAAAAACGATTAAGTTTTTATCGATGTATTTTTTAATATTTTTAATATAAACATCTATTCTTATCTTTTATGTAAGTAAGTACTTGTTTTATATACACATTTAGTTACTGTGAGACTGCTTTACGTCCGTCACGTCGTCGGTCACAGGTCCAGTTGAAAACCAGCGTCGGGCACTAGTTGCCCGACATTTTGCTGAACTGGTCCTATTTGGCGCAGCCGTGGGACACACAATGTTACTTTTATATTGATTGATTGTTTTTTTTTTTTGTTTTTATATTGTTGTTGTTTAGTCTAAGTTTTTCTTTTTTTATGTTTGTGTTGTGTGCTCTGGCTTTTGTCAAATCAATGTGTTTTCTTTCTTTCTTTCTATACTCATGACGTCGCCGCTTTGTCAAGCCCTAGCGTAAACAAACAATTTACTCTTTTACATAATATTTTCGCCAATTTTGTTTATATATACGAAATATACTTATATAAAACATTGGAAATCAATATACTATTGTAAGACTCTTTTTCTGAGCCGATTACTAGAAAAAAATCGTCAAAATATGGTTCAAAACAATCCAAGGACAAAATTGTGTTTACCTGTGAAACGTGTATTTATTGGGGTTATTTCGTCTTGTAACGTCACATTCACTCACAGAACAAGTCACCATAATTGTATAATTAATATTATCAATTTAAATCTAAGGATTATTATTTAAATGCAAGAAAATCACCGCGGCGTAAATCAGATGGGCCACTAGGGGTACTTATTTGCGAAAAAAAATGACATATCGGTACGTCATTCACTCTCTCTTTTTCTCTTGGGCGGTTTGATTAGGATTTCTCGCTCGCACGCTTCGTGTATCTTTTTGCGTAGCAAAAAACATCCTAAATCTATGGTATTTACACTATGAAATATCTGACGCCAGATTAACCAAATCACACGACGGTCAAAGAATCGCTGTATGTGGTCAGTCAATAAAACTTTTTAGCAAAAACTCAAACCGACTTCCAAAACAAAACACTACAAAGCGAAAAATAACTTTATTTTCTGAAGTCGATGTCTTTGGTACTGTATTGTTTTCCGTTTTTCGACACCGACTTCGGAAAATAAAGTTATATGATACCAAATGATACTTTATGAGTGAAATTGATTGCATTATTGATGAAAATACCAAAATATGAGATATTATGCCTATAACATTTGAGGAGTTCCCTCGATTTCTCCAAGATCCCAAAATCAAAATCAAAATCAATTTTTTATTTTACATAGGCCTACATGGGCACTTATAAAACGTCGACAAAAGGTGCACGGTTCGGGTTAGTCGTTTCCTATGGAGAAGAACCGGCAAGAAACTCCATGGTTACTCTTTTAAATTGTTTTGTTTACAATATTTCCATGTTACAGCATTAGTAGGTACTTGGATATGGGGGGACAACGTAGGCCCGACAATAAGTCGTACGAAATAGAAAAAAAAAAAAACAATCCAAAAAAATAATGCACGAAATAAAAAGTTAACAAATGTTAACAATCATCTAGAAAACTAGAAAGCCTACAATGTTCACACATTCACAATAGGTAAAAGAATCTATACAAAGGTAAAAAAAACAACACTAAATTTAACATGTGGCACAAATACTGTAATCAGTGCTGTAACTATTCTTAGCAAAGGGCTATAATGATGATTGAAAAATATTGTAAAAAGTCTAATTAAAAGAGAAAAAAAAATTAGATTGAGAATAGTTAGAGATATCCATATATTTGTGCCGTTTATGAGTTACCAGGGAAGCCGCATGCGCAGAGGGTGTCAAAGCCAATTTTTTTTACTTCAACGTAGTCCTTGATTCTATAATATGCTTTTTTAACAAGGAAACGTTTGATGTAGTTTTTGAACTTTCCATCGGTCAGTTCTATAACTGACTTAGGCAACTTGTTATAAAAGCGTATACTGTTTGTAAGAAAAGACTTGCTAGTTTTCGTTATCCCATCATCAAATCCTGACCTGATGACGATGGGACCACCTAGGAAGAAATTTTTGAAATCGGTCCAGGAGTCTTTGAGTAATCGAATAAAATACATAAAAAAAAAATTTTCGAAGAATTGAGAATCTCCTTTTTTTAAAAGTTGGTTAGTAAAATATAATCTCATCTCATTGTATTATGAACAATTTTGTCGTTGAAAGTACCCGCATTCAGATTTTTTTTTAAATTTCGGATCCAAAGGACTGCTGCGCTGCGTGTCGCGGGTTCGATTCCCGCACGGAAAAATTATTTGTATGATCTACAAATAGTTGTTCCGGCTCAGGGTGTTTGTGTATGTGAGTTTATATATTTGTAAACGCACCCACGATTCAGGAGACATTCCTAGTGTGGGGCAACGTTTTTTTAAAAAGAAAGAAAGGAAATACATAATAATGTTTTGTGGGATCCAACGACAAAAATATTAAAGTGGGATTCAAAAGAGTGGGATCCAGCGAAAATAAATCGTAATTAATGGACGCCGTCTTTACAGTTTGCAATCACCTATATTATTTTTGGGTAATAAATAATGTATGGTTTTGATGTATCAAATGATATGAAAAGCTACAAAGTTAGTTATTAAAAAAGAAAAATCTTACATAAAATTAGGTTCATAGCAGCGCAGGTATTTCGATAGCACGTTACCTCACAGTGACGAGTAGCTTGGCTTAAGATTCACCAAAAATATAACAGATCCTTATATATAATTGATTGGGAAATCGAAATTATAAAAAGGTTTCAAATTAATTATTTGATTATAATTCTATGTTCTTTTTAATTGTTTCTTAAGCTACGATTAAGATAAAGAATTAGCCACGGGTTGATTCGCAATGGCAACAATATTAAAGAAGCGTGGCCCCCTCCATCTCCGGACATTCGCATCGATCAAAAGGACGTCCGTAGGGTGCTGCGCAACCTTGACGTGAACAAAAATAGTATCCCCGACGGGATACCGGCAATTGTTCTGAGAACCTGTGCGCCTGAACTGTCTCCGATCCTGACATGCCTGTTTCGCCTTTCATATGAGACTGGAAAAGTGACGAATGCATGGAAGCAAGCTAACGTTCAGCCTGTGCCCAAGAAGAGCAATCGGTCCATCCACTGCAAGAGTATGGAACGGGTGCTAAACTCCAAGCTCCTGGCATGCCTAGAAGCTAACAAAATCCTCAGTAACCGCTAATATGGCTTCCGCCAAAATCGGTCAACTGGGGATCTTCTAGCGTATGCCATTCACATCTGGAGTGAGGCCATCGAGAGACACGGGGAAGCGCTTGCCGTCTCCCTCGACATCTCGAAGTCTTTCGACAGGATCTGGCACGAGAGCCTTATTGGTAAGCTTCCTTCATTCGGTCTGCCCAGTAGACTGTGCGATTGGATCGCAGACTTCCTGAGGGACCGGTCTATACGAGTGGTTATTGATGGCCGCTCATCTGACAAACTGGATATCAACGCCGGGGTCCCTCAGTGGTCGATACTCTCAGCAACATTGTTCTTGTTGCACAAAAATGATTTGCTAAAACCCCGGCACCTTTGGGAATGCAGGCGACAGCACTGTTGCTGAGAGATACATATTCGACGCGCGCGCTACAGGGCCTCAGATGGTTGGGCGCTTGAATCTGTCCTTGAAGGCAGACTTCGTGTGGGGCGATGCCAATCTGGTCAGGTTCAATGCTGCTAAGACCCAGGGGTGTCTTTTTTCCGCTAAAAGAAGCCAATTCCACCCGGCTCCTTCTTTCCGCGGTGTGACCGTGCCTATAACGGATCATCTTGAGCTTCTTGGCGTGACGTTCACATCGACCCTCAATTTTGGTCCATTCATTGAGGCAAAAACTCAACTGGCTGCCAAAAAGTTGGGGATCCCTGCAAAGGTGAGACGGTACTTCACGCCAGAACAGTTGCTCAACTTGTACCAAGCGCAAGTTCGGTCATGCATGGAGTACTGATCACTTCTCCGGTACGGATCTGCCAAGTACCAGCTGGATGCACTAGAGTTGATAGAAAAACAGGCCAAGAGGCTCATTTGCGGCATTAAATAATAATATAATACTGGTCGAGTCTAGGCTCCAGAGCCTTGAACATTTTTTATCGGTTACATTTCGGGGAGTGTGCGATGGAATTGCATGAACTAATTCCTCCTAGCCCGTTCCATCATCGGACTTCAAGACGTACGGCGATGCGTCATCGATACATGGTGGACATCCCACCCATACACACCAAACGTTTTGGGAATACTTTCATTATGCGTACAGCTAAGGAGTGGAATTCCCTGCCAGAGTCTGTATTTCCTGATAGATACAACCTGGAAATCTTTAAATCAACAGTTAATAGGTTTCTTCTTCAGAAATCTCGTTTTCATTTTGAGACAATGTAAGGATTTTAGCGATACGGCGGCTGTGAAAGTTTTGTATAATGCACTGGTACGGAGCCACCTGGAAACAAGTGCTGTTATTTGGAATCCTCATGAGGAAAAGTACAGCCTCATGCTGGAAAAAATACAAAACAAGTTTGCGAGGTTTCTGTATTTTAAAGAATATGGGGTTTACCCTTTTTATCCCCTCATGTACCCGAGTCTGTTCGTCCTGGGCATGGTTGGATATACCAGACTGGCAGTTAGAAGAGATGTTGCGCTGGTCAAGTATGTGGCTAGCGTACTGCTAGGTTTGTTGCACCACCCAGAGGTGCTGGAGGCGCTGCGGCTGTGCGTGCCGGACGGAAGCGTGGGCGCGCGCCGCCGCCCCGCTCTGTTAGACGTACCATTTGCTAGGACTAACTTACTTAAGTTTGCCCCTATAACGCGAGTCATACGTTTGATAAATACTCTAATGTTATCGGATGATATATTTTGCCAAAACCTGCCGAGATTCGTCAAAGTAGCGCAAAATGTTATTGAAAAAGGTCTGAACATGTAAATAATGTATTGGAACGTCTTGTTGTTGTATTGTATTTTAATGTTTTATATGTACGTTATAACATCGCATTGGAAGCTTCTGTAAAGGTGTTATAATAATTAATGAATAAATAAATAAATAAATTCTATGTAAGCGTGCTACATCGTCGACCTCATCATCGCTTACCATCAGGTGAGATAATGGGCAAGCGCGAGCCTATCAATAAAAAAAAATAACTACATAATTACCTCAATGGAGTTGGTTTGAGACCCTGGGAAGGACGTATAATAGTTTTTATTGCGGAAACCATCCTTATGGGGGTGGCAAGGGAGGTGGAAATTTGTATGGTGAACTAATAATTTCTCAAGTAAGGCGGCCCACACACCTACAATATAATTACGCGACATTAAGAATAGGCTATTAGAAGTACTTATGCTACGCAGACGATGTCGCGGGCAACAGCTAGTATTTAATATTCATAGTGCTTAGATAGATTTTAAGGAATACGACTGTGCCCTTTATACTAATGTTAATAAAATACCTAAGTATTAACCACATCTGCTCCTGAAATAGTGTTTCCTGTCTAGTGTGTGTCTGTTTTTATGATATATTACTAGAATACCCAGGAATACACAATAAGAAATGGAATGATTGTAGTAGATATAAATTTATTTACACTAAACATTTTCATCATCAAATCACAACGAACAAAATGCCAATCAAACATAATAATTGTAGTCGCTAAGGATACATCCTTAATCCAACTTTAATCCGTCCTTAAACTAGCTAGCACCATGGTGTAACTTTTAGTCCAAGACTAGAGTCAGATTAGTATAATCCCTCCTTATTCTGTGTTTATTAATACGGAAGTTTGTTAGTGCCAACCTAATGCTTGGAATAGTCCACGTTTATTAATAAGACGGAGATGAAAAAAGAGTTTTTAGAATTTGATCCTTACCAGCTAAATAAAATACCGGATTGTGTAATAATACAGCGTGTTGTTTTTTTCAATATAGTTTCGATTCTAGAAATATCCTTTTTTTCCAAAATCCAATGTTGTTATTTTAGTTTTCATCAAAATCGGCCTCGTAACTCAAACCCACACCCCATCCTACCTACATTTAGCAAATAAATTATTTCATTTCATTTCAACTCCTTTGCTTTTTTTTTTCACTATTCCTCATAATTTTGGATTTGGCCATCCACGCCCACTTTAAAACTCATTCTGTATACAAATACTTTGAGGGATGTGCATAAATAGCAAGGCGATCGTCAGGTTGGAGACCCTATTTCCTCAAACTAGTTTACCGCACTGTAAGAACACATTTTTAGAAACTTAAAAACGAAAAATTTAGGAGTAAATACATCACATCATCAGCTTAGAGTCTGGCAAACGAAAGTAGAGACTGAAAAAACGCGGCAAATTTAAAAAAATATCAGCAAAGCAACTCCAAAAACTAGTATGCCATACCTGGAATAACCTAATTTGATACTTTAGAATTTACTTTGAAATATTACTTCGTCTGAATAAAAATACTATGGGTACATTTAGGTAGGTAATACTTTAGATATATCAATCTGAATAAAAAAAAAGCAACATCATTCTATAATAATTTGGTTTATTCGCTATCAATCAAAATCTGAATCCAAGACTTTCATGTGAAAAGATTCATAAGACTCCCAGGAATCATTGTTTTCCACATTAATAATGAAACTTTTTAAATTATTAAATAGAGAAAATGTTTTTACAAAAATATAAATAGTGATTACGAATTAAAACAAAGTATCAACTTAGTAGCGTCATACGGAAAATTGGGGTTGACATTAATATAGCATTGCCATATAAAAAGTTTGCAAATTATTCGAGTGTCTACTTTCGTTTGCCAGACTCTATTAATGTTACCACTGCTGGGACACAGGCCTCCTCCCTGTGAGAGGGAATGGACCGTAATTCACCAGGCGGGCCCAGTGCGCGTGGGTGAATGTCACAAGTCTTCGAATTTTTCGGTCTAGGACATGCCAGTTTGCTCACGATGTTTTCCTTCACCGTTTTGAGAGAAGTGGTGATGAAATAATTTACACAAAGTAAAGTGCCTGCCTGGGCTCGAACCCACAACCTACAACTTGGTAAGTCGCGGCCGATACCACTGGGCTACCACTGAATACCTTACTAATTACTAATAAATCTACGGTTTACTGACGACATACAACTTGTAGCAGGAAATCACAAACACTTGGTAAACATGCTAACTTCTTGAGACATAGAGAGCAGGAAGTGTGAGTTAGGAATGAATAATTTATTATTCGTGTGCTACACAAATAGTAACATTGTGATTTATTACAGCAACAGGCTGATAACAGCTGCGGGCAGCTAAATCTTTATTATTTATTGCCCATAAAAAGTTATCGTCAGCTGACCAAAATTTGTATGGGATATACTTTTTTTTTTGAAAATTGTCTAAGACTTCCTTGGATAAATTTGTTTATTTATATGGGCAAATACAGTTGTTAAAATAAGACCCACCTTTCAGTAATATCTTGTAAATCATAAACAGAACGCGCGCAGATCTGAGACATTACAGACCGTCAAGCACCATTTTACGTATTTACAAAAAAATCTAAATCTATGGTATTTACACTATGAAATATCTGACGCCAGATTAACCAAATCACACGACGGTCAAAGAATCGTGTATGTGGTCAGTCAATAAAACTTTTTAACAAAAACTCAAACCGACTTCCAAAACAAAACACTACAAAGCGAAAAATAACTTTATTTTCTGAAGTCGGTGTCTTTGGTACTGTATTGTTTTCCGTTTTTCGACACCGACTTCGGAAAATAAAGTTATAATGATACCAAATGATACTTTATGAGTGAAATTGATTGCATTATTGATGAAAATACCAAAATATGAGATATTATGCCTATAACATTTGAGGAGTTCCCTCGATTTCTCCAAGATCCCATCATCAAATCCTGACCTGATGACGATGGGGCCACCTAGGAAGAAATTTTTGAAATCGGTCCAGGAGTCTTTGAGTAATCGAATAAAATACATAAAACAAAAACTTTTCGAAGAATTGAGAATCTCCTTTTTTTGAAGTTGGTTAGTAAAATATAATCTCATCTCATTGTATTATGAACAATTTTGTCGTTAAAAGTACCCGCATTCAGATTTTTTTTAAATTTCGGATCCAAAGGACTGCTGCGCTGCGTGTCGCGGGTTCGATTCCCGCACGGAACAATTATTTGTATGATCTACAAATAGTTGTTCCGGCTCTGGGTGTTTGTGTATGTGAGTTTATATGTTTGTAAACGCACCCACGATACAGGAGAAATTCCTAGTGTGGGGCAACGTTTTTTTAAAAAGAAAGAGGAAATACATAATAATGTTTTGTGGGATCCAACGACAAAAATATTAAAGTGGGATTCAAAAGAGTGGGATCCAGCGAAAATAAATCGTAATTAATGGACGCCGTCTTTACAGTTTGCAATCACCTATATTATTTTTGGGTAATAAATAATGTATGGTTTTGATGTATCAGATGATATGAAAAGCTACAAAGTTAGGTATTAAAAAAGAAAAATCTTACATAAAATTAGGTTCATAGCAGCGCAGGTCTTTCGATAGCACGTTATCTCACAGTGACGAGTAGCTTGGCTTAAGATTCACCAAAAATATAACAGATCCGTATTTATAATTGATTGGGAAATCGAAATTATAAAAAGGTTTCAAATTAATTATTTGATTATAATTCTATGTTCTTTTTAATTGTTTCTTAAGCTACGATTAAGATAAAGAATTAGCCACGGGTTGATTCGCAATGGCAACAATATTAAATTATAATTTTTGATTAAAACATTATTTTGTTGATGAGAATGGATATTAGGTATCTATGGAGTAGTCATTAAGAAAGCAGTCCCGGGTCATAATTTCCTTGATGTAGTGTGAGTTTTATGATCCGTGAACTTATATTGCCACAAACTTATCTGATACTAGTTTTGTGTCCATTTTCAGACTAAAAAGTATCCTTTGATACTAGGCTATAGCTATTTATAGAGATCTATTAACATTTTGTTTCTGCTATTTGTTACGCAGAGTTTCTTCTTAGCTCCATATGGGTGTGATTGTTAGTCAACTCCGAGCTTCTCCTGCTATCCCTGTTAGTCAAGACATTCGAAGCAGACCGGAAGAGGGAGGTTTAGTTCTTCCAGCTCCATTTCATTTGATGCTATTCTTTAAGACTGGCCATGTCACGGTTCAGAAGATACAGTAGATCTTGGACTTTGGACCTCCATAGTTCGATTTCGTATACGAAGGCGATTGTTGTTGAGAAAGCTGTCACATTTGGTCTTGATGCGGGTCTCTTTGCGAAGCTGGTGGGTGCTGTGGCGGATAGCGAGCAAAAGACAAGACAAATATATTTTATTTCTACTAGGCCACCAAGCGGCACTTTTGAATTTCATAATTTAGAATTTACATGGAAAAAAAATTGATTCTACCGTGAACGCTTCTGCTCTCCGGTTCTATCTATCTCGTTCGGTCAAAATAACGTCACAATGGATTGCATTTTTATTTATGTATTTATATGTGTAGAATTGCCGTAATAAATAATAATTTTGGCGCGATAACTGGTCGGTGGCTGTCTCTCATACCGAGGGTGACTGGACTCGGGAGGTTGAGCAAGCGTGCGATCCGATACCACAAATGGGGACAATTACCATCAGCCCCCAAGATGTAGCTCGTGCAGTCCGTCCGTTGCCCAACTGGAAATCTCCAGGGCCAGACGGACTGCAAAACTTTTGGATTAAATGGTTCCAAAGGTCGCACGCTCGTTTGGCAACTCAGTTCCAGTCTGCCTTAGATTAGGGTCGCTGTCCCAGTTCCTTACGACAGGAATAACCCACCTGTTCTATAAATCGGGTAGTACTGCGGAACCTAAAAATTATAGACCGATAACGTGTTTACCGACGGTCTATAAAGTTCTTACATCCATTCTGAGAGCGAAAATTAATCAACATATTGACAATAACGCCATCATGTCTGCTTCTCAGAATGGATGTAGGAACGGGTCCCGCGGTACTAAGGAGCTGCTCCTCATAGACATTGCCATTAGCCAACAGGTTTGCCGTTCCCGCAAGGATCTGGCGACATGTTGGATAGATTACAAGAAGGCCTATGACTCAGTGCCACATACATGGCTCATGAAGGTGCTGGAGTTGTATAAAATTGATACAACTCTGCGCGCCTTCCTGACGTCATGTATGGGGCAGTGGAGGACGGTCCTTCACTATCCAGGATGTCGACAGATTCAGGAAAACAGTGAATCTATAAGGATTGAGCGTGGTATATTTCAGGGCGACAGTCTGAGTCCTCTGTGGTTTTGTTTAGCCCTGAACCCTCTCGGTACACTGCTGGAGGGTTCGGGCCTGTGCTATCGGTTGAGAAGAGGTGGTCAGGTCATATCACACCTCCTATACATGGATGATCTGAAGCTCTTTGCCCCCAACAACTTGCAACTGATGATGCTACTGAAGGTGACAGAAACCTTCAGTAACGCCATCAGGATGGCATTTGGTGTGGACAAATGTGCAGTCATGCATATAAAGCGAGGGGAGATTATGGAATCCGTGGGAATACAACTCTCGGATTCCATATACCTTCGATTCCTTTCCTCAACCGAAACTTACAAGTATTTGGGCATTAACTTTAAAAATTAAGGAAATTTAACTACTTTTTTATTTCCCTGCATTCTTTTGAGAAAAGCATTATATATGCCTCGGCGGAAATTGCAATTGCCTGTTTCGTATTAATGAAGTCCTCGCCTACGGCTCGGCCTTCAAACTCATACTCGACCTACAATTGTCTATTTCCCGGCCTTTGCAATAATGTAATATTTATCGGGCGGAAACAAGGTGCGCGCCTTTAACGGCTGGGTCATGCCAGTGTTGAAGTACTCTTTCGGCATACTCAAATGGACTCAGACAGAACTTGACGCCCTGGATAGGAGAGTCCGCACGCTGCTTACCACAAATCGTATGCATCACCCACGTTCATCGCTTATGAGACTGTATATCCCGCGAAAGTGCGGAGGTCGTGGCTTTTTAAATGCTAAGACCCTGCACAACCGCGAGGTATGCAGTCTTAGGGAATACTTCCAGGGCCGGACGGGCTGCACAATTTCTGGATCAAGTGGCTACAAAGGTCGCATGCTCGTTTGGCATCTCAGTACCAGGCAGCCTTGGAATCTGGTTTGCTACCCGAGTTCCATACAACAGGAATAACCCACCTGCTCCACAAGGCTGGTAGCACCGCGGAACCCAAAAATTATAGACCTACATGTTTACCGACGGTCTATAAGGTTCTTACATCCATTTTGAGAGTTCAAATTAGTAAACACGTCGATAATAACTGCATCATGTTGGCCTCTCAGAATGGATGTAGGAACGGGTCCCGCGGTACTAAGGAGCTACTCCTTATTGATATGGCCATTAGCCAACAGGTTCGGCGTTCCCGAAAGGATCTGTCGACATGTTGGATAGATTATAAGAAGATTCGGTGCCTCATACATGGCTCATGAGGGTGCTATAATTGTATAAAATAGATATAAGTCTACGCACCTTCCTGATGTCGTGTATGGGGCAATGGAGCACAGTCCTTCGCTATCCAGGATGTCGAAATACCGAGAGGAATAGCGAGCCTGTAAAGATCGAGCGAGGTATATTCCAGGGCGATAGTTTGAGTCCACTTTGGTTTTGCCTAGCCCCGAATCCTCTAAGCATGCTGCTGGAGAATTCAGGGCTAGGCTATCGGTTGAAGAGAGGTGGTCGAGTTATATCTCACCTCTTTTACAAGGATGACCTGAAGCTCTTTGCCCCCAGCAATCTTCAGCTGATGGAGCTACTGAAGGTAACTGAAACTTTTAGTAGCGCTATCAGGATGGAGTTTGGTGTGGACAAATGTGCGGTCATGCATGTAAAGCGAGGGGAGATTATGGAATCCGTGGGAATTCAACTGGCGGATTCCATAAACCTGAGATCCCTCTCTCCAAACGAAACCTATAAGTATTTGGGTATGTCGGAAGCGTTAGGTATCAGCATTACTGACATGGAGCAATCGTTGAAGGGACGTTTCTTTGGCCGCCTGAAGAAGGTATTCAATAGCCTTCTTTTGGGCGGAAACAAGGTGCGCGCCTTCAATGGTTGAGTCATGCCGGTATTGTTGTACTCTTTCGGCATACTCAAATGGACTCAAACGTAACTCGACGCCCTGGATAGGTGGATCCGTACACTGCTGACTGCATATCGAATGCATCACCACCGATCGTCGGTCATGAGATTGTATATCCCGCGGAAGTGTGGAGGCTGAGGCTTTTTAAATGCCAAAAACCTCCACAACCGCGAGATATGCAATCTCAGGGAATATTTTCTAAACACCGACGTGGGTATGCATCGAGATGTCGTAGCAGTGGACAAGGGACTCACCCCGCTCTCCTTGGCTAACGAGAACTGGCGCAAGCCTGTAGTGCTTGACACTAACAACCGCAGGGAGGTATGGCAGAGTAAGGAGCTTCACGGACGTTTTTTCCGGGCCCTACATGGGTCAGATGAAGACCAAGCAGCGTCCGTAGCCTGGCTGCGTTTCGGTGACCTCTTTGGGGAAACCGAAGGTTTTGTCTGTGCAATTATGGATGAAGTTATCTTATCTTATGGAGGGGCCGAGAAATACCTCGGATACTTCGACCCATTGGGGTCTTTTGTGGTCCCCTAGATAACTTACTCCTCCTCATTCTCATTGAAAACTGTTTTCATGAGTTTTACAACGAGACTAGGAGACATGAGCCTATAATCTTCTGGTTTTGGGTATCCAACCCCTAGGAGACTCATTCGCTTACCAGCCAGTGCATCGCATGTGCACAGTAGGTGCTCCATGCGTTCCGTATGTTGCCCACACAACCTGCACATGGGTGTCGCGGTTAGACCCATCTTCTATACTTTCTGTAACTTTTATGGTGTACATAATAAAGAGTATTCTATTCTATTCTATCTTCATGAGTATGTCGTTGGTGGAACGGTGCCCAGTAAAGGCCCCAAGCAGGTAGCGGATTTGCCCCCTGCTCATGTTCCAAATGCAATCCCGGGCTTTGAAAGTAGAGCCCAGGAATTAGAGAAATATGAGACAGTCAACAAGTTCGTTGTCTCTGATCTGCAAACTCCCTAAATGCGGCTTTGACGAGACACGTCGAGATGCCTACACATGGTTCTGGACCCACAAAATCATTTGCTGAGCCCTCCCTTGCCAGTTCATCAGCCACTTCGTTACCATGGAATACTTTGTGCCCAGGGACCCACATCAGTCTTACCCTGTTGTGCTTCCCAAGCCTGTTTAGGGTTTGGATAGGATCCAGAATAAGTCCGGAGTCCACTTTGTAGGATGCCATGGCTTTGATTGCAGCCTGACTGTCACTAAGAATATATATGGATTTACCTCTGGTCCCTCTATCTATATTCTCTTGAGCACAGGTTATAATGGCATATGTTTCCGCTTGGAATACAGTTGCCATCTTCCCTAAGCTTTTGCTACATTTGTAGCCTTTTGCGTATATTCCCGCTCATGTACCTGATTCCATTTTGGATCCATCAGTGTACCACACCAGACTATCTTGTTCTGTGGATCAAGTTCCTTCGTCCAGTCCTCTATTGTAGGGATTTGGACCTTGAAAGACCTCTCAAATACAAACATAGTTCCAGGTTGCCTGGAAGAGATCGCGGAATGCGATAAGGCCGCCCATTGTATGTTTTTAGTATTAAGTTTCTTTTTTTTTTCTTGTTTATTATGGTGTACAATAAAGTGTATATAAGTAATAAATAAATAGTTTGCATTTTATCGGATAACATGCTTGTTACCCGATCCAGGTCTTCATTCTCATCGAACTTTGTTAGTTAGTCTTTGGCTTAGAGGCATCCCATAGTCCAGCGACAGTGAGATGATGTAATGTCTTCCTTGCCTCGAATTCAACCATCATATGCAGAGGAGGGATATTGAGGTATCTCTCAATCGCTACCAAATTTGTTGTCCTGAAAGCACCCGTGATGCCGAGACACACTGTTCTTTGTAACCTGGTGAGTGGCGCTTTGCACGAGGCAAGCATTGTTCTTGGCCACCACACTATGCTGCCGTATGTGATAATAGGTATTATCATTGTCCGGTACAGCCATCGTATCATTTTGGGCTTTAGCCCCCAAGTTTTACCGTAGGTAGAACGACATATGCCGAACACTCGTAAGGCCTTTGTCGTAATATTTTCCACATGAGTTATCCACCTGAGTTCTTTATCAAACGTTACACCCATATATTTAACTTTGGTGGACCAGGGCAGTTTTATTCCATTGAGGGAGAGCTCTCCTAGGTTTCCTAGTTGTCTCTTCCTCGTGAAGGGAATAATGACTGCTTTGCATGGGTTGATAGAGAGGTGGTTCTCTGTACACCATTCCTCTGTCATCCTCTATGCCTGTTGTAATAATCCAGACATTATGTTCGGGAATTTACCATTGACCATTATAGCTATGTCATCCGCAGATCCTACTGTGTAGAATGGTCCAGTATTAAGTTTGGTAAGTAGCGAGTCTACTACCAAGCACCACAATAATGGTGACAGCACTCCGCCTTGCGGACAACCTCTTGTTGTTTTTGCACTAAGTCTGTCTCCCATTAGTTCCGATCTGACTGTTCTGCTTCTCAGCATATAGTCAATCCAGTTGCACGTGGTATCATTGATGCCATGTTCCTTTGCAGCAGTGCGTATGGACTCAAATGTTGTCTTGTCTATGTCGAGGAATGCCCCGACACAGATTTCTTGTCCCTCTAGCGCAGCCTCGGCTCGCCTCGCAACATAGTGCAATGCCGTTTCCGTAGATTTGCCGGGGCTGTAGGCGCATTGTAGTTTCTGTAGAGGGAATACTTTCAGTGGACCCTCTCTTAAGTACCTGTCTACCAGTTTCTCCAGAGTTTTCAAGAGAAAGGATGATAGACTAATGGGCCTGTAAGCTTTAGCTTCATCATAAGTCGGTCTACCCACCTTCGGTATAAAGGTGACTTTGACCTCCGTCCATGGCTTGGGTACGTACTCAAAGGCTATGCAGGCTCTGTAGAGCTTACTCAAATGGGGTATAAAACAGATGCCCCTTCTTGCAATAGTATTGGGTAGATGCCATCTGGACTAGGGGATTTGAGTGGCTGGAAGCCCGCTATGGCCAGCTTCAGTTTATTTTCATCTACCACTTTATTTGCCGTGAGCCAGTTATTTTTGGACATGTGCCTTGTGAGCTCGTCCCTTGTGACTGGTTCCTCTTCATCGCTATCGCGCAGTATACATTCTGGGAAGTGGGTCCTAAACATCACGCCCAGAGTGTCCTGTCCAGTTTCCGTGAGATGCCCATTCTCATACCTTACAGATGCTAGTGGGTTTGTCTTGGTCATGGACATTGCTTTGCACAACCTCATCCCATTTGGCAGAGTTTCGATGGAAGTGCAATGCTGCCGCCAATTAGTTCTTCTGGCCTTGCGTACCGCCGTGTTATATCTTGTTAGCATGCTATGATAGCCAGAAAAATCCTTCCTGGCTTTTGCATCATTAAAGGCCTGTCGTATTTCCTGACGTATTTTGGCTATTTCAGGAGTGCACCATGGTACCTTTTTGCCAAAGGCCTTCTTCTCTGGGCAGTTATCTTCCCATGCACCGATGATGCCTGCCTTGATTCTGTCCGCTTCAAATTCTATATCCAGTATGGAATCACATCATCGCTTACCATCAGGTGAGAGGGTGGTCAAGCGCGAGCCTATTTATGATAAAAAAAAGAAAAAGGAATTGAGCTTACCTTTAGGGCTCCCCAAATTTACTTTGAGGTCCCTCCTGTGTGAGTCCCAATTTGTATGCCTTGGGTTTCTCCTTCGTCTAGTTTCGGCTTCTCCCGCCGTCCTAAACCTCAAGCATATATAATTATGGTCAGACAAAGAAATTTCATCCGATACATGCCAATTTTCAATATGAGCGCTGGCCCTGTTTTAGCCAGCGTAAGGTCAATAACTTCAGTCCTCGCAGAAGTCCTAAAAGTAGGTTTATTGCCTACGTTAAGGATTTGTAAAGAAGAGCTTACCACAAAGTCCAACAAATCCTCCCCTCGTTTGTTGACATCCAAGCTGCCCCAAACAACGTGGTGTGCGTTCGCATCGCAACCAAGTATCAGGTCAAGGTTCTTTTGGTTGCCGTAATCAACCAGTCTTCTGATTAGTGGTGTTACTGGTTCTTTTTGTTCATATGGCAGAGGCGAGGATAATTGTCCTTTTCTCTGTTCCCGTCCCCACTTGGATCAAGGTTGTTGTGAGATCCCTGTAACAGGTACGTAAGAGCATTGCCTCTATACCGCCCCTGAAGTAGATGCAAGTCCTCGTGTCATTAGTTGGACAGTCATAGAGCACCATGCCTCCTATCCCACCTAAGCTTTTTATAGTCCCCTTATACAGATAAGGTGCCTGTATCCGTCCTCCTGTGCGGGTCACAAATAAATATTTTTCTTTCTTTCTTTCTTTCTTTTCTTTCTGTATCAAGGCAACGTTGTATGTGTTAAGCTTCAGTTGCCGAGCCAGAAGGGCAGTAGCGGCTCTGCAATGATGCAAATTAATTTATTTGTACACACCTTAGTCCCTCCATCTTGGATGATTTTGATGGGCCTGTATTGATATAGGAGGGCCTTAGTCTTGAGGCCCCTCCTCCATCGCCTGGTTCTCCTCGAGAGCAGTCGGCGACTCAATCCCCAGGGTGTTGAAGTCCCCGAGGGTGTCATCCTCGTGGTCTGCCACTGACGCTCTGGTCCCAATCGCCGTTTCCTGCGCTGCGCCGTCAGCAGAGATTTCTTCGATGGCCTCCCCATGTTGTGGTGGTCCATCCTCGGAGGGCCCCACTTCTGCTTCCGCAGTAGGTGCCTCTCCCTTGTCTTCTTCCAGAAGCTTGAACAAGTATCGTTCAATCCCTCCTGGAAGAGAGTAGCCCGCGGCCTTGATGACCCCAGCGGACACTCCGTCCATGAGGACGATACGACGGATGCCGGTCTGCTTAGTGAGCGTATTCACCACTTTCCAGTCGTTTGTCCTCAAGGTAGGGTTAAGTCGCTGGAGCAATCAAATGGCCCGAGCAGAGTCTTGCAGCGCCAAGTTGCGACTCTTCCATGCCACTTTGACTGGCTTTGGAAGGTCCTTGGCGTCGACGACCTTGAGTTTCATGGACCCAAGTTCCACATTGTGGATGGCACCCCGAAACCAGCTAGCTGCATCAGAGTTGTCGCAGGATACATGAATTGCACCCGCGACCACTCCGGGAGCAACCGTGAGGACAGGCAGAGGATCCGGCGCCACTTCCAGTTTCTCAATTATGAGCTCCTGGATCGGCACCAAGTCCTCCGCCTTCAAGTACTCCGCCGGGTACTTGACTGTGACGATAGCGAGTTTCACAGCCGCCACCGCATCCCTAAAGGATGCGGTTGAGGATGATTGCCCTTGGGTCTTTATCCTCTTGGCCGCCATGTCCCCGCTGAGAGCAGCACGCGGTCTCTTTGATGGGCCCTCCGTAGAAGTCCCCTCCAGAGCCGCCTGCTTTCTCAGCTTTTGGCGCTTTTTCCTTAGCGCCCCAGATCGTCCAACCGGAAGCCAGCCTGATTCATGCCGGCCGCCGGGAGACGACGAGGTGCTGTCTTTACCGGTCGCGTCCGGGGCCGCAAGGTCCGAGGTCATTCGATCTCTAACGCAAGCGTCCCCTGTCGCACCAGCTTTGGCAGTACCCTTATGCCCGGTGGGCTGGTTTGCAATTCCGCCCTTCGGTGGTCCCACAGCAGTGCCGGCCCTCGACAGTGCCGCGACAGACCGTCCCGTGATGATATTCATCCATCAGCAACTTGCTCTGAAATACAATCTTGTGGCATCGGAAGTGCCATACTACAGGTATGTGCCCGACCCAGTTCTCAAAAATGGCAATATCACATTGTACTGGGATCGGTCCATCATCACTGACAGGACTATTGTAGCCAATAAGCCTGATATTGTAGTAATTCTTTATTGACATAATGAATACATTATAGATTATAGGATTCCCTAGCACCTGCGCTAGTGTCTTCCCCGTAATAAAGTGACAGTAATCTAACATCAGACAGAATAAATGAAAATAACAGAAAAGTTAACAAACGTGCTGAAGTGTGTGTATATGTGTGTGTTTGTGTATATGTGTGTGTTTATGTATGTGTGTGTGCATGTGCTATGCAGGATTGGTTATGTTTTTATGAGGTTTTCTACATCAGTATAGTCCATTGTCATTGTGGTGGTGGACCGAATCGAGAGGCGTGCAATGATTGTTGACATTACCGTCCCGCATGACGGGAACCTCGTGAAGGTCGAGAAAGATAAGCAAATCAAGTATCTTGACTTGGCTCGCGAGGTTGTCGAAATATGGGATGTGGACACAGCGATCATTGTACCGATAGTCGTGTGAGCCAATGGCTTAATAGCCACGAGCCTCGACCAACATCTTAGGAGGCTCTCGTTAGGCGGCTGGGTCAAGGGCCTGATCCAGAAAGCAGTACTGCTGGACATGGCTTGCATTGTTAGGAGGTTCCTCTCTCTGGAGCCCTGACCACCGCGCCGGTAGCTTGGACCATGTTCCCGATACCGGTGGGCCTCTATTTTTTAAATTTTTAAATGTTTTTATTTTTCTTTTTTTTATAAAAAAATATTTAAAAGTATAGTTAATAAGAAATTTAATGAATAAAGGACAATAATAATAAGGAGGAGGAGGATTGTATTGTTAGGAGGTTCCTCTCTCAGGAGCCCTGACCACCGGTAGCTTGGACCCTGTTCCCGATACCGGTGGGCTACTATTTTTGTATTTTTAAATGTTTTTTTATTTTATTTTTTATAGAATGATATTTAAAAATGTAAAAATATGTAAATATAATAAATAAATGGAATAATAATAATAATTTATTATATAAAAATATATTAAAATGTAGATTATAAGAAACAAAACGAATAAAGGAATAATAATAACGTTTATTGAACAAAATCAGAACTTAGCCTACTACGGTTAAAATACTAAAAACATAACAATAATGGGATCAATATAAATTAAATGCGGTAATATTGGTAGAAAAATCCTTTGCCAGTCGGCAAATAGACCTGCAACCAACTTTAGACTATATTTAGTTTTGAATGTTTACGATTACTTAGTTGATCTGAATAAGAGGCTAAAATACAGGGTGTAAAAACAGTTGAGTTGTTGAACCAGTTTTTATTATTGCATTTGAGATGCCGACAGAACCTGGGCTTTTCTCTGAATTAAGAGCTTTTATTGCTGTTCGCGACGAGGGGTCACATAGCTTATATACTAGCATAAGATATAATAGGATAAGTAATTATTTTTTATTATTTTTCTTCGAGACCCCTGTAAAACGGGAATTCAAGTAGAGGTCTGTGCGATCCACTGACACAGGTTGGCGCACCAATCGTCAGTTTTTATTTCACTATTTATTTTGTTAGGAAACACAAACTAGGTGTTGTATCTTATTTACCCTATGTCTATGCAATCATATCAGTGTTAATAGTACGTAATAACGGTGCATAGCAAAGGCAAATTGAATCTCACCCTGGAACAGTGAATACACACACATTTTCCTTAAATAAGTGGTCAGTAATCATGTTATTTTCATTTAAGGACGCTGTTACATTTTCGACGAGCTCAAATTTAGGTATCTAGTCGCACACAGCAACATTACGCGTACGCACACATTGAAACTACTGAGCGCTCGATTTTATACGTCACTGAAATAATATTGGTCCTTGATATTATATTTTAATTTTATTGTAGGTTATTCAGGAAGGTTAATTGGCACTTTGAAAATGCATTAGGTAACTTTTACTTAGAACCGTCGTCGTGATAAGTAGGTTAGTATTTTTAACCGATTTCAAAAAAAGGAGGTGCTCTATCTATTTCACCCTTATGTATCCGCGATTTACTCAAAAACTACTGATCCTATATTGATCGGGTTTTCGTCGATAAATGTATGTGTTTTTGGGCAAGGTTTTATTGTATAATTTCGGATCTGATAAAGATCTTCGGAGATAGACAATGGAACTCTTCAATAACAAACAGCAAGGGACCTGCGATTACTGTGACCGTATGTTTATGTATTGTTTTTACCATACTATGATATCACGCTAGAACGATTTTAGGGTGTAAACAGATGTATTTAGTACACCAAATATGGGGTACCAACCAAAACTAAAAAGTGAAAAATAATAACTTTCCTGGGTCGAAAAACGAGAAACAATAAGTACTGCACCGACTTCCGAAAACAAAATTTAGTTTTCACTTTGTTGTAGTAAGTAGATATTTAAAAAAAAGCTACGTAAAATAAGTAGATACCTAAAACAAAATAATTTCCGGTCACAAGGATTAAAAAAATACTTGAACATTTTGCATTGCTTTACATGGAACATATAAAATATTACTACTACTACAATCTTTTCTATTAAATTTATCGTATTTATTTTTTGCGAGAGAGCGATACGCCCATCCTTCCACGAGCGCTTCTGAGCGCGGAATGAAATGAATGATGAACCGCGAATCGTGAGTGCAAAATGTATGAAGAAGTCGCCAAGTGTTTTTATTTTAGCTAATAATTTAAAAATATATTGATTTAAGTAAAAATATATTAGCTGCACCTGTATAGGACTATATATACCGCATTTCTTATAATTTAGAAGATAAAATATGCTGTAAATTTACCTAAACCGGTACCTACGAGTATTCGGACCCTACTTTTTTCATATTTTTTCCTTTTTTGTGATGGGAAAAACGTATTTTTGCGAAAATTTTGTATGATATCATACAATTTTTCTGATGCCAATCTGAAGCTGAATATATTATCATTAAATTAAGACCATGATATCATCACATCTGTAGTTGCTTATATATTAAAATGGTACCTGAAAAGCACTGTTTTTTGCAGAAAAATGTAATAGCGTCCTTAAGCGCTTCTAGGTAACCTAGACTTGTACTTTAGCCCTATATTTTGATTAAACTTATGTAATTCTAGTATATAAATACCACTTAGTACAGGTAATGTATTTGTATGAACCAGTACAGAGGTTTCTATATACTTATTAGCGGGCTTACCGCTTGTTCGCGCGCGTACGAACGGTGCTGCGGCAGACGACAGCGGGGAAGGGAGGCGCGCGGGACGGCGACGATGTGCGCGCGCGTGGCGCCGCCGGCCGGCCGCCATTACCAGAAAATCCACGCAAGCGAGCGGGCACTATTTTATTATAGTATTTTTAGCGACCAGGATGGAAAACAAATTAAAAAAACAATTCGAACAAACTAAAACGAATTTATTTCAGAATAGACTTAATTTTAACAATTGTTCATTCATTCATTCATTTATTTTATTTCCAAAATACTTAACCTATTTTACAATTGGTTTTAGCCACACAACAAAAACCTCACAGGGCTTAACTGTGTGATGGCGAGCCGTTTATTTTAAATTAAATTACAAATTGCAATGCTGAGTCAATACAATATTACATTAAATTAATTATTAAATTACATATAAAAATACTTTCATAATAAACATTAATAAATTTTGTTGAAAGATAAATTAATTGGGGCATTTTACTGTGTCAGGAAACGTTTTAATTTGTACTTACAACCTTTCGAACCCTTTTTGTATAAAGTTTGCAAGTCGTCTGGAAGCTTATTAAGAAAAAGAGGTACCACGTATTCTGCAACCCTCATCCCGTACACATTATTGTATTTTGGTAAGCTGTATTTATGTTTATGTTTAATATTTCGAAGAAAGTCAGATCTTGTTTTTTCGATTAGCAGCTCGGGTCTGTTCACTTCAGTAAGAGTGAAAAATTCCACTTTATTGAACACATTCATAACATTACAGTATTTAAAAAGATCTTCGTCACTATTTTCGAACTTCTTGTTTATATGTTTAGGCGTAATTACTTTTAATATTCTTCGTTGTAGCTTATAGATATCTGTCAAGTATGTATGATAAGTTCTCCCATAGCTGCTCAGTCCGTAGTTGATAACCGAGTCTGCAAGGGCCATGTATAACATTCTTAGCGTTTTATAGGGTAGTTTACATTTTAGTACGCTAAGTTTACCTAGGATAGACCTCAGTTTGTTGCATACGTAGTCTTTGTGAGGTCCCCAACAGAATCGGCTATCAACCACTAGACCGATATACATGTGTTTATCAACCACTTCTAATAACGGGCATTTGCAAGTCTTAGGCGAGCCATGTAAGCAAGTGTGTTCGTGTGCTATAACTGTAGGTATAGTGGAGCATTTATTGTGTGATGAATGTATGTGAACAATTTTAGTTTTAGATGCGTTTATTACCAGTCCTACGTCATGAGCCCATTTACACACTTGATCAAAGCTACTTTGTAGGGATTCCTGAGCAGCTCGGATGTTTTTATTAGCGACCAAAATACACGTGTCGTCTGCAAATTGGTATAAAGAATCTGACTTTATAGCATTACTCATATCATTAACATAAAGTAAGTATTCCGTTGGACCTATAATTGAACCTTGGGCCGTTCCTTGCGTTGATGGAAGCTTGGCACTGTACTCATCTTTTATTTTGACCGTGTTGTATCTGTTTGTGTGATAGTTTTTTAATAATTCTAATAGTGGCCCTTGTATCCATTGTATCCCATTTCGTGACAACTTGTCAAACAGTGTATCGCTACGGAGCATATCGAATGCTTTGCTAAAATCTATAAAAAGTGTCAAGACATGTTTTGTTTCATTTAAGTGTCTATTTACTTCATCGGTAAATTCTCTCAACAATTGTGTAGTACTCTTATTTTTCTGAAATCCAAATTGTTTATTGTTGATTATTCCGTTTATTTGCAAGAAGTTATTTATCTCATTACCAATATAACGTTCTAAGATCTTATCTATACATGACAATATAGTGATAGGACGATAATTATTAACGTCATTACGTGAGCCCTTTTTGTGTATTGGACTGTCACCCCTATTTTCAATAGGGATACATACCAGTCTGTAAGCAGCAATTGATCAAATGTGTAATAACTGGGACCAAATTAGCTAAAGCACACTTAACATCTTTAGCACGTATCCCGTCAAAACCCGGGCTTTTCCTATCGTTCATTTGTTCGATGATGAATTTCACCGTATCTTCTCGTGCAGGTTTCACTCTTATCGACCTATCGGGAATTATCTCATACGTTGATTTGTCTATGAGAGGCACATCGCAAGAGTTGCCCAGGTTAATGATATTCGAATTAAATTCAGTCATAAAAGTGTTGGCCAATGTCAATGGATTCGTTCGAAAAGTTGTAAGCAAAATGTGTTCAATACTTTGCATAATTTTGCCAGTTAAACTATTCACAATACTCCAAATCTTTTTGCTATTTTTGAAATTTTGAGAAACTTCCATCATTATATGTTTATTTTTTATGTAATTTATGTATTTATTTGTTTTATTTATTGTATAGCAATCTTTTTTGTGGGTTATTTTCATCTTTGAGCCATATATTAAACAATGAGTCACGCCTCCTGCACATCTTTTTAAGTTTTTCATTGGCCCAAGGACATGTGTTACGTTTGCTGAAGCTACTTTTACTAATTGTATATTTACATTTTTCGTATACATTACTAAAGCTAGTATGTATGAACTTAGCTATTTCATTTGGGCATCTGTATTGAAGGGGTATACTCCAGTCGATGTTATCTAGTTCACTGTGCACTCGGCGATTATCCATCCTTGTTATTAATTGACTACAAGTGTGTGAGTCATTCTTGTTTAGCACGCTCATAATCGCACAACCGGTTATGCAGTGGTCGGCCGGTGAAGTGTTAACAACAGATGTGTAAATGTTATATGCACTAGAATTGCGAATAAACACATGATCTATACATGACTTAGGAACCCTGTCACCGTATTTTTCTATGCGCGTATAGGAATTAACGCCACTAATAAATCCCAGAGTGCACAGTGAATCCAAATATTGTTTTACCACGGGGTTACAAACTTTCAGATCTATATTCATATCGCCCATCAATACATAATCCTGTTTTGAAGGATATTTTTCTATTAAGGTCGACAATTCCTTTATAAATCGAGGTTTGGATGTGTCGGGCGGTCTGTACACGGCACATAATCCGTATTTAAGACTATTTATACTTAACTCGCCGGTCACACATTCAAACTCCTGTGTGCACAAGTTACCATATCTCATAAAAGATACAGACTTATGTACATACAATAGCACACCCCCTCCACGTTTATTAGTTCTCAATTCTGAATACAATTTATAGTCAGGCAGTTCAAACATTTGTGCCAATTCATTTTTAATGTTTACTTCAGTTAATAACAGAATCTGAATTGTATGTTTACTATTTAACAATATGTACTCAATTTGTGCAAAGTTTTTCTTGATTGATCGTATGTTAACATGCAGAAAATACAAACAATTTTCGGGAACCGATATGCAGGAGGTAAAATCATCCCATGACTGACAATTCGTTTCAACTATATTGTGTTCGGTTGTATCCATAGTAATGTTATTATGTTTATGTATTTATAATGACAATAATATAAGTAGTAGTACCTATTAGTACTTACCTATTGTTTATCATGCGATGATTTCACCTTTTCGATATCGGCGATCGAACGGATTGTGGTTATTTTTTTTACGCACTAATATATTTCCGTGTTTACACCATATGAAGTTAAACAATCCTTTGAGTTCTTCTTTAGTTTTCCATAAAAGGTAGGCAGTTGACGGTGCTAGACACTCCCGAAGGTAAACTTTCTCATCACCGTCCATTCCCACGCTTGCAGTAGATATCGTCGTGTTTTTGGCAGCATCTATCCATTGATCTCGGTTTCCTTCTCGTAGTATCACAGTGATCAGAGTCTGGTCTTTCTTTCTCGCCACATTTGAAGGGTTTCTCATCTTTCTGAAGGCTTTTACGTTATCATCCGGGTTTTGAGTTAGGGTTACGGCAATTTTCTTGGCAATTTCTTCAGGGTTGTCTTTCTTGGATGGGTTTATGCCACATATTTCAAGATGGTTGCATAATTGTGCTTGCTCCATTTGATTTATTTTGTTTTCCAGAACTTCATATTTAATGTTGGTGTATTTGGCAAGATTTTGTAAATTAGTACAACGGTTTTCCACTTCCTTCATTGCTTTCTCGTATTTTTGGATCTTAGCCTCATATTCATCGATTTTTTCCGAGTAGAAATGTAGGGTACGTTGCAGTTCTTCTTTAATAACCTGCCTCACTTCCCTGCGCAGGTCCCGCAATACTTGCTGCATCATGCTGTCAGCGTGGACACCTGCAGTGTGTGGGGTAGCAGACTCTGTATCCGTATTTTCGTCTCCTTCGATATCGGGGATGATACATGACAGTCTTTTACGCTTGCCACCTCCAGTGCAAGTTCAACTAATCATTAAAATTCGAGCAATCACAAACAACCGTTTATATTCAAAACGAGAACCAATAACACAAAAACCCAAATAGCACAATATGGAACGAACTTACTGCAAAGTAGCGAAGGTACTGATAACCTTACCGTACGACGACTCAGGAGAAAAAGGGGCGATACTCGTTTTTTTTTTTTCTACGGGGCATCTCGTAGTTCGGTCAAAGCGACTGACACCTACTTAACCGGGCTTTCCCTGTGGAGACTAAGCTATACCAGGCCCCTCAGAAAGTATTGCGAAAAAAAGTTTTTATATATGGGAGACTGGCCAGTTATATTGTTTTTCGAAAATATGATTATTTATAAGTAAAAATAAGTAAGTTCCAATTTCAAAATTTCCCTCCACATTTTTTGCGAGTTAATTCAAAGTATTGTGTCTCACTGAAATATGGATCTGCGCCGGGAACATTTTAGAGCTATGATTTTATACGATTTCAAGTGTCGCCTGAAACCGGATGAATCGTACGATAGACTTCAAATGGCATTCATGGATGAAGGCCCTTCCAAGGCAACCGTGTATCGTTGGTATAACGAATTCAAGCGCGGTCGACCAACTTTGGGGGATGACGAAAGAAGCGGTCGCCCTTTGACGGCTGTTACCGAAGAAAACGTGCTAGCAGTGAAAAATTTAATCCAAGACAATAGGCGAATTACATATCAGGAGATTCAACACATATTGAAGATTGGATCGGGAAGCGTTCACGAGATTCTACACAGCCATCTTCGCGTGAGGAGGATAGTATCACGCTGGGTGCCGCACAACCTCACCGATGCTCAGAAGCAGGCCCGGGTGGAATGGTGCCGTGATATGCTTAACAAATTTGAAGCAGGCTCGTCTCGGCGTGTTTACGACATCGTTACAGGTGATGAGTCCTGGATTTATCAATACGACCCAGAAACCAAGCGCCAGTCGACTGTTTGGGTGTTTCAAAATGAGCCAACGCCTACCAAAGTGAAGCGATCTAGAAGCGGGGGTAAGATTTTGATCGCTAGCTTTTTTAATTTGACTGGCCACTTGGTATCAATTCCCTTACGGGATCAAAGAAGCATTAATGCCGAATGGTATACTACCAAATGTTTGCCAGAAGTTTTCTCTGTTATAAGCAACAAGCGACCAAACACAGGGCTCCGCGGGCTACTGCTCCACCACGACAATGCACCTGCGCACACCGCACTCAAAACGAGGGACTTCCTGGACAGCACGCCAGTCAAACTCCTGGGTCACCCTCCTTACAGCCCTGATCTAGCACCGTGTGACTTCTTTTTATTCCCAAAAATAAAAAATCAGCTCAAAGGGATACAATTTTCGTCGCCGGAAGATGCGCTGGCTGCGTTCGAGCAGGCTGTAAACGAGGTGTCTGCGGCGGACTGGAAAAAGTGTTTTGAAAACTGGTTTAGGCGCATGAATCTTTGTATAGAGGCTGGTGGAAAGTACTTTGAAAAGATTTAATAAAAATATATGTACGTATAGAACAATTTTTTTTAGTTTCGCAAAACTTTCTGAGTGTCCCACGTATAGCCTCCAGCCAGGCACAAATTTCTAAACCTAAGCGACAACGCTGAGGGCTACCCCCTGTGGGGTCGAACCTCGGCTCAGGGCGTCGCTGGGGGGACAACTAAGGCTGGATCTTATTAAAGTGATTCTACCATCCGTTCGGAATAAGCCTACGTGGAGAAGAACGGACAAGAAACTCCAATTTAACTAACTAGAATTTAACTACTGCACAGCAATTCGCGGGCTGGCTTGTATATCTTGACGGGGACGTCGCGACGGGCCTCGGCGGCGAGGACGGATCGAAGGCGGTCTGTGTTTGAAAATTGTGCTGGTCTCTTTCTTGCTCTCTTGGAGCAGGGTAGTGGCGTCATCGGGGATGGAGAGAGCGAGCCTTGGTCGGCGAACTTTAGAGATTTGGGACAGTTCATAGCGGGAGACCGCTTGAATTAGGGGATTGCTGTGGTTGACAGCTTTGTCGAAGAAGCTCTTTGAAATGCGCTTCATGAATTGTTGAATAGTGGGGATTTTCAAATCGACATGGAGTTCCTGGTTACGAACGTACCAGGGGGCTCCCGTGATTTTACGGAGGAATCGGTTTTGTATAACCTGAAGCTTGTGAATGTGGTGTTGTCAAAATGCTTGTGAAAATGTCATGATGGGACGGATAACCGCAGTGAAGGTGCGCAGCTTGCACCTAAGTGACAAGCCACTGCTTGCGTTTATCATCCCATGAAGTCTGCCCATAGCAAAGGCGGCTCGCGAGCGCACCGCCTTAATGTGCTTGGCGAAAGTGAGGTGGTTGTCTTAGGTGGCGATACTCGCTCGAGCGCACGCTTTTATATTAATCGGTAGTTACCACCACTACCAACAATAAGTTCTGCTTATAGTATTATTTTGTCTACGCGGTCCCAACCTATGCATACCTATTACATCAACATTTCATACAGTCCACTCGTTTTACTGAAGAGCCAACCACATCACCCTCAACATTGGTCCTTCCACCGGTAAAGAAGATTGAAGAATCGTACCGAGAAAAAACTGCAAAAAGTTGGGGGCGCCGACTTTGACCCGCGTGGCCGCGCCACGTGCGCCTAGCTATTGTGCAGTGGCATCGCATCGCTGTCTACGAGCGAGGATTACAAAAAAAAAACTGGATTCTGGAATAAGCAGTGGATAAAACCGATCTATTGTGCCGTGGCATCGCTGTCTACGAGTGAATTCGAATTAATTCGAAAAAACGAGTCACCAGTGAATTACACGTGCGCCTATCTATTGCGCCGTGGCATCGCTGTTTTCAAGAAGAGAATATTCTGGAGAACAGATTCAAATGGATTATTTGGATAAGGACGACGGCGTGTTGCGAGTTCGTTCCAATTTTCCTCTATTCCACACTTCTGTGCGTTTATTGCATTAGTCAATTTAAATCCAATTCAACCACATTCCCTCTAATTGAGTTGGCACAAGCTAATCACTTCGCATGTATGTACCTTATCTCACTTTGCTTTGCTAGGCGAGTGGCGATCGCATTGACGCCATTTTAGAATAGAATAGAATAGTTCTTTATTTGCACAGAAAGTAGGTACAAGTTACAGCTGTTGCTGCTTATTTTTTGTATGAATAATCTCACTTAGCTTTGCTGCATACAATTTTTTCACGAAATAGTTTATATTCCTTGCTTATTTTTTAACAAATAGTTAAGTTAACGCATGCGGGACAGATAGCGGCTAACTAATAAGCTTGTAATTAGCTGTTAGACCGCATCAGCTGAGTGTGTGTACGTGTGCGCCTATTCATTGCCCATTTGCATTCTTTTTACGAAACTTTCATTGTTCGTTTTTTTTTCCAATTACAAGATCGCTGACAAACTAATTAAAAAACGCAGTTCGATGAAGGCTAAACTAAATTCACTAATTATCTTAACGCTTTGGAAAATAGTGATCGATTGTCACAATTAGAAGTACTCGATCTAGAAAGTCGGCTTAGCAAATTTGAACAGTTGTATGACGAGTTTAATGAATTACAGACCGAGATTGAGGTGTTATCGGACAATCCCGACGATGCCTACGCGGATCGCTTCAAGTTTGAAGATCCTGGCTGCCACGGCGCGGAAAGTTATCTCTCCTGAGCAACGACATCAGGACAAGACTTCTGCAGGTTCCGTATCAGGCTCCGAAGTGGCAGGTGGGACAAAGAACAACTTTATACGTTTGCCTAAAATTGATTTACCTCGTTTTGATGGCAGCTATCAGTGTTGGCTGGAATATAGGGACACTTTTCTATCCTTGATCCATAATAATAACAAAATGATAACATAAAGAAATTTCATTATCTACGTGCGTCCCTAAAGGGACAAGCCGCTGAAATTATCAAAAATATAGATTTTAAAAACGATAATTATTTCTTAGCTTGGGACTTATTGTGCGAGCGGTATAACAATAGCCGCTTGTTAATAAACAATCATGTCAAGGCACTATTTAACGCAGAGCCTATTACCAATGAATCCAGTGCTGCTCTACGCCGCCTTGTTGATGTTACAAATAAAAACATATGAGCATTAACATTGTTAAATGAGCCTACACGGGATACCCTCATTATCTACTTAATGACATTAAAATTAGATTGTATTACCAGTAGGAATTGGGAAGAGTACCGTAATATATAGTATCCATACTTACACTTTTACTATCAATCATTCTCATCTTTTATAAAATGTCCTTTTTCCATATTAAATCGATCTAATTCGATTTATTAACTTTATTTTGCTGAAATAGAATATTGAATTTTATAATTTTTCAATGTTTACTTTTTGTCTGACATTACGTCAGTTGTCAAGCCTGTCATTTACTTTTTCTTTAATTTTGTGTAATTTTCTTAGTGACTATGAAGGTTTAATTTGATTTAAGTAATTTAAATTATTTTTATTAGTTGTTAGCTCTAATAATGTATATTATTGTTAATTTACTATTGTTTACTGGATAGTAGTTTCTTATCTTACGCTTGTAAAATAATGTTATTATTTTATGACTGATTAATACAGGCCGTTTTAAATGCAGGCAACTCACAATTTAAAAATTATAGAAAGAATAATGGAATTCTAGAAACGTTTGTTTGGAAAAACGCTGACTATAAAAGGCATTTCCCAGACATTCCGGGCAGTTTGGAATCTGCACTGAAATCCGAAAGACGATTTTACCTTGAATTACTAAATGTCAAGTCTTGATCTGAAGACAAGTCTATTAATATCCAGCTCGTGTATGTCTATAACTGAAGTTTATCCAGTTTAATATATTGTGTGTGATATACTGTGTCTGATTTTTTAAACTACGTATCCGCCTACCGTATGCCTACATAACAGCATATCAACTCGTGTGCCAGCTAGACCATCGTGGTGCCTATCTGTCAATTTGGAGCATATCACTACTCAAGAGGCGTTCCTGTCTGACCTGCTGCCTACTCCACGTCTTCCTGCCTATCCGACCTGCCGCCTGGTTAGCCGCCCACCGACTTGCTGTCAACTCCACGTCTTCCTGCCTATCCGACCTGCTGCCTGGTTGGGCCGCCCACGTCGTGCGAAGCCGGCCCACGAAGATTTTTATACTTTTTATATTCTTATTTGTATTAACGTGGCTTACGTGTAGCTATTTTAGCTACACGTAACGTTACAAATACTTTACCAAACTCACCAACATTGCTTCAGTTTTGTACATTTATGAACAATAAGGCCGATTTACTAGAGACATTGGAGGAAAATAAAAAAAGACGTGTGGCACTCGGGGACTGCCGCGGTAAAGCTATTGCATAGCATTTTGTATCAACTTATACAATTATAATTTTTTTTTAATTTATTTATTTTATTCATGCAGTATTGCTTTTTCTTTGATATTAATTCAAGTTACACTTTTTGAGCGTGGTGACCGATAAGAAAACAAATTTTTCTATTATTAAATAAATAAAAAAAGTTATGATTGTTTATTTAAAATATTTTTATTATTTTACAATACATGTGGGTTTTATTATTTAACAGTAGCTGTTGGTTATTCAGGAATATTTATCATTGAAACTATAGGTTTATGATAACTGAAATAAGAAACATAAGTTTGCGACTTAATATCCTCTAAATACCTAGAAAATACCGCGTCAATGGTGGTCCCATATTTTGTTGTGGACTCTTGTGGATCATTATTCATTTTCAAATTCAATGTTTTTAATAGAAAAGTTGTCAACCGCTCTGATTTTTTATCAGCGAAGTTAATGTTGAAATCGCCAGCCAAGATAATTGGAAATTTATTACCATTTGTACCAAGTATTTTCGACCCTTACAATACGTCGTACAATACGTCTAATCGCACACAAGGCCGTGTCGAAGACTGCCGAACTGAAACGACGTTAGACGATGCACGGCCTTCAAGCCACACCTCCTTGCCCGTCGGAGTGGGGAGCGTGAGGTTTATTCGTTACGGAATTTCTGGATTCGGTCCCCGCGCTCAAGGCCCGCGAAAGAAGCTATGCAATAGCTTAAAAAACTAGATAAAGTGCAACCAAATAGCAGCAATAAATCAAAAAGTTTTATTTTTACCTCACAGAAACAAGAAACAAACAATAATGAGAAAAACAAAAATAAAATTATTTGTCCTATGTGTACTCAAAATCATTTTCTTTATTCATGTGAATCTTTTAGAAAATTAATAGTAGAAGAAATAGTGCAGAAAGCAAAAGAATTCAAAGTCTGTATGAATTGTTTACGGGTTGGCCATATAGAAAAGCGTTGTAGATTCACACGCTGTAAGTACTGTAAAGACCGTCACAATGCCTTGTTACATTTAGATCAGCCTAAGACACAGGTACTAAATAACCCAATGCCTAGTATGCCTTCTAATAGTGTGTCACTTTCAGCAGATATACAGCCTACTTCTCAGAAGCACATTTTACTGTCCACAGCTGTGGTGAAGGTGGTGAGTGACAAAGGCGAAAGGTGTAATGCCAGAGTCCTACTAGACAGTGGACGCACGGCTAACTTCGTCACTGACCAGCTTTGCAGGTATCTGGGATTGTCTCGAGTTGGTACCGCCTCCAGGGTCACAGGTATAAACAGTTTGACCAGTAACAGTACACATTCTTGCAACCTCACTATTGAGTCCACATATGAACATTATTCTTTCAATATAACCTGTCTCATTATACCAGAGATTACTAGGACATTGCCAGCATCCTATATAAATACTGAAAACATACCAATTCCTTCAGGGTTATTTCTAGCGGACCCATCTTTTAATATTCCGTCAGACATTGATATTCTGTTAGGAGCAAAACTATTCTGGGATGTTATTCAGGCCAATCATATGAATTTAGGAAAGAATTTACCAAAGTTGTGTGAAAGCAAATTAGGATGGCTAATCTCAGGTTCCGTACCTGCTAGCTTGCATAAACAAACACATGTTTGTAATTTTACTAAAATAATCAATAAACCAGACTTAAATAAGTTTAAGGAACTTGATAAAATATCACCTAAGCATTGCCTTTCTATAGAGGAACGTGCTTGTGAAGAAAGTTTTAAGTTATACGGTCCGTGGCCCAAATGGGCAGTTTGTTGTTACTATGCCACTTAAGGCGAATCCTAGCGTTCTTGGTGACTCATACGCTGCGGCTAAACGTTTATATATATTTTTATCATTAGAAAAACGCTTTGAACGCGATCCAATATATAAAAGTATGTATATTGACTTCATGACAGAATATGAAACGTTAGGTCATATGACTGAGGATAGTGATTTGTCAGTTAGTGATAATAATGTTAGTTATTTCTTGCCACACCATGGGGTTTTGCGGGAATCAAGTAAAACAACCAAGTTGCGAACAGTCTTCGATGCATCAGCAAAAACAACTTCGGGATTATCACTACATGACATTCAATACATATGTTAGCTCGTGGATGAAGAGATGAGTGGACTGTATAAAAAGGCGGTTGGTTTTAAAGCCGTTATATTTGATTACAGTAAAACTGTCGTGACAAACAAATAAGATTTAGGAAGAGAGGTGTCGACTGATGCGGTGGAGTCCGTGGTAGCGAGTGTCAACCGAGCCGCGCCGCGTCGCCGCCGCGCTGCGCACTCACACACCAGTGCCGTGCGGGTCATACAGATGTGTGTGCCGCGTAGACGACGCGCTCCGGCCGCCGTCGCCCGAAGTGTTGGGTTGAATTCCAAACATGCTGCCCGGGTTGAAGCGATGGCTTCAAGAAATCTGGAAGGGGGCAGATATGAGAACATGCCCCTCTGAATGATGCTCCTCTTAAGTCACCTTAGTGATTCCCGTCAATGAGAGCTCTTCAAAATAAGGCTTCTCGTCGCCATTAGAGACCTGTGGATGAGAATAGAATTAAGTGGCCGTCCAATGGCAACAGAAGGAATAGGAGTAGAAGAGTTGTGGGATTAGAGGAACAAGAAATGGGATCGGAGTTTAAACTAACTTTATTAGTGTGAGGCAGCTAGCCATTTTCTCATAACGAGCAAGTAAATAAATAAGTACAGATGGAAGAATAGTATAGTAATAAAGAAAGCCTTTTGTGGATTCCGACAAATAGTTGGCCAGTAGATAGCGCAGTAACAGGCGCGACGAGACTGGCTCGGGTACAACTGCAAATAAACTGCCAAAAATGATTGTATAAAGATGCAATCTCTGATTTGCCCGTCCGCTAGCATCACTGGCTCAGCCTGAATATTTCTATAATACCTTGTATCGTTAACAAGGATACATTATAAATACGGGAAGGAAATAAGGTGTCAACAACAAATTTGTTATTGTGAACGTAAACAAAGCAAGCTACGGTTAGCTAAATTTACTATTTGAATCTACCTAGGAATTATTGTTAGTGTGTTGTTAGTTGTACAACGAAACAAGAAACCAGTATGGTAGGTTGTATCTCTCGTTAAACGTGGATCTAGCCCACCACTACGATGAAAAACTGATGGAATCAGCCTTCAGCCCGCGGGCAACAAGATCCGCCGCAATGTCTGTTGACGGTGGATAGCTACAGGCATGAAAAATAAATAAATAAATAAAGTTAAATATGTATTGTCAAAGTGGGTAGACACGAAAAATAAATGGTATTTAAAATAAAAAATACTAATCTAAAAGAAAACAGTTAGGCGAAGACTCGATGTCTTTGTACCTGTGTTTGACAGAAGCTTTAAGACAACGCTCACATGAAACGAACATACACTTTGTGTTGAGTGAACCGCCCAAGACTGAAGGTTTTTTCATGTCGTCCTGAGTGCAGCGTTTCCTGTAGCCCTGCTTATGTGTATGTTTCTCAAGGGACAGAGAATGCTTGGCTGCGACGGTATCTGATACCGGGGGACAAGATATAAAGGCTGGATTGGCTTCCACGTTTAAGAAATGACAAACGGGAAGTTCTGGTTCTGAAGTAGGTGTTGTCTCTGCCCCATGTGTGTGAAGCAGGGTGTTGTGTTTATTCTTACAATATTTACAAGAACCGAGATTGCACCTAGAATCTATGTGCCCTGGTCGAAGACAATTAAGACAGACCTTTGCTTGTGTGGCCGTTTGAATACGTGCTTCGATGGACAGGGCTCTAAATGCTTCACAATCAAATAAGAAATGTGGCTGATGGCACATTGGACATATGAAAAGTTTTCTGTGATTATGTTTTTTTTTTTTATTTGTAGGGTTACTATCAATTGTTTTTTCATTTGATGTTTTAAATGTGTTTAGATATGAATAATGTTTTAGAGTGGCTGTTTTTTGTGTATTATAACTATGTGTTTTATGTTCTTGCAAGGTTTCTAATAGGTCAGCTCTGTTACTAAGAAAATGTATAAAAATATCAAGTGAGGGTGGATTAATAAGTGTGTTTCTATGTTCTTCCCACTGTCTGCGTGTAACACTGTCCAGTTTGTCTGCCATCATGTGTATGATAAGGGTTTCTCCTAGACCGCCGTGCTCAGTTGGCTGTCCTAAAGTTGATAAGGCACGCAGGTTTTTATTTGTGACATCTATTAAATTTCGAATGGAAGAACAAGATTCACTTTCCATTTGTGTCACATTAAATAACGCATGAACATGGTTGTTTACGAGCAATCTTTTGTTATCGTACCTACTACACAACAAACGCCAAGCAGACTCGTAATTCTTGGCTTTAAAATCTAAATTGTCAATGACTAACAAAGCACTATCCTTTAACGAAGCACGTAGGTAGTGTAATTTGTTGATGTCGTCTATGTCCGACCGTGAGTGAATCAAGGAAATGTATGTATCTCTAAATTCGAGCCAGTGTTGATAGTGACCGTGAAAAACAGGTAAATCAATTTTTGGGAGCCTTACACAATTGCGCTTAAAGCCACCGGCCTGTACATCGCCGTCACCTGTTACGGCACCATCTTGAAGACTGCAAGCCTGGGGAGGACGAGCACCGAGCATACTCCGAGCCGTCGCCACCAGCTTATAGTACTGGTTCTCGAAATTCTCACGCTCCTCGCTCTCGTCATTGGCGTTGTCCACCAACTCCTCGATGTCACTCTGTAATTTATCGTATTCCACATATAAGCAATCAAATTTATCAAACCTGGTTTCTAAATCCAACAGCTGTAAGCTGCTAATTTCTGTGCAACTATTCAATGTCTGAAGGTAGTTGCTAAAAATTTTGAGTTTGGTTTTCAAACAACTGCGTTTTTTAAAGAGTCTTTGGACCTTTTCTTCAGCCATTGCGATCGTAATAACTGTAGCAAACTAACAGATGTATAGGAATCGCAAAACAGTTTAAGCGTAGCATTAAAAATTATTCTGAATAAATGACGGAAAAAAAAAGTCAGCTGCACACAGGTAGGTAGATACGTTCGCTGTGCGATCAGCTGTTACAGATAAGAAGTAAACAAATACAATGTGTTATGAAAATTACTGATTATTGCTTTTTAAGCATGAAATATGATTTTGGAGAAATAAGGCTATGAAATAAGATTGTTGTCAGTCACTGCGTGACTTGAATGAAGTTTTTATGATAGCACTCACTTTAATATAGCCATTTAAACATAGGAAATAAGATGAAGACAGGAATAAATAAGGGACAAATTGGAACGAACTCACTGAATGTCTAAACCATCCACTGGATTGACGATGATCGGTAAGTTCTTTGTCCGTGACTCGAACGTTCGACGGGTCCAAAGTCCGTCGTTGGTCGACCTCTTGACTGTTTCTTCTCCTCTGGGCGTGTGCGGGTGCTCGGCGAAGTTTCCTGAGCAGGATGATGGCTCCTGCTGGAACTGCCGCTGCTGTAGACCGCAACTGTAGACCGCTGCTTCGAGGTAGAAGGTGTTTTTTCCGGCGTCCGTTAAATTTCAAAAATAGACGGCGAGATCCTTGAAGGACCAATGTTAGCTCGTGGATGAAGAGATGAGTGGACTGTATAAAAAGGCGGTTGGTTTTAAAGCCGTTATATTTGATTACAGTAAAACTGTCGTGACAAACAAATAAGATTTAGGAAGAGAGGTGTCGACTGATGCGGTGGAGTCCGTGGTAGCGAGTGTCAACCGAGCCGCGCCGCGTCGCCGCCGCGCTGCGCACTCACACACCAGTGCCGTGCGGGTCATACAGATGTGTGTGCCGCGTAGACGACGCGCTCCGGCCGCCGTCGCCCGAAGTGTTGGGTTGAATTCCCAACACATTGGTCCTACTGTACAGAATGATCTACTCTCGATCTTACTGAGAGTCAGACAACATAAATACATAATCTCAGGGGACATCGAAAAAATGTTTCGAGCAGTCGAGTTAACTCCCAGTCAACGATCGCTACAACGCATTATATTTAGGAAAGATCCTTCAGAGTCACTCAAAACTTACACCTTAAATACAGTCACATACGGGACGGCGTCTGCGCCTTATCTCGCGACAAAGTGCCGTGTGAGCCTTGCAGAGGCCAGTGACAATCAGCACGTGAAAGGAAGCATCCAACGTAATTTTTACGTCGACGATTTGTTGACGGGATCAGATACTATAATCGGCGCAATAGAACTTTGTCAAAATATAAAAACAATATTAAGTTTAGCAAATTTAAATTTATGAAAATGGCAGTCAAACGGTACTCAAATTCTAAAAGAAATAGTAGATTTAGAGGATGGCTCTTGCCTAGATTTAGATTTGTCAAAAAATTACACATCAAAGACATTGGGTCTGCTATGGATCTGCAAATCAGATAAAAAAAAAACAAAAATATAACAAAAAGACACATTTTATCTATAATAAGCCAAGTTTTTGACCCATTGGGGTTAATTGGTCCATGTGTTGTTGAAGCAAAAATTGTTATGCAAAAATTGTGGATTAATAAATGGGATTGGGATGATAAAGACCTCAGGACATAACAGATCAGTGGTCGAAATTTGTAGATGCATTAAAATATTTAAATTCTTTGAGAATTCCCAGATGGGTCATATGTGACAACTGTATCATGAATGAAATACACATATTTACAGATAGCAGTGAAAAGGCGTATGGTGCCTGTGTTTATATACGCAGCGTTGATAGCAGTAATGCAGTCATGGTACGCTTATTAGCTTCTAAAAATCGTATAGCACCAATAAAACCAACAAAGATGCCCAGGTTAGAGCTATGTGGGGCGCTGTTAGGTGCAACATTGTGTACAAAGGTCAAAGAATCCCTTACCATATCAGTCAGCCGATGTGTCTTTTGGTGTGATTCAACAATAGTGTTGAGCTGGTTATCCGCACCATCAACACAACTGAAGACTTTCGTTAGGCATCGTTTTAACGAGATACAGGAAACTACCTTTGGATCCGTATCGAACTATGTGCCAACACGAGACAATCCCGCGGATCTCGTTTCTCGAGGGGTGAAGGCTGATCATATCAGCGATTCTAGTTTATGGTGGGCAGGCCCTTCATTTTTGTTGCAGGATGAATGCCTGTGGCCGAAACCACCAAACGATGTTGCAAAACAAGACTTGCCTGAACTAACTTAACATTAGGTTATTTGGTATAATGGGACAACTTCCAAAATCACGAAGTAATCTAGAATTCCTATTTTTAAATTCAAGTGTTGATTATGCCGGCCCAATACTGATAGCTGACTGGAAAGGAAGAGGCTGCAGGCTTATAAAGTCATATATATGTATCTTTGTCTGCCTTGCTGTCATGGCCGTTCACTTGGAGCTTGTGACGGATCTCACAAAGGAAGCATACATTGCCGCTTTAAATAGATTCATTGCGCGCCGTGGCAAGCCTCGTAGCATATTGTCCGATAACGGAACAACATTTGTCGGTTCGTGTAATCAATTACGTCTTTTTTTGCAGACTTCAAATATTGCATATGATGTCGCTCAGGAAGGAATTGAGTTCAACTTTGTGCCTGCCTACACCCCTCATTTCAATGGTGTTGCTGAGGCCGCTGTGCGCTCCACGAAACATCACTTAAAAAGACTGCTTAAACTAACCACTTCACATACTAAGAGATGGCTACGTGCCTAACACAAATAGAGGCCATTCTCAATTCCCGAACTCTTACTCCTTGTTCTCCTGATCCACTTGATTTTTGTGCCCTAACTCCTTCCCACTTTTTATTTGGTAGATCACTCACGTCCGTTCCGCATCCACAGATAACTGACAGCGGAAACATCAGTCGACTCGAGCGATTCCAAAGAGTGGAATACATCAAGCAGCATTTTTGGAGGAGATTCAATACTGAATACATTTCTCTGCTTCAGCAAAAAACCAAGTGGTCTACAACATGAGGTGACATCAAGGTGGGGGGAGCCTCGTCCTGGTCAAGGATAAGGTGCTCCTACCTCTCTGCTGGCTGCTGGGTCGCGTCGTGCAGGTGTACCCAGGCACTGACGGTGTCGTGAGGGTCGCCGAGTTGAAGACGAAGAAGGGGACCATTCGGCGGACCTTCAACAACATCTGCCCGCTACCACTTTTTTGAAGAACGATTCAACCCGGGGAGCATGTACGCGCGCGAACGAACGGTGCTGCGGCAGACGACAGCGGAAAAGGGAGGCGCGCGGGACGGCGACGCGGCGCGCGCGCGCGGCGCCGCCGGCCGGCCGCCATTACCAGAAAATCCACGCAAGCGAGCGGGCACTATTTTATTATAGTATTATTTTGTCTACGCGGTCCCAACCTATGCAGTACCTATTATATCAACATTTCATACAGTCCACTCGTTTTACTGAAGAGCCAACCACACCACTCTCAACACCGCTTTCAGACACACTTGGTGCCTGAATGATTATCGATATGCTTTCTGAAGCATTGCCTCTCGGGAATCTGCTGGCACGTACTCTGGACCATCCATGGATGATGAACATAGCCTGGATCGTTTAAGTAGAAACCAACATATAAGATAGTAATGTATTTCTATAGCCTTATAGAAGGGCTACCAGACTGATGTAGTAGCCTAGTTGTAAAATGTATAGTTTTAGAAGAAAACAGCTTCTAAGTTAAAAAATCAACAAAATTTCCCTTCGTCCCTCATTCTACCTGGAAAATGTCTTCATTCTTCATTCTACCTGGGGATTTAGTCACGGACCTGGTTGTGTGTTCGCCAGATTGGGAATTTCAAGGTGCATCCGCCTATATATGACACGTCATTATACCTTCGACATAAGAAACCTTAACCTCTCAACACATAGCAGCCAACAATCAACACCTCAGACTCCAGGACTTTTGAAAACTGAACTACAGGCACTGGGCGTCAACGAGCCGTCCGTCCGGTACAATTGCTCTTGTTATTTCACTTAGTTCGATCTGAACTTAGTCATTATAGCTTGGGTATTGATCTCTACTATCCGTACTAATTGTTTCTCTAGTGATGTATAGATTCTTAGTTGTTTTTTGTTGTTATTCTTGGTTGTTGAGTATTTTTTTACCCTGTTTTATATTCTTCGATTCATGTTTTATTTGATCTCAGCTCTTCGTAAGCTTACATTGTGCCTCCAGTTTGATTTATGTGTTTCTGTATCTGTAATTTGTGTTATCCCTCTGTATATATTTACATAAAGAGCAGAGATCTCTTTTTTCATTGCTCTAGATTTGTTTTTTTGTAATCTGAATTTCCTTTCGTCACTTCTTTAGCTGTATTGTGCGCACTGACAGAATTTTATGGGATTTTTGTTCTTTGTTTTCATTTTGGATCGCTTGCAGGCTTCAGGTTATGTATATTATATATGTATTGTACGACAAAACATAGTGGGCCTACTTAATGTTGCAATACCCCACATGCATATTATGTTAATTATGAGAAAAAAAAAATGAAAAATATTACAACATAGGTGCTCCTTCCGTGTAGAAACTAACTGTAATAACCAAGAAAGAAATGTTAAATGAAACCAAAGAGAAACCAAACTGAGTTAAGGTAAAATAATCTAATAATTAACATTTAATGTACATTTTTGCTTTCGAGGAATCGGCTTTTCGTCTCATGAATGATAACTAAAAAGGCTAGGCAGATGAGATTATGTGACCACATACTCTGCTGCCTATGTCGCTCTGAATAGTGTGAAACTACCACCTTATAACAAAGGTGGCACTAACACGTGCCGCATTATCAGCATAACGCACGCGAACGACGGACATGTAATTAGGTTTAAGATTGAGACATTCTCTTTTGTGTCTATCGCAGAACAAATTACTTTTATGATAGAGTAGTGGAGGCCCAGTGGTATCGGCCGTGACTAACAAGTTGTAGGTCGAGAGTTCGAGCCCAGGTAGGCGCTTTACTTTGTGTAAATTATTTCATCCCCACTGCTCTCAAAGAAAACGAAACGGAACGAACATGCATGTCCTAGAACCGAAAATTCGAAGACATGTGACATTCACCAACCCGCACTGGGCCCACGTGGTGGATTATGGCCCATTCCCTCTCACAGAGAGGACCTGTGTCCCAGCAGTAATATTAATAGGCTGATGATGTGATGTGAAGTTTTATGAATAAAATCAATGTTAAGTAAATTCCTTTTTTTTTCAATCTCCTGCGTCACCGTACTTACATATAGGATATTCGCGGGTTAAATCGCGATTTTACAAACAAGTACTGAACTGTACGGGAACGCGAAACTTTTTTTTTTTGGTTGGTAAATCTTCCAATGACTTCTCCCGCTCTGGGTGAAGCGGGAAAGCGTGTCAGACTTTTACTGACTACAACCCACCCGTGTTTCTTCAGTTGCTTGAGCCAGGGCCGCAGTAACTCTTTTTCAGATTTATCCGCGACCCAGACAGGCATCGGCCCTAGCGGACCCCGTCAATTTTTTGCTGACATCTCTTTGAGGCGCGCGTGGAACACTACGCGCCGTCGACTCGGGCCTGGTCCTTATCGGGCGGCGTGCTACCCATTACTCGCCGTCCGCAAGTCCGCGCCTGCGGTGGCCGGGAATCGGCTTGAGACTCCCGACGCCCGGGGTGTCTCCTGCGGTGGCTTGGGGCGTGAGGGCGCCTCCGTTGCCTCTCCCTCACGTGTTCTGCCTCCTCCTTCGCGAGCATTACTGCTTCGCAGAAGGAGGTGACAGCTTCCCATGCCCTCTCACTCCGTAACATGGCCTGAACCAGGGCTTGACGCGAGAGGTCGCCACCGCCGATCGCCTCCAGACCTCCACCGTATGTTCTACCGTGTAATAAATTAATGTTATGCGATCAACTTGTAGACGAATTTGTTACTAAGGACCCATTTAACAAGCTCCAAGAAATGGCTCTTATAAACTATATCCTTAATAAGGTGACAGGACATGCAGCCCGATTAATTAATTCAAACGGTATTCCTTTAGACTGGGCAGGTATTCGCAAAGTGCTAATAAATAATTTCTCTGACAAGCGTGACGAAACCGCGCTTTACAACGACCTCGCTTTACTAACTCAGGGGTTTGGTACTCCACAAGAGTTTTAAGAGCGCTGCCAAAACCTATTCAGTACAATAAAGACGTATGTCTCATTACATAATACAGTTTATCCCATTTCGCATCAACGCGTTGGTGCTAAAAATGGCCCCGCTTTACAAAAAGTTAACCATACAGGCAAATTTACGTGGCTTATAGGACCCGTTATGTTGGCGAATCCATTGTATGTTGTATGCGACCGGAGAGTATTGAGAAGGTCCTGGAGTATGTACATGAGGAGCAAAATACTCTGTGTATGCAACAGCCTAGTGGTCACGGTCTAGATAAGAAGCCGCAACTCCTATCTCTAGTACCTAGACCCCAGTGGAGGCCAACGAGAATAATTTAAAAATCCTTGTCGCTGTCCTCCAGTGTTGAGCATCGGGAAAAATCGTTCGCAACCAGCATCATACAAAAGTTTTTGGATTTTTAAATTTCTAAAACATTGTTAAACTTGACTTGATCCGTTACGGTTGAAAAACGTTATTAAACCTAAACATAGAAAACAAAAATCTAAAGCAAGAATTGGAAAAGTATAAGCTAGTAATAAATAATTATAAAAAAGTCTGCATAGCTGAAACACCTATTCGCACACCAAGATCTAAATCTGGAAAAAGTAAATTTTCAATGACTCCGAAATCTTGTAATACACCTCTAATACCACGGCATGTAAACAGTGAACATCCACTGGAGGAACTGGAAATTCAACATCACAAGAAAAACGGTAACTCAAGGAGACCACTACCAAAAACTGAAACCAAACGTTTACCTAAACAAAATAGTACCTTTAAATAATAGTACCAAAAATAGAAAACTATGCGTACTCAGTAACTACACCCAACGAGGCATGCTACAAGCTATTGAAGAAAATTTTGCAAGGGACTTTAATTATTGTAGTTATCCCTCTCACTATCTATTCAGAACACATTATAGACTGGAACAAATACTTTTAGTTCCATGCAGGGAATCGAATCCGCGACACTAGTGTTAGGGTTTGTGAATTTTGATTTTGCTAATCATTATTTTAATCGATATTCGTATTAATAGAGCTTTCACTTTAAACTTTACGTTGGCAACTTTACCCTCTTATCATATTCGTGGTAGCTCTGTGATTGGTTGTCGCAAAATGGCGGGAACCAATCAGAGAACTCGCTTCTGCCCGCTAAAAATGGAGGGGTTCACGTGGGCTAACGGAACGTTTTGCCGGTTGCACCGCTCTCTTGGGTTTTTGGGACTCGACGCGATAGGTTGTGTTAGAATTAATAATAGCCTGTAATCTGTTAATAAGTACCTAGTGCTAAGTATTGATTTTTATATGTACAGTTCATGTGAAATATAAGACAGTTTCGTATAATCGTTGTATTTTACTCAACTACGTCCTGTTCCTGTTGGTATTTCCTACATTTCAGCAAGTGGGATTGCAACGTAAGTACACGCCCATTAATTTACAAATATCTTTGTTTCCTTGTCTAAAGCCACTGCTTGGTAACATACATTTTTATTTTTAATAGTTTTAAATAGAGCTTTAAAGTCAGTTTGCTTAACAACTACATAGCAGAAAAAAATAAATAAAAAGTTTTTATAATGATTTTACATGTTTGTGTACCCTCACTAACTTTGAGTTATACCGATCTGTTACCGAGTGAAGGCATTAACGTTCTATGATTGAATATGTTGATTTACACTGTTTTTCTTGTATTAATCTCGGTTTAAGTAGTGAGAATCATTTTTACGATATATTTTCAAACGTTTTGGTAAGAATGCTTGCTATATTAGCTAAATAATATCGTAGTTTTATGGTCAGTAATGTTTTGATACTTATCACGGATATTAAGATCATAACTAAGGTTGTTTTTGTTTTTCTTTTGAGCTCTTGCATCATGGATGGGACATCTAGAAGACTTGAGACACCAGACGCGATGGAGCATCAAAGTAGGAGCCGGGTGAGAGACCACAGTCGTAGTCGGCTGCGAACTCGCAGCTCATGCCGCAACCGGGATCACGAACTGGCTTCGAGCCACGAACGAGTTAAGCTCCTAGAGAGGCAGCTGCTACAAGAGCGGGAGCGTCTTCTACATGCCAAGACCTGCAACCGGAGTCGCAGCCGATGCAGCGCTCGGCGCACATCGTCGCGGCACCCCGCCCAGCGTAGCAACCGCAGTCGCAGCCACCACAGTCGCAGCCACCACAGTCGCAGCCATCGCAGTGGGACACCCAACCATCAACGGCGTCGAGCTGAAGCCAATCGGCACGCCGCCGCCGGTGACGGCCCACATGCTGAGCATCGTAACGTCGCGGAACATTTTAAAAGGTCACGTAGCCCATCTGTATCTAAAAAATATATTGTTGACGTTTTCAAATGTTTGAAAGATAGTTTGACATCTCAACCCAGCCGAGACACACGGTCTTTTCAAAAATTGATCACTTGAACATACTGCCTAATTTTGATGATTGATGACAAAAAACCAACGAATTGATGTATGGCTCAAAAAGGTCAACGAGTGTGCTAGCGTGTATGGTTGGGATGACAAAACTATCGTTCACTTTGCTATGCAGAAACTCCAAGGCCTCGCCAAGACCTGGTATGAAGGTTTAAACTCTGTTTTGTTTAACTGGTAAGAATGGCAAGAAAAACTAATGAACGCCTTCCCTTGTGAACAAAATTACGGTCAGGCCTTGGAGGAAATGCTTAATAGAAGGAGTAGGTATAATGAACCTATAGAAGTTTATTTTTATGAAAAACTGGCTTTGCTTAACCAATGTGACATTGTTGAGAAACGTGCAGTAGATTGTATCATTCATGGGATCAGTGATAGGACGCTAAAATCAGGTGCTCTAGCTTTACGTTCCTCTCACCCCGATCAGCTCTTGCAATTCTTGATGAGCAGCAGAGATTCTTATCAGCGTGTCGATCGAAACCATAACAAGAACAAAACCGATCACTCTAGTACCCCTAATGGTCAGCCCAGTCAAAGGTCGGGTGCCAAGTCGGGTTCATTTTCTGGATGTTACAATTGCAAAGAAAGGGGTCACAGCTTCTTATATTGCCCTAAACCGCTTATAAAATGCACAAAATGCAACAGAGTAGGGCATACAGTTGATAACTGTAACACGCAGATACAAAATAACGTCGTAAAACCTAGTGGCAATATTTCAAAAGCCATGTGTGTCGATGTAGCCGGTCTAGGACGTAAATCGCACGCGAACTCCAAATTTACGAAGGATGTAAAAATTAACGGTACGTTACAGCAAGCCTTTGTAGATTTTGGGAGCGAAGTCACGCTTATAAAGGAGTCTGTAGTTAATGAGTTAGGCTTGACCCACGATCACATACCATCATTATTGAAAGGGTTTGGAAACGGTATAGTAGAGTCGCTAGGAGGATTGTTACTCAATTTTGAGGTGGATGGCGTCAATGCCCAGGTTCCATGCAAGGTTGTGCGTGATGATTTGTTAGAGAAAGCCGCGCTTATAGGGCAGTCCTTCACTGAACTACCTCATATCATAGTTTATAAGGATGTTACTAGGCTGCAATTTATCGATATTGGCAATGAAATGCCACATCCAGATCCGGATCTAACAGAGTCCTCTCTTAAGATTAGGGCAACGGGATTGGTAGACCTTCACGGTGCAGCATCAGTGAAGGCATGGATTGAACCCTCCACATGTGGCAACATTCTCGTGAAAAATGATGTCGCTGGGAAGCCAAATAAACAGTTATTTGTTTGTGGAGGTCTCTATCACTCTGAAAATGGTCTTATCTACATAACCGTGTTCCCATGTTCAAATTCTTGCTGGATCATAAATAATTTAGTTTTATGTCGTGCAAAGCGAATAGAGTTTGTCAGTAGGGTAGTTGTCGAACCACCAGAAGTCCCTATGGCGATTGAAGGCGACTTCGATGAGAATCTTATTCGTGTCGGCGATAAGGTGCCAAGAAGACGTGAAGCAAAGGTTGTTAGAGTTGCTCAGAAAATATCATCGTTGCTTCGCATCTTCACTTAGGGACCTAGGTTGTACCAACGCGACCGAAATGAATATAGAGTTAAACAGTGAACGTCCCGTCGTCTATCGCCCATATAGGTTATCGCATTATGAACGTGAGAAGGTACGGACAATGGTCAAGGAGATGCTGGATGCAGGGATAGTAAGGGAGTCCATCTCGGGGTACGCTAGCTCAATTCTACTCGTTCGTAAAAAGGATGGGTCGTTTCGAATGTGTATCGATTACCGTATGCTTAATTCTATCACGGTAAAAGAGCGCTATCCTATGCCCATTATCGAAGACGAAATAGCACGTCTTACCGGCCAGGCTTGTTTTATTTCGCTCGATCTTACATCAGGTTATTACCAAGTACCGATTTCGGAACAGAGCAGACGCCTCACCTCGTTTGTCACGCCAGACGGACAGTATGAGTTTAATCGCATGCCGTTTGGTTTGGCTAACGCACCAGCCGTCTTCCAACGGATGATGAATTCCATATTAGGGTCGGCTCGGTTCAACAAGGCAACTGCTTATTTAGATGACGTCCTTATTTTCGGTAAGGACTATAGAGAATGTCTGGTACGACTGGAGGAGGTATTGCAAGTTTTGGAGAAAGCAAATCTCACTTTGAATCTTTCCAAATGCGATTTCTTACGAGACAATATCGATTATCTGGGTTACGAATTCAGTGCAGCTGGGGTTAGGCCAGGGGATAAAAAAAATCATTAGTGTCATGAATTTTCCACGACCGGCGAATGTTCACAATGTACGCCAGTTCCTTGGTCTGGCTAGTTATTTCCGTAAATTCATCCAAGATTTTGCCCAAATTGCCTTGCCCCTCAGTAAGTTGCTAAAGAAGGACACCTCATGGACATGGGGTGATAGTCAAGAGGAGGCTTTTAAAATCTTGAAATCTAAGTTGGTCGATAGGCCCATTCTTGCAATATATGATCCTGCAGCAGAGACAGAGCTTCACACCGACGCAAGCAAATTAGGTCTTGGAGGTATATTATTGCAGCGCTCCGGAGGGAATGATGTTTTCCGTCCAGTAGCTTACTACAGTCGACAAACCTCTCCTGAGGAGAAGAATTTCCATTCGTATGAACTCGAAACTCTAGCAGTAATCTGCTCTTTGCGAAAGTTTAGGGTCTATCTGCTAGGGAAATCATTCAGGATCATTACAGATTGTAGTGTTCTACGATCTACTTTCTCAAAACGAGACCTAATCCCAAGGATAGCACGCTGGTGGCTCTTGCTGCAAGAGTTCCAATGTTCTGTCGAGTATAGAGCAGGCGTAAAGATGGGCCATGTAGATGCGTTATCCCGCAATCCAATCGAGAGGTCGGGAGAGAATCCCATCGATCAATTTTCAGTTATGTCGATCAGTAGTGAGGATTGGTTACATACGCTTCAGCTTGGAGATACCGAAGTCTGTAGGATTAAAACCATTTTAAATGATAGTCTTAATGAGAAGGAACTCAGATACATTAAAGATAATTTTGTGGTCAAGGATAACAAATTGTTTCGTTGTATAGGTAATGATAAAAATAACGTTCGTTGGGTGGTCCCAAAAGGTGCGAGGTGGCAAGTGTGCCGGGTGAACCATGACGATATTGCCCATTTTGGGGTGGAAAAGACGCTTGAAAGAATAAAGAAACACTATTGGTTTGGTAAAATGTCCAAGTTTGTAAAAAAATATGTTAGTGCATGCATTGAATGTGCATATGCAAAAAACAAGACTAAAACACACGAGGGATCCCATCACCAAAATAGAAGTACCATTTCATACGGTGCACGTTGACCACCTCGGGCCTTTTGTCAAGTCAAAGAGAGGCTATACTTACTTACTTGTAGTTGTAGAAGCCTTCACCAAATTTTGTTTTATCAAACCCGTCAGAAATACTAAAAGTTTGAATGCAATTAGAGCTCTTGAAGATATATTTTTTACATTTAGGGTCCCTGATCGTCTTGTAAGCGATCGTGGTTCCTGTTTTACATCTCATGCTTTCAATCGATTCTGCCTAGTCAAGGGAATTAAGCATATTCTTAATGCAGTAGCCAGTCCTAGGTCAAATGGCCAGGTTGAACGCTACAACCGTACTATTCTCGACTCCTTGAAAGCGATGACTGTTAAATACGGTGAAAAGGATTGGGATAGTCATTTAGGAAAAATTCAGTGGGGTCTAAACAATACTGTTCAGAAAACTATTGGTAGGACGCCGTCAGAGGTACTATTTGGAACTAGTATGAGTAGCGAAATAAATCCCATTCTTAACGAAGTTACCAAAGACTCCCGCGAAAACTGCGAAATTACCGCTATTCGAGAGGAGGTCAAGAAAAGGATTGATAACGAGCAGGTTAAGCAAAAGCAGGGTTATGATAGAAATAGGGTGCCAGCCCGGATCTATGTCGAAGGTGAACTCGTCAAAATAACCAAGACTTGTTTCAATAATGACGGGCAAAGTAAAAAGCTCATGCCCTCATTTATAGGGCCCTATCGTGTTATCACAGTCTTAGGTAGGGACAGATATAAGGTGGCACCGGTGCCGGGTTTGGCCAGCATGCAAAACAAACGGCCTACGACCGTGGCAGCAGATCGTATGATGCCATGGATACACATTGCGGCCTTAGAGGTAAATAATTCGGATTCCAGTGGCACTGACGACGAGGATGCTAATGAACCATAATTTGCCATTTTATTGTATTTTTCAAAGCCTTATAGTGTACCCATCTAAGTTTTAGAGACATTTAACTACAGATGCGTGTCATTCTTGTTTCAGATCAGGCACGAGAATCGATCGGATCGTGACTTGATTCAACAAATGACCTGCGGGCTGCCACAAGTAAATCGATCATCTTGTAGGCATCCGTTAGGCCCCCGAAAATAATCAATCGTTCGGGTTAGTATTTCGATGGGAGGTAAACCGATTAATCGATCGTTCGGACACTAAAGCCAACTTTAATCGTAAGTGACAGAGAACATAAATCGAGCGTTGTTTTCTGATCAAATTCAAAGAGAATTTTAATAATAGAAATTATACAAGATATTACTGATTCGATGAATGTAATTAAATGACTAGACGAAAAAATTGTTTCATAAATCTATTGAGTCGATTTGTACTTTATGTTCCTTGACAGTTGAACCAATCTTGTTTAGTAGAGCTTCATATTTACATCGGGTATTCACCCCAACCTAATGAACTGTTAGCTGTTGCATTTACACATACTTTATTAAACTTGTACCTAATTTAAATGAAATATTGATATAACTTTAGTTAGTAAATTCGTATGAGAATTATTATTAATTTAATTGTCAAGTTTCAGTTGTTCAAATGATCAAGTGTAGCGACAAACGCCAAGCGACGAACGCCTGAGTGACTAGTACCACAGCGACTAGCACTTACACTTACACACAGGCACCGACCAGGTGCAACAGCGCACAGGCACCGATCAGGTGCAACAGCGCACAGGCACCGATCAGGTGCAACAGCGCACAGGCACCGATCAGGTGCAACAGCGCACAGGCACCGATCAGGTGCAACAGCGCACAGGCACCGATCAGGTGCAACAGCGCACAGGCACCGATCAGGTGCAACAGCGCACAGGCACTGACCAGGTGCAACAGCGCACAGGCACCGACCAGGTGCGGCAGCGCACAAGCACCGACCAGGTGCACCAGCGCACAGGCACCAACCAGGTGCAACAGCAGTTCACAGGTGCCAGCCAGGAGGAGCAGCTCATACGCAGCACATCTCTTCAATGCGCAGTGAAGGAGCCATACGGGCGGGCCCGCAAGCTAGAACTTGCCGGTCGACTGGGCTTGTTTTCTACAAAAACTTAGATCAAGGTTAAAAGTACGAGGAGGCTTACTCCCCGCATTAATAAATAAAATAAAAATAAAAATCGTTTATTTTCAGGCGTCGAAGGCCCATAGCATGTTAGTAAAACTTAAACAACTATGTTAGTAGTAACATGAATACACAAAACAATCACAACATCCAATTAGAGGAAAATTTATCAAGCCCCATGTCTGACATGTAGCTTGATAAACCTATCCATTGTAGGCCCTTCTACCCTGTCTGAAAAGACCTTCAGAACGCTATTGCTGCTTCCCCTCACCCTGCGCAACACTGATGCCACTTTTTTGCGCATGATCGCGAAATAATCGTCCGTGTGCGCGTCAGCGAACATCCCTGACGCACTACAGTAAGGCGGAAGCCTCAACAGCGCCCTGAAGGCATTATTGTATTGAATGCGCAGTGCGCTGTCTGCTTTTTGGGTATGATTAGCCCACAGACCGCTGGTGTAAAATATTTGACAAAACGCCTTAAAAAGTGTTATTTTAACCGGTACTGAACAACCAGCAAACCTGCGTGCCAACATGTTTCCCCTCACAGCCATCGCCCTGCGCTCTCTCTCCATATCTAATTCATCTTTAAGATCCTCCGTAACAATATGGCCCAAATATTTAAACTGTGCTACTCTACGCAAAGGTGAGCCGCTGAGTATTACGGGCGGGACATTTGAGGGACTTTTATTTCTTCCTCTAAACACCAACAGCTCACTCTTTGCAGAATTATACCTGAGTCCATGCTGCAAGGCGTATCTTTCACAAATGGTGAGTAATTTCCTAATCCCACCGATTGTGGGGCCCAGCAGCACCATATCGTCTGCGTAACTTAAGTTATTTAAACTAACTCCGTCAATATGGCAACCTACATGAGTGCCGCTGAGCTCAACAAGCAAGTTGTTAACATAAATATTAAACAATCTCGGGGAAGTAAGACCTCCCTGCCTAACACCACATTCGAGTTTGTACGGATCCGACAATGCATTGGACCATTTCACAAAGTTCCTCTGCTTGTCATACCAGATAGATAATATTGACACCAATGCAGCAGGAACTCCCTCCTCCCGAAGCTTCCTCCATAACAATTTATATGAAACCAGGTCGAAAGCCTTGGAAAGGTCCAGGAAACAAGCATACACTGGTGTTTTTCTGTCCGTATAATATTTGACAGTGTGCTTTAACGCAAGTATTGCACTCTCAGTAGACAGCCCCGCACGGAAACCAAACTGTGTGTCGTGTATTTTTGTATATCTACTGAGGTGCGAGTCAAGCACACTATCAAACACTTTGGCTATCACGGTTGCCAATGAGATTGGCCTATAATTCCCTTTGTCTGCTATGTCTCCTGTCCGGTTTTTTACAATAGGTACAACTAATGTATCAAGCATCTCCTGTGGTAGGTAAGAATGCCCCACACATAGATTAAAAAACATAGTCAATACTCTCGGCAAGTGCACACCCGCATTTTGAAGATGCTCGATGCTGAGTCCATCGTGACCAGGTGATTTTCCCCTCTTCATGCATTTAATTACTGTTTTAATTTCTGAACACGTAAATCTATGGGGTTTTCCTGATTGATAGGACTCAGCATCGTTCACCCTCACCATCGACTCAAGCGGTGAGCTCACAATAAACTGTTCCTTAAATATATTAGCTATTTCAGTATGGTCAGTCTCACCCTCCACGCTAACTGGTAAGCTAGGAGAAATGTTGAGCTTTTTAGTGCCTTTCCAGAAAGATGAGAAACATTTCCTAGAATGGAGCGAAGCCAACACATCCATTTCAATTTTATCTTGGTTCTTCATGACCCATTTCAATTTAGATTTAAATTTCTTACGACTTAACATCATATCCTCATAGATAGGCCCACTACTGGGTTCCCCATACCAAAGCCACGATTTAAACATAGACCTTGCTTGGGTGTGAAGTTCTTTGACATGCTTGTTCCATCCTTTTATACCTTTCTTTCTAACAATGCCATTAGAGACTCTGTTTACACTAGCTGCTTTACTTAATATAGATACCATGTCTTTATACATCGAATCCAACAATAACCTATGGTCGGGATTATTACAAAAAATATCGGCACATAGTTCAAAATCCTCAGGAAAATCTAAACGTCCTAACTTCTTATTACACAGAGACGAGTATTCCTTTATTTCATCAGGATTTCTTTCACCCCATCGAACCCCGTTAAGCGGTGATTTAATTACACAAGTTTTCAATCTGATAACATTTACATCACATACTATTTTCAAGGGAAAGTGATCTGACCAAAACGTATCATAAATAACCTCAATGTTTACAATTGTTTTTCCCGCCGCCTGTGTAACAAGACAGTGGTCTAACCAACGCTTACACCCGTGTGAGTCACTGATGTACGTGTACGTTTGCGACAGAATGCCTAAATAATCTAAGTCCGCACATGATAATTCCTGTTCACTACAAAAACTAATAAGTTCTTTATAAAATGACTCACCCGGGTGCGCGTTGAAATCCCCCAACACATAAACCGATTCGGCATTATTATTTTGTATAATAGAATACATTTCACTAAGACATTCCGTAAAAAGTGGCAGATTCTCGCGACAGTCCGTCGGCATGTACATATTTATAACCAAAAAACACCTGTTGTTCACCACTACATTCACTGCACATATACGGTCACTGACACTTTGAACTACATTCACGTTGTTAAACACAGTTTTACGCCATAGTATGGCAAGCCCTCCGTAGGGTCTACCTTTACACATGCCAGCTGAAGTGTCCACTGAAGACTTCCCCGTGCAACTGAATTCCTGATCAACATTATCAAGAAAGGCTAGATCATGTGGATATAACCACGTTTCTTGTAACAAAACAATATCAGCTGATTTGCACAGTGAACGCACACAATTCAGCGATCTTTTAACATTTTTGCAATTGAAAGTTATTAAGTTCATTTTTGAAATACTATCCATTTTTTGTTTTTGTTATTGCCTCACGCCCAAAAATTGTTTTATTTTTGTCTTCTCTTCTATTCTTGAAATGGATAAAGCGCCTAAATGTCACGCCATCAGGCCATGTATGGTCATCTAGAAAAATGTCCAGCTTGTTTTTGTTAACAAGCACTTTAAAGGCATTGTATGGCTTTTCCTTTTTCATTGTAATTTTTTCAAGCGAAACTACCTCCGCCGTTTTATTTTTGATGTATTTGCATATGTCATCCACCGCTACCTCTTTGTTTACGTTGGAAATAAACAAAGGTATTTTAACTTCCGCTGCTTTAAATTTCTCAGTCTGGTCCGTAGCCGCTTTACCCATTTTACCAGTAAAACGATTCTTTAACCGCCGATTTTGCACTAAAGTCCAACTATCTGTTGGTTTCTTGGGCATTTTCCACTCACCCATTATTGCCAATTCCGCCATAGTAGGTCTTTTTAATTGACTGGTTTCTGTATGACAAACAGCTGACTCAGAAATCACCTCGCACATTTCATTTTCCAATAGCGTTGAGTTAATCGGTACAGGCGCACCCGACACGATCTCCTCGGTGTGTGTGCAAGCGAGAGATCGATATTTTGGTGACTCACAGAGTTCTGCACTCGCACACCTCGTTATCTCATACCCGTCCTCGTACACTGGCGCCGGTGATAAACCTACCGGCCCACTGTCAAGCAAATACCCTCCTCTTTTTTTCGCATTAATATTGCGCGCTAATAATGATAACGGGGGCTTGCTTGATACCAATTCCAGCTTCAATTCATCCAGTTGAGTGACTGACAAAAGAGTGTGACATTAACAAAAGAGTCTAATTTTTGTTTTTAAGCCGCTCTGTCGACTCATCTCATACTTTGCAGGATCAAGTAACACTTTCTCTTTATTACAGCTCGGTCTTACCTGACCACGACTAATATAACTATGTGAGGTGTATTTATTATTGTCAGGTTCACACACACAACACAACAACACAAGTACTGTCCATGTTTTGTACGAATAAACGTGACACCATCGCGATTTAGTACGTCAGTCCCTATGATAATGGGTTTATTCATACACGACGCGGGTACTATGACAAAATCTACTTCAAGCGCGATATTACTAACTCTACAGTCAAACTCATGTATTCGCGAGCAACAAACTCTTTATTACTTAATCCTTTCAAAGAACACTTGATTTGTTTACGCGAACCGGAAAAGTAATTTACTACCGCTGATTTAAATTCAAATCTTTATTAGCCCTACCTTCTTACAGAAAGAACCAATCGGTCTAGCATTAATTATACTAGCGCTTCGTCCTCGAGATTAGTACTAATTATTTTCACATATGTAGTATCACACAAGTGTCACCACTCAGACACTGTAGTTGAGAGTATTTTTTTTTTTTTTTTTTTTCGTTTACTTCTGTTTCTCCCACGTTATAAGTGTAGGTGACCTGGAATCTCTCATCATTCACATTTTAGTGTTCAACCGCTCAACACATTCAACATTTTACTTTACTGTGCAGTGAATATAATGTCGAAAAGAAAGAGTAATGTAGATTACGAGCATCTAACGAAGAAATTACAAAAATATGAACGCAGATTACGGCGTTTATACCCGCCTTCGCAAGACTCAACTTCCCCGATCGCGCAAACTCCGCACGAACAAGAAGGTATGTTATCTGATGATTGTGTACACATTGAGTATTTAAATAACGTATTTACGTTAAAAAATAAGTTTTGCACTCCGGGCTACCTATGGGTTTTCCGATGCACTAACTTTACTACCAATACTCAATAATTTCGCGTGGTTATGGCCAAACGTATTTACGTTTAAACAAGCCTTGCACTCCGGGCTGCCTGTGGGCTGTCCCGACGCAAGGACTAATTACCAAACACCCTATAATGCTATAGATAGGTGCCTAGCTGCCCACTTATTAAACGTCCTACGATCGTTCAACAAACTTAAGATTTAGAATATTTTACATAAGTAATCTAATATTTTTCACCTAACGGTAAATCATACTAGTAGATATTTATCTACATAATGTTCCTTTCTACCTACAGTAAATCAATTATTGAATTTTACGCTTCTACCTACTGTGTTTCTTTTTAGAATACACTGGTATTGAGACTGAAGACTGGATACAAGACTCCCCTGAGGTCAGTCAAACCGATCCGGATGTAACCATGTTTCCTGCAGACCCAACTACTCCTGTTTTGTCGACGGAACGTATCATTCCACTGGATCCGGTCATACCAAGCGAACCTGCGCGAGACAAACCTGGTACCTCGCAAGAAGCACCAGGTGACCTCATAAACGTGGTCCTAGACCAGGACACGATGGTCATTCTAGGAGAAGACCCGTCGTCATCCGTCAAGTACGGACCAGATTTGCATAAGGAGTTAAGCAAACGCTTGCAGTACATCGCCTCCGAGGGTCTTGATAAAGACTGCAGGAAGACAACAGTCGAGAAGTATTTGGTGCCTGCAAACTACAACAACAACAAACAACAGCAAAAACAGTGAAAATGTTATGTTGAACTGTTATGATGAATGAGTAAACAACCGATTGATATAAAGGTTTTATTGCTACTAAAAATAACATATTATAATGTAATAATGTACAATTAATGTTGAGCTAAACAAACTGCAACGTTTCACTGTAAGTAGGACGTATTAGTTAGGGTCAATGTACAGCGTAGCTCGTACATATTGCCCACTCACAAAGTTAACTTAAATGTACATCGAAATTGTTCAAAATCAAGTTAGATTATAAAACGTAAAAATGTAAATACAAACAATTTCATAATTTATTACGGTAACTCACAACGCGCAATAGGCGACGTTGCTTTATTGAGTGTACGTGCACTCGATAAGTGCGCTGCGTTGATGTTTTCTGTGACGTCAAATAAGGCGTTGTCCACGATGCTCGCTGTCGACCTTCTTCGGGGCATCGGATTGGGAATAGATGGAGCTTCTGGTTTCTTTTGACTTGCCCAATGTTTGCGTAGGCGGTTGTAAGCGTATATTACACCCGCAAATGTTGCGACGGCAGCCAATAGGTAGATGACAACGTATTGGTGGATATCATGGTGTGTTGCATGATCTGACATGATGTCTTCTGATGTTGCGGCTTTCATTTGTTCTACTTGTTTGCCAAGCTCTTGCAGTAATACTCTCTGCTCTGTTACCGTCTCATTCTCGTGAAGATGATTCAGAACCGGTACAGGTAAGTTTATGATATTGTTGATTGAAGGAATTTCTGCTGGACCTGCGTCGACTTGGGCTTGAATTTTGTTCATTTGTTGCCTTTGGGGATAAACAGCAAAAGTTTCACTACTAATTATGCAATCGTCATTGAGTGTTATGACTCCGGCCTTGTGTAGCAGCTGCGTTGAAACTTGATGCCCACAAATAATACGTATTTTGCATTGTTGACAGCAAAAATAGAGGAAATTATTTGCATTGTTTAATTCCAACCACTTGTCTCGGCAGGTTTCATGTTTTGTTTCGCAGTGAAGACATTCCTTGTCCTTCATGCAAAGGCTCTCGTCCGACTTCATGCGGTATACAGGTTTCTGTAGTGGACACAATTGGGTTGTCGCGTCATGTTGCATGCATTGATGTATTTCGGATTCCGTCATTGGTATGTAGGAGTCCTTTTGAATGTTTATTGCTAACATTTCAGCAATAGGTATTAGGGTGACCATATCCACGTCATTGTTTTTCGGTACTGGTATTGTTCGGTAGATCTCGAAGTTATCTCTGCTGATTAGGGGTACCTTTACCTCGATTATAAGGTATCGTTCGGTCATTTTCGCCTTTACTTGTAAGAGATGATACAGGTGAAATAACTCTGTTTGAATGTTGGTGATGGGTAGGACCAAATCCTTGGATAATTGACCCGAGATTTTGTTCAATTCGTCCCGAAGCTGTTCCGGTGCGATGAGGTGTAGGTTCATCTTGCCGTTATATATGTTTGTTACCGTGTCTATGAGGGTCTCTTGGACGTTTCTGAGATGCTCAATTAAGCTATTTGCCGTAATAGCTGACATCACAAATTCAATAGACAGTTCTTGGGAATTCAGTTCCTTCTGGAGGTTGTTCGTAAACCTTTCAAGGTTTAGCAAATGTTGGTTAAACATTTTGTACTGTTTTTCAACTGCATCTTCCGACCTCTTCAGTAAATTATATTCTGCTTCGATCACGGATGTTTGATTTCTTAACAACAGTGCCAGGTGTTTCTCGTTGGCCTTGACCAGGTCAATGTCTTCTTGATATTGTTTCGCGAAGTCATCATCTAATACTCCGAACAGGGAGCGCGCGATGGAACCGACACCGTTGATAAGCCCGCGTTTGTTTCTCGTATTCACTCGGCCTTGCGGATTCAGCAACATATGGTTGTAGTGTCCTATTTCGTCGGTCGAGTGCTGTAGTTGTGTTAAAATTACGTTACATTGTGTTTTCTGTTTTATTTTCTCGCAGATGGTTTCTAGATGATTGGTGAATTTGCTAGATATTGCTATACCATGCCAGTAGGGCTTGACGTCATAGTACACGATAATCTTCCACTCGCCGCGTATAAGCTGCATATTGGTTACTTTGTCAAAGTAAAGGCCTTGTTGAAGCTCGACGATGTTTGTTGTGTTAGCGGCCGCGACGGGATTTAGCAAATACAGCAGTGCCATGACCAATCCGATGAAGTTTATTTTTCTGTTTGTTGTTTTGCATCGTCGTGAACTTTGCGACTCGCTGTTAGCCTGTAGGTATGACTCATTTTCATTTGTTTTTGTTGTGTTTTGTTGTTCGACATTTTCGTCACTGTTGATAGGCAAGACGGATAGTTTTGTGACAGGCCTCTTCATATGCCCGTTTCTTGTTTTTAGGCTAACGACCCGAACGTATCCATCATTCCCAGGGTGAAGTTCTGTTATTCTCCCCATGAGCCATTTCCCGGCTGGTACATGATCTTCATGGATTACCACCAGATCGCCTATCTTCAGATTTTTCCGTGGTTCCTGCCACTTTGATCTGGCTGATAGCTGGCACAAATATTCGTTCCTCCATCGTTTCCAGATTTCTGCGAAGATCTTTCTTGTTAGTTCCCATCTTGTTCTTGCATCTTCCATTGTTTCTATGACTGTCAGCCCCGATCTACCCGATAAAAAGTGTGCTGGCGTCAGACAGTCTAGATCGTCTGTGTTTTCACTTAGTGGACACAGAGGTCTGGAGTTCAAGCAGGCTTCCAGTTTTGTTAGGATTGTGGAAAACTCTTCAAATGTTAGTTTTTGTTCTCCTACTACTCGTTTCAAGTGGTGTTTTAGGCTTCTGACTGCTCGTTCCCACAAACCTCCCGCTGATGGCCAAGCGGGGGCATTAAAATGCCACTCAATTGTCATCTCCGCGATTTCCTGTTGTAGTTGGATGCTTTTGTATGTTTGTTCAATTTCCTCGTATTGTTCTACGAGTTGTCGGTTTGCTCCGACAAAGTTTGTCCCGTTGTCGCTGTATAAGTGACGAGGGGCGCCTCTTCTTGCTGCCATTCTGTTGAGGGCTGCCAAAAATGCTGAACTGGTGAGGTCTGACACCAGTTCCATATGCACAGCTTTGGTCACCATGCATATAAAGACTGCTATGTAGCCCTTTGTTGTTCTTGCTCCTCGGCCTTTGTTCATTTTGACGTCCACAAATCCAGTGTAATCTACCCCAGTATGGTAAAAGGGCGGCGCTTGATTTGCTCTTGCGCTTGGTAGATTACCCATCAGTTGGTGTTCTTTTGTTGGGTTGTTCTTGCGGCACGTCACGCATTTTCTGATTTGCATCTTGGTTGTTCGGTTCCCACCGACGATCCAGTACTTCTCCCGTAGGTGTGATAGAGTGAGTCTCGGGCCGCCGTGAAACGTCATTCGATGAGCTTGGTCGATGAGAAGATGTGTCAATCGACTGTCGTGTGGAATGATCATCGGATGTTTCATGTTTTCGGTAATTCATAATTCATAATTCATTTATTCACATATAAATAGAGTAATTACATACGTTGGTTTGTTATGTTACATCATTGAATCTTATATTCTATTTAGCCTATGTATGGCATGTGAAATTATTTATTCATGCAAAGATATATAAAAATCGTGGGTAATTAACAATAATAATTCAGTCCTATTGTCTCTGAAATTCGGCGTGCATAATGTCAATTAAATATTACTTGGTTAAATACAGTGCAATATAGATTATTAGTCAGTTATATTATAACGTTAAATAGTGTCATTTATATAATATATTATTCAACAGTCAAATAAAAATAGTAGGTTCGATGTCACACTTTTACACACAAACTCATCATTGCATGTACATATATTATTCTTGAAACCACTCATTTATAGAGTAAATCATTTTTTTTAGGAGTATCTCTTTAAGCACTTTTTTAAACTTTGGTAGAGGAAGATCTTGGATGATTGTTTGTAACCTATTATAAATTTTAACACACATAGCTGAACAATTTTTATTAAACACAGCAGTCTTTGGTACAAATTCTAACACCAGTCGCTGACCATGTCTTGAACTACGTGGGTATTTATTATCACGTGCTTAAATGTCACAAGCTTTCACAAATAGGTTAGGATTAGATTTTACAAATACACAAATTTCAAAAATATACATGCTTGGTAAGGGTAATATTTTGAGTTTTTTAAAGTACGGTTTACAGGACTCATATGGAGGAATGCCAACAATGGCTCTTATGCAGCGTTTTTGAGATAAAAATGCCCGCTGGGAGTCTGTTGAGTTTCCCCATAATATCAACCCATATCGTAACACGGAAGCTACATAACCATGATATGCTAACAATACCGTATGTTGAGCTGATGTAGTTCTAAGTTTATTTAAAACATATACAAAAGAGTTAACTTTCTTGCAGACTTCATCAACATGTGCTTTCCAATCTAGGTACTTGTCCATGGTGAATCCTAGAAATCTTACATTGGTAGTTTCATTGATTTGTGTACCGTCATATGAGACATGCCTAGGAATGATCTTAGATCCACGGGTTTGAAATTGCATAAAAGTCGTCTTACTAATATTTACGTGTAAATTGTTCCTTACCAACCACCCTATAACCAAGTCTATAGTGTTATTAATTTCAATGTCAAAATCATTATTAATTAAATTGTCATTTGTCAATATGATAGATATGTCATCTGCGAATAATATACATTTATTGGTAATAATTGACATTATTACCAATAGGTCATTAATATAGATAATAAAAAGAGGCGGTCCGAGGATACTTCCTTGCGGAACGCCGTAACCATTAACAAGATACTTAGACCTCTCTTGTTTTACCATTGCATTTTGTTCACAAGATATTTCGACACATTGTTCACGATTGTCTAAGTATTGTTCTATCCATCCCAACGCTGGGCCTCTAATACCATAATTCTCCAATTTATCTAGAAGCAGGTCATGAGAAACGAAGTCAAATGCCTTTGACATGTCAAAAAATATCACCATTGTCTGCTTTTTCTTATCAACATTTACTAATATATTGTGCACTAGATCAAATGCGGCAAGTGTAGTTGATTTTCGTTTTTGAAAGCCATATTGTTCCTTTTTTATTATTTGAAACTTATCTATATACGATGATAATCTTCTATGCATGGCCTTTTCAAATATTTTAGAGATGATAGGAATTAGAGTTATGGGTCTATAGTTGCTCATTTCTGTTTTATCTCCTTTTTTATGCAATGGCTTTACTACTGATTTCTTTAATCGGCTAGGAAAACTCCCTTGCTCGAAGGATAAATTTATTAGGTATCCTAACACGGGAACAATACTAACGATGCTTTTTTTCAAAACGTTAGTTGTGATACTATCATAACCAACAGAACTGGTATTATTTAAGGACATAATTATATTTGCAACTTCAATGTCTTCTACTGGTGTGAGAAATATACTATTGTTTGTACGGTTTTTATTTGTGTTTTGCAAGTTACCATTATCGCTGTTTGATAGTTGTATTAAGTAGTTATTAAATTTGTTTGCTATTTCATACGGACTAGTTATCGTACCATTGTCAGTTTTTATATTCTCTACAAATTCTTGACGGGTATTACTTCCTGTATCATCGTTTATAACTTTCCAGGCCGCTTTGCAGACATTGTTTGATTTGGTTATAAAATTGTCATTAGTAATTCTTTGTGACTTTAATATACAGCGCCGCAACAAATTCGAATAAGTGTGATACGTAGCTTTATGATCTTTTGTTCGTTTGTGGTAAAATTTAAATCTTAGATGTCTTTTGGTTTTACAGCTAAGTCGTAATCCTTTAGTAATCCACTTTATATCACGATACTTTGTGGTAATCATTTTTTTAATCAGTGGGAAACATAATTCAAAAAACAAACATAACTCATCATGAAAAATATTAAAGGCTGAATTCAGATTAGATTCTTTGTACACAGCATCAAATGTTAAGCTTTCCAAACTTTTCCGAAATTTCCGAATATTATCCTGACTAAAATCTCTCTTCATTATATAATATTTTGACGACTGAAATATTTTGGTTTTTATTGTCAAGTCCAACATCTGTGCTGTGTCGTGATCGGATAGTCCCAGTTTCAATATTTTACCAGATGCTTTCTTATCGTTACTAATTACATGATCTATGCAGGTATTTAGTCTTGTTGGCCCATTAATATGTAATGTCAGATCATAATTTTGTATAATGTCATAAAAACAATTTACAGTTTTGCATTTCTTAAGTGTGTTAATATTAAAATCGCCTGCGAGTACAATCTTGTGTCTGCTGTATTTACTGTTAAACAATAATTTATATAATAGCGTGTCAAAGTACTTCAAAAATAACTCAACATTTGATTGAGGTGTACGATAAATACATATTATTACAATCTTTAAAGTTGGCACCTCAATCCCGCAGCATTCGAAGACCATTTCCCGAGCAAATTTTTGTATAATATTTAATTCGTTGTACTTTATCCCGTTCATAACGTATATACAAGTACCACCTCGCTTTTTACCTCTACAATATATGGATGCTAGGAAATAATCATTAATTTTTGCATTTTTTATATCACTTTTTATTAAGAATGTTTCACTAAAACACAGTACATGCGGGATGATTTTTGTTATCTGTAAATTAGTGAGAGTAATTTCAAGAATATCTCTTTTGCATAATAATCCTGCTATATTCTGGTGAAAAATATGGAAAAACGAAGTAATGTTTTTATTAGGAACGAAAAAAAGTATTTGTATTTGGTTCGCTTACTAGTATGGTTTTAGTATTTTTTACAAAATAATAGGGGATTGTGCCCTTTTTTGGTTTATTTTCCAATGATGTTCTAGGAGCTTGTAAACTCGTGTGTTTATCCTGCTGAGATTTTAATTGAAAATAATAGGGTATTGTCCCCTTCTTTGGAATATTAATTTGATATTTCTTTTCATAATTTATGGTGGATACCGGCACCATAGTATGTACATTTTTAGGATTTTTACTATTATATGTCAAATATTTTTGCTTGTAGTCACTATAGTCAATTGCTAAATTAATTTGTTTACATAGTTTATTGAGGTCCACCTTGCCATAATAATCATAATTTGTGGTAATATTATCTCTCTCATACCCATTTCCTATACTTAAGTCTATAAATTCACAGTTTTTGAATTCCTTACAAAGTAATTTTAACATGTTATTCATCATTTTTTCGTTTAAATATTTACTACATAATATACTTGTTACAAAAACATGTCGATCTTCGAGAAGTTTTAAAACAGCTGATGTTTCTGTCATCACCTGTGTGGGATTTACGTCGTGTTCTCCTATGGACAATATAACTCGGTCTTCTTCTTTAATTTGAGAATGGCTTTCTTGAATTTCTTTGAGTATGTCTTTGGTTCTAGCCCCAGGCTTTATTAATCCACTTATAAAGTATTTTTTCATTTCTCCACTTAGTCTTGAGTTTATTAGCTGACTTGATAGTCCTCGGCATTGTTCTCCTCCAAATATGTGAATTTTATTTAAATTATCAGCACCCTTCTGATCAGTACTTCCTTGCTCTAATGTGTTTGTTTGCTCAACTGAAGTCTCATTAAAATCAGGCACCGGGTTCTCGGCTTTGTTTAAAACTTTGACTTCGACTTCGTCAATTTCAAGTTCCGCAAATCTAGAATTGTCGACCAGCATTCGTCTTGATTTTCTTCGTTTAGATTGCATCTGGTTCTTGACATTTTGTGTAGGGGGGGTAGTACATATGTTTTTTAGAGAGTTTATTTGTCGTGTTTGAAGATTAACAAGATTTTTCAGTTGATTCAATTCTAAGTGAAGATTTTCGATTTCGTTATTTGCTATCTGTAACTGCTCAGATAGTAATTGGTTTTCAGTCTTAATTTTTTCTAGTAAATCTATGTCTTGGCCAGTAGATAAATCTAAACTTCTTGTGAGTGGTTCCGTTGTTGATGAATTGAGTGATGAACATATAGATTCTATTGATTTCGCTTTATGTAATCGCTTTGGCCGTATTGTGACATTCATTTTTGATTTATAAGGTGTTTGGTCCATTATCGATATTTTGTTCAAATTCAATATTTATTTCTAATAATAATAATTAATTTGTCAAAATTTGTTAAAAAAAGTCAGTGCAAATAAAAAAAAAATAAAAAAAGTCAAAAAGTGAAATTTGCGCTACTTGTTGATACTGGGACGCGAACTCGATGCTCGGCGATTCCAATCATATAAGTCAAGCTCATCGGCCGTTACGCCATACGGACATTACTAATATAAGGCGAAAAAGTCCATCACATGTGACTTCTATTTGTTTTGAAGTAAAGATGTTCGTTAAAGTGACTCATGCAGAAAATATTTTTGCACAAAATCACAAGTCATTGTTGTTAATTTTTAGTCATTTAATGTTTATTTTAATCACTTTCACATCACTTGTGTTATGATTTTGTTCATGTCTGCACTTAGTTTTATCACGTCTCAAACTTTTTCACTTAGTTTAGTAACATAATGTTCCCATTGGTCTTGTGTTAAAGTTTGCTTTAGTATTTAATAGATAACAATGTCACTTAAACTTCAGAGGTATTAGAACGTTTTTATAAGTAGCAATGTTTTGAAAACAAACAATATCTATTTTTAAACAATAAAATAACACGGACTTAAAGTTGACGTTTCGCACGGTCTACCCGCATCTCAGGTCTAGGTAAGCGATGCGTTTTTCAATCTTCCTCCCACTCGTAGGATGTCTTGATGATCAATGAACGGAGTGAGGTCTTTTATTTTACTGTTAGCCTGCACCCTGTTATTTTTCTTTAAATGACAAAGATCTGTGTCAAATGATTTTTGTTGAGTTTGTTTTATGAGCACCTTTATTGCGTTATTCAATTCGTGCAACGTCAGATATCTCGGTAGCTGTCGCCTTTTCGGGTTCAATGCTCTGAGTATCCATGCGACAATGCGAATAATGTTCGATAGAGCTGTGATTTTGCAATAATGTTTCCACAATGCTCGTATTTTCTATGATGTGTTGAGAATGTTGGGATACATTGGCTTGTTTCCGGACTGTTTTTTCTTCTTGGTCCGTGTTATAATTGTGTTTTTCTATGTTCTTTGTTTTAAGCAATGGTAGCCATGTAGGTCCATGCCACCATAATTGATTTTCTTTCAGCTGACTAGCGTATTGGCCTCTGCTTGCGGCGTCGGCGGGATTTTCCTTTGTATTAACGTAGTTCCACGATGATCGTGGTATGACGTCAGTAATACTTCGTACTCTGTTTTCTACGTATGCTTTCCAGCGGGATGGGTCTCCTTGTAACCAACCCAGGACCACCATGGAATCAGTCCAGCCGTAGACGTGTACTTCATATTGATTCAATGACTGTTTGACTTTGCACATTAGTTGTGATAGAAGGTGCGCTCCATTCAATTCCAGTCTAGGCAATGTTGTTGATTTTCGGTGTGGTACAATCTTTGACTTTGCAGCGACCAGTATTGTTGATGACTGGACTCGTGCATAGATGACGCAGGCATAGGCATCCAGGGAGGCGTCGCTAAACCCATGTAGCTCCATTGTCTGCTTTCCGCCACACTTAAGCCATCTAGGTATTTCGCATTCGTTTATCGCTCTTATATCGGCTTGTATCTTGCACCACTCCACATGTATGTTATCGGACACTTCGTCGTCCCAATGTAAGTTGCCATCCCACAGTTTTTGAAATAATAATTTCAATTTTGTTGACACGGGGGCCAGCCAGCCGAGTGGGTCAAATAGTTTGGATATTTCGGCAAGTAGGCTTCGTTTTGTTTGTTTCTTGTTTACGTCAGAAATTGTGCATTGAAAGGTGAATTTGTCCTCTCTTGAATTCCAGCACAGGCCTAACGTTTTTTGTGTATTTTCTGTTTTGAAGTTGAAGACAATCTTATCGTTGTGTTGTTCGGAGATATCTTCCAAAAGTTCTTGATTGTTTGCTGACCATTTTCTGAGGTTAAACCCTCCATTTTTCAGTAACTGTTTCAGATCCGCGATCAATTGCTTTCCTTGTTCGATTGTATGTGTCCCGTGAACGAGGTCATCCATGTAGAATGATTCTTCCAGCACTTTTGAAGCCTCCGGGAACTGTTCATGTTCATCTGCCGCCAATCTCCTGAGCGTCATCATAGCTAGGAACGGCGCTGCCTTGGTTCCGTATGTTACGGTTGTTAATTGGTATGAGCGGATAGGTTGTCCCAGTGATTCTCGCCATACAATTTGTTGCAGTTGTTGGTCTTCTGGGGCTACCCAAATAGCACGAAACATCTTCTCAATGTCCGCTGTAAACGCATATTTGTATTGCCTCCATTTCATCAGTAATGTTTGTAGGTCCTGTTGAAGATTGGGACCTTTGTACATGAGGTCGTTCAAACTGCATCCCGTTGACGTTTTTGCTGACGCATTGAACACCACTCTGTACTTTGTTGTTGTTGATTCAGCGCGTTGCACGCCGTGGTGAGGTAAGTAACACTCGAGTGTTTTGTTGCTAACTGTTGATTGCTTCATATGACCTAGATCAATATATTCAGCCATGAAGTCTTTATAGGCCTTTGCCAGGTGTGTTTGTTTTTCCAACTTTCTTTCTAAAGTTTTGAATTGGGCTACAGCCATTGGTTTGGACGAACCCAGTCTGCTCTCAAGTTCTTTCTTCATCGGCAGTCTGACTTCGTATTTCCCATTCTCCAGGCGTTGCGTAGTGTTGGTGTAGTATTCAATGCATGTTTCATTTTCCACCGATAAATTGGATTGATCGGTGATGTCTTCGGTTTCCCAGAACTGTTTGATATCTTCAAGATTGTTTATGACCACATTGCAGTGGAAAGTTTTGACATTTCCGCATAGAAGCCAACCTAGGTAGGTTTGTTGTGCGATAGGTTGAGTGGTGTCATCGCCCTTTATTATGCCTCCTAGCATGATTTGCGAATAAATGTCTGCTCCAAATAGTAAATCCACCTGACGGCTGTTATGGAACTCCGGATCTGCTAAATGGATGTTCTGTATGTGGGACCAAGATGGTTTTGCGAAGGTCTTATTCGGCAGGTTCTTAATCAAGTTATTCATAATGATGACAGTCGTTTGGAACTTGAAGTCGTTGTAGACAGAACTGCAAGTAATTGTTGTCATCCCTTTGCAGTGGTTTTCCTTCTGTCCAACTCCAAAGATGACTCCTTTGCATCTCTCGCGCTTAACTCCTAGAAGTTGAGCAGCATGTTCGGTGATCAAAGATATCTGAGAACCTTGATCGATGAGGGCTCGCAACTTGATTAGGGTCCCATCGGCTGTTTCTATGTTTACTACAGCTGTCGCTAGTAGTATCTCCGAAGTATCATCATCCTTTGATACATGGGAAGAATTTGTTTGTTTTTCCGTTTTGTTCGTAATACATGCATCGTGTAGCAATGTATTATGTTGACCCGAGCACTTGCGACATCGGTAAGCTGACGTACATTTCTTTCCGTTATGGCTGAACAGACAATTTACACAAATGTTCATTTTATTTACTGTGCTAAGTTTTAAGTGATTCGGCATTTCTAAAAACCTTGCACAATTGTACATGCCATGTTCGTCATCGCAAAGGGGGCATCGGAATGTTGACGCATGGAACGATTTCGTAATTTTCTTGTTGCTAGTTGCTTGATTACTGCTGTATTGTTTTTTAGAGTACAAAGTATTTTGATGTTGACTCGATGAGGTATTTGGTTTTTGATTGTTTTCTTGTTTGCGGCGCGATGCTTCCAATGATGTAAACTTCCCTTCTAGGAAATCTAGCAGATCTTTCAGTATTGGCAGCTTTCGGCAGTTCTTCAGCGAGTCGTTGTACTCTGAGTGTGTGTCAGCGTCTAATTTTTGCGATAATATATGTACAATTATCGGATCCCAGGTGTCAATATTCACTCCTAAATTCTTTATCGCATGTAGGCATTCTATGCTGACGTCATGGATTTTCTTTATTTGGGCCACTGTCTGTTGTTGCATGTTTGGTAAATTGAACAGCATGTTGATGTGCGATGTGAATATAAGTTTTTCATTATTATATCGGTGATTGAGGATATCCCAACACACCAGGTAGTTATCCGAACTTATCTGTAGATGTTGAATCAAGCGTTCCGCTTCTCCTTGCACCTTACTCTTCAGAAACTGCATCTTCTGAGCAGATGAGAGGGAATTGTTGTTGTGTATTGCTTCCGTAAAAAGGTCTTTAAATGGGATCCACTGGTTGTAGTTACCATTGAAGACTGGTATCTCTAATTTCGGTGTTGTTTTCTCCCGATGAGTGCCGGACCACATTTTGGTATTCAAAGCCTTTTTTAGTTCCTGGAACTGGTTTTCATACCTGGTGTAGCGTTCTTCATACACTGCATTCTTCTCTCCGTTGGTTTCATACTCTATCTCCCAGTGAAGGTTGTCAATAGCTGACCAGCGTGTTTGCAGTGTTTGCAGAGCGTCTTGAAACTCCCATTTTTCAGACAGGAACTCCACGTGTATGTTCGCGACTGCTCTCATGAAGGCTTTGAAGTTAGCGGTCTGTTTGCGCATCATATCGTCCAGCTTGCTATTGGATCCCGTGTCCTTTTTCGCGGTGTTTTGTTGATCTTGCCGAGGAGGAGGAGGAGATGGTTCTCTGTTTTGTTCGTCTTGATTGCCAGCTTGTTCTGCCTCACTCTCCTGGGCTTCTTGTTCCTGTTTTGTTTGTTCCGAAGTACCTTCCCCTGTTTGTTGGTTGGCACTTCCCAATGTTTTGGTTGTACCGACTGCTCCCTCGGAGAACGAGTGAGAGTCGTAAGTTGTTGGTGTTGTTGCAGAATAAGCTCCTTTACTTCATTGTAACACTGCAGAGTTATGTTATAGCAGTCATTACTAAAGTACGGATGACTTACACTTTGTTCCGTGGGCCGGCGGTCGTGATTGAACTGAAATTCTGACCACAAGTTTTCCAGCATTGCCTTACGGCGTTTGAAGTAGTCAGCGTTCTTTCTGTCCCAACCATCCTTCTTGATATTTATACCGATCTTCTTTATGCCGTCGTAGAGTTCGTTCTGCTTCTGGTAGAACTCAGCTGCCGACATGATGTTTTGTTGTTTTTCTTGTTGACTTCAAATGAACTCTTCTGTTTCGAGCGTTGACTGTTGCTCCACACTCTTGGTTCTTCGTATTGTGCAACCTTCTCCTCTGCGGTATGCGCCTTCTCAATTGGTTACTGGGGCGACTCGCTTCTGAGAGACCAGTCCAACCGATTCGCGACCGTAAAAGATGTAAATTACACAACACTAAATTGCTCGAAGGACCATATGTTGGGGCGTAACTCCCAACAGTGAAAATGTTATGTTGAACTGTTATGATGAATGAGTAAACAACCGATTGATATAAAGGTTTTATTGCTACTAAAAATAACATATTATAATGTAATAATGTACAATTAATGTTGAGCTAAACAAACTGCAACGTTTCACTGTAAGTAGGACGTATTAGTTAGGGTCAATGTACAGCGTAGCTCGTACAGTCATTATATCGCTGCCCCGTTGTTAAACGCGGAGTTAAAAGCAGCGATACCAGAAGTCGCAGCTAAGCGCGATAAGGCCATAGTCGTCAAACAAAACCAGATGGCGAGTGTTATCTCGTGCTTAGGGCAGGTAATCACCAGTCAACTCGTTTCAAAAAACAACGAGTTACTCCCCAAACTAATGGACGCTGCGCGCATCTTATGCGACATCCAGCACTACGATTCAGTCACCCGCAGAAATTTTATTTTTTCTCCGCTAAAGAGGGACATGAAGGAAGCGTTAAACAACACTAAGATTTATGAGTACCTCTTCGGTGAAAATCTATCAGAAACAATAAAATCAGCCAAGGCTGTGACGAAATCAAGTACAGATCTGAAGCCCGATAATGTCAACAAAAACCCACCGAAACGACCAAGCAACCTAATGCCTCAGAGACATTTAAACCGAAGAGCTCCTGCCCCAGCGCGCAGGCCGCAGGGAGCCACGCCGAGGAGCCGCGAGCCTGCAGCGCCGCGCCCGCCGCCGCCGCTCGCCAGCTCATCGAAGAGGTTGCCGCCACAGCACCTACCGCAGCGCCGCTACTAAATCCAGTTAAGTATGCGGGCCGCTTGTCATATTTCTATAGACAATGGTCACTTATAACGAGCGATCAATCGATACTTTCGTGGATTGATGGATACAAACTTACCTTTTCCTCTCAGGTAATCCAAAAGGTAGTACCTGCTGAGCAAAGCTATTCTACTTCAGAATTTACTCATTTTTCCGAAGCTATTAATAGCCTATTAGATATAGGTGCCATTTCGAAATGTGATCCATGCTCAGGTCAATTCGTTTCTAGCGCGTTTCTTACTCCTAAACCAAATGGAAAAATGAGGTTCATACTGAACCTCAAAAAATTAAATAAGTTTATTAATACACAACATTTTAAATTAGAAGACCTAAGAACCGCTGTAAAACTTGTTACTAAGGACTGCTATATGGCGACCTTAGACTTAAAAGACGCTTATTTTTCGATCAAAATACACGAAAATTCACGTAAATATCTTAGATTCTCGTTTAATAACCAATTATACGAATTCAATGCTTTGCCATTCGGTTTGAATACAGCGCCATACTTGTTTACAAAAATAATGAAATCTGTTGTAAAATTATTGCGGTCAGCGGGTTTTTTATCTACCCTCTACTTAGACGATTGGTTGTTAATAGCGGATACATGCGAAAATTGCAAAACAAATGTCGCAATAACAAAGAAACTGATTTGTTCTTTAGGTTTTATTATTAACTATGATAAAAGCAACTTGTATCCTTCTACTATATGTAAATTCTTAGGAGTATTTATAAATTCGGTCAACTTAGAAATTAGTTTACCCGCAGATAAAAAAGCACGCATTAAAAACGAAATCCGTAAATTTATCAACATGAAAAGTTGCAAAATTAGAACCTTCGCACAATTAGTAGGCATTTTAGTGTCAGCCTGCCCAGCTGTTGAATACGGATGGGTACACACTAAACAATTTGAACGATGCAAATTCTTGAATCTCAGGGGTGATGAAGATTACAATAAACGAATGATTCTTCCTGACTCGTTATTGCCTGATTTTAATTTTAATTGGTGGTTAAAGGTGATTGATAGTTCAAAGCACCCTATTAGAGTGGACCACTATAGCATCGAAATATTTTCTGACGCCTCAACAACGGGATGGGGCGCCTCCTGTGATGGTGAAAATGCAAGTGGTCAATGGTCGAATAGCGAACGAGACAAACATATTAATTATTTAGAGCTATTAGCTGCATTCATTGCCCTAAAATTTTTTACTAAGGACTTGTACGACTGCCAGGTATTACTTCGTATTGACAATTCGACTGCTATAGCATACATTAACCGTATGGGCGGGGTTCAATTCCCCCACTTAAGTGGTTTGTCAAGGGAGATATGGAAATGGTGCGAGGACCGCAAACTGTACATTTTTGCTTCATATATACGATCTTGTGATAATAACGTCGCAGACGCTGAGTCGCGTCGCAATCACCCAGACATAGAATGGGAATTATCAGAGGGGGCCTTCAACACTCTTATGTGTAGGTTTGGGCAACCCGATATAGATTTGTTTGCTAGTCGTATCAACAAAAAATGTGCAAAATATATTTCCTGGCACAAAGGCCCAGATGCCTATGCCATAAATTCATTCACAATCGACTGGGGCCTGTCTTTTTTCTATGCATTTCCCCCCTTCTCGATAATTTTAAAAAGTCTTAGAAAAATTATTAACGATAAGGCGCAGGGAATTTTTGTTGCTCCTTTATGGCCGACGCAACCGTGGTACCCCCTATATAGGTCTCTGTTAATATCAGATTCAATTATATTTACCCCTAACGAAAACATTTTGATATCTCATTCCAGCAACCGTCAAGTGCTCTCGACGACTACCCTGGTTGCCGGGATGTTATCCGGGAGGCGTTTTCACGAAGATGCCTGCCACCTTCGTCGATAGATATCATGATGGCTTCTTTATCAGATAGCTCGATAAAACAATATGACGTTTGTCTAAAAAAATGGTGGACCTTTTGCAAAGAATTGGGTGTTAACACTTACGAGGCCTCAGTTCCATCAGTAATATATTTCCTGACACATTTTTTTAATACTGGTAGTCAATATGGTACTTTAAATTCTTATCGATCAGCTTTGTCATTGATTTTGGGTTCAAATATTTCTAAAGATGATCGAATTCTTCGCTTTTTTAAAGGTGTTTTCCGTCTGCGGCCGCCTAGGCCAAAATATAATGTAACATGGGATACCAACTGTGTGCTAAATTTCTTACGAACTAAATATCCCAATGATCAACTTTCATTAGTTGAAATTTCAAAGAAATGTGTAACGTTACTGACCCTTACCACGGCCCATAGGGTCCAAACACTTTCAAAAATTAAAATAGATAATATAGATAGAATGCCATCTAAAATTGTTATAAAATTCCTGACCTAATAAAAACTTTTCAAGTGGGGTCTAAACAACCCCTTTTAACTTTGCCCTTCTTTAATGAAAGTGTAGAAATTTGCCCCGCTAACACATTAGTGTTTTACTTAAATAAAACCAAAGATCTACGTAAATCTGGCATACTTTTTATAAACCCTAAAAAGCCTCATAACTCTGTAAGTACGCAAACACTTAGCCGCTGGATTAAGTGCACACTAAACGATAGTGGGTTAGACGTGTCTGTGTTTTCGGCACATAGCACGCGTCACGCGGCTACGTCGCGTGCGCATGCCCTTGGGGTTAGTATAGATGAAATTCGTAGGACTGCCGGCTGGAGCGGCAGCTCTGAAACATTTGCTAGATTTTATAATCGCACCATCACTGATTATGATGAAAGTTCCATAGCTAGGTCAATAATTAATTAGAAAATAACCATATTTTTTCATAATTGTCGCTGTTGCAACTTGTTGTTTAAAAATAATCTGTACTCATGCACAAAATTAGGATCTTATTAAATTTACCTAATTGGTGATATATATCTCATTTATATATTTATAATTTAATTACGACTTTCTCGCTGTTGCAATGCAACTTAGAATAACTTTATCGAAAAATTGGAAAAATTCGTATGTATTTATATGATTGTTTACATTGAAATCTTTATAAGTAAATACTGATTCTTTTTTGTTACTTGAAAAACATTGTTTTTGAAATATGTAATAAATGATCCCGAAGTTGTAACAATGCGTTGTTAATATCTCCAGAAGTAACTCTCAAAGTCTACATATGTGAAAATAATTAGTACTAATCTCGAGGACGAAGCGCTAGTATAATTAGTGATTAAACGAACTTACCTGTAAGCGAAGTTCTATCATAATTATACGAAGCGCTTCGTCCGAAGAGATTAGTACTCCCGCCCTCCCACGCTTCCGCTGTACCTACCCTTACACTTCTTCAGAAAATATTAAGCAACTCATTTTCCTCTTAACTTTAAACTAAATGATGAGAGATTCCAGGTCACCTACACTTATAACGTGGGAGAAACAGAAGTACCCGAAAAAAAAAAAAAAAAAAAATACTCTCAACTACAGTGTCTGAGTGGTGTCACTTGTGTGATACTACATATGTGAAAATAATTAGTACTAATCTCTTCGGACGAAGCGCTTCGTATAATTATGATAGAACTTCGCTTACAGGTAAGTTCGTTTAATCACTAATTATATTCAATGATTTGCATTACCTACTTGTACCCTCATGACTAACATAGTTTTAAGATAATGTAATACTAACAAAAAATATGGACATTTAAATAGTCTGAATTAAACGAATTTTATTTTATTTTTTATTTATTAATACTTCTACAGTCTTTATCGTTGACATTACGCGTCTTGGTGCACTTCTCTTTATAATGCCCTGTTTGGCCGCAATTAAAACATTTGTTTTCAGATTTACTAGGGCCGTTAGAATTATGCCTTTTAGTCATATTACTGAATGACGCTGATTTATCTGGGTTACGATTATCAGGAATAGGCTTTACACAATTAGCTAAAAAGGAAACCAGGCATCTTGACGTTAGGTCAGCATTGATAGCGGATGTACGTACATGTACATCACTGATACCGTGAACCACTATTTGAACCCTAAGTTCTTCGCTTAACCCTTTGACTAAACGTACTTTTAATAACGAACGACGCGCATACTCTGCGTTGGACGAAAACTTGTCGGACGTGGTGTTTATGACTTCATGAAGAGTTTGGGCATTATTAATCTTTTGCAGACACAAAGACTTACGATTCCTTAACGAAATTGGTCCATGAACGATCATTTGTAGCCCACTCGTTTAACCAGGTTTTTGCATCACCATTCAAACAACGAGTCACACGCGAGAAACACTCAAGATCGTTCCAATGGTTCACATGCCTAGCCCTATCCACTTCGTTACACCACACCTCAAAATTGTTTTTAGCGGGCTCAAAATTTGGCAGGTAGTAGTTGTTAAATTTATTTTTTGTTAATACTCCCAACGCATCAACAAGCGCTTGGGTCGTAGAACATTATTTTTATCTAAAGGGGGTGTGCTGTCACGAATTGACGGCGAGCGAACCACTAGCGTTGCTTGTCTCAATCACGACATTATAGTGCCCAACACATTTTTCACAAACACCATGAGGGTGGGATCGAGATCTACCACAACGACGATATGTTCGTGACCTAGGCCTTTCTAGAAAACTATGATTGTCACCATTACTTGAGCGACTGCGATGTGATCGTGAACGAGTTCTGTCATCGCGTGGACGCGAGTGAGTCCTGTCACGACGCGAATGCGAACGATTTCTACTATGGCGTGACCGTGAATCAGTCCTACCGTGAGGTGATCGTTAACCATGCATATGGTCTCGCGATTCACTGCGACGGCTACACCTACCCTCAGAGCGAAACGGCGTTCTAACTAGCTCTCCAAGTGGCATTTTTATTTGAAATCAACGGCTGTTTGTGTAGGTAACAAGGCTAATAATTATGAGCAAATAGGCTGAATCCAACTTCTGATTTTAGCGACCAGGATGGAAAAACAAATTAAAAAAACAATTCGAACAAACTAAAACGATTTTATTTCAGAATAGACATAATTTAAAAAAAAAAAAAAAAAAAAAAAAATTGTTTATTTGATAACCATATTTGTACAAAAAATATCGAGATTGAAGCCTCCTTTTAAGCAACAGATGCCTGTGATTATATTCAAAACGAGAACCAATAACACAAAAACCCAAATAGCGCAATATGGAACGAACTTACTGCAAAGTAGCGAAGGTACCGATAACCTTACCATGCGACGACTCGGAAGAAAAAGGGGCGATACTCGCTCGAGCGCACGCTTTTATATTAATCGGTAGGTACCACCACTACCAACAATAAGTTCTGCTTATAGTATTATTTTGTCTACGCGGTCCCAACCTATGCAGTACCTATTATATCAACATTTCATACAGTCCACTCGTTTTACTGAAGAGCCAACCACATCACCCTCAACATTGGTCCTTCCACCGGTAAAGAAGATTGAAGAATCGTACCGAGAAAAAACTGCAAAAAGTTGGGGGCGCCGACTTTGACCCGCGCGGCCGCGCCACGTGCGCCTAGCTATTGTGCAGTGGCATCGCATCGCTGTCTACGAGCGAGGATTACAAAAAAAAAACTGGATTCTGGAATAAGCAGTTGATAAAACATTCACCGATCTATTGTGCCGTGGCATCGCTGTCTACCAGTGAATTCGAATTAATTCGAAAAAACGAGTCACCAGTGAATTACACGTGCGCCTATCTATTGCGCCGTGGCATCGCTGTTTTCAAGAAGAGAATATTCTGGAGAACAGATTCAAATGGATTATTTGGATAAGGACGACGGCGTGTTGTGAGTTCGTTCCAATTTTCCTTTTCTAATTCCACACTTCTGTGCGTTTATTGCATTGTAACAAATTAATTTTGTACATACTAGGTATGTTAGCGACATCTGGTTTCCTTTTGCCAAACGAGTTCGATTATTAGTATCTATACTTGATTGTTTGGTAAGTTAGGTACTAGATGGCGCTGACATATGTATGACATTGATAAATGTTTAAATAAAATATATTCTATTTGTGTGAAATCATTTAATTCAATAAACACACAAATTCAACATACAAAATAATAAATTATTAAATTCTTTTCAAATTAGTTACATAAAGGATACTTTAGTAAATGCGCCTATGGTTTAAAATAGAACGTTCAGGGTCTATGGTTGACGTGACTGTCAATTCTTTTACAAGGGTGCACTTGAAGTCACTAGCACCTGTGAACTTAATATCCAGAAATAAAACCGAATAAACATCTTTGATAATGGGAAGGACAAGGCTGGCTAGCGTCAAAATGAAAGGAACAATCGTTCAGGAGGCGCTGTGAGTATTGGCTTGAATTTGTCTGAATGTCCATATTGGTGTCACGTGTCGGTTTGATTTAATCATGCAATCTTCTTTTCCTTGGCAGGGCTCCAAATGTCTCCTTAGGAGTATTTTAGATTTACGATTATACCTTAAGAAAATATATAATGGTCAACTAGCCACAGCTACAGCAAGGTTTCGAACACTCCTGATGATATAATTTATCAAAGTTTGAAGAAACCTACACAGGATAACGGTATTGTTTGAGAAATCATATCTCCAGTATTGTGAATTGATGGTAAAATCTGTTCCTTCTGAAAGTGAGTTGTTTATTCCTATATTTAGAACATCTACAAGTGGTGATAACGGACTGTATGCTCGATGAATTAAATTAGTTGACCAAACTTTGTGCCTTTTACTTCAATCAACTTCATGTTAAATAATCCCTGCTATAGTCACATGCAGAACACCTACCTCTGGGCAAGCCGGTGAGAAAGGGAGAAAATTCTACCTTACAGTATTAGTCAATTTAAATCCAATTCAACCACATTCCCTCTAATTGAGTTGGCACAAGCTAATCACTTCGCATGTATGTACCTTATCTCACTTTGCTTTGCTAGGCGAGTGGCGATCGCATTGACGCCATTTTGATGCAAAGGTACAATTTTTTCACGAAATTGTTTATGTTCCGTGCTTATTTTTTGTATGAATAATCTCACTTAGCTTTGCTAGGCGAGTGGCGATCGCATTGATGACATTTTGATGCATACAATTTTTTTAACGAATAGTTAAGTTAACGCATGCGGGACAGATAACGGCTAACTAATAAGCTTGTAATTAGCTGTTAGACCGCATTAGCTGAGTGTGTGTTCGTTTTTTTTTCCAATTACAAGATCGCTGACAAACTAATTAAAAAACGTAGTTCGATGAAGGCTAAGCTTACTAATTTCACTAATTATCTCAACGCTTTGGAAAATAGTGATCGATTGTCACAATTAGAAGTACTCGATCTAGAAAGTCGGCTTAGCAAATTTGAACAGTTGTATGACGAGTTTAATGAATTACAGACCGAGATTGAGGTGTTATCGGACAATCCCGACGATGCCTACGCGGATCGCTTCAAGTTTGAAGATCCTGGCTGCCACGGCGCGGAAAGTTATCTCTGCTGAGCAACGACATCAGGACAAGACTTCTGCAGGTTCCGTATCAGGCTCCGAAGTGGCAGGTGGGACAAAGAACAACTTTATACGTTTGCCTAAAATTGATTTACCTCGTTTTGATGGCAGCTATCAGTGTTGGCTGGAATATAGGGACACTTTTCTATCCTTGATCCATAATAATAACAAAATGATAACATAAACAAATTTCATTATCTACGTGCGTCCCTAAAGGGATAAAGGGGACTTATTGTGCGAGCGGTATAACAATAGCCGCTTGTTAATAAACAATCATGTCAAGGCACTATTTAACGCAGAGCCTATCACCAATGAATCCAGTGCTTCTCTACGCCGCCTTGTTGATGTTACAAATAAAAACATACGAGCATTAACATTGTTAAATGAGCCTACACGGGCTACCCTCATTATCTACTTAATGACATTAAAATTAGATTGTATTACCAGTAGGAATTGGGAAGAGTACCGTAATACTTTACCAAACTCACCAACATTGCTTCAGTTTTGTACATTTATGAACAATAAGGCCGATTTACTAGAGACATTGGAGGAAAATAAAAAAAGACGTGTGGCACTCGGGGACTGCCGCGGTAAAGCTATTGCATAGCATTTTGTATCAACTTATACAATTATATTTTTTTTTTTATTTTTTTTTTTTATTCATGCAGTATTGCTTTTTCTTTGATATTAATTCAAGTTACACTTTTTGAGCGTGGTGACCGATACGAAAACAAATTTTTCTATTATTGAATAAATAAAAAAAGTTAAGAGATTTATTTAAAATATTTTTATTATTTTACAATACATGTGGGTTTTATTATTTAACAGTAGCTGTTGGTTATTCAGGAATATTTATCATTGAAACTATAGGTTTATGATAACTGAAATAAGAAACATAAGTTTGCGACTTAATATCCTCTAAATACCTAGAAAATACCGCGTCAATGGTGGTCCCATATTTTGTTGTGGACTCTTGTGGATCATTATTCATTTTCAAATTCAATGTTTTTGATAGAAAAGTTGTCAACCGCTCTGATTTTTTATCAGCGAAGTTAATGTTGAAATCGCCAGCCAAGATAATTGGAAATTTATTACCATTTGTACCAAGTATTTTTGACCCTTACAATACGTCGTACAATACGTCTAATCGCACACAACGCCGTGTCGAAGACTGCCGAACTGAAACGACGTTAGACGATGCACGGCCTTCAAGCCACACCTCCTTGCCCGTCGGAGTGGGGAGCGTGAGGTTTTTTCGTTACGGAATTTCTGGATTCGGTCCCCGCGCTCAAGGCCCGCGAAAGAAGCTATGCAATAGCTTAAAAAACTAGATAAAGTGCAACCAAATAGCAGCAATAAATCAAAAAGTTTTATTTTTACCTCACAGAAACAAGAAACAAACAATAATGAGAAAAACAAAAATAAAATTATTTGTCCTATGTGTACTCAAAATCATTTTCTTTATTCATGTGAATCTTTTAGAAAATTAATAGTAGAAGAAATAGTGCAGAAAGCAAAAGAATTCAAAGTCTGTATGAATAGTTTACGGGTTGGCCATATAGAAAAGCGTTGTAGATTCACACGCTGTAAGTACTGTAAAGATCGTCACAATGCCTTGTTACATTTAGATCAGCCTAAGACACAGGTACTAAATAACCCAATGCCTAGTATGCCTTCTAATAGTGTGTCACTTTCAGCAGATATACAGCCTACTTCTCAGAAGCACATTTTACTGTCCACAGCTGTGGTGAAGGTGGTGAGTGACAAAGGCGAAAGGTGTAATGCCAGAGTCCTACTAGACAGTGGAAGCACGGCTAACTTCGTCACTGACCAGCTTTGCAGGGATCTGGGATTGTCTCGAGTTGGTACCGCCTCCAGGGTCACAGGTATAAACAGTTTGACCAGTAACAGTACACATTCTTGCAACCTCAATATTGAGTCCACATATGAACATTATTCTTTCAATATAACCTGTCTCATTATACCAGAGATTACTAGGACATTGCCAGCATCCTATATAAATACTGAAAACATACCAATTCCTTCAGGGTTATTTCTAGCGGACCCATCTTTTAATATTCCGTCAGACATTGATATTCTGTTAGGAGCAAAACTATTCTGGGATGTTATTCAGGCCAATCATATAAATTTAGGAAAGAATTTACCAAAGTTGTGTGAAAGCAAATTAGGATGGCTAATCTCAGGTTCCGTACCTGCTAGCTTGCATAAACAAACACATGTTTGTAATTTTACTAAAATAATCAATAAACCAGACTTAAATAAGTTTTAGGAACTTGATAAAATATCACCTAAGCATTGCCTTTCTATAGAGGAACGTGCTTGTGAAGAAAGTTTTAAGTTAAATACGGTCCGTGGCCCAAATGGGCAGTTTGTTGTTACTATGCCACTTAAGGCGAATCCTAGCGTTCTTGGTGACTCATACGCTGCGGCTAAACGTTTATATATATTTTTATCATTAGAAAAACGCTTTGAACGTGATCCAATATATAAAAGTATGTATATTGACTTCATGACAGAATATGAAACGTTAGGTCATATGACTGAGGATAGTGATTTGACAGTTAGTGATAATAATGTTAGTTATTTCTTGCCACACCATGGGGTTTTGCGGGAATCAAGTAAAACAACCAAGTTGCGAACAGTCTTCGATGCATCAGCAAAAACAACCTCGGGATTATCACTAAATGACATTCAATACATAGGTCCTACTGTACAGAATGATCTACTCTCGATCTGACTGAGAGTCAGACAACATAAATACATAATCTCAGGGGACATCGAAAAAATGTTTCGAGCAGTCGAGTTAACTCCCAGTCAACGATCGCTACAACGCATTATATTTAGGAAAGATCCTTCAGAGCCACTCAAAACTTACACCTTAAATACAGTCACATACGGGACGGCGTCTGCGCCTTATCTCGCGACAAAGTGCCGTGTGAGCCTTGCAGAGGCCAGTGACAATCAGCACGTGAAAGGAAGCATCCAACGTAATTTTTACGTCGACGATTTGTTGACGGGATCAGATACTATAATCGGCGCAATAGAACTTTGTCAAAATATAAAAACAATATTAAGTTTAGCAAATTTAAATTTAAGAAAATGGCAGTCAAACGGTACTCAAATTCTAAAAGAAATAGTAGATTTAGAGGATGGCTCTTGCCTAGATTTAGATTTGTCAAAAAATTACACATCAAAGACATTGGGTCTGCTATGGATCTGCAAATCAGATAAAAAATATAACAAAAAGACACATTTTATCTATAATAAGCCAAGTTTTTGACCCATTGGGGTTAATTGGTCCATGTGTTGTTGAAGCAAAAATTGTTATGCAAAAATTGTGGATTAATAAATGGGATTGGGATGATAAAGACCTCAGGACATAACAGATCAGTGTTCGAAGTTTGTAGATGCATTAAAATATTTAAATTCTTTGAGAATTCCCAGATGGGTCATATGTGACAACTGTATCATGAATGAAATACACATATTTACAGATAGCAGTGAAAAGGCGTATGGTGCCTGTGTTTATATACGCAGCGTTGATAGCAGTAATGCAGTCATGGTACGCTTATTAGCTTCTAAAAATCGTATAGCCCCAATAAAACCAACAAAGATGCCCAGGTTAGAGCTATGTGGGGCGCTGTTAGGTGCAACATTGTGTACAAAGGTCAAAGAATCCCTTACCATATCAGTCAGCCGATGTGTCTTTTGGTGTGATTCAACAATAGTGTTGAGCTGGTTATCCGCACCATCAACACAACTGAAGCCTTTCGTTAGGCATCGTTTTAACGAGATACAGGAAACTACCTTTGGATCCGTATCGAACTATGTGCCAACACGAGACAATCCCGCGGATCTCGTTTCTCGAGGGGTGAAGGCTGATCATATCAGCGATTCTAGTTTATGGTGGGCAGGCCCTTCATTTTTGTTGCAGGATAAATGCCTGTGGCCGAAACCACCAAACGATGTTGCAAAACAAGACTTGCCTGAACTAACTTAACATTAGGTTATTTGGTATAATTGGACAACTTCCAAAATCACGAAGTAATCTAGAATTCCTATTTTTAAATTCAAGTGTTGATTATGCCGGCCCAATACTGATAGCTGACTGGAAAGGAAGAGGCTGCAGGCTTATAAAGTCATATATATGTATCTTTGTCTGCCTTGCTGTCAAGGCCGTTCACTTGGAGCTTGTGACGGATCTCACAAAGGAAGCATACATGGCCGCTTTAAATAGATTCATTGCGCGCCGTGGCAAGCCTCGTAGCATATTGTCCGATAACGGAACAACATTTGTCGGTTCGTGTAATCAATTACGTCTTTTTTTGCAGACTTCAAATATTGCATATGATGTCGCTCAGGAAGGAATTGAGTTCAACTTTGTGCCTGCCTACACCCCTCATTTCAATGGTGTTGCTGAGGCCGCTGTGCGCTCCACGAAACATCACTTAAAAAGACTGCTTAAACTAACCCACTTCACATACTAAGAGATGGCTACGTGCCTAACACAAATAGAGGCTATTCTCAATTCCCGAACTCTTACTCCTTGTTCTCCTAATCCACTTGATTTTTGTGCCCTAAATCCTTCCCACTTTTTATTTGGTAGATCACTCACGTCCGTTCCGCATCCACAGATAACTGACAGTGGAAACATCAGTCGACTCGAGCGATTCCAAAGAGTGGAATACATCAAGCACCATTTTTGGAGGAGATTCAATACTGAATACATTTCTCTGCTGCAGCAAAAAACCAAGTGGTCTACAACATGAGGTGACATCAAGGTGGGGGGAGCCTCGTCCTGGTCAAGGATAAGGCGCTCCTACCTCTCTGCTGGCTGCTGGGTCGCGTCGTGCAGGTGTACCCAGGCACTGACGGTGTCGTGAGGGTCGCCGAGTTGAAGACGAAGAAGGGGACCATTCGGCGGACCTTCAACAACATCTGCCCGCTACCACTTTTTTGAAGAACGATTCAACCCGGAGAGCATGTACGCGCGCGAACGAACGGTGCCGCGGCAGACGACAGCGGAAAAGGGAGGCGCGCGCGCGGCGCCGCCGGCCGGCCGCCATTACCAGAAAATCCACGCAAGCGAGCGGGCACTATTTTATTATAGTATTATTTTGTCTACGCGGTCCCAACCTATGCAGTACCTATTATATCAACATTTCATACAGTCCACTCGTTTTACTGAAGGAAAACCACACCACTCTCAACACCGCTTTCAGACACACTTGGTGCCTGAATGATTATCGATATGCTTTCTGAAGCATTGCCTCTCGGGAATCTGCTGTCACGTACTCTGGACCATCCATGGATGATGAACATAACCTGGATCGTTTAAGTAGAAACCAACATATAAGATAGTAATGTATTTCTATAGCCTTATAGAAGGGCTACCAGACTGATGTAGTAGCCTAGTTGTAAAATGTATAGTTTTAGAAGAAAACAGCTTCTAAGTTAAAAAATCAACAAAATTTCCCTTCGTCCCTCATTCTACCTGGAAAATATCTTCATTCTTCATTCTACCTGGGGATTTAGTCACGGACCTGGTTGTGTGTTCGCCAGATTGGGAATTTCAAGGTGCATCCGCCTATATATGACATGTGATGATACCTTCGACATAAGAAACCTTAACCTCTCAACACATAGCAGCCAACAATCAACACCTCAGACTCCAGGACTTTTGAAAACTGAACTACAGGTACTGGGCGTCAACGAGCCGTCCGTCCGGTACAATTGCTCTTGTTAGTTCGATCTGAACTTAGTCGTTATAGCTTGGGTATTGATCTCTACTATCCGTACTAATTGTTTCTCTAGTGATGTATAGATTCTTAGTTGTTTATTGTTGTTATTCTTGGTTGTTAAGTATTTTTTTACCCTGTTTTAAATTCTTCGATTCATGTTTTATTTGATCTCAGCTCTTCGTAAGCTTACCTTGTGCCTCCAGTTTGATTTATGTGTTTCTGTATCTGTGATTTGTGTTATCCCTCTGTATATACTTACTTAAAGAGCAGAGATCTCTTTTTTCATTGCTCTAGATTTGTTTTTTTGTAATCTGAATTTCCTTTCGTCTCTTCTTTAGCTGTATTGTGCGCACTGACAGAATTTTATGGGATTTTTGTTCTTTGTTTTCATTTTGGATCGCTTGCAGGCTTCAGGTAATGTATATTATATATGTATTGTACGACAAAACATAGTGGGCCTACTTAATGTTGCAATACCCCACATGCATATTATGTTTACATAGAAATATGTAATTATGATTATGGAAAACATATATTTTGAAAAATATTACAACATAGGTGCTCCTTCCGTGTAGAAACTAACTGTCACCAAACCAAAGAGAAACCAAACTGAGTTATGGTAAAATAATCTAATAATTAACATTTAATGTACATTTTTGCTTTCGAAGAATCGGCTTTTCGTCTAATGAATGATAACTAAAAAGGCTAGGCAGATGAGATTATGTGACCACATACTCTGCTGCCTATGTCGCTCTGAATAGTGTGAAACTACCACCTAATAATAAAGGTGGCACTAACACGTGCCGCATTATCAGCATAACGCACGCGAACGACGGACATGTAATTAGGTTTAAGATTGAGACATTCTCTTTTGTGTCTATCGCAGAACAAATTACATTTATGATAGAGTAGTGGAGGCCCAGTGGTATCGGCCGTGACTAACAAGTTGTAGGTCGTGGGTTCGAGCCCAGGTAGGCGCTTTACTTTGTGTAAATTATTTCATCCCCACTTATCTTATCTTATCTTATGGAGGGGCCGAGAAATACCTCAGACACTTCGACCCATTGGGATCTTTTGTGGTCCCCTAGATAACTTACTCCTCCTCATTCTCGTTGAAAACTGTTTTCATGAGTTTTACAACGAGACTAGGAGATATGAGCCTATAATCTTCTGGTTTTGGGTATCCAACCCCTAGGAGACTCATTCGCTTACCAGCCAGTGCATCGCATGTGCACAGTAGGTGCTCCATGCGTTCCGTATGTTCCCCACACAACCTGCACATGGGTGTCGCGGGTAGACCCATCTTCATGAGCATGTCGTTGGTTCCAAAGTGCCCAGTAAAGGCCCCAAGCAGGTAGCGGATTTGCCCCCTGCTCATGTTCCAAATGCAATCCCGGGCTTTGAAAGTGCATTCATCATCCCCACTGCTCTCAAAGAAAACGAAACGGAACGAACATGCATGTCCTAGAACCGAAAATTCGAAGACATGTGACATTCACCACCCCGCACTGGGCCCACGTGGTGGATTATGGCCCATTCCCTCTCACAGAGAGGACCTGTGTCCCAGCAGTAAAATTAATAGGCTGATGATGTGATGTGAAGTTTTTATGAATAAATCAATGTTAAGTAAATTCCTTTTTTTTTTCAATCTCCTGCGTCACCGTACTTACATATAGGATATTCGCGGGTTAAATCGCGATTTTACGGGAACAGTACTGAACTGAACTTTTTTTTTTTGTTTGGTAAATCTTCCAATGACTTCTCCCGCTCTGGGTGAAGCGGGAAAGCGTGTCAGACTTTTACTGACTAAAACCCACCCGTGTTTCTTCAGTTGCTTGAGCCAGGGCCGCGGTAACTCTTTTTCAGATTTATCCGCGACCCAGACAGGCATCGGCCCTAGCGGACCCCGTCAATTTTTTGCTGACATCTCTTTGAGGCGCGCGTGGAACACTACGTGCCGTCGACTCGGGCCTGGTCCTTATCGGGCGGCGAGCTACCCATTACTCGCCGTCCGCAAGTCCGCGCCTACGGTGGCCGGGAATCGGCTTGAGACTCCCGACGCCCGGGGTGTCTTCTGCGGTGGCTTGGGGCGTGAGGGCGCCTCCGTTGCCTCTCCCTCAGGCGTTTTGCCTCCTCCTTCGCGAGCATTACTGCTTCGCAGAAGGAGGTGACAGCTTCCCATGCCCTCTCACTCCGTACCATGGCCTGAACCAGGGCCTGACGCGAGAGGTCGCCACCGCCGATCGCCTCCACGAGGCGTTGCTCCGCCTAAGCGGGGCAGACCTCCACCGTATGTTCTACCGTGTAATAAATTAATGTTATGCGATCAACTTGTAGACGAATTTGTTACTAAGGACCCATTTAACAAGCTCCAAGAAATGGCTCTTATAAACTATATCCTTAATAAGGTGACAGGACATGCAGCCCGATTAATTAATTCAAACGGTATTCCTTTAGACTGGGCAGGTATTCGCAAAGTGCTAAATAATTTCTCTGACAAGCGTGACGAAACCGCGCTTTACAACGACCTCGTTTTACTAACTCAGGGGTTTGGTACTCCACAAGAGTTTTAAGAGCGCTGCCAAAACCTATTCAGTACAATAAAGACGTATGTCTCATTAAATGATACAGTTTAACCCTTTTTGCATCAACGCGTTGGTGCTAAAAATGGCCCCGCTTTACAAAAAGTTAACCATACAGGCAAATTTATGTGGCTTATAGGACCCGTTATGTTGGCGAATCCATTGTTTGTTGTATGCGACCGGAGAGTATAGAGAAGGTCCTGGAGTATGTACATGAGGAGCAAAATACTCTGTGTATGCAACAGCGTAGTGGTCACGGTCTAGATAAGAAGCCGCAACTCCAATCTCTAGTACCTAGACCCCAGTGGAGGACAACGAGAATAAATTAAAATCCTTGTCGCTGTCCTCCAGTGGTGAGCATCGGGAAAAATCGTTCGCAACCAATGCTGGTTGCATACAAAAGTTATTGGATTTTTCAAATTTTTAAAACATTGTTAAACTTGACTCGTTCCGTAACGGTTGAAAAACGTTTGTTGACGCCGTATGTGTATCCGAACATGTCAACCGTGGCTAACATTACCATAAACGGTATTCTACTGCCGCTACCAATCGCGGCCCTTCGCCATGACGTGATAAGGTTCTACAACCAATGGCGTGACCGCTACATCACACTATACTCGCCGCCTGAGATAGAGCGAGGCGACGCGTCGGCCATTACGTTTTTCGAACGCCACCATTCAACATTTTCTGTGCATCCTAATTTTGGTGTATTTCTCTATTTTAATTACTAACTGTAATACAACGTGTCGATTGTACCTTCTAAACGCACAATTATAATCCTAGTTAACAAGTTCCAAGCCTATTATTTAAAGTTTGTTCCCTACAACGAACAAAAGTGGCGACCGTGACAGGACGCTAATCGACTTCAATAATCTTCCGAGTTCGACAAGTCCTTACTTACCAACGACTACATCAAACCGAAGTGGATTGCACAGAAGTCTCACTAGCGAGGAACACTATTTAAGAAGAAGGCCTGTTGGATTGGACTTCTTGCGGCGAAAAACGAAAACGTGCTGCCACGTGCCTGCACATACTTACCCATCCTCGTGGCGCATTGGAGGTGCCTACGTCCTGGAGCCGTCTAATCAGCTAAGGATAACGCTGTGGAGCCTGGACACCTACCTGCTTGCTTGTTTGCGGTCATTAATCGTAACCAGTTGTACGGGGTCAACGGCCTGCAGTGTGCCTTGTTTCTGCGGTTGCCTGGCTTGAGCTGTACTGCTAAGCTGATCGCTTGCTTCGCTGATTGGAAACCAGCTTCTGCAAGTGGGACTACGAAACGAGGAGCGTATCGTATACAATTTGACTATTTTCTTTTGCTATTCTTTGATAATTTATTTGCAATGCCTACTGAATTAAATTATAAAGAGTTAACTGCGAAACGTGGGTCCATTAAAGGACGTGTAACTAAATTTAAAATATATTTAGACTCATTGGGAACCTTTGACAGCATTTCTGCTGTTGAATTAAGTAGGCTTGCGATGAAGTTGTCAAGAGTGGAAGCGTTATTCATTGAGTTCGACAGATTGCAGAGTCAAGTAGAAATACTTGATGAGCCTAATCAAGATGTAGAATTAACTACTCGTGATCTAGTTGAGCAAGATTTTGATACGCATTGCTATTGCCCAAAACTTAATTGAAATGCACAGCTCAACCCCCAAACAACCTGAATTTACTGTTAGCTGTGCTCACAGCAATGGTTGCCCTCATCATGAATATGATGGTTTTGATCATTTAGGTTTCAAATTGCCTAATATAAATATACCCAAATTTGATGGTACCTACTACAAGTGGCTGGAGTTCAAGGAGATCTACTCTTCATTGATTCATGATAATCCTAAAATAAAAAATATTCATAAATTCCACTACCTCAGCTCTTATTTGGAGGGTGAAGCTGCGCGAGTTCTAAGCAACTTGGAAGTATCTGATAAAAATTACATAGAAACTTGGTCACTTCTCTGCAACCGGTTTGACAATAAGAGGCAACTAATTAATAATCACTTAAAATCCCTATTTACTTTTGAGTCAGTTCGTGAAACTAAAAACTTACGTGCCCTCTGCACACTAGGACTCCCTACTGACAAATGGGATGTCCTAATCATTGATCTATTGGCGGCAAAGTTAGACAACAGTACTATTTTTAAATGGGAAGAACACCGTAACACTATTTCTGAAATACCTACCCTCAATGAATTTTTCTCATTTTTAAAAAATCGTGCAGATGTTCTTGAGACTGTGAATAAAAACAAGATAGATAAAACAGCTGATGCTAAACAAGTTCCTCACAACCCAGCCTTTTATAAAAAGAACACAACACAGACTAAATCATTGGTTGCTACGTCTAAGGAATCCTCTTCTCTTCCTCGAAACCCATTGGTGTGTGTTGTGTGCTCAGGCAAGCATCGCGTATACGAGTGCCCTACATTCAAGTCTAAGACACCTGAAGATAGAAATGCCATTGTGGCAAAACTAAAGTTGTGTCATAATTGTCTGAGGACTGGCCACGAAGGTCAAGTGTGTAGGCTCCCCGGTTCTTGTAGGTCATGTAAACAAAAACACAACTCACTACTTCACTTACCTGAATCAATCTCGTCTGTCCCTAGCCAACCCACATCTGTAGTCATGTCTACAATCTCCTCCTCAGAAGTGCTTTTGTGTACTGCTATAGTGCAACTAACTAACCCAAAAACTAACGAAACTATTAGCGCGAGAGCTTTGCTTGACAGCGGGAGCCAATCCTCTTTCATCACTGAGCGTGTAAAGCGGGTACTTAATTTGACTCCTCAGCCATCGAACGTCAGTATTGTAGGCATAGGTAACAACGCCCTAGACCTAAACCCAGTGCGCTGTTCTATAAAACTCCAATCCCATGCGACTTCTTTTGATGTTGTAATGTGTTGTCTAGTATTGAAAACTATAACTGATGACTTGCCCAAGCATCCTTTCGATATTAGTTCCTTCAACCTAAACGACTTTGAGCTTGCCGACCCCAGCTTCAACAAACCATCACCTATTGACATGCTTATCGGCTCAGACCTATTTTGGGACTTGATAGGCTCCAAACAGCAGCCTCTAGGTTTCAATAAACCTAATCTTCGAAGCTCTAAGCTCGGATGGCTCATCGCAGGTCCTGCGCCTATTCAAAGTCGCACTCCGCCGGCTAAGTCTCTAGTGCGTAATTTTCTCCTAAAAACTGAAAATCCCATGGACATCCAGAAGGAGCTATCTAAATTCTGGGAGCTGGAAAGCGTCCCTAAACTCCAACCTCTATCAGAGGAACAAATTCTGTGCGAAAAGCACTATCTCTCCACTACTTGCCGTGAAATTGACGGTCGTTTTTGCGTAGGTATTCCATTAAAGGATGGACTCGATTGTCTTGGCGAATCCTACTTCATAGCAAAAAAAGGTTCTTCAGTCTAGAAGCTAGATTTAAAAAAAACACGGCGTTGAAGAAAATGTACTCAGATTTCATTCATGAGTACGCTGACCTAGGCCGCCTTTCCGAGTTTACGGAGACTAAACCCCCTAATTCCTATTTTCTTCCTCATCATCCAGTCATGCGAGAGAAAAGTGAGTCAACCAAACTTAGAGTTGTATTTAATGCGTCGGAACCTACTACTTCCGGTCTATCAGTCAATGACCTCCAAATGGTAGGCCCCCTAATTCAGGATTCATTGTTTGACATTCTTCTGCGATTTCGTCAGTATCGTTACGTCCTGTCAGGAGATATAGAGAAGATGTATCGCCAAGTAAAAATAAGAGAGTCGGATCGTAACCTCCAGCTCATACTGTGGCGCGATACTGAAAGCGAAAGTCTTCGTACTTTAAAGCTAAAAACGGTAACTTATGGTTTTGCAAGTTCTAGCTTTCTAAGTACTAGGTGTATCTGGCAGGTCGGTGAGGAATGCTACGACCCTAGAATCAAAACTATTATTCAAAGAGACTTTTATTGCGATGATCTCTTGACTGGGGCTGACAGTGAAGAAGAGCTCCGTTATATTCAACGTTCGGTCTCTAATGAACTTGCAAAGGGCTGTTTCCCACTCAGAAAGTACAGATCCAACTTACCAAATTTTCTATCTTCAGACTCTATTAATTCTGAAGATCTAATTATAAGCAATGCCCCTAGTACACTAGGTATCCGCTGGTCTTCTCAGACCGATCACATTCACTTCCCTCTCGCCTATGCACCTGACACGATATTTACTAAAAGAAATAATTTTTGTCGTCAACTTTTAAAATCTTTGATCCCCTAGGCTTACTGTCCCTTTGCACTATTAGCGCCAAAATATTACTCCAGAAAATTTGGTCCGAAAAAATAGATTGGGACGAAGCCGTTCCCTATTCTATCCAAGTTGTGTGGGAGAAATTTAGTCGACAACTTGGCACTTTATCGTGTCTTAAGATCCCAAGACAAGCTTGTGCCAACAACCCATATGAAGTTGAACTTCATTGTTTTTGTGACGCTTCACAGCTAGCCTACGGAAGCTGCGTCTACCTCAGATCTCTAGACAAGGATGGCAACGTGCATGTCAACCTACTGTGCGCCAAGGCCCGTGTAGCTCCCATCAAGGCTTGCACTATCCCTCGCTTCGAGCTCTGTGGTGCTCTGCTAGGTGCCGAATTGAGCTCAGCTGTCAAAAAAGCTCTAAGACTAGAACTAAAGCGCTGTGTCTTCTGGACTGATTCTAGTGTTGTGCTAGGTTGGCTAAAATCGCCTGATAAGACTAAAACTTTTTTAGCTAATCGAATAGCGGCTATAGGTGAACTCACCGACCTTAACGCTTGGCGCCATGTTCCTACTACTGTAAATCCTGCAGACCTTGCTTCACGAGGTGTGGAACCCCAAGAGGTCAAAGATTCGATTCTATGGTGGCATGGACCTACCTTTCTCAAGGAACCTGAATCATCGTGGCCTTCTCTCTCAGCCGGAAAGGTAGTTGACCTACCGGAATTGAAAGCGTTGCCTGCTTTGGTTGCGGAGGATGCACCTATAGTGCCTGTAGTAAACTTTCAAAGGTACTCAAAATTATTTACTAGTACAAAGAATATATGCCAGGGTCTTCAGATTTATCTATAATTGTAAAAATCCTACTAAGATGCTGACGGGAACCCTACAAGTTCATGAATTAGAAAAATCCATGACTGTTCTCACTAAAATAGCTCAAACTGAATCCTTCGAAAAGGAAATAAGCAACCTAAAATCCAATAAACCACTCAAAACTAATACTCACCTATGCTCATTAAGTCCTTTTGTAGATGATGTAGGTCTACTTCGTGTTGGAGGACGCATTGATACGTCTGCCTACCCCTACGAAAAAAGACATCCTATTGTTCTAAAATCTGATCACTATTTAACAAAACAAATTTTTCAATCTAGACACATTCAGCTCTTGCATGCTGGACCACAACATTTACTCTCTTCTATCCGTGAGCGCTACTGGCCTATAGGAGGTCGCAAGCTCGCTAGAGACGTAGCAAGAAACTGTTTTGTCTGTCGTCGCTTCAAGGGGACCACAATGGCTAATATAATGGGAAATCTACCCACTGACAGAGTAGAACCCGACTTTGCCGGTCCTTTTCTTATAACCGATCGCAAGGGACGAGGATGCAAAATAACTAAATGCTATTTATGCATTTTCGTTTGCTTTAGATATAAGTGCCTACATCTAGAAGTGGTAAGTGAACTATCCAAAGATGCTTTCATACAAACATTAAAACGGTTCATTGCTCGCAGAGGAACACCTAAGATTATTTAATGCGACAATGGCCGTAATTTCGTTGCTGCTGCCAAAGAGATTGGCAACTTTCTACAGTCTGATCATGACTCTATATGTGACTTTGCTGCTAGCCGGAGCATTGAATTTCGTTTCTCTCCCGTATACGCTCCTCATTTCAATGGTCTTGCGGAGGCCGGCGTCAAATCAGCGAAGTTTCATCTGCACAGAACAATAGGTCAATCTCACCTAACATTTGAGGAACTGACCTCTGTATTTACACAGATAGAAGCTATCCTAAATAGCCGACCCCTATGTCCTTTGAGCCCGTCCCCTAACGATTTCCAGACTCTTACCCCAGCTCACTTTTTGATCGGTAGACAAATGACAGCGCTCCCCTCACCAAGCTACCTGGATGCCAGCACGAATCGCCTAGACCGGTTCCAACGCCTATAGAACAAGCCAAGCAGCACTTCTGGAGCAGATGGTCTTCTGAGTATGTCTGCGAGCTCCAACAAAGGACCAAGTGGCGAGTGAAGTGCAGGGATCTCAAGGTCGACGATCTGGTTTTGATAAAGGACGCCAACACGCCGCCTCTCTGCTGGCGCCTGGGAAGAGTCAGCCGACTCTACATTGGCTCGGACCAGACACCTAGAGTAGCTGATATAGTCACAGCTCAAGGTACAATAAAGAGCGCCCTCAATCGACTGGTTTTACTTCCAACTGCTGATATAAATGAAGCTTGAAAGCTGCTCTAAGCTTTCAACGGCCGGGAAGATGTTGACGCCGTATGTGTATCCGAACATGTCAACCGTGGCTAACATTACCATAAACGGTATTCTACTGCCGCTACCAATCGCGGCCCTTCGCCATGACGTGATAAGGTTCTACAACCAATGGCGTGACCGCTACATCACACTATACTCGCCGCCTGAGATAGAGCGAGGCGACGCGTCGGCCATTACGTTTTTCGAACGCCACCATTCAACATTTTCTGTGCATCCTAATTTTGGTGTATTTCTCTATTTTAATTACTAACTGTAATACAACGTGTCGATTGTACCTTTTAAACGCACAATTATAATCCTAGTTAACAAGTTCCAAGCCTATTATTTAAAGTTTGTTCCCTACAACGAACAACGTTATTAAACCTAAACATAGAAAACAAAAATATAAAGCAAGAATTGGAAAAGTATAAGCTAGTAATAAATAATTATAAAAAAGTCTGCATAGCTGAAACACCTATTCGCACACCAAGATCTAAATCTGGAAAAAGTAAATTGTTTTCAATGATTCCGAAATCTTGTAATACACCTCTAATACCACGGCATGTAAACAGTGAACATCCACTGGAGGAACTGGAAATTCAACATCACAAGAAAAACGGTAACTCAAGGAGACCACTACCAAAAACTGAAACCAAACGTTTACCTAAACAAAATAGTACCTTTAAATAATAGTACCAAAAATAGAAAACTATGCGTACTCAGTAACTACACCCAACGAGGCATGCTACAAGCTATTGAAGAAAATTTTGCAAGGGACTTTAATTATTGTAGTTATCCCTCTCACTATCTATTCAGAACATATTATCAAAATCCAGACTGGAACAAATACTTTTACTTCCATGCAGGGAATCGAATCCGCGACATTAGACACGTTTACGTCAAAGCGTCGTCAAAGATGTGTTAAAATATTGTATCACTTTATGAGCTACACTCACTTGATCATTGTGTTAATTCCTCATGGTAATAATAGAGGTTGTGAGTAGGTAAATAGAAAAAAATACATCAATATAGCTAAAAATACCTTTATTCTCAGTTCACAAGTTTAAACATGGTAATTTTTTTAAAGCAGGTACATTTGTTCTTTGTTTATCTATTCAGATTATAGGACAGTGATTCATCAATTTTATAATTCATTAAAGAAGGAATTTCATGTTCTGGTAGCATCTGGTAGTATGTCTTCAGAATCAGGAAACACTATATCACGCACTATTCTTCTTGTTACAAATTTAATGACTGGCGGAGGATTTGATGACCTTACAGTCGATTTTTCAGAAGCAGGATTTAAGTTGCCAGCTCGAACAAATGTAAAGGATTCATTGTGACCATTCTTAAGTGTGAGATATCGTGTATTTTCAAACATGGAATTTACCGAGTTTTGCTCTTTCTTGTTTGTATTATCCTGAAGTTTTGATGAACTGGTGTTCATTATTTTCTGGTTAGTCGTGTCTTGAGTAACAAGAATCTCACCATTAGCATTCTTGAAAATAAGTTTAGAAATGCCATCCAAATGAAATTTGGATGAAGATATGTGAATAATATTATTTTTTACTCTCTTGATGAAGCAATCGTTTATTAGGATCAAACCATCACACTACAATGCTAAGAGTTTAATGCTGTGGTGGAGATATGCGTATTTTATTATATATTATTTTCCTTTCACAGCGTTCCAATAAAAACACTCAGTATAATGTATAGCATACTGCTTCCACAGTAACTGGCTTCTCACCATCTGTTCGGAAAGTAATCTAGACTGAGATATTCGAGTATAGGCTACCACTAATGCACTAATTATTTGCATTTTATTTAGGTAAGCGTGGGTGATAAATACTAAATTAAGTTCATGAATGTCTTTTAAACATCTTACAAAATCCGTAAAGTTCTTGAACTTAAAAATAACTTTAGGTACGTATGGGTGATTAGGCTCCAGTGAATCATGATTTGCAGATGTCATCAATATGATTTAGTATAAATAATTTTTAATTATAAAACGATACAACCTTCACACAACAACTGCAAGGAATTGATAGGTTGCACAATGTTTATATTACCTGGCGCCCCATTAATCTCATTTATAAGATTGGTGTGCGTTAGCAAAAACGCTATGTGAAGTTCAGATGATACCTATGTGTATGTCTATGTTTGTGTAGACGTGTACGAATCTATTCGTGTGCCTACTTTCCACATTAATATTAAATGAAAATTAATTTAAATAAAAAGCAATTTCATAGATACAAATATGCATTTATTTACTGCAATTCAATTGTAAATATAATTTTATTTATTTTTATAGGAGACAACGCAATCACATAATTTTTATACGTTCTAGCGAAATACAATTTAAACAATTTATAAAGTCCATGAGAGAGAGCGTACAACATTATTTTAATTACTTACAATAAAATAGAAAGGGTTGTAACCCTTTCTATGATGTAACATACAGTTATTCTCAGTAGTGCCACACAGATAGTCACATAACACCATTTTACCAAATCGGCTAGAAACTAAGGTATTCTCAGTACAACATAAAGCTATTCTCAGTAGTTCCACACAGATAATCACATACCACAATTTTCATTTATAATATTTGATTGGATTATATACTAATCACATACAACATATTTAGCAAAACTACTAACTAAATAATCTCAAACAGATAGTCATGATTTTTATTTAAGTAAAAACATTGATAGGTTAACATACTAAATACATAAAAACACGTTTAGCTGTATTAATTAGGAGTTCTCCATGTTTTCCTGAATTTCGTTTATTAATTCCTTGGTGCTACACAATATGTCATCCATTAAAACGGTTTTAACGACGTGTTGGGAACAAACCTCTGCCTCACAATAATGATTACAGATTGAACTGTCCTTCTGCTCGAAATTTTTTGCATCAATAATTTGTATTCTTATGATTTTTATATAAAATACTTCAGGCAAATGGAAAAAGTCGTAAGGAAAGTTTTGAGTATGAATGTGGATGTCTATAAGATTCGATTATTTTTATTTTTATTCGGTAACTACTTTGGCGGCGATAAAAAGCTAAGTATGGAAGAAGACATGATGCATCAAGGCTAAAGAAAATTTATATATGACCAAGAAAATTAGATGATTGGAGACATAAAAACAAAATATAATAGTAATGACATTGAGAATAATTATATTTAATACTAAGTTCTTAGAAACGTAAATTAAAAAAGCACGGTCATGCAGTTAGTGAGTAATCCCAGTATTCCAACAGGGAGCAACGCATCAACAAATGCCAAGCCACATAACAAAATCTTGCTAAAATTTGTCTCATGTTAGGCGTTAGATAATTCTGTATATCTCACTTGTCATTTCTTCCAACGTTGTTTTGACATCGCAACCGTTTTGACAGTATGGTCATGCTCAAAGTGCTCTCGTTAATTCATACCTCTATAGTGTAAATACTGGCTGAAAGTGAGAACCTTTTATGTGACTGGACAAATTAAGTGGCTGGCGAACTGTGACAATATTAGTTGCATCAGTGACGCTGTGATTCATGAGGTAAACACCCAAAACAATTAACCCAGTGACCTATATATACCCAAAATTATTTCGATTACCCTCAAAAATCGAAGAAACATCCAAAAACGCCTGAAGTAGTTTTGTGGGCAAATTGTTGTGACCTGTATTTCTTTGAATATCTGTCGAGCGTTATAGGATTCTCTTCGCTGCAACTTATTGCTATAAATTTATGAAAGGAATCCTAGCACTCCCAACCCCAACTCATTAAGCAGCGCTACTTACATCTTTATATTCCTGGTGTCCTAATACTTATGGAGTCAACAATGAACAAGTCGCTATCGGAAACGGATATTAACCAGTCATAGCTAAGAACACCCACAAACTATGTGTTCCAGCGAATGAAGAAAAGCTGAGATGATATGGATGACTCCTTTGATAAAGGGGAGTTCAAGGAAGAGATTATAAAAATGCTGAGCCTCTTTTCCGTAAAACATGAACAAGAGACTCAGCGCATTACTACTACTCTAAAGGAAATCCAGAAAACTAATAACAAAATAGGGAGCTCCATTGGTTATCTTACTGCCCAAAATGAAGACTTTAGAAAGAAAATTGAGCAACTAGATGGCCAGGTTAAGGAAGGTAAAAATTGCATCGAAATTCTAGAGGATAAACTTGAAATGATGCAAATCAGCAATCAGAAGACAATTTTGTAACAAAGAATGTACCTAGTAGAGCAAACGAAACTAAAGTAGACCTGACTGAAATTGACCCGCTTGCATTTCCTTGCTCGGGACCTTATCAAATCTGGTGAATTTAAATTTTGCTGGACCGCATATGGGAAAGTTTTACTAAAGAAAGACGTACATTCGCCGTTAGAAATGAGCAACAGATTCATTAGCTGAAAAGCAGCAAGTGACTAAGATATATCGCTTTCCTAATAGGTCTAAGGTGGTTACTACAGCAAGACATCATATTATTATTTTTCTGTTTTTGATGTATTTGCCTACTTTAAGTAATTTGCTAGGATCACCTCTGTCATGTCATTTGCCCTGTAATTAAAACTGTATCTTCTTATGAACACAAAAACAGAACTACTTAGCTTGACACGCTAACCCTGTACGGAATGTTACCTGGGCATTGTCTACCTACAAGAAATTAAAACTGTTTGGACCATTTTATGTTGAAAATACAAGGTCGGATCAAAAAGAAGTGAGAATGAGTTAGAATATAATGACTATTGATAACTTAATAATTTATTTTTCTACATAGTTTTCGAGGTTCACCCTTGTTTGGTCGAACAATGTTTCGTCGAAAATCACTTCGGCGAATTTTAGTTGCAATAAAGTCATTTCGTAGAATTATTCATTTGACCAAATAATTCATTGGTAAATTTTTATTTAGCATAATTATTTATTTGAACTAATTTCATTTGAACAAATTTAATTTCACCGAATTTTCAAATGCACTAATTTTATTTAAACTAATGTTTCACTAGACTAATAATGATTTAGTCGAAAGATCGTATCGAATATTTAGTTCATTAATAATTCGTTTCTTTTCATCGTCTATAAACTAACATTGTTCCTTCACCTATCGAATTAACGCGCGCGCCGTACTTCTAACGCCATCTAGTAGATGTAAGTGGAACAATATTGAGATTTACTATAATCGTAAATATAAAGGTATTACCAATTAAAATGCATCATGCAGGTTGTCATTGTCATGCACTAGAACGATTTGTGTCTCATCATAAGTCATAACTAAGTAAACATTGTATATTTATTTTTTTAATTGTTTAGTCGAGGTAATTAAAATTGTTTCGAAATGTGCAGCATATTCCTTAGCAAGAGAGGTGGTATGAAGCTAAATATAGATGGGTTTTCGTTCAACAAAAATAAGGAAGTGGTGAATAAATACTATTGGTCCTGTGAACAACGAAACAAGGGTTCGTCGCGTGCTATAACTATACGCGACACAGATAATGATCAACATACAGTGTTAAGCCACGGCGAACATAATTACGAACCCAGTGCATGTAAGTTACTAACTTCAAGTGTAATACGTGAATTAAAAGAAGAATCACTTAAGAACAACCGTTTAAAACAATGTCAGATTTTGCAAGATTCAGATATTGCGTCACAGTTACCAACGACCAGTGCGTTAAAGCAAATAATTTACAGAGAAAAGCGTAAAAATAAGCCTGTGTTTGTTGAACCAAAAGATATATATTTTGATATTAACAATGATTATCTTAAATTATAAAAAGGAAACTTAGTAATTAAGGATGAAATATTTAATGATAATAAGAGAGTAATTCTATTATCAACAAAGAAATTGATGACTCAATTAGGACAAAGCATGATGTGGTATATGGATGGTACCTTTAAGTCTGTACCAGAATTATTTTTACAATTGTATACAATTCATTCTAGGATTTTGAATGAACATAGGTCCACCGTGCCGTTAGTATTTGTGTTGTGCACTAATAAGGACAAAACAACGTACAATAAAATATTCGACTTAATAAATGAGTATTTTTGTGATAACGATATTATTATAAACGTGAAATATTGTATGATGGACTTCGAAATTACTGCAATTCAATGTGCACGACAAAATTTGGAAAATATTATGGTTAAATGCTGTTCATTCCATGTTGGTCAAATTATTTATAGGAAGATTCAATCAAGTGGCCTTGCAAAACTGTACGGAACGGATTACAGCTTCAGCTTGGAAATTAAGTGTCTCATGGCTTTGTCTTTCCTACCACATTCAACAATACCACAGTACTTCAAAGTTTGGGAAGAGAATTGCTCAGAAAAAAGTGCATTAATTGCCAAATGGTTTGCGGAAAATTATGTCGTAGGAAAGAATGGTAAACCCCCCCAGTTTCCACCTAGCTTATGGAGTTGAACTTGTTCATGATTTGAACCATTTAAAATTGCCACGCACACAAAATAATGTGGAAGCGTGGCACCACAGGTTAAATAGTATAGTCGATAAAAGAAGCCCCGGATTTTATGAACTGTCTACTATACTGCTTGCCGAAATGAATATAGTTGAAGGAAAAATACAGAGTATTTTAAATGGAGAACCTAGTGCAAAGCAGAAGAAGATTCGTACTAAAAAAAATGACAATATTGAGACCATATTGCGCAATTTTGAAATGTATACAGATCTGGATTTACTAAAAGCAATTGCAAGTAATTTAAGATTACTTTAACTGTTTTCTTGTTCAAAATAAATAACTTTCAAATATTTACAATGTATTTTTTTCTGCATTACTTTACACCAATTGAATATTCGATAAAATGTAATGTTCAGATGGTATAACATGTATTTTATACCATCTGAACATTACATTAAATGAACATTATACCTTTTGATCATTAGCACAAATGTTGTTATAGCAAATTAATATTCGACGAACTGAAAATTCTGTCAAACGATATTATACTAAGTGATGATTTTCTTAAACGTTGTTCGATTTAGTAATATTTTATCAAACGTTGTTCGACCAAACAAGGGTGAACCAGTTTTCGAGTATCTCTACACACCGAGTCCAGCGCTTTTCCAAGGCTTCAATCCCTTTCACAAAAAAGAATTTTGTCTTCATCCTGCAAAAAGCTCTCCACGGCATCCATCACCTCGTTATCGTCTTTGTACCTGTTTCCCCTTAAGTATTTTTCAATTAAAGGAACAGATAAAAATCGCTAGCTGTCAGATCTGGTGAATAAGGGGGGTGGTCAATCAATTCGAAGCCAGCTTGCTGAATGGCAGCCATCGCAAGTGCCGACCTGTGCGCGGGTGCGTTGTCGTGATGAAACAGCACGCCCCTTCGACGTTTCCCTTTCCTTTTCTCAACTTGGGAATTAAAGCTGCATAATATTGGCCTGTAATAGTGGTTCCACGCTCCAGGTAATCAGTCAACAATATCCCTTCTGAGTCCCAAAATATTGAGGCAATAACCTTGCCAGCCGTAGCCACGACACGAAACTTCTTCGGGGTCGGTGATGATGGCCGTTTCCATTGCGAAGATTGCTGTTTTGTCTCGGGATCAAAATTATGGACCCATGTTTCGTCCATTGTTACGAAACGAGACAAAAAGTTTTCAGAATCTTCTTGAAACTTGTCCAACAATATCTTCGAAATGTCAATGGTGATGTCTGTCGGTTAACATTCTCGGCACCCATCTTGCGGAGACTTTACACGTATTCAAAGATTGTTTCAATATGTATTGAATACTGCCATATGAAATGCCCGTTTCTTGAATTAAGTATCGGATGGTAACTCTCCGATCGCTCAATACATTTATCTCGACTTTCGCAAAATTTTCTTGGGTGACTGACGTCGATGGACGGCCGCAGCGATGTTCGTCTTCCGTGCTCGTTCTCCCTACTAAAAATTGAGAAGCCCACCTTGCGACAGTGGATTACGGCGGTGCAGACTCTCCTAATGTTGCCTCCAAATCGCAATGAATCTTTTGCGTCGTTAACTTATTTAAACAGAGATATTTAATAAAGACTCACACGCGTTTTTCTCCATTTTCGAGAACACGTTCCAACGTTTGGGGGCTGAGTCACCCACGTCCGTAGGAGTGTACCCCATTCCGATACCCTACACGTGGTCCCCGGGTGGTGCAAATCAGGTGACAAAAACTGGTGGTAGGCTTCGGCCGACGGCTTTCGACCACCCACCGGGCAAAGACGTACCGCCAAGTGGCTTAGCTGTGTTCCGGTACGATGCTCGGTGTAGCCACAAGAGGAGTTGGGTCGAGATAGCTGTTCCACTGCAGGCTGACCAGCCTGACGCGCGCTGGTATTGGCGTATCGGGAGACTGGTCTCGGAGGGTAGCGGGCTCCGAGGCACGGTGCGCCGCTGGCCGACCGGAGGTAGTTGGGGGACCAAGTAGTGTGCCAGCCACACATGAAAGGCTGCCCCGCCAACTGTCGAAAAATCCCGAAATGCACCATCGTGCTGGTTGGCGACCAGATTGGGAGGGCCCGATGAAGATTCCGGGGGGACTAGTGCCCGAATGATGCTGTCCTTTCAGTGCGTGTCTGAGCGTGGAACCTCGTCTCACTTCCAACTCCTCTCCTCCATTCACTCTTTAAAAATATAATGCCAAGGAATAGGAATAGTATGAGATTTAAACAGCGGCTGCACTTCCTCCCCCACAAAGTGCACCTCACCAACATTCGAGGTCTGCACTCAAATCTCTCTGCAGTCCATTACCACCTGGAGACTGAGAAACTAGCGCTGCGTTTCCTTACGGAGACGCAGATAGCGAGTCCGTCAGACGTGTCGTACTTATCTTACCCAGGGTTTACCCTGGAGCACAATTTACTTATTTGCACATAAACCGCGCGCGGGTGTGTGTATGTGCCCGTGACGACACTTGCTATCGGCGTCTCCGTAACCTTGAGGACTCCAAATTCAAAACTCTGTGGGATCTGGTGGACACAGGTCTAGATAAAATTATCTACGCCTGTGTCTACCGTTCGCACAGCGGAGATCAGGAGACATCCAGGCTCACAGAGTACCTCAGTGAGACCGCTGATGCGGCACAGCAGCGGTACCATTCCGCCCAATTAGTGTTACTGGGGGACTTTAATTCCCACCATCAGGAGTGGCTCTTCCCATACCAGTGCACTGACACAGGTTGGACGGGAGATGCGTAAGCTTTCGCTAGCGCTAAACCTCACCCAACTGGTCCAGGGGGCAACGAGGGTACCGGATGTTGATTCGCACACAACAAATTGCTTGGACCTTCTGCTGACAACATATCCAGACAAAGACTCTGTGTCGATAGGTTCACCCTAGGGTAGTTTCGACCACTGTCTGGTGAAGTCTGTATCCGTCTATTCCCCGCCCGATCCCAGCCCAAGAGGCACCCGGCGGGTTTGGCGGTACAAGTCAGCAGATTGGGATGGTATGCGATCTTTCTTCGCATGTTATCCTTGGCAGCCTACTTGCTTTTCAACGACTGATCCACCGACGTGCGCGGGCGCCGTGACGGATGTGTTGCGTCAGGGAATGGAGTACTACATCCCATTTTCTGACGTATCAATTTCTAGCGAAGACCGGCCATGGTTTGACGCCGAATGTAAGCGCGCCGACGCGCTTAAACATGGGGCGAACCTGGCTTGGGTCGACGCTCGATTGCGTAAGGCGAGTGACGTGGGTCTGAAGAAGAGGGTCTTCAATAAGGCTGCCAAGTCCTGCAAGTTAGTGTTGCGAAGGGCTCGGTTCGACCACATTGGCCGAATAGGGACCAAACTTGCTTCTTACCCAGCAGGTAGTAAAGCGTTTCGGTCTCGTCGGACATTCGTATCCATCAAAAGGACGTCCGAAGGGTGCTGCGCAACCTCGAAATGAACAAGGCTAGTGGCCCTGACGGAATGCAATTGCTGAATTGTTCTTAGAACCTGTGCGCCTGACCTGTCTCCGATCTTGACTCGCCTATTCCGCCTTTCGTATGAGGCTGGAAAAGTGCCGAATGCTTGGAAGCAGGCTAACGTACAACCCGTGCCCAAGCAGGGCAGCCGAGCTGACCCGGCCAACTACAGACTCATATCTGTAACCTCCATACTCTGTAAGCACTACTACACTCTGTCTGTACTCTGTCTCACTGCCTGCGTCTGTGTTTCCGAACGCATAAAACCCGAATCTCTTCAAAGTTAGAGTGAACAGGCTTCTTCTGGGTAAGCTCACTCCATCGTCGACTTTGTCTCTGTCGCCTCTGACCTAGACTAGAGTCAAGAGCAAACCCATCACGAATAAAAAAAAAAAAATATGGAACGCGTACTCAATATTAAGCTCCTGGCATACCTAGAAACTAACGATATCTTAAGTGATCTGTACCTTTGGGTATGCAGACGACAGCACTGTTGCTGAGAGATACTTGTCCAACGCTCATACTACCGGGCCTCAGATCCAGTCTCTCCGGGAGGCCATGGTAGAGCGATCAAACCTGTCCTTGCAGGCAGTCGTGTCTTTTTTCCGCTAAAAAGAGTCATTTTCACCCGGCTCCAACTTTCCGAAGTGTGACCGTGCTAATAACTGACCATCTTGAGCTTCTTGGCGTTACGTTGACATCGACTCTCAATTTTGGCCCATACATTGAGGCAAAGGCTCAGCTGGCTGCCAAGAAGCTGGGGATCCTTGCAAAGGTGAGAAGGTACTTCACGCCAGTACAGCTGCTCAGCTTGTATCAAGCGCAAGTTCGATCATGCATGGAGTACTGTTCTCATCTCTGGGACGGATCTGCCAAATACCAACTTGATGCACTTGAGTCGATCGAAAAGCGGGCCAAGAGGCCCATCGGCGATGAGGCATTGGTTAAGTAAAAGCCTTGAACATCGTCGCCGAGAGTTGCCAGCTTGTCGGTTTTTATCGATTACATTTCGGGGAGTGTATGGAATTGCATAATCTAATTCCACCCAGCCCGTTTCATCATCGGACTACCAGACGTACGGCGATGCGCCATCGGTACATGGTGGACATCCCACCCATACGCACTAAACGTTTTGAGAATACTTTTATTATGCGTACAGCTAAGGAGTGGAATTCCCTGCCGGAGTCTGTGTTTCCCGATAGCTACAACCTAGGGGCTTTAAGTTAAGAATGAATAGGTTACTTCTAGGCAAGCGTGCTCCATCATCGACCACATCATCGCTTACCATCAGGTGAGATGGTGGTCAAGCGCGAGCCTATATAAGATAAAAAAATAACATGAAGCAAACAAATGACTTCATTCAGAAAAAAACAAAAGAGAATCGAAGATTTTTTTCTTTATTAATGTTACAAATATGTATCTGAGCTATGCCTGCTAGTATTTTTTTATACCATTTATTTATTTATTTAAAACTTCATGCAACATACCAGGTTCATAGGCGGACTTAATGCCTAAGGCATTCTCTACCAGTCAACCAAGGGTGGTGGAGAGATAACATGGCATGGCACCACTCCCCCTCTAAAAAGCTTATTTTATTCACTGAAAACAGTGAATAAAAAGCACTTTTACTCACTGTTTTGGTGTTTGAATTTAGAACACACCAATATATATTCGACGTCCATCTCAATGCTATACAACCTCCTTGCGCATAAAATACTCGATACAAATTCCTTGTGCAAAGAATATTCGACTTTCAACCTTCTTCATCGATTTAATTTTCAGTTTGTTAATATTTAGGATTGCAGTAATGATTTTGATTTTAGTATGGGATGTTTAGTGAATACCTATTTGGATTGTAATTCTAATATTAATTGCATTGGTGTTTAATTAATTATAATTATGTAACGTAACGGAGGTGGTCACTGGCCCCTGAAACACAGATGCTGTTACCTAGCTCAGCTTCAATTTACAAAATATGTGAAACGCTGAGTTTTTTTTTTTTTGTGAATTTTGAAGGTAATTAAACATTTATTTATTATTATTCCTTGTGCTTTTCGCTTAAATCTTTCTTTTTGTCGTAGTCTGGTATAAAATATAGTATGCAACTCTTGAATAAAACGGATTTATATCGAGGGCCATGAATCACTCGCGTCGCTCAGGATTCTAACACTTGAATCACTCGCTATGCTCGTGATTCAATTATCATGAATCACTCCCTACGGTCGGTGATTCAGTTGATAGAATCCTTTACTTGTTCGTGATTCATCTAAGACCCTCGCTTTAAAACCGTCCTTTATTCACTAGTTACATAATATACTATTCTTACCTGCTTGTTTGTCGTTCTCACTACTTTTTGATCCCTCCTAGTAAACAAACAAAAAACCTCAGCATCCATTGCTATCTAACACACTAGTATTACAGATCACTACACCGCACTTCTGTCCCTAATTAAATAAAAAAACTGGCCAAGTGTGAGTCGGACTCGCGCACGAAGTGTTCCGCACCATTATCGCAAAAAAACGGTAAAAAAATCACGTTTGTTGTATGGGAGCCCCACTTATTTTTATTTATTTTTTATTTGTAATGGGTTTGCTCTTGACCCTAGTCTAGGTCATAGGTGACAGAAATAGAGTCTACGATGGAGTGAGCTTACCCAGAAGAAGCCTGTTCACTCTAACTTTGAAGAGATTCGGGTTGAATGCGTTCGGAAACACAGACGCAGGTAGTGAGTTCCATTCATTCGCTGTGCGCATTATAAAGGATGTTTGGAAGCGCTTGGATCGAATTGGTGGAATGGCAACAAGGTAAGGATGATAACTTGCAGTGCGTCTAGATGTCCGATGGTAGAAGGGGGCTGGTGGGATGAGGTCGTGGAGTTCTTGAGCACACTCACCGAAGTACAGTCTGTAGAAGACCGACAAGCAGGCAACTTTGCGGCGATGAGCCAAACTGTGAAGCTTTGCGTCCACCAGTTCAACATCGCCAATGAGCCTCTTGGCTCTGCGTTCCACTGAGTCAAGCGCGGCAAGCTGATACTTAGCTGAACCATCCCAAAGGTGGCTGCAATACTCCATGCAGGATCGGACTTGTGCTTTGTATAGGGTTAAAAGCTGTCCAGGCGTTAAGTATCGCTTCACTTTATTTAGGATGCCCAGTTTTTTGGCCGCGATTTGGGCATTGTTCTCAATGGAGGAGCCGAAGTTGAGACTGAATGTCAACTCCATGCCTAGGAGCTCGAGCCGATCAGTCACAGGAACAGACGTACCCCGAAAAGTAGGAGTTTGGTCGAAAATACTCCTTTTTGCGGTAAAAAGACACGCCTGTGTTTTGGTGGCGTTAAAGGAGACCAGATTGTCATCACCCCACTGGGAGACAAGGCTTAGGTCAAATCTGTCCGCTCCACCATAGCCTCTCTCAAGGAAAGAACTTCATCCACGCTGGCTTTTGTGCTGGACAAGTATCTCTCTGAAACAGTACTGTCATCTGCGTACCCAACAATACCAGGCTGAAGTAGGTCATTGATGTGCAGCAGGAAAAGAGTTGCAGAGAGAACAGACCCCTGAGGAACTCCGGCATCAATAGCCATAAGGTCTGAGGAGCAGCCGTCAATGACTACTCGGATCGACCGTTCGCTAAGGAAGTCTGATATCCAGCTACAAAAACCAGCGGGGATGCCATAAGCAGGAAGCTTACTGAGCAGACTTGCGTGCCAGACCCTGTCGAAGGCCTTCGAGATATCAAGCGATACAGCAAGTGCTTCGCCGTGTCTCTCGATGGCTTCGCCCCAGCAGAGCGTGACATACACAAGAAGATCGCCAGTTGACCGTCCCCGGCGAAAGCCATATTGACGGTCACTGAGGAGATTGTTGTCTTCTTTTTTTTTTTTTTTTTTTTTTTTATTTGTGATGGGTTTGCTCTTGACTCTAGTCTAGGTCAAAGGTGACAGAGACAGAGTCGACGATGGAGTGAGCTTACCCAGAAGAAGCCTGTTTACTCTAACTTTGAAGAGATTCGGGTTGAATGCGTTCGGAAACACTGACGCAGGTAGCGAGTTCCATTCATTCGCTGTGCGCATTATGAAGGATGTTTGGAAGCGTTTGGTGCGAATTGGTGGAATGGCAACAAGGTAAGGATGATAACTTGCAGTACGTCTAGATGTCCGATGGTAGAAGGGGGCTGGTGGGATGAGGTCGTGGAGTTCTTCAGCACACTCACCGAAGTACAGTCTGTAGAAGACCGACAAGCAGGCAACCTTGCGGCGATGAGCCAAGCTGTGAAGCCTGGCACCCGCCAGCTCAACGTCGCCAATGAGCCTCCTGGCTCTGCGTTCCACCGAGTCAAGCGCGGCAAGCTGATATTTAGCTGAGCCATCCCAAAGGTGACTGCAATACTCCATGCAGGATCGGACTTGCGCTTTGTATAGGGTTAAAAGCTGTCCAGGCGTAAAGTATCGCTTCACTTTATTTAGGATGCCTAGTTTTTTGGCCGCAATTTGGGCTTTGTACTCAATGGAGGCGCCAAAGTTGAGACTGGATGTCAACTCCATGCCTAGGAGCTCGAGCCGATCAGTCACAGGAACAGACGCACCCCGAAAAGTAGGAGTTTGATCGAAAAGACTCCTTTTAGCGGTAAAAAGACACGCCTGTGTTTTGGTGGCGTTAAAAGAGACCAGATTGTCATCACCCCACTGGGAGACAAGGCTTAAGGTCAAATCTGTCCGCTCCACCATAGCCTCTCTCAAGGAACGAACTTCATCCGCGCTGGTTTTTGCGCTGGACAAGTATCTCTCTGAAACAGTACTGTCATCAGCGTACCCAACAATACCAGGCTGAAGAAGGTCATTGATGTGCAGCAGGAAAAGAGTTGCAGAGAGAACAGACCCCTGAGGAACTCCGGCATCAATAGCCATAAGGTCAGAGGAGCAGCCGTCAACGACTACTCGGATCGACCGTTCACTGAGGAAGTCTGATATCCAGCTACAAAAACCAGCAGGGATGCCATAAGCAGGAAGCTTACTAAGTAGACTCGCGTGCCAGACCCTGTCAAAGGCCTTCGAGATATCAAGCGATACAGCAAGTGCTTCGCCGTGTCTCTCGATGGCTTCGCCCCAGCAGTGCGTGACATACACAAGAAGATCGCCAGTTGACCGTCCCCGGCGAAAGCCATATTGACGGTCACTGAGGAGATTATTGTCTTCAAGGTAGGTCAGCAACTTGCTGTTCAGTACCCTTTCCATAACTTTGCACAGAATGGAGGTAATGGCGATCGGACGGTAATGGGCAGGGTCTGCACGGTTGCCTTTTTTGGGCACTGGTTGCACATTTGCAAGCTTCCAGGATTTCGGCACCGTTCTTTTTACAAGAGAGAGGCGGAACAAGCGTGTCAATACAGGAGACAGTTCAGGCGCACACTGCCTCAGCACTCTCGCTGGAATGCCGTCAGGCCCGCTGGCCTTATTCACGTCTAGACTGGACAATACTCTCCGGACCTCTTTGGTGTGCACAGCGATCTCCGGCATCGAAGAGTCACAGTGAGGTATAGTAGGTGGTTGCTTGGAGCCAGCCTCCAGACGCGAGTTGCTAGCAAAGAGAGATGCGAATAAATTTGCTTTCTCACTCGCAGAGTGAGCCAGCGACCCATCAGGTTTCAGCATTGGAGGTAAAGTGGGACGACAGAAATTCGCTTCAACCGCTTTAGACAGGGACCAGAACTGTTTACTACCCGGAGGGTGCGATGCCAGCTTGGCCCCAATACGTCCAATATGGTCAAAACGTGCCCGACGCAGAACCCGCTTGCAGAACTTGGCGGCAGAATTAAAGGCTCTTTTCCTCGCGCGAACCCTACGTGCTCTTACTTTGCGGTCACGGGCCCCGACCCAGGCTTGGTAGGCAGACTCTTTTCGGGCATCAGCGTGGGCGCATTCTGCATTATACCAAGGGCGGGATTTGTGACCGAGCGGAATGTCTGAAAAAGGAATGAAATACTCCATTCCCTGCCGAATCACATCCGCAACCGCGTCGGCACAGCTCGAGGGGTCACTCGAGGAGAAGCACACATGCCGCCAAGGATAAGACGCAAAAAAGTGCCGCATCTCGTCCCAGTCTGCTGACTCGTATCGCCATACTCGCCTCGTGCCTCTAGGGCTCTGATCTGGAGGAGAGCAAGTCGATATGGATTTCACCAGACAGTGGTCAGACGTTCCCAGCGGGGCTGAGACCGACACCGAATGACTGTCCGGATCAGTTGTCAGGAGAAGGTCCAAACAGTTGGGTGTATGGCCGTCAACATCCGGTACCCGCGTTGCCACATTCACCAGCTGGGTTAGATCTAGCGATAGAGAAAACTTGCGCGCCTCTAACCCGGCATGGTCAGTTTTCCGGTACGGGTACAGCCACTCTTTATGATGGGCGTTAAAGTCCCCCAGAAAATTAAGCTTCGCTGTTGGGTACCTTTGCTGGGCCATATCAGCCGACTCCACGAGGCAATTAAAGAGCGCTGTCGTCTCCTGGTCACCGGCGTGCGATCGGTAGACGCCGATGTAGAGAGATTTCTCCACGCCAGTGTCCACAAGCAGCCATATGGCAGAAAATCCCGATTTTTCAAAACAACGGAGACGACGACAACAAATGTCATCGCGGACGTACACACAGACCCCAGCTTGCTTCTTGAACTTGTGTTCAAGAGCGTAACCCGGGTAGTTGAGGTACGCCACGTCCGACGGGGTTGTTATCTTCGTCTCCGTTAGGAAAAACAGGTGCGGCTTCTCGGTCTCAAGGTGGTGGTGGACCGGATCGAGATTAGAGTGCAACCCCCTGATGTTAGTGAGGTGCACTTTTAGTGGGAGGAAGTGCAGCCGTTGTTTCACCTTATTCTTCATTTTTTTGCTCATTTTTGTGTTAGAGTTTGCTGGGGAAGAAGTCGAACTGTCGAGGCGCTGCTCAGTGAACCAAGTGGAACACTAGAGATAACCCAACCTATGGAGAACTCATTTGGAGACTGCGGGGACGCCCGAACCCCCCCGGATATGGCCACCGGGTCCTCCCATCCAGTCGCCAGCTGGCACGGTGGAGCATACCGGGATTTTTCGCGAGTTGGCGGGGCAGCCTTTGGCACGTGGCTGGCGTGCTACTTGGGCCCCCTACTGACTGCGGTCGGCCAACGGCTGGCACCGTGCTTCGGATCCCGCTACCCTCCAAAATGAGTTATCCGGCGAGTTTTTCCCAGAGACCAAGACCGGTTCTGAACAGCGCAACTGACATCCTCCTTCTCCCCCAAAGGCACTGGCAGTCCCACACACCGACGGAACACAGCAAGCTGTTTGGCGCCGGACTCCGGTGGGATGGTGGTCGCGAGCCAGGCGGCCCCTTGCGGAGCCTACCACCGCTTAAGTGGGATCGTTCAGCCGTACCACAGGCAAGCCTGTGGTGCCGTTGCCCGGGGTGGACCGCTAGGAGGTAGATCCCATACCCACCCCATATTCAAGGTAGGCCAGCAACTTACTGTTCAGTACCCTTTCCATAACTTTGGACAAAATGGAGGTAATGGCGATCGGACGGTAATTGGCAGGGTCTGCACGGTTGTCTGATTTGGGCACTGGTTGCACATTTGCAAGCTTCCAGGATTTCGGCACCGTCCCTTTTACAAGAGAGAGGCGGAACAAGCGAGTCAACACAGGAGACAGTTCTGGCACTGCCTCAGCACTCTTGCTGGAATGCCGTCGATTATTTTAATTTAATAATTATTATTATTTGAAGTGAATATACAACTAAATATTCTGTGAATATTTCAAGCGTCTACCTGTTGCCGTTATTAATATCGAGCAAATAACGGCAAAATAATCACGTTTGTTGTATTGTAGCCCCCCTTAAATATTATTTTTATTCTGTTTTTAGTATTTGTTTTTAAAGCGGAAATAAAAATACATCATCTGTGAAAATTTCAACTGTCTAGCTATCACGGTTCATGAGATACAACCTGGTGACAGACGGACAGACAGACAGACGGATCGTGAAGTCTTAGTAATAGGGTCCCGTTTTTACCCTTTGGGTACGAAACCCTAAAAATACCTCAGTAGCTAACAAAACTAGATGCACTGTGGATTTTGAGCAGGCACTTAAGTACGTGTAGGAAAATAATCTATATAGTAGATTTACTTCTTTGTTATTAGTTATTTTTTGATCCTGAAACTCTAGCTTACCTACTAGTAAACAAGCTAACAGATTTCATCAATAAAAGGACTATTATTACTAAAACCCCTAAAAGTAAGCGCATTATAAAACCGTGGAAACCAAGTTAGAAATAATAGTGGCTTATTTTTACGTATGGCAGATGAATTGCCGAGAAACAGGAGTGATCTAAGTCAGCTCTGTCTGCGAACGGCACCTATGCGCAAAAGTTTTTTTGTATGGCTCCAATTGTTTATAATAAGCTACCCAAAAGCTAGAGGGACCTTAATAATGAGCAACTGAAGAAACAATTAAAGTCGTTTCTAAGTAACAGGGCTTACTATAGTATTAGCGAATTTCTATAGTAGGTGGAACGATACATGCCGAACACTCGTAAGGCCTTTGTCCTATATATTATATATAGGACAAAGGCCTTACGAGTTATTTTCCACATGAGATTTCCACGTGAGTTCTTTATCAAGCGTTACACCCAGATATTTAACTACGGTGGACGATTTATTCATTTTGACATAGATTGTTATAACTATTTTGACATTAATTGTTTTTGATTAATTTTTTACAAGGATTTGATATACATTATATTTTTTTATTTTTTTTACTATTTATTGATATTTTTCCATAGATTTGACATTTGATTGATATTTCACATATACTACCCATACATAATTGTTATTGGGTGTTTTAATTACTTGATATTTTTGACATTGTTATTATTTATTTTTTACTGTTGACATTTGAAATTATATTAACTTGAATTTGACATTTGCTTAGTTAAATATATAATAATTAAATCTAAACTTTCACAAATAAACCTAACAATTGCAATACAGACTTACTTAATACAAAAACCGGCCAAGTGTGAGTCGGACTCGCGCACGAAGGGTTCCGTACCATTATCGCAAAACCCGACAAAAAAATCACGTTTGTTGTATGGGAGCCACACTTAAATATTTATTTTATTCTGTTTTTAGTATTTTTTGTTATAGCGGCAACATAAATATATCATCTGTGAAAATTTCAACTGTCTAGCTATCACGGTTCATGTATCTCATGAACCGTGATAGCTAGACAGTTGAAATTTCATTTAGTTTCTCAGGCTGTATCAGCCTGGTGACAGACAGACAGACAGACGGACCGCGGAGTCTTAGTAATAGGGTCCCGTTTTTACCGTTTGGGTACGGAACCCTAAAAACTACTCCTTTAGAATCAGCCAACTATATTAACGAATATTTCGCGAACATTGGTCAGAGCCTTGCTCAAAAAATCCACCCAGCGTTAATCTTTGATCAAAATGACCTAGACTGTTTACAATTAACTCAACCCAACTTTGCAATGTTAGACAGTGACGATGATGAAGTGAATGATATCTTATAATGAGTCTAAAATCTAACAGTGCGTCTGTTTGGGATAATATTTCTAGAGCATTTCTGGAGGGTGACCATAAGAGCGGTATCAATTTGAGATCGAGTAAGTGACAGATGTATACAAGTCAGAGGCTGTTCCCATAATTAAGCATCTTGCTAATCTTTGCTTTAGTGAGGGCATCTTTCAGACTTCCTTAAAGCTGGCAGTGTACAAGAGTGGGGATAGAGAAGATGTCTCCAACTTTAGGCCCATATCTGTATTACGCTCTATATCAAAAATAATAAAAAATACTTATCAATATCAGGCTTTTAAGATTTCAACGTATTATCTGAGTCACAATTTGGGTTTCGTCGAGGGATCTCCACTGAAGATGCCTGCATCTGCACTAAGTACTCATATTACCAAACAGCTCGACAAACGTAAATAATGTATAACTGCTAGATCTAACAAAAAGCCTTTGATACCGCCTCTGCAATCCTCGTCTGAATACTTGTAAGAAAGCTAGAAACTATTGGGGTTCACGGAGTGCCTCTTGCCCCTTTCAAGGATTATCACAGAAACATGAAGCTGAGGGTTAAAGTGAGTCAGTATACTAGTGTTGACGCAAGTACGTCATACTCCAAGGAAGCGTATTGGGATCTACATTGTTCCTTATCCTTATATATATGCTTATAGCATGTTTTTTTTTTGTGTGATTTAGGCTCGCGCTTGACCACTATCTCACCTGATGGTAAGCGATGATGAATCACGCTTGCCTAGAAGTAACCTATTCACTCTTGACTTAAAGACTCCTAGATTGTAGCTATCGCATTTGCAATTGTCCACATCTTCACCACCGTGATGCTAACATCACAACAGTGGTGAAGTCCGGGCTCTGGATGACGTCTATGTCACCGTCAAAGACAGCGATTGCTGTCTTGACGGCACAGTCTTCCGATCTATTGCACTGGTAAATTCTAGCGCCGTGGTAGTCCTTCATATGCCTACGATGTACGGCTCCTGGAGCAGTGCAAAGGCCATATTCGTTTTGTTCGCATCAAGCATTAATTCGTTAGTTGCCAGTGCCTTTCTTTGCAAATTTGCTTGGGCTACTACGTATGGCCTAGTGTTTGAGTCAGATATTCCGCCGGTGACCACCTTAGCAATACGCCGTCCTGCTTCGGGCCATTGCATCCCATTTCCTTCTTATGGGGCACTCTTGGCTGAAGGCGTTGTGCTCCACTTTTTCAAGTTTTGCCCGCGTGCAGTTACAACATGACGGGCCCGCTCCCTCAAGCCAGCCTGGGCAGTCTGCCCTCATGTGAGCGCCCCTACAATGGCTACACCTTGCCTGGGCTTCCTGGCAGAAACGTCTGCCGTGTCCGTAACCCAGACAAAGCGAGCACTGGACTAACGGAGACTGGTCGGCCACTCAAATCCTCTGCATCTCGATGTGTACCGACCCAGCCTCCGTTACTCGCCGCCAAATTGTGGGGGACACCCGCACTATGACATGGCTTTGGTGCGGATTTCTCGTGCGCTTTCTGTAGGCTATCTTAATTCTATCGGCCTCGCCGAGTACTTTAAACAGATCTTTGTTCTGTTTTCTCAGCGCACCAAGAATCTCCTCGTTGCTGTTGTACTGCAACACGTCTTTGAGCACAACTAATGGGTCTTTAAGTCTTCGGCTCTCAGGTTTTCTGATTTTTTTAGCCTGGTCTTAACTTTCTCCCTTTCTTCCTGATTCCTAAAGCCAATTATAACCTTCCTATCCTTGGCCTTTCTTATTTATTCAATCTCCACTCCTCCCTCCTTCGCGTTTACGGCCTCTCTTATTCTATTTAAAACATTCTCGCCTGTCTCCTGCTCGTTTGTTGCCGTAACTACCTACTACTAAGCATAGGTAGACTGTAAGTAGCTGACACACCCACAGGCGGAATACACCATCGACCTGTAGACATAATGTAACATATGAACTAGGAAAATAAACATCTTCTATTCTATTCTATTCTATTCCAGAATATAAAAATCAGAATAACTACAATCCAGTTCCACTTGATAAAGCTTTTGATGATGTTCGTATTTTAAATAAGTCGGTGTACTTCTTGAATCTCAAGAACAACCACAATATCGCTATTTGCGTGGACGCTGTTGAGAATTCCAATGACGGCAAATGCAAGAGAGTAGAAAAAGATATCTGTGAAAATAAGGCCGTGCATAAATATGTCACGCTTTTCTACAGGTCTCGAAATAGTGCGCCTTGAAAACATAAAGACTCACAATACTGTCAAATATATTCATAAAAGGTTTGTTTTTAACTTATTTGGAGTTATAAACTCATCTTTAATCAAATACTTGGGTAAAAACAAAATAGTCTATGTACGAGCACACTCGACAATTTATGCTGACGCCCGCGATCACATGTATTTACTTTTATTCATTATTACTTCAGTTCAATAAAGCTGCTTGGTGAATACACATGTCGGTGTTTTCTTCCACATAACACATTAGAAATCCCGGTACACATCGCACCTCAGCGGCTGGACTCTACATCTTTTTGGTCCTTCGACTTTAAGTGAAGTGTGAGAGAAGGTGTTTTCATCAATAGCGAATCGGCTCGGCTGGCCTCCCACAAGCGGGTCTCACCAGTCAAGTTGAGAAATCGCACATATTGGTGACGGGCATCTGCTCACGCTGAACTAACAGAACCAGTGGACATACAAGTCTACTACATATTCTTCTACCAGTGACAGTGATTACAACAGACAACTAGTTTCACCTACACATCCACTACAATGGAAGGGCTACTACAACGTCAACAAATCATTGCTGAAGCTGTAGGTACAGAAGATTTCTACAAACATAAAGAAAGATTCTGCAATTCGGAAAACTGCCGAGTACACAAGAAAACGGCTAGTGACTTTAGAAGAATTGTGGGATGAGTTCGACAACAATCACAAAAAACTAACAGTGCTTTGTGATAACAAACACGAATACATTCAATCTGGTGCTTACCTCGCCGTGAAAGAGCTCTACACAGCTACATGTGCTCTGCTGATGGACATAACACAGACCGAAGCCATGGCTAAACAAGATACAAGTAGTCAAGGTCAAGGAGACGAACAAAACAATGTCAGCACGGAGGAGAAAGGTATGTTGTCCAAATCTGATGAGCTGATTAATCAGCAACGAACCAACTTTCGAGCGTTTTCAAGAGTCGTGCGAGGTATCGACGTTAACAATATCTCTGAAAAATGGGAACTACAAGACAAACTGCAGATGATACAAGCGCGCTGGAAAACGATTGACGATCTACATTGGCAAATAGATAATCTACTGATCGGCACGGAGGTGGATTATGAACAGGAGTACGCAAAGCATGAAAATAATTACGAAGGCATCAAGAGACAACTCAACCAAAAACTCAGCCATACATCTCACCAACAACAAAATATGCCGAAATTGGAAATACCGGCATTTTATGGCAACTATGCTCAATGGCCAACTTTCATGGACCTTTACTCAGAAGCCATCCACAACAATTCCATGCTGAGCAAGACACAAAAAATGCAGCACCTCAAGGGCAAACTGAAAGGTGAGGCAGAGCGCCTAGTTCAGCATCTCAAAGTCTCAGCTGAAAACTACGACTCGTGCTGGGAGATACTCACCCGAAGGTACAACAACATACAGTTGCTGTTTACAAATCAAATACAAATATTCTTAAGCCAGCCGATTGTGCATAAACATTCTGCTCAAGAACTGAAAAACCTCCACGACACGACCTTGGAAACGATTCACGCCATACACAATCTCGGCGTCGATACCACTACGTGGGATCCGTTTTTGGTGCACATACTCACAGAAAAAATGGCCGCAGAAACTTACAGTTCGTACATGGAGTGCCGAAAAGCACCACGAAATCTGCCTTCATTCGACGAGCTTATGGCATTTTTGGAGAGCAAATTTACAGCACTCGAGCCCGTCAACAGAAAAAACAACAAGACTGGTTCCACGAAGCATGAGGCCAAGAACATGGACAACAGTGAAGCCAAGGAATTTTCTTCCAAACACCCACCTAAGAAGTTCCACAACTGGGCAAAGACTTTTCATGCTCGATCTGAAAGAAAATGTCCGTTATGCAAGTCGGACCACATATTGGTTTCTTGTAAAAAGTTCCAAAGTATGGCGTCAGAAGCTAAAATAAATACAATTGCACAATTGAAAGTCTGTGAGAATTGTATGTACTGCCATAACGACAAACAATGCAATTCCGCGAAAACATGTAAGGTGTGCAATAACAAGCATCATACGACGTTACATGATGCTATACAACAAAGGGCTCAACTTACAATTCCCGCTAATAACATAACACCTAAAAGCGTTCCGACAGTAGCGCAACATAAAACAACTCACGTTGCTGGGAATGTGAACGAAGTTCTACTTGCCACAGTTGAACTAAATGTTATGGCTGTAGATGGAATGCCTACAAAACTTAGGGCTCTACTTGACCAAGGTTCTCAAATCAACTTGATTACGGAATCAGCTGCTCAGCGATTGGGACTTCACAGGCGTAAACAAGATGCAGTCGTCTCAGGAGTTGGCATCTCGAACATGAAGAGCCATGGAACCGTACTACTTACTTGCGAGTCCATATACCAAAATTACAAGTTCACTATTGACGCACTTGTCATGACAAAAATGCTGAGTAATTTGCCCAATTATACGTTTGAGCGCCAACAGTGGCCACATTTAGAAAACATTAGCCTCGCGGATCCTAACTACAATATTTCCAGGCCAGTTGACATTTTACTGGACGCTGGAGTTTACGCTCAAATAATCATGGATGGGATTCAGCGAGGACCTATACAGGCGCCAATAGCTCAACAGACTAAGATAGGATGGGTTCTATTGGGCAACACCACAACGTTCCAATGCCATGCAGTGCTTAACAACCTAGAAGAAATTTCGCGTTTCTGGGAAATAGAAGAAGTAACTGAACAGTCTCCAACGCTGACGTCAGACGAACAATATTGCGAAACTTTATACGCAAAAACAACTACAAGGAAGTCTGACGGCAGATATGAAGTCAGAATACCCATGAAACAGGGATTCGAGAATCAGTTAGGTTCTTCAAAGTCGCAGACATTAGCACAATTCCGACAATTGGAGAAACGACTAGTCAGAGACCAGTCTATTGCTGAAAGTTACAAGACTTTCATGGCTGATTACATACGTCTTAATCACATGAAACAAAGTTTAATTCCACAAGAACCGAGTTGCTATCTACCACACCACGGTGTCATGAAATTGGACTCCACTACAACAAAACTCCGAGTTGTATTTAATGCCTCAAACAAAACAACTTCGGGCCACAGTCTTAACGAGCTAATGGAGTGTGGGCCAAAGCTACAACAGGACTTACAGGCATTAATCCTACGGTGGAGGGGGTACCAATTTGTTTATTCCGCCGACATTGAAAAGTTTTACAGACAAGTCGGAATACAGGAACAAGATCAGCATCTACAGAAGATTCTGTGGAGATATGGCAAGGAAGACAAGATCCAGGAGTACCAGCTGTGCACCGTAACATACGGCACTAAAGCTGCTCCCTTTTTAGCGATGCGCACAATAAAACAACTAATTTACGACGAAGGTGCTCAATACCCGCTTGCCGCTGAAACATTGGATAGTCAGTTGTACGTCGACGATCTCCTCGGCGGAAGTAATGATATCCAACAAGCCAAAACTACTCAACAGCAATTAATCGACCTACTCAAACAAGGTGGCTTCAACCTGCGCAAATGGGCGAGCAACGTCGGACGCATATTAGAAGATCTTACACCCGATCAAATTAGTCAAAACATGATTGACTTTAAGCACGCTGAAACAAACAAGACATTGGGAGTTATGTGGAATCCCTCTACGGATCAATTTACATTTCATTATCCAGTGGCAACAACAATCACTGGCGCTATCATTACAAAAAGATCGTTGCTATCTCAACTGTCGAAGCTATATGATCCACTAGGTTGGCTATCACCAGCTACAATAAAGGCAAAACTTATTTTCCAACAACTGTGGTCTACAAACCTCAACTGGGACGATCCCGTACCACAACATGTACAAAAACAATGGGAAGAGTTCAGAAACGACCTCAAATACATAGGTCAGATCGCTATTCCTCGATGGATGGGACCTAAAAACACCTCAGTTGAATTACATGGATTCTGCGATGCCTCGGAGAAGGCATACTCATGTGTGATCTATTGTCGAAGCATCAAAGACGATGGCCAATACATGACTCGAGTAGTTGCAGCGAAAACGAAGCTCGCACCGATTAAAAAATTGATGACACTGCCCAGACTCGAACTGTGCGGCGCACACTTATTATCCAGACTAGCGAAAAAGGTCATAGAGTCGTTAAACAAACAGACAGTAACAATACACGCTTGGACTGACTCAATGGTCGTTCTGGGATGGCTACATGGCGACGTGTCCCGCTGGAAGACATTCGTAGCAAACAGGGTTACGAAAATTTCAAATATTTTGCCACCATCATGTTGGAGACATATTAAATCCGAGGAAAACCCGGCGGATTGCGCTAGTCGTGGCTTACTTCCGTCACAACTAGTCAGACATGAACTTTGGTGGGAGGGACCTGCGTGGCTGATACAAAACATCATCCCAGATCATTCGACAGACTTTGAAGCTCCTACATTAGAACACAAGCACAAGAAGCAAGTCTGCGCATCTCTAACATCGTCATCGATTATCGAAGAGCTTCTATGCAGACATAACTCTATTACACGTATCGTCAGAATTCTAAGTTGGATTTTGCGAGTCAAGCATTGTTTACAACAGGTGTAGAGCCACGCGCCATCATTGTGTAACTGTATCCACTTGTCGCTGCAACTTGATACCGTCGCGTGGCACGCTGATAAGTTCTTATTGTTTACTATAATTTGTGCCTCACACAATGTTGCGGCTTGCTTTATGTCATAAACCGGTAAACTCAGTGCACATAGTAACTGGTGTTTTCTCAGTTGTACACATGTGCTTAGGTCGTCGTAGGTTAGAGGCATCATAATTTCCAACATAAGGAGAGTTCAACAATTACTACTCGACTTAGTGACGGATGTAAAGGACGGACGCGTCGATGCACATCTACTGAAGCCAGATCAGTTACAAGAACAATTAAACATAATATCCGGACAATTACCTAGTGACCTGTCGCTACCCTGTACAAACAGCTATCAATGCATTCGACAGATGTATAAATTGTCACGAGTACACGTCAAGCTGACGAGAGACTTCTTCCTATTTGAAGTCAAGCTGCCTTTGGTGAACATCGAACAGTACGAGCTAAGCCGAGTCATACCTATTCCTACTATACAAGGACAGACTGAGAAGCATATCATACCGACATCTGAATATTTGGCAATAAACCTCAAGAAGGATGTGATGATGCCTCTAACCTACGACGACCTAAGCACATGTGTACAACTGAGAAAACACCAGTTACTATGTGCACTGAGTTTACCGGTTTATGACATAAAGCAAGCCGCAACATTGTGTGAGGCACAAATTATAGTAAACAATAAGAACTTATCAGCGTGCCACGCGACGGTATCAAGTTGCAGCGACAAGTGGATACAGTTACACAATGATGGCGCGTGGCTCTACACCTGTTGTAAACAATGCTTGACTCGCATTTTCTGTCCATCTGGCACATTAACGAAACGATTAAGTGCTACTGGTATTATCACACTTGATCCTGGATGCATGTTGAAAGGAGATAACATTATACTTCGCTCTCATAACAACTTCCACAGTGAGATAAGCGTGACTGAAGACGAGCTTTACTTGAGAGAATCGGCTATAAATCACTTCATAACAGACAACAACTATACTTTTGAAGCTGAGCATCATGAAGTGATGATGAAGACATTGAAGGCCAGGATTGAAGAGGTGAAGATGCACCAAGAGACTCTAAACGATGTGGCAAATTCCCATGACATACATCGCTATATCATGTATAGCTTTATACTCATCGTTGTTGTTGGGGCCTGTCTATGGATCAGTCTCAAACTAAAGAAACGCTATCGGGCAGTTCTCCCAGTTACCTACAGACCTGATAACTCGGACCTGGAGCGAGCCATCAGCGAACCACAACCACGGACAAGCCATGACACTTGCTGCGCGCACAAGGTCGATAGATCGACCTCGCCGGCAAGCTAAATAATTATAATTTAGATATAAGCTTGGGACTGTATATTCTTTATTTACATTGTTTTATTTACTGTTAACTTTACATTTCCTTATTACTGTGTTTACATTTTGCGAGTCAAGGCAAACAAAGACAAAGCACGATCGCCTTACTTAACAACAGTGGAACTTGAGAACGCATTGAATGTCGTCATCAAGACAGTGCAAAATAAACACTTTGGCGAAGATATTGTACATTTACAGAAACATGGCAATGTGCATTTGAAGAGTTGTTTACTTAATTTACACCCATTATTGGACAAACAAGGTCTCTTGAGAGTCGGGGGACGTTTAACAGAATCAGCCTTGAAGATCTCACAAAAACACCCAATTATTTTGCCACACAAAGCACGGCTCACAGAACTTCTGATCGACAAATCACATATTTCGACACTGCACGGGGGAGCAAGGCTCACCTTGACACATTTGCGAAACAAATACTGGATACTCAGAGGTGTGAGGACAGTAAAAGGCCACATTCTCAAGTGCATCAAATGTCATCGCTTCAAGACATCTACTAGCAAACAGCTGATGGGAAACTTAACAAAGCCGCGAGTCACTCCATCGCGTCCATTTACGCATACAGGCGTTGATTTTACGGGACAAGTGGAAGTCAAGGCCAACAAGGGCAGAGGGATTAAGACGTCCAAGGCCTATATTTCAATATTCGTCTGCCTAGCAACAAAAGCCATTCATTTAGAATTGGTATCAGACTTGAGTACTGCAGCCTTTCTCGGCGCTTTCAAACGTTTCTGTGCCCGAAGAGGAACACCAAAGTGTATGTACTCTGACAACGGTACGAATTTTGTAGGCGCAGCCAAAACACTCATAAAGGAACACGAAGAGGCGTTAATGCACTACGTCAACGAAGAACTATTGAGTGAGTTAGGGAACATTGGAGTTGAGTGGCAGTTCAACGCTCCAGTTTGGCCATCAGCAGGAGGATTGTGGGAGGCCGCAGTCAAAAGCATGAAGCACCACCTGAAACGCGTCATTGGCGAACAAAAGCTGACATTTGAGGAGTTTTCCACACTGTTAGCCCAGATTGAAGCGTGCCTCAACTCTAGGCCGTTGGTTCCTCTAACAAACGAAATTGACGATCTAGACTGCCTAACACCTGCACATTTCTTAGTGGGAGGAACCAACGGCCTAGAGTTGAGGCACGCTTCAGTCTACATTGATTCAAGGGTTTTTTTTTTTTTTTTTTATATAAAAAACGTTGCCCCACACTAGGAATTTCTGCCTGTATCGTGGGTGCGTTTACTAACATATAAACTCACATACACAACACCCAGAACCGGAACAACTATCTGTAGGTCATACAAATATTTATTCCGTGGGTAAAAGGAATGTTTGTACATCTTCTTCAACTATATTATATCAATAGAATTTTGATTCAATTATTTTTGTGTTCGTCCGGATAAGTTTTTTTCTAATAGATAAGTATAAATAGTATTTGGTTACTACCGATGATTATTACTAACAACGATGATTACAAAAAAATATATTTTCATGCAAAACTTTTCGATGAAACCATGTTTATTTTAACTAGAATTTACATCAAGATTGGAGAAAAGCAAACTGTAAGAGCACAACAGTATAATGCGTTAGAAGTGCCAACAGACGCAAAGGTTGACAAACGTCTATGTAAAAAAAGCCTAAGACACTCATCTTGCTGAATGAGGCTCGATGCACCCGCAGGATATTTTTGCATAACTTCTTTGTATTAGCATCTGTAAACAACAGAAAAAAAATATAAGGGATTTTGGGTTTGTTCTCTTAACACATTATTTTAATTCGGCGATCGTGATGCCATCCCGTGTTTCATCAACATCGTCAGCCTATAATAGTCCACTGCTGGTCATAAGCCTTTCCAATTGCACGCCATTTACTTTGATTATCGGTAATTATCTTCTTGCTGCCACCAGCCACCTTGCGAAGACAGTCGCTCCACCTAGCCTGTCCTAACTTACCTTTACCAGTTCTTGGTGCCCACTGACGAATATGCCTATCCCAATGGTATTTGGCCCTACGGCTATAGTCATCAAACCATTTTTAAAAGCATGCTTCTTCAATAAAGATTTAGAAAGTTTTACCTGCACAGTCAGAGGCCAAAATGAATTCACATGAATTTTGTGCACACTTAACAGCTTCATAGAATGCCTCGAGCTGCAGACTGAGTAGAATCTGTATGACCAAGTTTTTTAGTATCCAGAAAGCGATAAATATCGAGACGGAAGGGTTTCCACGCTACAAAAAATAAACAAAAAAGGTAATGTATGTTGCATGCCTAATTGATAGAACACAGTGAACTGCACATTCCCTTAACATCTGGATATATCTAATGTGGCCGGACTTTTTTTTATTATTGATAGGCTCGCGCTTGACCACTATCTCACCTGATGGTAAGCGATGATGTAGTCGACGATTTAGCACGCTTACCTAGAATAAACCTACTCACTCTTGACTTAAAGACTCCCAGGTTGTAGCTATCAGGAAATACAGACTGTGGCAGGGAATGCCACTCCTTAGCTGTACGCATAATGAAAGTATTCCCAAAACGTTTGGTGCGTATGGGTGGGATATCCACCATGTGCCGATGACGCATCACCGTACGTCTTGTAGTCCGATGATGAAAAGGGCTGGGAGCAATTAGTTCATGCAATTCCATCGCACACTCCCCGAAATGTAACCGATAAAAAACCGACAGACTGGCAACTTGGCGCCGATGTTCAAGGCTCTGGAGCCTAGACTCAACCAGTATCTCATTGCCGATGAGTCTCTTGGCCCGTTTTTCGATCGAATCCAGTGCATCCAGCTGGTACTTGGCAGATCCGTCCCAGAGACGAGAGCAGTACTCCATGCAAGACCGAACTTGCGCTTGGTACAAGTTGAGCAACTGTTCTGACGTGAAGTACGGTCTCACCTTTGCAAGGATCCCCAACTTGCAGTAATAAAAATTTAAGGCCGTAAAATACACAATATTATCGATAAAGCACCCCACATCCTCAAATAGAGAGCAATTTTAGTGCCTGAATTTCCTTATAAATAAATTTAATACATTCCTGATGAAAGGGCTGATAGCCTTTGTGTTTATCTTAACTTAATTTCGTTGTCTTTCATTTGTGAGAGTGATCAAAATCCTATTCATCTAAAAATCAAAAGATAAGATATTTTTGTATTAAGTCATAAAAGTAAAATATTTAAACGTAATTTCAAAAGTTTTATTGCATTTCCTAAAGTTCTTAAAATATTTAGAGATTAATACATGTATAATTTGTTTTTTTTTATAGTCTTTGAGTTGGTCTACACACTGAAAATAGAATCCTAGCTCTAAGCCAGTTAATTTTAATTTTATTAGTGCCTAAAAAAAACCCCTGCACATGTTTGCCCTAGAATGTTTGCAGAATTTTAGGAAATGCAATAACAAGAATTGGTAATTAAATCCCTTAATGTTTTTATCGATCAAATTAAATGTATTTTACGGCCTTGAAAGTTTCATTACACCGGATACGTTGTATACCGTTTTCAGCATTAAAAAAATAATATTTTTGAATAAAGATTTTTGTCTGATGTCAACGACGGTTTCTATAATAAATATATTTTTAGCGACCAGGATGGAAAAACAAATAAAAAAAAACAATTTGAACAAACTAAAACGAATTTATTTCAGAATAGACTTATCTTTAACAATTGTTCAACTAATCATTAAAATTCGAGCAATCACAAACAACCGTTAATATTCAAAACGAGAACCAATAACACAAAAACCCAAAAGGCACAATATGGAACGAACTAACTGCAAAGTAGCGAAGGTACCGACAACCTTACCGTGCGACGACTCAGGAGTAAAAAGGGCCGATACTCGCTCGAGCGCACGCTTTTATATTAATCGGTAGGTACCACCACTACCAACAATAAGTTCTGCTTATACGGCCTCTCCTGATCTTGCACCGTCCTTAGCTGCACCTTGGACTTCTTCTTCGGAAGCACTGCCAAGTACAGCGAGAGCTTGATCGCGGCTTTCGTCCGACTTGGTCCCATCCGTTGTCGAAGCACCAGTAGAACCAGCAGATGCACCTGAAGGCTCACCCACATTGTCCCTAGAGTCGTCATCTAGCAGAGGCATATACGGGTCGGCCACACGCTGTGATCCGGCTGCAGGCACCGTCTCATCTGATTCCGCATTCACCTGGATACAAAATTACATTAAGAAGACAATTCAACAAGACTAAATGAACACACATACTTTGCCTCTCTGATAGAGGATCAAGTAACACTTTCTCTTTATTACAGCTCGGTCTTACCTGACCACGACTCATATAACTATGTGAGGTGTATTTATTATTGTCAGGTTCACACACACAACACAACAACACAACACTCACAGCGTTTACTTTTAGTACCTTATCCGATACATGAGTCAAGTACTGTCCATGTTTTGTGCGAATAAAAGTGACACCATTGCGATTTAGTACGTCAGTCCCTGTTCGGTACAATATCCGCAACCGAACAGCTCAGCACTATTACCTGCGTGCATTTCCATAAATGAATGTATTGCAACTAGCGTCAGTTAGTGCATGTTCGGATACCAATCGCGTAACTCGAATCAAACCATCTTAGTGCTACTTTAGCTTAGATTAACCATTTACCATTATTTTAACCAGTGTTCAATATAACCATAAAACCATATTATTGCGTATCATTAAACCAGTGGTCGTAAACCAATAACCAAACCATTACCATTATACTATAAAGTCAACCCAATCAACCAACTCAGAGTTTAGTGCTAAACCAAGCAGGCGCTAAATTCTACATGGTCCTTCGAGAATTAGGGGACTCGGTTCGCGAAGTACAGTGAAGTGTTTGTGTGCCGGGACCTTGCAACCAGTGTTTGTGTTTTACAAGTAGTTGGGAGAGTAGGTAGGCAGTGACATCAAATTGAAGAAATTGAGCAGCTGTCGCGTAAGGAGAAAATAAGGTCAGACCAAACCATTTTATACTTTATTTTTATTTGCCTATTTAATTGACCGTGAGAAGAATAGAGCAGTTAGCAGTCAGCCAAACGGAGATTTATGACTCCTTGGTTAAACTTCTAGCTAATATCAAGAAAGACGGGGCTGAACGCAAAACCATAGATTATTGCAAGCGGAAGTTGGAGATATTAGAAAACTATTGGAAAGAGTATCAACGTAACCATAGGACGTGCGGTGAACTTGCTGAATTTAACCATGTATATTTCACAAAAAAATGTTTTGACAAGGCGGAGGAAGTATATTTATCGATCAAGCAGCTTATCACCAAAATCATGGAGCACTTGCTGTCAAAACAGCAAGAACCTCACCAGCCACCGCCTCCGGTAGAAGCGGGGACATCGAATAAAGCAGGGGATTCGTCTCATTCCCAGGCACCGCAACAGAAACGTAGGGAGACGCGTGAAGACAGCAAGCTAGAAGGAATGATGAAAAAGCAGAGTATCCACTTTAGGGCTTTCATGAGAACAGTAGCTTCCATAGAAATCGACCAACTGCAGAACAAGTGGGAGTTCGACGATGCATTAAAATCTCTTCAAAGTCGTTGGGCTATTATAAACAGCCTGCACTGGGATATAGAAGGTGAAAATGGAGATGAGGATGTCTGGTACCAAGAAGAGTTCAACAGATATGAGAAGACGTATAACGATTGGAGGAAAACCATCAACTCTAAAATGTGGTCTGTATCGCATCGCGACAAATCTACTCCACAAATGGATATTCCAACATTCCAAGCCAACTACCACCAATGGATGTCGTTTAAAGACTTGTTCACAGAAACCATTCACAAAAATCCATCTTTATCAAACACACAAAAAATGCAAATTTAAAGAGTAAGGTAACAGGAGAAGCTGAGCGTCTGATCCACCATCTTCAGATTAGCACAGAGAATTACGAGGTATGCTGGGAAATACTGAACCACAGATATGGCAACAGTAGACTAATTTTCACGTCTCACGTCAACATATATTATTACTAAATATTCCTAGCATGCAGCTACAATCCATCGGGGCGATTAAAAAACTGCATGACGTGACCAAAGAATGTCTCCACGCAATATAGAACCTAGGAGTAGATATCACCTCCTCCAGGCGAACATGAACCATTGCGCCGCTGCTCAGGATCTATTGCTCCAAAGCATGGCGCAGTGGTCGATTAACATCGCCGTGGTCGCTGAGCCGTACTTTGTCCCACCCAGGAAAGACTGGGTGGAGGACCTGAGCGGCTCAGTGACCTTAATTTCGTCGGCCGCCGCCGGTACCCCGTCGCTCGAGGGTGTCAAAAGAGGACAGGGTTGTGTGGCAGCACGGTTCGGGGCGATTGCCGTGGTAGGGGTATACTTCTCCCCAAACCGAACTCTCACCGAGTTCCACAACTCCCTCGTGGAGTTAAAAGTCGTCGTCGTCGGGTATCGATCCATCCCTGTGCTTGTCCTCGGGGACTTCAATGCCAAGAATGTGGCTTGGGGTTCCCGGTATACGGACACACGGGGCAGGATGGTTGAAGACTGGGCTCTGGAGACAGGCTTGGTCATCCTCAACCGGGGTTCTGTCCCCACGTGTGTGCGGATGCAGGGTGAATCGGTGGTGGATATCTCGTTCGCCAGCCCCGCTCTGTCACCGCGTGTCGTCGACTGGCGCGTCATGGAGGAGGTAGAGACATATTCCGACCACCGGTATATCCGGTTTGACGTCTCCACCCAGATCTCGAGCGCGTCGGTCCGACAGACCCTGGGTGGTCCGCGGTGGGCGCTGAAACAGCTGGACCGGGAGCTCCTCCTGAAAGCCTCGATCGTGCAGGCCTGGGTGTCATCACCGGATAGGCCTGCTGACATCAACGATGAGGCGGAGTGGTTCCAGGAGGCCATGTCCAAGATATGTGACGTGGCAATGCCTCGGGTCCAGCCAGGACGCGCCCGGCGCCAGGTGTACTGGTGGTTGCCGGAGCTTACGGCTCTGCGCCAGGCGTGCGTTGCTGCGCGACGCCGGTACACCAGACACCGCAGGCTCCGTAACCGTCCTCCGGATACGGAAGCTATTGAGGTGGAGCTGTACGAGGGGTACAGAGCGGCGAGGACTGCCCTCCGAGCGGAGATCAAGCGGGCCAAGGGCTTGGCTCGCGAGGAGTCGCTGGGGACTCTGAACAGGGATCCGTGGGGGCGCCCCTACAAAATGGTGCGGGATAAAATCCGCCCATGGGCGCCCCCGCTGACGCAGAGTCTCCGGCCGCAGCTCGTGGAGGGCGTGGTGAGCACTTTGTTCCCTTCGCAAGGGGAACATACTCCCACGCCCATGGCTACACCTCTTGCGGTGCCCGATGCGGACCACACAACCGACGACGATGCTCCGGAGGTGACTGAGGTATAATTGAGAGTGCAAAATTACTCGCTGATTTAGAAAAAGATTTGTGGAACCAGCAAATCTACGAGTTTAAACAGTCAGACTCAACGAAGACATTGGGGCTAGGATGGAATCCGCAACAGGACAAATTCAAATTCATACACGACGCGGGTACTATGACAAAATCTACTTCAAGCGCGATATTACTAACTCTACAGTCAAACTGATGTATTCGCGAGCAACAAGCTCTTTATCACTTAATCCTTTCAAAGAACACTTGATTTGTTTACGCAAACCGGAAAAGTAATTTACTACCGTCGATTCAACTTCAAAATTCAAATCTTCATTAGCCCTACCTTCTTACAGAAAGAACCAATCGGTCTAGCATTATTACTTCTACCGTCTTTATCATTGACATTACGCCTCTTGTTGCACTTCTGTTTATAATGCCCTGTTTGGCCGCAATTAAAACATTTGTTTTCAGATTTACTAGGGCCGTTAGAATTATGCCTTTTACGCCCGATTTTTCTGGGTTACGATTATCAGGGTTACGAATAGGCTTTACACAATTAGCTAAGAAGGAAACTAGGCATTCTGAAGTTAGGTCAGCATTGATAGCGGTTGCACGTACCTGTACATCACTAATGCCGTGAACCACTATTTGAACCATAAGTTCTTCGCTTAACACCATTACGTGAGCGACTGCGATGTGATCGTGAACGAGTTCTGTCACGACGCGAATGCGAACGATTTCTACTATTGTGTGACCGTGACCGAGTCCTACCGTGAGGTGATCGTGAACCATGCTTATGGTCTCGCGATTCACTGCGACGGCTACGCCTACCCTCAAAACGAAGCGGCGTTCTAACTAGCTCTTCAAGTGGCATTTTTATTTGAAATCAACGGCTGTTTGTGTAGGTAACAAGGCTAATAATTATGAGCAAATGGGCTGAATCAAACTTCTAATTTTAGCGACCAGGATGGAAAAACAAATAAAAAAAACAATTCGAAGAGAGAATATACTTAATTTTAACAATTGTTCAACTAATCATTAAAATTCGAGCAATCACAAACAACCGTTAATATTCAAAACGAGAACCAATAACACAAAAACCCAAATAGCACAATTTGGAACGAACTTACTGCAAAGTAGCGAAGGTAGCGACAACGTTACCGTGTGACGACTGAGGAGCAAAAAGGGCCGATACTCGCTCGAGTGCACGCTTTTATATTAATCGGTAGGTACCACCACTACCAACAATAAGTTCTGCTTATAATATGATAATAATGTATGTCCTAGTTGTAAAATATGCACATTTATCAATATTAATAGTTGACTCGCCAACGCACCATCGCACAGGCCGACAGTCCGATAACGACTGATCGCCCAACAGTTAGATGATCGCTACGTCCCCGTCAGGAGACGAGGCGGGCGGATCTTAGGCTATGCCTTTACTCCGCGGTAGTCATTGCGTGCCCGTTACAACGGGCACGAATCGGTTGGGTTTGCCTTCTTGGCGTATAGGCAGTGACAGGTGTGATTACACTGCCTGTCAATAGTGTGGATGCATTGTTTCAGTGGGAGCGTCGCGACGCTGCCTTGCAGCGCCGGTGTTTCACAGGACCTATGCGACACATTCCCGCGCGGTGAGACTATAGGCGAACCATACAGAGGCCGCACGAAAAATAGTCAGCGAATAGGTACTGACTATATTGACGCACCCATCTGAGGATGTAGGCCTCCGCCTGACACGCTTCCAGAACTAGCCGGTTACGTCCCAGGCTAAGATACCGTTATGTGTGTTTGAGCGGTGTTGTTATTGTGTAACACCGCTCATGTATATAACGAAGCACGCACCGCGCGCGGCTTATACTTGTTATGTGAATAGAATGCATGTGGAGTTATGTATGTATGGGTATGTATATACAGTGTACATTATGTCTATATTAACTTAGTACATTATATACACTGCATATGTATATATATGTGGGGTATTTTTGTAAGAACGAGGCGCGTGTAATGATGTGCAGCTCGTTCAAGTGTCAGTCCGGTAGTAAGGCTGCGGGGGGGACTGATCGCCCCACCACTCGGACCGGTATTTATAACCGAGCGGCATTTGCGCACGAGGTAATGTAACAATACTGTTATCTGCTTGTAGCGCAATCTATTGATATCTACACACACTACATTCCCTTCCTTGTTTTAACAAGTTGTATGTAACCAGAATTATTAATAAGACATTTAGCATCTATGTTCTATGTTAGGGGGGGTTTGGTTTCCGCACTTAGTCCTGGATGGATCTTTGTACGTGAGCTATGGCGGCCGTTGGGTGGTCATTCCATCCAGCCCACCTCCCTCCAGAAGTCAATTAGAGCTCCTGGTTACCTCAAAACATCCGTGTACGATCTGAGTAACCCGAGGGTTCGTGTTCTTATCTGTGTGACACCTGTGCACTCAAAGAGAACGTGCGCGATGGATTTCTCAGCCTCCATGCATGCCCTGCACAGAGGACTGTCCGTTATGCCTAATGTGTGGAAGTGTTTGTTGAGTGAGCAGTGTCCCTTGATGGTCCCCGTCACCAGGCGCAGGCCATTCCTGTTCAGGCGTAAAAGACGCCTGGTAAGGTTACTGTCCAAGGATGGCAGAGCTTCTTTGGATTGCCTACAGCCCGGTGCCGAGGCCCACCAGTTCTCCGCCTCTGTGTGGGTGAATTCCTGTAGCCATTTAGCATATTCTTATTTTTATTATTAATGAATTGGCATCTCTGGCAAAACAAAATGGCTGCACAATAATATTTATAAATCATTTACTGGTTTAATTTTGTGTTTCCTTTTACCCTTCCTCATCTTCTTCTATACCATTTTCTGATACCAATTTTGGGCCTTCTGATGAAGGTTCCCCCTCTCCATCAAATTTCTCTAACGTTACTTGAGAACTCATGTTATTAATTAGTTACCTGGCACTAATAAATTAATACACGAATCGTCTCGCGCGCAGGCCCAACGACTTCGAGCCTCCGAACAGGCTCTAGCACCGTATAGACCGCACACGTACGCTGTGGCAGGCTATACAGAGAGCCGAAGACAACAACCTGCCTTTCCGCTCAGCGTCTGTGGACCACGTGAAAGTCCTCGACTTGATCGAGACTTGGGCTGCACTGCAGTCCCTCCAACGGCGCCAAATCGATCACCGGTACATCGAAGTGCCGAAGCGCCTGCACAAAAACGCTAGTCCGACCTTGCGACCTGGCTCTGGAACCCATCCCTCCGCAGCGAGGTGTGGGACAGGGAGACGCCACCTCCGAAACCGTCCACCGCTATACTGGAGGACGCCTTCAAGGCTCCGGACCAGAGAGGGCCAGGCACCGAAATCAACGGCGAGCACATCACTCACCTTCGGTTCGTCGATGATATAGCTGTCATGGCTGAAACCATGGAGGACCCCAGTACAACGCTTGATGACCTCAGTAGAGTTTCCGAAAGAGTGGATCCAAAAATTAATTTGGATAAAACCAAAGTGATGTTAAATGCCCATGTCGCACCCACTCCCGTCAAGATCGGAGACTCCACACCCGCAACCGTGGACGACCAAGCCTACCTGGGACGAATAGTCCAGCTAGGCAAGTCCAGCCTCGAGAAAGAGGTCAACCGTCGAATCTCACTCGGCCAGGCAGCGTCCGGGAAGCTGAGCGGCATCCTCTCGTCCAGGTGTGACGGGGACGGCCACGCTTCTTTTTGCCTTGGGGATTCCAATCCAGCGCTTTCTTAGGTATATGATCAGAATCCCTTCGCAGCGTATGGCCAATCCAACTCCATTTGCGACGGTTGATCAGGCGGTCGATCGGGCTCTCGTGGCATTGCTCCTAAAGCTCTACGTTGGTAATGGTCTCGGGCCAGTAAATGCCGAGTATGTGACGAAGACAGCAGTTGACGACGACTTGGATCTGGCGTGAGATGTATTTAGTGCCCTTCTACGTTTCGCACCCGTAAAGCAGCACGGATTTGAGTTGAGAAGATTTTGAGTTTGATCCTTCAGGTCAGTTTCCGCGATTGCCAAACAGGTCTCAGCTGCGCGAAGGTAGCTGATCGTGCTTTAGCGATCCTTTATGCGATGTCATCTTCACTACCTCCAGTTTCTGACACGACGCTCCCGCGGTAAGTGAACTTGTTGACGCGTGCCACTGCCTTTGTGCCAATCAGCAACGGTGAAGTATTCTTCACACCAGATCTCATCTCTTGGGTCTTTTGGGTGTGACCAGTATGTACATATAAAGTACAAAAATCAAAATAAAAAACAAAAAAAAATCAAAATCAAAATTCAAAAAAAAAAAAAAAAAAAAAAAAAAAACAAAAAAAAAAAAAAGCAAAAAGAAGGAGGTTATCAATTCGACTGTATTTTTTTTTTATATGTGTTACCTCAGAACTTTTTATTGGGTGAACCGATTTTGATGATTCATTTTTTATTCGAAAGCTGATGTTTGTCATGTGGTCCCATTTAATTTTCATCAAGATTCGATGAAGAACTTCGGAGATATACTTCAGAACTCTTTAATAAATGACGGCAAATCACTCGGGATAGCTGCAATCGCATATTTGTTTATTGTTTACAACATTTCATAACATAACATCACACTGGTACGCTTTAAAGGGGTACGCAGGTGTGAACAGTTCACCCTGTTATACTCTCATTCCACCGGTTTTGTTTATTTAAGTTTCATCTAAGCTAACCTAGCCTACAGAACTGGTCCATTATGTACCACAACTAAAAAGTGAAAAATAAAAATTCTTTTTTACAAAAATTACAACCGACTTCCAAACAAAAACACTACAAAGTGAAAAATAACTTCAATTTCGGAAGTCGGTGCCAAAAAACGAAGAAACGAAAACAAGAACACACAAAGATTTTTTTTCTTTGATAAAAAAAAAAAAAAAATAAGCCTTTATTGCTGGTTACTTAAACTATTTACATTATTAATTTTACGATGAGATTAAAACCTATTTACACTCAGTATTATTTATATATTTTTCTCGGCCCCTGGTTATTTTTTCCTCGTCCCAGCTTGTCTTTCGACAAAGGCCTCCTCCAAGGCTCTCCACTTGACTCTGTCCCTCGCTACCCGCATCCATTCTGGACCTGCTACTTTCTTGATATCGTCTTCCCATCGCTTAAGCTGTGTTCCCTGTTATGTACGGAAGAGGGGTAGCAGAATAATACAACCGGTATTACACAAGAATGTATATTCGACTGGCGCAGCAGTCGTATGCACAAGTTTATATACCTATGAATATTACGTAGGTACCCACATAACATTCCTCCACCTTTAATCAGAAGTACTTCTTATAATCTACAGCAGTTCTGTTTCGTTTCGACCGAGCATCTGGCTCAGGTTCGATAGATGGAACTGCCGGAATCACTTCCTCTTCAGCGGAATCGTCGCCGAGTACAAGCGCTGATGCCGGCGCTTCAGACCCCACAGGTTGCCTCGTCCACAGAGACTTCGGGTAGCTGCTGCCCGGAGCTCGTCGAGTGCGAGGGTATTTCAAACGCGGGAACGATCTCCTCGCATGGCCCATCTTCCCTCCCTCTATATTTCAGCAACTGATTAGTGTGCCTTTTGATAGTAACTTCTGTTGCACACAATTTTACTAAATACACTGCTTTTCCTATGTTTTTTGTTATAATACCACGTGACCAATATTGTTTTTGCTGGCTATAAAGTTTTACCAACACTTGGTCACCTACATTAAATAAAAGTTTGCGGGTACCACGGTAATTTTTAATCTGCGAACACTGTTTTTCTTTTACCACTGTGTCGAGTGCTGTGTCGGATGGCGATGTGGTATGCGGTGTCAGGAGATCTAGTCTACATCTCAAATTATGACCGAACAATACTTCAGCCGGTGATCTGTTTGTGGTCGTATGTTTGGAATTTCTGTACCTCAGTAGGAATTCTGATAGTTTTATATTTAAATCTCTCAAATTTGTACCTGATAATAAGTATGATTTAATTGCTTTTTTAATAATTTTTACATAACTCTCCGCTTGTCCATTGCTTGCCGGATTATATGTCGGTGAAGTTATGTGACTGATGTTATTTCGTGTACAGAATTGGTTAAACTCGTACGATACAAAAGAAGTACCGTTATCTGAGCAAATCGTATCAAATAAACCAAATCGTGACATTACTTCGCAAAGTTTTTCAATAACCACTCGCGAAGTGAAACCCGACGAAACATCAAAACTCTCTACCCATTTGGAATATGCATCTACCATTATCAAAAATGTTTTGCCGCTAATTGGTCCTAAAAAATCAATGTGCACACGTTGCCACGGCTGGGCTGGAAACGGCCACGGAGTGAGGGGAGATCGCGGCGGCGCGGCGCGCTGCGACGCACACATGGTGCAAGCGCCGATGTGTTGTTCGATAGCCACAGACATACCTGGCCACCAAAATCTATTGCGTGCCTCTTCTTTCACTTTAGAAATGCCTAAGTGTCCTGAGTGCAGCTCGGTTAATACTTTATGTCGTAGACTTTGAGGAATAACCAATCTATGACCTCTCATCAAACAACTATTTTCTACTGACAATTCTAACCGGTGGCTAAAATTATATTACGTACGTTTCATTCTTCAGATAAATTAAACACACATGTAGTACCTTCATTGTACTGGCAACTTCGCACTTATTAGAATATTAGGGTAGATAGAAAAACTTGCGCTCCGTCCGACCCGCCACAACGGCGCCGAGGCTCCTCATTCTTTTTTTGTGCGCGGCAACAAGCACTCACTCTTCAATACTTTTACATTTTCAGTGATATTTCATCATAGTTATTCTCAAATTACTTAAGCATTATGTCTAAGCGTAGCGCTGACAACAAAATTAGTTATTATGAAAACAAAATTAAAAGACTTAAACGTGCAAACACAAAACGAAGTCGTGTGATTATATATTCATCTTCGTCGGATTCTGAGAAAAATCATAGTTAGTTATGATGAATTTTTACTAAGTGATTTCGTGTACGAGTTACACAATACTGTGTATAGGTACGCGATACCTTTTATACGCTTTTTTATGTGGTCCAAATAAATAAATTAGCATCTCTAAGCTAGCCTGGAGGATATCACTTTGAGGGTATCACGAAGGTATAGCATGATGTGTAAAATATGCCTGGAGGTTGACTGCGGGTCAACACGAGGGTTTAAAAAAAAAACACATTACATTTGAAACGTTGATCGTTTCAGACGACGGAACCATGCAAGATGATATCACGGCGATGCCGTATCACGAGCCAGTTGAATCTCATGACGTTCAAGAAAACATTGAAATGACTCCGGAGGCGCCAATTCAACTAGCGCAGGATTATTCGCCGCAGCTCGATCCGGAATTACTATCAGCGCTGGGCGATACCACGGATGAACAGCCGATTTATGGTGAAAACATACACCACACTTTAGCCCAACGTTGGATACCTTTACTAAAAAAAGGACTTGCCAAGGATATTAAGGAAAAAATACTTAAAGAGTATCAGATACCGGAGAACTGCAAACTCCTTAGGGCGCCTACTTTGAATCCGGAAATTAAGGCTGCGGTCTCAGAAATTATTATTAACCGTGATAAAAATATACAGTTGAAACAAGATCAACTAGGCCTCGGTATAAGCGCTCTTAATAAAGCTATAACCCAGCTTCTTCTAGGAGATGATAAAATTCAGGCTATTAAGATTCTTTCTGATAGCTGTAGGATCCTGACCGACCTACATTATACCGAAACTCAAGTGAGGGCAAAACTCATAACTCCCTGTCTGGACAAGTCCTTTACACCACTTATAAAAGACCACGAAAGAGACGACACGCTTTTCGGAGAAAAGCTCTCAGAAACCATAAGAGCTTCTAAAGCTATTGAGCGACAAGGATCGCTGATTAAAAAATCCGCTCAGAGGGCGACGTCTTTACCCGCACCCACAGCTGGGCCATCGACATCGAGGACTCGGTTTTCGGGAAACGGGACTGGCCCTCCTCGTTACGTCTCGGCGAGCAGGGGGGGGCGAGGAGGATATGCACGAGCAGCGACAGCATACCGGCGGCAGCCGACGACGACGCGACCTCGAGCTTACCCCAGCCCTGGCTGCTTGCCCTGGCAAGCACCGTGCCCAGACTCGACGCTAGCGTTACAGGTACACGCAGGTCGTTTACAATATTTTTACAAATGTTGGATGAACATCACTAGTAATATTACAATCTTGGACTGGATTAAAAATGGCTACGTAATACCATTTTCTAAAAAATTTTATCAACATGTTGTACCCTCTAACACGTTAACGAATGGGGAACACAGAGATATGTCTGTAGCGATTGACAACTTGTTACAATTAGGCGCGATACATGAATGTGAGCCACAATCAGATAGATTTATTTCTAAAATATTTTTATCCTCAAAATCAAGTGGCGGAAAACGATTTATTTTAAACTTAAAATTGTTAAATAAATTCATAACTCAAAATTATTTTAAAATGGAGGACTATAGAACAGCTTGCAAATTAATTCCTCATAACGGCTTTATGGCCACGATCGATTTAAAGGAAGCATATTTAATGATACCAATTAACCCGTCACACAGAAAATATTTAAGATTTCAATTTCATAATGATATCGGTGAAAATTTAACTTATGAATTCAAAGCGATGCCGTACGGCTTATCATCTGCACCAAGAACATTTACGAAAATTATGAGAGAGGTTGTGGCCCACCTCAGATATCGCGGCTATTCATCTGTTATATATCTCGACGATTTGTTGTGTATTGGCCATACATATACAGAATGCTTAAATAATGTAAAGGAGACTGTTAAACTGTTACAATATTTAGGATTCGTGATAAATTTCGAAAAAAGCTCTTTACAACCATCACAACAGACTAAATTCCTAGGTTTTAATTATAACACTAATAACATGTCTTTATCCTTACCGAATGATAAACGAGTACATATTTCAAAATTAGTTCAAAAATTCATTCCCTTACCACGTTGCACTATTAAAGAGTTTGCCAGTTTAATCGGTGTTTTAACATCCGCCTGTCCTGCAGTAAAATACGGTTGGGTGTACACTAAACGTCTCGAGAGACAAAAGTACTTAGCATTAAAGACTTATAAAACATACGAATATAAATTTAGTCCTTCACCTGTAATACTGCCGGATCTGGAATGGTGGTGTCAGAACATTTTTTCGACATCTACTTCCTTAAGGCCTGATAAGTTTCAACTAGAATTTTTTACAGACGCCTCCAGGTCTGGATGGGGCGCATTTTGCGATACCGAAAGAGTTAACGGTAAATGGAAGTCAACTGAGTTAGAATTCCATATCAACTATTTAGAGCTGCTGGCAGTATTTTTTGGTATCAAATGTTTTGCACGCCACAAACGTAACTGTTCCATTCTATTACGTATCGATAACACCACAGCATTAAGCTACATTAACCGCATGGGTGGTATCCAATACCCTCATTTAAACGACTTGGCACGAGAAATCTGGCGCTGGTGCGAAGAGCGAAATTTATTTTTAACTGCCTGTATATCAAAAGTAAAGATACATCAGCTTCTTATGAAGAATCTCGCAAGATTAACAAAGATGTAGAACTAAAATTGTCAGATAAAGTATTTGATAAAATTATGACTAAACTAGGCAAACCAGATATCGATTTATTCGCTTCTCGTACCAATGCCAAATGTCATCAATATGTATCATGGAAACCAGACCCAGATGCCGTAGCGATTGACGCGTTCACAATTCCATGGGATAACATGTTATTTTATGCCTTTCCACCTTTTTGCCTAATATTTAAAATGTTTAGAAAAAATCATAAAAGATAAGGCTGAAGGCATACTTGTCTTTGCCTATTGGCCATCGCAACCCTGGTTCCCTTTACTACAAAAATTACTCACTTCAGATATTATATTTATAAATGCCGAAAATAACAATATATGGTCTTCCTCTAGGAACCCACAAATCAAAGGAGTTACCCTGGGTACAGCGAAGCTCTCAGGAACGCGTTCATAAAACGAGGTGTCCCTGTGGCCTCTTTGGATTTAATGATGGCATCTTTAGCCAAGAACACATTGAAACAATATAGTGTGGCATTAAAAAATTGGTGGCAGTATTGCCTTAACAATGAAATAGATCCATACAAATCTTGTATACCGTCAGTATTATCATTCTTAACGGAACAGTTTGATAAAGGTGCAGCTTACGGCTCTCTTAATGGTTACCGTTCGGCTTTAAGTTTACTATTTGGTGATAATTTAGGATCTCATGAACAGATCAAAAGGTTATTAAAAGGAACCTATAAATTAAGGCCAAATATTCCAAAATACGCATCTACGTGGAACCCTCAAATAGTTTTACAACACATCGCTCAATGGGGCCCTAATATAGGATTACCTTTAAAAAAGATTTCACAGAAACTTGTAATTTTATTAGCCTTATGCACAGCTCACAGAGCGCAAACAATTACATCTATTAAAATTAAAAACATTAATATTTGTCCTAACGGGGTCAACATCATAATTACCGACATCATTAAAACATCTGCTGCCGGCCGTGACCAACCAATTTTATTCCTGCCTTACTTCAAAGAAAATATAAATATTTTTCCAGCAACAACTTTGAAAGACTATATGTCGGTTACAAAAGATTTAAGGCCAAATACAGTTGAAAACCTTCTGATGACATACAAGCGACCTTACAAGGCCACCTGCACACAAACCATCAGCCGATGGATAAAGCAGGTGCTCGCGGAGAGCGGCGTGGATGTGTCGACGTTTGGTGCGCACAGCACCAGACACGCTGCCACATCCACGGCGCGCATACAAGGCGTCTCGCTTGACGTCATCAGAAAGACTGTTGGTTGGTCACAATCATCGCAGACGTTTGCTAAATTCTATAATCGTCCAGTGAGCGATGATGCTTGTTTTGCGAGATCAGTTTTTCTCCCTGGTTGTTAAACCGGGACTTTATTAGCTGCGATTTGAGTATGCATTTATCTGATTGTTCTTGATTTTCTTAACAAGTGTCTAAATGAATGTTGAAAATTTATAACAAAGCAAAATAATAAAACCTTTTTAGTTTTGTACTAAGAATTTTGGATTTTTGTTGAGTAATTAAATGATTTCTAATAGTAAAAACGAGTTTTAATCTTATTCACCTAATACTATATATTTACAAATTTTTTAATCTCTAAACATCTACATGTGTGTTTAATTTATCTGAAGAATGAAACGTACGTAATATAATTGATGATTAAACGAACTTACCTGTAAGTGAAGTTCTATCCCAATTATATGAGTACGTTTCATTCGAAGATAAAGGTCCCTCCCTTCCCTGAGCCCCTAATCAAAAAATTTTGTAATAGGACTCTAAAGAATGAGGAGCCTCGGCGCCGTTGTGGCGGGTCGGACGGAGCGCAAGTTTTTCTATCTACCCTAATATTCTAATAAGTGCGAAGTTGCCAGTACAATGAAGGTACTACATGTGTGTTTAATTTATCTTCGAATGAAACGTACTCATATAATTGGGATAGAACTTCACTTACAGGTAAGTTCGTTCATCAATAATCCTTCAATAACGGGTCACTAATTTTACTCGGCCAACCATTTGTCAAATAGTTGATGACGGTTATAATAACATTATCTGTTTTTACCGCATCTTGGATATCTGTCAGTGACAAAAATCTCTCACCTTCGTAAACAAAACGCACATAACTAGATTTATCTACTAGTGACTCATCACGCTCCCACTCCGAGCGTGTGGTGTTTGTTTTTAAATGATCGGGTACTGATCGACTTAAGAAATCTGCACAATTATGAGCACTGCTTACATATTCTATTTTATAATTGTATGCAGATAGGAAAATTGCATAACGCTGTAAACGATTTGCTGATATCTCGGGAATGCCCTTTTCTGGATTAAAAATTGAAACCAGTGGTTTATGGTCTGTTCTTAAAATAAATGGTTTGGTTCTACCATATAAATATTGGTGAAACCTTCTTATACCAAATATTATTGCAGTTGCTTCTTTTTGGATTTGGCTATAGTGTTTTTCCGCTGCATTTAGAGATCGAGAAATATAAGAAATAGGTTTTTCTACACCACCTTCAACCTGTGATAACACGGCGCCTAACCCGCTCGGTGATGCGTCTACCGTAACTATTAGCGATGCTTCTGGATTGAAATGTGCTAAGGTGGTCTCGGATACTAATTCGCGTTTTATATTTGACACTGCTTCGTCATGTCTCTTAGTCCATGACCAAGGCTCATTCTTTTTTAACAACTCATGCAGTGGACTTAAAATCGATGACGCGTTTTTAATGAAATTTCGGTAATAGTTCACCATACCTAGAAATGATTTTAATTCTGACGTACTGGTAGGTACCCGACTTTGTAAAATAGATTTTATTTTCTCCGGTGATTTATGTAATCCATTTCGATCAATGATAAAACCCAAATAGGTTACGGATTCCTGAAAGAAGGTGCATTTATCTAAATTTAATACCAGGCCAGCTTCCTGTAACCTACGGAAGACTTCATTCAACCTACTAATCATCTGTTTTTTGTCCTGCCCGCATATTAAAATATCGTCAAGAAACAATAAAGTACCATTTAAACCTGATAGCAGCGCTTCCATGTTTCGCTGAAAAATGGCCGGCGCACTAGCTAGGCCAAACACTAAGCGAGTATACTTAAACAAACCTTTATGCGTGTTTATGCAAGTGAGCATTTGTGACTTCTCGTTTAGACACAACTGATTGTACGCATGCGAAAGATCTAATTTACTAAAGTACTTGCCGCCATGTAGTTTGGAAAACAGCTCGTCATACCTAGGTAATGGGTATTTATCGACAAGTAACTGTTTATTAATAGTCACGGAATAGTCGGCACAGAGACGTATAGAACCGTCTCGCTTTAATACTGGTACTACTGGACTGGCATACTCCGCGTATTTCACGGGTACTAATACACCTAAATCTACGAGACGGTTAAGTTCCTTTTCCACACTATCCCGAATCGCAAAGGGTAAAGGTCTCGCTTTAAAAAAAATCGGTTTTGAGTCTGGTTTTAATGCTAAATCTACCTTCACGCCTTTTAAACAACCTAATTTGTTTCCAAATAACAGTGGGTACTTGGAAAAACTACCCGATAAAAAATCGTTACAGTTATTTATCGTACATATTTGCAAGCTAAACCGTGAAAAAAAATCTCTGCCTAATAAGGGAGGCCCTCCATTCCGTACAACATAAACACCTATTATGCACGACTTGTTATACGTGAACAATAGTTTTATTTTACCTGCAATATGCAACCTATCGCCGTTGTAACTATGCAAAATGATATCACTGGCTTCTAACGTTATGGTTTTAAAGTGTTTAAGGTACGTTTGCTCAGAAATAACGGTAACTGATGAACCTGTATCTATTTCAAAAGTTATTTCGATACCATTGACACAAACAGATTCCCGCATCGGTTCGCCGCGAATGGAGCGAATATTAAAGCATTCATGTTTACCATCATCGCTAGCATCCTCACAGCACTCGACATAGTGTTGTTTATCCACTTTTTGCTTGCACATCCGTTTAAGATGACCTTGAAGGCCGCACTTTTTGCATTTATACCGCGCAAACCGACACGACGATGCCTGATGGTCTGTGTACCCGCAGGCGGTGCACCCGCTACCGCTACTGCTGAAGCCGCGAGCGCGCTCGGCGTTAGCTGCGGGTCTCGCCGCTCCCTGCCTATGCCACGGCGCGATGCTCCCGCGCGCTGCGCCAGGCTGCGTTGCCGAGTCCATCTTCAACACTTGAAATGGTGTACCCCCGTCCGCCTGCCGTGTAGTTTCTTGTGCCCCCATGCGAGCACTGCGTACGCCTTCTGCTATTTCCAAAGCCTTGCTCAGCGTCAACTCCGATATCGCCTTGGTAAATAGCTTATCTCTGCCCGGTCCAGGTGCCATGCCCAGCACAAATCGGTCGCGAAGCTGCTCGTCCAGATTTTGCGCCGTGAACCCGCAGTGTATTGCCAAACCACGTACACGTGCCGCCCACTCTGGCAACCCTTCACCGACATGTTGTGTGGCGCTGTGGAACTTGTACCTTTCAGCAAACGTACACGTTCTCAACGTAAAATGTCCGTCTAACAATTTAACTACTTCGTCATAGCTTAAGGTACCGACCTTCTGCGGTAAAGCTAGATCGCGTATCAATTTGTAGCTTGATTCCGAGCAGTTACTGAGTAAAATAGCTCTACGTTTGCAACCGGCTTTATCTGCATCTACCCCAATTCCATTTGCCAGAAACCACTGCTCGAGTCTTTCCTTGTACAGCTGCCACTCTTGGTTTTCGTAGCTGAACACTGTCAAGGTGCCGACTGAAGTGGATACTCTTGCCATTTTTAAGATAAAGTGCGCGTCTCTCGTACTTTTTCCTCGTCGCCAACTGTTATGTACGGAAGAGGGGTAGCAGAATAATACAACCGGTATTACACAAGAATGTATATTCGACTGGCGCAGCAGTCGTATGCACAAGTTTATATACCTATGAATATTATGTAGGTACCCACATAACATTCCCCTACTTCTTTTACTTCCTCTCGGGTACCATTCTGTAATTATTCTTGTCCACTTTTCTTTATTTTCTCTTAACATATGTCCGGTCCAACGCCATTTCAATATTTTCCATGCAACATGAACTTTTTTAAATTTTGTTTTTTCTTTTATCTTTTCCAACTGTACTCTGTCTCTCCTTCTTACACCCATTACGCTTCTCTCTATTCCATTCTGGCATACCTGTATTTTATTTTGTTGTTGGTCAGTTAGAGCCTTTGGCATCCGTAAGTAAGGCATGGCAAAATGCAGATATTAAAGACTTTGCGTTTCTCTGACATGGGCATCTCTTTATTCTTCATTATTTCGCTTAGTGACCAAAAATTTTTCCAGGTATTAGCTACTCTTCTTTCAATTTCTTTCTGCATTGTCTCAATTGGTGATACTAATTGACCCAGGTAAATGTACTCACTTACGTATTCCAATTTTTCGTTATTTACTTTGATAATGTCTAGTTGTGAAGAATTACTCATTATTTTAGTTTTAGATATGTTCATTGAGAGACCTGCATTTGCGCTTTCGTCTGATAATTGCTGCAGCATTTTTTTTCCAAGATCTTGGGGCATTCTGAGAACAGTATTAAATCGTCGGCAAACCTCAAATGACTTAACTTCTCTCCGTTTATGTTAAATCCGAAATCATCCCATTCTAATTTCGTAAATATCAACTGCAAGACAGCTGAAAATATCTTAGGCGAGATAGGGTCACCTTGCCGTACTCCTCTTTCTATTGGAAATTCTTGGAAATTCTTCACCAATAGTTTCCAGTTTTATCTGAGCTGTACTTTTCCCATAAATGTTTTTTAATATTCGTATGTACTTTTTATGGATCCCTTGCCGCTCTAATGCTTGCCATATGTAGCTATGTTCTAGAGAGTTTCTTTGATAACTGTCAATTTAATGACCAGTAAGCATAATCTACTGCTATTACTGTCATTCTCTGATGACTGTCAACTTAATGACCAGTAGGCATAATCTACTGCTATTACTGTCATTCTTGATGACTGCCAATTTAATGACCAGTAAGCATAATCTACTGCTATTACTGTCATTCTCTGATGACTGTCAATTTAATGACCAGTAGGCATAATCTACTGCTATTACTGTCATTCTCTGATGACTGTCAATTTAATGACCAGTAGGCATAATCAATGCTATTACTGTCATTCTCTAATGACTGTCAATTAATGACCAGTAGGTATATTCTACTGCCTATCAATTTAATGACCAGTAGCTATATTTTACTGCCTGTCAATTTAATGACCAGTAGCTATATTCTACTGCCTGTCAATTTAATGAACAGTAGGTATATTCTACTGCCTGTCAATTTAATGACCAGTAGCTATATTCTACTGCCTGTCAATTTAATGACCAGTAGCTATATTCTACTGCCTGTCAATTTAATGACCAGTAGCTATAATCTACTGCCTGTCAATTTAATGACAAGTAGCTATATTCTACTGCCTGTCAATTTAATGACCAGTAGCTATATTCTACTGCCTGTCAATTTAATGACCAGTAGCTATATTCTACTGCCTGTCAATTTTATGACCAGTAGGTACATTCTACTGCATTTGTGTGCTCTTTGATTTATTATTTTAGAACTAATTATGTAGTACAAATCAAATAACTAATCATGAGGTCACGGATTCGACTCCCAGGTCGGGCAGTGTCACTCGATTTCTCCATCAGGAACTTCCCTCTTACGCGACGGCTCACAAACCGTCCAGCAATCGTATTGCCCTCACACAACGGTCTATCTAGACCCAAACCTCCGACAAAGCTAAACGCAATATCGTGAACCTACGGACTACTTGTGTTGCCTCAAATATACCGATTTACGGCCAAGACTACGCTTAACCACTGGTACGGTCAAACACATACTACGGCTGATAGACAGAATTACTCGACCTTCTACAGCTTGCTCATCAATCATCATTACCGAAATAAACATCGACTGGAACGTGAGTACGTGATCCACTATCATCTTCCTAAACCTATCTTGTGTATACTTCTAAGTTCCAACCGTGCCTATTTAAAGCTTTCAGTGTTTAACGATCACCGATAGTGAAAAGTTCCTCTAAGCCTTAGTAGTAATTGATCAGAACCCGTATCAGCTTAGACTATATACAACGCTCATGGCACGACTGCCGCAGCAGCTAGTGACACTCATGCCACCCATATCGTCATTACCTCAATTAGTGATCAACACACATCACTTTACATAGAGTCTACGATTTCTAGGTTATTACAAAACCAATACAATGATAGTCTCCTTTGAGACCCGTGTCTCGGCTACACCACCAGCTCCAATAGCGCAGCCCATCGCCCCCTGAACAACTAACAAGTGAATTGCAGGTACGACTACAGGCAAGTGCGTACAGTGCGACCTAATAGCCACGGTATGTGCTCTCCTGCTCGGTGGAGGAACCCCCCTTACTGTTTTCTACGTTTAACTCGTTAGGAGCACTACGTAGAGGCATCCTTTGTATGCGATCGTGAGCGTACTTATTCATTCTATTACTATTTAAATATTTCAAAAGATAGCGATCGCGGGATTTAATACTATCATAATGTTATTTTGAAAGTAAGCAACTGAATTAAGATCTGAAGCTGAAAATCGATCAATCGATAGATCGAGACCGTTATAAATCGTCCCGTGACATAAGACTTGACCAATGGCCAGTATTGGTTAAAGCAGCCCATACTAACTCGCTCTGACACTTAAAATGACAGTTGTGCAGTCCTTCACAAGGGATATCTCATCCTTACTGAACAAAATGTTGAAACTATTACCGTCAATAAGAAATTCTTTACGTACTGGCTTTGTACTAGATATGTCTCAATTACCTAGTGATAGTGCTAGGTATAACCACAACCAATTCAATGATCAAACACAATTAACTCAAAACTTATCATTCCAGTAGGAATTATCTTTTTTTCTTGAATGAAGTACGGTATTGTTACTATATCGTTCTAACGTCCAAACAAAAATAGTCAGCTAAGGCTAGCTAATGGCCAACAGGGATATTCTTCAACAACACTAAAACTTGACCAGTGATAGCCAATATGGATTATAACCTGACATGTCCCATACTGTATACAAAACGAGAAGTTTGAATAATAAACACTTATTCTGAGCCATAACAAAATGAAAACGACTCACCAGATTGGCATAAAGATCCGTGTGTATGGATCCACACATCCACACGCTCATCCTTGACCTGTCCAGCTCCTTGGTTGTTGCCAGCTTCCTTGTTGCTCCACTCCGGGCTGGATTTTTTGTATTCGAAATTCTGAGGGTAGTCGCAGAAAACTCGACGACTCCTTAAATTAGTCCCACATTGTTCCTTGCCATGTAGACGCGAAGCTGAAGGGCTTACTTCTACTGCATTCAGTTTTGGTGGGACCAAAACAATACGACGCCGTGAGTGTTTACGAGGTTGAATTCCACAGCACTACTCAGCAAGTGCACTACTTATCGTATAGATTTGATGCACTTCAAAAACGTTCCGCCACTAATTTTAACTGTCACCGTCATCACACAATTTTTTGTCTTATTTTTTTATTTATGATATTATAATAAAGTCTGTGTTCTTTTTAGAGAAAAACAACTTTATTTCGCTCTACGGTTTTCTCCTCGTCGCCAATGTAAAATATTCACATTTATCAATATTAATAGTTGACTCGCCAACGCACTACCGCACAGGCCGACAGTCCGATAACGACTGATCGCCCCACCACTCGGACCGGTATTTATAACCGAGCGGCGTTTGCGCACGAGGCAACGTAACAATACTGTTATCTGCTTGTAGCGCGATCTATTGATATCTACACACACTACTGTATTTTATAATTAATCTACACACTTTATAATACACTGAATATATAAAATACGTCAGAGATAAGCAGTACGGCTCATCTTTTAACAAAGTTCTACCACCAAACCCGCGAAATGGAAAAATGAAACCAAATGTAGAAAATAGTGAGAACAGGAATTGAAGAAAATTTAACGACTTAAACTAAGATATAAAAACATAGGTTCCTTTACATATAGTATATTCAATAAACTTACCCTCTCCAACTTCATCTTATATTTGAAGAATTCTATGGCAAGTTGAATATCAACCAAACTATGAAACAAAGCCTCCGTTGTTTGGAACAGGACCTAAATCCGATAATACTATTCATGTTCATTCTATTTTAAATCATATACAATTCCACAATCTTATAATAATCCTGACTTACTGGTACTTGAAACATATTCTTGATTATTTCGTAGCATTTTAATATATTGTCAAAAGTTTGGAACATTCTCTTACTCTCTTGTTTACTACACCCGTTTTTCTGTAGAAGTAATAGTTGTATATTCCATAGTGTAACTTTATCTGTCAGTAGCGTAACTGATCTCATTGTGTAAATTAAATTAGAATCGAAAGTCATTAAACACAATAAATAAAACATGACATTCCATGGAGGCTTGTTAAACAGAATGTGAACATAGACTAATACAATGATGTAGTATCCAAATATTGATGCGACGCTCATCCAACTTCTAATGATGAACCGTTTAAGACCAGTCTTATTATTGAGAAATCTGTGCACTTCTTGAAAGTGCAAAACGAACAAAACACTCTTCTTAGTATTAATAAAGTTGGTGATAAAGTTCATGATGAAACCCATGACTCCCAAAATAAAATCAAAAATCGATGCAAAAGTCATGAAATTAATAGAATTGTATCGTTTGAAATTGTCATCTAACATTATTTCCAAGATACGATGGACATAGGTTGTCAGGAACGTTATTGCACCACTTATTAATATAAACTTATTGAAATTGTTATTTGGATTTATAACATTGTTTTTTATATGATATTTGGGATTCAGAGTAAGAATTAGCATCATATTTAGGGGTAGAAAAATTCGTTGAACTTCTTTATCGATTTGGTTATTTAAAACAGTTTTGTGATTGATTCTGATTATGCTCGCAATGTTATTTTTTTTCTTCAAAATTGCCATCATGTTGTATTGAATTCAGTGAAGCCAATGTGTGGCTGAGAACTCCAAAAGAAATAAATTTATTACATTCCTAATGAAAGGCTTGACAGCCTTTGTGATTATCTTAACTTGACGTTATGTCTTTCATTTGTAAGAGTGATGAAATTACTTACACTAACGAGCTTAAATACAAATGATTTATGGTCTGGTGTAGGAATAGTACGACAGCAAACAGGAATTTGATGAAGAAAAATGAAACTAATGTGATTAAAAGAGATTTTAAGGAATTGATAAATATACATATTGTATGGAGACAGACAGGGAAGCCAAAAAAAAGATGGATAGATTGTGTGAGGAATAAGATTATAAAAGATATTTCAATTAGCGCGGGTAGAATTGGCGGCCCGTGGCGGCCATTTTGTTTTGGTGACATCTATCAAATCTTTTGTTTATTATTCAGTTACTTATGCCAAATCAACATGTCAAGTTACACGATTGAACAGCACGTTCAAATGATAAAATTTCTGCATGAGCGATTTGAGGGTAAGGTTATCTCTCGCAGGGATAATGTGAATTTGCCACCAAGGTCTTGCGATTTGACCCCGCTAGACTTTCTCTTGTGGGGTTTCTTGAAGTCGCTGGTCTATGCAAACAAACCACAACTGACCGATGCCCTAAAGCTGAACAATTGCCTCCATTCTCGCAATCCATCGATTTCACAACTTTTTATTGACTTGCGATTCAACCCTCCTCATCACATGCCATACCAACGTGCACGATTCTCTTTCAACTTTTCATTCAAGACTGACTGACTCATTAACGCCCAGCCCAAATCCTTGGACCTAGAAAGCTGAAATTTTGCACAGATGTTTCCTTTATAATGTAGACAAGAAATAAGGAAAGATTTTTCGAAATTCAAACCCTAAGGGAGTTAAATAGGGGATGCAAGTATGTATGAAACTATCAATTTGAAATGAATGAAATAAATTAAAATGAATGAAAGGATTTTTTTTGAATTTCATCCCTTACCTCAATGGTTTCAACTAATTTTGATGATAAACAATTTACTTTTCTTAGAAACTTTTAACACAGGGGGTGTTAAAAGTTTGTAAGAAAAGTAAATTGTTTATCATCAAAATTACTTGAAACCATTGAGGTATTAATGTACTAGTACGTAGTACATATTATCTCAATGCTTGAAACTTAGTATTTCTGTTCTTCGATACAATTAATTCATCCCTTAAAGGTGTTAAAGTTTGTAAGAATTATTACCTGATGGATGTGCTCGGGAGGAATCAGTTTTTATACTTTGAATACCACTGATATTCTCTGACTATGTCTTGGAGTTTAAACGATTACAATTCCTCCTTAAGCTCTGCTTTGCAATGACCATAATATTATATATATATTTAAGGAAAGATTGCATCTCACAGGCGATTCTACGTTTGCTGTTCCAGAGTCAGTTCTTATAGCAGCCTGGTCATTTTGGCACCAGACAGAAAAACCACCAAAGTGATATAAAAAGAAGTGCATAATTAAATTCTAATTTCCTGATGACGACTTTGGTAGCGTAAACTAATCGGAGTACCCACATCTAGACTGTACAGAATGGCGTAAAACTCATCACTCTATCGGAAGATGCTATAATTTTTTATTCGACAATTCTGCTTCGACATTTGTGAAGTAAACAGATACAAAATATAGCTGGTAACCTTCAAGCGCGTGTTACCTACGCTACGTCAAGCCATTTTAAATAACGACCACGAGAAAGACAACTTTTAATCGAAAATCATCATGAGCAAGCTCTGTGAATAAGCTTAATTATTATCTCTGTGGCACAGAAAATCCGCGTATAATCCAGATAGAGTCATTATACCCGCTCAAAGTTACTGCATGCATGGAGTGTTGTTTTTCATTGATGAGTGCTAACGCGTGCCCGTATCCCCACATAAGCGGCACTGGAGGACATCGTGAAGTTTTAGTGGGTTCGAGTCCCTAATAACTGCGCTACCTCCCCGTAGCGCTGTATTTTACCTACAATGCTAAATAATAAACAATATCAACTTACCCACAATATCTTATTACTAGATACATATATATCACAAATAGGAGTAAAGCTGGACCCACACATTCAAACTTCCTGTCTGAATTCAAAGTCGGCATACATAATCTGAATGCCGGCAAGAGTAAATCTTATTCTGAAAAAATCAGAATGTCTGTGGGGCATAGTGAAATTGTATGCGTTGCCGGGTTTTGTTAATTAATAATATGAATTCCAAGTTTGGATTCAGAGAGGAATTCAGAATGTGAGTGAGAGGCCTAAGAGGGCCTAAGCGGTAAGAACCGCCTCTATATGAATGAGACAGGTAGCCATCTCTTCGAAGGTGAAATGTAGTAACTGTTTTAAATGTAAACGTAAACGCGATAAGTCCGCCTGTTGTATGTTTTGTTTTAATTTTATGTTTTTTTTTTTTTAATTGTTTTATCTTGGTGTAAAATAATGTAAGGCTAGGCTCTTTAGTTTTTTTCTCTACTTCAATGAAGAAGAACAAGAAAGAGGTTTTGTTAATTTGACGATGTATTGGCATGTTATTTGAAGCATCCTGGCATGATTCTTTACATTCTAAATATAAATTTTTAAATTAACAAAAGAAAAATATTGATTATTGTAGATTATTGTAAAATTGCTTTACTAATGAAGCGAATTACTGAAACGTTTTTTTTTTACTCATTACTAGACAAGACAAGACAAGACAATAGTACATTATGGTACAAGTGTGCAATGTTGGTGATTACTGCTGAGGCGCCATTGAGACCCGAGCCATAGGTGAGGTTCTTAAGAGAGCCGAGGACGGTAATCATCAATACACACGTGTATTATACGACATTTTTCAACACACTTGTGAAGAAAATAATACAAAAAAATCATTTTCAACAGTTAAAACGAGATGTGATTTTTTTTTCACAATGGCGAGCCAAATTAATCAGTTTTCCTATGCGCGCGCATTTAACAATGGCGACCGGACATAGACTAAAAGAATGAGGTTTCTTTTCTTTTTTGGCTTTTCGTGGATAGTGTTTTAGCCACGTACAAAATAGGGAATTTAAATTTTTCGTAATTACAGAGCAAATAAAATTTATATTTGAGTGAAAGTTTTATTTATTAAGCACGTACACGTTGAAATTATCTTTTTAAATACGAAGTTCCATGAAATGAACAAGCAATAGGTACATTAATTTATTTGTACTATTGAGCACGATCTGTTTTGTATCGAAACTTTTTTAAGAACAAAGCAACTCAACCAATAAATTAAAAAAATAACTAACTCACTTGTGAATAATAGCAATGAAAAAGTCACAGTTTGATAACAGGTATCATTATGTGCCTAATTGCGGTGAAATTAGAGCCACTTTATGAGCAAGTGTGTTGAAATAGTACATTATTGCAAAGGCCGGGAAATAGACAATTGCAGGTCGAGTATGAGTTTGAAGGCCGAGCCGTAGGCGAGGACTTCACTAATACGAGACTGGCAATTGCCATTCCCGCCGAGGCATATATAATGCTTTTCTCAAAAGAATGCAGGGAAATAAAAAAGAAGTTAAATTTCCTTAATTTTTAAAGTTAATGCCATTTTTGACATGAACTGTACATTTCAGCATGGAATAAATTGCCCATAATGTAGATGGCTTTTTAGTTTTAGAAATCTCATTAAAATACGCCAAAAATACTGTTTCGGAGAAAATGTTAATTTTTTTATCGTTTTTCCAAATCATAAAATGTTCATATACTTTCATGTATTTTTCTTTTGACTTCGCTGGAAGCAGGTTTTCCATTGCCAATTTGGCTTCTGATCTTAAATCTGGTGGACCGTGAACCGTTGGAACCCATTTTTATTATTTTTTATTATATATTTAAATATCAAGACGAATTTTCAGCTTTGCCACCGATTTTCTATTTATCATCTGTGCCGAAAGGCAAACGCATTTATGGCTATACAGCCACGTGAACGCAATTTGTACTAAGCAAAGAGACTTAATTTACGCCAAGAAAGAGTATCTAATAACCCCAGCACACCGTTTCATACAACATTGCGGGAGCGTTGAAATGTTCCAAATTCAAATGTTTCATTGTCCGTAAATTCAGTATTTCGCGTGTTCTTTTTTCTAAAATAATGACAATATTTCCATGCATGTTTGAGAAAATATATTTTATTTCAAGTAGGCCACCAAGCGGCACTTTTGAACGTTACATTTTACAAATAATAATAGTTGATTCTACCGTGCATTCGGAAAGTAGCTTGTAATGGAGAAGAATGCACAAGAAACTCCAAACTTTATTCTTTTAAAAAAAAAAATATTTTATAGTATAATTAGGTACATAAGTACATACCTTGATGAATGAAATTGAGTTTATACAATACAAATATATTTATACAGTCTTCAGAAGGTCCAACAATAATTCAAAACAATAATGTTCTGCATATCACTTGTTTTTGCGCCCTAGTGGCTGTGGAGCAGGACTAGCATTTAGCCAAGCATTTTTATCAGTGATGTAGTCCTCCAACTTATAATATGCAAGCCTGCATAGTGTGCGTTTTATACAAGTTTTAAATTTCGTCTCATTCAGTTCAAGAATGTGGGGAGGAATTTTATTGTAACATTTTGTACAGTACCCCATGAAAGATGAGGCTACTTTAGCCAGTCTGAAACCTGGTTGAACTAATTGGTCCCTATTTCTAATAACATAATTACTAAAATTTTAAAACTATGTGGATATTTTCTGCAAATTATACAATTTAATCTTTATTTTTCCATTAAATACCACTTTTTGATATAAGTGATAAAGCGATAAAGACCGGTAAAATTATAGCCCTACTTGAAGAAGGTTGTTCGCAAACTTACGTGTCTCAGCAGCTAAATGTGTGTCGTTCAACTATCCAGAGGACTTGGCAACGGTATCAAGAGACTGGTTCGGTCAAAAGAAGACCCGGTTCGGGAAGAAAACGATGCACAGAAACAAGAGATGACCGCTTTTTGGTGAGTCAGGCGTTGCGGAATCGTAAGGCGTCAAATATGGACCTGTAGAATAGCCCTGAAAAAGTAAGAGGAGTAGAAGCTAGCTTATGGATGGTCAGGAGAAGGCTTTTGACTGCCAATATGAGGAGTTACCGCCCGGCTCGGGGCCCTAAATTACTCCGTGAGCATCGTGTTGCTCGACATATCTCGATAAAGGTTTGTTTTTGTAGTGCTTCGAAGACCATGGGAACGCTATGCGGAAGTGTGTTTCGAAGAAATCACTCCTTATGGTGGAGGCTCCGTTATGTTTTGGGCAGAAATTAATTCGAAGCAGCGTACAGAGTTGGCGTGCGCGCTCGCTTGCGTATGCGCTGTGCGAGCCGGTGGAACGCACGCTGGACCAGTTGGTGAGGGACAACATTCTCACTCCGTTCTGACTGGGCGACGCCCATAGAGCCCGTCGTAAAGAAGGACGGCAGCAAAAGGATTTGTGCCGATTATATAAGGTAACAGAAGTCGATCGCTACCGGCTACCTAGGGTTGAAGACTTACTTGTTCGGTTAAACGGTGGGGAACATTACAGTAAGATAGACCTTTCCCAAGCTTATGCTCAATTTGAACTAAACGATTCACGGCAGTACACGGTGATTAACACGCACAAAGGTTTGTACCGATATTATAGATTTAGTGTATGGACTTGCGTCAAGCCCGGCCATTTCTCAGAGACGACTGGAACAGATGTGTGTAGATTTACAGCTGGTAAGCGTATTCCTTGATGACTTCATCATAACGGGGCGCACAGTGTCCGACCGAACACATGACTAATTTATGCAAAGTTTTTGATCGATTAGAATTTGCGAGTGAGGAGGGACACATGTTCATTATTTGCTAAATCTGTTGTTTACTTGGGGCATGTTATCAGTAAAGATGGTGTACATACTTGTTCGGATAAGGTCAAAGCGATTATAAACACGCCGGCACCGTCGAACATATCGGTGCTGAGGGCGTTTATAGGCATGGTTACGTAATATGTGCTATTTTAAAACATAGGTGTTGAGTTTGAAGAAAGCTGTCTGTAATTCTGGCTTTACATGGTGATCTATGGGTAAAAACTGACAGATAGCTTTAGCTATCAATTTCTTAGCGTTTGTAAATTTTTGCCGGTAAAGACGGAAATTTTTCAAAGTTGACGGAAATGTGTGGAAATAAGATAATTGATTGATTAAATTAACATACGTCTTGTGTCTTTTTAGAATACGTGTCAGTGTTTTTCAGTTGTGTTTTAGCTTTCTTTGATGATTACGGACAAAATTTTCCCGGTAAGTGTTGGAGGTGACCAAAGTTCGAATAGATATTATTAATATCCGGCGATCTGACTCTAGACTGATGAGTCCAGACGACATCTTCATCCCTAGAGGATGAGGGCTTGTATCACCTCCGCCCGAAAAATACGAAAATGCTTCACGTAAGTACAATTCTGTACATGTATGTAGGTTGACACTTTGTTCGGATTGTTCGGAACTGAGTGCGTAAAACATCGATGTTGAAGGAAAACATCGTCAGGAAACCGGCATGTCCTAGAACCAATAATTCGAAGACATGTGTCATCCACCAACCCGCACTGGGCCCGCGTGGTGGATAACGGCCCATTCCCTCTCACAGAGAGGAGGCCTGTGTCCCAGTAGTGGGAACATTAATAGGCTGATGATGTGTGATGTGATGTGAGTGTGTAAAAATTTATTCATGTTCATAGTGAGATTATATTATCTTATTTGATTGACTATTAATAAGTTAAGTTCGACTTCATACTTATCGCATTTTTTGAAAAATACCTATGACACGTTTAGTGAACTTTCTATGAGTACCTACATATTTAGGTACTTACAAAGTTCATCATCATCATCATATCAGCCGAAAGACGTCCACTGCTGGACATAGGCCTCCCCCAAGCGTCGCCACATTGACCGGTCTCGTGCGTCCCGCAATCAGCGGATCCCCGCAACCTTCACCAGGTCATCGGTCCACCTGGTGGGAGGCCTTCCAACGCAACGTCTTCCGGTTCGCGGTCGCCACTCCAGAACCTTTCTGCCCCATCGGCTATCCGTTCTGCGAGCAATGTGCCCTGCCCACTGCCACTTAAGTTTGGCAATTCTTCGGGCTACGTCGGTAACCCTAGTTCTCTTGCGGATCTCTAAATTTCTGATTCGGTCACGCAAGGAAACTCCGAGCATAGCCCTCTCCATTGCCCTTTGGGTGACTTTAAGCTTTCTGATGAGGCCCATTGTAAGCGACCACGTCTCAGAGCCATATGTCATCACTGGCAACACACACTGATCATAGACTTTCGTCTGGTAAGTTGGACGAGAAGATACCGCGCAACTTCCCGAACGCTGCTTACAAAGTTAAGAATAAGCAATTAAATATGTCAGTACTAATATGGCAAATAACGATTGTAAGAAAGAAATTTGGTTCTCCTTTTTTGGAAGGACAGTCGTTACAAGAAAACTTTGTATAATCTTGTATGTGTATAAACTTTAAAAAATAGTTGTGATATTTTGGCAAAAACAAAGATTGTTTTGGCTGCCGCTGACTAACTGAGCATTTATTAGTAGGAAACTATATTTGGAAAAATAGCAACTATCCTAGTCAGGTATACAAGACAACTGGGCTGATACTAATACGTCGGTTTATAACAACTCAAATGATTTTAATGCTCGCTTATGTATGTCCTCTAAATATATTGTGAGTAATAAATAGGCCGTTTGCGCAGGGTTATATTTGAAGATATTGGAAATCAAAGACAATGATGAGAAAATCTTCTCAACTAAGAGACCTTGCAACCAGCTCAGCTTATTTAGGTTGAACGGACCTTGAACATATTTATTTTTTGTTCTAAAACATCAATAAACACATAAGAGTCAAGAAATTTAGAGAAAGTTGTCCTTTTATGGCAACAACAGGAAGAAAATAATGTTACTAAATTAAAGTAATGAATAATTTGATTATTTTATATTTTACTAGTTGTCCCACGCGGCTTCGCTCCCGTCAACTGGCTACCTACCTACCCTACCCTACATACATGAATGTTGCATAACTTTAACCACTTACGCAGCGCACGCAACGGAAGCTCTCAAAAAGGGATAATTTCGCCCGTTTTTGCAACATTTTTCATTTATGCTCTGCTCCTATTGGTCATAGCATTATGTTATATAACCTATAACCTTTCTTGATAAATGGACTATCCAACACAAAAATATTTTTCAGTTCCAACCAGTAGTTCCTGAGATTATTACGTTCAAACAAACAAACTCTTCAGCTTTATAACATAGAAAGATTAATAAGATGCTACTACTTTTACTAATAATGCTTTCCATTCATAAAGATACCTGTTTTTTAATATTCGCACAACTATTTGTAAAAATATATCAGGTACTTAATGCTTAAGATAATAAAGAACAACCCACCATGTTCTTCACATTATCCTTCACCTACATCAGAAGAGAAATATAAGAGATCACTTAAATCTTCAATGCAGACATTCTATAATGAATGTACTAAATAAAATATAACTTGGCGGTTGTACTATACCCCTTCTTTGACCTCGGAGGTCTCAGGTTGTTTTGTTAGTGAAACATGTTCATTCAATTTCTCAAGCAGGTATGGTCAATTTTTCTCTTTTTAACCGACTTCGCAAAAAAGGAGGAGGTTAACAATTCGATTGTATTTTTTTTTTATGTGTGTTACCTCAGAACTTTTTATTGGGTGAACCGATTTTGGTGATTCTTTTTTTATTCGAAAGCTGGTGTTTGTCATGTGGTCCCATTTAATTTTCATCAAGATTTGATGAAGAAATTCGGAGATATACATCAGAACTCATCAATAAATGACGGCAAATCGCTCGGGATAGCTGCAATCGCATATCTGTTTATTGTTTACACCATTTCATAACATAACATCACACTGGTACGCTTTAAAGGAGTACGTAGGTGTGAACAGTTTACCCTGGTATACTCTCATTCCACCGGTTTTGATTATTTAAGTTTCATGTTATTGGGTTAATCTATTCTGGCTTCACTTTGGGCGTTATAGGTACCTAGCCTATAGAACTGGTCCATTATGTACCTACCACAACTAAAAAGTGAAAAATAAAAAACTTTTTTACAAAAATTACAACCGACTACCAAACAAAAACACTACAAAGTGAAAAATAACAATTTCGGAAGTCGGTGTCAAAAAACGAAGAAACGAAAACAGGAACACCGACTTCCGAAATTGAAGTTATTTTTCACTTTGTAGTGTTTTTGTTTGGAAGTCGGTTGTAATTTTTGTAAAAAAGTTTTTTGTAGCTAACTTTATGATGATTTGAAATTATAATGTAATGAAAATAAATCATCAGGCCTATTTGCATTTACTAATTTCATTAGCCTACTGGAGATGCCTCTAGAGTGTTTTAAAATGCACAATTATAATTGACAGCTTTTCTTAGAAGAAGCTTAAAGTTTTAGCACCATCAACATAAAGGTGTGCAGGTGAAAAAAAATTGGATAGAGACCTATATCTCTGGTGACGGAGATACTGAGAACATTGTTAACTTTGGATTAACATAAGAATATCATCACAACTTTTTTCTCTGAGGGAATAACCAGGGATGTGCTTATAGTTGTAATTCTGCCAGTTATGTTTAACTCTTTGATTCCCATGTAAGAGCAAACCTTCGGCATTGCACATACATTGTTACAAGTTTGTTAAGGAGGTAACATCCTCAAGGAGCTTTTTCCGATTTTTAGACACATGATAAAATTATATCTGTTTCCAAAATATAGAGCAATGAAAACAGTGTCTCCGTATTATGCTCAGAGCTTTTTAATACAGTTACATATTAACTAATGTCACAGAAAACTGAACTTTTAAAATTGTTCTATCAGAACAAAGAAAGAGACACAAATACTCCCTGTCTCCCTATTCAACAAGACCTCAAATAGCGATTTAAAGTTGTAGACTTCAGTTCAACACTGGTAGTAAAGTATAAGTCGCTTCCTGACCATCGCTGTAACAGACTTATAGTAATCCACCCTTTCGCAAGAAATAGTCAAGAAAATTCAAGAAGTTCACAGATATCTAAACGAAACATCTAAATTCAAACGATTTATTGTTTGGAATTGGATAAGTGTCATTGTTTTATTTAGTTATTACATTTCAATTATGAATTTTATTTACTTTTACTTTGATATTACTATTGATTTTTACGTTTGCGGGTTAATCATCGTGTGTTTTGACGTAAATATTATTTACGCAAATAGGCTCCTGCAGTTACTATGCAATAAAATTGACTTATGGATTATTGAAGCTTAAGATTTGCAACAACTGATCATAGACCGGAGTGATGAAAAAATTTACATCAAGAGTATGTTTGAAGCTTACTTATATATATATTTTGGAGTGTTACGAACTATGGAGAACTTCTTTTCAGCATACAGTGAGAATACTTAGTATTTCAATAAAGAAAAATACAAAACGTAAAAAAAATTATAACGATTTTTTTATTTTTAGATTGTTTATCACGAAGTTGAGTTCTTTTTACGCTTTGTAATAAAGTTGCAAATGACAATAAATTTTCTGCAATTAGTCTCAGCTAAAAGTAGCTTTTCATATGTGAGTATTAAATTCGTGTTACTTTAATTTAATTTTTTAAATTAATGAATTTATTTAATTTCTAACATATCTTTTAATTTCTTTTTGATAAGATTTGCATTTTTTTATTGGTATGTATAGTTCATTTATTTTTTACAGATAATGTGGTTTTTTACCTTTTTTTTGTACATCTGGTTGGTAAAGGGTGTTTTATTGACAGTTATGTTGAGCGCATACTGTGAAAGGTTTTATATAGCGATTAATGAAGTTCAAAACTCGTGCGCGCTCATTTTAAAAGCAAACTGTACAGGTATATTCAAAATTATTTTATTCGAAATGTATTAAAACATAGCAAATAATATAATAATAATATATTGACTACGAAGCCAGGTGCAGGGCACAACTTAGTCAGATTTATCATTGTCCCACAAATCGATTGTGTTAAGCGGAGTCTTTGTTATGTCTGTATATGTATATATATATACTAGCTGCTGCCCTCGGCTCCACCCGCATTAATGTCAACAAAGTATTCCATGTCTCATTCCAGACTATTATCTACCTGTATGCCAATTTTCATCAATTTTTTTTTGGTATTTCTTGCGGGTAAGAGTAACAATTTTTCTTTTTAATTTTATTTATTTCAACCATCCATCCTCACAAACTCTCACATTATAATAGTAATACTACTACTTACTTACTACTTACTGCTGATCTCAGTCAATCGTTTATAAGCATTTATCTTTCTTAAATTATATTTCCTTACACCACACACAATCATACTGATCGCTGCCAATCTTTTATTTAACTTCTATTCTTAGTATATACTTATGCCTATTAATATTACACACACTCAAACATAAAACAAACACACAATATTTAAAAATCAAATATGGTTAACTCACCAAACGATCTGCATCGCCTTGGCGTCCGTATGTCGCCACAAGGATCCAGCAGAATATCAGCGTCAGGTATATTGCCTGGCACATGCTGAGCTGGACTCCCATTCAGTGCAACTTAGAGACGCGCACCGCACAAGTATAGGTGTTCAAGCTTCAAGATGCAAATCTTGAAGTTTGAATATTTTTTATTATTATTTTTTTTAAGAAGATAGGTAGTTCGGCATTCCCACCGAGGATTGCCATAAACAATTTTATTTCCTTGTGTTGTTTTCTTCTTCTTTTTTTAATGTTGTTCTTTTATTGTGCGTTGCTTGTAATTATTATTTGTTTTTATTTGTCGTGTAAACTTGTCGTTTCTGTGCTGTGTCTTGTATTGTGTTTGTACTGAATAAATGTTTTATCTATCTATCTATCTATCTATCTTGTTTTCCGATAGCTACAATCTAGGGGTCTTTCAGTCCCCCTTCGGTGGGTGCCCGCATTGTCAAGGCGGGGGGACTTAGTAGCTGTGGCTTGGTCACCCACGGTGAAGCGAAGAGGAACCCGAGGAGGGGCAGCTCGTGAGGGCTTTAGCCGATTAAGCTGACGACGTAGTGGCCAACTAGTAGGTTGCGGTACTGCTTGGTAACAGAGGCAACATCGCAACTGAGGCGGGCCGCGATGTCATATGGGGCTTCCTTTCCATAAGATAATGGTGGATGAGGGTTGGATGCCGCGGTGGGAGAGGAGTGCCGGTATTGCGGTGCGCCGCTCTCCTTGCCTTCCGTGGCCTTTACGGGGTCGCCACCGTCTGGTGGCGAACGCGGTGGGGTCGCAGGGGAGGTCTCCATCCCCTGCGGCCAAAAAGGGGTAGGTGGCGGGACTACTGTACTGGCTCGCCATAGGGGGACCAAGGGTGCCGAACACGGTCTCGTCTGGCGCCCATGTGCTAGTTTGGTCCCTGAGGTAGTCACGAAGTGTATTGTGTTCTGGTGTGCCGGTGATGGGTGTACCCCCAAAGGTGAGTCCGGTGACGGACTGCCGCAGCAGGTTCGCTGTGAGTGCTAACACGTGCCCGTGTTCATGCATAAATAAGTGTATGCTCATGCATAATCGGTACAGGAGGACACCGTAGAATTTTAGTGGGTTGCAGTCCCACATAATTGCGCTATCACCCCGTGGTGGCGCAGTATGCATGAGCATTTCACAATGATAAAAAAAATGGTCTTTAAGATTGTGTAGGTTTCTTCTAGGCAAGCGTGCTACGCCGTCGACCACATCTTCGCTTACCATCAGGTGAGATAATGGTCAAGCGCGAACCTTTCATCATCTTCCTGCCCTTGTCCCATGTTACTTGGAGTCGGCGCAACACGTTTTCTTCTTCCATACCGTCCCGTCCCCTGTGACGCCATCACTGACTCCTTTTTCTTACTTATCACTCCTCACACAGCCAATCAATCATTTGTTTGGTCATCCCCTCCCTCTCAATCAATCTCTTTTCATCCATCCTTTTTACAGCCCAATATTCGATAAATACTCGTAAATTTTCCCCTTAAACTTGCCATTTCATCTATCCTGAGTTGATCCGGTTCGTTACGTCTCGGTCTACCTCGCCATCCCTTTGCACAATTGGAAAAGTGACCTTAAGTACCGGAAGTCGGAGTACATGGGTATAGGTGTTCCAGCGAGAGCTATAGGCACGAAACTGGAGAGACCGCAAAAATCGCAGAACAAGTATTCTGTTTTATTTCTGCTCAATTTCAAGCCAACACTCTCCAGTCTGCGCCACCACATCTCCAGTCTGCTCTTGACCACTAGGCCACTCTCAGCAACCAGCACAATGTCATTGGCAATCAGCATACACCAGGGTGCCTCTTCCTGTATGTCCGACGTCAGAGCGTCCAATATCATCAGGAAGAGGTAAGGACTGAGAGCCGACACTTGGTGCAAGCCGACTGCCACACTGAAGCTGCCAGTAGTGCCTACTGTAGATCGAACTTAGATACTGCATAGCCTGTACATCGGACCAACTGTACATACTTCCCAGGCACACCTTTATTATTAAGGACCAACCACAAAACCTCACGTCAAGCGGGCGAGCCTAAAAAAAACAATGCCTCAATTTTAGCTATGCTCTCTGTGTAACAACAGCTGCACTCTGAAATACCTCTTCAAGGCTTATCCTAACGCTTTCGACGTGGCTGAGTTTTGATCAAAACGCATAATAAGGAATGATCAATACAACGAAAAAGAGGAAGACGTTCCTACAATATATATGATTATGATTACAAATGCTGAGATAAAGTTGTGCAAGAATATTCAGCGCCTACATCGGTCGAGATGCCACAAGATGTATGCATGTAGAATGTCCTACGTTGATGCTACTTTTCCGATAAAAATTATGGCGCTACTTACTAACTATACTTTTGTACTACTACAGTTTGCATTTTAATAAACCTTGTTTTTAAGGTGTTCTTGTTGAGCGGTTTTCTGATTGTTTTGATATTAGATAAGTCATCAAATAGAAGTTCTGACGCCCACAGTCCTATAAAAATCCATTGTGTAATATTATTTTAAAATTAGTAATTGATGTAAACTAATACGCTTAGTGGATATCAATTTGCTAATTACATCAAAATAATGTCATTCATCTCTTATTTGTTATTTTATAGATTAAGTTACTCAATTGGGTCCATATAGTCATAGTGAGATGAAGTCCTTAAAATCCTTATTTATATATGAAAAACTTATCACGCCGCTGTTTCGTCATAAAACTTAGTGGATAGCGATGTTCAGTCGATGCTTCGACCTCTTAACTTCATTATTTTCTATTCTGAATAACGTGTTGATTACTTTTGTCAAGCCCTTCATCGTTTGGAATGAGATCACCGTCGTAATCATTTTCGGTAGTTTCATTTCTGCTTCCGGTTATTTTATTTTAAAACTTGCATTCGCCTTAGCCATATTTTGCAATTTTTACCGTCTCATGTTTTGACTCAAACAATACTAACGCTATCAAATGTATACAACTGTAAAGCAACAAAGTTCATTCATGAAACATTTAAGCTCACAGTTTACTACAGATGGATAACACCGACAGTGAAATTTATAGCAGAAAAATGTATCAAGCTTATGGTATATACTTTGGAGTGTTACGAGATTATCAAGAAGTATTTCCAGCTTATGGTACAGTCTGTGGCCAACAATATTGAACCCACTTGAATAACAGCGAATTTGAACCTTATCGCGAAGCATTTAGATAAATCATGTTGTTAAGCGATTGTTATCATTATATTGTTGTTGTTAAGGTTGAAAAGCTAATGAGTAAAACGACTACTAAAACTAACCAAGGCGAGGGTGGAAGGAAAAAAGTATCGCGCATCAGGAACACTAAAGTTAACTGTCTACGGATAATAGTTAATGCCGTGATCTATTTTAACAGCTGCTTGTATTTGTGCGATATTGAACTTTAAGAAAAAAACGATTGGTTTCAAATTCTTTAGAATATTGTTTTTAGTGTTACAAGGTCGAATTTCAAAACGAAGTAAAAGAGTCCAGTTGGTCTTGTGGCCACTAAGGCAGATCGACACTCAACCTTTTCTGCGTTCGAAACCAGGCAGAACCCTATAATAGCTTTTTGTTCACAATGTTTTGTTTTTAATTATTATCTTTTTTTGACCTTTCTTAAACGTCGTTCTTTAAAGAAAAGTCAAAAAAAAGATAATATAAGTCGGGAATTATATTTTTAAATGGGCAGTTTGTATGGAAATGAAACAAAATCATTGCAAGTTACTAAAATGTTAATTTTTTCACTAAAACATACTTAAGTAAGATAAAGTAAATAAATGCTCATAGTTCAAAATTTATATACATTTTATTATCATTTATCATATTCAAACCTAACCATTTATAAATATTTTAAAAAAGGTATATTGGCATACCTTTTTTAAAATATTTTTATGCTTGGAAGTTTTTATCAAGAAAAATTAACTAATTTGTTAAATATTTTACAGATATATAGCTATAAATGTAGTGAATCAACATGTTATTTAAATAGAAAATGCATTTCCATTTATAACAATAACATCAACACAGAATCTGCAACATTTTGACGGTTTAGCATTCATTCAATTGAGCATTTACTTACATAGGATTTTTAAATATACTTATAAGTAGATTGGTTGTTCTATCTCACGATGACGGGTTACGTGACTTTTATGCCGCCGAAATAAGATTAATTTTGCTACGATTCACCCGTCATCGTGAGATAGAACAACTTTAGCGCACTGTCTCCTTCTATAACTTGCTGTAAGCGGCTACGCATACCGCACACCATGTTCCAACACAAATCTATTCCTCTCATGTGCTCACAAAGATCACGACATTTTCTTCCCAATTGGAATTGAAAAAAAATTGAAATATGGGGGCAAAACGGACCCTTTCTTGGCGGTCATTTCTGTGCCGGTTTATACAATTGCTTGAAACAATGGCCTGGTGGCGTTCGGATTTGGGACTATACATCATGAGTTTTTTGCCTGGACGATTTCGCTGAATATTTTCAGTGTCTCCAACGTCTTAGCCGTATTTTTCTAAAAAAAAAAAATATATATCATTTTTGGAAATGTGTAGAATATGTATGGGTAAATAAGGAGTGGGTGTGTATGACGAAGGTCTATACACTTTGTTCAAGTGCACGATGATTGTTCTATACACTTGATATGATGGAAACCCGGGGATAATGAAATAAACCGCCCGTGTTGAGTGTGGTAAAATCACTGATTTATTTTACTTAGCAGGTGAACTAAAATGATTGCGCGTATGCAAACGCTGATGTAGCTTAACCTACTTAATATTATGAAATGTGCGGGTTCACCGTACAGGGTGTAATGGGAAAATAGCCAAATACACGATCACTAGGTTGTAAGAAATACTTATCAAACGTCTTTAAAAAATCTGTTAGTCTTTACTTAGTAAATTTTAAAGAGTTTAATGAAATAGGTATTAAAGCACTTACCGCTATATTAAGTCTACGACCAATCTCTCCGATTCCAACATTCTGCTCATGTATAAATATTATTTTATATTTTGTAAAGTCACACGCGACATGACGGTTTGATAACACCAAATTTATTAGTCTTTCTTCACCAAATTTAGTTAGACTTTTTACGATTTACGATGTTTGTGCGCAGTCGCTGCTATTAGGCGTAGGTAGACTGACTTTTGTCACTTAGATCAATTTAATATCCATCTACCCCACGAAGTAAACATATTTAACTTCAAATCTACTCATCTGTGGAAAAAAAGTATTTTTTTGTTTACCCACATGTTTACAAGATAAGTTTTAGGCAAAATAATATTAGTTGTTCTAAAGCAAGAAATATTGTAGAAATCATAAATGAAAACAAATTAAATAAGAAATTGATAATAGGTGGAGTGTGTTTCCAAACCCACAATGTTGTGAGCACTCGAAATTAAAGATTAGCTAGTAATTATAGCCCTGTCACTTAAAAGCCTTTCAACTTTAACGTCAACAAGATAATGATTAAAATGGCTTAACAAGATATGTCCGTTGGTCAGACAATATTGGGTAGGTCAGTCCATTTTCAACTTTAAAGACAAATGCACAATGATTAAAATTGCTTAACAAGTTATGCCGGTGGGTTAGACAATTTTGGGTGGGTTATACAATTTTGGCCAGGGACTGTGCCACTCATTACTTGAATAAACTATAGCCAATAGATTAAAGATTAATTTATCTATACCAATCACTACGAAGGCAATGCTTGTGCAGACCTTAATTTTTCCTATCATCGATTATGGTGATGTGTGCTACTACGACCTGAATGCAGATCTTCTCAACAAACTTGACCGCCTTCTAAATTACTGCATTCGATTTGTTTTCAATTTGCGTAAATATGATCATGTCTCTGCGCATCGATCACTTCTAAAGTGGTTGCCCATACGCCAGCGCAGAGAGCAAAGGGCACTAACTACCTTGTTCTCATTTCTCGACTCTTCCAATTTCCCTAGTTATCTGTCCCCTTATTTTCAATACATTTGCGGCAACCACAGTAAAAATCTACGGTCATCACATAACCGCCTTCTTCAATGTCCCACTCACCGCACTGGCTTCATTCATCATTCCTTCTTTGTTCAGTCTATTTCTCTGTGGAATGCGCTCCCCCAGGAAATCAGGATGGCAACCAACCGGTTAACCTTCAAAGTTAAAGTTCGCGAGCATATCCGTAAGAAGTTGGCAGTAGTATCGTAACAGCGCTAATGTTTTTCAATTAATTATCTATTACTACTAATGTTTAAGTATATATGTATTTAGTTTATTGTTTTGAATATATATGGTATAATTATATTGTATTTATAGTTTATAGGTATATTTAAATAATCGATATAACTTTCAATATTGCACCTACCACTGTTTATCTCTCCATCACCCAAAGGTCGACTGGTAGAAAATGCCTAAGGCATTAAGTCCGCCTCTGTACTTGTGTGTGCATGAAGTATTAAATAAATAAATAAATAATATCAAAATAGCAACGTTTTATTGAATGCATGTGAAAGTATATACGGCACCAATAACAAAAAAATCTATATTTTTTTTGATTTTTGTCTGTCTGTCTATCTGTTTGTTCCGGGTAGTATCCAAAATGGCTGGACCGATTTTGACAATACTAGTAGATAGCTGATGTTATTAAGAGTACAATAGACTAATTTTATTATTGAAAAAGAATTAGGGTTCCGAGTAAAAAAATAAAACACTTAATATTTTTTTAGTTTTACGGATTTGACGCGGACGAAGTCGTTCGTTCGAATTTAATTTGTTACTACTTAGCGTTTATATTATCTTTTTTGCAGTTAATAGCAGAGTTACACTTCTTCGTCTTGTATATTATGGTGATAAAGGGCTTGATATATGAAATTATTTTGAGCTCATAATGTGAAAAGTTTAATATTGCGATGAATGATGTTTGTTTAGTACAGGCCTTTGAATCACAAAGCCAAGAGGCGAACACTGCGGCCCATAGGAGTGCTGCGACTCCTGGATCCTATCAGGTCTATAGCCGCGAAACCACGGTACGTAGCAGCGGTCGCTAGGTGTATGTTCTTTAGAGGTAGATACTGGTTCCTGTCTGACAGGTGGGAAGTGGGACAAGTACACGAATTACTCACCTTGCTTCGAGTCGTTCTATCCGTGGGTGTGGTCGGGTGGTGAGGGGTTATTGGTAGGAAGATATATATAGTAAAGGTGGAAGGGACAAAAAACGTGTTCTGAGCCGGGCTCCGGCTGCCAGCAGACACCGACACGTCCCCGACACCAAAATACCTCGCTGCGCGCAAAATACACCCAAATACCAATGTCTGGGCGAAGCACAATACCACCCACGAATGGCGACCGTCATTTCGAATAACGATGGATGGATTATCTAGCGATAACAAAGAAATCCAAGCCAGACCACACCGTATCACGTCTAGCCATGTCGGTTACAATTTTCAACTGTCAACTCCTCCAAAGCTGTTAATCTCAATGACAGCAAACTGACACAGTGTTGCAACAAAATAACAATAAGAGGAACGAAAGGTTTTCGTTCTGAACAATGTTCAAACCCACGCAAAATTTCGTCGATATATCATTATATATTTCAGACAAAAGAGTCCACTGCTGCTCCAGATCCAGCGGATTCCCGAAATCTTAACTTTTCGGCTCGATCGAACATCCGTGCTGTGAGCATCGATATGTTTCATTGAAATTTTCAATGCTACAAAAGTAGTATATATCGCTCGTGTGCCAATAAAGTACATATCGTGGTCGTGCCATAAAATAAGTTGGTTGTATTAATATTGCAGACGCAGAGAGAAAAATTTGTAAGAATGTAAAACGGCTACATCGAGCGGCTTTCTACAAAATTAATGCCTGTGGAATGTTCTACGTTGATGCTTCTTTGCCATTGAAAATTATGGTTTCAGTAACTCACTATACTATTGTTATTCTGCAGTTCGCATTTTTATAGGCAGTGTATAGTTCGAAAGTTTTGATGATGAATAAAGTATTAGCTCTATTTTATCGACTATAATTGCAGAAAAAGGGACCAGATACGACCATTTTCACTTTATTCAGACAATCAATCAGCTATAATGATCTTCAATTCAAAACATTATGAACTTTTGACAATCATTATCGTTGTACTTTGGATGACATTTTTTTTTATAAAGCTAATTTACTTAGTAACTAATAACAAAGTAACTTTACCGCGGTTTCGCTCGTGCTCAGACGGAAATTAATAAACTTAAATGATAATTATCATTTAAGTATATTAATCTGTAGACCAAATGTCAAATGCCATCCATATTCTATTCGTAATTTTCTTTAGGTTACATTATACATTATGTTATGGCTTACATTTGTGTGCGCACAGTCTTGGCACGATGAAGTCTGTGAGACGCAAAAACCATATAAGCAAAATAAAAACTTATCATGTCACTATTTTGACAGATAACATAGTAGATAGAGATGTTCAGTCGATGCTTCGACCTCTAAACTTCATGCAAAATATTCTGTGCTATCCTAAATACCGCGTTAATAATAACTGCATATATCCAAACAGCCCTGTTACAAAATTGGTGTCATTGTGTGTCACGCTACTGTCATTTATTTTATACATCCATCGTACATACGAGCTGCATTTTTCCGAATGTATAAGAAGTCATTTAAATATGCAGTACATTAACTCCGTCATTGACTTGTTTTTGTACTTTTTCGAATTTGTCATTAATTATATTATCAATGTGTGGCAAACTAAACAAAATATATCGTTTGTCTTGAAAATTCAAAACGTTCACAGGTTTCTTAGTGAAAAGACATTTGTTAAGAGCTTTGTCATTTGGAATTGGATCGGTGTCTCCATAATTCCCAGTATTTTAATTTCTCTTAACATTTTTTTTATTGTTGAATATGAACTCTCCTTTACCGATTTATTGTATTGGATTTCTATTGCATGTTTTGATTTAAACATTGCTTATGCTATAAGACTTTTAAAACTGTTAAGCAACAAAGTTAATTTATGGAACATTCGAGCTCAAAGAATGCAACGAATGAATGACACTGACAGTGAATCTTATTGCAGAAAAATGTTTGAAGCTTACGTTAATATTTTGGATTGTTATAAGATCTATAAGAACTCTTTTCAGCATACGGTATGTCTGATTATTCTTTAAGACGAAAGCTAGATGATTCGTCATCAATTAATAATATGATAACTGCATATTTTTTGTAGATCCTCTTTCAAGGCATTGACCTTTTCATACATTCTTTAATTAGATTGCAAAGTGCAATTGCAGTGTTAAAATTATCACATCAATGTGGTGATGCATATTTGTTTGTGAGTATTTCTTACGTACCTAGGTAGTAATAAATTTATATAAAGTCATATTCTCTCAAGTATGTGTTTAATCAATCTTCGTTGCAGTTTGCAGCACAGTATTTCTTTAGCATTTTGTATATTAGTGTGATAAAGAGTCTGGTATACGAAGTCTTTTTGAGCTTGTCCTGTGAAAATTTTTACATAGGAATGAATTCCGTTCAAACTTCTTGTGCGTTAATTTTGAATACTGAGTCTACAGGTAAATAATTTATCGAATTGGTGTTTATTCTTGATTAATTTGTAAAAGTGAAACAAAAAGTTCCAATTGAGGTTGTTTATAAATATTATTAAAATGTATTATTACAAATACAGTATTATTATTATTATAAATACAGTTGTTTAAGTTTTTTTTATTAACATTTCAGAAGCTGAGAAAAAAATGTGCAAGAATATAAAACGTCTACATCGAGCGACATTCGGCAAGTTGAATGTTTGTGGAATGTTCTACGTTGATGCTACCTTTCCCTTTAAAATGACAGTTTTAGTAACTAACTATACTGTCGTTCTTCTGCAGTTCGCATTTTTATAGAAATTATCTGTATGAAAATTTTGACGACGATTAAATAATATATTTCAAAAAAGTTTTTAAGCTGACATGGTCACAATCATTAGAATTAATATTTGTTTCGGGATATTTACCATGTATCATGGCGCATAAAACGGTGCCGAAATATTGAGCTCTCAACAAAAATCAAAATATACATGATAAATATCCCGAAACAAATATTAATTCTAATATTTCAAAAAACTTATTGATTTTATTTTACTTCGAACCTTCGTGTACTTTGTATCCATCAACCGTACCGTTGTACATATTTAAAATATGATTACTTAAGTCAGGTAAACATGAAACTAGCACGTGGATGTGAAGCTTTTAATCAGTATTAGTGATATTATAGACTGGTTATCATCAACCCGTACATTCTGGAATTACATAACGTACAATGGAGCGTCGAGAACGTTGTTTCTATCCGTTTCTGTGTTGCTACGTAGATAAAGACGTGCAGATGATGTTTTTTCCTTTGAATCTGATGCAAACTCTGTCGCTAAATCCCAAATATCGAATCCAAAATAATATTGTGAATCCAAACGATTTTAAAAGTAAAGTTACATCATTTTTTGGATTAGTCATATTCATGTCATTGAATATGTACCGGATCAGTCCGATGCTGTTTGACGAGAATATGCAACGATACCAAACGGTCAATTTTCTCTACTTCGCAACTTATTTTGATACCCTCTTCTACGCTTCTGGTTACCTCATGAACTATATCCTCCATTTAGTTCATTCAAATGACAACATCAAATTCATTTTGACTTTCCAAGAAGTTCATAGGTTTATTCATAATTTTGTCGGTACCAAGATGGTTATTTGGAGAAATTGGTTCAATGTCATGACACTCTTTGTATTCCATGTCATGACATGTAGTTATGTGTACATTGTTTATTTGCAACCCCCTTGGTATGTTATGCTTTACGTTTTGGTTTTGTTAACTATCGATTGTAATGTAGTTTATGCTATTAGCTTGATTAAGTTGCTAACTGAGAAGGCTGTACATTGGAATACAAAGGTTTTAATTTCTTTGAGTAATGGGAGCCGTGTGATGAGTTGTAGTACAATGGGTCATGCTTATGTACAAATATTGGAATGCTACAAAATTTACAAAAAAGTTTTTCAATTACCCGTAAGTATGATACAATTGATTGTACCTATTTTGTTTAAAACATGCCTTTTTATTAGTAAAATAATGAATAGTTTAAATTTTCAGGTTTTATTTCACACAGCTGAAACTTTTTTCCTCGGCTTGATAAAAGTACAAGTACTGATTGAATTTTTTCATTTCTATTCTAGAAAGCCGGAGTGTGTGAGTACTTCATTTCTTTTCTTACATTTTCTTTAAATCTGAGCTTATATTCATTTTAACACAACAGCGACCGCGTAGAGAAAGTCGCAGCTTTGGAATCAGATGGATGTCCTGAGGAGGACATTGAGAGTCCGCTAGATGTAACCAGTAATGCATCGGTCGATATATTGAAGCTTGGGGGAAGATTATGTTCAGCAGTGGCAATTTTTTTGCTGATGATGATGCGTTTAAATATAAATAAATTATTTACATTGCAGGGGTTTAGCATCGTGCAGGGATTACTGTACGTATTTATGATAAAATGCTTGTTGATACAAATCATACTCTGCTACTACACTCACGCGTTTTATGATGCTATGAAGATCTCACAAGATTCATGCGTGCTTGTTTTAAAATCGAATTGTTCAGGTAATAAATATTTATTTTCATACAACTGCCTCTTTAGTGTAGTGGTCTCAAACGCTACTGCCGAGCATGAGGTCCTGGTTTGATTCCCGAGTTGGGCAATGTTATTTGGTTTTTCCTTCCTTTTCTCATTACAGCCCAGATTCTAGATTTTTGTCCGGTTGTTGGAAATAGTCTCAGCTCAGCTCAAGCAGCCCAGTCGAAATCAACATTAAAATTGCCGAGCTTGATGTAGTTTTGCATTTTTAGTGTATTGTTTGGACCAGTTAGAGTAGTGTTAAACCAAATTTGAAATTTGTGTTTGTCTGTCTGTGTCACCAGGCTGTATCTCATGAACCGTGATAGCTAGACAATTAAAATTTTCATAGTTCATGTAATTCTATTTCCGCTATAACAACAAATACTAAAAAAAGAATAAAATTCGAGTAAAACAAATACTAAGAAAAGAGTCCGACTCGCACTTGGCCGGTTTTTTAAAGTTCATTAAATTTGCAACAATTTAAGCCCAATCGCAGCTCTATAGACCTTATAGGGACCAAGATATGGTCCTTCGAAGATTTACAAGATTTCCAAGCGTTCCACACCTACTACTAAGCGCAAAAGTGGCTGGGGGTAGAGAAGAACCCCATCGAGAGAGGTTGAGTTATGAGCTCCTGCGATCTAGCCCCACCACACCTTCTCAAAATCATAACCTGCATAAGAAGGTATACAAAAAAAAAGGGGGGCATGTACTTGCCTGACAAGCGTACGACGTGCACGCACTGATATTTTTTTTAAAGTAAATTAAATTTTCAACAATGTAAGCCAACCCCTAATTCATAAACCCTTTATGAATCAAGCTATTTTATTTTCTTTTATTAAAGTTTTGAACAAAATTTATTCACTAACAAGACTAAAAGAAAAAACTAAAAGAAGTTATAAAGGATTTTTGAAGAATTGAGACAAAGCTTTCTCAATACCTATTTGTATAAACAAAGTAGACATCATGTAAAATGGCATTTCAGCCCAGCTCTCAGGCAAGTATAGAACGGATGAATGCCCCATTCATCCGTTCTTACATTTACACGATATGATTTGGAGAAGGCGTCGTAGATTAGTCCTTAATGGATTTATATAGCTGCGGTTGGGCTTAAATCGTTGCAAATCTAATTATCTTTAAAATGCTTGATGAAAAACGCATGGCTTATGACTTGACGAGGAAAACGTGAAAAAAAATACCAAAATTACGCAGTTTATTCCTGGAAAGACGTGTGCTCGCAACGCAGAGCACACCTTATTCAAAGTTGCAAATTTGGCCTTACTAGCCCATACAACTACTGAAAATGCAGAACTACATCAAGTTTTGCGATTTTTGTCTTTAAGTGTCAATTTCTACTGGGCTACTATTACACGATTTATTTCATGGGGCATAATTGGCGAAATGTGGGTGAACTATAAGTATGCCTTTGCAACCCTTAGCCAAGTACAGACCTGTTAATGTCATGTTATTTGCAATGAATATTACGCTGTCTAGAGGCACTGTCTGAGTCATTGTTTGCATTTACAGATGAAGAAAGAAAACTTTGCAAGAATATCCAGCGTTTGCACCAAACATCATACAGCAAAATGAGTGCCTGTGGCCTGTTCTTCATAGACATAAGTCAGCCACTAAAGGTGATAGCACTTCTTACAAACTACACTGTTGTATTGTTGCAATTTGCATTACTGTAATATGAGTTGTAATAAAGAATTGTGATTGTTTTAATTTTGTTTTATTCTTATAGAGCCTGATAAGTGTATAGTAAAATATAGCAGTTGTCAATCAATCAACCTGCGAAGGCTTTTCCCATATTTTGTCAAACATCTACACAGCCGAGACGAAGAACAGCTTACTTTTGTAGGTATTGAGAAGTCTTGCTGTGTCAGTCTGTGTATTGGTGACCATCTGTACATACAGATGGTCACCAATACACAGACTGACCTCAAAAAGAGTTGCTTAAGCTTAAAGATCGACCCATGATGCTATAATTGAATATAGTCGTTGCCTCCCTCTCTTTGCCTAGACCTATCCCATTTCATTTGGAGTCATTTTCACCATCTTCATTTTTTTTAAACTGGCCCACCCTGTGAATTTATTCCTGTGTCATGGGTGCTGTCAGCGCCACATTAAATATAGACCACCGCTACAAGTGTGCGAGTGGAAGGGGCTGCCGGCACCGCGACACAGTCATGCTTGACCAATACTGACGGGATAATTTCATCAAGGACCGACACCTCCACCAATTCTTTCCATCCGTTTGCGTGCGGCTGGCCAGCTGCAAAAACCGCAGAGAGCGAAGGCCGTCAGAGTCATCAGCGGGTATCGCACGATCTCCTATGAGGTGGCTTGTGTTCTGGCCGGTTCCCCGCCCTGGGATGCCTAAAATGGCGTTGTAAACTATTCAAAGTGATGAAGCCGTCCCGAATTTGATACTTAGATAAGATGTACAAAGCTTGCATGAAATCAAAAGGTTTTAGTTCCGTTAATGTATCTTTTTCTATCACAGTTATACGACGTATTTCGTTATTTTCACTACTAGGTAAATTTTCTACTACAGCAGACATATTTTTTGTGCTGTCTTACGAAGGCATGTTTCTTACGATACCTATAGGTACAATTACTTTGAATGAAACCGGCCTATGACAACCGATATAGTTATTTATGCTACAAGTGCGGGAAGTATGTGATTTCCGATGAGTGCTATTTTTATTCACGAGCGAGCGAAGCGAGTGAGTGGATAAATCGAGACGAGTCGGAAATCATCTTACGCACGTGTATCATACAACATTTTACTATGCATTGTGCGAGGAAATAAAAAAATATATCTGAACCAAGCAAGAAATTAATAAAATGGCGCTTATTCAAAGGCGCTCAGCATATCCACAGATTAACTAATAAAAGCTGTCACGTCGTAACGCAAAAAGGCACGAGCAAAATATTCATTCTGCCAAACATTATTTAATGAATACTTATTTAAAATTAATTTATTGATCAAAATCTAAATCTAGAGTAATAAAAACGCCTTAAATGAAGTATTAGTTTTGTTTTACCTTTTATATGAATGATAATATGTACTTAACAAATTTTTAAAACTTTTCTCAAATAATAAAAACTCTATGCGGCGGGCTGACGTTGGAGTTAAAAATTAAAAAAGTACAGGAAAGTAAAAAGCACTAGTAAAAAAAAGTGACACTTTCCGCACAGTTTGGCTGCTTGGAAAACGCTCTTTTCGAGGACATGCATTGTAAAATTATTTAAAGGTCTGGGATATTAAATTATGCTAATGCCACTTGCTGATGACATGTGCAGTCGTGTTATGTTAGTTGACTACAAGTGGTTTTTATTGATGTGAGTAATGAAAGTGTATTGAATATTATATATACATACACATAATGAATGTATGGTCATTTTATTTTATTTTATTTTATTTATTTGGGACAAAAAACAGTTATACAGTACAGCAATAGAAAAAGTAGTTACAATACAGTCGAGAAAACGTATAACCCACACTATTGTCCACGAAGTGACATCGGAGTATGACAACGAACACATGTTAAATGAGTAATAAAAAAAAAAAGAAATATTTAGCAGTATAACACTGCATACACGAATCGAAGGAAGCGGATGACAAGAGCCTACATTTTATGGGCGACTTGCAAGAAATTGAGAAACCATTATTTCTGAAAATTTTCAAATTTTTTCTGAACCATTTCTAGTGTGTGCTTATATTTATCATAATACGGGCACCAGATGGGTACCGCGTATTCCAATTGTGAACGGACTAGTGTTTTATATAAGAAGAGAAAAGTAGAAGGCTTTTTGAAGTTATTACAAGACCGCATGACGACCATACATCTGAAAGGCTTTGTTAATTATGTTATGGATATGGGTGTCTAGGTGTAATTTGCAATCAAGCAGTACGCCAAGATCACGTGTGCACTCAGTTTTTTTCAATCGTATATCGTTCAAGGTATAAGGGAAGTTGATAGTATTTTTGTTTTTGGTAAAAGAAATGAAGTGACATTTTGGAAGACTAAGATGAAGTTTATTAACCAGACAGTATTGTGAAAGCCTGCATAAGTCCTCTTGTAGTAGCAAACAGTCCCGAGAGTTTGCACAAGCCTTATAGATTTTAATGTCATCAGCGTACATTAAAAATTCAGAGTTGACTATACAGGATTTTATATCTATATCTATACTATACTATATACTATACTATATTACTATTTACTATATTTTACTATATAATATTATAAAGAGGTAAAATTTGTAAGTTTGTATGTAGGGGGTAATCTCTGGAACTAATGAACCAATTCTAAAAATTTTTTCACTGGTAGAAAGCTACATTATTCCTGAGTGCTATAGGCTATATAACATCACGCTACCACCAATAGGAGCGGAGCATAAATGAAAAATGTTGCAAAAACGGGAAAGAATATTAGGTGTAGGGTAGGGTAGGTACGTAGCCAGTTGACGGGAGCGAAGCCGCGTGGGACAGCTAGTCGTTTATAAATAAGATAAAAAGCAATGGGCCCAAGACTGATCCTTGGGGCACACCTGATTTGACAACCACATAATCAGACTCGAATCCATTAATAACAACCTTTTGTGTCCTATTAAATATATATGAAGCAAACCATCTGAGTAAATTGCCTCTTATGCCATTGAAAGCAATTTTATCGAGAAGCAATTTATGGTCCACCTTGTCAAAAGCTTTCCGAAAATCAGTGTACACAGCATCAACCTGCATGCGCATGTCCATGTTTTGAAATAAAAATTGAGTGAAAATGATTAAGTTTGTGGTGGTAGTTTTGGATTTAACGAAACCATGTTGCTCGGGTATAATTAGGTGATTTAACTGCGCAAATAAGTGGCCGTGCACTAGACCCTCAAAGAGCTTAGACAAGGTGGACAAGATAGATATGGGTCGATAATTCTCAACGTTACCTTTGTCATCACTTTTGTGAATGGGAGTAATGAACGCCCTCTTCCAAACACAAGGGAAAATCCCTTCCCTGAGACATTTATTAAATAGTATGTGTAACGGTACACAGATGGTTTGTGCAGTGTTCTTAAAGAAATAAGGGGGCAGGCCATCCGGTCCAGCTCCCTTAGTTATGTCTAATGAAGTGAGTGCCTTAAGTATGACACTCTTTTCGAGGTAGATATCCGGAATGCATACAGAATTCTCGTCAAGAGTTTCTGGGGGTGTCCAGGTTTTAGGGTCAAAAGTTGAGGACTCGTATACCGAGTTAAAGAAGGAAGAAAACAGTGAACATATTTCAGCGGGGCAGTTGGATGATTTATTTTTGTACTGCATGTTAGCTGGGATTCCAGAAGCTTTCTTTCGGTTAGAGATGTACGACCTGAAGTGCTTGACATTAACAGGTATGCTATCTTCAACAGTTTGCATATACTTATTGTAACACTGTTCACAAAGTAGTTTGAAACGTTTACGCTGAATAGAGAACTTTTCATAATCAGATAAGTTACGCAGTTTTTTCCATCTTATCCACGCGCGTTCTTTATTTTTGAAAGTTTTTATTAGGGAAGCGCTAAACCAAACGGGAAAGGAGGTTGATTTTTGACGTGACAATGGAACATGTAGCCTGACGGTTCCATATACATAGTCATAAAAAGCATCTACGGCCTGTTCACTGGATAGATTAAGAAACAGTTCGTCCCAGTTCATTTTATTTAGTTCTACATTAATTTCTTGATAACTAGCTTTAAAGAAGTTGTATTTTATTGTTGAATGACGCTTCATGGGTGTGAGTGAAGATAACAGGGTAGTTAATACAGAAAATGGAGGGTGGTGGCTGTCAGGCTGCATCAGTAAAATGCCGGACTGTATCTGACATTCAGTGTTGCTAATGAATAAGTCCAGAACACGACCCAAATTATTTTTTATTGTATTGTATTGAGAAGCGTTCGTAATAGCCATCAAATCCAATAAAGATCGACCCACATTATTTAGTGACTGGGTACTCACATGACTTGTACTGCCTGACCATTCAATGACGGGCAGATTGTAATCACCGGCTATAAAAAATGATTCAATACAGGGAGCCGTAAGAATATTTTCTAATGTGGATAGATGTGACAAGTAAACATCTTCTTGTGTGCGTGGAGGTATATAGGCAGCGCTAATGACGTGGTGTGTGTTGGAGCGCGACGCAGGCACTTGGATCATAACGTGCTCAATGCCAGTGGGAGAGGGACACGTTAATAGCCTCACAGGCCGAAGCCCGCGCAGTACGGCTATCAGAACACCCCCGCCCTCGCGCTTGTTTGTAGCAATGCGGTCACGATCGTCTCTAAAAACTAAGTAGCGGTCATCAATTAATTCTTTGTCCATTATATTAGGTGTTAGCCATGTCTCAGATAATATGATCACGTCAAACGATAAAGAAAGAATGCCGGTATAAAGTGTGTGCAATTTAGTGCGGATCCCTCTACAGTTCTGATAAAAGAATGATTTGAATTATTGTTACTAAGCATTGCGTGTAATCATTAAGTAAAAAAGGAGTATACAACAAAAAAATAAATAAAAAGTAAAGCAGAAATTTTTATATTCGGGTATATTTAAAAACTTGGATTCTGTTCGTAGTGGGTAGTGGTCTGAAGTTAAGTTACATAGAAGTACATGGTTATGAGTACCAACAACAGCTAATGAGCGAGTTTTAAATAACAGGTTCTGTAGACAAATTACTGATATGTGCGGCATACAATCTAGGGCAGTATCGTTTACGTACGTATAACAACAAAGGCGAGAAACATTACAAAACAATGATATAAAACCGATCTTCGAGACTATAACAATTAGGGCACACGGAAGGCGTACAATAATAGTATTATTACATAGAAATTTCTTTTTACAATAAATCTGTGTAAACCTTTGTTTAAAATCGATATCTATGCAAACATAAAATAAAACTAATCTATACATTCTGACGATTACACTGCGCAATCTTGCTGACATCGTTTTGACAGCGTACAGCAAATGTTTTAGAGCTGTCGGTAGCTTTAACAAGTACAGTAGCGTTTCTAATCCAGACATACTTAACGTCCTAGCCATCTCACGACATATACGAAATAAGTTTTTGTTATGAAGAGTGAGATGCTCGTTAATATACATTTTACAGGGGTTACCTGACAAACCGACTAGATCAGACGTAACATTATTAGACATACGATAGGCGCTTAAAACATTATCGCGAAGGGTGCGTGAAGCTAATTTCACGATTATGTTCTTAGGTTTGTTACTTTCCTGAGTACGTGCGTGGGGGACACGGTGAACGGCTAGTACATCTTGACGGGGAATAGAGCACTTGATGGTAGCACCAATCCTTTCAACGAGCCCAAGAAGGTCTTCATCACGTTTCTCAGGCAGGTTGCATATCTCAATGTTATTGAGTCGGGCTTGCTGTTCCATCGACTCAATTTTTAGTTCCAGTCCGGATAGTTTGTCATTCATGTCGCTGTCCAATGAACGAGACGACAGCTGTAGTTCTTCGACTTTTCTCTCGAGGTTGGTTAAGCAATTTTTGTAGACTTGATTTTCCTTCTTCAAATTATCCATCTGCTGTCTCATCTCCTCAAACTTGCTGCTCATGAAATCCACCGAATCCCGAATCTCCTGGTTAATGATCTGTATGGAGGCATTTTGTGTTTTCAGGTACTTGATCTCAACAACAAGTGTCTCCAGTGCCGAAGTTTTTTGCTCCATCAATTTATGCATATGCTCCTCTTGGTCTTGTTTCCAGGTTTTCAGCATGGATTTTAGCTCCAGATTATGTTCCACAAGCAACTTATTGGGTGAAAGGTCACAACGAGGTCGTTTATGACGTGACTTGGTTTTTACGTTGGCGTCATTGCTCAGAGCTTTTTGATTATCTGAATCAGACATTGATAGGTCGCTCTTCAGGCTATTATTCTTAGAGCCCGTTGGTGTAGGTGTACATTGCATTGCGACGCTGATGAGTACTTTTGAGACGATAATTATGTGGTATTGACAGAAGCACACCGGGGCACGACTGCACACATGCACACTCGCAGTTGTATCGGTGATTTGACAAGAACCGGCAAGTCACGATATAGAGATAGAAGCAGGATAGCAATTATGACGACCGTACTGTTTACGCGGAGGTGAAGGCGGCTTGCGGTCACTCGCGCGCGCACTTGTTGAATCGCGGGGCTCAAGCCGATGCAGAGAGAAATTATGCAAACACTATGAGCTTTGACTGACCACAAGGATTATAATTCCGAGTATAGTATTTATTTTAAGGCAGTAAAAACAATTTATAATTCTAACACACGTCCGCTCTCAAAGAGGGCACGAAGCCGAAAAAAAAAGTCATGTTTCATTAAATACAATGGGCTGTTGGTTACAATGGGCTTCTTGCAATATAGTTGACTGTACGTGTATGCAAACTGTAATGTAACCTTTTTTTGCACCAATAAACATTTATTATTATTATTTTATTATTATTAAATATCTTAATTCTAAGGACTATATATACTAATCTGAGTCTTTTGATCATAAAAACAACCGTGTCCGATACGAATGTCTTTGATTTGTACTTGTCAAAGTCAAAGCCAAAGTCAAAGCACTTTATTTCAAGTAGGCCAGTTACAGGCACTTTTGAATTGTCAAAAGACAATATAAAATATTGCAAAATTATGGTGCTACAGTCCCAGTCACAAGACATAATAACTGTGAAAGTACCGTAGATGCCCATTCCAAGGCGTAGATCTCTATGGAGAAGAACGGGCAAGAAACTCCATGGACACTCTTTTTCAATTAGGTAATTATTACAAATCATTTGTTACATCATTCATGTTGAGATTACACATTATGTGAGAACGATGTAGAAAGTTAAAAGTGTCCATAGTAAATATAAAAAGACAATTCAGAAATAAAATTAGAATCAATTAAAATAAACCATGGCAGCTAAGAGATGACCAGTCCCAACCGACAGCGCCCGTTCACGAACATGACACATGTATCAGCACCATTCAGCTCAACCATTTTGAAGGGAGCTAAATGATCCGACACACGCGCCACCATCGGCGAGACATTTGAGTGGGCATGACATACTCTCAACCACCGGAGTCATTCAAGTCAATAGAAGACGTAGGTATCTAGACAATGATAGCTCTGAAGTACATGGTACTCACACAATGCTGGCTATGCTGCTATATAATACTAGAAAGATTAACTCTATATACTGCAAAGATAGTAGCAATCTTCATCAGCTCCGACAATAACAGTAAACGATACCTACGAAAGTCTTACCAAAAAATAAAATTTAAAAAATACATTGTCTTGAGTTCAACACAGCGACCAACTATGCTTATCATCTAAATAATCATTAATAGAATAGTATGCCTTAGAACAGAGATTAGCTTTTACCTTTTCTATAAATGCGTTAAATGGCAAATCTAGAAAAGAAGACGGTAACTTGTTGTAAAAAGTTATACCAACCCCAACGAATGAACTATGCACCTTATGAAGTCGATGAAAGGGAGCTCGTAATTTGTCCTTATTTCTGGTGTTAAAGTTGTGAATATCACTATTGTTACTGTACAAATGAATGTTCTGCCTAATATATAAAATGTTGGCGAATATGTACTGTGAAGCCGCTGTGAGAATACCAATCTCTTTAAAAAATCTCTTAGAGAAACACGCGCACCTAATTGGTAAATGGCACGAACAGCTCGTTTTTGAAGCACAAATATATTTTGAAATATATTTTGAATATCAGCGGCTCTGCCCCACAGTAGAATACCGTAGGACATGATACTGTGAAAATAACTAAAGTAGACCAACCTTGCTGTATCAACGTCAGTGTATTGTCTAACCTTTCTGACGGCGTAGGCGGCCGAGCTAAGCCTACCCGCTAGGCTTGATATATGTGGCCCCCATTGAATTTTTGAGTCTACTGTTATACCCAGAAACACAGCTGAATCAACAGTTTCGAGCTTCTCATTGCCGAGCACAATGTTGGGACCCAGATTTCTAACATTGGGCAAAGCGAACTTTATGCATTTAGTCTTCTTGGCATGAAGATCAAGATTATTTGTTGTGAACCAATCTGTGACCATTGATAGTGTGTTATTCACGTCATCAAAAACTTGTCTATTCCTATCTACTTTAAAGATCAGAGAAGTATCATCTGCAAACAGTACAACGTCGCAAATATCCTTTAAATAGAATGGCAGATCGTTAATATAAACCAGGAATAAAAACGGACCCAGTATTGAGCCTTGAGGTACACCCAGCTCAACAGGTAACCTGGAAGATTTAGCGCCATTAACGTCTACGCATTGGTATCTATTAAGTAAATATGACTCAATTACATTTAGGGCTTCGTTTTGAACACCGTAATGACGTAGTTTACGCAAAAGCGTATCATGGTGAACGCAATCGAAGGCTTTAGAAAGATCGCAGAAAACACCAATTGCATTTCGCGACTTCTCCCATGCGACAAATATGTGTTTCAACAAAGCAACACCCGCATCTGTAGTCGAGCGACCCTTCGTAAACCCATATTGGTCATTGTGAAGGAGGCTATGTAAGTTAAAATGTCTGAGTAACTGCCTAAGAATTAACTTTTCAAATATTTTGCTGAATGCAGGCAAAATAGAGATTGGTCTGAAATTACCAATATCATTTTTGCTACCGGATTTAAATAGAGGGATGACTTTACTGCTCTTCATGAGATCAGGAAAAGTACCCAAATCAATGCATTTGTTAAACGTAACAGCAAGATAGGGGGCCACAATGTCTATTATATTGCCCAAAAGTTTGGTAGATATGCCCCAGTAATCACCCGTGTTTTTAGATTTAAGAAAATTAAAAACATTAACTACATCACGAGGCGCTACATGCTCGAATCTCAATACATAACTACATTTAGGGACGCTACTATGCAATAGATTTTCAGCCTTAGACGGCGACGAACTTAAGGAGCAAGTCGTCGTTGCAGGTATGCTCGTAAAAAACTCATTAAACGCCTCAGCTACGTCAGCTGGTTTATTAACTAATTTGTTATCAACCATGATCTCGAGTTGATTTTCTTTTTTAACCGATTTACCCGTTTCGTTGTTTATGATTTTCCAAGTGGCTTTTACTTTGTTATTAGAATTTTTAATAGTCTCACTTAGAAATTTTGATTTTGCAACAAGACAAATCTTTTTAAATAATTTTGAATAATTTTTAACATATTCTAAAAAAATGTTATCAAACTTGTACTGTCTCAGACCATACAACTCATACAATCTCGCTCGGCTTTTATAAATGCCTTCATATTCATATTCATATTAAATTTATTGCAACCATAATGTACATACAGGTGGTAAATATGACGGTGACGAGAACTTAGATGTTGCTAAAGGGCCGGGCTCTGACGGTATACCTCCACTGTTTTTTAGGGAGTGTGCTGATGTTTTATCTAAACCATTGAGCATAATTTACAACCGATCGTTATCTGAAGGAGTTTTTCCGGGGATCTGGAAGGAGGCCATAGTAATACCAATTCCAAAATCGGGGGATAAGACTGATGTACGCAATTATAGGCCTATTAGTATATTGCCTACGTTGGCTAAGGTTTTCGAGTCTCTTTTGTGTCCTATCATGAATTGGCATATCAGGGGTTCTATTACGGAACATCAACATGGCTTCTTTAGAGATCGATCAACAGCCACAAACTTGGTCAGCTTTGTCGAACGAACCCTAGCTTTCATGAGTGACGGCAATGAAGTTGACGCAATCTATAGTGACTTCAGCAAGGCTTTTGACAAGGTTGACCATAGCATTTTACTACAAAAGCTCAAAATCACTTTCGGTGTTCATGGGTCACTTCTAAAATGGTTCCAGTCTTACTTGGTTGGCCGAACAGCAAGGGTAGTAGTCAATGGATATTCATCCAGTACCTTCACGCCCACGTCTGGTGTACCACAGGGGACACATCTTGGCCCAATATTATTTATAATGTTTGTTGATGACATTAAATATTGTATACAAAACTCTCACTTTGAAATGTATGCCGACGATTTGAAATGTTATAGGGTTGTAACGACAAGGAATGATGAAACTCTTCTGCAAAGGGATATTGACAGGCTCTGCGAGTGGTGTGAGAAGAACAACATGCAGGTTAATATTAGTAAATGTTATCATATCAAATTTTCTCGTAAAAAACATAAATTTAATTCTACATACATGATGAGGAATCAAATTTTAAGTAAAGTGTCTGAAGTTAGAGATCTGGGCATCATTATCGACTCTGAAATGAAATTTCAAACACACACCGAAACCGTAATTAATAAAAGCAATAGAATGCTAGCATTTTTGAACCGTAACACAAGACAATTTAGTAATTTGACAGCACTGAAAGTTTTGTTTTCTGCATTAGTTCGCAGTCGTATAGAATACTGCTCCATCGTCTGGTACCCGGTGCATAGTATCCACATTCAACGCATCGAAAGAGTTCAAATAAAATTTATAAAGAGACTCTCTTATAAGGCAGGTATAAGAAATACAGTAAAAAAATATGAAGATAGACTAAGCTATTTTAAAATGAAATCTTTACACTGGCGTCGAGATTTCGCTGGTCTAATTTTCTTATTCAAGATATTAAATCAAGGAGTGGATTGCTCACAACTTCTAGCATCAATTAATATAAATATGCCCCGGTCATCAGCAAGACTGCATAATTATAGACCTTTTGCTCCTGGTAGTCGTAAAACCAAGTATGGGAGTAATGCCCCCCTTTCCTATATTCTCAGAAAATGTAACAACATTTTTCAAGATTTTGACTTCGACATATTTTCAGGCAGTATCACGAAGTTTAAAAGAGCTGTGCTCAATGGGATGTAATTCTTGCTCAGTAATGTTTCTGTTAACTTATTATTTTCTGTGTTATGTTATATGTTTTTTTTATAATGTCTTTAATTTGTTATTTAATGCTGTCTTATACAGTTTAATTTAATTTAAAATTCTATTTGATTGTAATCGTAATGGATTATTGATATTTATGATATTATTTAAATTATTATTATTATTGTTATCCACCATTGTATTCATTATTATTGTGTAGTGAGATCCAAATAAATTGCTGTGCTTACCTATAATTTAGATGCATGCAATGCTATTACATTTGTTATTGAGAATTTCTATGTCCTTGTGTGTATTTAGTTGGTTTGCCTAAATAAATAAATAAATAAATAAATATTAGTTACAGAAACAATTATGGACCCTGTCGGGCACAGCAACATTCTAGATACATTTAGTGTCTAGGAGAGAGGAATAGCTCTTAATATTTTTGTTTGTAATTAAAATTTCAGTTATCCATTTCTTATCTAGCTGCTTTTATTTGGTTTAACATACTAATATATGTGTGCCTTTTTTTGTTCATGTTAATTTATGAATTATTATTGCTTATTAATTTATTTGCTTAAATTTTTGTATCACAGTTAGTTTATTTGATATAAATTTTTGGATTCCAATTAGTTTGTTTATATTTAATAAAATTATCGAATTAAAAATTATATTCATTTTAATAAAATTAATACTTAGTATCTGATAACGATGTCCATATTATATTTTGAGTCAATTAATTCTTTATGTTATTTTACTAATCTAACTAATAATTGTTTTTATTTTTACTAAAACTAATAATTAATATGTCCATATTATATTTTGAGTCAATTAATGTCATTTACTTATCGAGTTATCAGTTATTTTTATTCATTATTGAATTTATCCGTCAGATATTCGTCAATAGTGTAATAGCTTTTATTAATTAAGAATTGTTTTAATTTATTTATAAATATATTGGTTTTATTTACTTGTTTTATGCTTTCCGGTAATTTATTATATATCTTTATCGACATAGCATACGGACTAGAAGAGTGCAATTTAAGACGGGAGGAGGGTAGATCTAGTCTGTTTTTGTGGCGCAACGAATAATTTGTTTGCATGTCTTCTCTTGTGTTGTATGACTCTGGGTGTTTCCGAACCAGTTTACATAATTATAAAATATAAATATTAACTAAAGTAAGGATTTTGTATTTCTGGAAGTAAGGCTTGCAACTATCTGTCTGATCTATGTTAGTAATTATACGAATCAGCTTTTTTTGCAGGATGAATAGAGTGGGGGCGTCCGTGCTATTTCCCCATAAGATTACGCCATAGCTTAACCAAGCGTGGGCATACGCGTAGTATGTTACTAATGCGGTTTGCAGGCTGGTGTTCTTTTTAATTTCGCGGAGGGCATATGAAAACTTTGAAATTTTAGATATAACTTTCTGTATGTGGGTTTTCCAGTTTATATGTGTGTCTATTGTTAAACCTAGGAGAGTGAAATCATTAACTACTTCTATTTTTTGTTGATTGTATGTAAAATTTAAATTGATTCGGTTTTTTTGCCGGGGGTGGAAGGTAATTAGTTTGGTTTTGGTGAAGTTGATTTCGAGATTATGTTCGCCCATCCAGTTTATTATTATATCAAGAATATTGGTCAATCTTTCGTTTATATTAGCGTTTGTTTGGCATGAGGTGATGATAGAAATGTCATCCGCAAACAGAACACATGGCCCGTCTATGGTTTTGGGGAGGTCGTTAATGTAGATGAGGAATAAGAGGCAGCCCACTACACTTCCCTGGGGAATGGAAGCGTGTATTAGTCTACCATTTGATCTTATAAGCTGTGTTTCGTTTGTTTTTTCATCATAATATTCAATCTCAACAAATTGCTCTCTGCCTTTTAAATATGATGCAAACCAGTCATGGGCTTGCCCACGTATTCCTATTCCATATAGCTTAGCTAGAAGTATTTCAAATTGCACCTTGTCGTAGGCCTTAGTCATATCGAGTAGTATTCCTACTGCGTATTGTTTATTATTTAAAATATTTAAAGCCTCTTGGATGTACTTATAAACAGCTAGCGTTGTAGATCTATTTTTGCGAAAACCGTTTTGGCTATCGTCGAATATTTTATACTTTTCACAAAAAGAGTAGACACGATCGCACATTGCTTTTTCAAAGACTTTAGATGCTGTGGGCAGGAGGGCAGGAGGGCCTTGTGTAGCCCATTGGTTGAAACCAGCGGAAGTCCCAGTAATGTTGATAGTTTTAGTTTTAAAAACGGATTTGTACTCATTTTGCACAACATCAAAAAGGGCCTCGTACATTTCATTTGGGTTCTCGTACTCTATTATTGACGGTATAACTTTAAGAGCTATATTATTTTTAAACTTACTGCAACGACTAACAGTATAAGGCCTGCATTCTACTTTGCGCGGCTTTTTACTTAATGGCATAGGGAAGCTAGCCATTAATCCACAGTGATCTGATGATAAATCACTTAACACCAATTTATTGTGTTAAGTTTGTCTATTTGTCTGTTTGTCTGTTTGTCTGTTTGTCTGTTTTGTCTGTTTGTCTGTTTGTCTGTTTATCTGTTTGTCTGTTTGTCTGTTTGTCTGTTTGTCTGTCTGTCTGTCTGTCTGTCTGTCTGTCTGTCTGTCTGTCTGTCTGTCTGTCTGTCTGTCTGTCTGTCTGTCTGTCTGTCTGTCTGTCTGTCTGTCTGTCTGTCTGTCTGTCTGTCTGTCTGTCTGTCTGTCTGTCTGTCTGTCTGTCTGTCTGTCTGTCTGTCTGTCTGTCTGTCTGTCTGTCTGTCTGTCTGTCTGTCTGTCTGTCTGTCTGTCTGTCTGTCTGTCTGTCTGTCTGTCTGTCTGTCTGTCTGTCTGTCTGTCTGTCTGTCTGTCTGTCTGTCTGTCTGTCTGTCTGTCTGTCTGTCTGTCTGTCTGTCTGTCTGTCTGTCTGTCTGTCTGTCTGTCTGTCTGTCTGTCTGTCTGTCTGTCTGTCTGTCTGTCTGTCTGTCTGTCTGTCTGTCTGTCTGTCTGTCTGTCTGTCTGTCTGTCTGTCTGTCTGTCTGTCTGTCTGTCTGTCTGTCTGTCTGTCTGTCTGTCTGTCTGTCTGTCTGTCTGTCTGTCTGTCTGTCTGTCTGTCTGTCTGTCTGTCTGTCTGTCTGTCTGTCTGTCTGTCTGTCTGTCTGTCTGTCTGTCTGTCTGTCTGTCTGTCTGTCTGTCTGTCTGTCTGTCTGTCTGTCTGTCTGTCTGTCTGTCTGTCTGTCTGTCTGTCTGTCTGTCTGTCTGTCTGTTTTGTCTGTTTGTCTGTTTGTCTGTTTGTCTGTTTGTCTGTTTATCTGTTTGTCTGTTTGTCTGTTTGTCTGTTTGTCTGTTTGTCTGTCTGTCTGTCTGTCTGTCTGTCTGTCTGTCTGTCTGTCTGTCTGTCTGTCTGTCTGTCTGTCTGTCTGTCTGTCTGTCTGTCTGTCTGTCTGTCTGTCTGTCTGTCTGTCTGTCTGTCTGTCTGTCTGTCTGTCTGTCTGTCTGTCTGTCTGTCTGTCTGTCTGTCTGTCTGTCTGTCTGTCTGTCTGTCTGTCTGTCTGTCTGTCTGTCTGTCTGTCTGTCTGTCTGTCTGTCTGTCTGTCTGTCTGTCTGTCTGTCTGTCTGTCTGTCTGTCTGTCTGTCTGTCTGTCTGTCTGTCTGTCTGTCTGTCTGTCTGTCTGTCTGTCTGTCTGTCTGTCTGTCTGTCTGTCTGTCTGTCTGTCTGTCTGTCTGTCTGTCTGTCTGTCTGTCTGTCTGTCTGTCTGTCTGTCTGTCTGTCTGTCTGTCTGTCTGTCTGTCTGTCTGTCTGTCTGTCTGTCTGTCTGTCTGTCTGTCTGTCTGTCTGTCTGTCTGTCTGTCTGTCTGTCTGTCTGTCTGTCTGTCTGTCTGTCTGTCTGTCTGTCTGTCTGTCTGTCTGTCTGTCTGTCTGTCTGTCTGTCTGTCTGTCTGTCTGTCTGTCTGTCTGTCTGTCTGTCTGTCTGTCTGTCTGTCTGTCTGTCTGTCTGTCTGTCTGTCTGTCTGTCTGTCTGTCTGTCTGTCTGTCTGTCTGTCTGTCTGTCTGTCTGTCTGTCTGTCTGTCTGTCTGTCTGTCTGTCTGTCTGTCTGTCTGTCTGTCTGTCTGTCTGTCTGTCTGTCTGTCTGTCTGTCTGTCTGTCTGTCTGTCTGTCTGTCTGTCTGTCTGTCTGTCTGTCTGTCTGTCTGTCTGTCTGTCTGTCTGTCTGTCTGTCTGTCTGTCTGTCTGTCTGTCTGTCTGTCTGTCTGTCTGTCTGTCTGTCTGTCTGTCTGTCTGTCTGTCTGTCTGTCTGTCTGTCTCTGTCTGTCTGTCTGTCTGTCTGTCTGTCTGTCTGTCTGTCTGTCTGTCTCTGTCTGTTTGTCTGTTTGTTTATTTGTGCACGTACCTCGTAAAATATAAAAGACCAATATAGATAACTTTTATACATAAAATTGTGCGTAACATGAAGTATTACCTAGTTTTTGTTACATCGCAATCGGATCAAAAGTTAGATGAATTTAAAGTGTTCAAGAAGTTAAATATCGCACCATACGCAATTCAGATATCCGGATTGTTGAAATCCATATTCGATAGATTGCGTAGTGCGGGGACGCAGCGAACCAGGGGGGTCAAATCTCTATGTCAAATCAAACATAATAAAAAATGGCCATGTAAAGGCTATCTCAAGTGTTGCTATAGTAAAAATAATAATTCGAGACCTAATGCACGAGACTAAAACAATACGTTTTATGACATTTTAGGTCTCTAATCAAATCAAATCAAATCAAATATTTTTTTGTTGACAAATAAATTGTTTACACCAAAATAATGGAAGCCCTGACTTCTGAGCTAGGTACAACCTGTATTACAGAAGTCAGTCTCACTGTTGACGCTTGTTTACAATAGTAGTGACATAATAAATATATTAAAATCAATGTTACCATAAAATCCAAAATTAAATTAAAAAATCTTAAGACAGGTTATGAGTGTGTGTGTGTGTGTGTGTTGGTGTTTGTGTGTAAGGTTGGAGATAGGTAGTATTCATCGTGTTACTGTAGGACTTGTTCAGTCCGCTCGTAAGCTAGTGTTTGAAGCCAAGTTTAAATTTGTTATGTGGTAGTGGGTTAATGTTCATTAGCGTGTTAACTTTATTGTAGATTTTTGTCATTATCAACGTCGTTTAGTAGTAGACAAACAGAAATGTGTAAACATGAATCTATCACACGCTTGATAGCTCCATAAAATTCATCAACATACAGTCTTAGAATACCATGAATAACCAAAGATTTGAGTAGCCACAAGTCGACGGTCAACAAAACGTAAGGATTTTATCGTAAAAAAATGAAAAAAACCCGACTGCTTAAGAATTGAACTAAAAAGTCGTAAACAAAAAGAAAATCGCGCTGTGCAGTCGGAGCATACATATTCGCGAGCTGGCTGACCAAAACCAGATGTACCCTCCGATGTTCAGCATGATTTTCTTCTTGTTTACGTCTTTATAGTTCGTTTCAGCTGAAGGGTTTTTTGATTTTTGTAACTTTTTAGTAAACATTTTTTGTTTCTAAATGTATAATAATAATAATAATAATAATAATAATATAGCCTTTTATTCAGATCTCTTAACTAATTACAATGGATTTAAACTTATAGTATAATAACACTGGACTCTTAAACTAATGAACTATTTAATTTTAATCTAATATCTGTTGCTTGGTTATCTTTCCTAGATCTGTTTGCCAATCGGCAAAGGCCTCCTCCAACCTTTTCCATTCTTTCCTTTCCTGTGTCACTCTGTTCCACGTGACTCCGGCTACTTGTCTAATGTCGTCGTCCCATCTTTTTTGGGGTCTACCTCTCTTCCTCTTGCCCTCTCTGGGATACCACTGGGTCACCCTTTGGCTCCATCTGTCGCATCCTCTTATCATGTGGCCAGCCCATCTCCATTTCAGTCTTTTGATTTTAATTTTTACATCAGTAGTTTTTGTTTTATTTCTGATGACTAAGTTTTTCAATCGGTCGGACTTTCTTATATTTAGCATACTCCTTTCCATTGCGTACTGACAAGTTGCTAGTTTGTATAATATTTCATGATTTAGCACCCATGATTGACATCCGTACGTCAGAACAGGTAGTATGCAGGTGTTAAACAGTTTACTTTTTAAGTTTATATGGAGTTTTTTATCTTTCATAGCCTCTCTCAGGCTCCAGTATCTCTTCCAGCCACTCGTAATTCTTCTCTCCACTTCCTTTCGCATGGGTTCTTTTTGAGTTATAAGCTGACCCAGATAGATGTACTCGTCAGTGTACTCTATTTCGGTGTTCCCTAGTTTAATAGTGTGTTTGCTTCCGTTTGTCATTAATCTAGTTTTTTCCGGATTCAGTGTCAGTCCCACCTTCGCACTTTCTGTCGCGAGTTCTCCCAGCATTTTATTTAAGTCTTCTGGTGTTTTGGCAAATAGCACTATATCGTCAGCGAACCTCAAGTGTGACAGCAATACTCCATCTACGTTAATACCGAAAAGTTCCCAACTTAATCTTCTGAAAATTGATTCCAGTACTGCGGAGAAAAGTTTCGGAGATAGGGGGTCCCCCTGTCTAACGCCTTTTTCAATTCTGAAAGGAGTGCTTTTCGTTTCTAATTGGATTCGTCCTGTACTGCGACTGTAAATGTTTTTTATTAATCGGATGTATTTGTGTTCGATACCTTGTTCTAGCAGAGCCTCCCATATTTTTTCGTGCAGTAGAGAATCAAACGCTTTGCTGTAATCGATAAACGCGATGTAGTATGTTAGCTGGTATTCGTTGTATTTCTCTAGAACTTGTCGCACTACGTGGATGTGGTCGATAACCGAATAATCTTTACGGAATCCTGCTTGCTCGATCGGTTGGTTTTCGTCTAAGATTATTTCGATTCGTTTTAAGATAATCTTAGCGAAAATCTTATATATGTTAGACATAAGGCTGATAGGGCGATAGTTTCCTATATCATATTTATCACCTTTCTTAAATAGTAGGATGATAATAGACTCTGTCCATTGTTGGGGAATGATTTCAGTATTTATAATGTCGTTGAACATATCTGCGAGAACAGGTATTAGGATTCCCTTGCTGTGTCTTAGAATTTCGTTCTTTATACCATCGGGTCCGGGTGCTTTCTCTTCTTTTTGGGTGTCAATAGCTTGCTTGACTTCCGAATAGAGGATAATAGGGATAATCGAGGGATCCACCAGTTCTATTTTGCTTTGTGTAGTGTCATTGCCGTATAGTTTTTTATAGTATGATGTAGCTGTTTTTAATATGTCTGTTCTGTGGCGGTTACATTTTCCTCTTTCATCTTTCATTTTTACGATCCAGTCCTTTGTGAGTGTCAATTCCTTGAGCGCTTTTTTGGTTCCACCTGTTTCAAGTATATAATTTTCTATCGTTTCCATCCTCCATTGTTTTCTATCTTTCCTAATGCTTTCTTTGATTTCTTTGCTAATTTTGGCAATTTCCTTTCTTCTATTTTGAGTGGTTTTAGCGCTGAGAAGGTGATTTCTGTCTTGTAGTAGTTTCATAGTATTTGTTGATAGCATGTTTTTTGTTGTTTCACTTTTGGTGTTCGTTATGACTTTTGTCTGAGTTTTAATAGTATTCTCTATGTAATTGTATTTTTCTTGGATTCCTAAATTAGTAGTGTTATCATTGAAGTCTATAAATTCGTCTCTCAGAGCGATTGTTATTTGTTCTAGTTGCTGTTTGCTGAGTTTTGTATTTCCCACGTTTTGTCTTGGTCTCGGCTTCATTGGTTGCTTTGTTCTGAGTTCAGCTCTGATAAGCCTATGGTTGGTGTTGAAATTGAATCTTTTAATGACGGTAAAGTTGGTGAAATAGCTACTTCTATTTGTCATAATAAAATCGATTTCATTTTTTGTCTTGCCATCGGGGGAGATCCAGGTCCACATGTTTTTCCTGTTTTTCTTGTACATAGTATTTAGGATTGATAAGTTATTTTCTAGCGCAAAGTTTGTAAGTTTCTCCCCATTCCTGCTCCTAGTCTTGTTGCTATACGAAAATTGACCTGATATTATATTTTCACCTGGGCGTCTTGCTCCGATTTGGCCGTTATAGTCGCCCATTACTATAAGGTTTTTATGGGTGTATTCTTGGATGGCTTCATTTAGATCTTGGTAAAAAGTATTTATAGTTTCTAAATTCGATTGTTCTGTAGGTGAGTAGACCTGAACAATGGACCAAGGATCCTTGTATCCCGGTAGTTTCACATTCAGAATCACTATACGCTCTGAAATTCCGATGAATTCTTCAATATATTTCGTTATATGTTCCTTGATAATAAATCCTACCCCGTGATGGCCTTGCGTCTCTCCTAGCTGGTACAGTAAGTAGTCTGGGTGAGAAGTGATTCTTTCGCCCATTCTTCTCACCTCGCTCATGCCAAGGATGTCCCACTTGATTTGTTTTAGCGCGTTAGTTAGTTCAATAAGATTTTCGTCATTCATCAGAGTAAGTACATTAAGGGATGCTATGTATAGTACTTGTTTTTGGTGCTGGTTAGCCAAAGGTGGCGTTGGAGGGTTGTGGTCTCTTTCCCCCACGAGGACCAGTCGGCTTGGGGGAGTTTGGCGTTTTGATGTTTCTTTATTGACAGTTTCTTTGGTTGGTTTTGGTTTCCGTTTCCGTTTGCGGATCTTTGGTTGCTATTGGTTTCTTTTAGTGTTGGGTGTACTCGGAAGGGAGCCGGATCTGGATCGCATTATATCAAAAGCATTAGTTCTGTTAGACTTGGTTGTGTTTACTGTTTGTTGTTTTTTTGGTTGGTTAATATAGTTGGAGGGTGAAGCTGATGTTTCCCTTTTCCTTTTCACTTGATTGGTGTTGTTCTCTTTAACTATTAGTTCGTCATATTTCAAATATGCCGTATTGCCTTTTTTCCTCTCCTCAACTAACTTTGCTTGCAACTCTCTCCTTCTTTCCAACACTTCTTTCGAGTAGTCCTCATTTATATAGATTGTTTTAAGTTTCCTTTTGTTTTTGATAATTTCATTCTTCTTCCAGTTGTTTATAAACGAACACAATACCTCTAGTTTCTAAATGTACCTACATTTAAACATATAAGTATTATATATTTTTGAAATCACCTCTTAAAACCCTATATTTTGATACCCCACACGATAGGATGGAAGAAAAAAATATTGGGCCCCCACAATATGGCGCCAAAAGCCGCCATTTTCTATTCTCCAATTTTAATGTAGCCAGTGACACACGCAAGGTTAAGACGAATCGATAGATGTAATAATCACCAAAATCGGCAACGCCACATAGGAACAAACATACATACATACATAGACTGATAAACACATTACCCTCCTTCGGCAGTCGGGTAAAACAACAATTTAGAAAATATTAACAAAAACTTTAAAAATTATACATGCTTCGTTACTGTTCATATACTCATATATTCATAACTAGCTGCTGCCAGTGACTTCATTCACGTGGACTTTAGTTTATAAACACCGTCTTCGAATCACCTTCTTAGGGATAATTAACTTACTTAATGTTCTACTTATGTCCCCTAGATTGGGCAGAAGGCGACCACAGAAGTCTGCTGTCACGATCAGTCTTTAGCTTCAATCTTCACCTCGCTCCTCGTTATTCCGTTGCTCGTCACTTCTGCCAACACGATGAGAAGCTTTCTTTTACCTTGGAAATGCACGTCCAAAGCTTGCTCGGGAATATGATCGGGACCCTTTCGGAGCGTGGGATCAAAGCATAAAGTCTTCTAAAAAAGTAACATAGGTCCTGCCTCGCCAAGCCGTACGGCGGCCGCTGTGTTATATATAATTTTATTATTAAAACAACTATTTTATAAATTCTATCCTGAGAATGGAGTTCTATAGGTTGTTAACTTTTTTTAGATATGTGTTTTGAGTCCTGAATAATCTTCTAGAGAAATAAGAATATGATCAAAAAAACATCGTTTTAGAGTTCTTTTCAGTTTTTTTTTTGATCGAGCGAAGTTCTCGATATCATGTTTTGAATCTCAGAAATGAAAAGTACATGTAGTATAATCACTATTAGTTTGTTTAATAATGAATCAAAGACATGGAAAAGTCGGACTACCTGCCCTTAAAATCTCTGCGTGTATCACATGTCGTTGTAAATTGATAATTTTTAATCTGGTACCGTTACAAAGTTTTGGTGGTCTTAGATTTCTAAGGAGCATTATAGGCATGCCGACTTTTTAATTTATCTTATGAGCTGGCTACTAGGTACCTATCTAGTATGTAACATGATACTTTATTATGTAAGGCGCACAAGAGACGTTGCCACTAGTATGCAATCATTCTTATGTGTATTCACTTTAATTTATTGACACGTCAATAAATTAAAGTGAATACATGTGGATTTGGTAATCCATTGTATTATCGAGACACTATTCCTAAAGTGGTGACCCTGACAAGAAAAAAGTGAACTTTCCGCGTGAGTGTAATACTGTCAAAGACAATAAATATGACAACTACACCTTTTCTGGTAGCTGAGTTTGCCACGATCTCTCTAAATTCAAGTATATCGGTTTTTTGGACACACCAACGAAGCCTGTGGTTTATCAGTGCCGAAGCAACGTTGGATTCACTAAAAAAACCTATTGAAGCTAGTTTGACTTAGTGGTCTCAAAGTTGTAGTCGAACAAGTAACGGATATTTTGATGGAGCCGCCAGCTTTAAAGAAATACGACGCGCTGAAGACTTGCTTATTACGAAGAGTCCAAAATAGACAGTTACAAAAGCTTATAAAGAAAATTGAACTAGGTGTATAGAAACCGTCAAGGAAGTGCGAAGAACTTTTCGCGTGGAAAACTAAACCGGAAATCTAAGTAAGGCGCAGACAACGGCGGAACTCTGCGCCATCTCACCGAGTCTTCAGGACCATGGACAATAACAGTAGACTTTATTTCTTAGTGCATGTAGAAGTACATGTTTCAGTGCTACCTGTCGTAAAAATACCTAGTACTTGCGATTGCAAAGAATACAAATTATTTGCATAAAACGGGACAGAGATAAAAACTTGAGGGTTAAAATCATTAATTTTAATATTTTTGTTGATTTCTTTTTACTCTCTCAAACTTCTAAATATAGGTGACCATTAGTAAAATCAAAATAAATTTAATACAGTAGAATTTATTTATTCATTTAGCATATGGAAACAGGAGAAAATAAAATCATAGACGTAATAAACAATTTTTAGAAACACTGTTATTTTGTATAAATGATAATAAAATTACTGAGGTTATTTTGAAGGAACAGCGACGTGCATGCGTGTTAGAGGTATATATGCGTGATTATTGAGATGATAGCAAATAGAGATGCTTCGATATTATTATTATTTTTCTTTCTTCTATGGCTACAAAAAATAAATTAAGGAAAGGAGGATGAATTGTGCTCTCTTTTAGATATGTAACAGCAGTCTCAAAATATTACAGAAACGCAAATTGTAGTAAAACAATAGTGTAAGTAGCTACGACGTTGCAGAAGTTGAGCAGCGTCTCCGCGTCAACGGCAAACAAACCACAGGCGCTCATCTTCTCGAAATCTTTGTGGAGTATCCGGAAGATGTTCTTCCAGACTTTTTTTGATGGCACTATAATTAAGAAAGATAAATAAAATTTAGTAACGTTCAAGGAAATATTCATGATTCGATAAACATTAAAGTGAAAGGCCTACGAGCAAGTATGATCATGCTTTACATAAGTATGTGAAGTGCGTATACTTTACCACTATTTAAGTTTATATTATTATTATTTCGACTGCCTCGTTGGTTTCATTGTTGCAAGCACGACTGGTAGTATGACTTCCTGGTTCTTTTAGTATTATATAACTGCACAGCACATGTGTGAGTACTATGTTCCGTCTCTGCCCGGCGAGCATGGGCACACCCAAGACATTTGTGACAAGACATGATAAATTATGTCATGTCTTACAATTTGTCTTAAACGCTAGCACGGGTCAAACATGTGACATATTTTAAAGGCGCGACATGCATTTGTTGTTGCTGCCCAGCGAGTACGGCCTACTGTGACATGGCTTGAGTCACACATTTCATCGCAGTTTGGGCGATAAAGCCATGTTGTCTTAAATACTAGCACCAGTGGCGTGAGAAAATTGCCTGACGTTTATTTGGGACTTATCGGGTCTTAATTGCTAATACGGGCGCACCCACTTTGTCACATTTTGACAGATGATTTAGAAAAATGTATCGCTTTCGCTCGGAGGTGGTGACAAAATTTGATAGACGAAAAAAAAAATCCTTCTAATTACTGCACCAAATGGCAATAAATTTATTTTGTGTGAGTGGTGATCAATGCTTATTAATTAATTGAAATGTTACAGGATTATTAATTATTCTATATTCTATATCATTACTTTTTTTTATTGTGTAAGGCGATAGATGGCGCTCGAAAGCCGTCTTGAAGTTGACAACTGTGAAGATAGCAACGCGCGGGCCGCTCGCCTACCTCCCATATTGCACCGATGCTCGCGTTCTCTTTTCTGGCGGACACCGACGGACCCACCGGTATCGGGAACAGGGGTTTAATTTTTTTTTTTTTTTTTTATAATCTATAGGCTCGCGTTTGACCACTATCTCGCCTGATGTTAAGCGATGACGTGGTCTACGGTGAAGCACGCTTGCCTAGAAGAAACCTATTCACTCTTGACTTAAAGACCCCAAGGTTGTAGCTATCAGGGAAAAAAGACCCCGGAAGGGAATTCCACTCCTTAGCTGTACGCACAATGAAAGTATTAGCAAAACGCTTTGTGCGTATGGGAGGGATGTCCACCATGTACCGATGGCGCATGGCCGTACGTCTTGTCGTCCGATGATGGAAAGGGCTAGGCGGAATCAAATTGTGCAGTTCCGTCGCACACTCCCCGAAATGTAACCGATAAAAAACCGACAGGCTCGCAACTCGGCGTCGATGTTCGAGGCTCTGGAGCTTTGAGGCGACCAGTGCATCGTTGTCAATAAGCCTTTTGGCCCGTCTGTCGATCGACTCAAGTGCATCAAGCTGGTATTTGGCAGATCCATCCCAGAGGTGAGAGCAGTACTCCATGCATGACCGAACTTGCGCTTTATACAAGTTGAGCAGCTGTTCAGGCGTGAAGTACCGTCTCACCTTAGCAAGAATCCCCAACTTTTTTGCAGCTAACTGAGCTTTTGCCTCAATGAATGGACCGAAGTTGAGGGTTGATGTCAACGTAACACCGAGAAGTTCGAGATGGTCCGTTATCGGCACGGTTACACCATGGAAAGAAGGAGCCGGGTGGAATTGGCTCTTTTTAGCGGAAAAAAGACACGCCTGGGTCTTCGCAGCATTGAAACTGACCAAATTGGCATCACCCCATTCGGAGACCGCCTTCAAGGACAGGTTCAAGCGTTCAACCATGGCCTCCCGGAGAGACCGAATCTGAGGCCCAGTAGCCCGTGCGCCGGACACGTATCTCTCAGCAACAGTGCTGTCGTCTGCGTACCCAAAGGTGCCGGGTTTTAGCAAATCATTAATATGCAGCAAGAATAATGTTGCCGAGAGCACTGATCCCTGAGGGACTCCGGCGTTGATATCTAACTGACCGGACGAGCAGCCGTCGATAACCACTCGGATGGAGCGATCCCTCAGGAAGTCCCCTATCCAATCACACAGACCACTAGGCAGACCGAAGGAAGGAAGCTTACCAATGAGGCTTTCGTGCCAGACCCTGTCGAAAGCCTTCGAGATGTCGAGGGAGACGGCTAGCGCTTCCCCGTGTCTCTCGATGGCCTCACTCCAGATGTGAATGGCATACGCTAGAAGATCCCCAGTGGACCGATTTCGGCGGAAGCCGTATTGGCGGTCACTGAGGATGTCGTTCGCTTCTAGGTATGCCAGGAGCTTACCGTTGAGTACACGTTCCATACTCTTACAGAGGATGGACGTTACAGATATGGGTCTGTAGTTGGCCGGGTCAGCTCGACTGCCCTTCTTGGGCACGGGCTGTACGTTGGCTTGCTTCCAAGCCTTCGGCACTTTTCCAGTCTCTAACGAAAGGCGATATAGGCGTGTCAAGATCGGAGACAATTCAGGCGCACAGGTTTTAAGTACAATTGCTGGTATCCCGTCGGGGCCACTCGCTTTGTTCACATCGAGGCTACGCAGAACCCTACGGACGTCCTTTTGATGGATGCGGATGTCTGACATACTCGTCACACATCCATCAGGAGAGGGAAGAGGCTGCGCGCCATCAGAATTCAGATGCGAAGATTCCGCAAAAAGGGAGGCAAACAAGTTTGCCTTCTCCTCAGCGGAGTGGGCCAGTGACCCGTCAGGTTTCAGCAGTGGTGGTAGTGAGGGGTGACATAAATTTGATTCGACCGACTTAGCCAGGGACCAAAACGCTTTGCTACCCGCTGGATATGAAGCAAGTTTGTTCCCGATTCTGCTAATGTGGTCAAACCGTGCTCTTCGCATCACCTTTTTGCAGGACTTGGCAGCCGTGTTGAAGGCTCTCTTCTTCTGACTCACGTCATTTGCCTTGCGCGATCGAGCGACGACCCATGCCTGGTAGGCCTTGTGTTTAACCGCGTTGGGGCGGTGACACTCGGCCCCAAACCATGGTCGGTTAACGTTAGATATTGCTACGTCAGAGAATGGAATATAGTACTCCATCCCCCGACGCAACACATCAGTCACAGCGTCAGCGCATGACGATGGATCGTCCGAAGAGAAGCAAGTGGACTGCCAAGGGTAGCATGCGAAAAAAGATCGCATCCCATCCCAATCTGCTGACCTGTACCGCCATACCCGCCGGGTGCCTCTTAGGCTGGGATCGGGCGGGGAGAAGACGGACACAGACTTCACCAGACAGTGGTCGGAACTACCCAACGGTGAAGATATCGACACTGAGTATCGGTCTGGATCTGTTGTCAGCAGAAGGTCCAAGCAATTGGCTGTGTGCGAATCAACATCTGGCACCCTCGTTGCCCCCTGGACCAGCTGGGTCAGATTTAACGCTAGCGCAAGTTTGCACGTCTCTCGTCCAGCATGATCAGTGCACTGGTATGGGAAGAGCCACTCCTGGTGGTGGGCATTAAAGTCCCCCAGAAGCACTAATTGGGCGGAAGGGTACCGTTGCTGTGCCGCATCAGCCGCCTCACTGAGGTACTCTGTGAGCCTGGTTGTCTCCTGATCTCCGCTGTGCGAGCGGTAGACACAGGCGTAGATAATCTTATCCAGCCCTGTGTCCACCAGAGCCCACAGCACTGAGAACCTGGAGTCTTCAAGATTACGGAGACGCCGATAGCAAGTGTCGTCTCGGGCATACATGCATACACCCGCGCGTGGTTTGAAGTTGTGCTCCAGGGTAAACCCTGGGTAAGATAGGTACGACACGTCAGACGGACTTCCTATCTGCGTCTCCGTAAGGAAAAACAGTGCTGGCTTTTCAGTCTCCAGGTGATGGTGGACTGAGGTGAGATTGGAGTGCAGACCTCTAATATTAGTGAGGTGCACTTTGTGGGGGAGGGGGTGCAGCCGCTGTTTTACTCCAAGCTATTATATTATGTTTTACTCAAGCTATTATATTTTTTAAGTAATTATTAAAATTTTCACAATAATTATATCTTTCTAACAAACACTTACTATGTTATCAAACAAACAAATAAAAATAAAGTGTGCATAAGTCTATGGTCGTGGTTAAAATATTAATTTGTGCCCAACAAAATTAAAAAGTTGTTTATCTGTATGAACGGCACACTTTTATACGTATTATTTTATTTGGTCGTCTATTCAGATTATGTCGCACTATGAAGTCAGCAACGAGAAAGGCATGTCGCGCCTTTAAACTATGTCACATGGTTGTCCCGTGCTAGCATTTAAGACAAATTGTAAGACATGACATATTTTATCATAACGAATTTGTAGTTCAAGTCGAAAACCATGCAAAGTAAAAAAAAAAAGTGAACGGGTGCCATCAGTTGAGATTGGTCATAACTTGACTGCTTCGGCCTGCTTTTATTTACGTACAATTTTTTTTTAATTGTTTGTTTTACTCTAGACGCTTTTAAGTGCATGTCTTTTTACATCGTTCTCACATATGTATTTTCGAACAAGAATGATGTAACCAAATAATTGTAATTAAAACTGATGGAAAAGAGTGTCCGAGGAGTTTTTTGCCCATTCTTCTCCATAGAAACCTACTGACGCTTGCGAATGTGCAACTAGATTCATATTTTGTTTGATAATTCAAAAGTACCTATTAGGTTTATTTGAAATGATCTATTTGATTTTGATTTGATTGAATTCCCTGGCGGTCGAAGTGTTATGCCGTTTATCCATTAAAATTTCTCAGTAGCAGCCCAGACTTTAGATGTTGTTAATTTGATACCCCCGTGTCTCGCAAAGCACGTAAAGCCCGATCGTCGTATCAGATTACCATCCCATCGGACTACGGAAGTAAAGAAACAGAAAGTGCACCGTATTTGGCCAATGCAACTAAAATCAAATTGGTAGGATTATGTTCGTCAATCGATAATAGAGCTTTTAATAGTATTAAGAAATCTGTTTCGCTTTTAATAGTTACAGTCCTGTGATATTTTTCTCACTACATTGCTTTGTGCTCTCCCAAGTTCAGCATAAAATGCTTCACAAGCGAGGCATAGGCCCAATTCCACGAGGAACACCTTGGTTAACCACAGAATTACTCCAAATGTATGACTTATGACTTCTTCGTAATTCTCCTGAAATTGTAAAAACTAACTGATTTTAAAATAATCGTCAAGAAGTTCTCTACAATGTACCTTATTATTATTCAAAAAGCGAAAAGACCACCACAACCTCAACACAGATTTTGACCTCTCCTAGAGGTGTATCCCATCTGGTCGAATCTAATTTAGGGAAAGGTTATATTAGCGGAGCAGCCAGGATTTTCTGTAGTAGTGATGTGGTGGCACCGTGTACTCCAAATCCACCAGATACCACCTAGATACCATAGATATCCAGATACTCTTGCGGCTCTGGAGAGCAAACACCCTGCCCCAGCGGATAAGCTTTCGTTTCCCGAAACCGATATTTATCCCGATATTCACACCCTCACCATTACAGGTCGCGAGGTGGTCACAGCCGTTTGCTCCTTCTGGAATGGTTCTGCTGGTGGGTTTGACAAGGTCATTTAGATGCTTAGGACTCAGCCTAAGCATCTAAATGACCTTATCTATTCAGGCGCCCGGGCATCCGGTGAGTTGCTCTTGAAGAAGCTCTCTCTGACCGCTCTGATGAACCTTATGCTCTCGGGTTAGGTAAACGAGACCGGTAACGAGACGGGACGTCTTGCAAATTATGTTAACAGACACTTCAAAGTCACAAAATTATTGAAAAAAGCTCTGTTCGTCTTTTTGGGTCTTCGATTATTCCTTTCCTACTTTTATTGATGAAAAAATACAAAATTTCAATGAAATTTAGGAAATATTGATCCAAATTCAGATGCATTATCGCCATTATCGTGATTCATTTTGCTGTTTTGGCCCCAAATTAACATATTTACTGCGTGCTTCTTATCTCTTAAAACACACTCATCTATATTTCTATACTAATATTATAAAGAGGAAAGATTTTTTTGTTATTTATACCAAATAGGCTCCGAAACTACTGGACCGATTTGAAAAATTCTTTCACGAATAGAAAGCTACATTATTCCTGAGTGACATAGGCTTTTTTTTATCCCAAAAATGGGTCCTGTGGGGTAGTCCACGGGAGCGAAGCCGGGGGCAACAGCTAGTCTTTTAATGAAATGCACCAAATTATCCGTCGGTTACTCATCCTTATTTGGACGACCGAGCTTGAGCTCAAGCTACTCTTCCCACCCGTACCGGGGTCGATTTTTTTAGTATTAGTTTACTTAAAATAGTTTAGTTCTTTTATTTATATCCTCGGTCCATGGCACTGAGAAATTAATCATATATAGCTTCCATAATGATTGATTTTGGAGTGCCATGCTTCACCCGGGCTATTGACGCCTGGAGACTTGCTTGCCCGAATTCCAATCCAGTATCCACCCGACAAACCATCCAAACCAACCAGAGACGTTGTGACGAGCCGCTCTGCAGAGCAGTTCAGATTAACCTAATGGCCACATCTGCAACGCTTGCCGAGCGTGTGTGCCTACTGGCTTTGGATGAGTGGAAGTCGCGTCTCTGGCTTCACGCACTATTGTCGTCGAACATAGGCAGCTTGTTTGACGACACTACTTTCCGTCTCGCTGCTTGCCTAAATTTAGGTGCTCCCGGCTGCTCTCCTCATCGCTGCCGCTGTGGAGAAGTTGTCAATAGCCTCGGTCACCACGGGCTATTCAGCCGAAGTGCGGGTCACATAGCGCGGCAAGCGAACATCAACGACATTATCCAACGTGCACTTGTTACCGTCGACGTTCGGGCCGTATTAGGACCCTATAGCCTACCACGTCCTAGGCTTACAAGGATGCACCATCCCATGTTTCTAGCTCGTCGTGCGGCGGCAATATATTCACCTCATCGGAAGCTATATTTTCGAGCCGTATGGGGTTAAAACTGTTGTTGTGCGCATTATTCAGAGACCTGCATAAACGCCTAGTTGACACTTCGTGTGACTCACGTGCTGACTTTTACCTTGGTCAGAGGATAAGCATTGCCAAATAACGTGATAATTCTGCCAGTCTTTTGGGCACAATACCAGTGGATAGCGATGTGGATGGATGGATGTATTTTAGAAATGTTTATTTAGGCTTAGGTTATATTTTTTAAGTGTATTTATGTATGTAGTTATAAAGTATTTTATACTATGAACAAAGCTAAATACCACTCTGAATGCAATCCATAATTTATTTTTTAATTTAGGTTTCCTGTGCCTTTTCACAACGGTATTGTGTGACCAGTGAAATAATTTTTGAAATCGGAGTCTTCGCAATCTGAACCTTTTACAAACAGATAAAATAACTAATAGGTATTTTAAAGAGGTGACTCTTTATAATATTAGTTTAGTTGTCTAATTCTGAACGTAGACCTCAAACATGAGGAAGATATCCAATGTGAAAATTTGGTCCCTTCTTTAAACCACTCAGCTGTCTTTTCAACATTATCAACATCAGTACTTATTAACAACTATCTTTTACAACGCCTTTTCTCCCGTGGCCACTCCTACAAGACTGACTCTCAACGATGGTATTATCGATTATAAAATTTTACCTCATTATAGTATTACTTTAGGTTATGCAGTTTATACTCACAAAATGCTCCTTAGACCATATTATTAGTACTCCCACATATACCAATGTCTGCACAAATGTTGTTATGAAGTGAAACAAAATCTGAAAAGAGTTTTGCCAGTAAAAATATCGTTTAAAAAGCTGCAAAACTAAAGTGGGACTGGGCAAGAAGTGTCTGTGAATACAGTCTAAGTTGTGGGTCCGTAAATTACAAGACTGGCGCCTTGATATAGCTAGATGGTGTTGAGGCAGACCTAGGGTATTCTCCTGGCGGGATACATTGGGTGGTTTCGAGAATCGCTAGAGGCCTTTACCCAAGAGCGGTCTAAATCAGACTAACAAAAAAGGAATAAACACCAGTATACTTTCATTATATATAAGTTGTATTTTCCCCAAATTTTGGTATTCAAATCGCTGTTGGTGATTCTTTAACCAAAAGCAGATGTTGTAACAAAAAACATATTCTCCTTTTTTTTTCATTTAGAAGCCAGTTTTCTACCACTGCTGGGCAAAAACCATCCTCTTCTTCCACTTTTCTATGGGTAGAGCTGCCAATCACCAATGTTTAAAGTAGTCCAACTCAATCCGTCATCTTCATCTGGTCTGGTCGCTATATTGCATACCATCTCTTTCAATTAAATAAAAGTAAATATAATTACACTAAAGCCCGCAGTTTTCAACGTAAGATCCCAAGCATCATAAATCGATATCATCGTATTCTGCATCTCTTCCAGTACAAGTTCACTATCCACTGTTATTTCATCGTTACCATTTCCAAAATTAATACTCTTTATAACAGAATTCCATCGAATAGTCTTACACGTCAGCATATGTGTATATAGCAAGATTTGAATTAATTCTAAATCCAAAAGTATTGATGTTGAAACGTATATTCCTCTGAATAACGTCCAACAGGGATCGTAAATTATTTTGTAAACTACAAGGACAAAACAAAAGAATACGAGTGTAATAGTTAGGGCAAACGATATTGTCTTGAAGTTTTTTGTGTCACTGCTGCTGTAAAGACATTTGCTGATCTCGTTAAGAATTGCAAGTATTCGCACTGTTGCAGAACTGTAATATAAATTGATGAGACATACTCCTGCAAAGTTAAACAAGTACTCTAAATATATAATGTTATAAATACTCCTGAATGACGTCACACTAAAAGTCGTGTACTCCATGATTCCACAGTAAAAACCGATCATTGCACAAATCATGATAACGGCCCACACTATATTTCTTCTCGAAATGCTTTCCACGTAATTATTGTTAAAATTATATTTTCTCATGCAACAGATAGTGCTAATATTGTAGAATGGGGAAAAAATGCTTAAAAACTCGCCGTTTATGTATTTTCTTTGAGGTTTCATATTGTTGAAGAACAATTTTCTGATATCGAAGTGATAAATAGTAAAAGACTAACAGTAAAAACCATACTCTAAAACAGTAAGTGAGCGATGATATTTTTCCCTATAGGACTTATAAAGCAATTATCTTGAAAGCTAGCTCAATTTAAACGAATTCGTTTTCTTGAAGTTTTTATTTAAGTTAATTTGTTTAATGGACACTCGGTCATTAGAAATGAAGTTGTTATGACATTCTAATAATGAGAGTATCGTTGTTAAACACGTAATTACCAATTAACCAAATGTGATCAAAATTTTTTATTAATTTATTTTTATATTGAACCTCTTATATTAAGAATCTGTAGCGGCATTTTGAAATGGATAAGCAAATACCGAAAATGAAATTACACTTCCGACATTGTGTGTCGTCAATTTAACAACTGTATGTCTTTACTTCAAATAATGTAAAACAAATCATCATCATATCAGCCGAAAGACGACCACTTCTGGACATAGCCCTCCCCCAAACGTAAAAAAAAATCCTTAAAATTGTATTTCATTCACAGAAAAGCGAATTGCAACAGTATTAGGACGTAGCTAGTAAGACTACCCGTCAAGAGTATTGGTAGTGTAGCATCTACATAGGACAGGCCATCTTACTGAACGATCGATTTGTCTGTATCACTTGTTCGCAAAGATGTACTTGACTGTCTGTAAAATAAGCAGTAAATACAACTATTACTTAAGATCCTATGGCCCCTAGCTGGGGCAGAGGGCTTTCACAGTAGTCTTCCATAGGATCTAATACAACTATAGTTCAATTTAAATAACATTAAAAAAATTAAAATCCCTAATACAGCCCTTTCATACAATTTTGACTTCTATTCAGTTGGTGATGTGACTACATGTCAATTATTTTAATTAATTATTGAGATTTACATCAATAATTCTTACACGGGTTTACACGTGCAAGCCATTTAAAAGGACGTTAAGTTAGGTCTGACAGCCACTTCAATAAATTATGTAGCACTATCCATTTTAAAATGATAAAACAATATTCAACCTCTAAAAAAAAGGCCCTTCGGTTAGAAAGCCATGAGAAAGGATGGAGATAGTGGAGATTTTATACGAATCCTAAGAATTTGCCATATGGCAACGATAAACCTTGCCAGCCGTCCCAAACCTATGAGACCCTTCGTAGCGTTACCTGGCTGTGGGCAGGGATTTTGGACGCGCAAGAGCGGACGAGACACTTGACTCTAGGCAGGGACATAGGAAAGACCGTTGGTGAAGAACGAGAAGTTACGGGCTTATTAAGAATCACGTGTTTAAACGGAGAGAGTCATAGGTGATAGCTATGGGATCAATAATCAAAAGTCGTGTCGTGGTAGTTATCGTGGTAACGAGTTTAATTATTAAGTTAGTTATAATGTATTCTAATTTCGTATTGGGACGGAACCTGTGTCGACACCCTTGCGCCATCTCATATTCCTAGTTCGGCGGGCTGTGCTGGCGCTGCTGCTGCGGCTGCTGAGGCCCTCAAGCGGCGCAAATACTATAACCTAATTGGTAATTACAGTTTTGAGCCGTTTGGGGTCGAAACGCTTGGGTCATGGGGCCCAAGTGCACGTCTCCTTTTTAAGGAGATCTCTCGCCGACTGATCGACACCGTGCGTGACCAGAGGACTGGCTCTTTCTTTGCGCAAAGAATCAGCATTGCCATTCAACGTGGCAATGCTGCCAGTCTTCTGGGCACGTTCTCGGATGACAGCGATGTGGATGAGTACTTCGACGCCTAAGTGTAAGGTTCTTTTGTATATAGTGTAAGTAGTTAGTTTAATTTTAAGTTTGTAAAGTTTACTTTTGTTTAGTGTCTAAGTATGTACATATATAATATTATTGATGATTAAAATATAATTCATTTCGTATTAAGATGGTGAGTGCGTGACAGTATGGATGGGTAAGTTTTAATTGTTTTATTACATAGGTGTAGGGCCAATCACTAATGTTCTTTATGTTTAACATGGCGTGACCTTGTATTCACTTCCTAATGCAGACCTTGGCAGGTATTTGTCACTAGCATTTGGTCTAGGGAAGCGGTGAAGTCTTCTTTAACACTCTCATACCCTAATGCATCATTTATACACTAAACAATTACTCATTTGATTATGAACCTTTATTGAGCGCTAACTGACATTTCATACATGGAAGGCGGCACCGCTAACATTCACTTCTGTATAAATTAGGCTAAAAATGGCCAATGTTGCACGTAGGACAACCAAATTTTAGTTGTTAAAATATACTGTTTCCTATAAGGTCTAGCTCAGAACACTTTGTGTAGGGCTTGCTTTCGCACATTTCGGGAGAGGGGGTAGGCTTCTCACGGTAGCCTTCACTAAGAACCCCAAACTAAATCGTCTAAGTACGCTAGGGAACGTATCTCGTTAAAACCACACCAAGCCAATTTTAGGCAATACTGAACCGACATTATTTAGCGAGACACGATATTGGATGGGAGCCGCTCCGAGCCGCCCCGTATATCCACGAAGTGGGCAGATTAAAGAAATTTGAAATGACGATTTAATCCATTTCGGCGTGCAGCAATTCCGAACACAAATAGTTCTGCTACAGACTGAGCCTATGGAACGCTTGCGCTATTTTTTGTTACCGTCGTAATGGGATAGGATGCCGTAAAGGGTGCTATTCAGAGCTGTACGCGTTTCAGTTATTTAAACTAAACTGGTCTTACACAATTTCAGATGAACGTCGGAGTTCTTTGACTCAGGATCGTGTGGAACAGTTGTAGAGAGTTTAGGGAACATGAATTGCTAGAATCATTGCAGTGTCCAAGTTGTGGTTCTGTGAGAGTAGACCTAGCAATACATGTATGACGAGGCAACAGTCCATGTCACTAAATGGTGTATTCAAACGTTGAATAAATAACGTAGAGTAAAGAATTAATGTACAAAAGCGCGAGCGTAACGTTCCTATCCTAGCCCTGTCATTATATAATGCACTTTGCAATCCCTTTGTCTAAGTAACTTCATACGTCACTATTGTTTTACTTATATAGTTAGTCCTGATGGCTAACAGACAGAAAAGTGTGCTGGGAAGTTTGTTTCATCATTTCTTCTTACCAGCAATTACACTAGGAAATGATGGCGGGATGGGCGATTTATGGGGCTGTCTGTAGGTGAGTTGATTAGATCAACCAGTTACTTCTAAGAGTTAAAACTCTCTGCCAAATTAATTAATTATATTTGTACTAACACTTGAATGTATATTCACTATATGCGACCTTTATTGGGTCTTTGATTTTAAATACTATATACATTAGTGTGAGTTTTTTTTACACAAGCTTTAGTTAATTGTAACAGTTTAGCGTATATATCCCTTTAGTTATATTGTATCCTTCTAAACCACTTCCAAGTTATAATTTTATAACTATGAATTCCAAAACAACACAAAACCATAATTTGGAATTCACGTGTACACGGTGGAAAGGTGGCCAAGTCAGGAAGACGAACCTTACAAATTTGTGAGGCTGGTAGGGGCACAGATTCTACTTCTTCAGAAGTAGCCGTCCTTTAACTCTAAATCTAGGCAAGTTCTAGTTCTAGTTAGGGGGGTTTTGGTTTCCGCACTTAGTCCTGGATGGACCTTTGTACGTGAGCCATGGCGGCCGTTGGGTGGTCATTCCATCCAGCCCACCTCCCTCCAGAAGTCAATTAGAGCTCCTGGTTTCATCAAAACATCCGTGTACGATCTGGGTGACCCGAGGGTTCGTGTTCTTATTTGTGTGATACCTGTGCATTCAAAGAGAACGTGCGCGACGGTTTCTTCGGCCTCCATGCATGCCCTGCACAGAGGACTGTCCGTTATGCCTATTGTGTGGAAGTGTTTGTTGAGTGAGCAGTGTCCCGTGATGGTCCCCGTTACCAGGCGCAGGCCATTCCTGTCCAGGCGTAAAAGACGTCTGGTAAGCTTACTGTCCAAGGATGGCAGAGCTTCTTTGGATTGCCTACAGCCCGGTACCGAGGCCCACCAGCTCTCTGCCTGTGTCTGGGTGAATTCCTGTAGCCACCTGCGTATTTGGTTGAAGGGGATGGGTACAATAGGCTCAGGTCCATAGACCTCCGAGCTGGATCCGCGTCTCGCAAGCTCGTCAGCCGCGTCGTTGCCCAGCGATCCGCTATGTCCCTTTATCCATTGTAGTGTCACCGTGTTACGGCTGGATACAGTTGTTTGTTCTAGTGCGTTGTGACATTCTAGTACTAGTTTTGATGTAATGTATTTTTTCCGTAAGGATTGTAGGACTGATGCGCTGTCGGAGAGTATCCGTATGTGGCTGTCCGTAACCCTCCTGACTTCTAGGGCTTGGACCGCTTGTATGATGGCCTAACACTCCGCCTGATAGACGGTGTTGAAACCTCCTAGCGGTCTGGATATATTTATGTTGAAATCGTGTGAGAAGACTCCGACTCCGGTACCCGAGTCCGTTTTCGATCCGTCAGTGTATATTCTCATCTCTTTCGGGCCTGAGTAGTCACATCTTTCCTCTGTGAGTATTATGTTATAGTGCCTAAGGAAGTGGTATGTTTTTGGGGCTTTGTCGCATGGTGATGCTAACATCGGTTTACGCTTGATCGCATCTTCCCTTATGCGTGTGTGCTTAATTCTGGAGTCTTTATTTAGGGAACCTGATAGGTGGAGTCTAAAGGTGGCCAGGGCTGCCTCCTCCCGCACTATTAGGTGTAGAGGTGGCAGCCCCAGCATTGCCTGTAGGGCGGCAGTGGGTGTGGTTCTCATACTACTGGTAACTGCAACGCAGGCGTACCGCTGCAGTTTCTCGAGATCTCTTTGGGCTGTGCTGAGGTCTGTCCTGGGCCACCAGACCAGTGAGCCATATGTGATGATTGGTCGGATGACTGTGGTGTATAGCCAGTAAGTGACCATGGGGCTAATCCCCCAGTTCCTGCCTAGTAGTCGCTTGCACTGCCACAGGGATATGCTGGCTTTTGTTGTGATATGGTTCATGTGTTTTGCCCAATTCAATTGTTTGTCCAAGTAAATGCCCAGGTACTTGGTTTCGGTTGAAAGGCTTAGGGTTGTTCCGAAGAAACGCGGTAGTTGCAGTGTCATCGGTTTTCTCTTTTTTGTGAATAGAATTAGTTCAGTTTTTGTGGGGTTCACTGAGAGTTGGTGCTCGTTGCACCATTCCTCTACTATTTAAAAAAATCTAGGCAATTAGGAAAAACCAAATTTTTATCAGCCTAGGGTCGTTTAGGTACAGTCATAGTGACATGATAAACAGCAGCTGTAATGTATAATGATTATGCATTATATGTCATCTTTATGTTTAAGGAATAAACCTCAAAATTGGTTAAATCGGCTGTAAAAAGGTATTCTTCATAAATCGGCTTGAAATAAATTAGTGGAAAAAGAGAGGCAACAGCAAAAAAGAGAAAAGGGAAAGAGTGGTCCACTGACAAAAAAAAAACACAACATTGGAAACGAAACAATGAACGAACTTGGACAGTTTAAGTTCTTCATCAGCTGTATACATGACGTTTCAGCTTCATTAATTGATTTATAAAACTTCTCGCATTCCAGACTGTGTATTATAACCAGTGATAAATCTTTAATCATCCATAGGATTGTAACACAACCGAGCAGTGGTGACCGCAAAACTACCTGAAAAGAAAATTATAGGTAAATCTGCTTATCCTTTTCCCAACTATGTTGGAGTTGGCTTCCAGTCTTACCGGAATCAGCTGGACACAGTATTGTAATAGGGGTTAAAGTATGAAATTGCCGTTTTATTGTAATAGGTACTTCGAATTGACATAGAACCTTCATGGTTTGAGATACCTACAGGGTACCTAATAAGTTGTTCTTTTAAAAAATATGCAACATTCGATTATCGACTGTCAGTTGTTTTTTTTATTAGACAATAAAGATGGATATTTTGAAAATTCGAGTGATTTTTGAATACGAGTTCCGACGCGGAACTAACGCGGCAGAAATAACTCGCAATATCAATGTTGCGTTTGGAGAGGGGACTGCTAATAAACGCACCGTGCGATTTTGGTTTAAACGCTTTCGTGATGGAAACTTTGATTTGAAGAACGAGCCACGTGGAAGACCGCCCACACGGGTAAATAACAATGAATTGAAAGAGATGGTGGGAGCCTATCCGAGCCAAACTACCCAGGAATTAGCGGCATGGTTTAACGTTACCTTACCAATAATATTGACTCATTTGCGTCAAATCAATAAACAAAAAATGTGAAAAATGGGTGCCTCATGATTTGACTGATCTGCAGAAAAAAACGCGTGTTGAAACTTGTGTTGCCTTGTTGAATCGATACAGAAATGAAGGAATATTGGATCGAATTGTGACATATGATGAAAAGTGGATTCTTTACGATAACCGGAAGCGAAAAATGCAATGGCCGACCCTAGTTCAAACGCCGCAAAAGTGCCCTAAAGCAAAGCTTAACAATGAAAAGGTAATGGTAACAGTTTGGTGGTCTCAGCATGGTGTTATTCACTATAGCTTTCTCCGATCTGGTCAAGCAATAACTGCAAATTTTTGCCTTGCCAAAATCCGAACAATGATAGCAAAACTAGCAGTGAAACAGCTCCTCAACTCATGAATCGATGGTGAACATTATTGCTCCGTGATAACGCGAGACCTCATACAGCACGAGAAACCGTTTTAAATCTACAGGAACTGCAATTAGAAACCATTCGTCACCCTCCATATTCGCCAGACCTTGCTCCAACGTACTACCAATTTTTTCGTGATTTGGACAATTTTCTACGTGATAAAAAAATTTCTTCTCAGGAGGCAGTCAAAATGCTTTCACACAATTTGTCGAATCTAGATCACCAGAGTTCTATCGCAAAGGCATAAATGACCTTCCTATTAGATGGCAGCAATGTATAGATAATAATTGTAATTATTTTGATTAAATAATTATATTAAATTTAAAAAAATAAACAACTTTAAATTTTTCAGTACAAATCGGCAATTTCATACTTTAACCCCTAATACATGGATTGACTACCTATCTGACCTCCACATCTCAGTAACACGATACACCTCGGCAAAGACTGATTGATGGGTTTCAGAATTTCAGGCTTCTGACCACCCGTAACTACTGTCAAAAATCTTCGAATTACAGTCGGGACCTGCGGTTCAACGTGCTTTCCAAGGCACGGAGGAATCTCGCTATGTAAAGATGGTCGTCCATCCATAGACCGGCGTCGGCAAGCATTGCTTTACCTTGTAGATCGACCCGAAAAAAGCCGTTGGTTTTTATTAAGGTTCCGTAGCCAAAGGGTAAAAACGGGACCCTATTACTAAGACTCCACGGTCCATCTGTCAGTCCGTCAGTCACTAGGCTGTATCTCATGAATCGTGATAGCTAGACAGTTGAAATTTTCACAGATGATGTATTTCTGTTGCCGCTATAACAAAAAATACTAAAAACAATAAAATAAATATAATATATAAGGGTGGCTCCCATACGTGTTTTTTTGCCGATTTTTGCGACAATGGTACGGAGCGCATCATAACAAAATTTATTCAAAAGTATACCAATACTTAAAATATCTTCTTAAACACATCGAAAGCCTCCAAAATGTTTTAATATGATTCAAACAACTTCATGCAATATATTTTTCCCTCATTCATCTTTTGATCATTTTTAATCCATTCTTCGAGATATTTTCATAACATTATAAGAACTCGAATGACATAAACGAATTCCACTCGGTGATAAGACCAGATCAGGGCGATCACGGGACTCACGGTGACCACTGCCCTGAGAAGAGCCGAAGACAGAGTGGCTTGGAAGCAGCTCGTCAATAACTCCATGAAAGCTTTCCAAGACGAGCATGATCTTCAGTAATGAAGACAACGAATAAAAAGAAGTACATTACGCGTACCGTCAACTGCAACAGACGATTTGATCGCTGTCGAAAAAAATGCCCGCTTCAATTTAAGTCTTTGTTATTTTAGTGGCAATAACGAACGAAATGAACGAACGAACGTGGTTAGGACGTAAAAAAACAAATGCTTGTGAGTAATATTATGTGGCTACACTACTTGAGCGAATTTAAATCAAGGAGCGATTGATTTTGCGCGAAGTTCAAAATAACAATTTTAGTCGGTTCGCTGTCTAGTGGCTACATTATCACGCTAAAGACGGTACAAGAGGCGGGAGGAATACTTGTGCACTCGGTGATCGCTCACAACGCGGCGACGCGTTCAAACTAGTTTGTTTTGATCGTTCGTCGAAAGAAGATGTCCAGAATCATGGATTTTGAATTAATCGTGTCCGAAATACAAGCGCGTCCTGCAATATGGATGGCTAAACATGGAGCACACAAATGATGAAATTCACCATATTAATCCGATCTATTTCGATGTACCGGTAGTAAATTTGGTACCGTTGGAGAGACTGCAGTACAGCCCAAGTCTCGATCGAATCGAAGGCTTTTTCGTAGTCCACAAACGCTAAACAGAGAGGCAGGTTGTACTCTTCGGTCTTCTGTATAACCTGCCGCAGCGTATTTATGTGGTCTACGGTGCTGAAACCTTTAAGAAATCCGGCTTGTTCGGGAGGCTGGAAATCGTCAAACCTGCGCGCGAGACGATTCGTGATGAGTCTTAAAAACAGCTTGTGGACATGGCTAAGAAGTGTGATCGGCCTATAGTTCTTCAGTAAGGCATTGTCACCCTTTTTGAAGAAGAGTACCACCACACCCCTGTCTGTGGCGTTTTCCCTTCGAGTACCTTAAGTATTGGTTATCCACCCGCCTTCAAGAGTTCGGCCATAATTCCGTCGTCACTTTTTCCCCACTTGCAGCTCATCCACGTCTCGTTTGCCCAGTTTCGCGTTGAAATCCCCCATGACAAAGGTGAAGTGAGTTTTGAAACCATGCATGGCTCTAGAGATATCCTCATCCGCGAACCGGAAGACGCTGCGTTGGAAGGCCGCCCACCAGGTGGACCGATGACCTTGTGAAGGTTGCGGAGATCCGCTGGTTGCGAGACGTACGGGACCGGTCAATGCGGCTTGGGGAAGGCCTATGTCTGGCAGTGGACGTCATTCGGCTGATATGATGATGATGATGATATTTATTTCATAAGTCCAACACAATCTCTTTGTAACAAATAGTTCGTGCTTAAGAAAAGAACTTTCTTGCAAAAACACAAGGTTTGGTTTAGACAAAGTCATTGAAATAATACACATCTTCACAAAACTCGACAACGACTGGGCGAGTACCAAACTAAACAACCTCGCGTACTTCGGCTCTGTACCGCTTCTATGTAGCCGCCTATGTCACGGAGTCGCGGCGAATTTATTACGATTAGTAATAATGCGATTTATTGGCGAAATCACAGTGAAATCGCTGTCTTTCTCCTTTTACGGAGTAGCCGCATGGATCGTTCTTTTAGTTCGTTTTGAAGCACATGTGTAATGTAGCCACATCATCGCCGTATTTTCTCTTATAATGTAGCCATACCATATTTAACTCTGAATGACTGATCATGAACTTAAAAAAGGTTGTGCTACTGGATTGGACGCTATCCCCGCACGGTTTTTAAATGTAGGCAAGGCTAATATCGTTCCACCACTTACGAAGCTAGTGGAGCTGTGCTTTGCGCAAGGAATATTTCCGCTACATTTAAAAAAATCTCTCATAACACAAGGCACAAGGGTGGAAATCGGACCTATTACAAAAATTATAGGCCAACCTCAGTGTTGTCAACGTTGTCAAAGATCTTAGAAAAGGTTTTAAATAATAGACTCAAAAAATTTCTAGAACACAATAGAATCTTATCTGAATCGCAATTTGGGGTTAGACCGGGAAAGAACACAGAAGACGCTGTAAACCACTTGGCAGATTATGTGACTGCAAAATAGACGCAAAACAAAAATGTCTGGGTGGCGAACGTGTGACCAAGCAAGCAATGTTCGGTCAATCATCATTCAACAACGCGAATGAGACGTCACACTCACTGAATGACAGTAATGACAGTGACAAGAGACTTACAGATGACGACAAAGATAGCAAACGTCAATGTCAAATTGAGTATAACATTTCCGATGTAAACAAACAATCGCAAAACCTTTGATGATCGTAGAGTTATGTGATAAAACGACAAGTGCGCTTATTGATTCGGGCAGTGATGTGAACTAGGTATCTTCTGAGTTTTGTGCCAATGTCAGTAAAGTGATAAACAATAACATAACACTGTCTGGACTTGGTTTCACTAAATTGGAGTCATTAGGTTGCATAACAAAAAATGTTGTGATAGTACGAAATACTACGATGTGTTATTCTACGTGGTACCTAAAGACTGTATGCGTTTCGATGTGATCGTAGGTCACGAATTTCTTAAGTATGTTATACCGGCTACAAATGGTAGTTCTGTGTAGATGAAACATGATGGAATAGGTGAATTAAATCAAGTGTTTTAGCGGCAGTGTCGAGGTTGGTCATGTAAGTAATACTTATCTTAAGGAGGAGGTTGTTCAGATGGTTGAGAGCTATCAACCATGCCAAATTAAAGAAGCTCTTATCCAGCTGGAAATAATTGTGAAAGATGATATCCCGGTGGTGTAATGTCCACGACGCATATCATTAAAGGAGCAGGCAGTAGTTGAAGAACAAGTTGAGGAGTGCCTTAACCAAGGAATTTTACGCGAAAGTTTCTCTGAATATGCTAGTCTATTAGTTCTATTTCGCAAAAAGAAGAGAGAAAAGCTTAGAGAGAAAGCTAAAGAACAAGTTCTACAAGTTCAAGAAGAAAACATAGGAAATTTCAACAAGAAGAGGAAAGAAAGTATGAAGTACAATGAAGGGGACTTAGTGGCAATAAAACACACGCAGTTTGGCACAGGAATGGAGCTAAAAGCCAAATATCTAGGGCCCTATCAAGTTGTAAAAGTAAAGAGGAATTGTTGTGCGCTTTTGTTAACTTTCCTTATTTTGTAACTCTCTCTTTAGCACTGAGGTTTGCTGTAAGAGAACCCAATTATGGGTTAAGCTCGCCTTTGTACATAAGTTTTCCTTTTGTACTTGTAATGTTTATTTTGTGTACAATAAAGAATATATGAGGAACAACAGGTATGATGTGAAAAAGCTCGACCCTAATACTGAAGGCCCTGGGGTAACCTCTAGTTCAGCTGATTACATGAAGGTGTGGCCAGGTGACAACTCCAAAACCTAAAAAGGCGAAAGTTGCTTGTTAATTTAACTTTATCTTGTTTCAGGTTTGTGTATGAAAGGTTGTGTGCAATGTTTTGTTAACACCATGTATTATTATGATGATGGCCTAGTCCATAATAATCTGTACAAAACCTAAAATACCTACTGCAAAGTCAGTGTGCAAACAGGTTTGTCGAAGAATATTGATAATGCTATGTTGTGTCATTTTATTTAGAATAAATCGTAAAAGCTGTAATGGTGTACTAGTAGTTAACTTAGATTTAAGTTAAGAACTAGTGATCAATGTTTGTGTGGATGTCTGAGGACAGACATGGATCAGAATGGCCGACTGCGGGATAAAATATTGTAAAGAGTTAAAACGGAACGCGAGTTATCTGTGGAATAGTATGTCTGTGGAAAGGATGAATTTTATTAGATTATTACGATTGCAATGTAATTTTTGTGCTTGCTAAAAATAAAACAGTTTCTACAAGTAATCTATTCGTTTATTTTTCTATACAAACCCACATTGATTTTAGTTTCATTTAACTTTATTGCAATTTAGAATTTATTCTGAATGCTTTATTTTTGCTGATGACATTTCCATAATTGTTAAAACCGATAAAAATATAAACCAATTATTGATCATGAAGCGGACATAAATAATACAATAGACAATCTAATTAATTGGTTAAATAATCATTATTTATCTATTAATCTTAAAAAATCTGTATATATACAATTTAATCAATTTTATCAAAAACGATTTAATTTTAGAATGGACATACCACAAATTACACAAGTGACACAAACATAGTTTTTAGGAGTAGTAATTGACAAACATTTAGACTGGAAAGCTCAGATCGTTAATGTATGCAATAAAATAAATAAATTTGTATACGCTCTCAGACAGATCAAAAAGGTAACAAATATAAAAACGGCTGTGATGTCATACCGTGCATATATTATGTTGAGTCCTCGTTACGGTATGGATTAATTATGTGGGGAAATAGCCCTGACCATAATAAAGCATTTGTCGCCCAAAAAAAATGTACGAGTATACGAGCCATATACGGGATTCCATCTGACGAATCATGTCAACCAATATTTAAGAAGCTTGGTTTGCTACCGTTACCTTCATTGTATTTGTATGAAACTTGTATGTTTGTTAAGAAATATAAATAATTGTTCATAACAACAGAGGTAATATGTTCTCGAAGTCGCAGTGATCAATACAGACTTGTACTAGATGAGCGCCGTAGGTTAGCAAAATATAATAAAAGCTGTCTGGCTATGTCTGTATAATAAATTACCGAATGAATTGAAAATGTTAAATTGCAGGTTATTCAAAATTAAATTATATAAATGGCTAAATGAAAATAATTTCTATAATAATAAGAATATTTTTTGAACATAAATTATAATGTTTGTAAATTCAAATTTGTAAGTTTGCATGCTTTAATTTTAAGCAAAACATGTATGATCTCATATGCTATAATAACACCTATGTATACCATGTTTTACGCAAATAAATTATCCTAACTTATCTTTACCAGTTGCATCGCAAATCGCTGGTATCTGCAGCCTTAGGCTAAGAACTATGGGCTTCAATATGCTAAAAAATTATTAGACTGTAGGATCACTTTGCTTCAATACTGTCTTAAAGTGCTTTGATCCTATCCGTCCACTGCAGGACATATCGTTTTTTCACAGATCTACAAAGAAGGGTGTTCAAGAACATCCAACGCTTACAGAAGGCATCATTCAAGAAAATGAGTGACGTGTGGCTTGTTAATCATAGACGCCGAGCTATATCTACGGGTTACAAGCTTTATTACTTATTATACTTTTGTTTTGTTACATTTTGAGTATCTGTTAAACAAGTTAATGGGCAATCTGTTTTTTATTTTGATGTCGATACATACTTTTTTAATATAAATCTTACATCATTCTTCAAAAAATCTTCAAACTAAGAAACATTGTCAAATGAGTTGAGTTTTTTGCCATGGTTACTGACCTGTCAAAACGAGCCTTTTGGATTATCTGGGGTATAATTTTGAGTGAAAGCAACATTTTCATAAACAAAAGACAAGAATCTAAAGGTATTAAATCCTTATCGGTAAGAAGCAATTAGGGTAAATTGAGAAATTTTTGTTTTCCGGACCAATCAACATAAAGCTTTCTATCATTACAAACATGTTTTCTCATTTTATAAACACATTTAAATCCAAGACAAATACTGTTAATATAGTCCAGATTGTACCAACAGATTCATCAAAAATTTATAAAGTCATCGAAAAAGAGTTACAATCAATACTGAGACCACTGAATCTAATATTAAATATTTTCCTCTGTGCAAAGTATTCTGTTCGTGATAATATAATCACTCCCAAGACTTATATTTACAACTTTATAAGAATCTTCTGCGTGTTCACTTATCGTTTTGCTTGCTTATATAATTTGATCACCGTGATCAATATATCAGACGATGACGAATGGAGGACTGCCACTTTGGTCTTTTCTATTTGTAATTGTACTGACTTCATCGCCTACCTTATCGGAGAATCCATAATCAGCCTCTCTAATATTATCCACAGCTACTTCAATATCTCGTTGATCTTAAAAATCCAACACGTGCTCAAAATTTTACAAATAAATGAATTTGAACTCAGAGGTTTTATGATCTACAGCTGGACTTCGATTATCATGATAAATATATTTATTTTTACTTTCGTATTAAACTTCTTTCTAACTTTCCATTTTTCAACTTATTATGATATTATAACGACTTATGCCAGTATAGTTTTCGATATTAACGTTATATACGCATTTATAGTATTGAAAATAATAGTAAAAATGCTTCGTGTGTGGATTGAGAAAGTTGAAAAGTTAAGAAGCACCGAGGACTCGGCAAGAGAAAACAACTGGAATAAAATGTTTGATGTTTATTTGAATATACAAGAGTGTTACACAAGGGTAAAGATGACGTATCGGCATATGGTAAGTTTTTTTTTGGTAGACACGACTATAATAATGATCATCTTGCTACTAATGGTAAATAAGGTAAATATTTTCAGTAAAAACTAACTTCGCCAATAAAAAAAAAACATAGGAGCATTAAATTGTGGCGTTGCAGTTGCCAGAGCGACAATACAGTATCAAGTACACTACAATACATTATATCCAGAGTATCTGAGTTAATTTGACAAAATGTGTCGATCCACCTGATAGCCTAAAAAAAACTTATGTAGGTAAAAACATTGTTAAGGTTTCGTACCCAAAGGGTAAAAATGGGACCCTATTACTAAGACTTCGCGGTCCGTCTGTCTGTCTGTTTGTCTGTCACCAGGCTGTATCTCATGAACCGTGATAGCTAGACAATTGAAATTTTCACAGATTATGTATTTACTATTGCCGCTATAACAAAAAATACTAAAAACAGAATAAAATAAATATTTAAGGGGGGTTCCCATTCAACAAACGTATTTTTTTTGCTGTTTTTTTGCAATAATGGTACGGAGCGCGCGTCTGACTTGCACTTGGCCGGTTTTTTTTAATTTTACCTCTTCATTTTCAGATTTTATTCTATACGATTTACGCAGCTTACTTTAGTTTGCGGAATGTGGCTATGATATTGACAGTAAGACGAATTTTCTCATTGGGTCCCAATTTGGTAAGTCATCATAAATTGCCTATTAATGAAAGGGAAATTATTAACCGGGTGAAAAATATACTGAATGGGCGGCTATTATACTAAGTAAGTATCTAGGTATTTATTCGGTTTGAGTAATACCTTTTAGGAGGTTGTTGTGAGCTGCGGTAATAATATTGATAAATAATTTAATTGTATTTGGGGTTCTATTTATCTATTTTAGCATATTATTCTTTTGGAAATAGCAGAACCACCGACTAGGCAATTTCGCTGTGTAGCGCGGGAGTTCGGGTGTATTCCTGTTCTCAACGAATTAATCAAAGAGCGAGCGTAGCGAGCTTGGGAGCTTAGAGAACTCTGACACGGATACGTTAGGTTCGAAGGAAAGACCCTGCAGACAGAAAAAGGAGCCTCGCGCAGCGCGGCTCGGTCGACAAACTTTTATTTTCAAGTCGCTGTTTTAAACATTTGTAATCGCCCACTGTTTGTCACCCACTTAGTATTTCAGTAAGCCATATTCAGTATTTTTTACACCTTTAATTTGAATTTATTTTCGTTCATTTAAATACTATACTTAATGAAATAATATGTGATTGAACTGCCCAACGATTGTTCTCAGACTGTTGTATTTGTTCAAATCTCGCCAAAAACTCTGCTTGCGCGATATAGCATTTTGTATGACGTCAGTTCATAAGTTCTTATGTGGTGGCTTAGACTCCGCTACACTTTTTTATCCTTGTGCCGAAGCGATTATTACATATTTTCTCGTTTATTATTAAAACAAATGCATTTAATCTCCAAAATATCGCCTTTTTTTGTTTTATCAATAAATCTACGCGCGCTACGCCTATAATAATTTGTACTGTTTCAGTTTCTATGTCTACCCCTGTCATGTCAAATTTGGAGCTTGAAGAATATTATAATACTTTTTTCCTTTTGCGTAGAATGTGAGAGATTCTATGCAGCTATGAGAGATGTTGAGAGTACCTGTGTAATGCTCATGAAATCAAGAAACTCTTCTGGTAAGTATTATACAAATGGGACCCGTCCAGGACGAGAATAATCCCAATTGATATAGGAATCCCTAATTAACATTTAACAGTGGACGTAATTTTTTTATTACACTTCCATGTACGTAGGATCTCTCAGAGTCCTGCGGTTTCAGAGGCCCCACGTCTACAGTTAAAGGTTAATCTAGAATATGTTTATGAAAACTTATCTACAACTGAATTCTGATGCGTTCTTTTCACAGATCCTGAAATAAGGTTTTCTAAGAACATTCAACGCGTACAGAAGGCATCATTCAAAAAAATTAGCGCCTTCGGTTTCTTCTTCATAGACGCCGATCTACCTCTACAGTTGTCAAGTTTTATAACTACTTACATTCTTGCTTTATTGCAATTTTCTTTTTTATAATTTATATTTTATACTTCTAAAAAAAACTTAGTAAGACAAAAAAAACCTTTACAATAAGAAATAACTTCTATTTCATTCCTCAAATACATAATTATATTTAAACCAAGTTGTATTTCTTTCCCCTTAACTAGGTGTAGTTAGGTCCCATAGAATTCGTCCGGGTTAAACGTGAAAATGGGGGTACCCCAGGGCTCAATTTTAGGTCCTTTCTTATTCTTAGTATACATAAACGATTTACCCCGTTTATTGGAAAACAAACTAAACATGGTGTTATTTGCTGATGACACATCTTTAATTTTTAAAATAAATAGACGTACTTGTCAGGTTGACGACGTAAATAACGCGCTACGGCAGATTCGGGATTGGTTCACAGCCAATAATTTAGTTTTAAATGGTAAAAAAACCAAGTGCGTAAAATTTTCATTGCCGAATGTCAAAAGTACTGATTGTGATATTATGTTAAACAAGGAGAAGCTAGAATTCGTCGATAAAACGGGTTTTCTGGGGATCACGCTGGACTCAAGGCTGCAATGGGGTTCTCATTTGGTGTCCCTTGCGGGGCGGCTGAGTTTGGTGGCTTATGCTGTTGGAAAGATTCGTCGGTTAACGGATGTGGATACCGCGAGACTGGTATGTTTTAGTTATTTTCATAGTAAAATGTCTTACGGTATCTTACTATGGGGAAGGGCTGCAGACATTGAGTCAATTTTTATTCTGCAAAAACGAGCCATCAGAGCAATATACAATCTATGCCGGCGCGATTCTCTAAGGGAACTGTTTAAGGACATTAACATCTTGAAATATTTGTATGATCTACAAATAGTTGATCCGGCTCTGGGTGTTTGTGTATGTGAGTTTATATGTTTGTAAACGCACCCACGATACAGGCAAAATTCCTAGTGTGGACAACGTTTTCAAAAAAGAAAAAAGAAAAAAAAAAAGAAAAAAAAAAAATATCTTGACGGTTCCTTGTCAAAATATTTATGAAAACATCATGTACGTGAGAAAGAATTTACATCTTTTTAGTAAAAACGGCGACAGACATAATTACGTTACTAGAAATAGGGACCAATTAGTTCAACCAGGTTTCAGACTGACAAAAGTAGCTTCATCTTTCATGGGGTACTGTACAAAATGTTACAATAAAATTCCTCCCCACATTCTTGAGCTGAACGAGACGAAATTTAAACTTGTATAAAACACACACTATGCAGGCTGGCATATTATAAGTTGGGTGATTACATCACTGATAAAAATGCTTGGCTAAATGCTATTCCTGCTCAACATCCACTAGGGCGCAAAAACAAGTGATATTATTGTTTTGAAGTATTGTTGGAACTGCTATAGACTGAATGAATATATTTGTATTGTATAAACTTAATTTCCTTAGTATTGTATAACTGCACGGCACGTGTGTGAGTACTATGTACCCAACTGTAAATCTAACATTTACTGTACCTGTGTGTCATTCGTTGACTTGTGTGTGCCCTGGCAGTTGAGTGTGTCATGCCCTCTCAAATGTCTCTCTGATGGTGGCGCGTGTGTTGGATCATCCGGTTCCCTTCATGATGGTTGAGCTGGGTCGTGCCATTCATGCGTCATGTTCGTGAACGGACGCCGTCAGTTGGGATTGGTCATAACTTAACTGCTTCGGATGTTAATGCTTTTCTAGCATCTATTATATAACTGCACAGTACATGTGTGAGTACTTTTATTACTTTATGCCTGTGCGTAGTATAGTGTGTAGTGCTATTCTGGGTGCATTGTCCTCACATATATGAATTTATTAATGTATGTACTTATGTAACTAAATATTGTAAAAAAACATTTTCTTTAAAAGAGTAAGTATGGAGTTTCTTGTGCATTCTTCTCCATAACAAGCTACTTTCCGTATGCACGGTAGAATCAACTTTTATAACTTGTAAATTTTAATGTACCTAACGTTCAAAAGTGCCGCTTGGTGGCCTACTTGAAATAAAATATCTTTGTCTTTGTCTTGTCTTGTCATACCACTCGATTTTTAACACATTTGAACTTGGTGTAACAAACTCGTGTGTGAGGCGAGTTTCATTACGTACTATTTATTGGCTAGACTCTAAGCATCTTTTTTTAGCTGAAAGTTGGTTTCAACACGCCTCACACAATAAAACACAGGCTGATAAAATCTTTTATCGATATTTATTTTTCAATATTTTTTTTTAGAAACATCAGTTACACAGCCTAGCCTGTAGTGATGGTCTTCAGCGATGATAATCAATAAGATTTCCTGTCCTAGCCTACCCCATTGATATCGTAATATTTAGCTCTTACCTAAGATTCATTGTTTTTTCTTCAAACTTGAATTCAAACTTGTTTGACCTTTGACTCAAGTCGCATCTTTGAACTTGGGTCTTATCTTGTTTTTTCTTATGACTCACGTTCCATGTTTGAACTCGAGTCCTATGTTTTAATTCAAGTCGTATTTGCGACTTAAGATTTTTTTTAGACAAACATTGCATTTTTTTTTACTGAGAATATTGTTTCTGTCTAGTGTCGAGTTTCTGGCCAAGGCATTTCTTCGTTCACGTCCGAAGCTGTTATTTCAGACCCAAGACGCTTTTTCATATGTAAGCAACAGTTGAACTCATATATTTAGGATACTCATCTGGAATAGATTTATTTAGATTGTCCATTAGAGTTAGGCCAGTTAGTTTATTTTTTTTTTCTTAATCATCACGTTACTTAGCTGAATCCGGTAAGACTGGAAGCCGACCCCGATATAGTTGGGAAAAAGGCTAGGCAGATGATGATGATCACGCACGATGTTGTCACACCTTTTCAGGGTTGCCACAAAAAAATTTTTTTTTGCTGAAATGCGGGTGTTGTGGTAATTTACTACAAGACTTATTGTCATAGCCTTCTTTTTGAGTTCACAGACTGACTGGTTAGATTGTTTTGAATTTTCGAATTTTGTTTGTCAATAAAAAAGAAGAATGTCATTCATAAAAATTCTTGCCACGGAAATCTTCAACCAAATTATTTATATTTGTATATTTATTTATTTATTAAAACTTCATGCACAAAGTTACAATGGTGAACTTAATGCCTTAGGTATTCTCTACCAGTCAACCAAGGATGCTGAAGAAATAACATGGCAGGTGCATTATTTAAACTGTGACAAGTAAAACAGTAAAACAATTAAATACTAATAATAAGCTTGAAATACACATAAATTTATATATTTTATGTAATACATACCTGTATAAATATATATTAATATATATATATATTAATATATATATATATTCATTGAAATATATATAAATAAAAGGATTGAAAAGAAGTTATAGAGATGACCCTTCTCCAAGTTGAAAATAAAACCGCAGTTGCCGCTTGAAAGCATACCGACTGGTGGCCGTCCCAATTTCGAGAGGAATCGCGTTCCAGAGAAGAATAGACTGAATTTGAAAGGAAGAGTGAACAAAATCAGTAGTATGAAAAGAACACAGTAGGAGAAGATTATTCGAGTAACGCAGATTATATGCGCGTGAAGAATTTAAATATTGAAAATGAGACATAAGGTAAGAAGTAGTGTTGCCACAGGAGAAAAAAGATACCAGGGGCATCACACAGTTTTCTGTTCCATCGAACACTTCAACAGACCTGAAGTCTTTGTAACACCATGATCAGATGGTTGATTTGCCATAAAACGCAATATTGCTTCAATCGTTCTTTTTTTTCAATTTTACTTTTGAAAATAAATTGTACAATGCTCCATGATGAAAAATCGATAGAATTTTATTAGCATGACTGTAATTTGACAGTATGATAATAGGATATTTTCCGAGAAGGTCGATCTGCTCATAGGACGTTTTGCGAATAGGACCTTTTGATACGGAGTCTTTTGTTTATACATATTATATTTATAATCTGCTATAAATGTATGTGATCAAGGTCGGAGACTCTACACTCGAAGTTGCGGACGACTATGACTACCTCGGATAAACAAACCAGTTGGATAGGGCCAACTTCGAGAAAGAGATTAACCGTCGAGTCCGACTCGGCTGGGAAGCGTTCGGCAAATTGAGCGGTATCTTCTCGTCCAACCAGTTTGTGTTGCCAGTGATAACCTATAGCTCTGAGACGTGTTCGCTCACAATGGGCCACATCAGAAAGCTTACAGTCACCCAAATGGTAATAATCGAGAGGGCTATGCTCGGAGTTTTCTTGCGTGATAGAATCAGAAATGTAGAGATCCACAAGAGAACCAGGGTTACCGACATAGCTCGAAGAATTGCCAAACTTAAGTAGCAGTGGGCAGGGCACATTGCTCGCAGAACGGATGACCGATAGGAAAGCAACATTCTGGAGTGGTGACCGCGAACCGGAAGACGTTGCGTTGGAAAGCCTCCCACCAGGTGGACTGATGACCTGGTGAAGGTGATGGAGATCCGGTGGATGCGGGACGCACGGGTTTGGTTAATGTGGCGACGCTTGGGGGAGGCCTATGTCCAGCAGTGGACGTCTATCGACTGATATGATGATGATAATATATGAATGCGAACAGAATTGTTAAAATGGGTTATGTTTGGTGCCTTATTATTACTATTAGATAAACTTGTATTGATTTTGGGATTACAGTCTTACCGAATGAGAAATTGTGTCAAACGTGCAAATTCACTAGAACAACATGTTTATAGTCAGCCGCTAATAAATCGGAAATCTTTATATTACTCATATAATAAAGCTGAAGAGTTTGTTTGTTTGTTTGAACGTGCTAATCTCAGAAACTACTTGTTGGAATTGTGGAGGCAGGTACCAGGACGTGTTGAAATAAACAGCTCACGAGATCTTATGAATTTTATTATTTCGAGCCTACTATTTATACATATTTACAAAATCGTTATCTATCTTCTACCCACAATAAAATTGACGAAGTACCCACCGTTAAACATAATCAGTTAAACAGCGCTGACCTCACTACATAAAAACTAGTTGCGATCAGCCCGCCGCTCAGTGTTTCCAAAGCGATTGTCGCTTTGGGAACACTGAGCGTGACACGTTTGAGGGGGAAGAGAAGCATACGTTCCCCTTGACCAATCTTCCGCTTCTCGTGGAATAGGGTTGATGTGTAGGTGCAGTGGTCGTGGACGAGTCATGGTGAGCTGCCGATGGGGAGCAGGCTCGCGAATATGTATCCTCCGACAGCATAGCATGATCTTCTTCTTGTTTACATCTTTGTAGTTCGTTTCTTAAGCAGTCGGGTTTTTTGTTTTTTTTTTAAGAGGAGTCTGACAGACCCCTCCTAAGGATTTTCCACCCCGAAACAAAAATAATAAAAAAGGGCTTCGTGGTGTGGAGTTGGCTGGCTGGCCTGCGCTCCTACCGAGCGACAGGCATTCCGTTTTCATTATTTTGTTCTTCAACCCTCAACGTAAAGTAGTTTATATAATTTGACCAGCCAACTGCAACCAACAACCCTATTTTACTTTAAATAATTTTCATTGTGACGTGTTTCGGTGAAAGTTTGCAAATTAAACCAATAGTATACTAGTATAGTAGTAAATCTTGCGCTTCATTTACGCGAACTAAATCCAACGATACAAGTGGTTGGACATAAAGAAGTGGATATGAAGATGGAAGTGGCAGGTATTTGGTTGCTTACATGGATAAACGATTTCTAGTCATTGTTATTATTAACTAACCGAGTAATAGTACTAGTACTTTCATGAAATAGCGCCATTTCACGAAATGTGGGCTTCATTTAAGCAATTCAACGGCTAAGACAGGTGCTTCTTCTTAATCTACAAGAAACGATCTACGACACTTAACATTTGGGAGTTTAACCTTTGGCTTCTCCAAAATAGTTAACATTTCGAGCCTTACACTTCAATAATCGATTATTTTCAAAGACACATTTCTTTAGAACTGACTCCGAATGTGTAAGACTGAAAGTAAGAAAATAAGGTTAGGTACAGTAAGGATGATGCGGTGTAAATACTTTAAGATTTGTAAGACAACGCTATGACCTGTCGACTGTCTTGAATGCCACAGCTGAAGACAATATCTTTCTGAGATCGATACAAATAAATTACAAAAGTAGATCAGAACGATAAGAAACTAAAAGCTCTATTTAATACGTTAGAGACAAACACTTGACCTTCTTTGACTCAAATGCCATTAGTCTAGCTATCTAGCCTGAGAACAGCCATGTATTCGTTTTTTAAAAACCGTTTTGTTTCTCCAAAATTAAACAAAGTTTTTAGGTTCTACAATGATCCAACAGTGTCATCTAACACATTTTTATGTTATAATTTGATTGAAAAGGATCTTCAATTATTACTAAGACCGTTAAATAAGATGCAAAGTCTGTTCTTGCGATCGAAGTATTCTATTCGTAATAACATTATCAGTTCTAATACTTTTCTTTACAATTTCATGCAATTGCTATGCATGCTATTATATCGATTTGCCTGTGTCGTTCAATTAATCGTTGTCATTATTCAGAATACTCATTATTGGGGGAATCGTAGGCTTCTCTATACTGTGAGCATGACTTGTGACGTCATTTTACCTCTTATTGGAGATTTAATAAACAGCATCTCCAACATCATCTACAGCTACTGCAATATCCTGTTGATTCTGAAAATCCAACACGTGCTCAGAATTCTACAAATATGTGATAACGAACTCAGAGGTTTAATTATCTACAGTTGGACTTTTGTTGGCATCCTCAATGTGTTTTGTATATTTCTCATCATAAGCTTCGGTTTTATTTTTATCATGCGGATCTCTTATTATTCATCGCTTTATGCGACCCTTGTTCTTGATATTAACGTTTTATACCCTATAATAGTATTGAAATTATTAGAGAAGATGCTCCGTGTGTGGATAGAAAAAGTTCGGAATTCGAGAAACACTGAGGATTCAGAAAGTGAAAAGTATTGGCAAATAATGTTTGATGCATATTTTAATGTGCAAGAGTCGTTTAAGATTTTAGAGAAGACATTTCGAACAATGGTAAGTTATTTTGGAAAAAGGATTAAAAATTACCAGAAGCTCTAGACAAAATGTCATTCTATCAACGAAAGCGTGGCGAAGGCAATTGGTAAAATGTCAAATCAGAACCCAGAAAGGCGTTTGTGGGTGTGCTTTTGACTTTTATACAAACACATAAATATAACACTTACATGGACACATTTTACTTACACGTATCTATTTTAATTATGGTTTATTTATATTCATCATCACCTTACACAAACGCGAAGCCCACGTAATTTTGTGCCCTTACGATTTCGTATTCTATACATCTTAATCCCTCAAGATTAGACTGCTAAGCATTCTTCTTCGGCCTACTGTTAAACCTATAAGACTTTCTTCATTGTGTATCCTATCCGTGTGTATTGAAATTATATGTAATACTGATATGTGTACTGTGAATATTTCTGTGTTTTGTGTACGTAATTACAACCGTAAGTAGCAAACAGAATCTTAACAATCATTTACTTCCTTTCACCACACAAACAAAGTTAGTGGACAAAAATAACAGTGAAAGTTATTTCTTGTTACTCGGGATTAGGCCATTTCAATGATAACTATCTAGTAGTTAATAACTTTTTTTATATGTTACTAGCTTCTGCGCGTGGCTTAGCCCGCAATCAAAGTAAAAAGAAATGCTCCGATCGCCACCAAACTTTACAGGATTACCCGCTGGGTCTATCTTAAAATTTTCTGAAAATTTCATTAAAATCGGTCCGGCCGTTTCGGAGTCTATAAGGATCATATATACATACATAGTTTCTCTTATAAATGTGGGATGAAAATATTGTAAAGAGTTAAACGGAACGCAGCGGATGGACGAAAGTGAAGTTTGTGTTATCTGTGGAATAGTATGTCTGTGGAAAGGAAGAAAAAAGGAGGATTACGAAGACGAATGTACCTACGGTGTAATTTTTGTGCGTGCTAAAAATAAAACAGTTTTAACAAATACTCTATTCGTTTATTTTGCCATATAATCCCACAAATTTGGGGGCTCGTCCGGGATTGGCAAAATAACAACACAAGTTCGAGTTTTAAGAAGTTGACGACGGACGACGGGGACCGACAAGTGGCGTTGTCAACGGCGGCCCTTATACGACGGTGTACGACGAGTGTACGACGGTATCGGAAAACGGCGAGAAACACGAAGATATGAATACGAAGATGACGAAAGACGAATCACGTACGGGCCTAAGCTCAATGTTGTACCTAACCTCGGATCTAATACCTAAATTCACCGGTCAAGATAAAACGTATCCAGTGACGCGATGGATACAAGACGTGGAAGAAAATGGAGAAATATGTGGTTGGACAACGTTACAACAGCTGCTGATGGCACGGAGATCCCTATCAGGCACTGCACAGCTTTGGATGCAAGCTGAACGCCCACAAAAAACATGGGAAGAACTTAAGGCGGCCCTGAGTAAAGAGTTCCCTGACACCGTCGACATCAAAGCAATACACGAGCTGATGAGCCAACGCAAGAAAAGACGCGACGAGAGTTGTATCGACTATATGATGGTCATGAAGGAATTGGGAAAAAGAGGAAAGATACCCGATTACGTGGCCATTAAATACATCGTTGATGGTATAGTCGAACACGAGACCAATAAAATCATGCTTTATGGTATAACTACGTATTCTGATCTTAAAGAGAAGTTTAAAATCTATGAGATAGTTAAGGAAAAGATGAAGCTGGAACATCCTAGAAGTACATATAGAAACGAAAAACGCGGCATCGTACGTCACGAAAGAATTTTGAAAAGGTGCTATAACTGTGGTGACGGCGATCATGTGTCGGAAGACTGTCCGCAGAAGGCACAAGGTCCAAAGTACTTTAACTGCAATGAATAAGGCCATATTTCACCGAAGTGCCCACATAAAAAAAACATGGCGGTAGGCGGCCGTAAGGAAGATACGAACTCATCAAGATGGCGTAGTTCCGGTGTTTCCGGCGATAGAAAAGATCCCAAAGGCGCATCGACAAATGGGAACGAGAGTGGCGAACGAATGAGCAAGCAAGCAATGTTCGGTCAATCATCATTCAATAACGCGAATGAGACGTCACATTCACTGAATGACAATGACAAGAGACTGACAGATGACGACAAAGATAGCAAACGTCAATGTCAAATCGAGTATGACCACTCCGATGTAAACAAACAATCGCAACGGGAAAAACCTTTGAAGATCGTAGAGTTATGTGATAAAACGACAAGTGCGCTTATTGATTCGGGCAGTGATGTGAACTTGGTATCTTCTGAGTTTTGTGCCAATGTCAGTAAAGTGATAAACAATAACATCACACTGTCTGGACTTGGTTTCGCTAAAGTGGAGTCATTAGGTTGTATAACAACAAATGTTGTGATAGACCGTACGAAATACGACGATGTGTTATTCTACGTGGTACCTAAAGACTGTATGCCTTTCGATGTGATCATAGGTCACGAATTTCTTAAGAATGTTATAACGGTTATGAATGGTAGTTCTGTGTGGATGAAACCTTTGGAATGGGTGAATGAAATCAAGTGTTTTAGCTGCAGTATCGAGGTTGGTCATGTAAGTCATGCTTACCTTTAGGAGGAGATTGTTCAGATGGTTGAGAGCTATCAACCATGTCAAATTAAAGAAGCTCCTATCCAGCTGAAAATAATTGTGAAAGATGATATCCCGGTGGTGCAACGTCCACGACGCATTTCACTAAAGGAGCAGGCAGTAGTTGAAGAACAAGTTGTGGAGTGGCTTGAGCAAGGAATTGTACGCGTAAGTTTCTCTGAATATGCTAGTCCATTAGTTCTGGTTCGCAAAAAAGATGGTGCCATAAGGGTGTATGTGGACTGTAGAAAATTAAATAGTAAAATTATAAAAGATGAGTTTCCATTGCCGATAATTGAGGATCACATTGACAAGTTGGCCGAGGCTAAAGTATTCAGTGTACTGGACTTGAAAAATGGATTTTTCCATTTAAACGTCAGCAGTGAGTCAGTGAAGTACACTGCATTTGTTACACACCATGGTCAGTTTGAGTTTTTAAAAGCTCCATTCGGCTTGTCTGTTTGCCTAAACTATTTCATGCGATTTGTGACCATAATCTTTAGAGAATTAATATCTAAAGGGATTGTTCTAATATTTGTCGACGATATTCTTATTCCAGCAAAAGATGAACAGGAAGCCATTGACTGATTAAGTGAAGTTTTAAGAGTGACATCTGAGTATGGCTTGCAAATAAATTGGAAGAAAGCACAGTTGATATGTCGAAGCATAACTTATTTAGGTCATACGATTGAGAATGGACAAGTAAGGCCGGCCAGTGATAAGATTGATGCTGTTGCTAAGTTTCCAGAACCCAAAACATTTAAACAGTTGCAAAGTTTTATCGGATTTGCATCTTATTTTAGGAAGGATATACAGAATTTTGCATCAATAGCACGACCACTTACAGATTTACTCAAGAAAGATGTCAGTTTTGAATTTAATGATGAGCAACGGTGTGCATTCAACTGTTTGAAGGAATGTTTGACTACTAAACCAGTTTTACGAATATTTAATCAAAGATTGGAGACGGAAATGCATACAGATGCATCACGTCTGACTTATGCTGCTATACTCATGCAGCGATCCGATGATGATGGTGGACTACATCCAGTATATTTCATGAGTCGTAAAACGAATGATGCCGAAAAAAAGTACACCAGTTATGAACTGGAAAGTCTGGCTATTATAGAAGGGGTAAAAAAATTTAGACAATACTTGTATGGTATAAGGTTTAAAATTGTAACTGATTGCCAAGCATTCCAGATGACACTTAAGAAAAAAGATTTGAGCACGAGGGTTGCAAGATGGGCTTCTGCTCCTGCTTCTGCAGGAGTTTGACTTTGTGGTTGAGCATCGGCCAGGAATGAGGATGAAGCATACTGATGCATTAAGCCGAAACCCATATGTAGCAGTAGTCACTCTGCACGATGAGATCAGACAAGCACAACAGATGGATGATGGTCTAAAAGCTATATTAGAGATATTAAAGGAGAGAACTTATGGTGATTATTATATTGATAATGGATTGCTATACAAAGGAATGGAGAAGCATTTAGTGGTCCCAAAGTCTATGGAAAATGAAATCATAAAAAGGGCTCATGCAAATGGACATTTTTCAAAAAGAAAGATGATTGAATTAATAAGTAAAGACTTTTTTATCAAGAACCTTGATAAGAAAATTTATGAGTTTATTACAAGCTGCATTCCATGTTTATTAGCTACTCGCAAAGAGGGAAAACAAGAAGGATTTCTAACTCCGATTGAAAAGGAAGAATCACCTCTGCATACAATTCATTTGGATCACATCAGTCCAATGACTGAGACGAAGAAGCAGTATAACCATATTCTCATGATTGTAGACGCATTTACGAAGTTTACTTGGATATTTCCCACTAAAGGTACCACAAGTAAAGAAACTATTGATAAATTGAGAATTCACCAACAACACTTTGGCAATCCAACCAGATTTATAACTGATCGAGGAACAGCTTATACGAGTAACGAGTTTCAAGAGTACTGTAGAGACGAAAACATACAACACATAAAAATTACGACGGGAGTGCCCAGAGGAAACGGGCAGGTAGAAAGGGTTCATCGTACTATAATCTCCGTACTTACAAATATGTGTATGGAAACCCCTGCTCTGTGGTACAGGCATGTAAGTAGATTACAGCGTTATCTAAATAGTACTTTTCAGCGAAGCATAAATACCACACCTTATAAAGAAAGAAAAAATATTTATTTGTGACCCGCAACCCCGTGCGAGACCAAAAAGGCTCCTATCTCAGCATGTGCAACGATATTAAAAAGAAAATATCACTGCGCAACTATTGATTGGGACTAAGATGAGAATGAAGGAAGACATCGAGATTTATGATTTGCTCTTACAAGAAGAAAGAGAAAGCTATTCAGAGGAGAGAGAAAACCTTAGAGAGAAAGCTAAAGAACAAATTCTACAAGTTCAAGAAGAAAACATAAGAAATTTCAACAAGAAGAGAAAAGAAAGTATGAAGTACAATGAAGGGGACTTAGTGGCAATAAAACGCACGCAGTTTGGTGCAGGAATGAAGCTAAAAGCCAAATATCTAGGGCCCTATCAAGTTGTAAAAGTAAAGAGGAACAACAGATATGATGTGAAAAAGCTCAACCCTAATACTGAAGGCCCTGGGGTAACCTCTAGCTCAGCTGATTACATGAAGGTGTGGCCAGGTGACAACTCCAAAACCTAAAAGGGCGAGAGTTGCTTGTTAATTTAACTTTACTTTTTTTCAGGTTTGAGTATGAAAGGTTGTGTGCAATGTTTTGTTAACACCATGTATTATTATGATGATGGCTTAGTCCATAATAAGAGATCTGTATCTGTACTATACCTACTGCAATGTCTGTTTGCGAACATGTTTGTAGAGGAATATTGATAATGTTATGTTGTATCATTTTGTTTAGAATAAACCGTAAAAGCTAAGTGATGTTATGTTGTAACTTTGATGCTGTAATGGTGTACTAGTAGTTAAGTTAGATTTAAGTTGGAAGCTAGTGATGAATGTTTGTGTGGATGTCTGAGGACAGACATGGATCAGGATGGCCGACTGTGGGATAAAAATATTGTAAAGAGTTAAACGGAACGCAGCGGATGGACGAAAGTGAAGTTTGTGTTATCTGTGGAATAGTATGTCTGTGGAAAGGAAGAAAAAAGGAGGATTACGAAGACGAATGTACCTACGGTGTAATTTTTGTGCGTGCTAAAAATAAAACAGTTTTAACAAATACTCTATTCGTTTATTTTGCCATATAATCCCACATAAATATATAAATAGATATGTGATATTGATATGTATACTGTGAATGTTTCTGTTTTTTGTGTACGTAATTACAACCGTGAGTAGCGAACATAATCTTAACAATCATTTACTACCTCTGACCACACAAACACAATTAGTGTACAGTGAAAGTTATTTCTTGTTACTCGGGATTAGGCCATTTCAATGACAACTATCTAGTAGTTAATATTTTTTTTATATTTGTTTTCAGGTTACCTTTTATACGGTATATGCAGCATACCTTTATTTGCGGAATTTCTATGGGGTACTGTCTGTAAGCAACCCAGAAGTAAGTACTGGAATAAAGAAAAAATCAAGTCCTATCTTCCAGTTGTGAGGTTTTAAATCCTGCATCGCGCAAGCAGACCTTCTGGCGCGATTTGGACACATACAGCAGTACGACAACAACCGTAGGGCAGCAATCCGGACCAGACACAACACCCGTCTTGTCGGAAAATCCTCCCTTTTCACTTTGTTCTGCATACCACCATACTTATACCTCCTTCATTGGTACAGTGACATGTCAGCCTTCTGGCTAACATATCACTTCTTTGGACTGTGGTTTTTATCTAGCTAACGCAAGTACGGTGTTGGACCTGGCCTGCATAAGCAGCTTTTCAAACATACTCGTGAAGCTACAGTATGGGGACAGCCTCATCACCGACTTGAACGCGTTATTTGACTGGTCGTGGATAGCGTTGTGGTTCTTTTTTATCGTAGATGGCATGCGCTTGACCACTATCTCACCTGACGGTAACCGATGATGTGGCCGAAGGTGTAGCACGCTTGCCTAGAAGTAACCTATTCACTCTTGACTTAAAGACCCCTAGATTGTAGCTATCGGGAAAAACAGACTCCGGCAAGGAATTCAACTCCTTAGCTGTACGCAGTATTGGTGTAGTGATCCCACAGACTGCACGAGTAGAGAAATGTACTGTACGTACCAAAGAACGTAACCATTACCTCATTTGAGCTCGCGCTAATTCTGCAAGCGACCATATTCGCTTTTGCGGGCTCCCTGCGCTCCCATTTCATATTTGCATGGTATTTGTACTATTAGGCCATAAAACTCAGAAAAGGCTCAATCTATCTATACATATAAAAGAGAAAGTATGTATTTATGTTCCTTATAGACTCCAAAATGGCTAGACCGATTTTAATTAAATTTTCAGAGAATCTTAAAATTGTCCCAGCGGATATAGCTCTATTTATAATTTTATTTTAATTTTATTTGATAATTTATAATTTTGGTGGCGATCGGAGCATTCAAATTATTTTATGAACTTTGAACGCGAGCGAAGCCGCGGGCAGAAGCTAGTTTTAAATAAAATCGCAATTTGTTTCAGTATAATATTCGACTACTTGCAATACATTTCTGGAATATGAAGTTTTTCATCTTACTCATATGCTTTAGCGTTGAATGTGAGAGGTTCTATGCAGCCATGAGAGATGTTGAGAGTACCTGTATGCTCATGAAGTTAAGACGCTATTGCGGTAAGCTTTCTTTCAATTGTATTTTGTGTTTCCACAATAAAGCATAAACCTCATTCTGTAATGCTCAAAATAAAATAAAGAAAAAAGCCGATTTCGTTTTCCAATTTTTCCTTATCAATATAAACCCCAGACGTATTACAGTCGAAGGAAAGAACATTTTGACGTGACAACGTCTAATTAATCGATGAACGCCGGCTGCACGCACGAAAAAGGATGACTCAATGTAACGTTACGCTTAATGTAACATTACGCTCATTGTAACGTTATAATCGTAACGTTACAATGACGTTAATTGTATCGTTAAGTATGCAATCATTTCATCAATGTTTTGTTATGACGTTGTCACGTTAAACTATCGTCCGTAAACCGACTTTACAGACAGCCAATTTTTTTTTGTTACATTTTACAGGACGAACATCACTTATGTAGAAATGCATAATTGTGAATGCCCAAAACAACTAGTTCTTCAAATAAAATTATAAATTGTCAAGGATTTGTTACTGAAACAAAGATAGAAAAACATTAAATAAAAAAATTACAGTCTTCAAAAGAACACACAACTATAACTTCTAGAACTTCTTTGCCTCAACTGATTAGCCCAATGGACTTTGGAGGAATCACTCTTGAAACAAAAGCTCCGACTCCCGAATTTGGGTAAATAGGAATGAGTATTGAATTATAAGAGCAGTTTTTGCCTTTAACAAACTTGGGCTATTTTTAACCCCCGACGGAAAAAGAGGGGTCTTATAAGTTTGACGTGTGTACCTGTGTATTTGTGTATCTATGTCTGTGGCATCATAGCTCTTAAACGCATGAACCGATTTTTATTTAGTTTTTTTTTGTTTGAATCGATAATTTATCGAAAGTTTTTTTACATTTGCATGTTTGATCAAAATCGGTTCAGCTGTTAAAAATTTATGGGTGTTGTACTGTTTGAATCGGGGTGTTTTTACAAGATATCGTGTCATAATTACGTGTTCAATAAATTCCTACGTGTTCATTTCAAGATTTTTGACAGTCGTTACGGATAGCCAGAAACCAGAAAACTTGCCAGAAAGTTTACCAGCCTTGCCAAAGGGTATCTTGTTACAGAATAAGATAGACAGTCGTTCCTTGTAAAATACTGGAACTCAGTTTTACTTGGTGAGACTGGAACAAATTGATTGATTAGATCGCCAATCCTACAATCTGTTTCCTATACCTGTACAGTTCGTATTAGATTAACAATTCAACCACTAGTAGCAATCAATCAAAGTCTACAGGCCATCGACCTTTGCACCGATATTACACTCAAGGCTAAACACCTTTTAAAACTAAAACGTAACGCAAACTAAATCTAAACGTAACGTTAACTTTTAACCCCAACGCAGACAGTAATGCGATTAACCTTTTTAGTAGGACGGAGACAAACGCGCGACATGTCGACGCAAATCAAAGCAAAACCAATGCCGTCGTAATAACAAATTACGTTTTCTTTTTAATTCAGATTCAGAAAGAAGAATGTACAAAAACATTCAACGTGTACAGAAGGCGTCATTCAAGAAGATGAGCGCGTGCGGCTTGTTCATCATAGACGCCGAGCTACCTCTACAGCTTTTTAGCTTTATTACTACTTACACTATTGTTATATTACAATTTTTTTATCCATAAACAATTGCTCCCGAAAACAGGCGTGACATTATGTTTAACCTGCTTGAAAATTAAAAACGGCATTTTGGGTCGTGAGCGAATACACGCATTTGCAAACTGTACGATAATTTATTCATGTCTTTTAAGATTCATACGTTTTGTCACGCTTTGGTTGCCATTCTAACAATATAAGCGACGCGATAGTGATCGGGAAATTATAAATAAAATTTTTTTTTTTTTTAAATACAACCTTCTTTCCGAAAAAGGTATTTATTTTTCACTTTTTTGTTGTGGTACCTACTAGGCAAGTTCTTTAGTAAGATACCTATAATGCAAGAATAGATTAACAGACATGCGATTGCAGCAATCCCGAGAGATTTGCCGTAATTTATTGAAGAGTTCTGTTATATATCTCCGAAGTTCTTCATCTGATCTTCACCAAATTTGAATGTGACTAATTGGGAACATACTCGTTCAAAAAAAAACAAAATCGATCCACAATTAACGGAGAAATCGGTGAACATACACAAAAAAAACACTATTGAACATAGAACCTTCTCTTTGGAATGTCGATGAAAATATGGGATGGTCAAGCGCTATCGAGGTCGTATGAGGCCTTAGACAAGTGTGTTCAACATCAGCTATTGCGATGGTCAAAAGGCCAAAGTGACATTTCGATAGTGTCTAATAATTCCATACATATTTGTCATTTTTTCAGTCGCTTTCATTGATAAAACGTCACTTATGTAAAGCCCAATTGTCGTAAGGGATTCATCACGTGATGAATCCTTTAAATTTTGGCATTTCAGACATCGTCATCTGTGATTAACGGGTTGTGTGCCATACTTACCGAAACAATAGAAAAGCTATTCTGTCTTGCATGTATCCACGTATTAGGCACTCAAGATATGACACTTACTTTGTCTAGGGCCACTTTTTTTTTTTTTTTTAAATCATTTATTTAATGAGGCTTTTTGCGCTGATGCGCCAAGCCAGCCTCGTAAGGTTATACATGTGTATTTATTAGCATTCAAAAGCGCTTTGCAATGAGCGGACGAGCGGAAAGTGTGTGTATGAGAAAATGAAATTGGAAAGTGATGAAGAAGAACTTGTCGTGAGTGCTTGCTTGTTGGCAAAAGAAGACGAAAAAAAAGACGAAATGTGATATCTAGATATATGACATATTCAAAAATAATTCAAAAGAATATTTTATCCCAGCAACTTTATGCTTGAAGACATCCTCCACGACAACAGTTTCGGAGAAATAACGTATCCTTGTCTCACACCACGCTGGAAAAGGATAGTTTCCGAGATCTTATCCTGAAGACGGGCTGAAATGGTGGCGTTTTTGTACAAACACTGCAACACCTCAATGTACCGGTAGTCAATCTGGCACCGTTGGAGAGACTGACCTTTTACTATTGCGTTATTTTAAAGCACAGCAAACAAGGATAAAACATTTTCAGACAATTATCAAATACGGAGCCAAAGCCCATCTACCCTTACATCACTCCTCAGTTCATTATCGCAGCATCTCTATTTGCTATAATCTCAATAATCACGCATAAATAAAACCATTGTTTGATTTTTAATCAAGCTAACTAATAACATATCCTAGCTTAGGAAAGGCTTTAACAATCATCACAGGAAAGCAAACTGCAGTAGGACAACAGTATATGTAGTAACGGTTTTCATGAACTGGACAATCAGGGCAGCATCCACGGGCAACCCTCCACAAGCAGTCATCTCTTTAATATCCGTTTCTAATACACGCTGTATGTTGATCCATCTTCTTTTTGTTCCCACTGAAATCAAATAGCTTAGACGATATATCACGTCAGCACAGTAAAAATATACAAATAGTGTAAAAAACTACCTACAAACGCTTAAACGGCACACTTCCACAAACATACGCACCGACGAGACCCTTACGCAGCGTCCACAGTGCTGTCAGTACTGAGCACCACGATGCCACGAGTCGTCACGTATATTTGTGTGAGTGTGCCGTTTCGAGCGTTTGTAGGTAGTTTCCATACTGTTTGTATATTTTTACTGTGACGTTAGTGTGCTTTTCTACCCAAGATGTGTGAGGTGCCGAGAATACGTGGGGGCATCCATCTGACGTAGCGAAACTGAAAATATATGAAAACTTCCGCCACAGATAAGCGAGGTAGCCAAGTGGCGTGAGGATACATAGCAAACCATCTGTTGACCCTTGCACACATCCCTTGCACGTATGTCTCGCGTTTTTCGTTTGTAAAAATACATAGTTCTTCTAGCCCTTTTTTACCAATGATTCGCCAACCCTGGCAAAAAAAATTAAGTGATCCCATTGGTAGATATTCTTCTCACGCACCGCCTCGCTTTCTCGCACATCTTTTGTGGAAAAATAATAATTGCGACAGATCAAAATGAAGATGGAGGGACGAACTTGAATCCTGCCGTTAGTACTGGCCCACAAATAGCAGAGGTCAGAAGTGTCAAGTGAGTAGTAAAGTGAGAAGGGTTTTTTTTCCAGTATTGGTACAATACAGTCTCAATAGAAAGATCTTTTTCTTCTTTTCGAGTCGATGGAAAACTATCTAAATATTTTAGGTCCAGTAAGTGGTGAGTGGATGGGCACTTGGGGCATTACAGCATGTGTATCATAGATAGATTATATTCATTCTTCATAATTTAAGCATCTGCATACTTACAATCTTTTCATGACTTCAAAATAATATTACTTTTGGCTCTTGCTATTTCAGCATAAAAAGCTTCACAGCACAGAGACAATGCTATTTCCACCAAAATCATCTTTGGTAACATTAGAGAAATTCCTATTGTGTGACTAACAGCCAAGCTAGGGTCGAACTGAAAATTAACAAGTTAAATTATTCCTTATATTTTTCGTTCTGGCAAGAAATATTTCATTGATAGAAACCTACTTGTAAAAGTTGTAATACAAGCGGCTGTACTTAAAGTCTCGGTGTCTGTTTCCAACGGTGAAAAAGGTAAATACGGTGAATAAAAGAAGATTTATAAAAGAGTAAATCTCCTGAATTCAAAAGCAAAATGTTTAAGTCATGAGATGGAAAGCAAGCGGTTGGAACCCTCTCGAAGGCCGCGACATCTGAATCCGGTGTGGACGCCATTGTTTTCTATTAAGTCTGCTAATTATGGCCGCTGAACGCGATAGTGTTGATCTAAAGTTCTAGTTCACCCGTGAATTATAATTATGAAAACGTCGCCGTATTGAAAATAAAATGTATGGCAATGTCAAGAGCTATCGAAGTGACACGTGATTAATCCCTTATTTTTTTGCATTCCGATTTTTGCCAACGCTTTTGGAATGCCACAGTATGAGCTTCTGGTTGTTGAAATAGTTCTTAACTGAGATAATACAAAAGTTATGAACGGGAATAAATCTGTCATGGGCAATTTTCACCAAACCTATAAATTTAGGAAAAATTTAAAAATACTTACAAATTTTCCCTTCAGCCAGAATGTCATAATAGTTACATATACCAAAGTCAGCGTAAACGTTGTAATAAAATGTAGCATCACCTGAAAATAGCAACAATATTTAATCACATTTATCAGGACTTGTTTGTCTATCTCAATATTGACGATTCATTCAAATACAATCCAAAACTTTTCAAATTACATTCTTTCTTAGAGTAATAATAGTATATTTTCTATTTACTTTAAATCCAGAAGTTTCAGTCATTACATTCCAAGCTTCAATAAGTGAGTTCAATACATGATTAATATCGTCCAAATTCGAATCTATATCAATCGTTACATCATCATTATAATTTCAAAGATTTATGTTTTCTATATCGTCATTCCATTTCCTTGTTTTGCAAGTTATAATATAAATGAATAATACTATATGAACTATTTCTAAATCTAAGAGAAGTATAACTGATACATATACTGCTCTCATCCACGACCAATGCGAGTCAAAGAAAAGTTTGAAGACAAAGAAGATGCCGATACACAACACGATGGCAAAAACTGATGCACGAGAAATTAACCTGAACTTCTTTGAATCCTTGCTGTAGTAGAGATTAAGGTGGATCTCATGCATTATTAAGAGTAAACGAACACTAGCAGTACTAAAGTATAAATTCAACATAGAAACTACGATGAAATGAAAAAGAAATTCGCTATACATGATATTGTAGGTAATCGTGGATTGGGTCATGCTAAAGCTGGAATATTTCATAGTTGCAATGAAAAGATAAACCATAACACCTTTCGCGTTTATAGGACAGAGGATATTTTTGAGAGAAACCCTTTGGACGTAATTATCATTGATATTATAGTCGCGCACACACAATATAGTTTTGATATAATAAAAAGGGTAGAAAACGCTCAATACATCTTCATTTATGAAAAAACGTTGTATTTCTTTCATGTTGCTCACGATAGTCAACTTAGAACAAAAAAGTCGTTCTTCGTCAGATGAAAATATAATCAATTGAATAAGTAATGGCCAGTGAATATAGTATAGACCTTCGACCATATTTTTTTTAGCGCGATGATCACTTAGAAAGCATGAAATAATAATATTGACGCTGATTATAACTATGTCTGGCAGTCCTGATAAATAATGTATGGCAATTGAACTGCGTGAATACTTCAAATAATACTTATCGATAATTTACTAATATTTTAATACAATCACTTTTAATGATAAGAATCAGTCATGTTTCAAATCAAAGAGAACATAATTTAGAAAACATTGCTTAGTAACACCTTACAGTTTAAAAAAATAAAAACCGGCCAAGTGCGTATCGGGCCACGCGCAGTAATAGGGTTCTGAAGTTACATATAAATGCGGACTAAGAAGTGGGTTTTGTTGTTGTTACATGAACATTAAAACGGTTTCAGCGACACACAACGTCTAAAAACGGGCCCACATAGGATGATGTCTTTTTAATCTATTTGATCGCGTTTGACCACTATCTCGCCTGATGGTAAGCGATAATGTGAAGCACGCTTGTCTAGATGTAACCTATTCAGTACTAACTGGTAACTGAAGAAGGAGTTGTAAAATCCAACTTCGCAACTGAGTTAGAAAAATATTATACGAGCGCGCGTTAGACCCACAGGGAATGGTATGGCTCGTTCTTGGATCCTTGCGCGCACGCTCCTCGTTTATTTCTCATTCGGAATTTGAAAAAATCCTATGTATTCACCTCTAATCTGCGGTATTCACTATTTCGTTCTGGAAAGTTTTACGCTACTCAATTAGTGATGTAGTCGGGTCGAATTTTGACTTAATAGATGGATATCGACAAAATAAAATAAGTAATTTGCTTGGAAATCGAATCTAATTTGACTTTAGATTACAAAACGTCGAAAATACTTCCGCACTAACACAAAATAGACTCCCCCGCGCGTGTTAGAATTTGAAGTATGTGTGACGTCATTAAATCGCGAATTTTAATTTTTCAAGTGACAATGGTTTGCTTCATAATACATACCTGTCATATTTATTAAGCGCCTACCGACAAATGTTTAAGTACCGACCTAAATTATTATTGTGTTGTCAACTACCTACAAATGTTAAAAGAGTACCCACCTAAGTAAATATTGTTGTGTACAGGAAATAACTCTTAAACTTGAATTGAGCCACATTGATGATATTATTATAAATTATTACGTAATTTGTAATGATTATTGTGATGTATCCTGGATTTTATATTGCTATATTAGTATTATAAGTCCTTTGAAACAATTGGTACAATAATTTCTGTTAGTATCAATATTCTTTCGAATATTGATTTAGAATGACTAAAGAGGTGTTATTAAATTCCATAATTGTCTAATTACGTTTGAAAATGGATTCATTACATGATAGTTTATTATTGTTCACCTAATTGTGAGATTATTTAAAACAATATAGAAAATGGCGGGATACCGCGCCATTTTCTCATATTGGACGTATTGAGACACTGTTAGACCCGAGATTATAAAATATTGTGTAATGGATAAGCAGACTTACTTTTCTGTGAACTACAAGCCAGTACAGGCCAGATATATTATTATATTTCCTGTATCATTAATAATTGGTGTAAGATCGACTACACAAGGCTAACGTAAGTTATCTGATATTATAACTTTATTATTGCTAATGGTTGTGTTGAAACTGTATTTATATCATATTAAGGCCTTTATTCCTAACATGTTATATTGATTTAAGGGCTAGTCTATGTCCTTTGAGTTATCCTTGTTATTTTGTTTATATAATATTGTAAATACTTTGTTGTTGTAAAAGATATCGATAAATACTATGAAAGAGCTTCCGTGGGGTTTCTTGCCCTTCTTCCACACGAGAACTAGGTCTAGCGAATGGGCAGTAAGCTCGATGAGCCTACTAAATATAAATTAATTGACAAGCCTTATTTAAATAAATACCTAGTCTTGTCTTTCTGTGCTTTTATTCATAAAACCCTTGCCTTACACACCGCATACATTGGAACCCTGATACACAGTAAATAATCAATAACCATCTTTACATTCAAAGCTTGCTATCTTGGTGGCTATCAATACTTTTACATAGAGTTCCATTCATGATTCTAACACGCGCATGCGCCGTATGGACTACGGACGAGTACTGCTAACCATTCCGGCCACTCCAATGCGTTATTCGAGCTTAAACATTATTAATTTAGAAATCATTATTATTAAGGATGTTGTCATTTTATTTTTGCATTTTTTTTACATGGTTTATAAGCATATATTTACGATCTGTTTTACACAGCTAACAACGTTATTTAAGTAATTTTTAATGGCATTTGTACAAAATTTTTACTGTTCCAAGTACATTCTATAAGTTGGTCGACTATTACTCTTAAACTTCTAAGGCCTTCTTATCCGTAATAGTTTTCCTTTTAATTTCGTTATATTTACTACTGCCGTGAATTTTTTCACATATCCAAGAGCAACCATTTCGCTGGACGTGGGGTGGACACTTAACTCTAACATAAATTAAGGCCGCCCATTGTGTCACCCAGTGTAATGTTTTCTTCGTCTATATATTCTGTAACTTATATGGTGTACATAATAAAGAGTATTCTATTCTATTCTATTCTATAAATTTGCAATTTAAAGCTTAATTTTACGCAAACGGATCTCTGAATCGAAAAATGGTTTTTACAAACCCATAATATTTTTGAATGGCCTATCCAACGATACCCCACACAAGGGGACAGATGAGATAAAAAAAAATACATCCCCACTTTACGTCTATGGGAGGTAAACGAAAAAAAAAAAAACATGATTTTACTTTACCACTTTGACGGAATTATTAATAATTATATCCATGCCAAATTACAAATACAAATAGTTTATTTTCTTAAATTATAGCTTTATAGTACTTAGATTCTCTGAGCTAAGCTGCGGACGGACAGAGCGAAACTATAAGGGTTCCTTGTTGACTTCGGAACCCTAAAAAAGTGCTGTTTCTATAGCGATACAACTAGCACCGCGGTTTTGCTGTGGTTTTTCTGTACAACACTGAGGATATGTTACTAATATGTACGTTTTGTTTTTTAACTGACTTCAAAAAGGAAGAGGTTCTCATTTCGATTGTTTTTTTTTAGGTATGTACACCGATAACGCTGAGGTTTATGCTCCGATTTGCGTGATTTTTCTTTGGTTTGATGCGGAATAGTTGCCATTTGGTTCCATTTAAAAATAACATAGTTTGGCCCAGTAGTTTTATACTTTATCAATCAATCTACCTAGCCTCTTCCCAACTATATTGGGGTCGGCTTCCAGTCTTACCGGATTCAGCTAAGTACCAGTGTTTTACATGGAGCGACTGCCTATCTGACCTCCACAACCCAGTAACTGAGTAACACGGTACCCCTTGGCAAGACTGGTGTCAGATCTCAAACTTCTGACTACTCGTAACGACTGTCAAAGATCTTCAAATGACAGCCGGGACCAACGGCTTAACGTGCTTTCCGAAGCACGGAGGAAACTCGGTATGTTGAAATGGTCACCCATCTACGTTTCCATATATTCATCCCATCCATAGTTTTATACTTTATGTTTTTTTTTATTTATGAAGATTTTTGTTTACAAAAAAAGGAGGTCAGATAGGCAGTCGCTCCATGTAAAACACTGGTACTTAGCTGAATCCGGTAAGACTGGAAGCCGACCCCAATATAGTTGGGAAAAGGCTAGGCAGATGATGATGAAGATTTTTGTTTACGTGGACGACGTAATTTTAGTTTGTGTACGGCTTTTTTAAGAGTTTTCATTTGGGTAATCTATTCTGGCATCACTGTGGGCATTATACGGTTTACGGTTTAAGACATTTATTTCTCAAAAATAATACAATTCACTTAATTTGAGAAATACAAGATACTCATAAAACTAAATATAAGAATTACTTATGAAGAAGGTAGGTACTCGTAAATAAGTTAGTAGAAACAATTTTTTTTTTACGTTGTTGTGGGTAAAAAGAAAAAAGTGAGTGCACTATTACATATCGTTACTTGAAGGCAAGTCAATAGCAATTACACATTCTACCATTTATATATATTGTGATGTTTCGGAAATACAGAGTGGGTATCCTAGTTATCTTTATATTTATCAAATTAGTAAATAATGACAATAGTTACAGATGTAAATTAAATTGGTGTGGTACTAAATATAACCCATATTTAAAACCAGAGATTTTGAGAGATTTTGAGAGCAGTGGTGGCCCAGTGGTATCGGCCGCGACTTACAAGTTGTAGGTCTTAGGTTCGAGCCCAGGTAGGCGCTTTACTTTGTGTAAATTATTTCATCACCACTGCTCTCAAAAACGGTGAAGGAAAACATCGTGAGGAACCGGCATGTCCTAGAACCAAAAAAAATCGAAGACATGTGACATCCACCAACCCGCACTGGGCCCGCGTGGTGGATTACGGCCCATTCTCTCTCACGAGAGGAGGCCTGTGTCCCAGCAGTGGGTACATTAATAGGCTGATGATGTGCGATGTGGTATTTAAAACCTAGAAAAATCTTTTAAAATGTGGTTTTATATGGTTTTTTTGTATAAAGTAAAGGACTGTATCTCTTTAATGTCATTGGGTAATCTATACTTGTAAGACAGCTTTTCCTTACCCAACCGGCTAACTCGTGGGTAGTAAGTAGCTTGAGACAATTGCAGGGATTAACTCACATGAAGCTGACTGAAGTAAAACACACTTAAGTTTGGTCAACTAATTTAATTCTTCAAGCACACATTCCATCAATACAATAACTTGAGGTTACAAAGTATGAACCACTCACTTTCTGAAGGGATATAGATTACCCACAATATTCAATGCTGGAGATATGATTCCTCAAACAGCATCGTTCTCTGTGTAGCTGTCCGTAAGCTTGCTGGATACCAGGTGATAACTATAATGCTCGGAACCTTTTGCAAGAGGAGACTGCTGTAGCTTAAACAGCTAGTTGACCATTAGCTTTGTTATATATACAATTATACCTAAAGAGGCATTTGGAGCCCTGCCAAGGAGAAGAAAATTGCATGTTAAGATCAAACGCACATGTGTCATGAAAATGGGCATTCTGACAAATTCAAAATAATACTCACAGCGCCTACTGGATCATTGATTATGATAAGCTTTTCATCTTGACGCTAGCCAGCCTTGCCCCATACAACATTACGTAACTTTTTGGATCCTTGCCTTTGAGGTTATTTTTGGACACCGTCCTCTCAACGCAAGTCCACTCGTAGTAAAGCTCAAGTCATCGCAAATACCGATCTTGAACACTTTACTTTTAAGCCATAGGCCTTTTACTAAATTATATTTTTTTTTGTAACCAATGTGAAAAGACTTTACAATTAATTATTATATGTATTGAATTTGTGTGTTTGTTGTATTAAATGATTTCACACAAATAAGATATATATTTTATTATTAACATTTTAAATAGTGTCAAACATACATCAACGCCAGATGTTGCTAATATATGCACTGGCAATTTTTACCCGTTACAGTATCTCCTTTCCCGGTTAAAAAAATTGAGAAACAATTTTTTAATATAGTTACCATCAATGCACACTTTGAAACCAACATACTCCTTGACAGGTATTGAGGCAGTCCAAAAAAATTATAAGAACTACCTACATTAAGTTTTATAAAAATAAAGTTCAAAACTTATTTATCAAATTATTAAGTTTTTAATTAGGTACAAAATGTACTAAACATTAAGACCAATAGAAGTAGTCCATTAACTACCGGATACGAACCTTGATTGCTCTTATCCAAACCTAATCAATCATACTTGGTAATTGTCCTGCAACAAACTAGTAATGCATAACATCTATTTATCACAGCACAACCGCCAAGTAATCAGCTTATTTATAAGTCTTAATACAATCTGATTAAAGTTTATTAAAATCAATTTATGATTAATAAAACATTTAATATACATGTATTAAATGTTTAAGAGTTGGGTTATAATCTATAAGAGATTTAACCGTCCTTCATTCAAGTGTGGACAAATGTCTATTCAAGTTAAATATTTACAACAACAGGGAACACTGCCATTAAATAAAGCAAGTGTTATTTCAAATACCAAGTTGTTGATTGTATGTAGACAAATAAATGTAGGCAAGTACCCCCCATCAAGTTAAGATTCATAATGAAGAGCAACGTTGCTTTTCAAAATAGCAAACGTCACATTAAGTACCCATCCGTTGTATAGATATAGGAACATACCCAATCAAGTTAAGATTCGCAACAGAAAGTAATCACCCCACAACAATATGGAGTGCATTACATTGAGCACCCATTCATTGTATAGATGTGGGTAAATGTCTATTTAAGTTGAATTTCATAAAAAGAAAACTACCAAGTTTTTGCTCATATATGACAAATACCTAAGTTAAGATTCATAGCAAAAAGTAACATTGCTTTCTAAAATAGCAAATGTTACATTAAGTACCCATCCGTTGTATAGATAGGACAATACCTAATCAAGTTAAGATTCGCAACAGAAAGTAAATACCCCCATAACAATAAGGAAACCATTACATTGAGCACCTATTTGCTGTATAGATTTCAGTAAATGTCTATTTAAGTTAAGATTATAATGAGAATACTACTAAGTTTTTGCATCATTGTGTTACCTTTCATCCTTCATATACATACATAACCTATAAATGATTGTTCGAACAAATGAATTTTGAAAAAAATATCCTTATACCCTACCAGCATTCATTCATCCCTTTCTTAATTAAATATTTGCACCTCCATTATTGAATTGGTGCAAATATTAAACCATTAACACAACAATGATTATTAACTAGGAGTCTTCATACTTCAAGTTAATGTATGTAAATCAATTGAGGACCATTGTTAACATGGAAAATTTTAGGCATTCCGTGTACAAGAAACACTTATCTTTTATTATGGCATTGTTTGTTGCATTCCGTATAGGAAACAACATAACATATCTACCATAATGATCAGAGTATAATAATACCACATTGTGTTTCTTTTAGTTGACACCGGAAAAAATAACCTAATAAGCTTATGCACTGTTCACATGTACAAATTTAGGTATGTTGTGTAAGGTTAATTAGCCAAGACGTAGGTATTTTGATAATATCCTAGCTAACATGTAACCACGAATATAATTATTTGTATCTAAAGTAAAAGCAAATTAAAATAGTAGTTGTTATAATTAAGTCGAATATTAAATCGATTATTTAATTGTATCGAATCGAGAGTTAAGTATTGCAACACTTGGTATGACAGTTTTGACGTTTTAAGGCGAGGTAAAAATGCATTCATTCGTTGATTTGACGATTGCACTGAGGACTTGGTTAAAATAAATCCATTTAAATCATTAAAATCTTCGTTTAATTTGAGTGATAAAGATTAGATCTTTTATCTCAGAAGTCGGATAAGTCAATTACGCCTACAATTTAGAAGAAATATCCCCAAACAACGTGTCCACGTGTTGCGTACGCAAGTCACTGGTTATTATCTGAGTAACAATGGATAAAACTAGGACTAATCGCAAGAGAAATGAACGAAAACGTCGCCGTGACCGAAGCAGAGAAACAAGAACAAGCACTACGCATAAACGGAAGCAACGAAGGCAGCGATCGAGCAATCGCGATTCTTCGTCGCAGTCTCGTCGAAGTGGAGACCGCAGTTCCCGTGAGCAGATTATGAGGCGCCGTCACCAGCCGAACCGGAGTCGCAGCCGTGATGGATATCGCAGTCGGAGCAGCAGCTATGAGCAGCGTCGGTCGAGCCGAGGCTTGGAGGGGAGAAGCAGCAGGCGAGGCCGCAGCAGGCGCTCAGAATCTAGCACCGAGCGACACACACCTCCACTTCCTGGTCACGTGAGTAGCGCCAATATACTTAGTAATGACACGCAAGCGTTTTTTGCAACTTTAGTGGAAGCTTTAACCAAAAATCGATCTGAGGGTAATAAATTTCCTATGCTAGGCAATGTGATCCCAGACTTTGACCCTATGGTAAAGAGTCAGACTATAGTTATGTGGATAAATAAAGTTGAAGAATGTGCTAGGCTCTATGGTTGGGGCGATGATCAAATAATACACTACGCGCTGCCTAAACTGTCAGGGATTGCCAAAACGTGGTACCAGGCCCTTCCATCTATGTCATATTCATGGTCTGAGTGGAAGGATAAACTGGAGCAATCGTTTCCGAGCAATGAAGATTATGCTGAATTACTAACTGAGATGCTATCAAAACGTGTGAAATTTAATGATTCGTTAGAACATTATTATTACGAAAAAATTAATCTACTAAATCGATGCGAAATACATGGTAAACGTGCGGTGGATTGCCTACTATATGGGATTGAGGATCGGTCATTAAGATTAGGCGCAAAAGCAGCAAAATGTCAGGAGCCGGAGCAGGTTCTCACATATTTTTTTTTTTTTTTTTTTTATTTGTGATGGGTTTGCTCTTGACTCTAGATTTCCAATCAATTAAGCAACATCTTCGCGAACCAGATAGGTCAAGGACGAATTTTGATAAACGTAACAACACTACTTCTTTATCATCTAGTAATAGTTCTAAGCAAATGGGTAATGGAAGCGAAACTAAGACTTCGAAGTCAAACAATTTCGCGTCAATTGTATGCTTTAACTGCAATGAACCTGGGCATTTCAGTTCTAGATGCACAAAAAAGATATTGAAGTGTAATGTTTGTGCCAAATTAGGTCATTTGTCAATTAACTGTCCCAGATTACCCTCTGAATCAGCTAATAAAGTTGATAAACTTCAAGAAAAAGACGTGATGCGTATTGAAACAAATAGTACTAATGACACTAAATATTTAATTAATCTTAAACTCAACGGTGAAGTTATTCAAGGCTACGTAGATTTGGGTAGCCAATGTACGCTGATTCGTTATAGTGAGGCTGTTAAGAGGGGAATCACGTGGACTGATAGTAACTTACCGACTATGAGAGGTATAGGTGAGAGTATAGTAATACCAGTGGGCGTATCAAACGTCACTATTGAAATTCAAGATATTATAGAGGAGGTCAACGCGTACGTCGTCGACGATAGCGTTATTAAATATTCAGTTTTAATTGGGCACAGTTTTACAGAGAAACCAGGTATAGTCATAACGAAAACTACACATTCATTAATATTTACTCGTGATCAATCAGTTAAATTAGAATTAAGTTTGAAAACTGATATTGTAATACCTCCTAAGGAAATGTATCCATTACCCTGTATTTCTACAAACAAATATTCGGGCATAGTCCACGTTAGTGGCTCCTTTCGCGGCATGTCACAGAATGAATATTATTTGATGCCTGGTGAATATGAAATAGAAAACGGAGAGGTTAGGTTACTGGTGCAAAATTTTTGTGACAGCACGGTTAGTTTAAATAAGGATACTCTCATTACACGAGTCGTTTGTACCAGTAATAACTTGAGTATTAATTTATTAGATTTTGAAAATGCTGAGACCAAGTCTGCCTTCAATTATGGCAAACAGCTAAGTGAATATGAGGTTAACCAATTAAAAGAGTTGCTCAAAAGGTTCGAAACATGTTTCTCGGATAACCTAAAAGACCTGGGATTGACTAATGTAGTTCAAATGGAAATTCAATTAAGTGACTTGCAACCGGTAGTTTATCGCCCGTATAGGCTCTCCTTTCCGGAGCGTAGACTGGTTCAATCTATGGTGAAAGAAATGATCGATGCAGGTATAGTATGTGAGTCAAACTCGCCTTACGCTAGCCCAGTGTTACTGGTAAAGAAAAAGACTGGTGAAAGCAGGCTATGCGTTGATTATCGTACACTAAATAATAAAACAAAAAGGGAACACTATCCGTTACCCTTAATTGATGATCAGCTTGACAGGCTAGCTGGTAATTCTTTATTTGTAAGTTTAGATCTTGCATCTGGCTACTACCAAATTCCAGTAGAGGCAAAATCTCAAGACAAGACTGCGTTTGTTACTCCCGATGGGCAATATCAGTTTAAACGCATGCCTTTTGGTTTAGCAAATGCTCCTTCGGTATTTCAACGAGCAATGAGCAAAATACTTTCTAAAGTCGGTTATACGATCGTATATATGGATGACGTATTGATTCCTTCGAGATCCTTTGATCAGGGAATGAGACGGCTAGAGGAGGTACTTCAACTCGTAAAAGACGCAGGTCTTACACTTAAGAAACAAAAATGTAGCTTTTTCTGTACCGAGCTAGAGTTCCTAGGATTTCATGTTAGTGGTGAGGGGATACGTCCAGGGAAGCGCAAGACACTAGCTGTAGAAAACTTCCCAATTCCGCGGAACGTTCATGATATCAGACGATTTATAGGCCTGGCTAGCTTTTTCCGGAGGTTCGTAAAGGACTTCGCCCTTATTGCCCGTCCACTAACCGACCTGTTAAGGTCTAAATTCGAATGGAAATGGACGGCAGAGGAGGCGGAGTCATTTAGAGTTTTGAAGGCAAAATTAGCTGAACGTCCTATATTAGCTTTATATGACCCCCGATTAGAGACCGAAATTCATACGGATGCGTCGAAGCTAGGTATTGCGGGGATTCTCCTACAGCGAAGTACTGACGGCTTACTCAGGCCAGTGGCATATTACAGCCGTAAAACCACGGTAGACGAGCAAAAATTTCACTCCTTTGAGTTGGAAACCTTAGCGGTAGTCGCATCATTAAATCGTTTCCGAGTCTATTTACTAGGACTAAGATTTAAAATAGTCACTGACTGTAACGCACTTCGTACTACCTTAACTAAGAGGGATCTTGTACCACGAATTTCTCGCTGGTGGATCCAGTTTCAGGAGTATGACTGCGAAATTGAGTACAGACCGGGTTCGCGTATGGCTTACGTAGATGCTCTCAGTCGTGCCCCTGTGAGTGACCCAACCGATGCGGATACGGAGCATGTTTTAGATGTTCTACACGTAGACGTTCGTGATTGGATCGCTACTGTACAGGGTGATGATAGCGAAATTAAACGTATAAAAGACATCTTAGAAGATGACGAGACTAAGTTTGTAGCTGACGTGCGTAAGAATTATATGTTAAAAGGTAGTTATGTGTATAAAATTTTAGACGAAGGGTTACGATGGGTAGTTCCGAGAGGGTGTAGGTGGCAGGTGCTGCGCATGAACCATGATGAGGTGGGACATTTTGGCTTCGAAAAAACGCTGAGCCGTATCAAAAGCATATTTTGGTTTCCGAAAATGCGCAGGTTCGCTAAGAAATATGTCTCAGCTTGTTTGGAATGTGCGCATCATAAAGCGCCTGGTGGTCCCAAAGAGGGAATGCTCCATCCAATACCTAAGTTGGAGAAACCATTCCATACACTTCACGCTGATCATCTGGGCCCATTCATTCGCTCTAAGAGAGGCAACATGTATTTACTTGTTATTATAGACGCATTTACAAAATTTATTAATATACGAGCTGTTAAAGATACTAAGACGACTACGGCAATCAAGGTATTTAAGGAACATTTTAGTTATTTCGGCGTTCCTTCTCGTCTTATAACAGATCGTGGCTCTTGTTTCACAAGTGCAAAATTTAAGAGTTTTATGGATCAATTAAAAATAAAGCACATCTTGAATGCAGTAGCCACTCCAAGAGCGAATGGACAGGTCGAAAGGTTTAACCGAACCATAACTGATGCTCTAAGTACAAAATGTCATGACGGAAATGACAACTTATGGGACGAATACATAGGTGACGTACAATTAGGCATTAATACCACTACTAATAAGACAACAGGGAAAAGTCCATCTGAGCTGTTGTTCGGTTGTAGATTGACGAATGCGGCGGAAAACGTATTGAGTGACGTAATTGCCGAAACAACTGAACGAATCGATGGTGATGCGTTACTAAAACTGAGGTCGAATGCTAGGCTAAGGATAGAAAAACAACAGGAATATGCTAAAAAGCAGTTCGATAAGCATAGGAAGAGTCGGACAAAATATAATGTAGGTGATTTAGTCAGGGTAGAGAGAACAGTTATAAACAAAGACCATGTAGGAAAATCACATAAGCTCATTCCTAAATTCCAAGGTCCCTATCGAATCCTCAAAATGTTACCTAATGACAGATTTCTCGTCGAAGACACTCCATTAACTAGAAAGGGTAACAAGAGATATGAAAATGTTGTCGCGCTAGACAAAATCCATCCTTGGATGAATTTTAAAGGTTACTCCAGTGAGAACACTGACAGTGATCAGAGTGAGGGTACAGAAATAGAGGCAGACAGAGAGTGATCTATTACTCTACATAATAGTAGGTAGGAACAATAAGATTATTCGAGTTTGGCGATAGTAATGAAATGCTGGGTTAATCAACTTCCCTGATGAAAATGCGTAAGAATTGCGTGTCATTATTAAGGGTATATCTATACATGAGCAATCAGTGCAGATGATGAATGGCATTGAGAAATCGATGTCGCACGTATTTTGATTGCAAGATAGTGAGTAAGATCATAAAATGTGAGCACAATTTGTCATAGAGGTCAGTGCAGATTATGAATGGTACCAAGATAACGGTGCCGCACAGATGACCAAAGATGAGTGACAGATTGTTCAAGAAACAAAAGAATGAGAATGCTGATCCCGATTTATGAATCCGAATTTTGATAAAGATTTTGATCTAGGTAGATAAAAATAAGCTGAATTGAGATAAACTTAGATGTAACACTAATATAATGTCACTTAAAATTTTGTTTGTGATGAGATTTTTGAATATAGTAAATTAGTTGAACTGTAAAGTAAAGAATTTACCTTGCGATATGAATTATTATTGAAGAATGAAATTAGTTATAGAAGTATGTATTGATAATCAAGTTATTACCTATGTTTTGTTTTATAATTGTATTATGTATTATCAAATTAGTAGACAAGTGAGAGGACTCACTTACACAGGATGGCCGAGTTGTAAGGTTAATTAGCCAAGACGTAGGTATTTTGATAATATCCTAGCTAACATGTAACCACGAATATAATTATTTGTATCTAAAGTAAAAGCAAATTAAAATAGTAGTTGTTATAATTAAGTCGAATATTAAATCGATTATTTAATTGTATCGAATCGAGAGTTAAGTATTGCAACACTTGGTATGACAGTTTTGACGTTTTAAGGCGAGGTAAAAATGCATTCATTCGTTGATTTGACGATTGCACTGAGGACTTGGTTAAAATAAATCCATTTAAATCATTAAAATCTTCGTTTAATTTGAGTGATAAAGATTAGATCTTTTAGTTGTGTACAATAAACACTAGTATTTTAACCAAAGCAGGTGCTTGTTGCTTCCATATAGGAAGAAATCAACATAACATAGCTACTATGATACTCAGAATTTACTATTTAATTGTGTTTCTTTTAATTGACACAGTATAAACATCCTAAACTAATAAGTCACTACAAATTGTTAGAAAAATTTTATTTTATTTATTTTAAGATTGGGCGCCAGTGAGATCATCATTAAATAGAAATATAGATGTCCCACAACTTCTCTTAGCATCAGTATCTTCCAAGAGAATTTAGAAATTAAGTTTTATTTATTTTTAGTTTGAATGATTTAGTTTGAAAAAATAATCATTTGAGAAATTCTCATTAAGCGATTTTAAAAGCAAGCTACAATACATATAATTGTAAAAGTACCTCCTGAATTTACTTTTATTTAAATGAAACAGCTCAGCAACAGGTTTCCGAACACATATGTACCTCATCAGACAATGTATATACGGGTTAATCCATCAGCTTGATAGTACAATTCCCGTACAGACTACACAGGAACCACACTGCTTGCAAACCATGTCTCCAGTTGATTTATGATCTGTTGAAATATAAAAACATTTAAGTACATGTTTATTAAGTTCTTCTTTATGAAGATATTCAAACAAAGTTGCTTTATGCATCTTGAACAAAGACAATTTTTGTTCTAAATATTCAAAACTAAGTATCAGTTAAACAAAACATTCATTAGTGAAAAGGTATATAGTTTTAAATAAAAACATGTGACTATAACCCCACTTTTAAATTATATATATTCTTAGTGTTTTGTTTTTTTAGTTTTAAAGAAAAAATGCTTTAAGCATGTTGGACAAAACATATGTTTGTTCCATACATATAAATCTAATTAACAGTTATAATAACATTGTTATATTAGAGTGATTTATATTAAGTTTAGCAAAACGCTTACTAGTGAAAAGGTTTAGTTTGAAAATAAAAATGTGACTATAACCGCACTTTGAAATTTATATAAAGTTAATGTTTTGTTATTTTAAGATTGAAATTAAACAATATTGAAGTTAACCAATAGTTTGGTTAAGTTCTTAAGTAAGTATTAAAGTTATTCTAGACACAAAATAAAAAGTTAAGTACTTCAGTAAAACTTCATGCGACACGTTGGGCGTACAATTGTAAGACAGCTTTTCCTTACCCAACCGGCTAACTCGTGGGTAGTAAGTAGCTTGAGACAATTGCAGGGATTAACTCACATGAAGCTGACTGAAGTAAAACACACTTAAGTTTGGTCAACTAATTTAATTCTTCAAGCACACATTCCATCAATACAATAACTTGAGGTTACAAAGTATGAACCACTCACTTTCTGAAGGGATATAGATTACCCACAATATTCAATGCTGGAGATATGATTCCTCAAACAGCATCGTTCTCTGTGTAGCTGTCCGTAAGCTTGCTGGATACCAGGTGATAACTATAATGCTCGGAACCTTTTGCAAGAGGAGACTGCTGTAGCTTGAACAGCTAGTTGACCATTAGCTTTGTTATATATAAAATTATACCTAAAGAGGCATTTGGAGCCCTGCCAAGGAGAAGAAAATTGCATGTTAAGATCAAACGCACATGTGTCATGAAAATGGGCATTCTGACAAATTCAAAATAATACTCACAGCGCCTACTGGATCATTGATTATGATAAGCTTTTCATCTTGACGCTAGCCAGCCTTGCCCCATACAACATTACGTAACTTTTTGGATCCTTGCCTTTGAGGTTATTTTTGGACACCGTCCTCTCAACGCAAGTTCACTCGTAGTAAAGCTCAAGTCATCGCAAATACCGATCTTGAACACTTTACTTTTAAGCCATAGGCCTTTTACTAAATTATAATTTTTTTTGTAACCAATGTGAAAATACTTTACAATTAATTATTATATGTATTGAATTTGTGTGTTTGTTGTATTAAATGATTTCACACAAATAAGATATATATTTTATTATTAACATTTTAAATAGTGTCAAACATACATCAACGCCAGATGTTGCTAATATATGCACTGGCAATTTTTACCCGTTACATACTAATATTATAAAGAGGAAAGATTTTTTTGTTTTTTTGTTTGTTTGTACCGAATAGGCTCTGAAACTACTGGACCGATTTGAAAAAATCTTTTCCAATAGAAAGCTACATTATTCCTGAGTGACATAGGCCATTTTTTAATCCCGAAAATGGGTCCTGTGGGGTGGTCCACAGGAGCGAAGCCGCGGGCAACAGCTAGTTTATTTTACAACTCTCTGCTCCTTCGTATAGTATATTTTTTCTTCCCTAATTAGTTCGTGGCGATCTAAGAGAGCGTAGCAAATGTTGTTTTTAGGGTTCCGTACCCAATGGGTAAAAACGGGACCGTATTACTAAGACTCCGCCGTTATTAAAATAACGTTATTTAATTTAACTTTTAAGTTATTTAAAATAATTAATAATGTTTTGGATTTGTAGTGTTTTGCTTTAGAAGTCGGTTTTATTTTTTTGTTAAAAAGTTTTACTTTTCAATTATGCTAAACCATCAATCTGGTTTCCGGCCTGGTCACAGTACTGTCACGGCTCTTTTGAAGGTGACTGATGACATCCGCTGGGCCATGGACCACAAAAATCTCACGTTACTTGTGCTTCTTGACTTCAGCAGTGCCTTCAACTCTGTTGACTTCGATATCCTTCTTGGGATCCTTAAATCTTTTAATTTCTCCTCTTCCACTATTGATTGGTTCGACTCATATCTCAGAGGCCGCTCGCAGCGGGTACGCCTTGATGAGTGCTCTTCTGATTGGTGCTCTCTTACTGCGGGTGTGCCCCAGGGTGGCGTTCTCTCTCCTCTTCTCTTTTCTATTTTTATTTACTCTGTTACTAGAGTCATCTCCTGTAACTACCATCTCTACGCTGACGACCTGCAGCTTTACCATCATTTTTTTAGTCATGATGCGGAAGCCGCCGTGTCCACCGTAAACAGCGACGTGAAGTTGATTGAGGAATGGTCGCGGTCCTTTGGGCTGCAAATCAACCCTAAGAAGTCTCAGGCCTTGGTTATCGGCGGTAGGCAAATGCGGAACAGGCTTGATGTTGCGTCGCTGTCTCCAGTCTGGTTGAATGGAGTTCAGATTGAATACACCAAGACAGCTAAAAACCTGGGAGTAATCATGGACTCCTATTTGTCGTGGAAAGCCCATGTCGGTGAGGTCAGTCGCAAAGTGCACTATTCGTTCCACTCGCTGAAATGCCTCCAGAGCTTTTTGCCCTTGAAAACCAAAATTTCCCTAGCTCAAACTCTCATTCAGCCCATCATCGACTACGCCGACGCCTGTTATTTGGATGCCACCGAGGAGCTGTTGGATAAACTTGAGCGTTTGCAAAATTTATGTATTCGTTTTGTTTTCAACCTTAAAAAGTATGATCATGTTTCAGAATTTCGCAAGTTACTCAAGTGGCTCCCTATTCGACTTCGCAGGAACTCTCGGATATTGTGTCTATTATTTAACATCCTTCAAAACCCTAAGACGCCTTCCTACCTCCGTGAACGCTTTTCCTACTCCCGTCCTTCCGATGCACTTTGCAGGAAGCATCTTAAAAATCTCCTTAATATCCCTTCCCACACTACCGACTTCTATTCCTACTCCTTCACTGTGAACGCCGTGCGTTTGTGGAACTCTCTTCCGCCTGACATAAGGGATTGCCAAACTCTTTCAGTTTTTAAAAGAGAAGTGAAAAGACACTACCTTTCCATTCCATCATAGTTGCATATAGTTCTGTATTATTATCTTTTTCATATATATTAGTAGGTACGTAGTTATTGCTATAATATTTATTTTAGTAGTATGTATGTATATGATAGTATATTTTATTTGTATCTAATGCTTCAGCTCTGAATTGTTTTATGTGTTCATTTTTCCCTTCTACACACGATGTCTACATCTCTTTTTTCCTCTTTCCTTTCGCAGGTATGCTGGAAGAGATTTCATTAGAAATAAGCATCACCTATGTACATATTTTTCTGTTCCTCCTTATTGTCTGTATATGTGTGTGTGCATAAATGGTTAAATAAATAAATAAACCTCGTATTTGATTAGTCAAACGCTACGCATTCTTTTCCCTATAATATGATATACGGAACGTTTTATGAAGAAATATGCTTATGTAGTAGGAAGAGGTCAATGTATTGAGAGGTCAATGTATTAAGAGGTAAATGTATTGAGTATTGAGTATTGAGGTCAAAAGAAGAGATGCAAATTTTTACATAAATTATTTTAAGATCTGAAAATAATTTATGAAAACCATCGAGACTTTTACCACTCGTTTTTTTGCCAAACCATTATGTGAACCGCCCGGAAGACGCAGTGGAGCATACTCTGTAGGTCTGCCCCGCTTGGGCGGAGCACCGACGTGTCCTCGTCGAGGCGATCAGCGTTGGTGACCTCTCGCATCCGGCCCTGGTCCAGGACATGGTATGGAGCGAGAGGGCTTGGGAAGCTGTCTCCTCCTTCTGCAAAGCAGTAATGCTCGTGAAGGAGGAGGTGGAACGCGTAAGGGAGAAGCAACGGAGACGCCCTCACGCCCCTAGCCAGCGCAGGAGACGCCCTGGTGCGGGCTTGCATACGGCAAACCATGGGTTGCTCGCCGTCCGATAAGGATCAGGCCCGAGTCGACGAAGCGTAGTGTTCCACGCGCCCCTCAAAGCGATGTCACAAAACTGCCTGTCTGGGTCGCGGATAAATTTGAAAGAGAGTTACCGTGGCCATAGCACAAGCAATTGAAGGAACACGGGTGAGTTATAGTCGGTAAAAGTCTAACACGCCCACCTGCTTCACCCAGAGCGGGAGAAGTCATTGGATGTTTGCCCACCCAAAAAAAATGAAAAAGGTATGCCCATGGTAATGTAAATAATATATAAAATCTGTTTGTGTGAGTGATGTTTAATGTATGGTTGTAAAATTTTAAAATCATTAATTCAATAATAATAATAGTACCTAAAATATTTGCACGCCATGAGAAGTGGCAGACATGTCGCGAGCCACTCTTATTTAAGATCTTGCATGCATGTATTATTTTAATTATGTATGTATACACATGTTTGAGCAAATAAAATTTCTTATTCTTATTCTTATTCATGACTGAAGTTTTAGTGATAATGACTTGTAATGGACAAAATACTAGCAGGATAAAACTAAAAATATTTAATTATAAAAGATAAACCATGTACTGGCTGTTTTCTACCACTGTGTTTTAATTATTTAAAAAAAAATACTGGTTTATGATGTCTTAAAGAATAAATTGTATTTCGTTTTAAAGTTTGTCGTTTCTCTAAAAGAAAATTATACATACATAAACTCACGCCTTTTTCCCATGGGAGTAGGCAGAAACTACAGAACGCCACCTGCTACGATCCTTAGATACTTCTTTTGCTTCACTCACAATCATACACCCAGTCATACACACGCCGACTCATAACTGCGCACCTGGCCTTTCTGAAGAACATCGCCTATTAGGTCTATGTATGTCTTTCTAGGGAGTCCCCTCCCGGCGTTTCCATTCACGTCTTTCTTCTAAATACCTTTCGTTAGTCGCCTTTCATTCATCCTCTTAACATGGCCAAACCATCTTAACATACTCTTTTCAATTTTAGTCACCACATCTTCTTTTAAACAACAAGGTTGTCTTATTACATCATTCTTCAATCGATCATTTAAAGTTATGCCACACATACTTCGCAAGGAACGCATTTCTACTGCATTAATCCTACTTTCATGTCTTTTTTGCCATACCCAACATTCACTTCCATACATAAGCGTAGGCACCAGCACGCTGTTGTGAACGGCGAGTCGAGCTTCCGGAGATATCGATTGGCTGGTCACAACCGTATGTATAGCACCATTCACTTTATTGTCTGCATTCACTCTCCTTTCCACATCCTCTTCGATCTTTCCATCCCTTGTGGACATACTGCCCAGATATACAAACTCGTTCACTTGCTCCACACTCTTATTATTTATTTTCACTTCACATTCCGATACATCGTCTTGTCTTTCAAACACCATTACCTTAGTCTTGTTCACATTTATACTCATCCCTTTTAACTTCAAAGCTTCACTCATCACAGTTACCATGTCTTGCAACTGTTCTGCTGACGATGCAAGTAGAACTTGATCATCTGCATAGAAAAGGCATTAGACAGGCAATTCTTTCATCCACAATCCGCACTCATACTCTTTCAAACCTATCAGACAAAGAAAGAAAGAAAGGAAGAAAAAGTATTTATTTGTGACCCGCACAGGAGACACGAGAAATCAGCTTAAAATTAAACAAAATTAAAAACAACTATCCATGTACAAGTTGAACAGCCACGGTGACGCTACACAGCCCTGTCTAACACCCCGTGAAGAAAATTATATTGTTGTATTTAATGTGCCTGTATGATTTCTTATTCTATTTGCCATCCTGTATACAAAACTTCAATTATGAAGTTTGATATTATCTAAGCCCACAATGTTTTATGTGCCGTGCCGCTTCTAACTTATATTACAGCCTAAAGTTAAATTATTATACCTTATTAGAAGGGAATAGCAATATACGAAATGTAAATAGGTCTATTAATTTATATTACATGGTAAATTGTGCCATATGACAACAGCTTTTTAATATTTCTAATGGACTGTTTTTAGATCCGCCTTCGAAATAAGTTTCATTTAAATATAATGGTAATTTGTCTCTAAGTAATTAAACTAAAACTATGTCTATTCGTAGGAAGATTCCTCTACACATTAGAGACACAATAATTATGTAATGTTAAGCTCCCATTGGTTCCATGATTTTGGTTTTAAACCTAATGCACAATATTTAGTTGCATCCCAAGTATGTGTCCAATATACTTTCATTGTTTTGTGTGACTATAACATGCATTCTTCATTTATATCGCATCTACAGTATACTTCGGAATGAACTTATAAGAAAATAATATGATATAATGAACCTTAGCTCCTACTTTGACTTTTTTGCCTTCAGTATCGGGTCCGTCATAAAAATTCAAGATGTTCATAAATTCTAAATGAAAACAACAACGTTGAGTGTTTTATCATTCTGAATTAGATTGATGACGTCTCATTCGTAGTTTCTTAGATTTTTTTGTGTATTTTACTCAATGTACCATAATATGAATTCTTATGTCGGTTATTTTTGGTGTAATAATATAGACGAGTAGGTAGGGCACATTTCTCGCAGAACGGATGGGGCAGAAAGATTCTGGAGTGGCGACAACGAACCGTCAGACGTTGCGTTGGAAGGCCTCCCACCAGGTGGACCGATGACCTGGTTCGGGCCCGGTTACGGGGATCCGCTGGATGCAAGACGCACGGGACCGATCAATGTGGCGATGCTTTGGGGAAGCCTATGTCCAGCAATGGACGTCTTTCAGCTGAAATGATGATGATGATGATGAATTATGCTATTAGATTTCAACTTGGAACAGACACTGCAGTACTTTGATTTAAAAAAAAAATACGCTTTGAGTATATTCGACTATACTATGAATCGATTTTAAATGTTTTAAACCAAGTTTGCTACTTTAACAGGCAATGTCAAATATAATGCTCGAAAGTCTTTAAATGTGGATAGTAAAGTGTTTGATATTAGAAATCATTCTGAGCGTGTCCTGTGAGAAGTTCTACATAACAATGAATGATATCTAAAGCAAGTGTGTGCTCATTTTGAAGTCCCAGTGTTCGGGTATTTGCTCTTATATATGAAGTAACAATATATGTTAGTGATACTTTGGAAATAATACCTGAAGAATTAAATAATGAAACTTATCTTAACTTGTACTGTACAAAATTTGTTATTTTGGTTATATATTTAGAAGTAACTTTTGCCAGCGGCTTCGCCCGCGTGAATTGTTTTTTAAGGTTCCGAACCCAAAGGGTAAAACTGGACCCTATTACTAAGCCTCCGCGGTCCGTTTGTCTGTCTGTCACCAGGCTGTATCTCATGAACCGTGACAGTTGAAATTTTCACAGATGATGTATTTCTGTTGCCGCTATAACACCAAATACTAAAAACAGAATAAAATAAATATTCAAGTGGAGCCCACTTGAATATTTATTTTTATTTATTTTATTCCATACAACAAACGTGATTTTTATGTCGTTCTTGCGATAATGGTACGGAACCCTTCGTGCGCGAGTCCGACTCGCACTTGGCCAGTTTTTTTCTTATACCAAGGGAACATTATACCGGGACGAAACGGATAGAAATCCCGGGCAACGACACCACAGGCTTGCCTGTGGTACGGCTTAACGATCCCACTTAAGCAGTGGTAGGCTCCGCAAGGGGCCGCCTGGCTCGCGAACACCATCCCACCGGAGTCCGGCGCCAAGCAGCTTGCTGTGTTCCGTCGGTGTGTGGGACTGCCAGTGCCTTTGGGGGAGAAGGAGTATGTCAGTTGCGCTGTTCAGAACCGGTCTTGGTCTCTGGGAAAAACTTGCCGGATAACTCATTTTGGAGGGTAGCGGGATCCGAAGCACGGTGCCAGCCGTTGGCCGACCGCAGTCAGTAGGGGGCCCAAGTAGCACGCCAGCCACGTGCTAAAGGGTGCCCCGCCAACTCGCGAAAAATCCCGGTATGCTCCACCGTGCCAGCTGGCGACTGGATGGGAGGACCCGGTGGCCATATCCGGAGGGGTTCGGGCGTCCCCGCAGTCTCCAAATGAGTTCCCCATACGTTGGGTTATCTCTAATGTTCCACTTGGTTCACTGAGCAGCGCCGCGACAGTTCGACTTCTTCCCCAGCAAACTTTTGAACAAATGACCAAAGCAAAAAAGAAGAATATGGTAAAACAACGGCTGCACTTCCTCCCACTAAAAGTGCACCTCACTAACATCAGGGGGTTGCACTCTAATCTCGATCCGGTCCACCACCACCTTGAGACCGAGAAGCCGCACCTGTTTATCCTAACGGAAACGAAGATAACAACCCCGTCGGACGTGGCGTACCTCAACTACCCGGGTTACTCTCTTGAACACAAGTTCAAGAAGCAAGCTGGGGTCTGTGTGTACGTCCGCGATGACATTTGTTGTCGTCGTCTCCGTTGCTTTGAGAAATCGGGATTTTCTGCCATATGGCTACTTGAGGACACTGGCGTGGAGAAATCTCTCTACATCGGCGTCTACCGATCGCACGCCGGTGACCAGGAGACGACAACGCTCTTTAATTGCCTCGTGGAGTCGGCTGACATAGCCCAGCAAAGGTACCCAACAGCGAAGCTTAATTTTCTGGGGGACTTTAACGCCCATCATAAAGAGTGGTTGTACCCGTACCGGAAAACGACCGGGATGCCGGGATGCCGGGATGCCGGGTTAGAGGCGCGCAAGTTTTCTCTATCGCTAGATCTAACCCAGCTGGTGAATGTGGCAACACGGGTACCGGATGTTGACGGCCATACACCCAATTGCTTAGACCTTCTCCTGACAACTGATCCGGACAGTCATTCGGTGTCGGTCTCAACCCCGCTGGGAACGTCTGACCACTGTCTGGTGAAATCCTTGTTGACTTCCTCTCCTCCAGATGAGAGCCCTAGAGGCACGAGGCGGGTATGGCGATAGGAGTCAGCAGACTGGGACGAGATGCGGCAATTTTTTGCGTCTTATCCTTGGCGGCATGTGTGCTTCTCCTCGAGTGACCCCTCGAGCTGTGCCGACGCGGTTGCGGTTGCGCGGTCCGGAGAGTATTGTGCAGTCTAGACGTGAACAAGGCCAGCGGGCCTGACGGCATTCCAGCGAGAGTGGTGAGGCAGTGTGCGCCAGAACTGTCTCCTGTATTGAAATGCTTGTTCCGCCTCTCGTAAAAAGAACGGTGCCGAAATCCTGGAAGCTTGCAAATGAGCAACCAGTGCCCAAAAAAGGCAACCGTGCAGACCCTGCCCATTACCGTCCGATCGCCATTACCTCCATTCTGTGCAAAGTTATGGAAGTACCCTTTCAGCAAGTTGCTGACCTACCTTGGAGACAATAATCTCCTCAGTGCCGGAGCTTGATGCCGAAGTTCCTCAGGGGTCTATTCTCTCTGCAACTCTTTTCCTGCTGCACATCAATGACCTTCTTCAGCCTGGTATTGTTGGGTACGCAGATGACAGTACTGTTTCAGAGACATACTTGTCCAGCGCAAAAACCAGCGTGGATGAAGTTCGTTCCTTGAGAGAGGCTATGGTGGAAAGGACAGATTTGACCTTAAGCCTTGTCTCCCAGTGGTGTGATGACAATCTGGTCTCCTTTAACGCCACCAAAACACAGGCGTGTCTTTTTTCCGCTAAAAGGAGTCTTTTCGATCAAACTCCTACTTTTCGGGGTGCGTCTGTTCCTGTGACTGATCGGCTCGAGCTCCTAGGCATGGAGTTATCTTATCTTATCTTATGGAGGGGCCGAGAAATACCTCGGACACTTCGACCCATTGGGATCTTTTGTGGTCCCCTAGATAACTTACTCCTCCTCCTTCTCGTTGAAAACTGTTTTCATGAGTTTTACAACGAGACTAGGAGATATGAGCCTATAATCTTCTGGTTTTGGGTATCCAACCCCTAGGAGACTCATTCGCTTACCAGCCAGTGCATCGCATGTGCACAGTAGGTGCTCCATGCGTTCCGTATGTTCCCCACACAACCTGCACATGGGTGTCGCGGTTAGACCCATCTTCATGAGCATGTCGTTGGTTCCAAAGTGCCCAGTAAAGGCCCCAAGCAGGTAGCGGATTTGCCCCCTGCTCATGTTCCAAATGCAATCCCGGGCTTTGAAAGTGGAGCCCAGGAATCTCTTGGAGTGTTGTAGACCGGTAGTAGACAGCCAACAAGTTCGTTGTCTGTGATCTGCAAACTCCCTAAATGCGGCTTTTACGAGACACGTCGAGATGCCTACACATGGTTCTGGACCCACAAAATCATTCGCTGAGCCCTCCCTTGCCAGTTCATCAGCCACTTCGTTACCATGGAATCCTTTGTGCCCAGGGACCCACATCAGTCTTACCCTGTTGTGCTTCCCAAGCCTGTTTAGGGTTTGGATAGCATCCAGAATAAGTCCGGAGTCCACTTTGTAGGATGCCATGGCTTTGATTGCAGCCTGACTGTCACTAAGAATATATATGGATTTACCTCTGGTCCCTCTATCTATATTCTCTTGAGCACAGGTTATAATGGCATATGTTTCCGCTTGGAATACAGTTGCCATCTTCCCTAAGCTTTTGCTACATTTGTAGCCTTTTGCGTATATTCCCGCTCCTGTACCTGATTCCATTTTGGATCCATCAGTGTACCACACCAGACTATCTTGTTCTGGTGGATCAAGTCCCTTCGTCCAGTCCTCTATTGTAGGGATTCGGACCTTGAAAGACCTCTCAAACACAAACATAGTTTGCATTTTATCGGATAACATGCTTGTTACCCGATCCAGGTCTTCATTCTCATCGAACTTTGTATGGTTAGTCTTTGGCTTAGAGGCATCCCGTAGTCCAGCGACAGCGAGACGATGTAATGTCTTCCTTGCCTCGAATTCAACCATCATATGCAGAGGAGGGATATTGAGGTATCTCTCAATCGCTGCCGTAGGTGTTGTCCTGAAAGCACCCGTGATGCCGAGACACACTGTTCTTTGTAACCTGGTGAGTGGCGCTTTGCACGAGGCAAGCTTTGTTCTTGGCCACCACACTATGCTGCCGTATGTGATAATAGGTATTATCATTGTCCGGTACAGCCATCGTATCACTTTGGGCTTTAGCCCCCAAGTTTTACCGTAGGTAGAACGACACATGCCGAACACTCGTAAGGCCTTTGTCGTAATATTTTCCACATGAGTTTTCCACCTGAGTTCTTTATCAAGCGTTACACCCAGATATTTAACTTCGGTGGACCAGGGCAGTTTTATTCCATTGAGGGAGAGCTCTCCTAGGTTTCCTAGTTGTCTCTTCCTCGTGAAGGGAATAATGACTGCTTTGCTTGGGTTGATAGAGAGGTGGTTCACTGTACACCATTCCTCTGTCATCCTCAATGCCTGTTGTAATAATCCAGACACTATGTTCGGGAATTTACCATTGACCATTATAGCTATGTCATCCGCATAGCCTACTGTGTAGAATGGTCCGGTATTAAGTTTGGTTAGTAGTGAGTCTACTACCAAGCACCACAATAATGGTGACAGCACTCCGCCTTGCGGACAACCTCTTGTTGTTTTTGCACTAAGTCTGTCTCCCATTAGTTCCAATCTGACTGTTCTGCTTCTCAGCATATAGTCAATCCAGTTGCACGTGGTATCATTGATGCCATGTTCCTTTGCAGCAGTGCGTATGGACTCAAATGTTGTCTTGTCAAAGGCTCCCTCTATGTCGAGGAAAGCCCCGACACATATTTCTTGTCCCTCTAACGCAGCCTCGGCTCGACTCGCAACATGGTGCAATGCCGTTTCCGTAGATTTGCCGGGGCTGTAGGCGCATTGTAGTTTATGTAGAGGGAATACTTTCAGAGGACCCTCTCTTAAGTACCTGTCTACCAGTTTCTCCAGAGTTTTCAAGAGAAAGGATGATAGACTAATGGGCCTGTAAGCTTTAGCTTCTTCATAAGTCGGTCTACCCACCTTCGGTATAAAGGTGACTTTGACCTCCCTCCATGCTTTGGGTACGTACCCAAAGGCTATGCAGGCTCTGTAGAGCTTACTCAAATGGGGTATCAAAACAGATGCCCCTTCTTGCAATAGTATTGGGTAGATGCCATCTGGACCAGGGGATTTGAGTGGCTGGAAGCCCGCTAAGGCCAGCTTCAGTTTATTTTCATCTACCACTTTCTTTGCCGTGAGCCAGTTATTTTTGGACGTGTGCCTTGTAAGCTCGTCCCTTGTGACTGGTTCCTCTTCATCGCTATCGCGCAGTATACATTCTGGGAAGTGGGTCCTGAACATCACGCCCAGAGTGTCCTGTCCAGTTTCCGTGAGTTGCCCATTCTCATCCCTTACAGATGCTAGTGGGTTTGTCTTGGTCATGGACATTGCTTTGCACAACCTCATCCCATTTGGCAGAGTTTCGATGGAAGTGCAATGCTGCCGCCAATTAGTTCTTCTGGCCTTGCGTACCGCCGTGTTATACCTTGTTAGCATGCTATGATAGCCAGAAAAATCCTTCCTGGCTTTTGCATCATTAAAGGCCTGTCGTGTTTCCTGACGTATTTTGGCTATTTCAGGAGTCCACCATGGTACCTTTTTGCCATAGGCCTTCTTCTCTGGGCAGTTATCTTCCCATGCACCGATGATGCCTGCCTTGATTCTGTCCGCTTCAAATTCTATATCCAGTATGGAATTGAGCTTACCTTTAGGGCTCCCCAAATTTACTTTGAGGTCCCTCCTGTATGAGTCCCAATTTGTATACCTTGGGTTTCTCCTTCGTCTAGTTTCGGCTTCTCCCGCCGTCCTAAACCTAAAGCATATATAATTATGGTCAAACAAAGAGATTTCGTCCGATACATGCCAATTTTCAATATGAGCGCTGGCCCTGTTTGAAGCCAGCGTAAGGTCAATAACTTCAGTCCTCGCAGAAGTCCTAAAAGTAGGTTTATTGCCTACGTTAAGGATTTGTAAAGAAGAGCTTACCACAAAGTCCAACAAATCCTCCCCTCGTTTGTTGACATCCGAGCTGCCCCAAACGACGTGGTGTGCGTTCGCATCGCAACCAAGTATCAGGTCAAGTTTCTTTTGGTTGCCGTAATCAACCAGTCTTCTGATTAGTGGTGTTACTGGTTCTTTTTGTTCATATGGGAGATAGGCAGAGGCAAGGATGATTCTCCTTTTCTCTGTTCCCGTCCCCACTTGGATCAAGGTTGTTGTGAGATCCCTGTAACAGAAAGTACGTAAGGGCATTGCCTCTATACCGCCCCTGATATAGATGCAAGTCCTCGCGTCATTAGTTGCACAGTCATAGAGCACTATGCCTCCTGTCCCACCTAAGCCTTTTATAGTCCCCTTATACAGATAAGGTTCCTGTATCAAGGCAACGTCGTATGTGTTAAGCTTCAGTTGCCGAGCCAGAAGGGCAGTAGCGGCTCTGCAATGATCTTGGATGATTTTGATGGGTCTGTGTTGATATGGGAGGGCCTTAGTCTTGAGGCCCCTCCTCCATCGCCTGGCTCTCCTCGAGAGCAGTCGGCGACTCGATTCCCAGGGTGTCGAAGTCCCCGAGGATGTCATCCTCGTGGTCTGTCTCCGACGCTCTGGTCCCAATCTCTGTTGCCTGCGCTGCGCCGTCAGCAGAGATTTCTTCAATGGCCTCCCCATGTTGTGGTGGTCCATCCTCGGAGGGCTCCACTTCTGCTTCCGCAGCAGGCGCCTCTCCCTTGTCTTCTTTCAGGAGCTTGAACGAGTATCGTTCAATCCCTCCTGGAAGAGAGTAGCCCGCGGCCTTGATGACCCCAGCGGACACCCCGTCCATGAGGACGATACGACGGATGCCGGTCTGCTCAGTGAGCGTATTCACGACCTTCCAGTCGTTCGTCCTCAAGGTAGGGTTGAGTCGCTGGAGCAATCGAATGGCCCGGGCAGAGTCTTGCAACGCCAAGTTGCGACTCTTCCATGCCATTTTGACTGGCTTTGGAAGGTCCCTGGCGTCAACAACCTTGAGTTTCAGGGCACCAAGTTCCACATTGTGGATGGCACCCCGAAACCAGTTGGCTGCATCAGAGTTGTCGCAGGATACATGAATTGCACCCGCGACGACTCCGGGAGCAACCGTTAGGACAGGCAGAGGATCCGGCGCCACTTCCAGTTTCTCAATTATGAGCTCCTGGATCGGCACCAAGTCCTCCGCCTTCAAGTACTCCTCCGGGTACTTGACTGTCACGACAGCGAGTTTCACAGCCGCCACCGCATCCCTAAAGGATCCGGTTGAGGATGATTGCCCTTGGGTCTTCATCCTCTTGGCCGCCATGTCCCCGCTGTCCCCGCTGAGAGCAGCACGCGGTCTCTTTGATGGGCCCTCCGTAGGAGTCCCCTCCAGAGCCGCCTGCTGTCTCAGCTTTTGGCGCTTTTTCCTGCGCGCCCCAGATCGTCCAACCGGAAGCCAGCCTGATTCATGCTGGCCGCCGGGAGACGACGAGGTGCTGTCTTTGCCGGTCGCGTCCGGGGCCGCAAGGTCCGAGGTCATACGATCTCTAACGCAAGCGTCCCGTATCGCGCCAGCTTTGGCAGTACCCTTATGCCCGGTGGGCTGGTTTGCAGTTCCGCCCTTCAGTGGTCCCGCAGCAGTGCCGGCCCTCGACAGTGCCGCGACAGTCCCGTCATTTGACAGTCCCGCCACAGCCCCGCCTTGAGACGATCCCACTGCAGTATCACCTCTGGACGTTCCTGCGGAAGATGCAGTCCCGGCTTGCGCCGGTCCCGCCGTCTGGTGTGCAGTCCCAGCTTTCGCCGGTCCCGCCTTTTGGTGCGCAGTCCCAGCTTTCGCCGGTCCTTTCGCCTTGTGGTTTTTTTTGATTGAATTATCCATTAAACCCGATAAAAACAATTTTCATCCCTCGACTATCCCCACCCGCCATGGAGTGCTCAAGTGGCGATGCTACGGTAGCACCAGGGATTAGTCGAGGGATATAGCCCCCCCCCATTAGTTGCCCACGAGACTGCACGACACCAACTCACACCGCTACCACTAGCGATGCGAGCGAGCGCCGCCGTCTGCAAGCCCCTAATGGGAGTGAACTCGCCTGGGGGCCGTCTGACCGGACCCCGCAGCCGATTGACCGTAGCTGGCTAGGCTACGGCCACCCGTGTGAGAAGAAATCCGGGCCAAAGTGGAGTGTTGCCTCAGAGACGTTAAACCGCCTACGCTCATCGGCTCAGCCACCAGGATCCCATCATCCTTCCGTACGGGTCCCTGCGCACGGCACAAACACGCAGGAGGTCATTACTATCCATCATCTGATTTTTTTCCGATGGTGGACACCCAGGGGCATGACGTCGCCACCCCTGTGATAGGGCGCCCGGTGATTTCTGTTACGTCTATTTCATAGGGAATTAGACCAAAAACAGGGCGGCAACCACGAGAAGGAAAATCACCGAACTTGCCTTGAGGATCATCACGACCGTGCGCTCTCCCTCAAGACCACGCCACCTTGCCATCTCTGAAGGAGTCAGACAAGGTAGGACTGCATCGACAAAGCCAAGCCCCATAGGGCTTGTCGCTGAGGGCTCAAAGCGCAAGTTTGTTAAAACAGCCCAGACCCTAGGCATGGAGTTGATATCCAGTCTCAAATTTGGCGGCTCCATTGAGTACAAAGCCCAAATTGCGGCCAAAAAGCTAGGCATCCGTGAAGCGATACTTTACGCCTGGACAGCTTTTAACCCTATACAAAGCGCAAGTCCGATCCTGCATGGCACCTTTGGGATGGCTCAGCTAAATATCAGCTTGCCGCGATTGACTCGGTGGAACGCAGAGCCAGGAGGCTCATTGGCGACGTTGAGCTGGCGGGTGCCAGGCTTCACAGCTTGGCTCATCGCTGCAAGGTTGCCTGCTTGTCGGTCTTCTACAGACTGTACTTCGGTGAGTGTGCTGAAGAACTCCACGACCTCATCCCACCAGCCCCCTTCTACCATCGGACATCTAGACGCACTGCAAGTTACCTTGTTGCCATTCCACCAAGTCGCACCAAACGCTTCCAAAAATCCTTCATAATGCGCACAGCGAATGAATGGAACTCGCTACCTGCGTCAGTGTTCCCGAACGCATTCAACCCGAATCTCTTCAAAGTTAGAGTGAACAGGATTCTTCTGGGTAAGCTCACTCAATCGTCGACTCTGTCTCTGTCACCTTTGACCTAGACTAGAGTCAAGAGCAAACCCATCACAAATAAAAATAATAAAAAGCGCGGTTTAGGTAGATTTTGCGAACAATAATTTGATCAATGTGGCGAGGTGCCAGTTTTGTTCTCACATTTATATCCGACGATTAAAGGATGGTCCGCCAAACCAATTATTTATACTTATTCAGTATTATAAATATTAACTTAAATATATTTAGCTATCTCTTTACTTGAAATTTACCTGTCACATCCATAACCAATAATCATTTGTCAGTTTTGGTGATATGTGACAGGTAAACATACTATGTAGCATGGTAAAGGTTACACAAACATCCTATATACATTTTTGGAAGCCTTTAATCAAGCGTATTCGTTCTCCAGTTTTACTTCATACCATTCATTTGCTTTTGAATTTTCAATTAAAATTAATTCTTCGAACCTTATGACAGATCGAAAATCTAGAAGGGGTATGCAGGTATCATTTTTGAGTAACATGATTGACAAAGATGTTCAGTCGATCTTTTATCCTATAAACCTAATGCAAAAAGTTGTATTAAATCCGAAATATTGCATCAAGAACAATTTCATACATCCGAATGATCGTTTCAATAATTTGATATCTTTGGCTGGGACAGTGCATCGGCTTACCTGTATCGAAACATTGGAGTGTTACTCGACGAAAACTTAAGGCGTTACAGTTTCATTGACGACTTGTTTTTTGCTTCCATTTCGAACTCTTTTTTCTTCTGCGTGGGGTTCATTGTGAACTTCATCGTCAATATTGTACACACAAACAAAAATATCACATTCGTTTTGACCTTTCAACAGGTACATAGATATCTTAACAGTGAGACCAGTTTGAAGTGGACTGTCATTAAAAGTTGGATTCATCCTATTGCTATATTCTTTTATTATATTGCACTACTGTCCTCCATGTTCTACCTTCAAATCAAACCCCAGTTTACTTGTATAATTAATCTTCTGACCCTGATAACTAATGATACGAATACAATTTATGCTATAAGGGTAATACAGTTATTGACGAACAAAGTCACACTCTGGAATGAACGAGTTTTACTCTTAGCAAAGAAGGATTGCGATAAAAAGGAATCTAAAAAGATGTTTCAGGTTTTCTTGCAAATATCTAAGTGCTACGACATCTACAAAGATGTTTATCAAACATCGGTAAGTCTAATCTATACTCCATTTATTATAACATTAGACAAAAGAGGCTCGCAGAAGCAGGAGTACGAAAACTTTTATTTTCAAGTCAAGTTCAAACAATTTTAATAAATAATGTAGATGATTTTTTTGTAAGTCACAATTTCAATAAAGCGTATTATATCTATCTACTCGTCACGATTCTTGGATAGGTACATGAAATGAAAAAAAATATTAGTAACAATCAGTTTATTAAAAACAACTTTATCACAAGATGTCCATGTTTTCAATCAACCAAATAAATACAACACAAAACACCGCTTAACAATTTAGTCACTGCTACCATCAGTCATCACAAATGATAATAATTAATTGACATGGGTGGTAACAAAAGTCATAATTTTAACTATAATAATTTAGAATGACAGAGAATTAACAAAAATACACTTTCACAAGCTAAATACCAACTAAGAAAACATTTTCCAGAGACAGAAGTGGTAGATGAGATTTATGATGATGAGGTCTTTTTCCTCAAAAGGAATATTTTTGTTTTTTAGCCACTCCTGAATATCTGCCTTTCGTGTGGCTGTAGTTGGCAGCTTCTCCAATTTCCGCACCACTCTCGATTTTTATTAATTTTAACCACTTTTCAAAATTGTGTGCATTCATTTCAGAATGGTCTCCATCACCCTTTTTGGCTTCAAATATTAATTTACCATCCATTAAAAACCCATCCGTTGATCCTGTGAAATGAAATAAAAGTAAATCAATAATTGTGTACCGGTGGGGTAGATTACTTGATCGCTGGAAATAGATTTTAACCTTTAAGTAGCAACTGAAATTAGCTGCATCATTACTGTCCTTGAACAGGTTAATCTACAACCATAAATATCTTTCTCCGAGGGGAGGCATTAAGACTTTCAGTGACAGAGAACGGAGTGATCACTTGTTGATCAATTCTTGTTTTAACTGTATTTCTTTTGAAATTATCAAAAGAAATACATATAAATCAAGTTTTACCAATATGGCCAATGATAAGCCGTCTTCCTTTTCCAGTTGGGTTCTTAAAAACAGATGATAAATCTGCCCGGTGAGCTTCTTTTGACTTAATAGTCTTGCCATACCTTGCTTTTCGTGTGTCCTGTATGTATAATTAAAATTGTAAATGTAAATATATCGACTTATGTTGAACTATTAATACTTCACTGTATTGTTTTGCATAAAGGAGGCTTTACATAGCTTACCAAGTTATGTAAAACCTCCTTCTTTCAGACTATAAATATTAGCAGCACTGTTATACCTTCATTTAGCCAAGTCTCATCTAAATATTTTTTTTTTCCTTCGTTCCTTAATCTCTTAATTTCATGGAGATATTACACCCTCCATAATACAATCTCTTGTTTATCAATTAGGGCATTTTTCTGCTTCTTTTAAAGTAAGTATTTTTTTTTTTTATGATTATGTTGTATAAAGTGCTTTTTTTTAAATCGGGTAGAGACTCATTACTATTTACAGCTTCCAGAATCTTTTCCAATGTTGGTAACTCATTATCAATGAAAAAAAAAAGAATTTTTCTCCGTATTCCACTTAACGTTAATCATCATAATCGTCAGATTTTGAGTATTTCCGTTGGCGAGGAGGGGGTGATTGCAGGCGACCTTCTGTATTGTACTCTTTCAGTACATTATAGACTGTTGCACGAGATATGCCTATACAATAAGATTAATAATGTATGTTATTACCTCACAAATCATGTTACTTTCAAATACGTTTATATATCATGGTTATCATTTTATGATCCTTACCTGCAATTTCTGCAGTTTTGTTAATTAACTGCGTCCTATAAGCAGGAGAACCTTCGGGCCCGGACCCCTTAACATCTTTATAAATATTTATGACATTTTTTTTCTGCAGCACGAACGGTGTTTGCTTGGTTCCCTTTTTCTTGGTAGACAATATTTTAACGTCGTGATCAACGGTGGGGCTCCTTTTTTTTTCGCTGTTGACACTGATCAGCGTTACCAGCAGTTTCAGAGCGTACATGTTGCGCTTGCAAGCCACTCGAGCCTGCACCGGGATCGTCCCTGTCCATAGTTCAACAAAACGTACCGCTTTATTAAACGTACGAACAACACAAAACTAACACTTATAACGATAACAACAGAAAAACAGTAACAAATAACAACTACACCACGAAAATTCAGCAATAACAACGAGAAAAGGCGTAGCATCAAAGAGTAAAATAATAAATTAACGTTTGCATTTCATCATACGTCAGTGTAGTGGTCCCAATGACCCGATGCTAATGGTGTTTAAAACTTTTCACACCAGCTTCAAACAAACCCCGTAGCATTCACAAGTATCCACAAGCGAATGACAATTGACAACTGCAGATTATTTATGCAATTTGACGGAAAGATGACATCATAATCCGACACAATTAAAAACACGTGCTGCCACAACTTATTAAAGGAATAGGTATCATTTTAGATTTGGTTGAGTTATAGTGACATGAAAAACGTTTCCGGTACCGTCCGCCCCTGCTTCTTTTAGATTTTAAACATTGACACGACATTATTTTATGTAAAAACTAAATAATATTAAATTAAGGCCTTGTAATTTCAGAAGGTAGATTTTAAACAAAAGCATACACGTAGAATAATTTTCCAATTACTTACTCAATTTAATCCTCTAATTTCTTGTCTAATCTTATTCCATTATTTGGGGTCGGCTCTCTTTTTATAAATTTTTCGCTAGGGAATTTGGTGTATGATTAAACAAACAAAAGCATATACGTAGAATAATTTTTAAATAAGTGCAATTAAGTGTGACAACTGTTATTTAAATTGATTATATTTAACTCCACATCAATCTTGACTGTAATAGTGTTAGTTGTATTTTTATTACAAAGTGTGCACCTAAAAGAGCCTTTTTTAACTTCTGTCTAATGATATAGTAAATGGAGTATAGTATAACCTTACTTTGTGTGTATCACTTTGTTTTTTCATAATAGTTTCATAATGTCGCTTTTGTGATATTTCAAGCATAGAAATCAAAAGCTTTGTCAAAACTTTCTGTTTGATTGATTTTTAATGTTTTTAACCGACTTCTTAAAAAGGAGGAGGTTATCAATTCGACTGTATTTTTTTTATTTGTCTTACCTCAGAACTTTTTACTAGGTGAACCGATTTTCATAATTCTAAGCATGCCGATCATTCCGAGCAAAGAAACAGTCATCATGTCATGTGGTCCCATTTAAAACTGATTGCAGCCAATTGCATGTCTGTTTATTGTTAACACCATTTCATAACATAACATCACACTGGTACGCTATAAAAGTGTACGCAGGTGTGAACAGTTCACCCTGGTATACTCTTATTCCACCGGTTTTGTTTCATGTTATTGGGTTAATCTATTCTGGCATCACTTTGGGCATTATAGGTACCTAGCCTATAGAACTGGTCCTTTATGTACCACAACAAAAAAGTAAAAAATAAAAAAAACTTTTTACAAAAAAATACAACCGACTTGGCTTAGTAGGCGTTTCGGCCGATGAGTTTCGCCCGATCCGGCCGAAACAGGAATTTCATTATCTATACTTATGTTATAAAGAGAAAAGATTTTATTGTTTGTTTGTACCGAATAGGCTCCGAAACTACTGGACCGATTTGAAAAATTCATTCACCAACAGAAAACTACGTTATTCCTGATTGACAGAGGCTATTTTTTAATCCCGAAATTGGGTCCTGTGGGGTGGTCCACGGGAGCAAAGCCGCGGGCAACAGCTAGTTATTAATATTTTTGAGCGGTGTTTCGGTCTATATTTTTTTAGGAAAATTTTGTACAGTCAGAAAGAAAAAGCTTAGGTAGGGTTATATTATTTAAGTAAAATTCAGGCAATTTTTTGGAAATATTCAGTCTTATAGTATATCAATTAAAAAGCGTACAAAATGGCACCAGAGAAATTCCACATACCTATCGATCTTTTTCGCAGGTGTCATAAGTGGAATAATTTATTATTTAAAATTTTATTTCACATTTGGCACCTACGGATCAGAAGATATTTGTGTTAGGACGTTTATTTTTTAGAAAGTCAAAATCCAAATTTTGATTAAAATCAGTTGAGAGTTTAATAACATGATAAAACTATAAGTTCCTCTTTTGCTTTTTTAGTTACATGTTGAACATTTATACACAAACTACCAGGAGGCCAGAATCATGAAGAAGTATTTGCGGGCCTACAATCATAAGCAATAGAGACTAACGGAGTACCAGGAGATTAGAATCTAAAATCTCCTGGTACTCTTTTTACATCTCATGATTCCGCCTCGGTAATACTGCCTCATGATTATAATCTCCGGGTACTTAAGTTAGTCTTTACCGGTAATGATTCCAGCCCCTCAAATATTAAGACTTCCTCATGATTCTGGCGTCTTGGTAGTTTGGTTGTAAATGCTTATAATGTTCAACATCTAACTAAAAAAGCAAAAGAGGAAGTTTATATTTTTATCATGTTACTAAACTCTACCGATTTTATGTTTCTGACATTACTTTGACTCTAAAAAAGGATTCGTCCGAAACACCACTCAACAATTTGAATAATAATGAAATTCTTGTTTTGACCGAATCGGACGAAACATAGCGGCCGAAACGCCTACTAAGCCGAAATAAAAAGTCGGTGTCAAAAAAAACTAAGAAATGAAAACAGTAACACCGACTGCCGAAATTGAAGTTTTTTTTCACTTTGTAGTGTTTTTATTTGGAAGGCGGTTGTATTTTTTTGTAAAACGGTTTTTGATCTAAAATAAATGTTTTCCAGGTTTTATACCATACAATAGGAACATTTATCAATACTTTAATTGATGTTCAAGTGATGATTGAGATTTGCATTCTTTATTATGAACATGTGAGTATATTGGATACCAGGCGACCTACCTGATGGCGCGACACTATTTAAATTGCGCTGATAGGTGATATCTATATAACAAAATTGCGGGTAGCTTGCGAAGTAAACATCAAATTTGTATTGCTCTCGGATCTTAATTCAAATCAAATAAATATACGAATGTTTATCGAGTGAAAAGTGATTCCAAAAGTAGATTATTGCGACTAATCTTCTTAGAAGTGAAGTGAACAGTTGAACATTACTGTGAACGGTGCAAATTAGACTCATAAATACTGGACCACCAGTTGACAGTGAACTACCAAAATAGTGGATACAAACTCAAAAAAGAACGTTTAAGTGATTAACTTTTCCACAACAAGTGATGAACTTTAAAGTGTGACCTCAAAAGTGTACACAATAGCATTCATTAACTATTTTTTTCTCATCCAAAATCGAAAATTGTAATACTGCCCTAACAAAATCGACACAAGTGACATCTGTGATCGAGTAGCAAAACGTCGTACGTCATTGATTTCTTCCTTGTGTAAAGCAAACCTCGTTCACCTAAAGGTCAAGCTACCAAACGAACCAAAGTGTACAAAAGTAAACCCAAAGGACAAAGTTCAATGACTTCCTTCTTACAAGGTACAAGCAATCAGGAAACACCGAGATACACCACAGCTCTCTCTTCAGACGAATCGGAATAGCAACAAGCAAGCCCCCCCAAATGTACTTCATACACAAAACCACAAAAATTAAAAAATATAAAAAGTTTTCCTTGGAAAAATCTCCCCCAAGCCGGCTGGTCCCCGTGGGGGAAAAAGACCAAAACCCCCCAGATTCACAATCCCGTTATGAACAAAAACCAACAATAGAAAACCAAAAACCAGCAAAAGAAAACCTAAACACTACGAATAAAAACCTTAAAACAACGAACAAAAACATAAAAACCAAAAAACCACGAATAAAAACCAAAAAACTTCGAATAAAAAGCTATATACTACGACTGAAGACCTAAAAACTACGAATAGAAACCTAAAAAATTGAAATGAAAACCTAAAAACTACAAACAAAAACTCATCAACCGCTTATAAAAACCCAACAAATTAGAATAAAAACCCAACAACTACGAATAAAAACCCAACAACTAACAGTAAAAACCCAACAACTTCAATTAAAAATTCAACAACTACTAATAAAAACCTAAAAGCTACGAATAAAATCCCAAAAACCACGATTAAAAACCTAAAATCTATGAATGAAAACAAAAAACAAAGCCTACATATTGCAACCCTGAATACAAGGACGCTGAAATCACATGAGTCACTATACGAACTAGAACAGGCTCTTCAATCAATAAAATGGGACATCGTTGGCTTATGCGAAGTTCGACGTTCTGAAGAAAAATAGAAGAACATGGAGATTTTATTTTTTATTCTAAAAATACGACCGCAGGACAATATGGCGTAGGTTTTTTAATCAAATCATATTTGAAATCCAAGATTGAGGGGTTCATCGGTGTGTCGGATAGAATAACAGTTCTAAATATTATTAATATATATATTCTCAACAGTGGACCACATACATACGATAAAACAGGTTATTGAGAAACACAACGAGTATCAAATGACGTATTACCTTGCATTCGTAGACTACAACAAGGCATTTGATTCTCTAAAACACCTATGTATCTGGGAAGCACTACTGAGTCAAGGTGTACACAAGAAATACATCAGAATGATTAAGGAAATCTACACAAATATGACAGCTAGAGTAAAAACAGAAAGTGTAGGAGAAAAATTCGCTATAAAGAAGGGTGTGAGACAAGGAGATCCACTGGCGCCGAAACTCTTCTTTGCCACTCTAGAACAGGCATTTAGAAATCTGGACTGGGACGGCTATGGAATTAAACTAAACGGAGCAACATTCAATCATCTACGCTTTGCTGACGATCTCATTCTGATTACGGATAACCCTAAACATCTACAAGAAATGCTAGAACAGCTAAGAGAGAGCACCAAAGTTGGACTTCAGTTGAACACGCTTAAAACTAAATTAATGACCAACCACACAAAATCACCTATTTCTATAAATAACAAAAACATCGAATATGTTGAAGAGTATGTATACCTAGGACAAATTATCTCCCCAACTCAACTCACTACTAAAGAAATCCAAAATAGGATTAACTCTTCATGGAAAAGGTATTGGTCCATAAAAGAAATTCAAAAAAATCCATCTATACCTCTAAACCTAAAAAGACATACGTTCAACGCCTGCATTCTTCCTGTTATAACGTATGGCTGCCAAACCTGGCCTCTTACTAATGAAAACATAAACAAATTAGCAACATGCCAACATAACATGGAACGTAGCATGTTAAACCTGAAAAGAAAAGATAAAGTTAAATTAAAACTCATAAGGAAAAAAAGTAGAATAGAGTAGAAGTAGAAGTAGAAGTAGAATAGAGAAGTGGGCCAAAGATGTTACTGAATGGTACCCTAGAGAGGGGATGAGGAAACGGGGAAGACCAGTGCGTAGATGGGAAGATGATCTCAGATCGACAGCAGGCGCTGCGTGTAGGAGAAAAGCACAAGATCGTGTACTGTGAAAGGGTCTGGGGGAGGCCTATGCTAGTGAGCAAGACAAACAAACCGATGTCTGATATTCTAAAAAAAATATATATAAATATTAGTTTTAAGTTTGTTAATAAAGGCTATTTGAATTGAATTGAATTTGAATTTGATAGGTAATATAGGGCTCGGCTTTTCAAAAAAAAATCATGTGCAAATCAGTCGAATGCGTCTATGTAAACGAACTTGCAATATTTCTTACTTAAAATCTCTTTTTATCACTATAAATCGAATCACGACGAGCCATCAGAAAGGTCGCTTATAGAGACAAAGTGTAATTTTTTTACAGATTTTGTCAATAATTTTTATTTTTTTAGGAAAAAATACCCTACGTATCGTTAACCGTTGACTTGTGGCTGCTTAAATCTTTGGTTATTCATGGCATACTAAGCCTGTATGTTCATGAATTTTATGAAGCTATCAAACGTGCGAAAGATTCATGTTTACTCATTTCTGGTTCAGATTGTACAGGTAAAGTCAAAGTTCTTTATTTCTATTAGGCCATTAGGTGGCACTTATGAACGTTAAAATTATTAATATTAATATAAAATAGAATCAATTAATAATTGATTCTACCACCTATTTGGCAAAGTAGCTAGTTATGGAAAAGGACGGACAAGAAACTCCACACTTAATCTTTAAATAAACAAAATTTACAATATTTACATACATACATTAATTATTCATATACGTGCATTCATATAGGTAAATTACCTAATTCAACAACAATGGAACAGTGTCTGAGTCAATTTCTTAAACAAAAAAGTGAGAAAAAAACAATACTATAATTATGAATAATATATATATAGATTAACCAGTTTGATTTTGTCTACACTAAAGATTGCCCTGCGGAGCAGGACCAGCATGTTTTCAAGCATTTTTATCTTGAATATAATCATCTTATTTGTAATATACTTGTTCACTCAGTGTCCTTTTAACAAAAGTTTTAAATTTTCTTTAATTAGTTTTAAAATATCGCAAGGTAATTTGTTATAAAATTTAACACTGTACCCCATGAAAGAAACGTGTACTTTGGCTAATCTATAAGATGATTGATCTAACTTATCTTTATTTCTAGTATTAAAATTGTATCTATCACTAACCTTACTCAAGAGATGTATATTTTTCCTTACATTCATAATATTTTCATAAATGAATTGGCAAGAAACTGACCTAATATTAATCTTTTTAAATAGTTCTCTAAGAGATTCTCGATGACTTAACTTACAAATGATTCTGTCAGCTCTTCTGTTTGCAATATAAATATGGATTCAATGCTGTGAAAGTAACTAAGACGCAACAAACACGCAGTTTCTATATCCGTTAACTGTCTTATCTATCTAAAAACATAAGCAGCTGAGCTTAGCCAACCCGCAAGAGATGTTATGTGAGGACTCCATTGTAATTTGTCGTCTAGAGTGATTCCTAGGAAAACTGTCGGATTTATAGAATTTAACACAGTACTTCATGAAATATACAGTCACATACTGTTTTCATTTGTTTGTTCACAGTTCATAAGAAGTTATGCAAAAATATCCTGCGGGTACATCGTGCAACATTTATCAAAATGAGTGCATGTGGCTTGTTCTTTATAGATATATGTTATCCACTACGTTTGATGGGTCTTATCACTAAGTACGCTGTTGTGCTTTTGCAGTTCGCGTTGCTTTAATCACAGAATTACTTAAATTTATTATAAGAATTACAATTTCATTAATAATAAGTTCATTAGATTATTTTGTTTAAATTAGTTTACTTGTTATTTGTAGTCTACTGGCTGTTTTACCTGCGAAAAGGTAGTAAATTACCCCAAGGTTAAATGTTTTTTCACCATGGAGAAATGCTCATGCATACTGCGCTACCACGGAGAGCTAGCGTACTTATGTGGGACTCCAACCCACTAAAACTTCACGGTTCTCCGTGCCGCTTATGGCGGGGACACGGGCACGCGTTAGCACACGTTCGTGAACCCGCCGCGGCTGTCCATCACAGGACCCACCTCTGGGGAGTACCCCTTATCACCGGCGCACCAGAACACATTGCACGCCATGACCTCCCCCAGGGACCAAACCAGCATATAGGCGCCGAATGACCCTGGGTATGGCACCTTGGTCCCCCTGTGACGGGTCAGGTCATTGGCCCCAGCGCCTACCACTTTTCAGCAGCAGGGTATAGGGACCTCCCATGCGGCCCTACCGCGTCCGCCATCAGACGGTGGTGACCCTGGCTGCAGCAGGTAAGAAGAGTGGCACACCACAACACCGGCACTCCTCTCCCACCGCGGCCTCCAACTCTCAGCTGCGATATTGTATGGGAGGCCCCATACGATATCGAAGCCAATGGCAACGGAGCGCGGATTCATGAAAAAACGCACGCGGTTGCGCGGCGACGCTGACGCAGCGACGTAAAGTTTTGATGCCATTCATATTAGTATTAATGCTCAATAGCATCAAATCACAGACTATTAACCAAATGGTTAGGCACCACTCACCCACGAATTGTTCACTAATCAATTTATTAATCACAAGCGCTTAGTTAAGCAATGACTTAGTTAAGCAGTCAGCTTAGAATCATAACGCATAGAAAACTAATACGTGTGCAAAAAGTGAGGTAACTAAAACTTAGCCATAGTGGCTAACTTCTCTCGTCAAGCCGTCAATACTTAGGGTCACGTTACGTCGAACACAGCTCGCGAGTAATTAATTTAAAATAATTTAAAATTACAGTTTGTAGCGTGAAGGGATGTCATAGCACTTCAGGAAAACAAAAAAAAATGTGAACCCATTACGTTTCACAAGTAATTTACTTACATTTTATACATTATTTTTACGTAAATCGACCTCAAAGATTCTCCCAGACTTATCACAATACAGTGATAAGTCAGTTGATATTTGTGAGGATAAAAATACCCACATTGCTTTCAAATTTGTTCTTATTTTTGTTCAGTAAAAAAATATAGTTTTTGATGTACATACTACCTACACTATTCAATACGATATAAAAATTTTAAGTTTCGAGAAACTAACTTGGCATTAGGTATTTTATATTAGTCTTTGTAAATAATTCTTTTATTAAGAAATCGCTGCTTATAAACTAAAGTGCCACAAAACGAAAATAAGTTTTGTTCAGGAGAGCTAATTCAAAATTTTTATTTAATTTTTTGTTTGTTTTGTTGCACTTGTTAGAATTTGAAGTATGTGTGACGTCATTAAATCATGAATTTTCATTTTTCAAGTGACAATGGTTTGCTACATAATACATACCTGTCATATTTATTAAGCGCCTACCGACAAATGTTTAAGTACCGACCTAAATTATTATTGTGTTGTCAACTACCTACAAATGTAAAAGAATACCCACCTAAGTAAATATTGTAGTGTACAGGAAATAACTCTTAAACTTGTATTAAGCCACATTGATGATATTACTATAAATTATTACGTAATTTGTAATGATTATTGTGATGTATCCTGGATTTTATATTGCTATAATAGTATTATAAGTCCTTTGAAATAATTGGTACAATACTGTCTATTAGTATCAATATTCTTTCGAATATTGATTAAGAATGACTAAAGAGGTGTTATTAAATTCCATAATTGTCTTGTTACGTTTTAAAATGGATTCATTACATGATAATTTATTATTGTTCACCTAATTGTGAGATTATTTAAAGCAATATAGAAAATGGCGGGATACCGCGCCATTTTCTCATATTGGACGTATTTAGACACTGATAGACCCGAGATTATAAAATATTGTGTAATGGATAAGCCGACTTTTTTTTCTGTGAACTACAAGCCAGTACAGGCCAGATATATTATTATATTTCCTTTATCATTAATAATTGGTGTAAGATCGACTACACAAGGCTAACGTAAGTTATTTGATATTATAACTTTATTATTGCTAATGGTTGTGTTAAAACTGTATTTATACCATATTATAGCCTTTATTCCTAATATGTAATATTGATTTAAGGGCTAGTCTATGTCCTTTGCCTTATCCTTGTTATTTTGATTCTATAATATTGTAAACACTTTGTGGTTGTAAAAGATATCGATAAATACGATGAATGAGCTTCCGTGGGGTTTGTTGCCCTTCTTCCCCACGAGAACTAGGTCTAGCGAACGGTCAGTAAGCTCGATGAGCCTTCTAAATATAAATTAATAGACAAGCCTTGTTTAAATAAATACCTAGTCTTGTCTTTCTGTGCTTTTATTCATAAAACCCTTCCCTTACACACCGCATACATTGGAACCCTGATACACAGTAAATAATCAATAACCATCTTGACATTCAAAGCTTGCTATCTTGGTAGATATCAATACTTTTATATAGAGTTCCATTCATTATTCTAACACACTCTTACTTTCAATGCTTTTGTGTCATATATTCTTTGATGCGTATTTTGATTGACTACCTCTTTTTTGCTTTAACTTTTTGGTAACTATAACCCAGAAGAGGACGAAGACTATAACCCAGAAGTCTCAGGCCATGGTTAGCGGCGGTAGGCATATGCGAAACAGGCTTGATGTTGCGGTGCTGTCTCCTCTCAGTTTGAATGGAGTTCAAATTGAATTCGCTAGGACTGCTAAAAACTTGGGGTTGATAATGGACTCCTATTTATAATGTACTGCCCATGTCGCCGAAGTCAGTCGCAAGGTGCACTACACTTTCCACTCGCTGAAGTGCCTCCAGAGCTTTTTGCCCTTGAACACCTAAATTTCCCTTGCCCAAACTCTTATTCAACCCATCATCGACTATGCCGACGCCTGTTATTTGGATGCCACTGAGGAGCTTTTAAAAAAACTTGAGCGTTTACAAGATATATGTATTCGTTTTGTTTTCAATCTCAAAAAGTATGATCATGTTTCAGGCGTTCGTAAAATGCTCAAGTGGCTCCCTGCTACTTCGCAGGAACTCTCGGATTTTGTGTCTGCTATTTAACGTCCTTCACAACCCTAAAACGCCTTCCTACCTCCGCGAATGCTTCTCCTACCCTTCGTCCTTCCGATGCACTTTACAGGTCGCATTTCAAGCATCTCCTTGAAACACCTTCCCACACTACCGACTTTTACTCCTACTCCTTTACCGTGCACGCGGTGCGGTTGTGGAACTCGTTACCACCTGATATTAGGGACTGCCAAACTCTTGCAGTTTTTAAAAAGAGAGTGAAAGAGCATTATATTTCCATTCCGTCTTAGTTGCATATAATTATGTATTATTATTTGAGTATTTGTGATATTAGTTAGTATTTATTATTGTAATAAGTATTTTATTGATATGCATGTTTATAAGAGTATATAATAATTATCTATACAGTATTAATCTTCTTTATTGTGAATTGTTTAATATATTTTTCTTTTTATTCCCCTCTACACACGTTGTCTACATATCTTTTTTTGCAACTCTCTTCTCGCAGGTATGCTGGAAGAGATTTCGTTAGAAATAAGCATACCTTTGTACCTATTTTCTGTTACTTCTTCTTGTCTGTGTATTATGTGTGTGTACATTAATGGTTAAATAAACCCAAAGAGGAATAGCAGAACATAAATCCCTTTAGCATATAAAATATTTCTCACAAGTACATTCATATTTTGAATAAAAGGTCACAAGAAGAAAAAATAAATGTGTTTTATTTAATTTTTCCATCACATACTTCCTGAATAAGTCTTTATTCAGGAATTATGTGATGGAAAAATTTAATCTTATAACAAAAAAGAACATAAAATACCCTTCCCTTTGCGCATTGCCATTTTTTTATAAATCAAAAACTTAACTTTTTACGGCAAAAATTGTGTTTTCAAATGCTTCTAAAACCTCAACAGACAAACATTCACACAAAATTATAGTTAAAAAAATATGCTTCTGAAGCAATCATAATAATATATGTGTCGCATCAAGGCTGGCCGATAGATGCAAACCATCGGGAAGTCAGGATGTATTCCCTTAGGTTAAGACATCGTGTGTGGGCAGGTAGGTGGGTCAATCGTGAAAATAAAATCACACAAATTATTCGATACACTGAGTATATTCAAATAGACACAAGTTACATTCTTGCTTACTAATATTACGGATCGAAACTGATTCTACGACGTCTTAGCTCTACGGTTGTCAGTACTAAACTGCCATCTTCTGTGGCGGGGACCACGCAAGCGGTTAGAAAAAGCGCTCCAATGCGTAGTTGTTCTTGATTGCCGCCAGATGGCGTGCTTGCGATTTGTTTTGACGTTCGTACTATTGACTAAACCCGAAACGGCCATCCTGCGAGACAGGCGTCCTCGTCTGATCCTAATTGTCAGGTTTTAACAGCTGCTCAGCCCTTGGGGAAAGCTGAGGGGTCTGTCAGACTCCTACTGACTAAAACTACATGGTGTTCTCTAGGCCGTAATTCCTCTTCAGAGGCGTACGTGGAACACACACGTCGCCTTCTCGGGCCTCACTCAGGTGACAGATCCCCAAAACCCGCAGGCATCGTCTTCTTGTCCTTGCTCCATGCCATCTCATGGTCACCTCGTGTTGTACCACACGTCGTCTTAGTCCACTCCATCCTGGCAATCTCCCATCATACAAGGGATGTTTCTCTGAAAAATACAAAATTTTCAAACAGTATTTGCTCGTCCAATCCTTTTGAAATAATCAAACATGATCATTTAAATCTCTCTGTTCACTATTACAAGGAACGAGTAATTCTAATTCCAATTTAAAGAAAATAGCAACTTGATCATCAATTTGATACCTAAAATCACCCTATCTTCGTGATTACAACGTTCAAGTACCACTGAAAGTCATTACTCTCACATTAAATCAAACAAAAGAAACAATACACCAGCAGCCTAATTGCGTAATTCGTTCCCCAAAGCGAAAGAGTTGATTCTTTCAAAGAATCAGAATATTTTCTTTCAACTTTTTCGGTATTGTGAAACTAATTTGCAACGAAACCAAACTGACTCCTTTGAGTTGAACTTCATCTACTGCGTTATGTTTCATCAAACTCGAATGATTTATTTCCAAATAATTAGGACATAAATTAATTTTGTTTTACTTACAACTAATGGTCTTCTAATGCTAAAAATGTATAAAACTGACAAAACAATTAAATAAACGGTACAATACGCTATACGGCGTAGCCTACGGTGTAATTAAACGCATTTATTCAGTCGTTCTAGGTAGTGATTTTTAATCTATGATACACAAGGTTTCTGCGCTGCAAGATGAAAAAAAAAAAAATTAATTGCATATTAATATTAAATATGAGTAATTAAATATTCTTTTACAATTAAAGCAAATTATAGTTTTTTAGTTTATGTTGTGATTTGTGTGTATATTCTTTATTTCACACGGCAACACTGTGTGAAGTTTTAACTTCACACAGTGTTGTCTACAAAAGGTTTTAACCTTACAACTATTACTATACTCAGTAGAGATGGGTCGTACTATAAGTGCACCTAGTCCAAATCCGTAGAAATACTCGATCCAAATACCTGTTCCAGTCCACCTAGTACATGAAATACGCATAATTTATAGATGCTTAGTCTTTGCGTACCACCGATACGTGTAGATACCTACGTACGTTTTTTTTTGTACGCAGTAATGAAATGTAATCTTCCCTTCATACTTCACACAGATTTGACTGTCATCGTAAAGATTTATCTACGTTAAAGATTGTTGGCGTAATTAAACGATTTCTATTAATTTTTCAGAGTACTTAATTAGTTTTGTTATTGTTTTTTTAAGGCTAGTATTTAAACGAGCGAAAAAAAATTCAAATTAAAGGTGTAAAAAATACTGAATATGGCTTACTGAAATACTAAGTGGGCGATAAACAGTAGGTGAATACAAATGTTTAAAACAGCGACTTGAAAATATAAGTTTGTCGACAGGGCTCCTTTTTCTGTCTGCAGGGTCTAAAGTAACCTAACATGAACTTCGAACCTAACCTATCCGTGTCGGGGTGCCCTAAGTTCCCGAGCTCGCTTCGCTCGCTCTTGGATACGAATAAACCCGAACTCCCGCACTGCACAGTGATGTCGCTTCGATAGTTGTTCAGCTATTTTCTAAATAATAATATTCTAAAATAGAAAAAATAGAAAACCAAATACAATTAAAGTATGTAACAATATTATTACCGCAGCTCACAAAAATCTCCTAAAAGGTATTACTCGAATCGGATAAATAGTTACTTAGTATAATAGTCGCCCATTCAGTATATTTTTCCCTCGGTTAATAATTTCCCTTTTTTTAATACACTAATTCCTTTGGTAACCATTTTTTAAACAATAAACACATGAATTAATGTCAATATAAAAAATAGATATATGTTCTTAAATGATTTATTAAAATTTCGTTACGAAAACCGATCACACTAAATAAGTCCGATAGTACGTGTTTGCGACGACTAGTAGGTAACTATACGTCAAAAGAGATCACATCCACATGAGTCCGTACTTGATACTAGACTGCATCATAAAGTCTTCATTCGCATCGAGTATCGTCAAAGTACCTATTCTATAAAGTCTGCCTAGTCCCGACTAGTCTCGACTCTCGAATATTGACAGACAAAGATGAAAGGATTGCGGAATAGTGTAGTTAAAACAGGACAGAATATATTCTAGCACAACACAGTGCGCGTCGCGTGACTTTTATGCCATTGAAATATGGTTCAAATTAAAATGACTGGCACACGAATTATTTATGTAAACACTAGTTCGCGTCGCGTTACTTTTATGCACTTTGAATTAGGGTTCAAATTCAAGTGACTGACACACGTATGATTTTGGCAAACATGAATGAGCTTTAGCTTATTATTATTGCTTTATATTATTATTGTATTAATGCCTGTTGTAATTATGTATGTATAACTTTATGTGCTCCACTTTTTGTGTTGAGGTGACAGGTTAAATAGAAACGATCAATTAGGACTGTAGTTTATTTGCGACTGAAAACTTCTCTGTCTCACGGGCGCAGCCGTGCGTCACCAACTATATTATATTTGCTGAGTTAGCTTGTACATATAATGTGTCCCTACAGTAGCCCCCTCCTTAAAGAAGAAAAAAAAAGGAACTTACACTAAGTATACTTTTTAAGAACAATACAAAAAAAATTTTTTTTTTTTTTTTTTAACTACATGGTTTTTTATTTTTATGTCCAAACACTACTTTATCTTCATAATCCTATTTCTTCATGAAGAAGAAAACGACACATGTGACACCACACTATGCTTACAATTAATACACATCTGGATTACGGGGTATGGTCGGCGGTGGCACTGCTTGCACCTTAACGACTGGCAGACTCCAACCGGCCGCGACTGCTTCCTTTTGAAACCAGCCTCGTACTCGTTTTTTACATTGGCCTCTGATTAAATACAGAATCAACACTCCCATGAGCACAGCGCACACAATCACCATAATCTCCAATACACCCACTCTTTGCCCCATCGTTTCGTTAGACACCGACTGTGCTAACGCGACATTGTTCTGTTGTGGTTTACTTTGTCCCCAACCCATTATTAATTACAGAGGTTTTTATTCTATTAACAAAACAAACACGTTCGTAAGGACTTATTCCAACAATGGATAAATTACGTTTAATGTTAAAAATGCTATTTGTTATACTACCAGAACATTTTGTCTTAGTTATAATTTAATCTTAGTCAGCACTTCTTTATGAAACTTCGCATTTGGCTGGCCTAAATAAACATCCTTCAATATGCTAGAGTTGCATTAATTCATTGTTTATTACGAAATGCTTCTACGTTGACACAATATTAACCAATTTACATGTTACCTACTTATTGAATATCACCTGTAACTTATATTATTAACTTATTTACTTAATTACATGAATACAATACAATTATAGTAGAGTACACTTTTTTTTTAAAAAAACCGGGAATCGAACCCATTTCCCGTAATGCTCTGGCTTACTGTACCATAAGGTATAACATACATAGTTTTCATTCTGCAAACCTTATCGGCTGCTTAACCGTTCTACCGCTGTGGGTGGTATAAGTTACACGCTTAGTATTACAAGTCTTATCATTAAACAGTTTGTTATTAGGTTTAGTTACTACGCAATCCTTTTCTTGTTGTATTAGTGGAAAGGTTCCGTCATTAACTACGTACGCCGGTTTTAACCTATCGATTGATATTTTCACACGCTTATCTGCTATTTGTAACATGAAATACTTCTCTTTTCTCTCTAAAACCTGATATGGACCGTCATAGGGAGGTTGTAAGGATCTTTTAACCAGATCTACTCTCACAAAAACATGTGAACAAGTTTTTAAATCAGAATGAACAAATATATTCCTCGCGTCTCTCTGTTTAGTCGGTCTTGGCCTAAGGTTTTCGATAATATTTCTAATTTTGTTTACATATTCGTTTGAATCGCTAACGCTTATGCTATTGCCCCCGTAAAAATCCCCGGGTAACCGTAATGTCTTTCCAAATGCTAATTCCGCGGCACTGACACCAGTGTCGCTCCGCGGTGTTGCGCGTAACCCAAACAGAACTGTCGGCAATTCTTCCACCCACGCGCCACTGTCCCTCCTGGCCATCAGTGCTGCTTTTAACACGCGATGAAACCTTTCTACAGTGCCATTCGCCTGCGGGTGGTACGCTGTAGTTCTTAATTTATCTATCCCTAAACATTTCATTAATTCATTGAACAAGCTGCTCTCGAATTGTCTGCCCTGGTCTGTAGTAACCCTTACCGGACAACCGTACCTTGAAATCCAACCTTCGTACAACGTCTTGGCTACCGTACTAGCATACATGTTTCTGATTGCAAAAGCTTCTGGCCATCCTGTCGCCCTATCAACCACCGTAAGGCAATATCTATACTCCTCTGGTGACGTAGGTAATGGTCCTACTAGATCGACATGTATATGTTCAAAGCGGCCACTACTTTCGTATTGACCCAGTCCGGATACCGTATGACGTATAACCTTCGACTTCTGGCATTGAACGCAGGTTTTGGCCCACTGTCCTACGTCTGTGTTCATACCTGGCCAAAAATACTTAGACGTCACTAATTTCCGAGTAGTACGCACTCCAGGATGGCACAAACCGTGTACTGCCTGAAATGCCCTTTTCCTAAAAGCTACTGGTAGATATGGCCTTGCAACCGAAGTAGATAGTTCACACATCACCTCGCTTTGACAGTCGGGTAAATTAATTCGCTTAAATTGCATCACTTTGTTTTCTTTCAATAAAAGCGACGTCAGCTCGTCATCCATCCGTTGCGCCAACGCTAATTCGCTGAAATCGAGCGTTGTTGGACATGTGATAGTTTCAACCCGAGACAGTGCATCCGCTGCCGAATTTTCATTACCGTTAATGTACTGTATATTTGTTGTGAATTCACTGATAAACATAAGTTGTCTAACGCGTCTAGTTGTTTCTTTGTCACTAGGTTTTTGTGTGAACGCATAAGTTAATGGTTTATGATCCGTGTAAATTACAAAAGATCTGCCTTCTACCATATAACGAAAATACTGAACCGCCGAATAAATAGCTAATAGCTCCCTGTCGTACGTACTATATTTAAGCTGCACGTCACTGAGTTTCTTAGAATAATAACCTAAGGGGCCCCAGTGTGAGCCAACCTTAACTTGTAACACGGCACCGATACAGTCGTTCGACGCGTCCGCCCATATTGCAAGCTCGGCGTTTAGCACCGGATACGATAACATGGTCGCATTCTGTAGGCTAGTTTTACATTTTGCAAACGCAACGTTTGCTTCTGGCGACCAGTTAATTATAGACTTATCTTTTTTCTTAGCCTTCTGTAAATACGTATTCAACACAGATTGATATTCCGCTGCCCTAGGTAAACTGGACCTATAAAAATTTATCATTCCCAAAAAACGCCGTAACTGATCTACCGTTTCGGGCTTTGGGAAATCAATGATTGCCTGAACTTTATCCGGTAATGGACTGATTCCTGATGACGTAACCTCGTAACCTAAAAATTCTAGTTTCTCTTTTCCAAAACTACATTTTGCCATATTGATAGTTATGCCGAATCGGCTTAATCGCTCAAATATCGCCTTTACGTGTAACTTATGAAGCTCGGGCGTCTCGCTAGCTACGATGATGTCATCTATGTAACAAAAGTAGAAATTAGACTCGGTTTGGCCTTCTGAACCTATTTTGCATTGTGCATCTAAGCCTTGTAATACCACGTTATTCATATATCGCTGAAATGTTTGCGCGGCGTTCCGTAAACCGAAGGTCATGCGCGTAAACTCATATAACCCAAAGGGTGTGGTTATCGCGGTTTTTTCTACGTCTTCAGGTGCAATCACAATATTATGATACGCTCTGTTTAAATCTAAACGCGAGAATATACACTTATTCCCTAAAATATACGTAAAGTCATTTATCCGCGGAATGGGGTACCTATCCGGTATTGTTATTGCATTTAAGGCTCTATAATCACCGCAGGGACGAATCTGCCCGTCCTTTTTGGGTACCACATGCAACGGACTGGCCCAAGGACTTTTCGACGGCCTACAAATACCCATTTCCTGCATGCGTCTAAACTCCTCCTTTACCTTTACATATTTCTCTGGGGCTAATGGTCTAGCTCGAGCGAATACGGGAGGGCCGTGTGTTTCAATGTAATGTAACACCGCATGCGGGGGTTCCCCATTAAAAGACACAGGTTTAGTGATCTCGGGAAACTCGGCTAGAATATCCGAATAAATGCAAGCGTTATCAATCGTAGTTAAGGATGGTCCCTTCCACTTTACAATTAAACCTACTGCACTTAAACTCGTTACTTCATCTATGAGTCGTCGGCCGCTTACATCTACTAGCAATTTATACCTTGTTAAAAAATCTGCGCCTATTATGGGCTGATTCACATCTGCTACAATGAAATGCCAAGTATACGGCCGTCTTAATCCTAGACTTAAAGTTAATGTTTCAATACCGTAAGTTTTTATTATTGTACCGTTAGCGGCATATAAAGTAAAGTTAGACCTATTACTATCATAATAACTACGCGAACGATTTTTCCTCACGGGTATTACGGATACATTAGCTCCCGTATCTATCAAAAATCTCATACCTGTTTTCTTATCACATACAATTAGGCGGTTGTAAACCGTGCAACGTCCCGCCGTCGGCTGCACCATGTCTAGTTTCCCGCCGACTTCTCCTGGTCCTTGCTCCAATTACAGGGTTTCACACACTTTGTTGCCTTCTCCCTGTAACGATAGTGGTAAAAACACAACCAATTAGCACTTTTTCTCTCGCCACCCGCATCACCATGTCTCGATGCCGATCTCGAACCTCGGCTGCCGCCGTCCCAACGCTCCCTGCCTCTGCCACGCTCCAGACTTGCGAGACGCAGGTTGATTTTCGCTAGCTCCCCCAGGATTTGGCTGGTGCTTGATGATCCCTCACTCCTGGTCTGGACCTCCACTGCCTTGACCTCTGCTACCATTGCTGAGCCCTCTCCTATGCTTTCCAGCACCTTGTCTGCTATGGTTGCGAGCACGTCCAATTTCTTCGAGTCGGACACTGCCAGCACAGCACGCACTGATTTCGGTAGGTGTGATTGCCACATCAACTTCAGGGTATCGTCCGCCACCTTCTCCCTGGCCAACTCGCGCATCCGACGTAGCAAATGTGATGGGCGCTGGTCTCCCAACTCCATTTCACTGATCAGCTTCTGCAATTTCCTCGTCTCCGACTCCTCGAACACTTCCAACAGCCTTTCTTTCAGCGTCTGATATTTCCGAGACTCAGGCGGAGCCAATAACAAATCGCTCACCTGCTGTATAGCGACCTTGTTTAGCTTTGTAACCACCAGATTTTGTTTGGCTGCATCACTCAGCCTTTGATTCTCCACCGCGGCCTCGAACTGGACAAACCAGAGTCGTGTTTGGTCTGTCCAAAACTCAGGAATGCGCGAAGAGACAGTTATGCTGGCCAGCGCCTTTTCGCTGGCATCTCCGGACATGTCCTCCTTCACACCTTGCGCCCGCGGCGCAACTCCTTGCGGTGGATTAATTTTTCCGTCCATTTTTCAGTCTATACGTGTACCTCACCCAAAATATGACTATGCTGCTATCTCGCTTTGCCGCGTCATCGGTACTTTGATTCGCGTTCGCGCGGGCCGCGGGTGCCGTGCACTGCGCAGATACGTAGTATCTCTAAGTAGTCTGTGGTCTGTGCTGCGCAGGCACAGTGAGACTAGGTGAATCGAGTATTTTAAAAGTTAGAATAGGTGCAGCCTAGTCTCGCTAGATACCTAATCTCTGGATCTGTTCTAGTATATACGCTTCATCTCTAATACTCAGTATACTCTATGGTTACAAACGTACCGGCCACAGAAGAGAGGACTTTTTTTATATGTAAGCAGCACAGCAGTAAAGAAAAGACTTTGTTTAGCTGAAATTTAGTAAGTACCTAATTACCTAGCCAACAATTTCATTTCTTACTGTAAGTAAGGTAAAAACAGTAACCCTACTCTAGAAGAGAGTATTACGTTCGTTGCTTTTACTTAAGTTCTATTTTTTTTTCAGTCATGCCTGCTCATGCGAAAATATCAGAACGCCAGTGGGAGATCCTGCTGGCGTTCATGGAGGAAGATGCCAGCTTTGCCAGGGGATCGGTGACGAACGAAGGTTCCAGGGCAAAGCTGGCAAACCTCGATAAATGGGATGAGCTCGCAGCCCGAGGGGCTCTGCTGCTCTAAAACAGGAAAGGAGTGGCAAAAAGTAAGTGTAATTATTACATAATTTTTTTTGAAATGTATGTGAGTGTGCTAGTTGTGAAGTGACGACGACATGTCAAGCTATACCTAAATTTCCCTTAAATTCTGCCCGTCATGTCATTGTTATAAATTTAAAGCTCATCCAAAAAACTGCGCATTTAAACCTTAGTGGTGGGTGGTCACTGGTGACCTACTAACACCAAAAACCTTACTAATACTATGAATCCATACTAACTGGAAATTTTATGGAAACCAATAAGGCCCTCTTAGGTTAAAATTTCCTTTATGGACCGTTGATTTTGGGCGCGGGGAGGGTGGGGTAGGTAGGGGGGGAGGTTCGCTCGCTCATGGACTAATTCCAATTTTTGTACCTCACTAATATTATTATTGTTATTATGTCTAAGTAATATTATTTAAGTATGTAATTTTGTACACTGACAGCCCTAAATTCTTCTCCTAACGTACAGTCCATCCAAAGGTTGTCTGTAAGAGATTGCCCTGTGCGATAAGACCGCCCATTGTACACATGTTTTTGTGAATGTTTGTCCTTTATTTGTTTTTTGTGGTGTACAATAAAGTATATAATAATAATAATTATATTTTAGTAAGATGGAAATTTTTATTCTAACCTGAAAACTATAACCCTGGATATCTCCATAACCATGGGGCTCCGCGTGGTGGGTATGGTACAGGGGGGTGAATTTCAATTTATGCATCAAAAATTTTTTGGGTAAATAAATATCCTTAATACTACCACATAAATAAAGCAGGTGAATGAGGCGCGCTGCAGCAGAGTGAGGAGCTAACCTGTGTTAAATCATTATAGATGACTTAATTAATTTAATAATGCTTGTCATGTCATAAATATTTAATTTAACTTTAATAGTACTGGAATGTTGCAAAAGTAACAATGAATTTATTTGTTTCTGTTATTAGAAGGCAAAATATATACAGGGCAAGTAGATACCGGTCATCTGGTAGATATCGCTGTCAACAATAAGACTGCCTTTGTATGTGTATAATTATGTTTTTCTTATAAAATAGATGTGTAACTTTTATGGTGTACAATAAAGTATATTCTATTCTTTAATACTTGTTTTGAATGACATAGCATGACACATATTTTTTTTGTATTCTATCGATGGATATCATTTAGAGACGTCTATACATTATAATAAATAGAATTAAAATTGACATGGAATTATTCCCTTAAGACTCAACCAGTGATACCAATAGATCAAACTCTACAGTTTTTTATTATATATACTAATAATATATGCATTAGTTTACTATATAAGCTTAAAACACAGTGTATCTATCGGCTATTATTTGTAATAACCTTTATTATGCAATTAAATATTGAATTTATTCTTATTGGAGGATTAATCATTTATTTTATTTTATTTTTTAAGGAACTCTTGGTGCATGTGCGTCCGTGCCGAGGGCGAGGAGACCATGTATGTATTACCTATTTGTTTTGTAAAACTTTAGAATCTATTGATACATAATTATGTTTTGTATTTCAAAATATCTCAGAATCAAAATTAAATTATGTTTTCAGACAATCGGATGGCCCTGCACCCCAGTGGGTCACTCAAATGGAGGAAAGACGCAAGCAGATGACTGCAGAAGCCCTGCAGGGCCTCTGCAGAATGTTCTGAGGACGGAGGAGCACGCTTTTGGCCACTATCTCACCTGATGTTAAGTGATGATGTGGTTGATAGTGAAGCACGCTTGCTAGAAGTAACCTATTCACTCTTGATTTAAAGACCCTTTGACTCATCAGTTACGTAGATTTTGAGTTCATCCATTACAAACAATCAAATCCTTCCCCAATATTATTGTAGTGTATAATATATGTGTAAAAATTTTTGCATGTTCTGCCTGACCCCAGACATCTGCTGAATTCTGTCAGGGCCCTGCAATGTCTCTCGAGGACTAATAAAATACTTGAATGTTTATCGCTAGTCCTCAACAGAGGCACAGGGAGAGTCGAGTCTCAGGCCCGATTTTTATGAAAACTATAACTGCATTATTAAATTTTTGAAAATACTTATTTCTATTTAGGAATCAAACCTGTTGATTTTGGACATATTTAACTTATTGGATTTTAACATGTTTTGTATTTGATTATGACAATTATACTTTACCATGTATGACGTTGGTTAAATTAGTTGCTAGTTGGTGACTTTGTTTTGTCTATAATGGATGAATTATTTCATGTATGACATCGTGACTATTTAAATAAATATTGTATTTTCAGAATATATTGGTTTTATTTGATATTGGATAACTATTTATAAACGTCAGAAATTTCATACCAATGTAATTTTCAATGTTCCGATAACCGTGTTTACCTGAAGAATAAATATCAGCATTATAACATTTTCCATGCAAAAGCTGTGCTGTCAAATTGCCATTTTAAATCCCCTGAGTCATTGACGATTGAAAAATCTGCCCACAACCTATTGTCCTTGTTATTTTCTATGTTATCACTTATTTCTTAGGTTAATTATTTCATATTTGATGTGAATATACTTTAACGTCGTTAGTGTACCTATAAGCTGTCAGCAGCTAGCTAAGTGTATGTATAGAATGGGTAGGAACAGAAAATAATACAACAAAAAATTGTGATATTGTATTTATTTGCAACTCTTTAAATTCAAGAATTTGAAAAAGTTTTGCAGTTCATGATATGCACACGTTCCCAAGTCTCCTTTGAGATAGTGTACTTGGCCCGTTTTTTTAACAAGGTTTCACCGGTGAGCCCATTGCACAATCTATTTAACTGAGATCCTGTTTACTTAAAAAATATTGTAAGTACACACAGATTACATGCTTAATTTACGTTCATACATCCAGTCATACACGCACGCCAGTTATGAGTACTCAAATCTGCCTAGTAGATACCTATTATTAATCTCCTTTCATTCTTCCTCTTACCAGCATGGGTGTTCACCATCTAAGCATATTCTTCAATGTCTCTCACTATATCTTCTTTAAACCACAACATGCCTTATGACATCATTCCTCGTCTATCATTCAAACACGCATTTCCTCAGCATTAATTCTACTTTCATATCTTTTTTGGTGGGAAAGCTGAAAATTCGTAAATGCCTATGCAGTCATGCACAACTAACTTTGACTTCCATACATAAGTGAAGGCACCAGCACACTATTGTGAAAAGGTTGTCGAACCTTTTTGAACATGGACTGGCTGGTCACAATCGCTGTAATAGGAGAATAATGTAATACCCTGTGAGCTAGTAAGCATCGCCAGCGACTCTTCAAAACCCCAATGCAGCGCTCGACCACATTGCGAGTTTGAACATGGATTTTCCTCTGGTGACTTTGGGGCAGAACGAAGCATCGGTGTCTTAAGATCTATCTTTACGCGTATCCGGCGTCTCCTGAAAAAATAAGTTCGTATAGGCAATCTTGTTTAATTTTATCTTTTATTTTTAACAAGAACATAATATATTTTATAATGAATATTTTGGTTACCTAGTAGCCTATACTTCGCCTTCATCGTGTAAGTGCTGCATGATATTTTGGACAGGATACTTCCAAATATGGGAGTCGCCCCCGAATGACGCATCATTATATTGAATGTGTAGGTTGGCATCACAAATCTAAAAGTTTAGGAAACATTTAAATCTCATCAAATATCCTGCCTTATATACTATACATTATGTTCTAGTTGTGCAGTTATTTTTTTTAATCATATCCTTCTAACACTCGTTAAACATTTAATCTTCAAGTCTTTGTTAATGGAGTTAGTTCAAATTATCAGACGGATATAATTAAATACAAAAACTTAGTCGCAACTTTATTAAAACAAAAAAATTGCAGCAACAAGAATAATACTTACAATTAATACATTAAGACTGTGATAAAGCTTTCTGTTGAAATAAGCTTCCTCATTTTCATGAGGTCGGATCATAGCAACATGGGTTCCATCGATGCAACCCAACACACCGGGCAATTGAAACATATCCATAAATCTGAAACCAAATAATTAGGATTATTATGTATTTATTTAATACATAATAAAATCAAACACTCTGTAGGTAATAAATGTGTTACATAAATGCTGATTCTCATTATTTTTTGTTTAAAACAATGGTAAATAATAGTCATAGATTATCATTGTTATCTAATTTCATACACACTTCCTTTTTACAGCACCCCTCTCTTCCTGTGTCATAGGAAATTTAATATATCTTCGAAGAATCTCAATGCTGTTGAGAGCCTCAGTAACCTAAAATAAAAAGAATATTTGTCAGAAACTTACACCACTGTTTAAATACAAAAGAATTCAAGTAGCACCTCGCACAGACAATCATGTACTGTTGTTTGTGATAGCCCCAGACGGTAATAAGCACCAATAATTTTTTGATATGCCCCATTAGCATAAAAACTAACTGCTGCTAAAACCTGCAATAAAATATTATTTCTTGAAGCAATTATTTTGAAGGCCTTGTTCCACACTTATATTATATCCAAGCACCATATTGTGCTTGGATTTTTTGATAGGTAACTGGGTTTTACTGGCCATGAAGTTTCTGCCCCACATAAGTTACCTATGTTTTGAAATACTAGCTCCAACTTTGTGACTAATTGACTGGCAGCTTGACTAAAGAAATAAATAATTTAACTTTGCCAACCTACGTCTAGCAAGTGTGTAAAGGTTACTTTAAACTTAACAATAAGTATTCAGAAAGGTTCAAAAGTTACCTTAAGCTGAGGGCAAACAGCGGAATTACGACGCCTTTGTAGAAGTGGAAACAGTTCCTCACAAAGCATCAAGAATTGAGGTTTGGTGAGCCTAAAGTTAGCCACGAAGTAATTGTGTGGCAAATCGAGGGGGTTGCTGGCACTTCTCAAAAGACTACGATTTATTTTAAACATTGCTTTAAGGCGCTCTTCTTCCCCGAGATGCAACAAATAACCTCGTGACATTGTGGATGCTGAAAAATCAATAAAATATAATTAGAAGATAGCTAAGTTTGAGGTTAACTTCACGTTACTTACTTGGAGCGCCCGAGTATTTCGGCGGTATCTAAAATATCACAAATATTGATTAATAACTGCGGTTTCACACCAAATCACTTTCACAATCATTCAAGAAGATGTTGACTTACACTTTTACGTATTAATTTTGAAACTAATACGAATAAATCACAATATTGTGCAACGACAAATCGGCGCCAAAAATTATTGGACATATTAATGTCAATGTCAAGTATATTTGACAATGACAAGCGTTAATCCCATTCATTATTGAAGTTTAATCTCGATTCTGCCGCTTTCGTTCATTTTTACAATCAATTCTACGTTAAAATATTGGTAAATGAAAGGAGCAAAACCTTTCCGTTTCAGAGTGTATTATGCAATACGAAAGTCGTTTTTGGGAAAGAATCGATTCTTTCCCAATAACGAATTCAGTTACGCAATTAGGCTGCAGGTTTCTTATTCACGATCTTTAGCCATCACATAGCTCTACTAGCTATCTCATAGCTCTCTTAGCTATCTCAATTGCTCTACTCGCACATATCCACGATGTCGAGTCAACTCGACTCCCTGAACTCAGAACTTGTTCACACAGAGATTTAGTACTTGCTACTTCATCTACAATCTCAATTGGTACTTGAGCTTTGTGTGTTACCAACACGATCTACGAATAGTAATCAAAATTCAATTTTCGTAATGAGGACTTGACAATTCGTACGTCATCAACATTAACATGATCTCTCCACACGCGTGACTGCGAGTTTACTTTCCTTTAATCTCATGACTCGATAGGAACTTTCTGTAAGGTTCCTAACACAAACATGAATTTTCACACCAGCCATAGTGTCACACAGACTTATAGGTGCCATACAGGCCTACCGTTGCCATAAAGGCCAACAGTTGCCACACAGGCCAACAGTTGCCAGTCAGGCTCATAGTTTCCACTCAGGCTCTCAGTTGCCACACAACGCTCGGCTACTCCTGACCAAACTAGATTATTGGTTTCGTGAAAATAGGGAAATTTGAGAACTCTATTCTTTAACCATATATAACCATTTATACTTAAATCATTACCCTGGGCCATGTTCCACTGTCATTCCAAACAAACTTTAAAACTTCTGCTGCAGCAAAACCTGCCAAGCTTACAGAAACCCTCGAGTAAAACCTCTAACGCCACGGCTCTCTAGCCGACCAGCAATTTTATTGCTCTCACAACGGTCTCCAGACCCCGACCTCCGCCAGAATCTACTGGTACGGTCAAACATAATACGTTCGATACCCTGAATTACTCGACACCTTAAGCTTGCTCATCATCATCAAATCCTTTTGCTATCAACATCGACTGGTACATGACCCGCTGGCATCTTCCTTAACCTACAGTTTACTGGTAGGTTCTAAGCGTACCTATTTAAAGGTTTCGGTGTATAACGATCACCGTCCTGTCATAATCACCTACCGCGGACCTAACACAGGGCCTATTTAGTTTTCGAACCAGAGATTCCCACACAACACTTCATTAGAAAAAGGTCCAACGATCAAAAAGCTCAACAATTAAACAAAGTTATTGTAAAAATTCTGTAACTCTTTACCATAATTCAAAGGCAATGCACACTCAACTCATGAAACTTTTTCATTGACCCATCGCCACATGTTACTCATGAAGTGTGGTCCAAAGTTCTGAGTATGACAAGTGTACAAGCTATCAGATTTGGTCTCACTACCACTGTCATCAACTATGACAACTAATTCTCAAGGAACTTGGTGATCGGGGATCCTTCTTATAATATTCGCTCTTCTTACTCAAAGATTTTTGAACATACCGACTACATAAATGAGGGGAACAATTAAACCTGATAATATTTGCGTCTTAATAACTCGTGTGAAGGAGCTTCACCAATTAACTCTGATCAATATCGTTAAAATCAAATTATCAACAGCAACCCTTTACTATCCCTCACTACCTCATTTTTTTCATCTAATAAAAACGATCACGAGATCTACTGTTATCATAATATTAGTTTAAGAGTAAGCAAGTGAATTTAGATCTAAAGACGGTGGTTGTAAATTGTTACGCAACATAAGATCTATTCTGAATACACGTAAATGACCAGTACCTAACTCGATACAATAGCCTTTGCCCAACGACTTTACTAACTCGCTTTGCCACTGAAAATTACTAGATGTTATGTCACTTTGGATAACTCATCTTCTTATGGGATATTAAATCCTAAAGTTCGTACTAAACCAAATGTTGAAACTAGGAAAGTGCTAACTAGCCAATAGGAACCTCATTAATTACTTGCTTTTTACTAAGTGTATCTTAATTACCTAGTGATAGTGCTAGATATAAACACTACCAATTCAGTTATCAAACATGAACACTCCCAAAACTCGAAATAGCATCTCTTCACTAGAGAACATTCGACCTCACTATCTAAATCACATGGAAGCGACTCACCGAGAATTCCATTCCAAACTTGCGCACGCTCGTACCGTTCGGCTACCATCTGCGAACTGCTAGCCTGCCGTCGGTCTCAACCTCTCAGATGTTGACAGTCGACCTTCGCATTCAGCATTGAACCGCTAGCCTGCAGCATAGGCTCCACTACGACGCAATATGGTATCTGAAACATGAAAAATACTACGAGAGTAAATGTTCACACGGTCATCTTAACCATACACAGCTTTGATAACAATTAGCCGGTGCAGCGGTGGAGTAACCTCAACCGGCACGGCAAAATGGGTTATTATGGACAACGAATGTGAGTGCAGTGTCCCTGTCCAAAACATGAACCACTCATTACAGTGTCCAAAGTGTCCAGGTAGGTGTATGGGCTTTTAGAGAATCCAATGAATGCCATAGCATTTTAAGTCGCAATTAATAATGCCACATACTAGCCCCAAACTATCTAAAGACTAACCTCAAACTGAAAAGAAAAAGCATAGAAGCTTCATAATCAAATTCCATTAACTCAAAACTAATAATTTCATTAGGAATTATCATAATTTCCAGAATGATGTATTTGGTACGGCAATGCTACTACATCGCTCTGAAGTCCGAATAATAATAGCTAGCTAAGGACTATATGAACACACTTTTCCATAGTCATAACACAATGAAAACGACTGACCAGATTGGCATAAAGATCCACGTGTGTATGGATGGATCTTTCCACAAGTCAACACGCGTCTCCTTGACTTGTCCAGCTCCTTGGTTGTTGCTAGCCTCCTTACTGCTCCGTTCTGGACTGTTTTTTTTCATTATACCAGTTTCCGAGGGTAGTCGCAACTGACACCGCAATATTTTTTTTTGCAAGAATGTAACCGACATTTTCACTAGCTTTGTTTTTACGTGTGATCTCATTAGCACGACCGAATCCCAATTCTGATGTCGTATCAAGGTTGGCCGATAGATGCAAACCATCGGGAAGTCAGGATGTATTCCCTTAGGTTAAGACATCGTGTGTGGGCAGGTAGGTGGGTCAATCGTGAAAATAAAATCACACAAATTATTCGAATACACTGAGTATATTCAAATAGACACAAGTTACATTCTTGCTTACTAATATTACGGATCGACACTGATTCTACGACGTCTTAGCTCTACGGTTGTCAGTACTAAACTGCCATCTTCTGTGGCGGGGACCACGCAAGCGGTTAGAAAAAGCACGCCAATGCGTAGTTGTTCTTGATTGCCGCCAGATGGCGTGCTTGCGATTTGTTTTGACGTTCGTACTATTGACTAAACCCGACATATGGATAAATCCTTCGTACTAGTAACTAACAAGAGATCAACAATTTCACTTAAGGTATAATGTTTTTTTATAGGTGTTGCCATAGTAATGACTAAATAACCGTTTAAATTATTACTATGCTTGTATTATCAGTCTGCGTCAAAGGCACTATGTATTACGTTTAAAGATTAGAATAAAAAAACCACTTTGGCTGAAGTACGCTATTACAACCTCATGATCTCCATTTCATTGATACAACACCCCGCAGATTGCAGTATTGCTATCGATCTGTGTCTACTGTGAAATCATGTTCATTATCAGGATAGCCTAGGATGGGTACATTGCACAGAAATCTTCCTTCAACTTCTGCAATGCGACGTCACAGCTTGCATTCCAGCAGAACTGTATCTTATCTTCAGTTACCTCATGTAGAAGTCGAGCAATGTGAGCAAAGTTCTTCGCAAACCGTCGATAGTAAAAGCACAAAACTGAGTAATTCCATAACTTGCAGGTTGTCTCAGGGATCAGCTAATCCTCCGGGATGACAATGATCTCATCCGGATCCATTTTAATACCTTCGCAGGAATCCACACGTCCTAAAAAGGTTGACTTGCCGCCTGAACAACGCGTCGTATCTTCGACGACAGAACTTGTTCCAGATTCCGGATCTTCAAAGGTGCGTCCCACCACGATAACACCGTCCAAGTAGACTAAGCAGTCGTCCCCAATTAGTCCAGAAAATACCCGCTCTATCAATCTCCCAAAGGTGGACGGAAGGAGCATTAGACAATCCAAATGACATAGCGTTGCATTACCACAATCCTTTGTCTGTAGAGTATACTGTCTTATACTTATCTTGAGGGTATATCTCGACCACTTCATTCCCGTTAGCGTATCCAGCGTGTCGTTAATCTTGGGCGATGAAAAACTGTCTTTAATGGGCGATAGTTTACACAGAATGCTGCCAGCTTTCTTCATTACCAACACTACCGGTTAACACCATGGACTGGACCCATCTGCCCGACGGGATTTCTTTCCTCCGACAGGTATGTGTCCGACTTTCTAAAGGCTCTGACGGTTGGTGTTTTTTTTCTTGGGGGAAGCGTATATAAACTGCCGAGCAATGAAAAAGTTCCACCCACAAAATGACGACAAACACCTTAATATCTCCTAAGATATAGAACCTAGCTTCATAAATTAAAAAGTATAATGAAATCTATTTTATTATGCAAACTTAAACCCTTTTAAATACTGGTCTTTTTGAAGCCATGGATATAAAAAGTAGAAAAACAAAATTTTGGGGTTTGAAAATTTCGGAATACATTTGTTTCATTTTTTGTTTTGCTTTTGATTTCATCCTTGTTTTCGCCGTTGTGAAATAATTCTTAAATTGTAAAGTCTTACGGCTCTCGTACCCATAAATCATGCCTCTATCACCCGAGGATTGTACGAGAATCATCACTATGGTAGAATTGGGGACCAGCCAAAGAAATACGGCCAGAATAATGGGCGTGACACATACTATTTCCGACGAGTGATCCAAAGGGATACTGGATTTAACCTGAGAAGACCAGGTACTGGCAAGCCAAAGTGCACAACAGTCCGAGAAGATCGTTTCATTGCGGCAGCCATGTTAAGAAATCGACATCAGACGGGCGTTACGGTTTTTTACAGATTGTTTTAACAATTCTATTATTTTACACAATATTTTAAACAAATTGGAAGGCATAGCCGAGGAAATAGTTAATAATAACGGTGTTTCATCATGAGAACACATCAAATCCGTATTGCTAAAAAATTTTGGGGACCAAAGGGATGAAAATTCGCTGAACCGTGATTTAGTAAATATAAAGCAAGAAAATGAATCCGCTCAGGAATATTACAACCGCTGCATGAACATTTTGAACACTATTATTAATTACGTAAACCTTCACGAAACAGTTGATGCTGTAAAAGTTTGCAAAAGGAACTTTTTCTCAAGAAGAAGCTCAAACCCTTAAAACTTTTCTAGCAGGACTTAAGGAACCTTTTGGCACAACTGTAAGAGCCAATGCGCCCTGTAGATTTACCCACAGCTATTAATTATATTAAAGATGAAGAAAATATTAGGTATGTACAGAAAAGTAACCATTCGACGATAACAAAGTCGGAGTCGGGTTACGCATACCTTGAGATAGTGAATCCTACTAAGAATGATATCATCGTAAGCTTAGTTTCGCCACTTAAGGCGCAGACACTTCACAATAATTACGATATATTTAATTTTGAATCTATAAATAAAAATGAACAAGACATTGATTCTTTGGTTCGCACCGGACATTTAAATTTGGAAGAAAAGTTTAATTTACTAAAACTATGCCGCAGTTACAATGATATATTTTACACCGAAAATAGTCCTTTTACTTTCACTAACCAGATTAAACATCAGATAAATACTAAAGATGACATTCCTATTTTTACACGATGCTACAGGTATCCTCATGTTCACAAACAGGAAGTAGAAAAACAAACAACTGAAATGTTACGTCAAAAAATCATAAGACCTTCAAATAGCCCTTGGTCTTTACCTATTTGGACAGTACCGAAAAAACAAGACGCCTCTGGCAAAACAAAATGGCATTTGGTGATTGATTTTAGAAAACTCAATGAGAAAACTGTGAGTGATAGGTATATAATTCCTAATGTCAGCGATATTTTAGATAAATTAGGCAGAAGTCAGTATTTCACTGTTTTAGATCTAAAATCGGGCTTTCGTCAGATTGAATTACATCCCAAGGACATCCCAAAAACCGCATTTAGTATTGATGACGGTTATCGTGGTCATTACGAATTTTTACGGATGCCTTTTGGCTTAAAAAACGCCCCATCGACTTTTCAACGGTTCATGGATAATGTTTTACGTGGGCTCAAAAATGTGACAGTTTATATGGATGACATAATAGTATACAGATCATCATTATTACAAATTATCAGTAACACATCACAGTGGAATCAGTTCACAAAATATTAATTTCATGTTTAATATTCTAAGAAACCAATATGAACCTTCTGAGTTGCTTGTACATGAGAACACTGAGATAAGAGACTATTATGATATTATTGAGTGTGGTTCCTACTATGTAGAAAATGTAATTGTATTTATTCTGAAGTTCCTTATTTTGCATTTAGATACTTTCACTTATTATCATCTATTTTCTACTCCAACATTTAATAATAAAATATTAATTCCACCTAAACCTTATCTGGCAATGAATAGTAATAATTATCACTATATGGATGGAGAATGTAAAAGGTTCCAGGAAATATATTATTGCCCAGAAGCCGACCTAATAGCCACTTCGAAACTAGACGATTGCATTTACCAACTGATATTGAAACAAGAAATATGCAGCGGCTGCAGCTTGGTACGATTTAAAACAGGAACAGAAATAATTCAAAAGCTGGACGATTTTCATTATATTCTGTCATTTATAAAAGAAACAAGGATCGAGTATAGGTGCGATCAGGAAGAGTACCAATCTTTACTCGGCACTTATTTATTTGAGGTGCCTGAGGGATGCACTGTTTCTACAAATTTAAACCACATAAAGAATCACAAAAATCTGATAAAAGGTACACCTATAAAACTTTTGTCTTTTCCGGTATTTAAAATCAATATTGAAAACAAAGATAAGCCATTGTTATTGGAAAATGTCCCACTAGAACTGTTATGGATTCTTACTCCATTGACGCACATCAGGGACCGACAGCGACATCTCGAAGCAGGCAATGATACCACATACTACGTCATACCTGTCGATCGACTGTGATTGGTCGTCTTCTAAAATATTGTTCCCACACCCCTCTCCTTGAATGTTGTAAAAATAAAAATGGCGAATACAGAATTTGTACGTTAAGACGAAAGCATCGTTTTTATTCAAAATCCTCAACACAATCTCAAAACCACCATAAGTTTTCACAAACCTCACCGCTGCTGCTATATTTTGGTCCTTCGAGCCGGATATTGGATTATATATCTACAAGATCGCCGTGCGACCTGATGTGAACCACTTGCACGTGGCGGATTGAGAAGAAAACGCAAAAGGTTTCTTCTGAAATAATACGCTATCGGTGGGGCCAATCCTTACTCCTTCCTATCATCTCCTGAGTTCTATTTGGTGCTATAGTGTGTCTGTGATCTTATTTCAGAGAAATTGCCGCATTGTATTCTCGGAATATCGGATTTCCAGTCAATTACTAGCCTGGTGACGTTGCTAGCATCAGTGTCTTGTGTGATTGAGCTGACGATTATAAAACCGTGAGTACTCCTCTTTTCACTGACCACCAAAATGCCTATTGACTCTGCTAGATCCCGTGACAAATCTCCTAATTTTCTAAGCGTAGAAAGAATGCCCCGATTTGAATCCTATTGAGCATGCTTGGGACGAGCTTGACAGACGTGTGAGAAAACGAGTTCCACCTCCAATTACTCTTCGTGAATTGAATTACGCGCTCATCGATGAATGGGAGAACATTCCTCAGCATATGCTGAGGAATCTGGTATTCAGCATGCCCAATCGCGTAGATGCTGTATTGAGAGCACATGGAGGAAACACCAAGTACTGAGTTATCAAAACCTACGTTTACACCTAATAAAACCCCTACTTAGAAATTTGGTTTTATTTGCCAAATGGCCCCAATTTTTTTAAACATTTAATTTAAAATTTGAACACAATATTTACGTTTTTAGTTGGTAATATTCTTATGCGCTGTTAAATTTACTTCAATATTGCAGACGGTGTCATTAAGCTAGCCTTTCTCGTTTAGGAGTAATTTGGTGCTATGTCACTGGCTTTGCCTTAGTCATTTTTTATTTATTTATTTATAATCACCAATTATAACATCTTTACAGATTTCTCCAATATGATGCTACAAGTCTCAAACACACCAAGTTACATAAATTTAAATAACCTAGCTGCAGAATAGCTCACAATAAAATAATAATAAGTAATCATGATTTACATCAATAAATTAAATTAACCATGCCAAAGTTTATAGCTCCAGGCCTCTTTCAATAATTATTTGAGCCTTTTGGAGAAATCTCCGCAGGCTTTGCCCAAATATGTCTTCCGACACTGTAATCACGTTAATAATACGCGCGACTCGTGAGATAGGGGCAAACTTGAGTAGTTTGGTCCTAGCCGATGGCACGTCTAAGAGAGCGGGGCGGCGTCGCGCGCCCACGCACCCGTCCGGTGCGCGCAGCCGCAGCGCTTCCAGCACCTCCGGGTGGTGCAGGAACCCTAGTAGTATGCTCGCCACATATTTGACCAGCGCGACATCCCTTCTTACTGCTAGTCTGGTGTACCCGACCATGCCCAGGACGAACAGACTCGGGTACATCAGGGGATAAAAGGGATACACTCCGTACTGTTTGTTATAGAGAAATCTAGAAAACTTATTTTGAATTTTTTCCAACATGAGACTGTATTTCTCTTCATGTGGATTCCAAATGAATGCACTTGTCTCTAGATGACTCCTTACAAGGGCATTATATAGAACTTTAACAACTGCAATGTCGGTAAAATCCTTACACTGTCTCAAGATAAAACCGAGATTTCTGAAAGCCCTGCCGCACACCTCAACTATATGTTTCCGGAACGTCAGCTCCGGCACCATCTGAACGCCCAGGTCTCGTACATGTGAGACACGCGGAATAATTACCCCGTCCATGTTGTACTGATGCTGCAATGGAGCACGCGCGCGACTGTAGCTCATAACACAGCATTTAGAAATATTGAAATGCAGGTTGTTGGACTTACTCCATTCGACTACATTATCAATATCAGACTGGAGTCTATTACAGTCAGCAGTATCTTTAATATTCATAAATAATTTCAAGTCATCTGCAAACAGCAGACACTTCGCCTCTTTTACGACTGTAGGCAGATCATTGATCATTAAAATAAATTCCAGAGGTCCAATATTACTGCCTTGACTTACCCCGGAAAACGTGTAATAAGGACGCGATTCACGTCCCGCATACTCAACGTACTGTCGGCGCTCGCCAAGATAACTGGCAAAGAGTTTAAGTAAGTGCGGTGTAAATCCCAAAGCTGAGAGTTTGTACAAAAGTTCGTCATTATCCACGGTATCGAAAGCTTTCCGGAAGTCAAAATACGCGACATCTACCTGACCCCCAGCGTCAATGATGGGCGATATGTAGTTCACAAATGACAGTAGGTTGCCACCCGTACTGCGACCCGGCCGAAAGCCGTGTTGAGAGTCAGACAGTTGTGAGCTCACTTGTGTATAAATACTTGAATGTAACACAGATTCAAATACCTTAGCAAACGCCGACAGTACCGCCACCGGTCGGTATCCACTCACGTCGGTGCCTGCACCCCCTTTAGGGACTGGAATAACTCGGGTGATCTTCCATTCGTCTGGGTAACGACCATCCCGCAAACACAAGCCAAAAATGTGCAACAAGGGCTCTTCAAAAACCGTACGACAATCCCGGACAATGTAAGGTGGTATGCCGTCCGGACCCACGGAGCGTTTGGGCTTGAGATGCAGGAGCGCCGCGCGCAAGTCTCGCGCGCTGAGGCGGTCAACATGTACGCGTGCCGCTCCCGCAGCCCCGCCACCCACGCGCTCCGCGGCTACCGGGTCTAGCGCCGGCCGCTTCTCGCTGTACACCGAGTGGAAATACGAGGCAAAACAATCTGCGCACTCCTCCTCTTTTAGCAATACGCCGTTCTTTGTGACCTTAGGTTTATTGCGTCGAGATTGTTTGGTCCTAATAAAGTTCCAGAACGATTTCGGATCTACTTGCAGGTTTTTCTGAAGCCTGTTTTGGTAGACTTCATAGTTTGAAGCTATCTTTAATTTAGTACGAGTTCGAAAACTAGAAAACATTTCATAGTCACTCTGGGAGCCAGTAGTTTTATACAACTTATGATAACGCCATTTATCTTTAATGTCTCTAATCAACTCAGAAGTGTACCATTCCGGATAACTAAACCTAGCCTCCTGCTTATTTACTTTAACAGTTTTTTTAGGAACACAACTGTCAAGGACCTCATTTACTGTTCTATAAAAGTAGTTTAAAGCAGTCTCTGAGTCATGAATACTAAGTAAACACTCCCAATTGATTGACCCAAGAGAATTATATAAAAAATGAAAATCAGCCTTATTAAAATTCCATCTTTTTCTCTTGGGTGACGAAACATTTTTATTCTGAGAAATATCCCGTCTACCCCCTACCTCCCGATGGCAAAGCCTCGCGCTAATCACCAACGGCGGATGCTGTGTATCAACACTAATCACCGGCTCCTCAGAGAGTTGTACCCCTAAGTCACTCAACTCAAATGTAGACAATACCAAATCTAGGGTTCGATTATTAATATTAACAATATCATTTACCTGTTTAAATCCACAGTAGGCAATAAGATATTCCAAATAATTTTGAATTTCTACTGTCGTAGAAGGCATATTGAAATCACCCATCACTAAAACTTTGTCATGCTTAATACACTCATTTTCTAATATTTGAAATAAATGCATATATTCCTTAACATCACATTTCGGCGGAATGTAAACAACACAACAAAAAAACAAAAAATGATTTCGTTTGTGTACCGTCGCGCACACAATCTCGAATAAGGCACTATCCACATTGTCAACCAAAACGCGGTTTAATTCAAAACGCGGGGAAGCCGCCAAAAATACTCCTCCTTGTTTTCGCCCGTCTGCACGATCACATCGTAACAACTTAAATTGCGCTGGAATTAGTTCTCCGTCATGAATCCCTTTATTGAGACCAGACTCCGTAATAGCAAAGAGATCATACGTTGATGCCAATAAATTATTATGGAATATCTTTCTTTTCGTGCGTAATCCTCGAACATTTTGGTAATATTCTTGACAACATTTATTGCTAGCTTTGATTGCTTTTTGCTGGTTTACGGGAGTTTCGATACCACACCCATTGGTTAAACTGCACATTCAATGGCCAACTATTCACGTTGTTTACTTCATCAAAAAGGGACTCTGGCACTCCAACCATAAATGACGCGTAGTCTCTGGCACTTTTCGGGATAATTTTTTCTACTTTAATATCTTTTGATTTACAAATTCCCTCCACATGTTCACTAATCGCCTTTTCCGTTGTGTCTGGATGTAGTGACCACACATGCAAAAACTTCTTCCTCTCAATTACTTGAAGGGTAACTATTTCCGTATTGCCGCCTTTTTGTATAGCATTAGCTATCTTTTTTGACGTTTTCTTATTACCGACTAGTTTCCATCCTTCAGAACCAAAGTTATCTTCCAAAACTATCTCAGCGTTTTCCGACAAACTCTCGTCACTAGTTTTCTGCGGTATGGACGTAGCTTTATTCCTAGCACGCTGGTTTGCTCGGCGCGCACGTTCCGTCACTTTTTCGTGCGAATCATAAGTGACACTTCTTATGCTTGTCTCACTCGCCCGCTGCGTAGAAGGTATCCCGACTGGTTTCTCCATCTCGCTCTTCGAAGTATCCATTGAAGCTACCACCGCTTCGATCTTCTCCATTGTAGTGGATACATTTGCAAGTACCCTCATCTGTTCCTTGATTGTGACAAAATAGTTTTCGATCGTCTGCTGCTGATCTTCAATTTTCTTATTTTGCGACTCAATCATCGCTGTTTGAGCCACAATTTTTGCTGACAACGCCGCAACTTTCTTCATTAGGTCGTTAAACGCCGTTTCGACATTAAATTTGGACATTTTAAACGATTTTTCGATTTAAATACACGGAGCCTAAATTCACGTGACAAGGTATTTTGACAGTATCAAAAAGGTCATGATTCCATATACCGATAGGGGCCAGGGCCGTGTTGTGTCATGCTGGGGAAACTGAACGGTGTGAACACTCAGTTCCCCGGGGATGATATTCTTGGGTCATGCCAGTCTCTATAAAGAGTGGCAGAAGGCCCATTAATTATGTTTGCCTATGTAAAGCCCGGTGTGTACGATATTATTTTCCGTGTTTTAGCGATTGGTCTGTTCTGTATAATAAATTTACTTTCTAAGAGGTCCTTATTTTGTCACTTCCGGAGGTGTCTGGCGGGGACCAGAGGTTGTCGTGTTGGGGTCCGAGACTGCCTGGATGGGGCTGGCTGTCCGGCTAAACCGACTGTTCGGCTGGGACCAACGGTTCGGCTAGGGCTGAGACTGTCTGCTCGATGCAGGGCGTCGCGGAGTGGAGTTGGCTGGCGGCACTGCGGCTATCCGAGTGATATGCATAGCAGTTGGCCTGCTGTTTTTTATCTTTTCCTTCCAACCAGCAACTTAAAAAATAGTCTATGAAATTTTGATGAAAGGAAGTTTGACCAGCCAACTGCAACCAGCGACCTTATATTAAATCTTTTTTTGTGTCACTGATTTCGGGGGTACCGCAAAATAAACTGTTATTCCAGTATTTGGCGCTTTATTGTTCCCGGAACGATCCCACGTTACAAAATCTGAAAACACGTAAAATAACAGTTAATGCATTTTTGACTAAAATGACTTATTACCAGCTTCTTTAAAAAAAAATATATAATACGTATTATATTATTCGTCTACAGTACGTTCATTTCACTGTATTCCTTTATATTTTTAAGGCGCGGGGAATAAGGCTAATTTTGATTTTTTATATTTTTTTGTAACGTCTCGCTGTTCAGTCAAAGTGACCGTCTACTGCTTAACCGGACTTTCCTGTGGAGACTAATTTCTTAGCCTCCAGCCAAGCTTCAAAAAGCTAAACCTAAAGCGACACGCTGAGGGCTACCCCAGTTGGGGTCGACACCTCGGCTCAGGGCGTCGCTTGGGGGGACAACTAAGGCTGGATCTAATAAAGTAATTCTACCATCCGTCCGGAAAAGCCTACGTGGAGAAGAACGGACGAGAAACTCCAATTATAATCTAACTAAACTTTAACTATGGCACAGCATTTCGCGGGCTGGCTTCATAATTTATAGGGACGCGACAGGCCTCGGCGGCGAGGACGGAACGAATACGGTAGTTTTTGTGTTTTATGTGAATCGGGTGTTCGTACTAATTACGAACCCATTGACCGTCCTTGTAGACAAGTCTATTAAGTTCCCTAGTGATGCATTCGTACCTCGAGAAGATGGCAATGAATGAAGCAGGGGTGAGAGGGCTTGCATTCCGGATTTCTGCATCCAGAGCACGGGCCTGAGGGGTTATCCATATGCAGTACGCGCTGATAATATTTTCAGCCATGCTCAGATATGGCTTGTAAAACACTGGTACTTAGCTGAAGCCGGTAAGACTGGAAGCCGACCCCAATATAGTTGGGAAAAGGCTAGGCAGATGATGATGATGCTCAGATATGGCTTGTGCCCAGAAGGGGCGACAGGGGGCGGGCACTTAGCTTCGGTGGTGGTGGGCGCCACTTTCCGCCTTTGTGCGGTTATGGGGACAGCAGTGGCTACCGGGCCGGGGATTGGAATAGGCGCTGCTATGGGCTGATCCATCAGCGCTGGGAACACGACTGAAGAGCCACAGTTTGGTGGTTCAGTTTACCCCAAGGTGAAGTCCTCTGAGGGGCTAGATGGATGGATGGATGGTTGGGATAAGGGCGCATTGCGTGCTTGGTGCGCAACGTAACGCTTGGCCATTTTAGGCGCAAGTTTGGGGGCTTTTGGGCAACCCCGGTAATTAGCAGGGTGCCCTACTTGGCCTTAGAGCACGCAGCTGGGAGGCTCCGTGCATTCTGCGCGGTCTTTAGGACGGGTGCAGTCCTTAGTGTCATGTTCGCCCAAGCACTTGACGCACCTGGGGGTAGCATAGCAGTTGGCCTGTGAGTGTTTATACAGTTGGTAGTTGTGACACTGACCAACGAGGTGGGGGCGGTATGGCTTCTCAATCGATATGCCCGACAGGGGGCACACCGTTTTGAGGTTGAAAATGGGATTGTAACCCTCATAAGGGCTACATACAACTATGACAATGTCAAACAGTTTGCCACCTCTTGCTTCATGCAATCGGTGGACCTCAGTGACTGGGACTTTTTGGGCTAGTAAATCTTTACGGGCTTCCTCCGTAGAGATTTCTTTCGGTATACGCCGAATAACCACACGGAAGGACTTTTCCTCCGGAAGGGAGTATGTGTGGAACAAAATGATCCTGTCTTTTAAAAAGCGAGTTAGATCTCGGCAATCACTATGGAGGCTATGCGCTCCTTGTAGTCCTGGTACATTTAAGGGGTTGGAGGATTTCTCCATGATTAAGGCTCGACGGCCTGAGACGGGGTTTAAGAGAAAGAAAGAAAGAAAGAAAGAAAAGAAAGAAAAAATGTTTATTCTGCACAAACTAAACGCACAATACAAAATAAAGAGTGGCATTCACTATAGGTACAAATTAGCCAAAAGCCTCGTATTTAAAACGATTTTTTTTTTGTCTCTTGCTTGGTGAGAGCAATACACCGTTATATCTGTGGGTGAGAGGCCAAAGACAATTTACTTGCGTAATATGTTTCGACATTACCAAATAAAAACAAACAAAACATTAAACAAAATGCCGATTACTGAGTGGAAAACAACAAGAACAAATAGGCTGTGCGTCGCATCTGTGCAAGAATAGGTCATTGCTCAGCTTAATGCCGTGACTTCAGACGAACCTATCGTCAACAGCGCTGATTTTCAGCAAAAACCTCGCGAATGACGTAATGACGTCCCCCCATGTGAAAATACTATAACTGGTAAGCAAAATTTCGTACGAAAATGAGTGTGACTGAACCGACTGAACATGTTGAAAGTAAGTACAAGAACTAAAATAAAAAATATACATCAAAGTCTCATTATAAACTATATACCTATGTCTGTATTTATGCGTTACATACTAAAATAAAAGATACATAAACTGAGAGGTATAATAATTACCTACACTGAAAATAAAAATAAAATACTATGGTGTGTGTATTCCTAAATCTAATTTAATAATCATTATGTCTTATGCTTAAAAGTGATCATAATAAAATTGAATCTATCCCACCCAGATAATGTAGCTTCAGAAAGACAGCTAACACGCCCCAGATGACCGATGAATACCATTCCTGCCGCATTGGAATCTTTTATTCACCGATTTGGTTGTAATTTATCTCAGACTAATTCCAAAATAAAAATTTTTGAAAATTCTTTTGTTTCGGTGGCATAAAAATGTCTTGATGTGTAGGAGAGGGAATTTTCATTCGTGCGAAATTTAGAAAACAATACGAATTACGTTTAGTTACAGTTTTTTTTCATTTTTAAACGAAAGATAAAGTTAAAATTGAGTTATTGTAGCCATGCAACGCCAACATTTGACGAGGGCGGAGATGTTACGAGCTGTGGGAATGCTGGAAGCTGGGTCTGTTCAACGTAATGTTGCTGAGGCCATAGGGACCCACCAAAATGTAACTTCAAGATTGTGGACACGCTATCGTGCCACAGGTGAAGAAGCGGAGAGGCACCAGGGGGGTGACCATAAGCTCTTAGAGCGGTATCAATTTGATATCGAGTAAGTGACAGATGTATACAAGTCATATACATCTGTCCCTTATTCGATATCAAATTGATACCGCTCTAAGAGCTTATGGTCACTCCCCAGGGGCCAAGTCGCATCACTACCCCCAGACAAGACCGATTTTTGCAAATTACTGCGCGAGCTCAACCAAATGCAACGGCGACTCAATTGGTCCAAAAGCTTCGAGGGGAACACCAAGTGCTTGTGAGTGACCAAACTGTAAGAAGGCGACTGCATGAAAGCAATCTACGCTCTCGTAGACCACTCCGGGTCCCACCTTTACGGAGAGGCAATCGTGGACGACGATTAGAATGGGTTCGGAACCACGTGGACTGGGGCCGTGAGCAATGGTCCAATGTGCTGTTCACGGATGAATCCAGGTTCGGCTTCCATCCAGATTCACGAAGGACGCGTGTTTGGCGAGTTCCTGGACGATGGAGCCGTCTTCAGAACCCTCAGGAAGTTCACCCATACCAAGGAGGAACAATTATGGTTTGGGCAGGAATTCTTCTTGGAGGACGGACGGATCTCGTTTGGGTGCGGGGCAATATGACGGCAGAACGATACGTCCAAAAGGTGCTGGGGCCCGTAATCTTGCCCCACAGAACACAAATGGGGCAAGATTTCCTGCTCATGCACGACAATGCCCGGGCACACACGGCGAGAACGGTAGCAGCTTGGTTACATACACACAATGTTAGGGCCTTAGACTGGTCTGCTCAATCGCCAGATCTAAATCCCATTGAGCATGCGTGGGATATGCTGCAAAGAAGAGCTCTGAAGGAAGTTCATGGGCGGTTTCTCAGACTACTAACTTCAAGTTTATAAACACAAATTAAATGATTTTTCTATTTTTTTCAGTTGTTACTCATAAATTAAAAGTTAATTCATATACGGTTTCCGTCTATGCTTCTTTTTTTTCCATAAAATCCTGAAATTTTAATCGAAGTACCTTAACCATTATTAAAAAATGGTAGAATATTAAATAACGTATCTTTTAAATATATACATGTCATATAAATAATTAACACATTGATAGTAATTCGCTTTTTTTTAAATATCCCTAGACTGTGTTGATGTGTTTACATACATACATATATACATACATACATACACACATACATACATAGACTGATAAACACATTACCCTCCTTCGGCAGTAGGGTAAAAAGGGCATTAACATGAAATGTAAAAGATCTCTCAAGTGAGTCTCATACGGTACATTTTAAAATGAAGTTTACACTTGTACTTTTGTGTAAACGGTCACATTTAAGGTAACAATAATAAATTTTTGTTTTTATTACTCGTAAAAACATCAGGAAATGTATTATGAATGTTATGGTCAATGTTTTAAAATAAGTAATTGAATTCAGCAATTTAATATATTTATACAGGCTGGACGGTCGTACGAAGTACCCTATAATATTAATGAGTTAGCAGCTAAAACATTAACCATTCATTTTTTGTCACCTTTTAGCTAAAAGGTACTATCGGGGACTTGTAAAAATGAAAACTATTCGAGTTATCAACCGAAAATATCTTACAAAAAATAATTTATACAAAACAGTGGACAAAGATTTGCAATCGATGCTCTTACCTTTGAATCTGATGCAATATTTTATGTTCTGTCCAAAATATTGCCTAAAAAATAATGTTATAACTCCTAACGGTTTCATCTCCACTTTCGTTTCAATGCTTGGAACATCAGGGTTCATTTCAATATACGTTTACCGTGCGGTTATGTTGTTTTTTAACCGAGATTTTGTCGGCGAAACTAAGTTTTTGTTCATCACTGGATTTTATGACTCGTTATTCTATTGTCTAGGATTGACTATAAATTTTTTAATTACGGTAATTCAAAGCGAAAAATGTGTTAAGTTTGTTCTAACCTTTCAAAAAGTGCACAGATTTCTCAACAATGTAACTAATTTTAAACAGTTCATCATTCGGAATTGGATTATTGTAATCGTGGTTTTGAGTGGTCACACTTCTATTTTCACAGTTTTCTGCATACTGGCATGTTTGCCTTACGTTGACACATTTAATTGCATCCTGGTCGTTATTTTTGATTTTAATATTCTCTATGCACTTCGAGGATTAAAATTATTAGAAGAAAAAGTTATTCTTTGGAGTGTACACATTGAAAACACGAACGTAGAAGACTGTAAAAAAGTATTACAGGCTTACGTTGACATATTAGAGTGTTATAATATTCACAAGGATTGTTTTCAGCATTTCGTAAGTATCTAATCGTATTGTTCGTATCTTCTCGTAAGTGAAAGTGTACTTGTTTTACTTGCCCTGCAAGTTGTTTAATTAGTATATTGTGGTGTGGGTCAAATCTTATAACTGCATTTTAAACAAGAGCCCTAGAAAAGTTATTTTCTATCATCGAAAATCGAAAAAGTGATGATTAGAAACATGTCAAAGATGTATAGGAATGTCAAGTACAATCCAAATGACACGTGATCAGCCCTTTATATTTGGACATTTCGACCATCGCCATCGCTGACATTAAATGTCACTTGTCTAGAGCCTTAGTTATCCCCAACCAATTAAACTGAAAGTTTGCATACATGATATACATATATACATCACCAAGCACTTCCAAACATCCTTCATAATGGGCACAGCGGAAGAGTGAAACTCACTACCTGCGTCTGTGTTTCCGAACGCATTCTACCCGAATCTCAAAGTCAAATATTATATTTATTTCAATTAGGCTAGTAAGCGGCACATTTGAACGTCATACATATATGAATTAAAATTTACAAGTAATAAAAATTGATTATACCGTGCATTCGTAAAAGTAGCTTGTTATGGAGAAGAACGCACAAGAAACTCCATACTTACTCTTTTTTAAAAATAGGTGTTTCACAATATTCACATAAGTACATACATTAATAAATTCATATATGTGAGGATAATGCGCCCAAAAATAGCACTACACACTATACTACGTACAGATACAAAGTAGTAAAAGCATTAACAGGTAAATTTATTAAATTGATAAATAGGAACATGGTTCTCACATACTTACAAATATTGCAAATTTTCGATTCAATAAAGTCAATAAAAAAAATAAAAAATAATACAATAACTATGAATAGAAACATAAATTTGCAAATTTGATTTTATGTACACTTAAGATTGCCCTATGGAGCAGGACCAGCATGTTGCCAAGCTTTCTTATCTTGAATATAATCATCTAGTTTGTAATATGCTTGTTTACAAAGTGTGCTTTTAACTAAAATTTTAAATTTACTTTCATTTTTTATATATCACAAGGTATTTTTTTATAGAATTTAACACAGTACCCCATGAAAGATGAGTGTACTTTAGGTAGTCTATAAGATGGTTGATCTTACTTATCTTTATTTCTCGTATTACAATTGTGTCTATCACTGACTACCAAAGAGATGTATATTTTTTGTTACATACATAGTATTTTCATAAATGAATTGGCAAGAAACTGTCCTATTATTAATATTTTTAAATAGTTCCCTAAGAGATTATCGGTGAATTAACTTATATAGGGCTCTGTCTCTTAAAAGTTAGAGTGAATAGGCTCCTTCGTGGTATGCTCACTCCATCGTCGACTTTGTCTCTGTCACCTCTGACCTAGACTAGAGTCTTAGAACTTCCAATAAAAATAAAATAAAAATGGATTGGTTTCAATAACAATGCACGGTTAGCAGAAATCTTCTGTTTAATATTTTTTTAATTAATATATTATTGTTGCATAGTCTACAAATTATCTCTTGTAACCTATATTTCAGATACTTTACTACATTTTCGAAATATTCACTCACGCGCTGATATACTTCCAAGTGACCATTGAGTCATTCAAAATAAATATCGTGATTAATGATGTAGTAAGTATTATTATAATTATATATTATTATCCTACTCTAACCCCCATTTATTTGATTTTGGCATAGTATGTCTGTTTCCGTAATCATCACAATCACACTAATATTATAAAGGCAAAAGTTTGTGTGTATGTGTGTGTTTGTATGTGTTCGCATTCTATTGTGCAACTAAAGTATGTTAGATTAATAAGTTAGTTCCATCGCCGATAGATGGCGTTGTTCATTTGGACAGCATTCCTGAATCGCGCTGTTAAAAGTTTCCGATGATTAGTTAGAGAATTCCCGCGATAGATGGCGTTGTACATTTAGACAGCATTCCTGAATCGCGGTGTTAAAAGTTGCAGTTGATTTCTTATAGGATTAAGATTTAGATTGTTTTTTTTGAGTTTGAGATTGAGGACAGATGTAATTCGAATACATGTACTGTCAAAGTATCCGGTGTTTCATTTTATCCGAGTTCCGCGAAGTACGAGTGTATATAACTTGTTCATGGTCCTTCGAGCCGGATAAGTGTGATCCTGAAGTGTTTTGTGATTCTTGGCGTAGAAACCAGGGTGGATCGCCCTGAAGCGCCGCATACCCAAGCTGGTGTGCACAGTGAAAAGTGAAGTGACCAGTGCTGCTGCAGAGGAGTTGGCGTGGACCAGCACCAGGAGAGGGTGCCGGACACCAGCGGAGTGAGAGACCAGCAGGGCGATCTGGAGGATGACATCATCAGCACCAGCTGAGTGAGGCGCAGGGCGAGACGTCTGGGTGACGCAGTCACCAGTGGAGTGAATACGGATTCAGTGTTAGTGAAGTGTGGTTTGTCGAAGAAAAATCGTGAGTACATTTTATTGTTGTTACATATTTGCAAGTCGGGTTTTCTGAAGATAGAAAATTTCGTCTGAAAAGGTTTATTGGACTTTAGTAGATTTATTGGACTTTATTACTTGTGTGAGATTTATGTACCAATCTGTGCAATATTGAACCAATTGTATTTGGTATATTTCAATAATTGAATTTATTTTGCTGGGGTATCTTGGGTAAATTTAAGATTTTTATGTGAAGTGGTCAACATTTTTCTTTGGTAGTTTTATTAGTAACTTCTTACGGCCTTAATAAAATAAATAATTATGGAGGCTAATTATAAACTACAAAATAACCAAAAGCTTCTTATTGAAAAGGCTCAGATTAATTTTAAAAAGGCACCTAAAGACAGAGTAACTAAAACTTACGTTGAGACTAGATTAGAAGCACTTGAGGTTTTGTGGAAAGAATTCTCGTCAACTCATAGAAGTATAATTCAGAATGTCACAGACGCTCAGCGAGAATCTGATGTGTATTTTGTTAATGAGGTTTACGATACTACTGAAGAAACTTACATTTTTCACAAAACGCATTTGAGGGAAGTTTTAAATATGTTTAGCGATCATAATTCAGATCGAAACCCAAGGACAAATGTCGACCACACAATATCTAATAGTGTCAGATTACCAAAGATAAACATTCCAAAGTTTTCGGGCAACTATGCAGAGTGGACAACATTCAAAGATTTATTTACATCTTTGATACATAATAATGATAGTTTAGAAGACGTGCAAAAATTGCATTATTTAAAGGGCTTATTGTCGGGAGAAGCAGATCAACTTGTCAGACATATTGCGGTTACTTCAGATAATTACACAGAATGTTGGTCATTGCTGCATAGTAGATATAACAATAAGCGATTTCTGTCGAATTGTTTATTAAAGCGCTTATTGAGTCAGACTAATATAACAGAATGTTCAAATAGCCTAAAAGGTTTACTAGATACCACTATGGAATGTTTAAATGGTCTGAAAAATCTCGGAGTTGACGTCAGCACGTGGGATATCATAATCGTTTATATAATAAGTTCCAAACTTGATCCTGAATCACGAAAGCAATGGGAGACTAAAATTAGCTCCAAGGATGAATTAACCGTGCTCTCGGAGTTCAGAGATTTTTTGGAAGCCAGATTTCGTGCGCTCGAGTTTTTAGACACTAAGTCAAGTAGACATAATAAACCAAAAGTTCACCATATAGTTAGCAACGACAACAAGGTCGTTGCAACAACTTGTCCATTCTGTAAAGAAACCCACAACATTTATAATTGTAAGAAGTTTGCTCAAGAGAGTTACGAATCTCGTCATAGCTTTGCACAAACCAGGCGCTTGTGTTATAATTGTTTAAACGCGAATCACTCCATTAAGTTTTGTCGACAAACTGCGTCGTGTCGTATATGTAAGCGAAGGCATCATTCACTACTACATCCAAATTCAGTCTCAAACTCCACAGTAGTTAATGAAAGCTCTAGTACAGCAGCTGAAGTTAAATCAGCGGTGTCCAATGTTCAGGCATCGTTATCAGCAAGCAATGCATCAGCTCCAAATTTAGTTTCACATTTTTCTAAGGGGTCAGTACCTACTCAAGTTTTGTTGGCTACTGCTCTTGTCGAAGCACAGACAAGAAGTGGCTCTACACAACTGCTGAGAGTGCTATTGGATCAGGGATCTCAGGCATCATTCATAGCAGAATCAGCAGTGCAGCTGCTCGGACTAAAAAAGAAGCCGACCAAGTCGGTTATATCTGGAATAGGCGGTGAGAGAAGTGCTTTTGCTTCAAAGTTTACAGTCACGATGACTATTCACTCACGCTTAGATCCAAATTTTAGTGTCCAAGTGCATGCTTTTGTATTAGGTACCATTACGTCGCTTTTACCCTCAGAAAAATTAGAGCAGTCCTATTGGCCCGAGCTAAAGGGGATAACTTTAGCTGATCCAGAGTTCCACATGCCCAGCAAGATAGACATCTTACTTGGTGCGGAAATATATGGTCAAGTTCTTAGAGATGGTTTAATTCAAGGTCCACCAAACTTACCGGTAGCTCAGAATACTGCCCTGGGTTGGATCCTTTCTGGACAGATCGCGTCCAGCAATGACTCTATTCATTGTCATCACGTCATTCACAGCTCCTCAGATCAGGCTGATGACAACGCACTTTTGCGAAGGTTTTGGGAAATAGAGTCTACTATCCCTGATAAAAAGATCCTTTCTGACGAAGAACAACGATGTGAGGATATTTATGCACAAACTACGTACCGTGATAAGGAAGGACGCTATGTGGTTAATCTTCCCTTTCGCGATCAAGATCCGCATTGTCAATATGGGAGTTCGAGAGACCTCGCAATAAAAAGATTTCATCTTCTTGAAAATAAATTCAAGAGGAATCCGACAATTAAAGCTCGATACTCGGAGGTATTCCAAGAGTACATCGACCTTGGTCATATGGAGCCTGTACACGGTGATGAGCGCAATATGAGTACGGCTGTTTATCTGCCACATCACGCCGTGGTACGTGAAGACAAAACTACAACCAAGGTTCGAATAGTGTTCGACGCTTCAATGAAAGGGATAAATGGAGTGTCTCTGAACGACGATCTCATGGTTGGTCCCATGTTGCAACCTCCGTTACGTCACATCATTATGAGATGGAGAATGCATCCCATAAGTCTCTGTGCTGACATCATAAAAATGTACAGACAGGTGAAGGTTGCTCCTGAACATGCAGAGTTTCAGCGAGTAGTGTGGCGCGATGATCCAGAATCTGAAATAAAAGAATACAAATTAGTAAGAGTTACGTTTGGTACAGCAGCGGCTCCTTACCTTGCAGTGAAAACCTTACAGCAGGTGGCAGTTGATACAGGCGGAGGTCATCCTGAAATATCTGATATCATAAAAAATGAGTTTTACGTAGACGATTTAATGACAGGATGTCAGACAGTTGAAGAAGGTTTACACATACATAGAAAATTAACAGAGTTACTTAACCAAGGTCAGTTTCAACTCCAGAAATGGATTAGCAGCTGCGATGAATTAAACAAGAGAATTCAAGAATATACGGTAACAAAGATAATACAGAATGAAGAAGAGAAAAAGGAACAGGGAAAGGATATCAAGTTGGACTCAGTTATAAAAATTTTAGGAATTTCATGGGATCGTGAGAGCGATGAATTTAAATATTCAGTGCAACTTGGTCCACAGCAGACTCCCGTTACCAAGAGAAAGGTAATATCCGACATCGCACGCCTGTTCGATCCGCTTGGCTGGGTGGCACCTTGCATTGTTACCTCCAAGATCTTCATTCAAAAGCTTTGGCTTGCTGGCCTGGAATGGGATGAAGAATTGCCTCCGGAACTTCTATCAGAATGGGAAAATTACCGTTCAAGCCTTGTAGAGACGAACAAGTTCAGCATCCCCAGATGGGTTAACATAAAAGCCGACGATCTACTGGTAGAGTTACATGGATTTTGCGACGCGTCGATTGCAGCTTATGCCGCTGTAGTGTATATTAGAGTCATCGATGCCCACAATATCATTCACGTCAGTTTAATCACTTCTCGAACTAAGGTTGCACCAGTCAAGCAGCAGTCAATACCGCGCTTAGAGCTGATGGGGGCAGTGTTACTTTCCGAACTCATTTCTGAAGTTGCTGAAGTAATGAGAATCGCTACCCCTCAAATACACGCCTGGACTGACTCGTCAGTGGTTTTAGCTTGGCTCAGTAAACATCCTAGTCACTGGACTACTTTCGTTGGAAACAGAGTGGCTAATATTCTCTCTCACGTCGACAACTCACATTGGGCTCACGTCCAATCTACGCATAACCCTGCAGATTTGGCATCCAGAGGTGTTAAACCACAAGAACTGGTATGCAGCTCACTGTGGAGTCAAGGACCCTCATGGCTTCATGATGAAACGATAGAATATACAAGACCAAAGTCAATTGTCACCAACACGGAGCGAAGATCAATCAAGGTTCACGTCGTAATTGAACCTCTACAGGAAGATCTTTTCTGGACAAGGTATTCATCATTACAAAGGTTAGTTCGGGTTATAGCGTACTGCAGAAGAGTTTTGAGTTGGAGGAAACAATCACATGATAAAAAGAGATTCGAAGGGTATCTTACTACGAAAGAAATACAAGAAGCAACAAAAACGTGTATAAAACTTGCTCAGAATCAAGAGTTTTCGGAAGAAATTAAGGATATAAGAAAAACAGGAAGCGTGAAAGCAAGAAGCAAGCTTAAAAGTCTCTGTCCAGTTATTGATGATGAAGGCATTCTTCGTGTCAGTGGACGTATTCAAAATGCTAATTTAGACGAAGCTGTCAAACATCCCATCATTCTACCACCTAACAGTCACTTCACCAATCTAGTGATTGATGAAGCTCATAAGAGGACTTTACATGGGGGACCAACACTAATGTTGAGCCAGCTGCGTACTAAGTATTGGATCCTTTCCGCCAAAACAAAGATTAAGGCTCACGTACACAAATGTGTAAAGTGCAGGCGGTACTCGGCATCTATTCAAACCCCACTTATGGGTCAGTTACCGTCTAGTAGAGTCACTCCAGCAAGACCATTCCTAAATAGTGGCGTGGATTTTGCTGGTCCCATCAGCATTCGAACGTCAAAGGGTCGAGGCCACCAATCATACAAAGGGTACATTTGTGTCTTTGTATGCATGGTGACCAAGGCTATTCATTTAGAAGCCATCAGTGACTTGACGTCGCAAGGTTTCATCGCTGGCTTTAAAAGATTTGTGGCTCGGCGAGGTTTTGTCAGTAATATTTGGAGCGACAACGGTACTAATTTTGTTGGCGCTTCCAAGGAGCTTCAGCATTTAGTCGCTGCGGAAAAATCTTCCGTGGCTGTCGAGATAAAAGAGTGGTTAGGCAACAACAGCACTTCTTGGCATTTCATTCCGCCTCATGCCCCTAATTTTGGTGGCTTGTGGGAGGCCGGCGTGAAATCAACGAAATTCCACCTAAAACGCGTAATAGGTAATTCTACACTTACTTTCGAAGAAATAACAACACTTTTGTCCCAGGTAGAAGCATGCCTTAACTCCAGGCCGTTATCAATGTTGCCTGACAATGCCATAGATCCCACTCCTTTAACACCAGGTCATTTCCTGATAGGTGAGCCTCTGATAGCAGTGCCTGAACGTAATTATGAGAATTCAAACATCAGCAACCTGAGACGTTGGCAGGTTACACAACGCATGTTGCAAGACTTTTGGAGGCGATGGTCAGATGAGTACTTGGTTTATTTGTTACAGCGTTATAAATGGACTAAACATATTCCAGAACCAAATATCGGAGATGTTGTTTTAGTCAAGGAGGATAACTTACCTCCTGCCCGTTGGCTTTTGGGCAAGGTGATAGACAAGCATCCTGGTGTGGATAAGGTTACACGAGTGGTGACTCTCAAGTGTAATGGATCCACGATCAAACGACCTACGTCAAGATTGTGCATTTTGCCAATTGCAAAGTAAAATAAAGTTGAGTTAGGTTTTGATTAAGCATTTTTTTTTTGTAAATTGTTATTTTTTGATAAGTTTATACAGTCCACAAAGTATTGTAAGTTAGATAAGTTATACAGTTCACAAAGTATTGTAAGTTTTTTGTAGTTTTATTACTTTCCATAGTATATTGTAATTCTTATTTTTTTGTTCGTCACTTTTCGTTGCACTCGTAATGTATTGTGATTTAAGTTGACCCATGACCTCATGGTGGGCGGTTTTGTGTAATGAAGGACATATCATAATGTCCTTGGTGGGCGGTATGTTCGCATTCTATTGTGCAACTAAAGTATGTTAGATTAATAAGTTAGTTCCATCGCCGATAGATGGCGTTGTTCATTTGGACAGCATTCCTGAATCGCGCTGTTAAAAGTTTCCGATGATTAGTTAGAGAATTCCCGCGATAGATGGCGTTGTACATTTAGACAGCATTCCTGAATCGCGGTGTTAAAAGTTGCAGTTGATTTCTTATAGGATTAAGATTTAGATTGTTTTTTTTGAGTTTGAGATTGAGGACAGATGTAATTCGAATACATGTACTGTCAAAGTATCCGGTGTTTCATTTTATCCGAGTTCCGCGAAGTACGAGTGTATATAACTTGTTCAGTATGTTTGTTACTTCTTCACGCTCAAACGGCTGGACAGATCTGAATGAAATTTGGCAGAGATAGATAATAGTCTGGAATACCACATAGGTTACTTTTTTATGCCGGGAACATGTTCCCTTGGGACAATTTTCGACATTCGCCGCTGGCAGAAGCTAGTAACATAATAATTATCACGACTGTATTGCACGGTGAATTTGACAGAGGTGCACATACATTGTATCAGTTACATGTAAGTCCCATGTATGAGCGGGCGAGCGTATTGCTATCAACCGGGCACAAATCTAGACTCTAGAACTTCCAGATGGAAAATCTTAATAGCGCTTTGCCCAACCCGAGAATCAAACCTAGGACCTCATTCTACCCCGTTCTAGGCAAATTATTTCTTTTACAACCTTTTTGTATTTGACAGAATGTAACAATCGTTGTGGCACTGACCGTTATTTTTTGGTTGACAAAGGATTTACTTTACCAAACAATGTTATGTAAGCAATGTGAGAGATTCTACTTAGCTATTCAAAGTGTCCAAGATTCATGCGCATTGATTTTAATGTCAAATTGTTCAGGTAATTTTCTGCGCTCGCAGATTTTTTTATTATTACTGATAGGCTTGCGTTTGACCAATATCTTTCTTGATGGTGCTAAGCTATGATGTGGTCGACGGTGAGGCACAATTTCCTGGATTCATTCTTGGCTTGAAGACGCCCAGGTTGTACCTTAAGTTAATTTTATGTTTTATTTCCGGTTTGTTAGCGACTGACTAAAACTAAGTTGTTTTAGTGAATTTGCACGTTTGAAACATCTCATTCAGCAAGATTGTATCCCGAAATCAATACTTATTTTATCTAAAAGTAATAATAAAGGTACCAAAAATAACCCATTTTATCAATTCTGATCGCATACATATAGTAGGTTATAAATATAATATGTATAAACAAATTAGTTATGTACGAACCAAATCTCAATTATAATTTAAATATTTTACAGATGAGCAGAAAAAACTGTGCAAGAACGTACTGCGCTTGCATCGAGCATCATTCAGCAAGATAAGTGTGTGTGGCCTGTTCTACGTAGACACTGCATTACATTTAAGTCTGATAAGTCTCATTACTAACTATATTATTGTGTTGCTACAGTTCGCACTTTTGTAATTCAGTACATATTATAGTAAATTAATACTATGGTTATTTTTAATTAGGACAACATCGTTATCCACAGCCTAACTTAGCCCACTGCTGAGCCTTTAATTTTTTGTGCCAATCCCCATATTCCTGTGCCAGCCTCATCCCAGTTCAATCCGCGGTAGCAACAATGTCATCTGCTCATCACGCCGCTGGACGACCGACTCTTTTTCTTCCAGTACTTGGATGCCACTCGGTGACAGCCTTAAGGCCGATTAACAAATATCAATGAAGTCACAGTTCCAGCAACGCATCCGGCCCGTATAGGTGCTACAGTGATGCGGCAGTGCTTCTACCTTATTCAATTTTCATTGGTACTCCATCTATTGAAGTATAGCTTATGTAAAACTTACACAATGTTTTCCGACAACTTTTTATAAAAGATTAAAGGATTTTTCTTTTTACAAATTTGGCCAATGTGTGAACTATAAACAGCCATGCGAATGCAGAAATTTCAAGACATTTGCCGTTATTTATTGAAGAGTACTGCTGTATATCTCCAAAGTTCTTCACCAAATTTACCAGATCTTCACCCAAATTTATACGGGATCACCTTAGAAAAGTAGTCTTTTACACACAAATAATACAAAAGAATTTTCAAAATCGGTTCAGAATTAACGGACAAATCGGTGAAAATACACAAAGAAACTGGCCAAGTGCGAGTTGCACTCGCACACTGAGGGTTCCGTTCAAATAGCTACATTTTCCAAAATTATTAAATAACATTACTAAAGATCATAAACAATAAAAGAACCAAACAGTGCTCTAGCGAAAAGATAATTTGGGTTTACGGTTTTCGGATGTTTTCCGGAAGTGTCAAATATGCATCGTAAGCGGTCGTATCTTTTGATATCGTTGATTTAGAAGTTCGAGTATTCACAGCTCAAAGGGGTTGTGGACTTGAGTATATGATATTAATTTTTATTTGATACCGTCAGGCGTGATACACACAGACAGACCAACAGACAGACAATGAAGTTATCCTATGAGGGTTCCTATTTTTCCTTGTGAGGACTAGAACCCAAAAAAATGTAATTCGAACATAGAACCTACAAACATAGAAATTTTTAGAAAGTCGGTTAAAAAGGAAACTTAGGGAAGTACTAATCATAATACGAATTTATTTTCATTATTTTCACTCACTTATCGCATGAAACCAAAAATAACCACCCAGAAGTATGGATTGACTTATTAGAATATTAATTTGAGAGAACTCAATAAGTGGCAGGAAGATGAAACAGCCGTCAACTTATTAGAGACTTTAAAGGTTATTTGTCAAGTTATACTCCGCATGAAACTTGGCATAGAAAATGATGTGGCAATTACGTTAGAAGAAATTGTACAGGCGATCAGTGGACTGAGATAGAATTAAAGTTATTTCTACACTGTTTTAATGCTGTTATGGTTTCCACGAAATCAGTCCGCATTATATAAATGAGGCTATAAAATGTATAAAAGTCGTCAATAACCATAAAATAAGAGTTTTCAGCGTTCCTTATAATATAGAACACTTTGCTTATAAGACAAAGGTAAAATATTAAAATAAAATTTGGAACTCCAATTAGATACTGAAAGAATTTTATAGACTGCAATTGGAAAATGTACATGGCTTCTTGAAGTTTATATCCAATTCAGAAAACCTATGACGACTTTCTATTGGAACTATTAAAAGTAATAAAAATTTTGAATACGTAAATATTAGTGATAACATTCCTGTGCATTTATTTTTGCGGGCCCATTTTGTCAAAACCCGCATAAAAGACGTAAGAGTCAATATTAGCAATTGGAATCGAGATTTTATTTTGTTTTTAAGACTTTTTACGAACAATACTTGGAAACGAAACTGAAAAAAATACGGTTTGTAGATAAAAACAAAATGAACATTTATAATCCTGATGTTATGATTGCTTACGACAAAGAACTTGCAGATTGTATAGCGAAGCATAAAAAAATGGCAGCTTATTCTATTTTCAATCGGGACATTGACAAACTGTTTATTGAGAAAGTCCTGCGAGAAATCAAGGAGATGCCAAAATGTATAGAAAAGGGGGGCGAGAAAACTAGTCTGATATGTAGTGTCGCACACATGACATTTGCTGAATAGGTACTTTGCAGTGTAATATATCTGTGATTAAAAAAAAAGCAAATGAAAGCAAAAATAAAAATTCACTGGATCATATTTAATGTGATATTTTCTAGATATTACTTGGAGAATGTTCGACCCCTTTTTGATCGTAAAATAGACACAACAGTGATGAGTTTTATTTGAAATTCGTTTATTTGTTTACATCCATTTTTGAGAAATATGAAAACGTCCGCATTTTGTAGAATTTCTAGAAATTGTTGATGGTATTGGAGTACTTGATGACAGTGTATTTTATTCTTTTCACGAATTAATTGTTTGTGTCATCGATATAGTGAGAAAACCCGATATCTCTAAATTAAGTTACATGCTGCGTCATTTTTATACTTCAGTTTTAATTTTTATACGTCATTTTTAATTACTGTTTGCAGAATAAAGTCTGCTAAAGAAATATTGACGCTTATGGATTGTACATATATTGAGGATTGTATGTAATTACGTGAGATGTTTTTGGCGACTTTTTATCAGCAAGTAAACTATGGCAATCAGGTTAGATGGAAAATATTTAATACGTCTCATATTCGCGGACGACGTCGTCATATTTTCTGAAGAACCAGCTGAGTTACAAGTAATGTAAGAAACTCTCGGTGACCAAATATAAAATATTGGACTTGAGATCAATAAAAACAAAACGAATGTTATGACAAATCAAAAACGTGTTTCTATTACTGCCAACACTATTCTATATCGGCCATGTAATATCGTTTATGGATTGTAGCGAACAAGAAATAAATATGAGAATCAAATATAAACGGAATATGGTCGTGAAAGAAAAAAAAAAAAAAAACCAACTAGGCTGAAAGCAAAAGCCTGCTTACCTTGCCTCACTTTTTTATTTATTTCAGGATCGCCAACGAATTATATAACAAAAGCTTACCGAAAATATAGAAATTGATACTCATTATTGTTGGAATATTTGGTTTAAAGAGCTGGAAGAGTATTAAATAAATTATTTGTAAAATATGAGTTAGTAAAAAGATGTTCATTGACAAGAGTATTTATTTCAAGTAACTAGGCAATACATAAAAAAAAAATATAACTATACAAACAAGTCTGCACAACAGAGGTTACTTATCTACAACAGCCGCCCTTAATCGAAGTTGTGCAAGACAAACACACAAACAGAATACAAAAAAATAAAATTAAGTTTCTAGACCTAAGCTAATTGTACATCGTTTGTGTACTATAGGCCCTAGTGGCTTTGTTAGCACATCAGCAGGCATATCACTAGTTTTCACACATTCTAACATTATTCCGTTATCTGATACTTTTTCCCTAACAAAGTGAAAACGGGTATCAATATCTTACTTTTTCCCTAATAAAGTGAAAACGGGTATCGATATCAGTCATCGCGCGCGCGCAGTCATTAGCGGTCGCCGATTTAAACGATGTCGTTGTGCCGCGGTCCAGTCGTGGGGATTTGAGTCACGATAGTGCAAGCGTAACGCCGACGCCGATATATCGCACTCTCGTTCACACGCAGGCTGGAGGTGACACTCGGAATAAACCCGTCTCGCCTGCACCGGTTAACTCGACTATGCTTGATAACGAAAGCTTAGTGGCCGTAAATAACGTTAGTAAATAACATACTATGGCAGAAATTGTAAAAAAAGGCGAATGGAAGGAAAATAAGCCTGATGAACAATGGATATTGGTGCAAAGGTCAAAAACGAGAAATCGATTTGTAGGCATGCCCGGCAAAGCACTTTCTACTTCATAAGGAAATTTCAAGGCCGCTGAGAAAAAAATACCTGTTTTTATTTCGAATGTGAATAAAGCTACAACTGAAAAAGACATTTATTTATTTATTTTATTGGTTCACCAACAATTATTTACACTAGTTTTATCCTAATGGTGGCATGCAAAAGTATATGCAACAGTGCAACAATCACTTATAGGTAAACTCCGCATGCATAAAGGAGTTGTACAAAACATTATAAAGTTAATCTAGTTCTAAAATAATTACATATCTAAAAATCGAAATAATTTATACTTCTAGCAATATAATATAAAATGATACAATAATAATTTGAGTCTACAAAAACACATGTTTTGATCTATTTTGGCAGACACTTATGAAAATTGGCTTTTGGTTTTCCCAAACTTTCAAAGTGTAAGTCAATTTGATCACAGCAGCTATTTACAACACTGCATAACCTTGCATAGGGGGAATTGGCGCCCAGAACCGTTCTTCTCTGCGGCGGACAGAGTGGTGTTATTGCACTGCGAGGGATTCTCGAGGGGGCACGGAAATCAAAGGTGTACAATATTTGTGGGCAGTAAATTTTATGGTGCATTACTTTGCACACAAGCAATGCGTCAATAAAGCGTCGGCGATTGTCCAGCGAAACCATTTTAAAGTGTTTGAGTCTGTTACTGTACGAACGTACTTTTTTAGTAATTCCGCTAGAAAACGCCAGGTGCCATAGAAAACGCTTTTGAACCCGTTCTAGACGCAGCGAGTGTGTGGCATAGTGTGGTCGCCAGATTACGCTACAATATTCTAATATACTTCGAATTAAGCAATTGTAAAGCGTAATTTTAGTTTTACAACACCTAAACTGTTTGGAGTTTCTTATAACAAAGCCTAGCATTTTAGAGGACTTTTTTACAATATTGTCTATATATGGAATAAAAGTTAACTTCCGATCGAACGTAACACCGAGATCCCTTATTGTTTCCAGTTCCGCAATTTTTACTCCTTCGATATAATATTCTTGGTCTATCAGATAATGTTTTCGTGTGAATTTGACATGGTAACATTTACTTGGATTTAGATGCATCTTGTTGGTTTGACACCATTGCACCAGCCTTCCTAGATCGCTCTGTAGTGCAGAGGCATCATCCTGTGATTTAACAATTTTGACAAATTTGAAGTCGTCTGCATACATAAAGATAACAGAGTTATGAAAACAATTGGGAACATCGTTAATGAAGAAATTGAATAAAACGGGCCCCAGATGAGATCCCTGTGGCACGCCAGACGAGATGTATCGCAGAGTAGACTGAAAACCGTTGATGACCACATAGAAAGATCTATCCACGAGATACGAACTTAACCATGAGAGCAACGGTCCGGTGATGCCGTATGCTCGTAATTTGCGAGTCAATATTCCATGTGAAACCTTATCGAAAGCTTTACTGAAGTCTGTGTATATTACATTAGCCTGGAAACCTGAGTCTATTGCTTTCGTTAATAATCCAGTGGACAGTATTAGGTTAGTAGTTGTCGATCTAGACTTCACGAAACCATGCTGATCCTCGCCTATGTACAGCTTTAAGTGATTCTGAATGTGGGGACAGATTAGAGACTCAAATATTTTAGCAAAGGTGGATAAAATCGATATGGGTCTATAGTTAGAAACCATGTCGTCATTATTTGACTTGTGTATGGGAACAACCTTCGCTATCTTCCATTCTGAAGGAAATACTCCAGAAGCCAAAGACTTATTGAAAATGAGTGACAATGGCTTTACCAACTCAGCCGCACACTCTTGTATAAAAATTGGTGGTATTCCATCTGGCCCCGCGCCCTTATTGCAGTCAAGGGTTTTTAACGTCTTGTACAAATCCTCACAATCAATAACTAGATTTGACAAACATAAACTATGATTTTGAAGGTTATCCAAGTACGCATTATTATGGCTATTGCCATCATCCTGAGCAGGGCTATAAACAGAAGAGAAGTATGATGCAAAAAACTCGCTTATTTCTGTTCCGTCAGATGACGTAGTAATACCATCAGTCATCGACGTAGGTTATACGCTAGATCCCCCCCGTTTAGCTTTTATATAAGTCCAAAACAATTTGGGGTTTAATGTGAGTTCCTATTCCAACTTCTTAAAGTAATTATTATAGCAAACAGTTGCAAGGTCATTACAGCGTTTACTAATTATTTTAAATACAATTTTATCTAAAGGGTTCTTGTAAACATTGTAACGTTTTCTTATCTTATTTTTTGAATTTAACATTTTAATAAGATTTCAGTTAAACCATGGTGGGTATTTTCTATTCTTAGGTACTTTAGTAGAAATAAACTTTTTTATAGCCGTATTAATAATTTCGTAAAATACCTGCACCATCCGGTTGACGTCACGCAGTCCCTCAAATAATTCCTCCCAGTTGAGTTCTTTTAGGTATTTACGAATCGGTATGTAATTTGATTTACGAAAGTTAGGCATCCCTTTGACAACATTATATGGAAGTTTGGCTTCTTTATTTAAAGAGATGATAATATCTAGGGGTGGATGGTGTTGATCAATATTACACAACTAGCTGTGCCCGCGGCTTCGCTCCCGTTATCTGCCTGCCAACCCTACCATACTTACCAGCCTGCCTGCCTACTCCACATACTCAAAAAAACTTTTTACAAAAAAATACTACCTTCTTCCAAATAAAACTACAAAGTGAAAAATAACTTTATTTTTGGAAGTCGGTGTCCATAACGCAATAAATTGGTACCTACGAAAGACACCGACTTCCAAAAATAAAGTTATTTTTCACTTTGTAGTTTTATTTGGAAGTCGGTAGTATTTTTTTGTAAAAAGTTTTTTTATTTTTCACTTTTTAGTTGTACCTACCTAATAGGCAAGTTGTTTAGTAAGTTACCTACTCGTATAACGCCAGAATATATTACCCTAATATCATGAAACTTGAACATAACCGGTGAAATGAGAGATCTGCGTACCCCTTAAGAGCGTACTGGCGTGATGTTATGTTATGAAATGGTATAAACAACAAACAGACATGCGATTGCAGCAATCCCGAGAGATTTGCCGTTATTTATTGAAGAGTTCTGTTTTATATCTTCGAATTGCTTCGTCAGTCCTACACCAAATTAAAATGGGACCAATTTCGGAACATACTCTTTCAAACAAAAAAAGATTTTTTGAAATCGGTCCACAACTGACGGAGATATCGGTGAACACTGAACATACACAAAAAAAAATAATAACTTACATAATGTCGAACATAGAACTTCCTCTTTCTTGGGAAGTCGGTTAAAATATATATGTACTACATACCAATTTTTTTTTCGAGGGTCATTCTTTCGCGTAAAATCTTAACACCGCGATTCAGATAATGACTTTAAATGCACAACGCCATCTATCGAATAGCGAGTTCAACTGTCCGAGTAACCGAATTGCGTGAGCTGTGATAATTTTACTTCTTGAACACTTTAAATTCATCTAACTTTTGATAGAGTGAACCGATTGCGATGAAACAAAAACTAAGTAATTCTTCAAGATACGTTCAATTTTTATGTATAATAGTTATCTACATTGGTTTCGTACATTTCACGTGATGCGTGCACAAATAAACAGACAAACAGACAAACAGACAAAAATGCCAAAAATGCTAGAAATGGGTTCTGTTGGTTATCCTTTAACACCCTGGCTATTTTTTTTGGAATTTTTTTCGATGTACAAAAAATATTTTTCTACAGATTTATTATATGTATTGATGAACCAATACTCTGGCTTACGTTACACAATGGATGATTACACAATACAAGATCAAGTATCCGACCTGATGTATTATTTATGTTCTTACTGATTGAGCTTGTTAACGTGTGTAAAATCCAACAAAGCTTCGCATGTATTTGTGAGCTTGTGGCTGTTATTCATATTATTGATTATTCTCCAGTCGATATTACCTAAATTGAAATCGCCAATGATCCATACACATGAGTCGTTAAGTTGTTCAAAAGCCTCATTACATTTGTCCAAGAAGCCTTCCAAGTAGGATATTCGCACAGGTGGTGGCAGGTATACTGTACAGAGAGCCATTCGACGAGAAGACGTAGCTACAGGAAGATCAAGGGTAACCCAAAGGTCCTCACAATTACTTTCGAAATGAACAGCGCGTTTAGAATTGTTTTTTTTATTAACGGCTATCAATACGCCCCCACCTTCTTTACCTCTATGTAGGCAAGAACTTTCTCTATCCCTTCTGTAAACCACGTATCTGTCGTCGAATAGCTCACTGTTTCGCACGGAACTATTAAGCCACGTCTCAGAGAGAATGATAACGTCATAGTTATTACAACAAACATTGCGGTAAACCGTATGCGTTTTTGTTCGCATACCTCTACAGTTCTGATAAAATATTTGCAGACTGTTGAATTTTAAAAAGGTATTTCATAATAACGTGCATTTATAGTTCACAAGAGAAAAAAAATAACAAATAAATAAGGCGTATTAAACTAACTCAACTTATTCAAAGAGTCCAGGTTCTTTATCAGAATATGGTCGGCTTCAGCGGTCTTCCTGACAAAAATTCTTCCATTTCTTACCTAGACAAATTTGTACCCCTTATCTTTTGCCTTTAGTCTAGTGGCAGCATGGAGCGCTTTATTAGACGGAGATAAATGTTCGAGCACATATACCGGCTTTTTGTCACCAGCCATCCCAAGGTCTGCACTACTGAGTTTCTCGGTATTATTTTTCTTTTCTTTATTGTAGTCGATAGTCGAGGCCAGTAGGTTGTCGCGAATTCTTGGAGAGGCCAGCTGGACAATGACAGAGCGCGGTCGGGTGTTAGTAGCTTGAAGTTTAGCTACGCGAGTACAGTGAAGAATGTCGTTCTCTTTTATAGCACATCCGATAACTGAACCCAACTGCTTAACAACAGTATAAAGATTCTCCTGTTTATTTTCGGGTAAGCATTGGATTTCGAGGTTGTTTGAACGTGTTTGTTGTTCCAAGTAATTTATGCGCTGGCATAGGTCCGCCATTGAGCTTTTGTGATTATTATTTTCTTCCGTTAAATCTTTCATAGCAGTGTTTAATGCCTTATGTTCAGATTGAAACTCTTCAAACTCCTTAGTGTGAAAATTTAAAGAAGTTGTAAGCTCTCTAATATCATGCTTTATAGGTTCGAGTTCCTTGTTGACGACGTTGAGTATTGTAACATTTATTTGCTGAAGCATGGAAGCGAATTCCGCCTGCATAACTTCTTGGACAATGGCACGTACTTCCTCAGTGGTTACAGGTGTCGCTTGAGGAGGAGAGTTCAAAGCTGGTCTTTTATTTCTATTATTGCCCCTGTTTGCTGACATGTTCCGATTTGGTGTGCCCTCAGTCTTGGAGGTGTTCGTATTGCAACCCGAACATTTCCATTTACGATAAGCCTCGGAATCAGCAGGAATTCCCGGGATAGACAAGCACGCGAAATGGAATGACTTGTTGCATCTTATGCAATTAATGAGGTCTTTGTTATCTTCGCAATACTTATTGAGAGCACAGCATCCCCACGACCGTGATGTTGAAGCCATTACGTTTTTATAATTATATTTCAATGCTTATAATTCACCCTCAAAATATCTTCATCCATGCAGTTGAGTATAGTAGTTGCACTTCTGCACACTAATAAAGGCCTTCCCAGTTATGGTCCGAGTCTTGAAGCAAAAGTGCACACCAAAAAAGGCCCGCGGTAGTTTTTGTCGACGGCTTGTCACAGCGAGTTCGCGAGAAGAACGTCGTAAGCGCCGTGCAATATGGGGCACTTAAGCGTTTTACCACGGCGCACTGTTCGATTGCAACTGACGGTAGATCGGATTGTTTTTCTATTTTTGTCTATTTAATTTAGTCCAGATTATTTACAGTACGCACTAGAACACCAAATTATTGTTGCAAGTCTATAGTTCAAGATTTATCCATGCGAACTAGACTTTAACGGCACTTCCAGACACTTTTCGCACGGTTTTTTATTTTTTTTATTGAGCAACAACAAACTGCGGTTACACGTACAACGAGTTGAGACGAATGACATATCTGAATACATAGAACAAAAAGCAAATGAAGTTGTTAAATTAGAGAAAATTTATATGAAGTCTGAGAGGCAGTACAACGCCTTTAAGTTGTTTATACCTAAGCACAAACTAAATACTTTTTTGGATGATAACTTTTGGCTGGAGGGAATCACTTTCAGACGATTTATCAAATTCAAGAGAGGAAAAGACACTGAAATTGTTAGTGATGATTCTACACATTGTACATAATGAATAATAACAACAAAAAGAATGTAACTTTAACAACATTCAATTGTAAGAATGTTATTCGATCAGCAGATAGTGTTCGCAGATTGTGCTGTGTTGCTGATGTTGTTGCACTGCAGGAGACCTGGCTATTACCCCATGATGTGCCGTACCTTGGAAGCATTGATAATGGCTTCGCTTATGCGGGTAAGTCCGCGGTCGACACATCTGCCGGAGTCCTAACAGGGAGACCTTATGGTGGAGTCGCGCTCTTATGGAGGAAATCTGCGTTTGCGGCTGTATCAGTGGTGCAGTGTAGTAGTGATCGTCTGGTAGCTATTAGAATTGAGCATACAGAGCGTCCCCTATTGATGTTCTCAGTGTACATGCCTACTGACTCGGCTGATAATCTAGTTGAGTTTACAGAGTGCTTAAGTGAAATTATTGCTATAATTGAGAACAGTAATGTAGAATCAGTGTTCATACTAGGAGATCTAAACGCACACCCAGGTAGGCGCTTTTCTAATGAATTGTTAACTGTGTGTGGGGAGCAATCATGGTCATGTGTTGATATGGAACTACTTCCGAAGGACACGTTTACATTTGAGAGTACCGCTAACGGTGCATTGCGCTGGCTTGATCACTGTGTGGTGAGCAGTGCGGCACGACATTTAGTTATAAACACGTCTGTTTTGTATGGAGTCTATTTGTCGGATCATATTCCCGTAGTAATTGAATGCAATATTGATTTAATAATACCCAAATTAGTAACTTCTACTTATACTTGCAATAAGGTAATATGGGTGAAAGAAATGTTAATCAAATTAAGGAATATTCGAAGCTTTGTAATTCTAAATTAAAGTTATTGGATTTCCCGGATGGATTTCGTTATTGTGCGCATAAAATGTGTTCTAATCCTAATCACTCTGTACTGTTAGATAAAATGAATCACAGTTTGATAAGCATTTTAAAGGAGGGTGCCGACCGCACATATTTATGTAAACAAATGCGTCATAGTAACAAAAGATACATTACTGGTTGGAATAGGTATGTTCGTGACGCTCACAGAGAGGCTCGACTGTGTTACCAAACATGGTTGTTTTATGGTAAACCTGCTAGTGGTTATGTTTACAATAAAATGTATCAATCGAGGAAAACCTTCAAAAACAAATTAAAATATTGTCAAGATAACCAACAGCAGATAAAAATAGATATTTTGGCTAAACATCACACTGAAAAGAAATTCAGATCATTTTGGAAATCAACAAGCAGTTTGAATCCAAGGTCGAGTTCCCCTGTGGGCGTGGCGGGCGTACATGAGCCAGCAGATGTGGTTAATGCTTTCCGGCGTCATTTCAAGATTGAATCACCTATTACTAGGCCTGTACGGGCGGTCGATGCTGGGGCCAACTCTGGGGATGTATCGATTATTTTTACGGCTCAAGATATTGCGGCCATTGTAAGGAAAATGGAAAGGGTTAAATCGCCGGGCCATGACGGCCTCAGCATCGAGCACCTGAAGTATGCGGGTGGACACCTTCCACGTGTTCTTGCTTTGTTTTTTAGTTTGTGCATTAGTCACGGTTACTTACCGGATGATCTTATGTATACAATAGTAGTGCCTATTGTGAAAAATAAGACAGGGGATTCCTCTGACATTTTCAATTACAGGCCCATTTCTCTGGCCAATGTCGTAGCAAAAAATTTGGACAGTCTGCTTAATAAACAATTAGCAAAACATCTAGAATTGCATGATGCCCAGTTAGGCTTTAGGCCTGGGCTGTCAACTGAGAGTGCAATCTTGTGCCTCAAGCAGACTGTTCAATACTGCACAGACAGGAAGACGCCCATTTTTGCCTGTTTTCTGGATCTGTCAAGGGCATTCGATCTCGTATGTTACGATGTTCTGTGGCGTGAACTACAGTGTACTACTTTACCACCTGAGATAGTGTCAATATTTAAGTACTGGTATAGTAGTCAAAGTAATAGTGTGAAGTGGATTGGCTCGCTCTCGGACGTGTATCGGCTAGAGTGCGGGGTGAGGCAGGGGGGGCTTAGCTCACCCCGACTCTTCAACCTGTACATGAACCAACTGATCGTTGAGCTCAGCAGCATCAATGTCGGATGTCATGTTGACGGGGTGTGTATTAATAATATTAGTTATGCTGATGATATGGTGTTGCTGAGCCCATCGATCGGTGCTCTGAGGCGACTGATCGCTATATGCGAATCTTACGCGGTGAGTCATGGCCTCTAATATAATATCACAAAGAGCGAACAATGATTTTCAGAGCGGGCAGTGTGACATATTCTAGTATTCCGAATGTCGCACTGTGTGGAGAACCCCTGTGAAGGGTAGACAAGTTTAAATACCTAGGCCACTGGATTACCGAAGATCTTAAAGATAATTGTGACATTGAGAGGGAACGTAGGTCACTGGCTGTTCGTTGTAACATGCTGGCCCGCAGGTTTGCGCGATGTACGAAGCCAGTAAAAGTAACGCTTTTCAAAGCTTACTGTCAGTCCTTCTACACGTGCAGCCTGTGGGTCAGTTTCACTCAGCGAGCATACAGCGACCTGCGCGTCCAATATATCAATGCACTGAGAGTACTGTTGAGGCTGCCGTGGCGTTGCAGTGCGTCAGGGATGTTTGCGGACAAAAACATTGATGGTTTCGCCGCCATTATTAGAAAAAGATGTGCCTCTCTGATGACGCGTGTTCACGGCAGTACCAACACTATTCTCAGTGTGTTCGCTGACCGGTGGGATTCTCCGATGATGCAGAGGTGGATGCAGCTCCACGCTGCATTGTAGATTTATATCTGTACCTACTAACACTAGTTTTTTAAGTAAATTGTCACTAATCCTATGGACTTTGTCTGAAATAAAAGATTTTTTATTTATTATTTTATTTTAATATGCTTCGTCTTGCTGTGGTGTAGGGGATTTCGAACGAGATTAATGGCACTCTGACTGTCAGAAGCTAAGTTAAATGATGAAAGTTTACCTGTTATCTCATAGATAAAACGACTCAAGTAACACGCTTCCTTCGTGGCAGTCGCTAGTGCCATATACTCTGCTTCCGCCAAGGATAGGGCAACAGTAGGTTGCGTTTTGGACTCCCAGCATACAAGACCTCCACTCAACTAGAAGGCGTACCCAGTATATGACCTTCTATCTATCGTGCAGTTTGCTCAGTCAGCGTCACAATAGCGATTTAAGGGTTTTCCGCTTCTCCTGTAAACCAATGAATAGTTTGGTGTACCCTTTAGGTACTACAGAACCCTTTTAGCAGCATTCCAGTGTTCCTTCGTAAAACACGTATTATACTGACTTAAGTAGCTCGTGGCGTAGACGACACGGGCCTAGAGTTTACGGAAAGGTACATTAGTCCTCCTATTAAATTCTGATAAGGATAAGACTCACCAACTTGTCCTTCGGTTCTCCTTTCCATATTTTTTTAAACTAAATCCACGGTCTTGCAATCACACAAAACAATGGAAACAACCTTGCTCAAAGAGCTCATGGTCGGGCCCTAGGGAGCTGGCCTGTTCTTTGCACAAAGAATTAGCATTTCTTCAGAACAGTACTTCTGGGCACGTTTCCTAATGACAGCGAAGACTCTTTAAGCGTAAAGTGTTCTTCATATAATCTTGAAAATCAATTATATTTGTCCATTGGCAACAAGTCGGGCAAAGCACCAGATTCAGAAACAATACAGTCCTGGCAAAATATGGACAGAAATTGTACTAAAAACATCCTTCTGTTAGTAATACTCGATTTAGACACGCGGCAGCGTGTCAAGCCAAGTTCAAGCAAAAAAGAAACTGGCGACGCAGCAGCTGTGTGTAATATTACACGAACCATTGGGAGCCACTTTTGTTATCTTAATAACTCAAAATCTATTTAACATAAACACATAAAATTTACCAAGCCAAGTTCAAGCAAAAAAGGAACTGGCGACGCAGCAGCTGTGTGTAATATTACACGAACCATTTGGATCTACTTTTGTCATCTTGATAACTTAAAAACAATTTAACATAAACACATGAAATTTGGTTTATGTATTAAAATTGCTAAGAAAGATTATATACCAAAATTTCATAAATATAGCTCTAATGGTTATTTAGATATTATTAACGTCCAAAAATCGTCATTTTTATCACTGACTGACCTATAGATCAAATCTCTAACCCAGTTCTAGATGACCTAGAAAGTTCAAATATGGCCCAGATAGGTAATTGGGTGAATACACAGGAATAAATCTAAAACTAGTAAATTTTTATCATTAAATTATAATTTTTCAATAAATTGATTCTATTAGGAACACTTACCTAAAGTGCCTGTAATGTAAGAATCAGAAATAAAAATTGATGATACCCGGTTTTTATGTGGACTTTAAGGTCTTCAAGTGAATATAAAAAAACCGGCCAACTGCGAGTCGGACTCGCGCACGAAGGGTTCCGTACCATTATCGCAAAAAAATGGCAAAAGAAATCACGTTTATGGGAGCCCCACTTAAATATTTATTTTATTCTGTTTTTAGTATTTGTTGTTATAGCGGCAACAGAAATACATCATCTGTGAACATTTCAACTGTCTAGCTATCACGGTTCACACCGGTACAGCCTGGTGACAGACAGACAGACTGACGGACCGTGGAGTCTTAGTAATAGGGTCCCGTTTTTACCCTGTGGGTACCGTACCCTAATAACGAGTGGAATGCCACCCTTAATTCTAGAACGAGTCAAAACCACCATTCAGATATTAAGTAATGTATATGTTAATTAACAGGGAACAATTCTCTATTTGCTTAGCATACGCTATTACTCTCCACAAATCGCAAGGCCTTAGCCTTGACTGTGCTCTTCTCGACACAGGCTTCTCTATATTTAGTAAAGGGCAGACTTACGTTGGACTCTCCAGATTTAAAACCTTACATGGAGTACATCTTATCAATTTTGATCCAAGTCAAATCAAGGCACAAGAGAGCTCTATTGTAAAGTGCAACCGCCTGCGCACGTTACACCGCCCTGACTTGGCCAAATGAAGGATAAACGGAAACAGCGTAAAAAAGATCCGGGTACTGAATGGGCAATTCACTCGAACATTTCAAAGGTACAAGAAAATATAGAAAACAACACAAAAAGACAATTACACCTCGTAAACGTAGGAAAATACAGTAGATTAACAAAAACCATTGGGTATTAATTTTATTATGAATAAGTATCTACCAATAATTTCTGTACAAAAAATTAATGATATATCATCAAAAACATACATGTAAAAAACGGAGCCAAGTTAAAAAAAATGAGCTAGAATTTATCATAAGTTATCCGCTTTATGTAAATAATTCGACTATTCAAATTTATTAAGTTATATTTTTTTAGCACATATTGCTGTAGCAAAAAAAGCATGAAATTGAGTTTTTAAATATATTTTAGAATGTTTTATGTTCTTGTAAATAAATTTCAGGATACAGTACTTGGCACCCATTTAGATCTCAATTACTTTGTCGGCGTTATCAACAACCGCGCATATTCTTAGTATTGAACTTGGCTCCCTTTTTCACATTTATGTTTTTGATGGGATGTTTTGTCACAATGTAGCCATAGTTACTCTCGCTCTACTTTGTCGTATTATAACATGCGCACGGGCAACCAAAAGGTGTGCCAGCTTACAGTTTTTGGGATGATAACAGGGTGTTTTGCTTTTTCAGGTAAGTTTGTTTTCTGTAATGTCCCTCCGACGCGTAATATGTTATTTTCATCTAGGTAAGGGCAAAGTTTCTGAAGTCCCCTATTGTTGCTTACCTTTCCTTTTGTCTTTAAATCTTTGATTTCTTGTCCCTAATGTTCATTTTGTACATATTTTATAATTATATTTGTGGCGCATCGAATATCAGCGAGTTTTAAATTACATTGTTTTGACGCGGGCGCGTCATTCATGTTTGTATGATTCATAGCTGCATCTTCTCTGTGACGATTGTTTTGTGACGTGTTTGTTATGAAACGCGAGCTACGATGCGTATTATAGTCATAATACTGCTGTTCTTGTTAAGGACTTCTTTTACAAAGTTCATGTTTTCAGTAGTTCTTGACGTAACTGCATGCATCTTTTTAACTTCAATTTCTGGTGTCTTAAACGTGTCATATGTTTCAGGGATGTCTTTACTGTTATTCCATTTGGGTCCATCAAACCACAGAGGAAACTTGTGGCGACATTGTCTCGCTGTGGATTATCCGCGCCGAATCAGTACACGCAACTATGCTCACTCCCAGTTTTAGCGACATCCAGAGTCCTGACTCGTACCGCACAATATGCGGCATAAAATCAAGCTGTTACGTTGCTCAACAGCCGGATTGCTCAGCATCCAGATGTCGACATATTCCACCCTAATGTGCGTATATTTTTAAAGAGCTGTAAATAGTGTTTAAGCAGCTAAATGAGTTGATTAGGAAATTGTTGAATTATTATTATTATTGAGTTGTTAAATTATTATTGTTGAATTATTATTATTATTGAGATGTTAAATTATTATTGTTGAATTTTTATTATTAATCTGTTATTAAAGAATATTTTTTTTATTTTTATTGACGTATGATTTCTTTTAATGTTTGTTTAATTGATTTGTCTGTCTGTGATTGGTCTGTTAATTGTAAATAATGAATATGCGTCTTATGTAATAAATTAATTATTGACTCTCTACACGTGTTGGGTCAAACTATGAGTGCAGACAGTAATTGCAATAGATAAATAAATAAATATATACATATCTACATATACATACATGATAGCGCTGCTAAATGAAAATAGTACCACAGACGAAATCAAACTTTAAAAAGGCAGATGACTTAACGGAAACACGAACTAAGTATGGTTAATGTAAAGATTTCTTTTTATTTGAGTAATATTAAAAAAATCAAAAATGGAAGGTAGATCACTGACTGTTAGTTCATTCAAATAAAATAATTGGTAGCTCAGCATCCAAATCCATTCAAAATATTTGTAAAAAGTGTTATTAATTACTAATCAAATATTGTACACAATTACTGTATTTTTACAAACTTAAATCTAAAATTAATTGATAAACTAATATCACCGGTAGTTGTTGCTATGTGACGCCTTTTCATTTGACTAAACGTATAAATAGGCTGGTTCTAGTCGAAATAACTCAATATTGAATTGTATTTTGAACTGTGCACATCTTCTTATAAAATTAAGTTGATTTACTGTTGGTGTGAGTAATAAAAAGTGTTAACAAGATGTCTGATCTTTATCATTTGAGAACCCTGAGTACTCCCGCTCTTACATCAGAAGAAAGGGATCAACTCGAGCCTCAACTGGACCGCATTCGCCTTACCTACCGACCACTCGACCAGGACATTCGGATGAGCTGAATTTACTTCGTTGCCAGATCAAGTTGCTGAAAAGGATGGTTTTCAAAAACAAAACACCAGTACCCACAAGCTAAGTGAAATTTATTTACCTAATTATGATCTTGATTAGCATAAAATAACAATTGAGTAAACAAGTTACCTGTCTAACAGCTGTGCGAGACAGTTCAGTCTGTTGCTAGCACGGGTTGCTAGGGTGAAGGGATTTTCATGCTTGCAGGGATGCATCAAGCAATCGGTTGACATGACACTAATGCTCATTTTCTTGCACTCATAGCATAATTTAGTAGTGAAACTAGGTATCAATAGACTTCAAATCAAGCTAAATCTTTTTTCTGCATATAGTACCGAATCATAATGTTTATTTTATTGAATTTCTCCTAATGCTCCAATGGCATAAGACCAAAGTTTTAACAAGCTGAGCCCCTCAGATCAAGCACCAAGATCACAAATGATTTGCTACATTTGGGAACTATAGTAAACAACCCGCCGATGTAATATCGGAAGAACCCCGTGCTAAACAACCAAGACTCGCATCTTCTGCGACGTATTACAATTGCATTAAACCACATATTTCTCGTGATTGCAGGAACATTGTTTGTGAAGTCTGCAAGAAACTAGTTCATCCATTTGAAGGCTGCTGGTATACAAAGAAAAACTAGGAACATTCCGAGACAACCTCTGCTTCATCTGCTGCGCCACCACCTTCACGCGGGGAAGTCCACTACAAAAAGGTGATATCTTTCTTGTTTAATTGACAGTATTTTAAAATTTTCGCTTATTAACAAAAGTTTTTGTGTCAATTTAAAGGTAAACGCCAATTAGAACTTTTGTATTATGAGGGTTTGGGGGTAGTAGCATACCATCGATTAAATCCATTAACAAATTCGATGACGTGATATTTGAAGTAAAACTTTATATTGTTAATGACTTAAATTAAGATTTCATTCTAGGATAGACTCTATTTTAAGGTACTGAGTATTAGATTTTTTTTTTTATAAAGGAAGGTAAAATAAAAAAATAAAAAACTAAATTACTTGCAACGCCATAAAGACGATTATGATAATACATTTAGGATCAGTGGGTCGTAGTAAAGCAGTATTTGATCAAATCTCTCATGTTAACTATTCAAATTAAAATAGAGAATCATTAACTAGTGCAGTAGGTAGTCCCTGAATCATTTGTTTGTTCATTAATGAGTAGATAGATTAGAATCTTTTGCGTTTCAAACGTCACCCCATTGATGATCATTAAATAAGTATAACTTTCCGATAAACGTAAGCCTTACGGATAATCTTACTGGAGGAAGACTACCTAAATTTACTTCTGTATCCACTGATAGATAAAGTACTAAAATAATATAATACTAATAAGCTACTGCGAAATTAATCTTTTGGTACCTCATGCAGAATTATTTCAAATGAGGAATCCGCTACAATGGGAACAGATTTCAGCCTTTTTGTTTTTTTTTTCTCGAAGATGCTTTTACTCGCGGTGCACGGTCAAACAGAAAAGGTTTGGGTTAAGGGTACACTAGTCGACGGCACGAACTCTTTTGTGCGCAAGGTTAAAATTCATTTTATATCAACCGACAACACGTGCGGAAGAGATAAATGCTGTGATGAGCAGTAGGAAACTAGTTCGCGTACGAATACACACTTTTGCAAATTTGTAGCGAAATGGATAATGATTTAGGACGAAACCGAGCGCGCGAAATTTTATAAACAGACCTATGGCAATCTAGATATCATGAAAAAAAGACTAAATCTATCTGTTCAAAATAAAATTATTTGCATTGTTGAACTACTAATATATCCCTGTATGGAGGCCGTTTTGCAATTTTCCGTCTTCTTATGGTATTTATTCGCGCCCAAAAATGCGTTCAAATTAGAGTCGAAATGTGGAACTTTCGACGCTCATAACTTTCAAATATTTTCTTTTTTTACTTTTTTGCTTCCATACAGGGCTAGATAATGATGAGACCATGATGAGACAAATTGATATCACTTTTTATTTTGAACGTACATCGTCAAACAGTGGAATAATCCCTAGACTACGTTTGTATGGAAGAATTTTTGACTAGTATAACCTTAATAAAATAGTTGCATTATAATTGTAAATATTTAATTCCATACTCGATTCTACAAAATTGGATGACTGAACAGTCTAGAAATTAACTTCAATAAAACTAAAATAATTTCATTCCACCCTCGCCAAAAAGCACCACTAAATATTGAGTTTTAAAACAAAAAAAAAAAATTGAGTTCGTTGATGATTTCACCATATTAGGCCTAAACATTGATAAACACAAAAATTGGAAGCAAAAATATCTAAATTCTCATACGCCCTCCGCGAGATCAAAAAAACTACAGACTTTAAAAACTGCACTAGTAACGTACTACGCGTACCGCCTATGCGTGGCTCAAATACGGTGTCATCTTATAGGGTAACAGCACTGATGTACCCACGCTATTTAAAAGACAAAAAAAAAAAAAAAAACTAATAAGAGTCTTAGTAAATATTGAAGTCACCGATAGCTGTAAACTCCACTTTCAGGAACTAAAGATATTATCCTTACCCTGTCTTTATATATTCAAAGTTTGTAAATTTGTGCGTATGTACCCAGAGTTCTTTACAAAAAGAGAGGACATACAAAATCATTTAAGACATAAAAATAGACTAAACTTACCACAATCGCGACTAAACATGTACTCCAAAAGTACCTTTAAATTGTCATGTCCATAAAAATTTATAATATGTTACCTGAAATAATAAAGAATTCAAATAAATGTAACATCTTTATCAATAAATTGAAGCTCTTCCTTGTTAGCGTATGCTACTATAGCATACGCGAATACTATTTGTATCTACAAATACTCACTATTCAAAATATGCCTGCCGACCCATAAACAAAACATTTTTTTTTTAAATAAATATGAAGTATCCAATAAATAACTTACCTTAAGAATAATAAATATTAAATACGTGATAAATAAAAATTAATTAGTAATTAAAATAAATATGAATAATTTAAAAAAAAATACGATTTGTACTATGTTATAATAGCTAATAAATACGCAGTATATAATTTTAAAACAGTAATTATAATTCTTAAATTCAATTCTGTTTTAATAGAACAGCATAACTTACTAATACTTAACCAATTATAAAATTTATCACATTAAACACTCGGTGTTGTTCCTCCTCTCTCCAACTTAATCTATCCTGTGCCCGACAGGGTCCATAACTGTGACTAATATAATTATTTCCCTAACAACTGTATACATTATGGAACGCAATAAAGATTTGAAAATTGAGAATTGAAATAAAAACGAAATTTAAGGCTACTGTATGGCCCTTTAGAACTCTTACTAGGTAAAATATCCTCCCCTGCAATTGAAAATACCAAATTCATTTTAAGCACAGAATGGCCGAAACGGCAGCAAAAACAAAAAATAACATTTTGGTTTTAGAAAAAGACTGTTCACGTAATGATGGGGTTTCAAAGTAGGACCAAAATATCTGGAAACCTATCAAATAATAAACTATACGTAAGTAAATATTACAAGATAGGTGTCTAATCCTAATTTTAACTGAATGCATAGACCTTGATAGCAAGAATAAATAATAATGAAAAAGGGTTAAAACTATTTACAAAATTATTTAGAATTGAAAAGATAAGCTTATGGATAAAATAATGAATGATTTGTTGGAGTTGTTTGATTAAATAAAATCCTGTCGAAACAAGTCAAAGACGGGCCTCTGAATCTATATGATCAAGCAACGATCTGCGACCTCTGAGTTTGATTTGAGTTAGTTGGTTAAATAAAATTCTGTCGAAACAAGTCAAAGACGGGCCTCTGAATCTATATGATCAAGCAACGATCTACGACATCTGAGTTTGATTTGAGTTAGTTGGTTACATAAAATTCTGTCAAAAAAAGTCAAAGACGGGCCTCTGAATCTATATGATCAAGCAACGATCTGCGACCTCTGAGTTTGATAGAGTTAGTTGGTTAAATAAAATTCAGTCATAACAAGTCAAAAGACTGGCCTCTGAATCTTTATGATCAAGCTACGATCTGTGACCTCTGAGTTTGATTTGAGTTAGCAAAATGGATGTTTAAAAAGGTCTTGGATATATATGGCTATGGTTTGAGTTGGTTGATTAAAAAATTTTTGTCAAAACAAGTCAAAGACGGGCCTCTGAATCTTAATCGTCAAGCCACGATCTGCGATCTCTGAGTTTGACAGTTTCACCAGAACAAGCAATGTTTTAATATTTTTCTATGATTTTCAGATATTCGCTGGGCCTAGCAAGGCCCGCTCGTCAGTATGGCCGTGATAGCGCTGCTAAATGAAAATAGTACCACAGACGAAATCAAACTTCAAAAAGGCAGATGACTTATTAACGGAAACACGAACTAAGTATTGTTAATGTAAAGATTTCTTTTTATTTAAGTAATATTAAAAAAATCAAAAATGGAAGGTAGATCACTGACTGTTAGTTCATTCAAATAAAATAATTGGTAGCTAAATCCATTCAAAATATTTGTAAAGAGTGTTATTAATTACTAATCAAATATTGAACACAATAACTGTATTTTTACAAACTTAAATCTAAAATTAATTGATAAACTAATGTCACCGGTAGTTGTTGCTATGTGACGCCTTTTCATTTGTCTAAACGTATAAATAGGCGAGTATTAGTCGAAAGAACTCAATATTGAATTGTATCCTGAACTGTGCACATCTTCTTATAAAATTAAGTTGATTTACTGTTGGTGTGAGTAATAAAAAGTGTTAACAAGATGTCTGATCGTTATCATTTGAGAACCCTGAGTACTCCCGCTCTTACATACATAAATAAATAACTTTACCACTGCAGTTTAAAGGCCTCTTATCATAAAGAGAAGGCATGAGCATTGATCATACGCTTGCCCAAGACGGGTTGGCAATCAAACTTATATTAACTATAATTTCAGGTTTCCTCACGATGATTTCCTTAAACGTTGTCAGTGATGTCCAAGATAAACTTAGAAAGTACAAAATGGGGAGTCGACCACAATTTATTGGCATTTTGGAAAGATGCTAGGTAGATTATCACGTTTTACTTTTTTAACAGCGGAAGTGGATAGTATTTAAACGAGCGAAAATAAATTCAAATTAAAGACGTAAAAAATACTGATTTTTTTGTTTTGCTCTTGACTCTAGTCTAGGTCAGAGTTGAAAGAGACAAAGTCAGCGATGAAGCTTACCCATAGTTTGGAATGATTTGTTTATAAAATCATCATCATCATCTCAGCATATAGTCATTCACTGCAGGTCATAGACCTCCTTTCTTTTCCGTCGGAAGTCCTAGAATTATTACTTTAAAAAAGTCGCTATAACTCAACAGAACGATCGCATCGTACATGTATACTGTAACGTACGATCGATCGGTTCGGTAATAATAAAGAGCCAAATTTTCACATACATTTTATTTGGCACAAAAACAAATTACACAAAAACAAATGGTCCTGAAACTCTGGTGCCCGTGGTAGGTAATGAGAACATGTATTACAGATCACCAGAATTCCATTCCCCAGCAATTTAAACACTTCTTCAATTTGTGATACCAATAAAATCAAGGCAGGCAAGCATAAAAAAGAAATATATATATAACAACAATTAAATTAAATAATTAATTATATATTATTAATTAATTATTATTTGTATAAGATGTGGTTGCCTATAATTGAGTGTGCAATACTGAATAATGATGATGTGTACCAATTTTTGTATTTTATGTAAGTTTTATGGTATTGTAACACTCGTTGGTGATCCTTAAATAAATAAATAAATAAATAAATATTAAATAAAAATACTAGTATATAAGTGGTTTATTCTGCAGTTCTCCCCGAAACACGTCACAATAAAAGCGTATTATAAGGTTATATAAGTTAAGATTATATAGGGTCCTTGGCTGCAGTTGGCTGGTCAAATTTCCTTATATCAAATATTTACCAACTATTTTTAAGTAGAGAGTGGAAGAACAAAAAAAATGAAAAACAGAAGGCCTGTCACTCGGAAGGGTAACACCTTGAAGCCCTGCCTCGGGCGGACAGCCTCAGCCTTAGCTGAACCTTCGGTTTTAGCCGTACAGTCGGTCTTAGCCGGACAGTCGGCTCCAGCCAGACACCTCCTAAAGTTACAGAACAAAAACATCTTAGAAAGAAAACTAACTTAAATCGAACATACAAATCGTTAAATCAACGCTAACTATTATCTTATACATATGGTTTTCCATAGGCAAACATATTTAAAGGGCCATCCGCTACTTTTCATAGGGTAAAAATCTAGTATTAGGGTTCCCCTCCCCCCTGGCACCACTCCCATTACAAGGTAACGCACCGTTCCTGAGAAAAACAAATTATTGTATCCTAACCTCAAAACTCTTTAAAGTGGCTTCTGCATCGTCTCCAGCGCTGCGGGAAGAGTAACCCCTTCCCGCAGCGCCGGAGAGGTTAGGTTACAATAACGTGTTTTTTTTTTCGCCCCTCCGGTTTTTATAAACACTCTATGGGTAGCAGACAAAAGATTAAGTGAAGTCGGCGTGCCCCGGTTCGGCTTTGGAACAGATTTGATCTATTTTAACCATGAAATACACTGACTTACTTTCTGAGCAGGATTTCTAGTTTCAAAGTCGTCGAAAAAAACCATAAAATCACCAAGAAACACAAAAAGATAATTCACGCGACTCGAAGAGAAACGGAACGAAAGAAAAAATGACACTGACACGTCACCCATGACGCAAATGCCAAAGTTATTTTTTTTTACTTTCTTTGTCAACAATTTTGCTCGAAATATTGCGCCACATACAATGTACCGGTACCGTTCAGGTTGTAAATCGCACATTTGACATTAATCATCATTTCATCATCATCATTCATTTCGCCCTTATCGACAACCCGCCTATCACATCCAGCCAACCTCTTCCCGACTCATTTCCTAGAAATATAGGCACACCACTTGATGGATTAAACAATTTTTAAATTATCGTGGAAATTATTCATATTAAATAATATATATTGGATTGAATTAAATTAAAATAAGAGAAAATAAGAATTAGATAAATGATTTGTCAATATTAATTCCATTAAATTTTATTTGTGATGTCAGAACGAATGTCTTAAGTTTAGTCTTAAAAGTTATTATATTCGTTATGTCCCTAATCGGCGGTGGAATGTTATTCCAACATTTGGAGGCTGCGTACCTAAAACTTCCTCGGAAGGCTGCAGTACGGTGGTGCGGGGTAGCCAATTGTTGAGCACAACGCCAGGCCTTGCGCTGCCGGTGACTGTTTATCCACGCAAGCTTCGAGTACAAATATGGTGGACATTTATACTTGATGACACCGAAAAGTAGACAGGCCAAGTGTAATTTACGACGCGATTTCATTTTTAAAATATTATGCCTGTTAAGAAAAGGTGTAATGTGGCTTCTTGGTGGTACGTTAAAACAAAATCGCGCGCAAGCATTCTGAACCCTTTGAATCAATCTCACGGTACGTGCCAAAAGTCGAGGTCCCACAACGGCATCAGCGTAATTTAACTTAGACAGAACCAGACTTTCAACTAGCTGTATACGCAGATCTTCACTTAAATACGGGCGCATCTTATATAATACTTTTAGGCGGTAGAAGCAGTTTTTTACACAGTTTGCAGTATGAGCCTCAAAACGCAGTTCCTGGTCCATGATCAGACCCAGATTTCTCGCCTCATAAACACGATCAATACTTTGGCCCATTACGATTACGTTAGCAAGACCACTGTTTATAGTATTTAGTTGACTCCTTGCACCAAAAAGCATAAATTTAGTTTTAAATGGGTTGAGTAACAGGGAGTTTTGTTTCGACCAGTCCACAATCCTGTCCAGATCTTCGTTTAATAATTTAACTGCGGTCACGTAGTCTTCCGGTTTAAAAGAAATGTATAATTGAATATCATCAGCATAAATATGAAATTTAGAATTTTTTATAACATTTATAATATCTGCACTATACAAAATAAACAAAGGAGGACCCAATATAGATCCCTGTGGAACACCCTTTACCACTGGAGTCATATTAGACAGAATACTAGATCCATTGGCATCTCGAATTTCAACCAGTTGTCTACGATTACCCAAATAACTGCTGAACCATGAAACCGTAGGTGCGTCAAAACCGTAATACGTCATTTTTGAGAGCAAAAGGGACAAATTTATAGCATCAAATGCTCGGGAAAAGTCCAGTAGAACCAACAGGGTACAACATCCCTCATCTTGAGCCGCTAATATGTTGTCCGTAACATCTAAGAGTGCCGTTGCTGTGCTACGGCCCCTCCTGAAACCCGATTGCGCTTCCGGTAGGATGTTATTTCTCTCAAGGTAAGCAGTTAGCTGGGCATTTACTACCTTTTCCAGCACTTTCGACAAGAAGGGTAGAATACTTATGGGCCTAAGATCTTTAATAGTGCTAGGATTCGCGACTTTAGGAATTGGACGCACAACAGTAATTTGCCATAGGTCAGGAAAGGTCGACGTAGAAATGGAATGGTTAATGATAGAAGTCAGCATATCCAATGTTTGAGGAAGAGTCAATAGAAACATGTCAAGCGTAATATTATGGTCAAAACCCTCTGCATTCGATTTAAATTTTGATAAAATTTTGATAATGTCAGATTGACCTACAGGATCAATAGAAAAAACCGCCTTACCAAATCTATGAGATTCAAAGTAAGCCAGACATGACGCTGGTGCTATACCATCACCTGGAACGATCAGGAAATGCGAATTTATCTTATCCGGATCATTGAAGTGAGAGGGCAAGTCAGACACACTTTTAAAGGGTAATAAGGTTCACTTTAGATTTTTCCATAGAATCTTAGGTTGATGAATCTTACTATTAATGTTATGTTTAAAATAAGCTACTTTTTCGTAGTATAAGGATTTGTTTACAAGACCTTTTAACTCCTTGTAATATACGGTTTTACTCTCTAAAGCCGAGTTTTTACACCGTACCTGTGCCTGATTGCGCAAGCACATCATTAGCTTGATGTTATCCGTTATCCATGGATAAGACCGTTCTTTAATAAATACAGTTTTACGGGGAGCATATTTATCAAAAAGCGCGGCGATATTACAGTTGAAATGAGCGACTATACTGTTTGCGTCACCAGGCAAAGGTGACGCAAGCCAATCCACTGAGGCCAGGTCCTCCTTGAACCGATCCATCGGTACTTTCTTTAGATTTCTGCGAGTTACAACTATTGGTGGAATTTTCTCCCTTTTAAAATAAAAAACTGCCTTAATAAAAGCATGCGCGCCTAGTGCACCAATCCAGTCCACCTCAATGTCACGCACCTTCGCATCTATGCACACCAGGTCTAGAAATGTCTCGCTAGTAGAAGTAAAATGAGTAGCAGATGGCACTATTTGACTCAGTTCGAGACTTTGAAGAAATTATTTAATTTGCTCGTTTTGGGGTCTGTTTGATTTAGACAATTTATATTAAAGTCTCCCAAAAGAACGATGTGTTTGCAAGACGTTATTGAATTAATTGAGCTGTTAGCGCGTCCAAAAATAAATCGACATCCATCCATGGTGGTCTGTACGCAGTGCCGATAGCGATTTTAACACCATTTGAAAATGCCGCAGTCGGTAGCCGGGCACGACGGGCGCTCGGCCTTCCTCACCCCTCCTGAGCCAAGTCTCATTTATAGCCATCACACTAACATCATGCGACTCTAATGCAGCGATAAACTCATCATGGTGAGTACCCAATGAGCCAGGGTTGAGAAAACCAACTTTAAAATACTTTTCACTCATTACAGAGTATGAGTATCACTAAATATTACAATGCAATATTTAAAACATTTATATGCAAGGAGTTGGCAGATAGTTAATGGTTTTTCATAATAATAATGATTTAAATGTAATCTATTGTTATAAAAGGAATAAAGTAAATTTAAAAAGGGCACACACGTGAATAGAATGTCATTGAATACGGTCAATATTGTGTCAAGTTGTAGTGTAATTATTGTAGCTATGTAAGAATTAGTAAACAGGGGATAAACTTGTTATAAGTAAAAAATATGCCATAGTATGTGGGGGTATAATAAAAACTTGATAAGTTGGTCAGAAACTTGTGATAAGTAAACAATATAACATAATATATGGAGGTATATTAAAAACTGGTTTCGATGGGGGTAAGCTAGTGATAAATAAATAGGATAACATAATTTGTGGAGGTATATTAAAAAATTGTTACGATGAGAGAAGTGAACCAAAAAACCTGTGCCACCGCGGTAGATGCTAACCAAAACTGTACACTCTTTCGGCTGGGCAAGCTTCGGCCAGAGAGACACAGAAAACACAGCCAGGAAACAGACAAAGTAGACAACAACAGGCATGAATAAATAACAAACAAAAAGAAACATAGAAAAAAATGTAAGGGAACAAATAAAGTAAACAACCATATACTCGTACATGGGTAAACAAACATGTATTTTAACAGGTTTCTTTAAAATAAACAATAATCCGATCAAACCGCACCATTGCCAAAAATTCTGACCAGATCAGAGTCGGAACGAATGCGTTGTGGAGGTGCACCATCCTCTTTCTTCACAAAGATGCGGCCGTCTTTGGTCCACACATACTTGAAATTTTATTATGCTTCTGCCCAAACACGCGCGCGTTAAAAAACAACTTTGCGTTATTCGGCGTCAGCCGCTCATTCAAGTAGAACCTTGCCGAAGGCCCCCGCAGCTCGAGGTCCACCGTAGTGAGGCCCCGCCGCACGCGCGCCGCTCGCAACAGCTGGTCGCGGGCCGCGCGGCGCGACAGCCGCACAGCGAGCGCGCGCGGCCGCGGCGGCTCCACCGTGTCAGCACGCACTGCCGGACACAATGAAGTTACGTCGCACCACGCCAACGCGCTCCGCATTCACAATTTCGCGCTCGTCGATGGTAACTCCTAGCTTTGTTGATACCAAGTGGCTTCTTCTTGATCGTTCTGTTTCTTACCATGGTCTTCCTGGCTTTATACAGCTCTTTCAATTTGCCGGTGTTTGCAATGTGTGGAGCACGATCAGCAATATCATCCTTCAATGCAATATCAGCCTTTTATCTGCACGCTTACAGCGATAAACCGCCTTGCACTTCTGGCGGTATTGGGCACTGAGGTCGGCTCGTTCGGCATCATCACGGGTCTCAGCAGCAGTTTGAGGTGTAACTTCCTTCTATCCTAAATGAGGTAGGTGAAGTGACATCCAGTCCTCGCGCGTATGTATTGATTTTTGCCCAAGCACTACGGAGCTGGGCACAAATCAACACATGCGCGCGATCTCTGTATAGGCCTTTCTAATGCGGCTCCACTCTTCGTCCACTGAGTCCGCAGCATCCTCCACCGTTTTGAGAGCAGTGGTGATGAAATAATTTACACAAAGTAAATCGCCTGCCTGGGCTCGAACCCACGACCAACAACTTGTAAGTCGCGGCCGATACCACTGGGCCACCACTACTCTCAGTAACAACTAAATGGTGGTCACTATCTATATCGGCGCCCTTACGGTTACGGTTGCGGACTTCAAGCAATGAAGAATGTCATTTACAGCTGATGGCAATATTGTTACTAGTCTGGATTTGAACCCATCAACATCAGTCCATACTTATCATTTAATTTAGTTATTTTCGGACTGCAAAAATATACATGAATTCGGAAAACAACACTAAGCCGCTAAATAATAGATAAGTATGAACAGTATTTAGTTTTAGTACTACCAAGATGATTATTACTAACACCGATAATAACAAGCAAAATGATTTATAAGCAAAACTTTTCGTAGAACTCTAGTTTATTTTAACTAGAATGTTACATCAAGATTGGAGAAAAGCAAACTGTAAGAGCACAACAGTATAATGCGTTAGAAGTGCTAGCAGACGCAATGGTTGACAAACGTCTATGTAAAAAAAGCCTAAGACACTCTGTAACGGGTAAAAATTGCCAGTGCATATATTAGCAACATCTGGCGTTGACATATGTATGACATAGGTGAAAGTTTAAATAAAATATGTATCTTACTTGTGTGAAATCATTTAATACAACAAACACACAAATTCAATACATATAATAATTAATTGTAAAGTCTTTTCACATTGGTCACAAAAAAAAATATAATTTAGTAAAAGGCCTATGGCTTAAAAGTAAAGTGTCCAAGGTCGGTAGTTGCAATGACTTGAGCCTTTACTACAAGTGAACTTGCGTTGGGAGGACGGTGTCAAAAATCCATAACCTCAAAGGCAAGGATCAAAAGAAAAGTTACATGATGTTATATGGGGCAAGGCTGGCTAGCGTCAAGATGAAAAGCTCATTATAATCAATGATCCAGTAGGCGCTGTGAGTATTGGTTTGAATTTGTCTGAATGCCCATTTTCATGACACATGTGCGTTTGATCTTAACATGCAATTTTCTTCTCCTTGGCAGGGCTCCAAATGCCTCTTTAGCTATAATTTAAATCTAAGTAAATAAGGCTAATGGTCAACTAGCTGTTCAAGCTACAGCAGTCTCCTCTTGCAAAAGGTTCCGAGCATAATTGACATCATCTGATACACAGCAAGCTTACGGACAGCTACACAGAGAACGATGCTGTTTGAGGACTCATGTCTCCAGCATTGAATATTGTGGGTAATCTATATCCCTTCAGAAAGTGAGTGGTTCATATTTTGTAACCTCAATTTATTGTATTGATGGAACGTGTGCTTGAAGAATTAAATTAGTTGACCAAACTTAAGTGTGTTTTACTTCAGTCAGCTTCATGTGAGTTAATCCCTGCAATTGTCACAAGCTACTTACTACCAAAGAGTTAGCCGGTTGGGTAAGGAAAAGCTGCCTTACAATTGTACGCCCAACGTGTCGCATGAAGTTTTACTGAAGTACTTAATTTTTATTTTGTGTCTAGAATAACTTTAATATTTACTTAAGAACTTAACCAAACTATTGGTTAACTTCAATATTGTTTAATTTCAATCTTAAAATAACAAAACATTAGCTTTATATAAAATTCAAAGTGCGGTTATAGTCACATTTTTATTTTCAAACTAAACCTTTTTTCACTAGTAAGCGTTTTGCTAAACTTAATATAAATCACTCTATTATAACAAAGTTATTATAACTGTTAATTAGATTTATATATATGGAACAAACATATGTTTTGTTCAACATGCATAAAGCATTTCTTTAAACTAAAAATAAAAAAAACAAAACACCTGCATTATATAAAAGTTTAAAAGTGGGGTTATAGTCACATTTTTATTTGAAACTATATACCTTTGCACTAATGAATGTTTTGTTTTACTGATAATTGGTTTTGAATATTTAGAACAAAAAGTGTTTTTTGTTCAACATGCATAAAGCAACTTTGTTTGAATATCTTCATAAAGAAGAACTTAATAAACATGTACTTAAATGTTTTATATTTCAACAGATCATAAATCAACTGGAGACATGGTTTGCAAGCAGTGTTGAATCCTGTGTAGTCTGTACGGGAATTGTACTATCAAGCTGATGGATTAACCCGTATATACATTGTCTGATGAGGTACATATGTGTTCGGAAACCTGTTGCTGAGCTGTTTCATTTAAATAAAAGTAAATTCAGGAGGTACTTTTACAATTATATGTATCGTAGCTAGCTTTTAAAATCACTTAATGAGAATTTCTCAAATGATTATTTTTTCAATCTAAATCATTCAAACTAAAAATAAATAAAACTTAATTTCTAAATTCTCTTGGAAGATACTGATGCTAAGAGAAGTTGTGGGACATCTATATTTCTATTTAATGATGATCTCACTGGCGCCCAATCTTAAAATAAATAAAATAAAATATTTCTAACAATTTGTAGTGACCTATTAGGATGTTTATACTGTGTCAATTAAAAGAAACACAATTAAATAGTAAATTCTGAGTATCATAGTAGCTATGTTATGTTGATTTCTTCCTATACGGAAGCAACAAGCACCTGCTATGGTCAAAATACTAGTGTTTTTGTACACAGAATGCCTAAATTTGTACATGTGAACAATGCTTAAGCTTATTAGGTTATTTTTTCCGGTGTCAACTAAAAGAAACACAATGTGGTATTATTATACTCTGATCATTATGGTAGATATGTTATGTTGTTTCCTATACGGAATACAACAAACAATGCCATAGTAAAAGATAAGTGTTTCTTGTACACGGAATGCCTGAAGCTGTCCATGTCAATAATGGTCCTCAATTGATTTACATACATTAATTTGAAGTATGAAGACTCCTAGTTAATAATCATTGTTGTGTTAATGGTTTAATATTTGCACTAACTCAATAATGGAGGTGCAAATATTTAATTGAGAAAGGGATGAATGAATGCTGGTAGGGTATAAGGATTTTTTCAAAATTCATTCGTGCCGGCACGGTTTACACAATCATTTATAGGTTATGTATGTATATGGAAGGATGAAAGGTAACGCAATGATGCAAAAACTTAGTAGTATTCTCATTATAATCTTAACTTAATTAGACATTTACCGAAATCTATACAGCGAATAGGTGCTCAATGTAATGCTTTCCATATTGTTATGGGGTATTTACTTTCTGTTGCGAATCTTAACTTGATTAGGTATTGTCCTATCTATACAATGGATGGGTACTTAATGTAACATTTGCTATTTTAGAAAGCAATGTTACTTTTTGCTATGAATCTTAACTTGATTAGGTATTTGTCATATATGAGCAAAAACTTGGTAGTTTTCTTTTTATGAAATTCAACTTAAATAGACATTTACCCACATCTATACAATGAATGGGTGCTCAATGTAATGCACTCCATATTGTTGTGGGGTGATTACTTTCTGTTGCGAATCTTAACTTGATTGGGTATGTTCCTATATCTATACAACGGATGGGTACTTAATGTGACGTTTGCTATTTTAAAAAGCAACGTTGCTCTTCATTATGAATCTTAACTTGATGTGGTACTTGCCTACATTTGTTTGTTTACATTTGATCAACAACTTGGTACTTAATATAGCACTTGCTTTGTTTTAATGGCAGTGTTCCCTGTTGTTGTAAAAACTTAACTTGATTAGACATTTGTCTACACTTAAATAAAATATGGGTTAATCTTTTGGATTATAACCCGACTCTTGAACATTTAAAATACTTATTTTCTGAATGAATCATACATTGATTCTAATGAACTTGGACTTAGACTGCTTGGCAATTGTGTTGTGATAGATGTATTTTATACATTGCTATCTGTTTTGTGACAATTGCTGAGTATGTCAAATTTGCTTTGGAGGAGAACAATTAAGGTTTTTTTTCTCTGTTAGTTTAACTGGACATAGTACATTGTCCTTTGTCTTAATGTTTAGTACATTTTGTACTTAAAAACTTTTAACTTTGATAAATAAGTTTAGAACTTATTTCCTTTTTTAGAAAACTTAATGTAGGTAGTTCTTATAATTTTTTTTTGACTGCCTCAATACCTGTCAAGGAGTATGTTGGTTTCAAAGTGTGCATTGATGGTAACTATATTAAAAAATTGTTTCTCAATTTTTTTTACCGGGAAAGGAGATACTGTAACGGGTAAAAATTGCCAGTGCATATATTAGCAACATCTGGCGTTGACATATGTATGACATAGGTGAAAGTTTAAATAAAATATGTATCTTACTTGTGTGAAATCATTTAATACAACAAACACACAAATTCAATACATATAATAATTAATTGTAAAGTCTTTTCACATTGGTCACAAAAAAAAATATAATTTAGTAAAAGGCCTATGGCTTAAAAGTAAAGTGTCCAAGGTCGGTAGTTGCAATGACTTGAGCCTTTACTACAAGTGAACTTGCGTTGGGAGGACGGTGTCAAAAATCCATAACCTCAAAGGCAAGGATCAAAAGAAAAGTTACATGATGTTATATGGGGCAAGGCTGGCTAGCGTCAAGATGAAAAGCTCATTATAATCAATGATCCAGTAGGCGCTGTGAGTATTGGTTTGAATTTGTCTGAATGCCCATTTTCATGACACATGTGCGTTTGATCTTAACATGCAATTTTCTTCTCCTTGGCAGGGCTCCAAATGCCTCTTTAGCTATAATTTAAATCTAAGTAAATAAGGCTAATGGTCAACTAGCTGTTCAAGCTACAGCAGTCTCCTCTTGCAAAAGGTTCCGAGCATAATTGACATCATCTGATACACAGCAAGCTTACGGACAGCTACACAGAGAACGATGCTGTTTGAGGACTCATGTCTCCAGCATTGAATATTGTGGGTAATCTATATCCCTTCAGAAAGTGAGTGGTTCATATTTTGTAACCTCAATTTATTGTATTGATGGAACGTGTGCTTGAAGAATTAAATTAGTTGACCAAACTTAAGTGTGTTTTACTTCAGTCAGCTTCATGTGAGTTAATCCCTGCAATTGTCACAAGCTACTTACTACCAAAGAGTTAGCCGGTTGGGTAAGGAAAAGCTGCCTTACAACTCATCTTGCTGAATGACGCACGATACACCCGCACAATATTTTTGCATAACTTCTTTGTATCATCATCTGTAAACAACAGAAAAAAGTCGTATAGGGGATTTTGAATATTGATTATTATTATTTTGGTTTAGTTTTTTTTTTTTTTCGTTATTTTTTTTTTTGGGTTTGTTCTCTGAACAAGTTATTTTAATTTGGTGATTGTGATGCCATCCCGTGTTTCATCAACATCTTCAGCCTATAACAGTCCACTGCTGGTCATAAACCTTTCCAATTGCGCGCACGGTTGGCGCAGTGGTCGAGCGATTGACTGCTGCGCTGCGTGTCGCGGGTTCGATTCCCGCACGGAACAAATATTTGTATGATCTACAAATAGTTGTTCCAGCTCTGGGTGTTTGTGTATGTGAGTTTATATGTTTGTAAACGCACCCACGATACAGGAGAAATTCCTAGTGTGGGGCAACGTTTTTTTTTAAAAGAAAAGAAAGAAAAAAATGCACGCCATTTACACTTAATTTTTTATAAACTTTGCCCCACACTAGGAATTTCTTCCTGAATTATTTCCTTTAATTTTCGGAAATTATCTTCCTGCTGCCACCAGCCACCTTGCAAGGATAGTCGCTCTACCTAGCATGTCTTACCTTACGTTTACCAGTTCTCGGTCTCCACTGACGAATATGCCTATCCCAACGGTATTTGAACCTATATTTATCGTCATCTAACCATTTTTTTTAAACATGGGTCTTCAATAAAGCTTTCGAAAGTTTTACCTGCACAGTCAGATGCCAAACTTAATTCACATGAATTTTGTGCACACTTTACAGCTTCATAGAATGCCTCGAGCTGCAGACTGAGTAAGTTCTGTATGACCAAGTTTTTTACTATCCAGAAAGAGAGAAATATCGAGACGGAAGGATTTCCACGCTAGAAGAAATACACAAAAAGGTAATGAATGTTGCATGCTTAATTAATAGAACACAGTGAAATGCGCATTCACTTAACATCTGGATATGTATATTCAAAGAGTCCGGACATGTAGTAGTAAAACTTTATGGCCGTAAAATACACATAATTTTATCGCTATAACACCCCATATTAGGGGTGAAATCAGCACACCCGCTCATACAGAGAGCAATTATAGTATCTGACTTACTTATTACGATATATCCACATAGTCTAATAATCATAACTTTGGACTTAGATCTCACAAAGGCGTACATATAATGTTATGTTTACGGCCATAGCATAGATAATCTAAAAAAATACCTATTCATCTAACAATCTCGATGTTATAAATTCTTACTTACATAATAGGTCCCAATGTGTAGATGTTAATGGTGAGAAATCTTCCGGGTTACCAGTTCAGTTAGGTGTACCTCAAGGCTCAATACTGGGTCCATTCTTGTTCTTAGTGTATATCAATGACTTACCGTTCTTTTTAAAGGGTATCTGTGAAGTTGTATTATTTGCAGATGATACCTCTCTTATTTTCAAAGTTGACAGGAATAGACATGATTTTGACGATGTAAACAGTGCACTCTCAATGGTTACGGATTGGTTTACAACAAATAACTTAGTTCTCAATTCCAAGAAAACGAAATGTATAAAATTCGCTTTACCGAATGTTAGAAATCTAGGACCCAACATCGTGTTAGATAAAGAGGTGCTTGAAACTGTGGGCTCGGCAGTTTTTCTGGGCATAACAGTAGATGCCAAACTTCAGTGGGGCCCACATATTTCAAGTCTAGCGGGAAGGCTTAGCTCGGCCGCCTACGCTGTCAGGAAAGTAAGACAATACACTGACGTTGATACTGCTCGATTAGTCTATTTTAGTTATTTCCATAGCGTTATGTCCTATGGCATTCTGCTGTGGGGCAAAGCCGCTGACATTCAAAATATATTTGTTCTTCAAAAACGAGCAGTTCGAGCAATTTACCAGCTAGGTGCCAGAGTTTCTCTTAGAGATATTTTTAAAGATATTGGTATTCTCACAGTGGCATCACAATTCATCTTCGCCAATATCTTATATATTAGGCAAAATATACACTTTTACACTAAAAACAGTGATATTCACAATATTAACACCAGAAATAAGGACAAATTACGAGCTCCTTTTCACCGGCTTCATAAGGTTCATAACTCATTTGTTGGGCTTGGTATAACCTTTTATAACAAGCTACCCTCTGCTCTTCTAGATTTGCCTTTTAATGCTTTTAAAGTTAAAGTAAAATCAAACCTTTGTTCAAAGGCATACTATTCTATTAACGACTACTTAAACGATAAAAATAGTTGGTCGCTGTGATTAACTCAAGACAATGTTTGTGTTCTTTCTCCAGAATTAGCTTACATACTGACAGGTTATATGAGTTATGTTTTATTTTTTTTATTTTGACAGTATAAGTCAATTTATGTTAATTTAATTGTCATATTATTGACATAATCGACTCACTACATTGTTTTTTATTTTTTAATGAGTTGTATTGCAATATGTGGTCAGCTAGCGACCTCGACAGTGGATCATAATATATTATTCTTGCCTAACTGTTGATTTATTTTTTACTTCGATGGTCCTAGTTTATCATAATTATGTGACTTCGAGTTACAGCTGTATTAGCTATATGTAGGCGGGCACGCCCTTTATGCCTGGAGGCTTTATAATTCGGGTACTAAGTTCCGTTTACGTTTTTTTTATTAGTTTTTATTTTCGCTTGAGTTTAGATTTCGATGTTTTTGTTGGTATATTGGCGTGTGCTAGCTGTCATTATGGCAAATATATTTTATTATAATTTTTTGTTTTGAGTAATGTAAATTATTTGCATACTTTTGTATATATGTATAGAATCAAGTTTTTGTTTTTTTCTAACTGAACAGACAGCTGTGCTGCTGGGGAGTTTGTTGCGCCACTTCTTCTTCCCAGCAAAAGCACTAGGAAGTGGTGAAGGGCGGGCGTTTTTGGGGGACTGTCTTATGTAATTTTGACGTTCGGAAAGTGCTGATTCTCAGCCTAGTTTGAATAAATGACTTTTGATTTTGATTTTGATTTTGATTTTGAATCAAAAGATAACATATGTTTGTATTGAGCCATAATAGTCAAATTTTATACGTAATTTTACAAGTTTTTATTGCATTTCCGAAAATTCTGCAAACATTCTAAAAGAAAAAAGAAAGAAAGAAAACATATATTTTACACAAGCCAGAGCACACAACATTAACATAAAAAAAACTTAGACTAAACGACAATAATATAAAAAAGAAAACAATGTAAAAGTAACAGTGCGTGTCCCACGGCTGCGTCAAATAGGTCCAGTTCAACAAAATGTCGGGCAACTAGTGCCCGACGCTGGTTTTCTACTGGACCTGTGACCGACGTGACGGACGTAAAGCATACGTGTAGCATAGCGTTTTAGAAATTAATACTTGTATTTTTTGAGATTTTTGATAGTATTTCAGTTGGTCTACACAATGACAAAAGAAACACATCTCTAAACCAGTTAGTTTTAGTTTTATTAATGCCTTAAAAGAACATACATGCCATGTGTGCAGGAGCATGTTTGCCTTATATTTTTTGCAGAATTTTAGGAAATGCAATAAAATGAATTGGGTATAGAATCCCTTACGTGGAGTGTTTTTATCGTTTAAATTAAATGTATTTTACGACCTTAAAATTTTATTACAACAGGTCCGGACACATTGTAAACGTGTTCAGCATTTCAAAAATTTATTTGGAAAATTCAAAGATTTTTCTGATGTCAACGACGGTTTCTATATGGTAATTATGTATGTCCTAGTTCTATATATTTATGTATTTTATAATCAATCTACCCACAGTAAAATACATTGAAAAAATACGTCAGAGATAAGCAGTACGGCTCATCTCTTAAAAAAGTTCTACCAGCAAACCCGCTAAGGAAAAATTGAAACAAATGTAGAAAATAGTGTCTGAGAACAGGAATTGCAGAAAACAGAACGACTAAGATATTTAAACATAGGCACCTTCACATATAGTAGATTCAGTAAACTTACCCCCTCCAACTTCATCTTATTTTTGATGAATTCTATTGCAAGTTGAATATTAACCAAACTTTGAAACAAAGCCTCCGTTGTTTGGAACAGGACCTAAAGCCGATAATACTATTCATGTTCATACTATTTTAAATCATATACAATTCCACAATCTTATAATAATACTGACTTACTGGTACTTGAAACAAATTCTTGATTATTTCGTAGCATTTTAATATATTGTCAAAAGTTTGGAACATTCTCGTACTCTCTTGTTTACTACACCCGTTTTTCTGTAGAAGTAATAATTGTATATTCCATAGTGTAACTTTATCTGTCAGTAGCGTAACTGATCGCATTGTGTAAATTAAATTAGAATCGGAAGTAATTAAACACAATATATAAAACATGACATTCCATGGAGGCTTGTTAAACAGAATGTAAACATAGACTAATACAATGATGTAGTATCCAAAGATTGTAGCAACGCTCATCCAACTTCTAATGATGAACCGTTTAAGACCAGCATCATTGTTGAGAAATCTGTGCACTTTTTGAAAGTGCAAAACGAACAAAACACCCTTCTTAGTATTAATAAAGTTGGTGATAAAGTTCATGACGAAACCCATGACTCCCAAAGTAAAGTCAAATATCGATGCAAAAGTCATGAAATGAATAGAATTGTATCGTTTGAAGTTGTCATCTAACATTATTTCCAAGATACGATGGATATACGTTGTCAGAAACATTATTGCACCACTTATTAATATAAACTTATTGAAATTGTTATTTGGATTAATAACATTGTTTTTGATGTGATATTTGGGATTCAGAGTGACAATTTGCATCAAATTTAAAGGTAAAAATATTTGTTGAACTTCTTTGTCGATTTGGTTTTTTAAAACAGTTCGGTTTGGTTTGGGAATGGTTGTTTGGTCATTGATTCTGATTTTTCTCGCAATATTATATTTTTTCTTCAAAATGTTCATCATGTTGTATTGAATTCAGTGAAGCCAGTGTATGGCTGAGAACTACACACAATAAATAACAAAGTAAATAATTGAATACATTCCTGATGAAAGGGCTTGTGTTTATCTTCACTTAATTTCGTTATGGCTTTCATTTGTAAGAGTGATGAAATTACTTACACTAACGAGCTTAAATAAATTATTCATTGTCTAGTCTAGAAATAGCATGACAGCAAACAGGAATTTGATGAAGTACGATGAAAAAAATGTGATTAAAATAAATTTTAAGAAATTGATAAATATAAATATTGTATGGAGACAGACAGTGTGAGGAATAAGATTATATAAAAGGGAGTAAATGAGAGTGTGACTGTTGACAGAGAAGAATGAAAGAAGAAAACGTGCACGGGTCAGTGACGTAGCTTCAATGCCTGGGCCCGGCCCTGTCACGTCCCGGGCACGGCCCTGACATGTGTAGATCTGTACCTATACTAATATTATACAGAGGAAAGATTTGTATTTTTGTATGTAACGAATAAACTTAAAAACTACTGGATCGATTTCAAAAGATCTTTCACAGTTGGGAAGCTACGCTATCCCCGGTTGGCATAGATGCATCATTTTTGGAAGTTCTATTCTATCAGGCAGTTTCCTACCCCTTTGACTGCAGCTGGAACGAACTACCTTGACTTTAACCAGTTTTAACCTACCCGACCCTAGGATGAACAGTTGTCGCACGCGTAATAATACCTCAGATTCCTTGTAAAAGTCATCAGTAGAAAAGCGCCTTTGTTTTCCCAGTAGCACCTTGAGGACAGCACGCTGAGCCCGTTCCAGCTCCAGCATGCACTTCCTGGCGGCGCCGCTCCGGACACCAACACAGTACTGTAGTACAGATTGACACGGAGAGATTTACACCTGTATGCAGATGTTCTTAGGAGCACTGGCTCGTAAGAGTTTCAAGACATGAATTAATTTACGAGTCTTTTTTGCGAGTGTTCGAACTTGTGCTTTAAAGGACAGGTTCTGATCAATTACGACGCCCAGATAATATGTGCTGTCAGCTCTGCTGATGTCGCTACAGCTACAGTTGGTGACTGGGCCGAGAACCACTGTAAAGGCATTGCATTTGTTACTGTGTATTTTTAGTGTATCAGCGTTTGGTCTACCTGGTCGAGTTAGGTGGAAAGTCAAGAAGTTAGTCTCTTTTTTAGATTTAGCGTCAGAAGATTCTGCTCAAACTATGTGTTTATGACAGTCATCCCTTTTTCAGCCCCGTCGAGAGCCTCCGCCTAATTAGTACTATGAAAAATTATGACAGTATCATCATCTTAGCAGATGACATCTAATTGCGCAATATTGAGTCTCAAAACGTCATCCATGTACACAATGAAGAGAGTGGGTTCCAAAATGCTTTCCTGGGGCACACCGAAAGCAATTGGCAAACTCCCACTAACATTTTCCCCGATCTTGACGAGTTGATTCCGACTATAAAGGTAGCTCCTGAACCAGTCTAAGGGCGCTCGCCCATATCAGACTCTCTGGCACCAAAGGTTTCCAGTTTTTTCAGCAGTGTGGGAATCGAGACTGTATCAAAGGCCTTGGTGAGGTCAAAAAATACACCAGCCGATCGACGTACCTTGTCAATATTCGGGGAGATGATGCCAGTTAGCAAACTCATTTTAAATTTTTCGAGAATTTTGGATGTAACACAAAGCAACGAAGTTGGCCTTTAGTGGTCAAGGGTGTTCTTGGAACCACTTTTGAAAATAGGCGTGATAACAGCAGTTTACCAGCAATCAGGGACGGTGCCAGATTCCATGTTTAAATTGCATAATATGTATTTTAAAGGTTCGAGACTGAACTTTTTTATATGTTTCAGGAGCAGAGGCCGGCAACCATCGAGGCCTGGGGCACTGTCATTCTTAAGATCTTCTATGATATTATTAATTTCTTGTGAGTCTGTAGGGTGAAGAAACAGTGAGCATTTATGTGAGCTTTTACCTTGAACCCTGAGACACTGTTTGTTCCCTTTTCTCAGCTGCTTATTTAGGATGTCCGTTGCAAGTTTCTGAACCACCGAAACAAAGTACTCGTTACACGCGTTAGTAGAAGTGTTGCAGTTTTGTTTATATCTCAGTAGTTCGTGGTTATCAAAGTCAAAGTCTAATCTATTTATTTCAATTAAGCGGCACTTTTGAACATTAACAATTAACATTTACAAGTAATAAAAATTGAATGGAGAAGAATGCACAAGAAACTCCATAAAGTACATACATTAATAAATTCATGTACGTGAGGACAATGCACCTAGCACTACTATACTACATAAAGGTATAAAGTATTACAAGCACTAACAGGTAAAACCCCTCACTTGATAAATATAAACATGGTTCTCACATACTTACAAATATTGCATAGGTACGAGTACATAGGTAAATTACCTAATTCAACAACAACGGAACAGTGTGCGAGTGAAATGAGAATCTCATTGATGTATCTCACAGCAGTTAGGTTGCCGTTCTCGATTGGAATTAACGCTGTTCGACCCTCTGCAGAGATACCAGCCCAGCCCACACGTGAACGGTTTTACCAAATTGCAATCGGTTGATAGTTGTAAACCATTGTTTAAGGAACTCAGTTTGCTCACCCTACCGTCTATGTGACCTGCATTTATTTGAAAAACTGCGCTCTCGTCGCTATCAGAATACCATGCATGTTACACTTACTCTTATGAGAGGTCATAAGACCGCATTTTTCGGCAAAAGTGTGCTAGGTATGGCCCCAAAAATATATAACTGTATACCAGCAGCTATTAGAAATACAGAGTGTCTGGGATCATTTAAGAGATTTTAAATTCCTTGTAGATAGATGTTACTACTCCATCAATGAGTTTATTACTGATAAGGTATGACAATTCCGACTTGCCAATTAAACACTTATGATTTTATTTGTTGATTATGTATGAATGTGTTTATTTATCTAAAATTGTAATGACCTGTTTACGTAATTGACATATTTTAAATAGATTTATTTTTTAATGTAATCTATTGACATGCCACCTTAATTGTATTATTTTATTTATTATTTATTGTTGCTTACTTATGTTAACTTTGTACGCCAGATATTGGCAAAACATAGTGCACATATTATAATAATATACCAACTGTAACCATACATATGTTTTACAAAATAAATGATTGATTGATTGATACCTCCGCCGTGTGACACTTTTTCTTTAAAACATGCTTGTGCAATACGTTCTCCTGGTCGTCGGTATACTCTTTTCCTCCCATCATGATGGTACAGCATAAATCTTGACTCATCAGAGAACATCCGTGCCAACATCCATACCGTTCCAGTTTTGGGCCATTTGCTGGCCTGTAAGGCTTCAATCCTCTTTCGGCAAGACGTCTACTGACTGTCCACTCGCTTATTGGCTCCCTTCGAACTTGCAGAAGTTGTTGTTGAACCACAATTCCCGTCTGATGTCGATTTCTTAAGATGGCTGCCGCAATGAAACGATCTTCTCGGACTGTTGCGCACCTTGGCTTGCCAGTACCTGGTCTTCTTAGGTTTAATACAGTCTCCCTAAACCTTTGGATCACTCGTCGGACAGTAGTATGTGTCACGCCCATTATTCTGGCCGTATTTCTTTGGCTGGTCCCCAATTCCACCATAGTGATGATTCTCTCCTCTCACAGAGAGGAGGCCTGTGTCCCAGCAGTGGGAACATTAATAGGCTGATGATGGGGATGTGATGTGTGATGATTCTCGTACAATCCTCGGGTGATAGAGGCATGATTTATGGGTACGAGAGCCGTAAGACTTTACAATTTAAGAATTCTTTCACAACGGCGAAAACAAGGATGAAATCAAAAGCAAAACAAAAAACGAAAGAAATGTATTCCGAAATTTTCAAACGCCAACATTTTGTTTTCTACTTTTTTATCCATGGCTTCAAAAAGACCAGTATTTAAAAGAGTTCAAGTTTGCATAATAAAATAGATTTTATTATACTTGTTATACAGTCCACTCTCTTATATTTCCTTCACCATGACCTATCGTCGCGATCAGTAGGCAATTGGCATTGTCAAACTCCGGTTTGCAAACTGACGCGGTCTGACGTAACAAGTTACTCCGCCGCTCTTCCTTATTTATTTGAGGGTGTGGTAGCTTTTGTACCCGGGTAGTTGGTAACCGAGGGAGTTTTCATTCAACCAGCATTCCGTCAGGAGGATGACGTCAGGTTAAAACTCCAGTTGGAATAACAATGCCTGCAGGCTAAGGAAGTTTTTTTGTAAGCTTCTGATATTTAAAGTCAGTATCGTAAACTTATATTCCCGAAGTAAGTGTCCGCACAACTCGAGTTTCTCAACGGAGCGGCAAGATATGCACAGGGTCTCGTCTATTTCGGTCAGCAGATCAGACTTATCCATGGTCAGAAATGATAATGAGAGCGAAGACAAACAGGAAATACTTGAAGCCGCAATATTGTCAGTAATTACTAGTCCAATACACCGATGCTGAAGTGAAAAAGTGTAACGCAAAAGCGTACAATCGTGCTACTTACTTCGTAAATATGTGTGTGTCTGATATGTTTTCGGTTGAGTGTGCTGTGAAAAACGTGTTTTCCAGGCGATAGTGTATAGTGTTGGGGTGATATAGATTTAATAACTGTTATATTGTTAGAAAACTTAAGACATATAAAATAACAAGATAACACGAACAAAACGTAAAATATAATTAAGTTTTAGTTAGTAACAAAAAGGAGTGGTGTAGCAACAGATGCAAACCCATAGATTACCCACATGTTAGACCTTTCATGTTAGCTATCCAACAAGTAAAAACCGTTATTGACCATACAATACACAATTTTCCGAGACAAAACTTTATGAAATTATGAAAGTATATTGTTGGTTTTGGGTGTGAAATTATTAAATCCTTTTCATGTTGAAGTGCGATTTGGTTCATGAGTGCCGAGAAAAAGATCAAGCTCTTTGATGGTCCTAACAGTGATGCCTGGTTGCTCCTCAATCTTGAGGACGAGTATATAATAAGGGGTAAGGTCGACTGGCAGAAAATGCCTAAGGCATTAAGTCCGCCTTTGTACTTGTGCATAAAGTTTTAATAAATAAATAAATAAATAATACATCCGTTATTTTTCCAGCAGAATTTGTCACCCGTGCTCTGTGCACGGGCGCGCGCCTCAGGAAACAAGATGTGGTTTTCATTTCTCAGATGCTCGTTGACAAAGATCTTGCGGTCAGGTCCCTGGATATCAATGTTCTTGGTGGAGAGGTTGCGTCTTGTTTTGGAAGCCTTTAGCAACTCATCTTTCTTCGACATTCTGAGAAGTCAAACGATGATTGGTCTAGGAAACTTAAACGCCCAGCGTGAGGCATGAGAGCGCTTGCCCCTGGTGCGTCTAGGTCGAGTCTGGTTGTGGGTTTTGTCAGTCTCTTGGGGTCGGGCGGCGGCCCTGGCAGATGCTCACGCTTTCGGAGGCTCCTCTCGTTGGGGTACCTTCCCCCGCTCGCTTAGGTCCGCGTCCGGCCGCTTTTCACACTGGGTTTCCCCCGCACGTACTTGCGGCTGGTAGCGTGGCCTCGCGTCCGGCCGCTCGTAGCGCTGGCTTTCCTCTTCGCGTGCAAGCGGCCGATCGCGTGACCTCACGTCCAGCCCCTTTCCATGCTGGGTTGCTCCTGCGCATACTCGTGGCTGGTCGCGTTCCCTTCAGCGTCCGATCGCGCTTCGCGCTGGCTGTTGCCTTTGCGCGTACTGCGGTTTCGGTCGACTACGTCCTTCTCTCGAGTTGTGATTAACCGCGTTTTTCCAGGCGTACTTCATTGACTTCAGCCGGGAGAGTGATAGAGCTGCCAGTTCTGTCAACCATCCCCGTGTCTGTTTTATCGTGTCGGTCTGAGTCACTTTCTACGTACGTAGAGCTGCTCCGCACGACGCTCTGTTGCCTGCTGATGCTTGCCGTGCTTCAAGGTTGATATCGCAGCGTCCGCGCCCGCTACGTGACACATAGCTCTTCGATCGGCGGTGGTGCCTAGAGCGCGTTTTCCTATTTCTTTTTCGATTAATGTCATCACTAGGCCGAAACGTAGGCATTGCGTTTGATCGGTCTTACTTCTGATGTAAAGGAATCAAAGACGTGGTCCGGTAATATAAGTTTATTAAAATTACTTATTCACAATTTTCACAGATAAGATAAGGCACCGTAATTTCACAATGCTTTAATAGTTCGAAGGCCCCTTTATTATCCTGATACCTTATTTTTGGCCACCTAAGCTCATTAGTAAAGCTCTATTTTGCAACTAAGCTAGATTAAATTGTAAAACTAGGGATCTATTGTAATGGTATTTTTTTTTTATTGGGACTATCCCACCGCACTATTCCTAAGCCACTGTAACTTCCGAAAGCCAGAACCAACAGTGGCGACCACCAGAAAAGTGCCGAGGTAATGAAGCTCGACGAAGTCCCGGAGAATGAATTTAACTGTCTTGGATCCCAATGTCCTGGGATAAGCTCAGTTGCCTAGCACCACGGATAAAAATTAGGATGAAGTAATATTAATGGGTCCTAACATTGTGAGCTGTTATATTTGATTCCAATAATAGGTATGGCAAAAAAGCTTGAACGTACAGATTTTTTTTCTAGTTTTCACAAGGTCCGTATAGTAAACGACTCCTGATGCAGCCTGTACATTATTCAACATAATATTGCGTTCATTCTGCCAAAGAATACACTCCCATAAGATATGATATGTAAATTGTACATATTCGCAGTCAGATGTAGAACACTGAGATAAAGGCGAGGCAACGAGCTTGAAGGAAAATAATTTACTTTTAAAGTTGCCACGCCCTGTGAGAAATTGGACAACATAGTGATCCACCTCCAGCCACGTCCTGGCCAGCCGCACGCGAACGGATGGAAAGAATTGGTGGAGGTCGACACCTCCACCAATTCCACCAAGGGCCGACGCCCTTGATGGAATTATCCCACCTACATTGCCATTCGGATAAAAATTCCTCCCAGACGTCAATAGGTGGTTTAAATAACCTAGAGATAGTATCTCACGGTCACTCCACGTTAAAAACTCGGCGTCCGTAGTCTCTCGAGCGGAATAGTACATTTCAGCAAGTCGCTGCAGTTCAAGTTCGACCGGAAGAACGCCAGCAAGTACCGGTAAGGCCTCAATACTAACCGTCCTATATGCTTTGCATAAGAATATCAAAGCTAAACGCTGACTTTGAAGTAATTTACGTCGTACCGCCCCTATCAGCCCAAACAAGCACCCCATAGCACATACAACCCAAGTAAGTAGCCCCATAAATAGTCTTTAAAGTTAAAAAAGACAGACCCTTCGTAGATTTCGATATTCTTGTTAAGGCATAGAAGTTTTTTTTTGCTTTTTACCGTCTATTTTAATATGATCAATAAATGCAAAATTCCTCTCTAACACTAAACCAAGATAGCACACGGACCGCTTCCTTTTTACGGGAACGTTATTAAATTTAATAGTAGGACATGATATTTTAAGATTACCCTTCAAAATGAGTTGATAAGTTTTGTGCGGAGTAAAGCTCAGGCGGTTTCGATCGCCCCACTGAGATACTAATCGTAGGCGAGTGTCAGCCAAGTTCTCGAGTTCAGCTCGAGTACTTGATTGAATGAGCAGAAGACCGTCGTCCGCGTAACCGGTTAATGAACAGCTGCGTGGAAGCGGAATCGCGAGGAAATTATCAAAGCCTAAATTCCATAAAGGCGGACCAATAACCGAACCCTGAGGACATCCCATGGCGAGAGAGACTTCGACATGGAATGATGGCCGAGTTTGAGTTTCGCGGAATCATTTAAAAAGTAAGAGTGAACTAGATTATGTTTGTTTCTATAGCAGCCCCACCGAGTTTTCATTTTAAGTATTAGCATTGGCCTATTACTAAAAATGAAAACTCGGCGTGCGTTATCAAAAGCCCCAGAAATATCTAGAAAAATCCCAATTACGTACTTATGTTCAGATGTATTAACTATTTTCCTAACAGTAAGGGCCGCGTCTACGGTAGATTTGCCAGCAGTGAAACCGAATTGATTGTTATAAAATTTTGGTCCGTCCGGTAGCAAACGTGGAACGATAAGGCGCTCCAGGAGTTTTCCCAAAAATGGAAGTAATGTTGTGGGCCGGTAGGACATAGGGTCGTCCGGGGATTTGTCGACACTTTTCGGGATGATTCGTATAAATCCGCGTCGCCATATACGAGGAAATACGCCCTCCGCAATACAACGGTTGTAAACTGTTAAAATCGCATCACCGGCTGCTTTACACGATTCTATAATCATCCGATTAGATATTTTATCTTCACCTGATGATTTGTTGAGTGGTAACCTCTTGACAACGTTTATAAATTTGTCAGTGGATGGTAGGTCTTTCGCTGGTGATGCTCTGATTTGTTGATGGTAGTCGTTGTCATCAGCAAGTAAGTCATCAGGTATCCGTTTTCAGAAAAATTTCAGTTGTTTCCTCAATACTGGTGGTGTGTTTATTATTTACTTTAATGTTTTGAACAAACGCGGAGTCGACTGATCGATTGGCTTAAAACTCATGATATAAAGGAGACCACGGACCCTCTTTATCTAATTTTTCTACCATTTTAAGCAACAAATTACCCTTAGATTTTTCCATCGATGTTCTGTAGCGGGACCTGGCAACTCTAAACGTATTTAACGCAATGCAAAGAGGGTCACCAGAGACCTTGCGTTTTTTCAGCTTGTTAAGATGTTTACGCGCTCAGCGATAACTTTTGCGCTGTTCAGTTAGGTAGTCACAGCACCAATCACATCTAATCATAGATTCACGACCAATGGCAATGTCAGCACAGTAAGTGAAGGTGTCTGATATAATTTCAGCACGTCTTTGGCGTGACACGCAAGAAGCGTGCTAAGGAATTCCCAATTAGCACCCTTACATTTATACCTAAAGTTACCAATGACAGGTGACGTACCCTGAGTAATAACCGGAGCAAATGTTCGTACACGATCAAGCGATGATCACTACAAGACGCGTCACCTACAAGATTCGCCCATTTGGCTGCAAAAAGTTGGTGGTGCGTCAGGGGTATTATGAATAGTCAGATTCATTTCAGCAATGAAACCTTCAACATTGCAGCGTCGTTCAGAACTTTGCCATACTCTATGGTATGGCAGAGTTCTGTCTATGGATTGCCGCTGATGTTGAGTCGAATGACTATAGAGTCGAAGACGCATTAACATCGGCGCCAACGATAACTTTGCAGCCCGCGTGCGACTGCAAGACATGACGGAGGTTATGTATATGAGGAGCAACAGGGTCTGAATATTGGACGTAAACTTTGAAAGAAGACGATGAGACCTCCGCAGCGGCACAATGGGGTGTCATAAGGACAGTCGCAAAGACGTTACTGTGAAGTTAGAAGAATGCGCCACGTAAATTCCGGCTCTTGCTTTGCTATCCATATGTACTACTTTGTTACGTAACCGCGCGTTTTGATAAATCATAAATGATTTTATTTCTGCAACTTGGTAACACTTTTACATGTCGATCATATTTTTAAAACTAGATGAGGTTGGCGTTTCCTATCTGACTACTCTGAGAAGAAAGGCCGAAACGAACACAGTCACGGTCTCTTTTAAAGTCCAGACAAAAATCTTGGTTAGATCATGTGAAGAACATGCAGATTGATGTCTGAAATGGTCTTTTGAGGAAAGAACCAGCCAGATTGAGTGGACCTGTCCAGTCAGTGCACGCATTTGTCAATAGCCGAGCAGCTCAACACAGAATTTAAGAAGCTCAACAATTCGACGAACAATACCAAAGAAAGGACATTCGGGTAGGCCGCATAAACTACTCAAACTGCCAGACCACGATTAAAAACTAAGATAAATTAAAAATAAAAACAATAAAAAATAAGGAATGGACCACATAGTCTTCACATTCACAAAAATTATAGTAAAATAATATAATACTTTAAAAAGTAAACATTCTTGTCATTGTAAGAAAACAATGAGCAGCTCAATCCCAAGACTTTTTGTCCTCCTATGTAATCTTTAATGGTATAAAACGCTTTCTGGCACAACTTACGTTTAATGAATGATGTGAATTTATTAAGATATATATTGTTCTTGAACAAGCACTATATCTAAGTTATAACCGATAGTTAGTTTGTCTTGTTCAGAAGTCGCCACCCTATCGTTGTGGAGATTTAATTTTCCTATGGTTAAACTATCCAATAACTTAGTAGTTGGTGTTGAGAATAAGTTGTTCGAGCTTAAGTTTATAAGTGTACACTCATGCTATCCACAGCGATGGTTATACGGTTTCTTAAATCGTTTACACGCCACGCAAGACGTTGTATAATTTAAATTGTCCTTATGCGGGCAGTCTTTGGTTTCATGTGCCTCAGAGTAATTAGCGCAGGTAGGTAATTGAATAGTGAAGTGTTTCTTAACATGACCGAATTGATGACAATGTGCACAACGTACTACCTCGACATCATCAATGAAACGACAAGTCGCCCAATCAATAAATAATTGATCCTTAGTCGAGACTAAATGTTTCCGGACCGCGGTCTCGAGTTCAATGCCTATCAATTTCCGACCGTTGTCTATCAAACGCCTACGTATAATTTTTGTTGATTTAATAAAGTCGGCTTCATTTAATGGCAACTTGTCTTTAATGTTTTGACAGAACAACGCATGCAAAAAGGCAGTGTCCTCCATTGACGACGGGACGTCTTTAATTAAAATACGAGGTCTGCGGCCTTTTTGTTTTTCAAGTCGCAAGCCAGCGGACCTAATAGCATCGGCTGATTGCAATTTTTTGATTTGGTAATCGTTAGCGACACGTAACACGACGCCAGACTTCGCAGCTTTCTTGACACCTATTTGAAAGCCGTCACTAGAATTTATAGCTTTTATGAGCGGAAGACGTTGCGTAATCAGTTGATCGCTCATCAGTGGGCCACAAGACACGGAAGTTTGGCACGAGAATCCACCACAGGAGTAACTTTAGGTAAACGAAGTTTTAATTTATCAGCATATAAATTATCGACACCAGACTTGGCAATTTTGACAACGGTATTATGTTTCATTTTATCTAATTCGCGTTCCGTATTGGCCAACTAAGCCTCGTTGGCGGATGATTTTATGGCTTGCAGGGAAACAATAGCTGTAATGCGTTGAGTCATGTCCATAATAGCGGATTTATTTGCAACATTAATGCAAGGTCGTTAATTTTAGATAGGTATGCAGACGCCTGAGAAACCAAATCACAATAGTCGTCATTGCTTGCATTAGTGACATTTAACATCGGCTAAGACTTTTTAATTGACTCCGATGTTTGCAGTCGTTTTGATCTGTCTTCGGGTAAAATGTAAGAAGGAGACATTTTACTAAATAATCGCTTAGCATTAGCGGAGATCGACGGCGACCTTTGTTTATTGTTACGTCGAAATAATTTTTCTCCACCACGATCAGGAGGGTCATCATTTATAGACAACATAGTTTCTTACGCAAATCAAACAAATAAACGTATTAGAAAGTAAAAAGCGAAAGATTAACAGACGATACAATTATTTCGATATACCCCCTAAGTCTAGAAAATAAAAAAGTTAATTTCGTCAGCTATCGGTAAGTACATTTTTATTTTCTGTACTTACCGATAGCTGACGAAATTAACTAATAACGATTAAAAACGGACGTAAACACGTTCAAAAACGTACGATACCAGAGTTTATCACAACAATACACAACTTCAAGCAAATCACAAGCCGGAAATAAATTACGAAACACGATAATCTCAACAATAAACAGGAGCAAAGCAGACCGCTAGCTAGCTATGGTATATTTTGCCAATCAGCTTAACTACACTGTAACACAGGTACTAGTTCTTTAGGGCGACAACATATTAAATTATATGAAGTAACTGATAGGTACATACTATTTTTAATTTTATATTCACTCCCAACTAAGCTTAAGTTAAATTTCATTTAAAATAAAATAAAGTAGTTATTCCTATTTTTTTTTAAATTCGGTGGTGTAGTGGGAGTACTAAAAGTGTAAGTATGTGTTTTATCTTTGTGTGTAATCAAAGTATCTTTTATGTTGATCGAACCTATGTGTATTAGATAGTTTAGTAATAAATCATGTCTTAATCTACACGCGCGTTTCTTACATCTCTCCGAACTCACCACATTACTTACACGGACAAAGAAAAATGTATAGAATGCGTGAGGAACGCGATGAATGGATAAGGGTTTAATGATAACGTGATGATTGACAGGATCTATGGAATAAGTAATCCAAAGTAACATGGCACAAGAGCTGGGGTAACATAGCATTTGTCACTGAAGACGTAGCAATCGATACCTCATTTATCAACATCACAGAATCGAGCTACGATCATAATATATACTAGTTTGTTTGTTTGAACGCGCTAATATCAGGAACAGCTGGTTGGAATTGAAAATTATTTTTTTGTTGGATAGTCAATTTATCGAGAAAGGTATATAAAAGCTATATAAAATCACGCTACGACTAATAGGAACGGAGCATAAATGAAAAATGTTGCAAAAACGGGAAAAAAAATCTCTATTGAGAGCTTCCGTTGCGTGCGCTGCGTAATCGGTTAAAGTTACGCAACATTCATGTATGTAGGTAGGGTAGGTAGGGTAGGGTAGATAGGTAGCCAGTTGACGGGAGCGAAACCGCGTGGGACAGCTAGTTAAATATATAATTACTAGCGATCCGCCCCGGCTTCGCAAGGGTGCAATGTAGATACTAATGACTAGTCTATACTACAGGATATCTTTATAAAAAATATTTATAGCTGGGTTTTCATTCGACAGTACAAATATATTTTCTTTAGAGGTTACCCTCGATAGCGCGACATATAACTGGCCGTGTGAGAAACACTAAACGCTCAAATCTAGCCCTTCAACGTTGTATGTTTGACCCTGTGACTTATTAAAGGTCATTGCAAAAGATAACTTAACCGAAAATTGCAGGACGCATTTTCTTGAAATTTATTCCATAAACTAACAGAGTCGGTCACTCGAAAGTACGGCACGCCAGCTGCTCTGATCGCTTTTTAAATCTCTGATGTCTTCTAAGATATTCATCTTAATGATATACTGTGAAGCGCAATTTTGATTTACACGAAAGGCACAACGTATCTAATGTATTTTATTGGATAAGGAATAATTATTTATTTGTTTAATTTTTTTTTTGTAATGTTGAAAAGATAAAAATAGGTTACTGTTGGTTAGGAGATATCGTGAACATTTTTATCGATATTTTTAAATATACAATTCCGTAGTGCATTAATTTTATCTATCTCGTAAGATTTAGCCAGAGTTTGCAATGTAAGCGCACAAAATATGTTTGTTACGACATCACATTACAATTTTTTGAATTTTTCGGTTTTCTCTTCTATAAAATTTAAACTATAACTGTTAAAATTAAAATCCGTTGAATAGTTTGAAAGATCTAAGTGTACAAACAGCGGGAGCGACTTTTTTTTATATACCGGTAATAAGTTATTTCAACATCAATACCCAATGAAGATAATAATGTTAAGACTTCTTATATCACTCACTGTAATGTAATGTCATATTTCTGTAATTTTCTTTAATGGCAGCAATAACGGAATGAACGATATAACATACATTTAAGTATAAACCTTCGACAGCGTTTATATGAGTATTATTTTCCGATCCCTTTTTCTCACAATATAACGTTTAGATTTTTAGACATAATGGTGACTACCAACAGAATTATAGATCACGAAATCAGAATAAGTGATGAAACTGTTTTAAACAACCATATAGATAAAGAAGTGCAGCAAATTTTTTTACCTCTGAATATGATGCAAATGCTAATGCTTAATCCAAAATATCGCATCGATAACAATTTTATTAAGCCAAATAATTGTTTAAACAACTTAATATTAATAGGTGGTGCGGTAATGTTCTTGTTTATGTACGTCTATCGTATTTTGGAAATTATGCTCGATGATAATTTCAGACGTTACAACTCAGTTAATTTCTTGTTTTTCGCATCTATCTTCGATTTTAGCATTAGGTGTTTGGGATTTCTCATGAACTTGATTACGAACTTCATTAATTCTAAGAAAAGTGTCTTGTTTGTCTTGAACTTTCAAGAAGTGCACAGATTTCTTAATAACGAGGCTTGCTTCAAACGATATATTACGAGAAGTTGGATGAGCGTCGTTTCAATCTTTGGTTTTTATATTCTAGTGGTAATTTATGAGAGCGTTTTTTTTCTCAAGCCTCCCTTGAGTGTCATATTTTACCTATTGATTGCGATGACTCTTGATTCAAATCAAATATATGCATTGAGATTAATCAAGTTACTGACTGATAAGGTTGTGTTGTGCAATGATCAACTGTTGGAACGAAATAATGGTTGCAGTAAACAAGGGTTTGCGCGAAAATTGCAGGCATATATCCGTATATTAAAGTGCTATAAAATTATAACAAACACTTGTCAGCTACCGGTAAGTGTATAATATACGTTATCTACTCTCATATCGTAATATTCGACTTATATACTTCAAAACGACATACATATAACGACAATATAACATAACAACATACGTATATATTGACTACTTCATAAACACGATACCGAAATTTAAAAATATAAACTCATTATAACACTTTTTCTCTATCAAAATAATGCTGTAGTTTTTTTTTTTCTATTACGATACACGGCAAATCCAACAATTAATATAACCGAGGCGTTTCCATCAATTATTTTTTTGTAACATGCGGGCGCGCCATTTTTATAGTACCTATTATAAAAAGTTTTGATTTCAAATTTTTATTTGTCTGTGGCAACGCCCGCTTTAGCGCATACGTGGTTAATGCGGTAATGTGGCGCCATTCATACGTTTTGCTGTGCTGAATTTCTTAAAAATGTCTGTTAACAGTGAACTTGAAGAAAATTTTACCCCGCCCAATATTTTAGATGCGGCGACGGCAATTACTCATAATCGAGAACCAGAGACTTTTCGACTTCGAGACCATAATATGGCCTGGAAAATACAAAAAATGGACTAAAAATAGTGTCATTGTCTATGAATGGGCGCGCTGCGCATTGAAAATCAAAATTTTCCGTCATACCACATAGTTATTCCATTTCCACTTTTGTTTTATTTCAACTGTATGAATGAAGATAAAATAGTGTATGCAACGACATAAATATAATTAGGTACTAAAATCACTTTTGTGATACCATTATCACACTCGATTTCACCTAGAGTGATAAACTCACACTCGTATTTTAATAAACCCTTTTATATGACCGTTGCATAAACTACTATTATTAATATCTTAGGCTCTAGACAACTGACATTATGTCAACGAAAGCGTCGCGATAAAGATTGGTAAAATGTAAAAAAATGAGATTATCAAACGCTATAGAACTTTTAGGTTTAGAGCAGTGTTGGCCCAGTGGTATCAGCCGCGACTTACAAGTTGTAGGTTGTGATTCGAGCCCAGGCAGGCGCTTTACTTTGTGTAAATTATTTCATCACCACTGCTCTCAAAACGGTGAAGGAAAACATCGTGAGGTAACCGGCATGTCTTAGAACCAAAAATTCGAAGACAAGTGACATCCACCAACCCGTTCTGGGCCCGCGTGGTGGATTACGGCCCATTCCCTCTCACAGAGTGGAGGCCTGTGCCCAGCAGTGGGAACATTAATAGGCAGATGATGATGTGATGTGATAGAACTTTTACGAGATTAGTCGCTTACATTTTGGAAATTTGAACAACGCCATCACTGGCATGGAATGTGACTATTTTACAGACTTTTATAACATAAACAAAATATATCCTAGAAATATCCAATCCACATAACAAAAACCGGGCAGGAAGATGTCTCTATATCTTCTTTCTACTACGCTTATAGTATGTTATTGTCATTTTCAGAGTCTCTACAACACTACAGCGACCTTTTTTGAAGGTTTGAATAATACTCAAGTTGTGATAGAATTCTGCAAATATGAATTTTTTGAAAAAAAGGTTGTAAGTTTACCACTTTTTAACCAAAGAATAAAAATAAAGGAGATTCTCAAGTCGACACGTACATTTTTATTTAGAGAATATTTTCAGGACAATAAACAAAAAATATAGGCAAATCTTTTCTAGGCTACCGGAAATTAATTAACTTATAAGAAGAGGTCCATGACTGATATCGAGATGTGATATTTACCATCTCAACGTTGATTTGAGCGAGTACCTCTGTGCTGTTAGAGATTTTTGTTTAATTTACTGTATTTTTGCAATATTTCTATAAAACCTATTTTTGTATTCTTTGTAGCGGGAAAATCCTTTCATGACGATATTGGCCCTCTGCTGGTTATCAAAAAACATTGTCTTACAAATCTCAGTCTGTCTGCAGTTTGAGGCATTTTACAAAGCTGTCAAAGGAACACAAGATTCATGTGAACTTATATTGGCATCAAACTGTTCAGGTGAATAAAAACATTTGGAATGCCTGTTTTCATCTTTTTTTAAATGAACTGTATCTAAGAGTGGTCTGTCTGGTGGTATTGTATGTTGTTTGAAACATAATGCATACGCATATTTGTATATTTTGTCCCTGTTCGCATAAACATGAATGTGAGAAGTGGCTTCTGTTGAAGATCCGATAACTAAATATCATGTCTAAGGTTCGCCTTTGAACACTATTTTTACTCACTCATAAAGTTTTAGTAAGTAATAAATAAATAGAAGACAACTGCTGTGGCCTTCTTTTTCCATTTTTTTAGCGTGGATAAATTCACATGCATACTGCACTACCATGGGGAGATAGTGCAGTTATGTGGGACTCTAACCCACTATAACTCCACAGTATCCTCCTGTGCCGCTTATGGCGGGAACACGGACACGCGTGAGCACTCACCGCGAATCCGCCGCGGCTGTCCATCCGTACCCCAGGGACCAAAACAGCACATGGGCGCCAGACGACCCCGTGTATGCCACCCTTGGTCCCCCTGTGACGGGTCAAGTTCAATAATGGCCCCGCCACCTTTACCCTTTTGCGGCTGCAGGGGATAGGGAGAGCGGCTAACGCTATACTGACACTCCTCCTCCCCAGCGGCCCACCGCGTCCGTCATCAGACGGTGGCGACATCTTCTAGGCCGTGGAAGGTAGAGATAGCGGCGCACCGCAATACCGGCACTCCTCTCCCGCCGCGGCCTCCAACCCTTAGCTACGACATCGTATGGAATCTGGGACGCTCCATAAGACATCGCGGTCCGTCTCCGTTGCGATGTCGCCTGTTACCAAGTGGCACCGCAACCTTACTAGTTGGTCGCTACGTCGTCGGCTTAGCCGGCAAAACCCCTGACGAGCGGCCCCTCGTCGGGTTCCTCTTTGCTTTACCATGGGTGACCAAACCACGGTTACTGAGCCCCCCCGCCTCGACAATGCGGGAATCATAATTAACTATTATTTACTAGCTTTTATTTAACTTGCCTTGTCAAGTACATATGTGTGGGTCAAATCTTGCAACTGAATTTTAAAATAGAGCACTCTGCCGATTGATCTGAAATTGCATTTAGTTTGGAAGATACCGTAAAAACATATTTTTTTTAAAAGAGCTTTTCCAAAAAAAAAAGATTTTGAATTGGAAAATTTTATAACCATTACCATTTTCTTTGTTTACAGATGATCAAAAGAAATTATGTAAAAATATCCAGCGGATTCATCGTGCGTCATTCAGAAAGATGAGCGTCTTAGGCCTGTTTTACATAGATGTTTGTCATCCATTGCGCCTACTGGTACTTCTTAGTCACTACACAGTCATTCTGTTGCAGTTTGCTTTTTTGTAAAATCGTCTTGTATACTATTAAATTTATTAACATCACCTGCTAACGCCAATCCATTTTTAGACAGGCCTCTCCAGAGAAAAGGTTATGCGAGAATGTTAAACGCATGTATCGAGCAAGATTTGACAAGCTGATGTGTGACATATATTCTATATTGGTGTCACTTTAACATGCAAACTGATATCCATTCTCACTAACCATACTTTTGTGCTGTTTTTCTTTGTTCTGTTATTTTAATTATTATATTATATTTTAATCATGCCTGTTCACATGTAGAAGATATATTGTGTTGTGTTGTAAGCAGCCTTTAACATTTTTATAGCATCTTAATCATTTAAAAAGATTACGTAAGGATCGTAGTAGGTGGCATTCTGTTTTTCTATCCTGTTTTTCTTACTAGAAAAATGGAGAGAAGGAAAATATGGGAAAAAAGAGTGTATAGTAATATCTCCCTGGGTAATGTCACCACACGTCGTAGCTTAGAAATAGTTTGGGTTACTATTGTTCAAAAAGCGGTCTTTGTGCGGTTAAACTGTTGTACCGGTGTACATTCGTTTAACTACACAAAAGATCGAACTAACATCGCACTATCCATAGAAACTGTATTTTGCCGAGCTATAGGCACTAGTTAAGTGTGACGACCCCAACACTATTTGCTTTATCAGCAAATCCCCCTCCACCTTAAAGTAGCAAATAAGTAGAGTATAAGAATATTGTTAACTTAGCAATAATTAAATATAAATACATGTCTCCTGATTAGAATAGACATTACTATTTTAATTACTGTAACGCTGTTCGTCTAAATAAAGTTTATTTTTAAACTACTCAAGTGTCAATCACTTAATTGGCGCAGCCGGTAGTTGTATCAAGCACAAGTTCGATCTGGCATGGAATACTGTTCTCATATCTGGGATGGATCTGCCAAGTACAAGCTTGATGCACTAGAGTCGATCGAAAAACGGACCACGAGGCTCATTGGTAATGAGGCACTGGTTGAGTCAAAGCTCCAGAGCCTTGTACATCGTCGCCAAGTTGCCAGCTTGTCAGTTTTTTATCGGTTGCATTTCGGGGAATGTGCGACGGTATTGCAGGACTACAAGACTACAAGACGTACGGCGATGCGCCATAGGTACATGGTGGACATCCCAGCAATACGCAATAACCGTTTTGGAAATACTTTTACTCGTATTATGCGAACAGCTGAGGTGTGGCATTCCCTGCCGGAGTCTGTGTTTCCTGATCGCTACAAACTCGTTGGTTTAAAGTCAAGAGTAAATAGGTTTATTCTAGGCAAGCGTGTTACACCATCGAACACATCATCGCTTACCATCAGGTGAGATAGTGGTCAAGCGCAAGCCTATTAATAATAATATAAAAAAAACTAATATTACAAACGTGTTTGTGTTAAGAAAATTATGTAAATACGTTTGTATTCTACCGACAATTTATTTGTCTCATTATGATAATGACATTACATTTAAGAATTGCTCAATAATCGAATGACATAATAACATCCCTGACACAATGCCCCAAACCCGGAACATGTTACTTAACAACAGACTGGAAAAAGATGTAGAAAGAATAGCATTTTCTTTAAATTTTCCTCTCAATCTTTTTTTAACTTCGAAATATTATTTACGAAAGAGTCATATTCAACCAAGTGGAAAAATAAAATAAATAAATATATAAAATATCGTGTTTTTGCGTTTTGTTTATTGATTTTCACAATTTCTTTGTATTTATATAGGGTTTTCACCGTGAAAGAATCAAAAGTGAATAGGACGCAATATAAGTATGACCTCTATTCACCTTCTTTTATTATCAATTGCATTTCTTGTTCAATGGGATTCACGATGATTTTCGTTCTAGACGTCACGCACAAGGACAATATCGTGTTACTTATTTTGAAGATACAAACCATTCATAGAAGTATCGATTTCAGTAAAAGTATCCGGTCTTACATTATTTGGAATTGGATTTCAACCTCAACCATTATCTGTATTCATATTATTTTGATTTTTACTAACTATGACTCTACTTGTCCTTCTGATATGGATTTTGTTCTTTATGAAATTTGTGACCTACTGTGTATTGGATTTGATAACAATATTGTGATATCCATTCGATTTATAATACTGTTACGTAAATATCTTGAGAAGTGGATTGAAGATGTGCTTCTGATGAATTATGATCATGACAATGACGATCAATGTCGTCAACTGCTTGGAACATACAAGAATATTCTGGCAGCTTATAGCTTTTCAGTTATTGGTAAGTTTGAAGCATTTTTACGTAAAAGTCAATACTGCAGCTTAAGGCGCCTCCACGAGCAAAATGGCGCGCTAGTCGTTTTTGTGCAGTTTTTAAGAGCTATCTACTCTTTATTTAAAAATAAATATCAATTAATAAAAATACATTAAATTTCTACATAATGTTGATTCTAAAATGGTAGTACACTTTTTTTTAAAGAGTTGTAAGTATCACTAATCTCCTTCAAAAAAAAAAACATATAATAGAGAAATAATTATTGATAACATGCTCGTAAAGTATTCATTAATTATTTTTTGTACTAACACTAATGGATAGACAATTTAATAGCAAACATTTTGTAAGTTTAATTTTTTTCAAAAGACCAATATTCAATTTTATAAAGATTTTATCATTTCTTTTTCGTACCGTCAAGATGAGTGAATCAAATGAAGAAATTCGATACATTTTAAAATTCAACTACAAAAAAGGTAAAAATGCAAAGCAAGCCGCGAAAAAAATTTGCGATGTTTATGGACCTAGTGCAGTGTCTGTGAGAGTAGCACAAATTTGGTTTAAGCGTTTTCAATCCGGAAATTTTGATGTCAAAGATGCACGTCGCTCTGGTCGCCCTATTACGGATAAAATGGATTGGATTGGATTGAATGGATGCATTTTTGAAAAAGTGGAGCAAGATCGGCATATCAGTAGTTACGACGTAGCTGAAGAACTGGCAATTGACCACGAAACAGTTTTGGCGCATTTGAAAAAAAACTGGGTACACAAAAAAGCTCGATATTTGGGTACCTCACGAGCTCACTGAAAGAAACCTAATGAACCGTGTACTCATTTGTGATTATTTATTACGACGTAATGAAAACGAACCATTTTTGAAGAAGCTGATAACTGGTGATGAAAAGTAGATCACGTACGACAAGAACGTGCGAAAAAGGTCGTGGTCAAAGGCCGGTCAGGCTTCACAAACTGTGGCGAAACCCGGGTTAACTCGCAACAAGGTGATGCTGTGTTTGTGGTGGGATTGGAAGGGCATTATTCATTATGAGCTGTTGCCACCAGGCAGAACCATCGATTCTGACCTCTACTGTAAACAACTGATGAGATTAAAGCAAGAAGTTGAGAAAAAGCGGCCGGAATTAATCAACAGAAGGGGTGTGGTTTTTCATTATGATAACGCTAGACCACACACATCTTTAGCCACTCAGCAAAAATTAAGAGAGTTTGGCTGGGAGGTGTTAATGCATCCGCCGTATAGTCCTGACCTTGCACCTTCAGATTGCCACCTGTTTCGGTCTCTTCAGAATTTTTTAGGCAGTGTCAGGTTAAGATGAGAAAGATGTATGAATGTGAGTGAAGCAAAAGAAGTATGTAAGGATCGTAGCAGGTGGCGTTCTGTAGTTTCTGCCTACCCCCATGGGAAAAAGGCGTGAGTTTATGTATGTATGTATGTATGCATGTCAGGTTAACAGAGGAGCACGAGAGGACTGCCAAAACCACTTGTCGCGGTATTTTGCTCAGAAGTCCCAAAATTTCTATAGCAATGGGATCATGTCCCTACCTACAAGATGGCAAGAATTAACGAACAAAATGGTACCTACATACTTTAGTTAAATGTAAACTGTATTAAAAAATGTTTTGAATTTTCTTAAAAAATGCGAAGAAACTTTTTCCTCAACGAAAACAGTAAATAAAAAGTACTTTTACTCACTGTTTTGGTGTTTGAATTTAGAACATAGATAAAATTTATAGATTTCTGTTAATACTTTATTTACTTTGCTGGGAAATATATTTTTTCCGCGCCACACAAGTATGTAGACAGTTTTCTTCTAGATCCAACTATTGTGGTGTTATCAAAAAAGGAAAAATCACTTAACGCATTATCTACACTAATATTATAAAGAGGAAAGATTTTTTCGTTTCTATGTGTATGTGTAAACTACTGGACCGATTTGTTAAATTCTTTCACCAATAGAAAGCTACATTATTCCTTAGTGACATAGGCTATTTTTAATCCCGAAGATGGGTCCTGTGGGATGGTCCACGCCGCGGGCAACAGCTAGTTATGTATAATTTTACGGTAAAAATATACCATAAAATTTATGAAAGAATACAAAAAGATAAAATACTTGATTATTAAAACAAACTTTTTAACAAAAAATCAAACCGACTTTCAAAACAAAACACTTTTTTTTTTTCGTCTTTTGTACCCATTGTTTTCCGTTATTCGACACCAACTTCGAAAAAGAATAGTATATTATGCAAATAGTGAATAAAGGACGGTTTTAAAGCGAGGGCCATAGATAAATCACGAACAAGTCTTCATCTCGCTCAAGGCGGATAACAAAGAAGAAATAATGTTTATTGTACGATTTATGTATTGGATGTTTACAGTCTTTATTTCGTCCACTTTGTTTTCTGTCTGTGCTTGTTATCTACTTGCTTGTTACCCATTCGATTCGTATATATACGCTAAGCACGCACATAAACACATTACAGTTTTTTGTTCGGTGTACCGGCACTCAATTTAAGAATTTAATGTATTTTGTTTTTTTTGAAGAGTGCTGTCAGTGTCACCTGTCACTGTCATAGTTCTTTTTATTTTCTTTTTAAATCTTGCGTTTGCGTTCGGTTGCACGCATAAGTAATTGTGTATTAATTTGTTTGTGAACAGTCTGCCGGAAGGTTATGCAACTAATATGTGAATTTTACCTTCACATTCCTATTATCTATATATTTTTATTTTATCTATTATATATCTATTTATTTACGCTTTATAATGACTATGACTGACGACGACTCGTTTCATTCTTGCCGTAGTTCCTCTACATCTTTTTCTTCTTTAGACGATTCTCTCTCAGTTAACAGTGTCTTAAGTGGTGAGTGCCAGCGTTTTAACAAGTGTTTTAATGTATGTCATGTGAACGCTCAGAGTATACCTCAACACCACTCTGAGATGCTGGATTTATTTTGTGATGTGGCGTTACACGCTGTCCTGGTGTCGGAAAGTTGGCTCAAGCCCGAACTTCCCTCTATACACTATAGCTTACCCGGTTTTATCTTAATTCGCAATGATCGCACGGGAAAAAGGGGCGGTGGTGTTGCCATATACTTGCGCAGTGACATCCCCTTTAAAATTCTTTCATCTTCTCCGACAACCTATAGCGGTAATCCCGAATTCTTAGTCCTTGAAATTGATGTCAAAGGGGTTAAGGCCGTTCTTGGAGTAGTTTACTGCCCACCTGCTATTGATTATTTCTCTATTCTCGAATCTCTCTTTGAATCTGTTTCCTCGGAGTACAAACATCTCATAGTCATGGGCGATTTCAACACCGACCTCTCGAAGGATAACTCAAGATCGCGTAGATTGAGAGCAATCCTGGAATCGTCGAGTCTGTCACTTCTCACGCTCAATCCGACTCATCTTAATCCTGACTCAAGCGATACCTAGCTTGATCTCATGCTTGCATCTTCCGTGAATCTGGTTGCTAACCATGGCCAGATTGCGGCCCCTGGGCTATCTAGACACGATTTGATTTACCTGTCGTACAAAATTAAGCCACCTAAACAGCGGCCTGCCATTATGTTTCTCCGGAATTTTGCGAGGTTGAACAGGAACAAACTCAATAGTGATTCCAAAGCTATTGATTGGGTCGATGTTGCTCAGGCATCAACTGTGGATGAAAAAGTGGATATGTTCAACAGGTCCGTGCTCCAGCTTTTCGATGCGCATGCGCCACTCAGGGCTGTCCGTGTTAAGCGCCCTCCGGCTCCATGGATTAGTCCTGGAGTTCGTTTGGCGATGAGACGGCGGGACAGGGCTTTTCGGAGATATAGAAGGGATCGCAGTGAGGAGAACTGGAGCCGGTACAAGTTGGCTAGAAACCGCTGTAATCAGATGGTAAGAGCTTCTAAACGCCGATACATTTGTGAAAATGTCCTTAATTCTTCACCGGCTGATATATGGAAGTTTCTCAAATCAATTGGAATCACGCAATCATCCTCTCATACTGTATCATCTCATATGTCTCTGAATGATTTGAATAATCACTTTTCATCGTCTACTATGCTCACGGCTGCTGTTAAGTATAATACTATACGTGACATTACTTCCATGCCAATTCTACCTCCCGAATCTTTTTCTTTTTCCCCGGTGACCGACGCTGAGATCCTCAAAACGTTCAATGCAATTAAGTCCAAGGCTGTCGGCTGTGATGGAGTGACCAGATCCATGTTATCCCTCATTTTTAAAAGTATCCTTCCTATTATCACACACATCATCAACTTCTCTCTGCAGGCTGGTGAGTTTCCTACAACCTGGCGTAAGGCATTCATTATCCCTCTTCCAAAAATTTCCAACCCCACCTTACCTAATCACTACAGACCAATCTCCATTCTCCCTTTCCTATCAAAGATCTTGGAAGCAGTTGCTCTGAACCAAATATCCTCCTTCGTGTCCCGCAATAACCTATTGTCTACTTTCCAATCTGGTTTTCGGCCCGGCCATAGTACAGCCACAGCCTTGCTTAAAGTTACTGAAGACGTCAGGACCGGCTTGGAGGGTTCGAGGTTGACGGTGTTGGTTTTAATAGATTTCTCCAATGCATTTGATACCGTCGATCACGACATTCTCCTGGCCATCCTGTCTCAAATTGGGGTTTCTTCGTTGACACGGGATTGGTTTTCATCATATCTTCGTGGTCGCCAGCAGGCGGTACGTGCTGATCAGAAATTCTCCGATTGGTGCGCTCTGGAAACGGGCGTTCCACAAGGCGGTATACTCTCTCCACTCTTATTTTCTTTATTTATTAACTCTATTACTACTATCCTCAAATGCTCCTACCATCTGTATGCTGATGATCTGCAGCTCTACGCGCAATCTGACATTCTCAATCTGGATAGATGCATCTCACTGTTGAATGCTGACCTTCAAGCAATCGCTGACTGGTCTAACAGATTTGGGGTTACTGTCAATGTCAGTAAATGTCAGGCTATCCTTATTGGTAGTTCGTATTTTCTACGAACCTTGGACACTGGCCTTCTGAAGCCGCTTATTTTCGGTAATACCGTTATCCCTCTCTCGCCTCACGTTAAAGACTTAGGCCTATTCATTGATGACAAGTTAAGCTGGAATAACCAGGTCGCTCAGATTAGCCAGAGAGTCACATTCTCACTGCGGTCTCTCTATATCTATAGAGAGACCGCAGTGAGAATGTGACTCTCTGAAACATTTTCTTCCGTCTAGCACTAAAACTACCTTGGTTCAAGCTCTTGTTTTGACTATAATCGACTATGCTGATGTTTGTTACTCTGATCTATCCCAAGAACTTCTTAACAAAATGGATCGACTTCTTAACAACTGTATTCGCTTTATTTTCGGGCTTCGAAAATATGATCACATTTCTTCCTTCCGTTCTCAGCTTAAATGGCTGCCTATCCGTCAGAGGAGATCCCTAAGATCCCTCTGCATGCTCTTCAACATCATGAACGATCCTTGTACTCCTGATTGTTTAAAACAATATTTTAAAGTGTTGGGCAGTTCTCACGATCTTAACCTTCGAGCTTCGAAAAACTTACTTCTCCATATTCCTTCTCACCGCACTGGGTTTCTATCTAATTCTTACACTGTCTCTACTATAAAACTCTGGAACGTCCTTCCCCTTGACATAAAAAAGGCTGAGAGTAAATTTTCATTCAAGCGTAGGTTACGGAACTATTACTTATCCTCTCTTACATAGCTCGGTCTTCGTCATAGTTATTATATTTAAATTTCTGTTTCATTTAGAATAGGATATTTATTATAATATTTATTAGTCTATTGTTTTAAAAATTATGTATGTATTTTATTAGTTAGATAGTTTATTAATACCCGCCTTAATTATTGTTCATACACATATTTTTTGTACCCCTACCACTGTTGTGTTCTTTTTTAACCCAAAGGTTGACTGGTAGAGAATGCCTTGCTGCATTAAGTCCGCCTATGTATCACCATAGTACATGAAGTTTAAATAAAGAAATAAATAAACAAGTAAAGGATTCTATCAACTGAATCACGACCGTAAAGATTCATGATGATTGAATCACGAGCATAGCGAGTGATTCAAGTATTAGAAACCTGAGCGACGCGAGTGATTCATGGCCCTCGATATAAATCTGTTTTATTCAAGAGTTGCATACTATATTTTATACCATGACTACGAGAAAAAGAAAGATTTAAGCGAAAAGCATAAAATAATAAATAAATGTTTTATTACCTACAAAATTTACAAAAAAATTTAAAACTCAGGGTTTTCAGGGCCAGTGACCACCTCCGTTACGTTACATAATTAAAATTAATTAAACATCAATGCAATTAATATTAGAATTAGGTACAATCCAAATAAGTATTTACTTAACATCCCAGACTAAAATCAAAATTAAAATCATTTATAGCCAAAGTACATCTCATGACGATTTCAATAAGCCCAAAGACGACTAGGAGGCATTGTTTTATTTCGGAGTTCCAGTGGCCATTGTGGCCTTCTTCATCAGTTCCACTTCACCAAATGTTACTTTCTGAGTGCAAATGATTGCATTATTGATGAAAATACCAAAATCGCTATATGTATGCCTATAATATTTGAGGAGTTTCCTCGATTTCTCTAGGATTCTATCATCAGATCCTGGTTTCCTTATCATGGTACCTCTTTTGGGATATCTACTTTCCAACGAAAATTGGTTGTCTGTAAAGTCGGTTTACGGACGATAGTTTAACGTGACAACGTCACATACATAACGATACAATTAACGTCATTGTAACGTTACGATTATAACGTTACAATGAGCGTAACGTTACATTGAGCGTAACGTTACATTGAGCGTAACGTAACATTGAGCGTAACGTTACATTGAGTCATCCTTTTTCGTGCGTGCAGCCGGCGTTCATCGATCTATTAGACGTTGTCACGTCAAATAATTGGCTGTCTGTAAAGTCGGTTTACGGACGATAGATTAACGTGACAACATCATAACAAAACATTGATGAAATGATTGCATGCTTAACGATACAATTAACGTCATTGTAACGTTACGATTATAACGTTACAATGAGCGTAACGTTACATTGAATCATAATTTTTCGTGCGTGTAGCCGGCGTTCATCGATTTATTAGACGTTGTCACGTCAAAAAAGAATCATCAAAATCGGTTCATAAACGACGATGTTATCCGCGAACGCACATAAAAATATAAATATATATACGGTCGAATTGAGAAACCTCCTCCTTTTTGGGAAGTTGGTTAAAAATACAGATAAATTGCAGAAACTACCCTATGGTTGACAGAAAACATCTATTTAGTCCGTCAGTTAATAACTTAAAAATATTGGACTAGTATTTTTCTTTTGTCGCGTAAAAAAAAAATTACGACGATACAGTGTGTTGAAATATTGTGTGACATCACGGTATGCTACACTTTATACTGTGAAAGTGACGTCACAAGCTCCCACTCCTGGACTTTGATGCTTTTTATCTTTTTTATTTATTTATTTGATAAAGCAAAAAATACGGGTCCAATATTATTTCATAATCGCACTCACGGGCTACATACAATTAGCATTTTCCTATTTTTCTATCCAAGAAACTACCCTATTGATATTGAATTTGTAATTTTAAATGTTCAGTAAGAAAAAAACTTAGGAATGAAATTTTGGCAAGATTTGAAAGTATAACGCTGAACACACGTACATTCTCAACTCGGTTGCAACTGGTTTGAATCTGGTTTATGCATCCAGGTGTAAACCAATCCTTAACGACATAAAACTAAGTTTTAATATGTGAAATTTTGATAGGTTAATTGGAATAAAATAAATATAAATTAAAAAAATATATGTCAGCCAATCGTCGGCGGTCCGCCCCAAGTAAAAAAAAAAACTTTCAGTAGTACAAAAAACAATAGAAAATCTTCACCCCTAGTAGTGTATAAAAAGCGACATCTATGGGCAGGAGGATATACTACGACTTTTACGTGCGCCGCGTGCGTGCCATCTATGTGACCACAATGAAGTTAGTTTTCTGTAGTTATTGACATCGATTCCACAAGCGTGCAAGTTACCCATTTAACAAAAATTGTTCATATTATTGATACAAAATTGTCATGCGCTAACCAACATCAGCATATTTAGGCAGCACTGTATGGCTATAGAGGGGTGTTGCGGGTTGAGGCGAGGTATGTATAATAAAAATAAAAAATCTGGTGCTAAAAAGGCGCTCTTTCAATATAAAGGAGATTCACATAAATACGTAGTTTTATTTATTATGTCCTTTATTTAATTTCTTTCTTATTTGTTACATTTAAAAAAAAAAATATAACACAAAAAAAAAGAAAAACATTTAAAATATAAAAAATAGTAGTCCAGCGGTATCGGGAACAAAAAAAAACAGAACAGTATTATTCACTATTCTTAAGGTTTCATTATAAAGAAGTAAATTAAAAAGTTTGATTTCTAATGGCAAAAAATTAAAATATTAATTGATTATAGTTTAGGTTACATTAGGTTTTAGGCGACATTTATTTCTCGAGCAATACTCTTTGTTTTTCTCAGTTCCAAAACGACGATTATTTTCACTGTTAAAAAGTTACTCAATCTATACATCATGCACGCTTCTGTTTACAGTTCGACCAACTTAAGAGATGAGTTTAGGAGTGGCGCTGTTCGTCACCATTACACCAAAAATAAACAAAAACCGATCTTATGTCCCATTCAAAATGTAAGTTCCAAAACGTCCGTTTCACAGATAAGTTGGTAGGAGTGTACATTAACTGTTGACTGGGATTGGTGGAGAAAATGAAACACTTTGATTACTTGGCTTACTATATCTTGAAGATTATATATTGTTGAGAGCTCTGTTGCCGAGTGCCAAATGTGCCTATCCAGAGCCACACGGACTGTTTCATAGGAGCCATCGGCTTCTGTTCTTATACAATGGAATATTCCTTTTCTCTGGGAACTTTCTACACTATTCATAATCTACAGAACGGTACGCAATTACTTTTGGGTCCAGGAAATGCCTGCTATTCAAACATAACCATTAGCAGGGTACGGTTTTACAATACTCGCTATAATATCGACTGTTCCCACAACTATAAAACTAAACTTATTTTTACAATATTGTATACAATAGATATATTACGGTCAAATCATAAAACTGTCCGGCCCATTAAGGTTTCCATTCACACGGAGAGTGGAGCGATACACCCAGAATCGTATATTCCAAAGTAAGTAGGTTTATCGGGCTTGGGAGCGACCCGACCAAGGTGTGACTGATACGCGCCTGCCGGATGATGACGCTATGTGTTCATTCTGGCGCAGCATCTGGTCGGTGCCTATAAGTCACACCGAAGGTGAATGGACTCGGGAGGTCAAACGGGCGTGCGATCCAATACAAGAAATGGGGGCTATCACGATCAGCTCCCAAGATGTAGCCCGTGCAGTCCGTCCGTTGCCAAACTGGAAATCGCCAGGGCCGGAAGGGCTGCATAACTTCTGGATCAAGTGACTACAAAGGTCGCACGCTCGTTTGGCATCTTAGTACCAGGCAGCCTTGGAATCTGGTTCGCTACCCAAGTTCCTGACAACAGGAATAACCCACCTGCTCCACAAGTCTGGTAGCACCGCGGAACCCAACAATTATAGACCTATTACATGTTTACCAACGGTCTATAAGGTTCTTACATCCATTTTGAGAGTTAAAATTAATAAACACGTTAACAATAACTCCATCATGTCGGTCATTCAGAATGGATAGTAGTAGGAACCGCGGTACTAAGGAGCTGCTCCTTATATATATGGCCATAAGCCAACAGGTTCGGCGTTCCGAAAGGATCTTTCGACATATTGGATAGATTATAAGAAGGGCTATGACTCGGTGCCTCATACATGGCTCATGAGGGAGCGAGAATTGTATAAAATAGATACAACTCTACGCACCTGCCTGATGTCTTGTATGGGGCAATGGAGCACAGTGCTTCGCTATCCAGGAGGTCGAAATATCCAGAGAAATAGTGAACCTGTAAGGATCTAGCGAGGTATATTCCAGGGTGATAGTTTGAGTCCACTTTGCCTAGCCCAGAATCCTCTAAGCGTGCTGCTGGAGAATTCAGGACTAGGCTATCGGTTGAAGAAAGGTGGTCAGCGTATATCTCACCTCCTTTACATGGATGACCTGGAGCTTTATCCGGGCCCTACATGGGTCCGATATAGACCAATCAGCGTCCGTAGCCTGGCTGCGTTTCAGTGACCTCTTTGGGGAAACCGAAGGTTTTGTCTGTGCAATTATGGACGAAGTTATCATGACGAATAACTACCGTAGATTTATTGTGAAGGATGGCATGGTTGACGTCTGTCGCGCATGTCACCACCCGGGTGAATCGATCCGCCATATTATCTCTGGTTGTTCTCATCTAGCTAACGAAGAGTAATTGCATAGGCACAACCTTGTAGCCAGGATTATCCATCAGCAACTTGCTCTGAAAAACCCTCTTGTGGCATCAGAGGTGCCGTACTACAGGTATGTGCCCGACCCAGTTCTCGAGAATGGCACTATCACATTATACTGGGATCGGTCCATCATCACTGACAGGACTATTAGCGCTAATAAGCCTGATATAGTGGTGGTGGACCGAATCGAGAGGCGTGCAATGCTTATTGATATAACTGTCCCACATGACGGGAACCTCGTGAAAGCCGAGAAAGATAAGCAAATCAAGTATATTGACTTGGCTCGCGAGTTTGTCGACATGTGGGATGTGGACACAGCGATCATTGTACCGATAGTCGTGTCAGCTAATGGCTTAATAGCCACGAGCCTCGACCAACACCTTAGGAGACTCTCGTTAGGTGGCTGGATCATGGACCTGATCCAGAAAGCAGTATTTTTAGGCACGGCCCGTATTGTTAGGAGGTTCCTCTCTCTGGAGCCCTGACCGCCGGTAGCTTGGACCCTCTTCCCGATACCGGTGGGCCTCTATTTTTATATTTTTGTTTTTTATAATTTATTTTATAAAATATTTAAAAATGTAATTAACAATGTAATGAATAAAGGACATAATAATAGTTTATTTGCATAACAAGTTTTACATTTTATATTAAACACATGGTAGTTACATAACATCAGGCAAATTGCACAATAGTGTGGCGACACCGGCACCCTTACTAGGTTGACAAGACAACTTGTGTTAAAGATGCTGCAGTAATATATACATAATTATTATAACAAACAAAGAAATGTATCTTGCACTGGCTCAAACTATAATATTAAAATAGCCATGTAAATTCTAAACAATTAAAACCTCAAAGCTACTTAAATCTAACTTATTGATCTACGTTATTCTGCACATCATGTTATTGTAATTATTATAAGTCGTTAGTTGAACAACACAAGCAGGCGAGTAATTATGCTTATAGAGAAAATAAAACTGCTATGATGCTATGTCATGTTTTACTTAACAAAATTATTTGCTTACACTTAATATTCTTCATAATCGATTTTCTGTAATATTATACAAACGTCATGGCCGATATGAATAATGTGATGGATGATTTATAAACATATCGATGAATTTCATGACTATATTACAAGTGTCAGAATGGCGCAGCGGTATTGCTTCGTATCTTGCTTCGGCCTAACAATTTTATAAAAATTTAAGATTCTGTTGTGAATTTTTAGAAATCTGTAAAAAAAAGTGTAATGTTTGTTTACCTACCACATTTGAAAGTTTAAAAATATCAATAGGTAGGATGCGATGGATATTACCTAGAAGTCACTTGCATGAGCGCCGTCAGCTTTTTTATTTCTAGTTAGAATATCTTAGCAGTTTCGTTGATATCACAGAGATGGCGCGCACGCGGCGCACGTAAATATCTTAGTATATCCTCCTGTCCATAGATGTCACTTTTGATACATTTCTAGGCGTGAGAATTTTCTGTTGCTTACTGTACCTCACCAATACTGGATACGGGTTGAAACAGCACCGCAGTTCTCGTAGCAAAACTCATTAAAATTCCCAGATGTCGCTTATTAAATTATATTTTTCGTTAAACTCATCTAGGTCTGAATAGTATTAGTGTGAGATACTTTGTTTATTCAAAAAAAAATGTAAAGCTAAAGACGCGACATTTTCAAGACTGCATGCCTTAAATTAACATTTGTTAAAAATAATAATAATAATCCTACGGTTTAACAACACTCTTTCAATTGTATAAGTGAAATATTCAGTATCCCTTGTTACGATAATAATTTTTATGGCTTGTCACAGAACCGGAAAGGTTGTAATTCGGACACTAAATTGAACGTTCACTCGTACCATTGACCCAGCAGACACATACCGAAACTTTGCCAATTCAGTCAATCCCTTCCCACATGCATTAATGCGGCAATTTAATTCCTTTCACAATATCTTCGTCTTGCTCCTAAGCTGCTAGATAATAAAGTCGATTTATCAGACGAAATAAACGAAACGCTAACGTTATCTTGTCGCATCATAGATAAACCGGAGCTATGCGGAGATTAATTAATAGGACTCGACTTTAGAGTATTAACCTGTAACATAAGGAGTCTACAGGTAAAACTTTTCTTTAGATTTCGGAATGTTGGCTGAACGATAACTCCATAGCTAATCAGTTACCGGGGTATAACTGCTTCCATACACTTAAAGTCATCATTAAAAGTGGCGCGATAGGTATTTACGTGAGGGACACTTGGATGGTTTCTGTTGTTGAGCCGCAGTTCGACGATGCCAACTGTTTTGTATACAAAATTAACAGTAATGTTGTACTTATTGGGATCTATCGCTCTCCTTAATTTAATAATATTGACAGATTTCAGAACTCACTGGACAACCCCTAATGCTTCTCATATCGCCTATCAGTGTATTTTATCGGAGCACGGATTGCTTCCAACGATCACTGATTTATCCAGAGGTAATGCTTGCTTAGACCATGTTTTTATTAAAGCTAAAGGCTCATGCTCAATACAAGGAATAATATGCAAGTCGTCGATTACAGTCGATGTTTAAACTTGAAACCAATACGAGCTGCAAGCCTTATTTTCTAAAACACAAAATTTTGACATTGCCATGCCTATATATTTTAGAAAATAAATGAGGATTGGTTCTTAAAACCAATCCCCATTTATTTACTCGCATGGCAGATCGATTTCCTCGTAACAGACGGGACAATACTCAAATTTATCAACATCCGCACAAAACGGCACTTATGCGTAACAGTGTATTTTACATGGCGCCAGAAATTTACAATAAATTTCCAAAAAGCTGGAAGCAGTTATATTATTTAGCATTAAAAAAGAAAGTTAAGAATTTCCTAGCAGATAAAGCTTATTATAACGTAAATGAGATTTTAAATGAAAATAAATTATCTATTTGCTGTTATTATTTTATTAATCTTGACATTTTTAATAATTTACTGCTACAATTGATTGTTCTGATTTGATTTATTATTTTATTATGTTGACATTTTAATTTTTATTTTCTATTTTTTTTATATACCTAATTTTTGTGTTCAAAATAGAATAAATACCGTAATTTTATTTAATATTTTGACATGTTTAATAAACTTACTGACATTCTAGATTGATAATTTAACATTTGCACATTTTTTTAAATCATTGATTGACATGACATTTTGGAATTATTATTTTGATTTGAATTTTATTATTATGTTTTGCATTTTATTATTTTGATTTGAATTGCATTATTTTGATTTATATTCTATTATTAATATTTGCATGCCATTAATAACTAAGGCAAACATGAGGCTCTGTATTTAACTTTTTTTTACATCTCTTACATGTTGACAATTTGTTGTGTGTACTGTACTCATGTTTGAGCAAATAAAGAATGATTATGATTAAGTAAAATCTTTTATCTACTCTCATATCGTAATATTCGAATTATAAACTTCAAAACGAGTTTATATTGACATACTTTATAGACACAATACCGAAATTTAAAAATAGAATCTCATTATAACACTATTTCTCTAACAAAATAATGCTATAATAGTAGATTATTGCATCGAGCACAAAGTAATTTATTATTGCACCGAGTGCCTGATTTAGAGCCCGAGCGTTAGCGAGGGCTCTAATCTAACAGGCACGAGGGCTATATAAATTACTTAAAGCGAGGTGCATAATCTGCTTTTCTTTCAACTATTACCTATAGGAATAGTAGATAAAAGAAACTCATATCAAACAGTTAAAATAGAAGTTTAATTATTGAAATTAAAAGTTATATTTGAGCATTTATTAAACGTAAGGTTAAGAGTTTTATTGGGCAAATTTATATTTGTTTGTTTAACTTGGGACTGAATAATATTATCAGACGAGGTAGATGGGCCTGGCTGATTTGTTACAATGAAGTCGTTATCACGGGAAGTAGATGGGCGCGGCGATGTCGAAAATCACTTTTTTAAATTTCTTTCATTTTTAAATCAGAGTTAGCAGCAATCATTTTTTAAATTTGGAACAAGTAGGATAGAAACGAATAATACGTACGTAAAAAAAAAAGTATTGATATCGGCTGGCTGAATAGAGCTAATCCAATGAGGTTAGCTCTGGCGGGTAATTAAGGCTTGTTTTTCTCGGCAAAGTGTCCGTTCTGTTACTGTCTGTTACCGCGAAACAAGCGGCGCGCTCGTGTGTGCGTAAAGTCGACAAAAGTGTCAAGTGAATTTCATTTGGACCGTATATTCGTATCTATACTATATTTGAAATAAAATTTAAAAAAATACAGTTCCTTTTTTAGTCCGTTCAACCGATTTTGAGTTATACCTTAGGATGTAACTTGAGCATTTCAACGGGTCCTTTCCCTGAATCTTGGCAGACGGCTGTTGTTACGCCGATTCATGAAAAAGGTGCCAAAGACTGCCCGGACAACTATTGACCTATCCGTATGTTATGTGTCACGTCAAAAATCTTGGAAAAATCGTCAACAACCGCTTCATCGGTTTTCTGGAAAAATACATCCTACTTTATTTTTATTTTTTATTTGTAATGGGTTTGCTCTTGACTCTAGTCTAGGTCATAGTTGACAGAGACAGAGTCGACGATGGAGTGAGCTTACCCAGAAGAAGCCTGTTCACTCTAACTTTAAAGAGATTCGGGTTGAATGCGTTCGGAAACACTGACGCAGGTTGTGAGTTCCATTCATTCGCTGTGCGCATTATAAAGGATGTTTGGAAACGCTTGGTTCGAATTGATGGAATAGCAACAAGGTAAGGATGACAACTTGCAGTGCGTCTAGATGTCCAATGGTGGAAGGGGGCTGGTGGGATGAGGTCGTGGAGTTCTTGAGCACACTCACCGAAGTACAGTCTGTAGAAGACCGACAAGCAAGCAACTTTGCGGCGATGAGCCAAGCTGTGAAGCTTGGCGTCCACCAGTTCAACGTCGCCAATGAGCCTCTTGGCTCTGCGTTCCACTGAGTCAAGCGCGGCAAGCAGATACTTAGCTGAGCCATCCCAAAGGTGGCTGCAATACTCCATGCAGGATCGGACTTGCGCTTTGTATATGGTTAAAAGCTGTGCAGGCGTAAAGTATCGCTTCACTCTATTTAGGATGCCCAGTTTTTTGGCCGCAATTTGAGCTTTGTACTCAATGAAGGCGCCGAAGTTGAGACTGGATGTCAACTCCATGCCTAGGAGCTCGAGCCGATCAGTCACAGGAACAGATGCACCCCAAGAAATAAGGTTAAACAACGGCTGCACTTCCTCCCACTTAAAGTGCACCTCATTAGCATCAGGGGGTTGCACTCCAACCTTGATCCGGTCCACCACCACCTAGAGACCGAGAAGCCGCACCTGTTTTCCCTAACGGAGGCGAAGATAACAATCCCGTCGGACGTGGCGTACCTCAACTACCCGGGTTACTCTCTTGAACACAAGTTCAAGAAGCAAGCTGGGGTCTGTGTGTACGTCCGCGATGACATCTGTTGTCGTCGTCTCCGTTGCTTTGAGAAATCTTTTTTTTTTTTTCTTTATTTGTAATGGGTTTGCTCTTGTCTCTAATCTAGGTCGTAGGTGACAGAGACAGAGTCTAGGGTTTTTCTGCCATATGGCTACTTGTGGACACAGGCGTGGAGAAATCTATCTACGTCGGCGTATACCGATCACTTAGCGGTGACCAGGAGTCAACAGCGCTTTTTAATAGCCTTGTAGAGTCGACTGATGTAGCCCAGCAACGATACCCAACAGCGAAGCTTGTTTTTCTGGAGGACTTCAACGCCCATCATAAGAAGTGGCTGTTCCCGTACCAGAAAACCGACCATGCTGGGTTGGAGGCGCGCAAGTTTGCTTTAACGCTAGATCTTACCCAGCTGGTGAATGTGGCAACGCGGGTACCGGATGTAGACGGCCATACACCCAATTGTTTGGACCTCCTGCTGACAACTGATCCGGGCAGTCATTCAGTATCGGTCTCAGCCCCGCTGGGAACGTCTGACCACTGTCTGGTGAAATCCGTTTCGACCTGCTCTTCTCCAGATGAAAGTCGTAGAGGCACGAGGCGAGTATGGCGATACGAGTCAGCAGACTGGGATGAGATGCGGCACTTTTTTGCGTCCTATCCTTGGCGGAATGTGTGCGTCTCCTCGGGTGACCCCTCGTGCTGTGCTGACGTGGTTGCGGACGTGATTCGGCAGGGAATGGAGTATTTTATTCCATTCTCCGAGATCCCGCTCGGTCGCAAATCCCGGCCTTGGTATAATGCAGAATGCGCCCACGCCGAGGCTCGAATAGACTCTGCCTACCAAGCCTGGGTCAAGGCCCGCAGCCGCAAAATTAGAGCACGTAGGGTTCGCGCGAGGAAAAGAGCCTTTAATTCTGCCGCCAAGTTCTGCAAGCGGGTTCTGTGTCGGGCACGTTTTGAACATATTGGACGTATCGGGGCCAAGCTGGCATCGCACCCTCCGGGTAGTAAACAGTTTTGGTCCCTGTCTAAAGCGGTTGAAACTAATTTCTGTCGTCCCACTTTACCTCCAATGCTGAAACCTGATGGGTCGCTGGCTCACTCTGCAAGGGAGAAAGCAAATTTATTTGCGTCTCTCTTTGCAAGCAATTCACGTCTGGATGCTGGCTCTAAGCAACCACCTAATATACCTCATTGTGACTCTTCGATACCGGAGATCGCAGTTCACAATAAAGAGGTTCGGAGAGTACTGTGCAGCCTAGACGTGAACAAGACCAGCGGGCCTGACGGCATTCCAGCGAGAGTATTGAGGCAGTGTGCGCCTGAACTGTCTCCTGTATTGACACGCTTGTTCCGCCTCTCTTAATAAAAGAACGGTGCCGAAATCCTGGAAGTTTGCAAATGTACAACCAGTACCCAAGAAGGGCGACCGTGCAGACCCTGCCCACTACCGTCCGATAGCCATTACCGCTATACTATGTAAGGTTATGGAAAGGGTACTGAACAGGAAGTTGCTGACCTACCTTGAAAACAATGAGCTCCTCAGTGATCGTCAATATGGCTTTCGCCGGGGACGGTCAACTGGTGATCTTCTTGTGTTTGTCACGCACTGCTGGGGCGAAGCCATCGAGAAACACGGCGAAGCACTTGCCGTATCGCTCGATATCTCGAACACCTTTGACAGGGTCTGGCACACTAGTCTACTCAGCAAGCTTCCTGCTTATGGCATCCCAGCCGGTTTTTGCAGCTGGATATCAGACTTCCTCAGTGAACGGTCGATCCAAGTAGTCGTTAATGGCTGCTCCTCTGACTTTATGGCTATTAATGCCGGTGTTCCTCAGGAATCTGTTCTCTCTGCAACTCTTTTCCTGCTGCACATCAATGACCTACTTCTGCCTGATATTGTTGGGTACGCAGATGACAGTACTGTTTCAGAGAGATACTTGTCCAGCGCAAAAACCGGCGGGGATGAAGTTCGTTCCTTGAGAGAGGCTATGGTGGAGCGTACTGATTTGACCTTAAGTCTTGTCTCCCATTGGGGTGACGACAATCTGGTCTCTTTTAACGCCTTCAAAACACAGGCATGTCTTTTTACCGCAAAAAGGACTAATTTCATTCAAACGCCTACTTTTCGGGGTGCATCTGTTCCTGTAACTGATCGGCTCGAGCTCCTTGGCATGATCTCAACTTCGGCGCCTCCATCGAGTACAAAGCCCAAATTGCGGCAAAGAAACTGGGCGTCCTAAACAGAGTGAAGCGATACTTTATGCCTGGACAGCTATTAACTCTTTACAAAGCGCAAATCCGATCCTGCATGGATTATTGCAACCACCTCTGGGATGGCTCAGCTAAATATCAGCTTGCCCCGCTTGACTCGGTGGAACGCAGAGCTAAGAGATTAATTGGCGACGTAAAACTGGTGGATGCCAAGCTTCACAGCTTAGCTAATCGCCGTAAGGTTGCCTGCTTGTTGGTCTTCTACAGACTGTATTTTGGCGAGTGTGGTCATGAACTCCACGACCTCATCCCACCGGCCCCCTTCTACCATCGGACATCTAGACGCACTGCAAGTTACCATCCTCACCTAGTTGCTATTCCACCAATTCGCACCAAGCGCTTCCAAACATCCTTCATAATGCGCACAGCAAAAGAGTGGAACTCACTGCCTGCGTATGTGTTTACGAACGCATACAACCCGAATCTCTTCAAAGTTAGAGTGAACAGGCTACTTCTGGATAAGCTCACTCCATCATCGACTTTGTCTCTGTCACCTCTGACCTAGACTAGAGTCAAGAGCAAACCCATCACAAAATAAAAAATAAAAACCCCGAAAAGTAGGTGTTTGATCGAACAGACTCCTTTTAGCGGTAAAAAGACACGCCTGGAATTTGGTGGCGTTAATAGAGACCAGATTATCATCACTCCACTGGGAGACAAGGCTTAAGGTCAAATCTGTCCGCTACACCATAGCCTCCCTCAAGGAACGAACTTCATCCATGCTGGTTTTTACGCTGGATAAGTATCTCTCTGAAACAGTACCGTCATCTGCGTACCCAACAATACCAGGCTGAAGAAGGTCATTGATGTGCAGCAGGAAAAGAGTTGCAGAGAGAACAGACCCCTGAGGAACTCCGGCATCAATAGCCATAAGGTCTGAGGAGCAGCCGTCAATGACTACTCGGGTCAACCGTTCGCTAAGGAAGTCTGATATCCAGCTACAAAAACCAGCGGGGATGCCATAAGCAGGAAGCTTATTGAGCAGACTGGCGTGCCAGACCCTGTCGAAAGTTTTCGAGATATTAAGCGATACAGCAAGTGCTTCGCCGTGTCTCTCGATGGCTTCGCCCTAGCAGTGCGTAACGTACACAAGAAGATCGCCAGTTGACTGTCCCGGCGAAAGCTATATTGACGGTCACTGAGGAGATTATTGTCTTCAAGGTAGGTCAGCAACTTACTGTTCAGTACCCTTTCCATAAATTTGCACAGAATGGAGGTAATGGCGATTGGACGGTAATGGGCAGGGTATGCACGGTTGCCTTTTTTAGGCACTGGTTGCACGTTTGCAAGCTTCCAGGATTTCGGCACACATGCCGCCAAGGATAAGACGCAAAAAAGTGCCGCATCTCGTCCCAGTCTGCTGACTCGTATCGCCATACTCGCCTTGTGCCTCTAGGACTTTCATCTGGAGGAGAGCAAATCGACACGGATTTCACCAGACAGTGGTCAGACGTTCCAAGCAGGGCTGAGACCGATACCGAATGACGTTCCGGATCAGTTGTCAGCAGAAGGTCTAAGCAATTGGGTGTATGGCCGTCTACATCCGGATCCCGCGATGCCACCAGCTGGGTTAGATCAAAGACAAAGACAAAGATATTTTATTTCATGTAGGCCACCAAGCGGCACTTTTGAACGTTAGGTACATTAAAATTTACAAGTTATAAAAGTTGATTCTACCGTGCATTCGGAAAGTAGCTTGTTATGGAGAAGAATGCACAAGAAACTCCATACTTACTATTTTAAAAAAAAAAAGTTTTTTTTACAATATTTAGTTACATATAAGTACATTCATTAATAAATTCATATATGTGAGGACAATGCACCCAGAATAGCACTACACACTATACTACGTACAGACATAAAGTAATAAAAATACTCACACATGCACTGTGCAGTTATATAATAGAAGCTAGAAAAAAAAAGCATTAACATCTAAAGCAGTTAAGTTATGACCAATCCCAGCTGACGGCGTCCGTTCACGAACATGACGCATGAATTGGCACCACCCAGCTCAACCATCATGAAGGGAACCGGATGATCCAACACACGCGCCACCCTCAGAGAGACATTTGAGAGAGCATGACACACTCAACTGCCAGGGCACACACAAGTCAACGAACGACACACAGGTACAGTAAATGGTAGATTTACAGTTGGGTACATAGTACTCACACACGTGCTTTGCAGTTATACAATAGTAACCTAGCGATAGGGAAAGATCTAGCGATAGAGAAAACTTGCGCGCCTCTAACCCGGCATGGTCAGTATTCCGGTACGGGTACAACCACTTCTTATGATGGGCGTTAAAGTCCCCCAGAAAATTAAGCTTCGCTGTTGGGTACCGTTGCTGGGCCATGTCAGCCGACTCCACGAGGCAATTAAAGAGCGCTGTCGTCTCCTGATCACCAGCGTGCGATAGGTAGACGCCGATGTCGAGAGACTTCTCCACGCCAGTGTCCACAAGTAGCCATATTACAGAAAAACCCGATTTCTCAAAGCAACAGAGACGACGACAACAAATGTCACCGCGGACGTACACACAGACCCCAGCTTGCTTCTTGAACTTGTGTTCAAGAGAGTAACCCGGGTAGTTGAGGTACGCCACGTCCGACGGGGTTGTTATCTTTGTCTCCGTTAGGAAAAACAGGTGCGGCTTCTCGGTTTCAAGGTGGTGTTGGACCGGATCGAGATTAGAGTGCAACCCCCTGATGTTAGTGAGGTGCACTTTTAGTGGGAGGAAGTGCAGCCGTTGTTTCACCACATTCTTCTTTGCTTTGGTCATGTTTTTTATTTAGAGTTTGCTGGGGAAGAAGTTGAACTGTCGAGGCGCTGCTCAGTGAACCAAGTGGAATACTAGAGATAAACCAACCTATGGGGAACTCATTTGAATACTGCGGGGTTGCCCGAACCCCCCCGGATATGGCCACCAGTTCCTCCAATCCAGTCGCCAGCTGGCACGGTGGAGCATACCGGGATTTTTCGCGAGTTGGCGGGGCAGCCTTTGGCACGTGGCTGGTGTGCTACTTAGGCCCCCTACTGACTGCGGTCGGCCAACGGCTGGCACCGTGCTTCGGATCCCGCTACCCTCAAAAATGAGTTACCCGGCCAGTTTTTCCCAGAGACCAAGACCGGTTCTGAACAGCGCAACTGACATCCTCCTTCTCCCCCCTAAAGACACTGGCAGTCCCACACATCGACGGAAAACAGCAAGCTGCTTGGCGCCGGGCTCCGGTGAGATGGTGGTCGCGAGCCAGGCGGCCACTTGCGAACCTACCACCGCTTAAGTGGGATCGTTCAGCCGTACCACAGGCAAGCCTGTGGTGCCGATGCCCGGGATGGACCGCTAAGAGGTACATACCCCCCCTACTGTCTAGACGCCAATACGGCTTCAGACGCGGTAGGTCCACAGAGCAGGCTTTGACAGATTTTTGAGATTTTTTCGATTAGGATCTTCTTTGACCTGGCCAAGGCATTCAATACAGTATCAATTCAAATGCTAGTCAAAAAGTTAGAATATCTTGGCGTAAGGGGCATCACTCGGTACTGATTCAGCAGCGTCTTGGGTCTGACCACAGTCAGACATGATATGCTACGCAGATGGCACTGCGGTCATATTCCACGGTCCTCTTTGGTGTACAATAAAGAATAAAACCATTTTTATGACATTCCATTTCTCAATGTCCGGAAAGCGAGAACGACTGTTCTCGCTTTTCGGACATTGAGAAATTAAAAACGGCATCCAATGTCATCTCAACAACTGTAAATGAAATGTTATAAATAGAGTCAAGTCAACGATATACCAAGGTGTTATTATAGACCAGAATCTGTCCTATAACTATGCTCTCTAAAAGAACCCAGTTTTTTATGTTATGAAATCTCTTTGCTCCAGTGGCTCGAAAGACTTATGCAGAAAAGTTTATCTGGCACTGTGTCAATCACTGTTACAGTACTGTGTAGGCGTCTAGGGTAGCGCCGCTAAGATCTAAATGCTTGAACTTGAACGTCTTCAACGCGCTGTTCTAAAAGTCTTCATTGACAAACCGCGGCGCTCTCTAACTGACACACTCTACATGGAGGCAGATGTCCTTGGCATCCGACAGTTATATATCTTGAGGTCCCTTCTAAGTCTATAGTGCGCGCGGAACTAGTTGGCCGCGCCTTAGGTGGCGACAGGGGTGAGGGGGCGGATTAGGACAATGGACAATGACAATATCAATGGGTCAATGGGTCATCACACCCATTGTCAATGCGTCATCCCGGGTTTTACTGGCGCCCCCGCCTCTCCGTCCCACGGCTCACATACCTAAGGTGCGGTGCGGGTTTAGTTACGCGCGCACTATAGTCACCGTGTTAGGGCGAAGATTCACATACACCCAAAGAGGAAGGATTCCCGAGGAGAACCCGAAGTTCCCTTTTTCTCCCAATACGTGTCTTAAATCTAGTTAATAAATTCTCACCATGGGTCCCTAGAAATACCTTTGAAGCCAATACTTTATTAGAGAGATGGTTGCAAGAGCTAACGTATGACGAAACTGAACTTATCTTATGCCCGTTGGGATGACCAGCAAATGAACACAAACCCTCACCCAGACGGCATCTATCCTTGTCCCACATTCACACACACACTATAATCTGAAGTCTCTCCCCACCCTTCCACTTTTATGTCTCTTGGCTGAATGATCTGATTTCAATTTACATTTTAATGCTGATTTCAATGTTGAAAACTCTATTGTTATTTTTTTTTTGTTATTGTATTTGATTTTGATTGATTTAAATAAAGTTTAATTCGGATTTTCGTTCTGACTGTGATCTGGATTATGCACCAATATGTTTTTAATTTTATTGTATTTAATTTTCTTTGCTTTTTGTCTCTTAACTATTCTTAATTTTATAATATTTTTTAATGTTATTATTGAATTTGATATTTTTTAAATTCTCATTATTTGATTTATTATAATTGATAACACTGTGCTGTGTCAGACAGAACATCCAATCTGCCTACTCTAAATTTTATTTAATTGGACCACCAAGATACAGGCTATGCCTATTACCATTGTGTTGTCTCATTATCATTGTGTTACTTTAATCAATCATTTGATTGAAGATTCCTATGCCATGAATTTTCTGTCAACTACATTGTTTTAGCAGTTTTTTTTGTTCATCTTTTCTTGTCAGAAGATTTGAATAATCTATCAGACCAGTATGACAAATCAAAAGAAGAGGATATGAGTAGCTATAAGTCTAGTAGCGGAATGCTACACTATGCACTAATAATAATATTTGTTTTTAGATTTTCTATCGCATTTTTTGCACATTCCAACGAGGTTTATGTTATGTCAACCATGTAATTTATGACATGAGTATATTTGCTGGATTTGGAAATGAGGTATACACCTAACCTACTTTTTGATAAATCCGATTTGCAGTGGTATAGACAATTCTAGATTTGTTCAAATAATTTCATTGTAAATGTTCAGATCTTTATTTAATATTTTTATTTCCCAGGTTTTCAGTGTTGGGATAGTATTACTTTTTATAAAAGATATATCGCTAATAATATTACACAGTATACACTGTGAGAAGTTCTATGTAACTGTTGAGGAAGCTAAGACGACGTGTATACTGCTTATGAAGAACGGAAACTACCCAAGTAAGAATTTTTGCAAACCATTTGCGGGTCCGTTCGACCCAAATGCCAAAAAATACCAGCCGGGACGCTTAACGTGCTTTCTGAGGCACGGAGGAGTTTTGGTATGTAATGGATGATCACTAATCGACAGACCAACTTCAGATGGATATTGAGCCGAAATACTTAGCCATGAACAAAAAAAAAGTATCAAGCATGTTATTGTGCTATTTCTTTTACAGAGTGTTATGGAGATCTCAGCAAGAAATTGAAGCAGGCTAATCAATCATTTAGTAAGATGACCGCGTGTGGCCTGTTCTATGTAGACGGTGCACTACCTCTGTACTTGATGGAAGTTATCGTTCATTACGTTATTATACACCTGCAGTTCTATCTTCTCTAAATAGAGGTGTATTTAGAGAAGATAGAACTGCTGGTGTGGAAACATGTGACCGTCTTTTCATTATGTAATGAGAAAATAAATACATTAATTTTAATTTAATGTAGGATTTTTTGTTCTGAACGCAACATAGATTTAAGAAGTTATTATACTACATACAAGATAGCTTGATCTCTGCGACATATGTCAAACTGACATTCCTAGGGTTTCCCAGTATATAACTCTTACTATTATCGATGCTAATGTAATATATAATTGAGTTTAATTTAAACGTTAATAAATTAAACGAATATTTAAGTTTTGCCTTCGGGTATTTTGGTGGTTGATTGTGCAGTATCATCGGTCCAAGTTTTGTATACGGTATGATTGGCGTTCAACCATGTCTCGTCTAGAAACACTAATCTGTCCCAATTTTTCATTATTTTGATTATTCGGTGAAAATTCACTCGAGCAAGAGCAATGTCGGTTCTTTCCATAATAATTTTTCTTTTGTCACTTTTTTTATAGAAAAATACAATATTTTTCAATATCTTCGTTAGAGATGGAAAGCTACCTTTGAACAAGTCTGCGTCTTTAAGGGACGCGGCAAGTTTTTTCAATGTAGGCGATTCTTTCCGTGTATCACCACAACGTGTTTTTGTTGAAATTAATAATAATTGTTGTATTTTACACCTAACCCCAAGTTCTTGTTATAAGTACTATGTCTGTAAAACACGCAAGATATAGACTGAAATATCGAGTTTTACTTTATGCCTTCTCTTCTTCTACTTAGTCTGTATTTGTCCCATTATTCAGAAATAAAAAATTAAACACATACTTAGACCAATAAAATTATCTTCAAATGTATCATGTAAAAAATATCAATGAATACTATAACACTCTGTTCTAAGATGCACTAACTAGTCTGTCGTAGTGTAGTCAGCGTCAAAAATGAAAAGATTTGTTTTTCGTCCCTTATTTGACCCGCCATGTAAAAAGAGTAGGTATGTAAACGTACGCATGTTCTGTGATTCCTCCTGTTTGTATATTTTAAACCACCTTCTGCCAGTGGCCTCGGTTGCGTGAAAATTGATTTCTTATCCCAAGGGAACATTATAATGGGATGAAAAGTATGCCTATGTGCTATACCAGACTATAATGTATATAATATGCGTTTTTTTTTATCCAGATCCATATATCTAGTAACAAATATCCATCCATCCAAACTTTCGCATTTATAATAGTAGGAAGGAAGGATAAAGTCAAGGTTGATTCCATTGTGTGTTGTGTGACAGATGTATATAACTTGTATTTATTAGTTCATTACGCATAATGAGAATAACCTTGCTCTAAGAGCTCATGGTAGGTCACGCTAAGTAACGATCGAATAAAACCATTGAAGTAAATGAAAAAAGTTCTTCATTAATTTTCTAATTTCCTAAATGATGATAATGATGATGAAGTTTCATATAAGCTGATGGACAATTTGAAGATTGCAAATCAACTTGAACAATAACGTTAAAAACAATTTACATTGACCCATGGTTTTATTCGTGTCCTCCGTAAAAGTAAAAAACGGCCAAGTGCGAGTCAGACTCGCGCATGAAGGGTTCCGTACCATTATCGCAAAAAACGGCAAAAAAATCACGTTTGTGGTATGGCACTTAAATATTTATTTGATTCTGTTTTTAGTAACATCATCTGTGAAAAGTTAAATTTCAATTCAATTTCAATTTATTTATCAACAAAATTTTGAGTACAATGATCATCCTTAAAACTACCATTTAAATATAACAGATGAATGAGGTGAGTTTCAGCAGAAGGCAGAGCAAGACCCAGTCCCGCGCTAGGAATTAACCTGTGTTACAGGCACTGGGCTCCTACTCCTCCATCACACTTGCAGCACACTTACGAACACGTTAGTAGCAGGAGAATATTGACTCTCTAATTTCCCATTTAAGGCAAGCCTTTTTATAGGGAATCAGTATATAAAAAATAAAAATAAATAATATTACAAAACTAATAATAAATATATAAATGAATATATGAATAAATATATAAAAATATAAAATGAGCCACATTTACATGTATAGGAGTGTGTGTAATGTATGTATGTGCGTGTGATGTATGAATGAGGAAGGGCCTTAATGCAGATGGGATATTAAGATACTAAGATCCTTGTACTGAGTTGGTTTTATAGACGTTTAAATTTGTTGAATGAGTTATTTTAATTGTTAAATGCGATTCCATTTATATTTTATTACAGAGATCTTGCAATCACTATCTATAGATTAAGAAGATTTTCAGTTTCTATATAATTTAATTGCAAAAGCCATGCTTTAAGTTTCTTTTTAAACTAGTTCTGTTTCAAAGGGTAAATTTTTAAGATTTTGTTAGCTTTATTGTATAAGAGATCGCTAACAACCATGTAATGCCGTTTAGCTGTTGTCGTTCTGTGTCTCACCGATGGGCAGACTATATCCGATCGACGTTTGTTTTGATAGATCGTAGGGTCGTAATTTATAGAATTGTGTTTCTTGGTTAGAGTCTGCTGTACAAAAAGTTGTCTGATAGTCAAGACAGCTGTATTGTAAAGCCTGGACGTAGGGTACCGAAAGATCTTTTTGGTCATTACTTTGAGAAGGGCTCTTTGTGCTCTTTCTAAAGGTAAGAGTATGGTTTTGGCAACCCCACCCCAAGCTGTTGTGCAGTTTGACATGATCAACTGGCCCAGTGCATGATAGGTCATCTTAAGTGTTTCCAAGTCAGCGGCATTCCGAAGCATTTTAAAAACATAAATTAATTTTCTGACACGTGAAGTCAGTGCATCGATATGACACTGCTGTTTTAGAGTTTGGTCTATTTTGACTCCGAGGTACTTCACAGTGGTCAGTTCAACTGTCTAGCTATCACGGTTCATGAGACAGACAGACGGAGCACGAAGTCGTAGTCCCCTTTTTACCCTTTAGGTACGGAACCCTTAAAAAAGTTAATTTAAAAAGGTTGTAAATAAAAAAAGTTAAAAATACTCCGACTGCAACAGCATGAATTTTTCTTGTTTACTGCTTTTTAGTTCGTATCATAAGCAGTCGGGTTTTTGATTTTAAACCGACTTACCAAAAAGGAGGAGGTTCTATGTTCGAAATTTTTTTTTTTGGGTACTTTCACCGATATCTCCGTCAATTATGGACCGATTTCGAAAATTCTTTTTTTGTTAGAAAGAATATGGTCAAAAATTGGTCCCATTTTAGTTTGGTGAAGATTTGATGAAGAACTTCGGAGATATACAGCAGAACTCTTTGATAAATAATGGCAAAACTCTGGGGATTGCTGAAATCGCATTTCTGTTAATTGTTTACACCATTTCATAACATAACATCACGCCAGTACGCTCTCAAGGGGTACGCAGATCTCTCATTTCACAGGTTATGTTCAAGTTTCATGATATTCGGGTAATCTGTTCTGGCGTTATAGGTACCTTGCTAAACAACTTGCCTATTAGGTAGATACAACTAAAACGTGAAAAATAAATAACGCAAAAAAATGGTACCTACAAAAGACACATCGACTTCCAAAAATTAAGTCATTTTTCACTTTGTAGTTTTTTATTTGGAAGTCGGTATTTACGACTTATAAATGGTATATATTTTTGGTTCTACTTCTTAAAACCCTTCATTTTTATACCCCACTCGATGGGTTTGAATGAAAAAAAAAATTGGGTCTCGCACAATATGGCGCCCGATACCCGTCATGTTTGTTTTTAACTTCACCTATCTAAGAACACCCAGTCGGAAAAATCTAACCAAACCCAAAACTACCTTTTTCACACCCATAAAAAAGGTAAGTCTAAAAATACTTTAGAAAAAGAAGAAATTGAAGTCAGTAATAACTTAGAAGAATCATACAGCAACATAGTAACCACCATAAATAAATGTGTTTCAAAACTCCCAAACCGAGATGCAAAAAAGATAAATGCTTCATACTTATTCACCGAAGACATATTAGAATTAATTAAAGAACGAGAACATCTTAAAAAATTATCTAATAGAACATTTGAACAAAGAAAGCGACTGCGAATACTCTACAAACAAATAAAAAATAAACTGAAGAACAGACAAAAACAATACAGACTAAATATACTACGAGCTGAATTGGAACTGACAGGGTCAAGCAAAAGGGCATATAAAAAATTTAACAACTCAAATAAATGGATTATAGATTTAAAACAAACGTACAATAAATCAGTAACATCAAGACAAGAAATACTGGAAGTTGCCACAAAATTTTATAGAGAGCTTTACAAAAATATTGATGCACAAACTACCCCCGAACCCCTTGATTTAGCATATGACAAAGACCCTATACCACCCTTTATACATGTAAATGTGGCTCATTTTATATATTTATTCATATATTTATTATTAGTTTTGTAATATTGTTTTTTTTTTATTTTTTATTATACTGATTCCCTATAAAAAGGCTTGCCTTAAATGGGAAATTAGAGAGTCAAAATTCTCCTGCTACTAACGTGTTCGTAAGTGGGCTGCAAGTGTGATGGAGGAGTAGGAGCCCAGTGCCTGTAACACAGGTTAATTCCTAGCGCGTGACTGGGTCTTGCTCTGCCTTCTGCTGAAACGCACCTCATTCATCTGTTATATTTAAATGGTAGTTTTAAGGATGATCATTGTACTCAAAATTTTGTTGATGAATAAATTGAAATTGAATTTAAATTTAACTTTTCACAGATGATGTATTTCTATTGCCGCTATAACAACAAATACTAAAAACAGAACAAAATAAATATTTAAGTGGGGCTCCCATACCACAATCGTGATTTTTTTGCCGTTTTTTGCGATAATGGTACGGAACCCTTCATGCGCGAGTCTGACTCGCACTTGCCCGTTTTTGACTTTTACGGAGGTTTACGGACACGAATAAAACCATGGGTCGATGTTAATTGTTTTTAACGTTATTTTTCAAGTTGATTTGATGGCAATCTTCAAATTGTCCATCAGCTTATATGAAACTTCATCATCATTATCATCGTTTAGGAAATTAGAAAATTAATGAAGAACTTTTTTAATTTATTTCAATGGTTTTATTCGATCGTTACTTAGCGTGACCTACTATGAGCTCTTAGAGCAAGGTTATTCTCATTATGCGTAATGAACTGATAAACACAAGTTATATACATCTGTCACACAACACACAATGGAATCAACCTTGTTCTAAGAGCTCATGATAAATGGAGGGAGGGAGCTGGACTGTTGTTTGCACAAAAAATTAGCATTTCGACAGAAGACTACTTCTGAACAAGTTTCCAAATGACAGCGAAGACCCTTTACGCGTGAAGTGTTTATCATAAAATCTTGATAACCAAGAATATTTGAACATTGGCAACAAGCTCAAATCGAGTAAAGCAACAGAATCAGAGACAATAAAGTCTTGGGCAAATATTTCAAAAGAATTTGGACAGAAATTGTACTATAAACCTAACAATATAAATATGGAGTTTCTTGTGCATTCTTCTATGGAGTTTCTTGTGCATTCCTCTATGGAGTTTCTTGTGCATTCTTCTATGGAGTTTCTTGTGCATACTTCTATGGAGTTTCTTGTGCATTCTTCTCCATAATAAGTTACTTTTCCGAATGCACGGTAGAATAAATTTTTATTACTTGTAAATTTTAATTGTTAACGTTCAAAAGTGCCTGACTTTGACTTTATCCTTCCTTCCTACTATCATAAATGCGAAAGTTTGGATGGATGGATGGATATTTGTTACTGGATATATGGATCTGGATAAAAATTTTCGCATATTATATACATTATAGTCTGGTATAGCACACAGGCATACTTTTCATCCCGTTATAATGTTCCCTTGGGATAAGAAATAAATTTTCACGCAACCGAGGCCACTGGCAGAAGGTGGTTTAAAATATACAAACAGGAGGAATCACAGAACATGCGTACATTACATACCTACTCTTTTTACATGGCGGGTCAAATTAGGGACGAAAAACAAATCTTTTCATTTTTGACGCTGACTACACTACGACAGACTAGTTAGTGCATCTTAGAACAGAGTGTTATAGTATTCATTGATATTTTTTACATGATACATTTGAAGATAATTTTATTGGTCTAAGTATGTGTTTAATTTTTTATTTCTGAATAATGGGACAAATACAGACTAAGTAGAAGAAGAGAAGGCATAAAGTAAAACTCGATATTTCAGTCTATATCTTGCGTGTTTTAGAGACATAGTACTTATAACAAGAACTTGGGGCTAGGTGTAAAATACAACAATTATTATTAATTTCAACAAAAACACGTTGTGGTGGCACAGTGGCTAAGACGTCGCCTCTAGTGTTGAGGTCTTAGGTGCCGGTCCTGGTCCATGCCATGGTATGGAAAGAGAGTGCATGGGAAACTGCCACCTCCTTCTGTGAAGCAGTAAAGCTCGCGAAGAAGTAGGCGGAACGCGTGAGGAAGATTTAACCGAGACAATCTCGTGCCCCTAGCCAGCGCAGGAGACGCCCTGGGCGTCAGGAGTCGCAAGCCGATGCCCGGCCACCGTAGATGTGGGCTTGTAGATGGCGAGTTCTGGGTAGCTCGCCTTCCGATAAGGACCAGGCCCAAGTTGACGGCGTGTAGTGTTCCACGCGCGCTTAAATGAGATTCCAGCAAAAACCGACGAGGTCCGCTAGGGCCGATGCCTGTCTGGGTCGCGGATAAATTTGAAAGAGAGTTAACGCGGCCCTGGCACAAGCAACTGAAGGAACACGAGTGGATTTTTGTCAATAAATATCTGACACGCGTTCCCGTTCTCTTCACCCAAAGCGGTCGAAGTCATCGGATGATATACCAAAACGAAAAAAAAAGTGTGTAATGTAGGAAAACTTTTAGTAAACAAAAACTCTTTGTGGTGGCCCAAAGGCTTAGACCTTGCAGAAAGATGCAGCGTTACGAAAGATGCAGCGTTACGAAAGATGCAGCGTTAGAAGCCCTCCCCCTAGATGAACCGATGGCATGGTTAAGGCTACGGGAATGTTCTTAAGGGTACACTAGTCGACGGCACGAACTATTTTGTGCGCGGGGTTAAAATGCATTTTATATCAACCGAAAACACGTGTGGAAGATATAGATGCTGTGATGAGCAGTAGGAAGCTAGTTCGCGTACGAATACACACTTTTGCAAATTTGTAGCGAAATGGATAATGATTTAGGACGAAATCGAACGCGCGAAATTTTATAAACAGACCTTTGGCTGTCTAGATATCATGAAAAAACTACTGAATCTATCTGTTCAAAATAAAATTATTTGCATTGTTGAACTACTAGTCTATCCTTGTATGGAGGCCGTTTTGCAATTTTCCGTCTTCTTATGGTATTTATTTGCGCCCAAAAATGCGTTAAAATTAGTGTCGAAATGTGGAACTTTCGACGCTCATAACTTTCAAATATTTTCTATTTTTACTTTTTTGCTTCCATACAAGGCTAGATAATGATGAGACAAATTAATATCACTTTTTATTTTGAACGTACATCGTCAAACAGTGAAATAATCCCCAAACTACGTTTGTATGGAAGAATTTTTGACTAGTGTAACCTTAATGCGAGACGTACATGACCGATCGATGTGGTGGAGAAGCCCAGTGTGTATCCAGCTGTGGACGTCTTTCGGCTGAGATGGTAATAATGATGACTTACACTTTATCAGTTCTATACTTCTTAGCTCTCTGTACATATTACATAATTACTGCTGATATAATGAAATGCCTTATGACTCAAATTAATACAATCTACTTAAATTATGATGATGACTTAAATTATATAGAACACGCTCGCTGCTGTCAATACGTATAACATCGATTAGTGTTTATCACGTGTGCTTGGAAACGGAAACTACTACAACAACGGAACTATTGTTAAAGTATTGAAATTAAAAATGAAAAAAATCCGTTTTAATTCAAAAAACCATCTCGTGAATTATATTCCAAAAAATATGGTGGATGAAGACGTGCAGTCAATGCTCTTACCTTTAAATATGGTGCAACATATCATGTTCTGTCCCAAATATCGCATAAAAAATAATTTAATATTTCCAAACTGCCTCTTCTCTAACTTTGTTTCTTTAGTTGGAACACTAGTATTCATATTAATATTTTTTTACCATCTCTGTATGGTTTATCTTTCCAAAGATCACAGTGGGTTTACAACCTTCATGTATATCATTTCTTATTTTGATTTCATCTATTATTGTTTTGGTTTCATCATTAATTTTGTGATCGGTTTAATTTACACGAATGAAAATATAAAATTCGTCTTGACATTTCAAAAAATGCACCGAGTTCTCAATGATGAAACCAAATTTAGACATTTCATTATTTTTAATTGGTTTTTCATTATGCTAACTTTGGGTGCCTACCTCTTAGCTTTTACATACTTTAGCACTCGGCTGTTCTTTGAGAATACGTTTAATGCTTATCTTTTGGTTTTCTTTGATTTAAATGTTGTTTGTACCATTCGAGTTTTTAATCTGCTGGAAGATAAAGTTGTTCTGTGGAATCTTCGTATTTTAAGTTCTAAAGAAATGGAAAGGTCACACGATCCAAGTTATAGCAGGAAAATGTTTCAAGCTTACGTTGAAATATTGCAGTGTTATGAAATTCATAAAGTCTGTGTCCAAATATTTGTAAGTTCCTTTAACCTTCCTTTTCTAGTTTTTCTTGATAAATAATCATCAAAATTGTGACGTGCTTGGTACCGAATACAGTTTCAATATTTAATCTTTTACTATCTTTAAATTACAAGTCATTACCGTAATACCTACCTCTATACAATGAGATGTTAACAACAGAGACGTTACACTCATTATAAAGTGGTCAAGCACGAGCCGAAATATTGTAAAAAAACATGGTGATATTTTACTTTAGCTACCTACATAAGACCTACCTATAGAACTTGGAACTTTATTTCTATCACTGAGTAGGTTGAAAGATCACAGAGATATTTGACCCCGTTGTCAGAAAGAGATAGAGATAAACATACTGTTCAAACGTACGTTTGTGTCGCTGAGTTCACTCAAGCTGGTCAGCTTGTGATTGCATTTCCGCGCAGACGTCGGTAAAATGTATATATCTCAGTATTTATATAAAATCATTACCTCCATAATTTTTATTTTATTTCGACACTTTCCAGATTCTTTATTACATTATAGAAGTATTTATCCACTCTCTGATTTATATTCAAGTGGTAATAGACTTGTTGGAAATAGTCGTGGTCCTAAATACCAAAGTAAGTAAATATTATACCCGTGGCACTATACAAGTAAGTAAATAGGTACATATAAAATTACTTTTAATTTTATTATTGCTTAGAAAGGACTGTTGCGCATTTTTGGCCTATATTTTATGCAGTATTTTAGGAAATGCAATAAAAACGTGTGGGGATTGCAAAAAATAAAATTAAGAGTGTTTTACGGTCTTAAAGTTTTATTACTATAAGTCCGGATAGATTGAATAAATCGTGGGCAGATCTTAGAATTAATAAATTCATGATGTGGCCAACCATTTTACAAAATAATTGTATCTCATGAAATTAAAAATAGCCACTGCCATGATATAATATTATGGCCTGACCAGATCAGTGTATAAATATCAGCGTAATAATCACCGTTTAAACAACCAAAACAACCAAAATCAAACAACCTATATGAACAACCAAAATCACGGCTATTTCGTATATGGTCAAACACTAGTGACCATATCGTAAAATAGTTAGATTTGTGATGCATCATGGCGGCGGCCAATATTCTGATAAAAACTTTTTACAATAAAATATAACCTACTTCCCAATAAAGTAACAAAGTGAAAAATAACTGCAATTTCGGAAGTCAGTGAAAAAAAACGAATTAACGGAAACAGAAACTTCGATTTCCGAAATTGAGTATACATAAATATTTTTTTGAAAAAAGTTTTTTATTTATCACTTTTTAGTTGTGCTACATACTGGACCAGTTCTATAGTTAGGTACCTATAATGTTCAAAGTGATGCCAGAATGGATTAACCCAATAACATGAAACTTGAAGGAACCCGGTGGAATGAGAGTATACCAGGGTGAACTGTATACCTGCGTACCCCTTTAGTGCGTACCAGTGTGATGTTATGTTATGAAATGGTATAAACAATAAACAGACGTGCGATTGCAGCTACCCCAAGTAATATGCCGTCATTTATCAAAATCTTGATTAAATTAAAATGGGACCACAGATGTTGTTCCGGCTGGGTGTTGGTGAGTTTATATGTTTGTAAACGCACCCACGATACAGGAAGAAATTCCTAGTGTGGGGCAATGTTCTAAAAAATAATATATATGGACAAACGTAGATTGACATATCATCAAACGTAGACTTTTAAAAGACATGGTCAGTTTTAGCTAGCCATATCATGAAACACAACCATTTCATGAAATGGTCGGCTATATCATGAAGTGATCAATTCTATGATCGGCCACTACATATTATAAACAAACCGAAGTTAGTATAATGGCGCGAGATGTTTGGACGCTTCTATAATTTTTGAAGACAAAACTTCTTCGAGAACCATTTCCAAGCTAATAGTTTCCAAAGGACCCAGTTACTCTGCCATTCCCGTTTCTGGCTAACAAAGAGACAAGTGTCATTTACGTTACAAAATTTAATATTTTAACCCCATCCATCTTGATGCTGACTTCCCAGTTATCGAGCGTTTGGCACATGATTTACTCGCCATATATGTTCAAGAGAATGGGCAAGATCATACGTCCCTGTCTGATTAGCTTTTGAAAGCTGGAATAGATAGTTTTTGTAATATCACTGTTGAAGAGTATATCACAGATATTGAATACCACTACTACACATAGAATGATAGTTATTCATCTGTTATCATCGTAGGTCAATCACAATCGCGCGTGGTCACGTGAACAGCGACAAATATTGTGCCCATGTTCCTCTTTTCCTCGATTTTTTTAAAAATCGTTTTAACTTGTTAAATATAAACTCATTATTGAATTCATTGGCTAGGGACGTTTTTTATTTGAAGTGTTCCTTAAGGCGCTATATACGCCCCAATGTTAACGCAGTACTGCACGTGCGCCCGCTCGATGCCAAAATATGAATATTGAACCTCCTTTTGAACAGTTTTGTTTGCAAAATATTGTTTGATTTACATATGCTATGTTAGTTATGAAGACATGCCAGACATCATTTTTTCTGTGTAAAAATATTTTTAAACATCCAAGTCGTTTTGGAGGAGGTTCCAAAAGTTGCGAAAAAATATCATGTTGTTAATTATTTTTTTAAAGCAAAACTATTAGTTACACGAAAAAACCTTGTGTCCAAAATTATGTACATGAATCACTAATAAATATATTTTTTTTTCAAAACTTTTAACCCAGCCTTTACTAAGGAGTATGCATTAGAAAGTTACCGTTTTACGGCACTAAAGCGTATGTAGGCCCTTAACAATCTTAGAAAAGTCGAAGGTCGGTAGACGGGTGATCGCACACACCTCTAAAATCACCAACAGTTAAAGAGGTTGCGTATCAGCGATGAGCCGGAACTCTCGTTTCCCATAGATTTGGCCATTTGGCAAAGCCGAATGCCCAGTTAATCTACAAACCACATCTTATGTATTAAGGAGCAATGATGTAAAATCTCACTGCTAAACAGTGAGATTTTAAGGAAGGATTTTTTATATTTTTTTTTTTTATATTTTCCATGTTATAGGATGCAGTGTATTTCTCATCAATTTCCATATGCTGCTGGTTGACAAAAGAATTGATGTTACAAACAATGATGAGTCAACAATGCGAAAAATTTTACATCGCCATACAAAGTGTTCAAGATTCATGCGCAATCATTTTGAAGACTACTTGCAGTAGTAAGTTTTTTTTTTTATACCCACTTTTGAAGGCCATTATAGGTCCTTACATTATTGCTATAGACCCACTACTACAATGTTTTCACTCCATTGTCAGATCATTAGTCTCTCAAGATAAAATATTTTGTATCAAAAATCATTTTTTTTGCACTAATAATGGACAAGCAATATTTGCCAAACAAGACCAAGGTATGGGGATCCATGATCGGACAGCTAATACAAAATATGCCTGCTACATATAATTATGTCACCTGACGCACTATACAAAGTATTCAATTCATTTTTTTCAATTCAATTCAATTCATTTATTTGTTCTCTCTTTAAAATAATAGGTTACCTTAAAATTAACAATGTTTTTTGGCTATTGCTATATTCCATACCACTGTAAGAGACTGGTGCCTGAAATAGGTTTTTGAAAAAGCCTGTGTTACAGGTCACCATTGTGTAGTAGGTACCAGTATCATTTATATCAGCGAAGGCCACGGCCATGCCAAAATGTAAGAGATTAATCAAGCGATATTTCGTGACCGTCAGGATGACAGGACCATTAGAGTTATACCGCGTAGTTAATGTAAATATTTACTACCTGTTTGCTAAGATATATATTTTTACACAAATTTAAGAAGCTCCTATAAAAAGTTATGAAACCTCATATAAATTAACGTTAAATTTAGAAAGTGCCTGCAACATCATTATTAGCAATCTTACGAAAATAAGACTTTGCATTAATAATTTATGTGCAGGCATTTTAATGTATTTAGTTAATAACTGTCAAAAATAGAAAAACAACAAGATATTCGAAATTATTTTATTACGTTAATTAATACAAATGATTCAAAATAAATAATGCATCCTTTAAAATGCGCACAGCGAATGAATGGAACTCACTACCTGCCTCTGTGTTTCCGAACGCACTCAACCCGAATCTCTTCAAAGTTAGAGTGAACAGGCTTCTTCTGGGTACGCTCACTCCAACGTCGACTCTGTCTCTGTCACCTATGACCTAGACTAGAGTAAAGAGTAAACCAGGTCATCGGTCCCTTGGTGGGAGGCCTTCCAACGCAACGTCTTTTGGTTCGTGGTCGCCACTCCAGAACCTTTCTACCCCATCAGCCATCCGTTCTGCGAGCAATGTGCCCTGTCCACTACCACTTAAGTTTGGCAATTCTTCGGGCTATGTCGGTAACCCTGGTTCTCTTGTGGATTTCTACATTTCTGATTCGATCACGCAAGGAAACTCCGAGCATAGCCCTCTGCCCTTTGGGTGACTTTAAGCTTTCTGATGAGGCCCATTGTAAGCGACCACGTCTCAGAGCCATATGACATCACTGGCAACACACACTGGTCATAGACTTTCGTCTTGAGACACTGTGGTAAGATGGATGAGAAGACACCGCGCAACTTCCCGAACGCTGCCGGGCCGAGTCGGATTCGACGGTTGACCTCTTTCTCGAATTTAGCCCTACCCAACTGGCTCGTTTATCCCAGGTAGACATAGTCGTCCACAACTTCGAGTGTAGAGTCTTCGACCTTGTTAGGATTGGGTGTAACATGGACATTCAACATCACCTTGGTATTGTACATGTTAATTCTAAGACCCACTCTTTCGGAAGCTCTACTGAGGTCATCGAGCATTGTACTGAGGTCCTCCATGGTTTCAGCCATAACCACTATATCGTCGGCAAACCGAAGGTGAGTGATGTACTCGCCATTGACGTTGATGCCTAGCCCTCTCCAGTCCAGAACCTTGAAGACATCCTCCAGTGCAGCGGTAAACAACTTCGGAGATATGACGTCTCCCTGTCTCACACCTCGCTGCATAAGGACTGGTTCCGAGGTCTGATCCTGAAGTCGAACTGACATGGTGGCGTTTTTGTACAAACACTTAAACACTTCGATGTACCGGTAGTCAATTTGGCACCGTTGTAGAGACTGAAGTACAGCCCAAGTCTCGATCGAATCGAAGGCTTTCTCGTAGTCCACAAACGTCAAACAGAGAGGCAGGTTGTACTCTTCAGTCTTCTGTATAACCTGCCGCAGCGTATGTTTGTGGTCTACGGTGCTGTAGCCTTTACGAAATCCGGCTTGTTCGGGAAGCTGGAAATCGTCAAACCTGCGCGCGAGACGATTCGTGATGACTTTTGAAAACAACTTGTAGACATGGCTAAGAAGTGTGATGGGCCAATAGTTCTTCAGTAGGACATTGTCACCCTTCTTGAAGAAGAGTACCACCACACCTCTGCACCATGTCTGTGGCGTTTTCCCTTCGAGTATGACGGAATTAAACAGTTTCTGAACAGCCTTCAGTATTGGTTTTCCACCCGCCTTCAGGAGTTCGGCCGTAATTCCGTCGTCACCCGGTGCCTTGTTGTTCTTAAGCTGTTTCAGAGCCATCCTAATCTCATACAGGCTGACGTCGGAAATGTATTCGGTATAGTGTCGGGTCAATCTAGCTCTAGGGTCATTCGCTAGATTCGCGACGGGTTTACTGGTTGACGTGTACAACTGCCCATTTGTTTGGCGGAAACGATCCTGCCATCATCGGTCTTCAGTTTCGTTAGCTGGCTCTGCCCAATAGACAGATCTCTTGCAAAGACCTTGGAGCCCTTATTCCGCTCAATCACGTCTTTAATACGCTCAGTATTAAAGCGGCGAAGGTCACTTTTCAAGGACTTTGAGATCCGTCTATTTTTTAGCTGTCGGTATTTCAACGCATCGTCTGAAGACTGCAGGATCATCTCACGCCTCTCCTCCATGAGCTTGAGAGTAGGATCAGAGAGCTTTTTGTTCCTATCTGTACGGCGGTTCTTGAAAAACTTAGACCCGACCGTATGGATAGCTTCCACGAACCCATCGCTGTAATCATCCACGGAGCCCCCTAGGCACTCGAAACGATCCTGGAGTTCGAGCTGAAAGTTCTCGGGGTTTTGGACCTGGATCTGTGCTGGACGGAGCGTGGACTTCACCAGTCGAGACCTTTCAAGCTTAACATTAATGTTCAATGTGCCTCTTACCATGCGGTGATCGCTTCCGGTTTTCACCGAATTAATCACAGAGACATCATTGAACATTTGCTTCTTGGTTGACATGATGAAGTCGATCTCGTTTTTAGTTGTACCATCGGGGCTAGGCCAGGTCCACTTCCTGTGCTCACGCTTTCTGAAGAAGGAGTTCATCATGTAGAGGCCCTTCTTCTCCATAAAACTGGCCAGTAGATTACCCCGGTGGTTCCAACGTCCAACTCCAAATTGCCCCACTTACAGCTCATCCACGTCTCGTTTGCCCAGTTTCGCGTTGAACCGTACCCCATGACAACGGTGAAATGAATTTTAAAACCATGCATGGCTTTAGAGATATCCTCATACATGGTCTCTATCTCGTCGTCGGGGTGTGCCGAGGTCGGGGCGTAGACCTGTATGACCTTCAGCGAATATCTTATATATCTATACCCCGAAGGATTAGGTAGAAGTGTACCCATATTAGTTACACACGGCTACGTATCAAGCAATACTTTTCCAGTTTAAGCTGATTTTGCATTGTATAGGATTTCCTTACAATGAGAAGTCAGCTTATACAAGAAATGTATAGCTTGATATGTAGCCGTGTGTACACCATTATTTCGCCAGTTATGTTTAAATCCCATGTAATAGGGGGCGAGCCTGTTGCCATCAACAGTTGTTGTTGTTGTTTTCTATTCTATTCTATTCTATTCAACCGGAGACAAATGCAGACTCAGGGCTGCTACTAAAAAAATCGTATTGGAAAATCCCAATAACACTTCGCCCGACCTGGAAGCGACCACTAGACTAACAAAGCAGTACATACTTATAGTTCTAAGAATAAATGCGATATGTTAATAATTATAAAATTATCCAGAAACAAGTTGTTGATAAGCCCGCCTACGAAAACAGTGTTAGCAATTGTTCTGAAAAGAAAAGATGTAAATAATAATGTACAGGTGTTTAAATGGCTTTTATACGCCTGTACATTAACTTTTTATAGGAGCTTCTTACAGTTGTGTTAAAATATATATGTTAAAGTAGCAAACAGGTAGTAAATATTTACATTAACAAAACGGTTAATACAACTCTAAAACTATGAGAACGTGGAAGTGGTCAGCTAACCTGACGTCAGAATGGCTGACCATTTTATTTCTTTGACATATTTCTTAACGCAGAGTTAGCAAATATTTCACTAAAGGTAGTAAATAGTAGCAAATAGGTATTAAAATGTGCACGTGGTCTCAAGGACATATCTCATTTGGTCCATTCATCCTGACGGTCACGATATTTCGATAACGCTTGGCAATCCTATACAATTTTTCCAATCGCTATCGCCACGCTTTCGTTGATAGAATGTCACTTGTCTATGTCCTCCGGTTAATCTCATACATTTTAAACTTTTGTCAAATTTCATAGCTGCTTTGGGCGCACGGTTGGCGCAATGGTTGAGCGATTGACTGCTGCGCTGCGTGTCGCGGGTTCGATTCCCGCACGGAACAATTATTTGTATGATCTACAAATAGTTGTTCCGGCTCTGGGTGTTTGTGTATGTGAGTTCATATGTTTGTAAACGCATCCACGATACAGGAGAAATTCCTAGTGTGGGGCAAAGTTAAAAAAAAAATAAAAAATTGCTGACAGCAGAACACTTTGGCTAAACTGGTCAACATATTATTTGTTTCATAATCATCATAATTTCGGGCGAAAGATATTTACTGCACATAACATAACGAATCCCTAAGTTTTTCTACACTGAACGGCCATGTTTATCCCACAGCCAGCAGGTTCCCGAAACTTTTACCAAGTTATCGACCTTTGTTTGCTTATTCAAAAACTTTATTTGATATTTTTATTTGTTAGATGATGAGAAAAAACTATGCAAGAACGTTCTGCGTTTGCATCGAGCATCATTCAGCAAGATACGTGCTTGTGGCCTATTCTACGTAGATGCTGGTATACAATTAAGCCTGATGAGTCTTCTTACCAACTATATTGTTGTGTTGCTACAGTTCGCTTATTTGTAATACAGACTTAATTAAATTGAGTTTATGGAATTTTTTTACAACTGTATTTTTTAAATAAACTAATAAACACCACAATTTTTCCAACCATGCTGTGCTGGACGTAGCGTGATCACTGGCCCCGAGAAAAGAAGGGCGTAAACCTTCTGGCCATTGCCGCTGAACGCCCCGATCACACACGAATTAAGGTTCTTGGATGCCTGGCTGCATCAGCGACGTAAGGTTGCAAATCGACTCGAACGATTCAACAATGTGTTGACTGTACTCAAGTTACTTCCAGGTTCTGGGTTCCCTACTTCTGGATCAGCACTCCTGGTGTCCAGGTCCCGAGGTTCAGCTCGACAGGATCGAAAAGGGGTGTCTTCATTGGGGTTGAAGTCGACGAATTAAATGAAACACTAAGTTATTCAGTACACGGCACGATTCTAGGGCTCTCAACAATTACTGAGACTCGATTCTATATAAGAATTACTTCTTATTTACTAAGACAAGTACAAGCGACTAGCTTTGGATGACTACAAATTCTATTTGGGACCGGGGTAGCTATATACCCTCGGACCGTGCCATTATTGAGAGCCCCGCAAATTCTCGCCGAAAATAATTTTTATTATTGTAAAAAACCCTTATCAATATTTGGTAATAGGGTTACCGCACCCCTTCCACGGCGCTATCAATAGCTGGATTTCTTCGTACTGTAACACAGTAACGCCCCTTATCTCTGTATCTAATCCATATACCTAATTTCCAGGTATTGATAGCTTCCCTAGACTATTTCTATAAAATAAAGGGACAATTTCCTTTATTTTCCGGTTAAAATCTTAATAGCTTTTAACCTAGCCTAAGGATATCTATAGGTTGGGTTGACCTGCTGGTGCCAATAGCAGGCTGTCTGTTGACGTCTAGAAAAAGCTTATTTTCGGGATTTTTCTATGGGATATCATCCCTTATGTACTGAGTCTATAAAATCCTAAGTCATTTCACCGACTTAATGATTTTCTACTTAGGCTAACCAGACAATCACCGCCTATTATAGGGATTCTGGTAGCCGATAGACCACACTTTACATTCCTAGTGTTTATATAAGTCTATCCAGGCTATATGCACATAAGGTGCCTCGATAAGTACAAAATCAATAGCTGGTCACTTTCTTTGCGCCCAGCTATCGGGAAAACTATTTACAAAAATCTAATAAACTTGGGACGACACGATAGCGCGTTTATCGGGCCATCGGGAGGTCCCCAAAAATTCCTTATTTTCGGAATTCCCAGGGGTGTATAGTCCCGGGGAATGCCAAAAACGGACTAAAAATTACATTTCCAGAAACCTATTTTCTGGAATTGTACTTAAACTACTTGAGCGATTTTCGCTCCAAAGTGATGACTTTGTAGCTAGTCCAGCAAGCCATCCGAAAGTACTTACACCATAAGTACATCTATTCCCTTCATGGAGTTATTCCACCTGAAGGGTCTACAAATTTCAACGTTTTACGTTGTTTACATTTTTCATGACTGTTCATCTTGCTGACTATCCAAGCGATTCTTCCCATCTAGAAACCGCCTGGAAGCCCTTTTGGCAAGCTTTCCAATGGTAGTACTTTTACCAGTACACCTATATGTTTTCTAGGTACTTAGGGCACCTAAAACCGTAAGCATTTGCCGAAAACCAGATAAACAGCATTTTCCTACTATATACCGACTTGATATCTCAAGTAAATGGGCTTTATATAAAAGACTACGCTAACTATGAGGTGTATATAGGTTTCCCGTCTCGGTCTAGGTCCCCTATATACCCTAAAATGACCTAAAACCATATATTTGGTTTTTTGAGCTATCAAGTCAATATTCATATTTATATAGCGGAAACTATGTGGTTTTCGCATAGTTTCATCATTATGTACCGATTTCATGTCTAGTACATAGAATAAGCCCTTAAAAACATGATTTTAATTACTATAATTTGTTTTCCAAAGCTCCAAAACTATAAATATTATCACGTGGAGCCACCTCATTCGGAACTAATCCGTCGTCGAGCAATGACGTATCGTACGACAGGAATTTACGTTTTTTGCTATGATAACTCTTATCAGTATGCTTTCTAATGCTTTTACTCCATTAAGGGTGAACTATTAAACCCTATAACATACTGACAAATACTAAAAACATTATACTACTATCTCAAAAAATGCAGGTAAAATTTCAGTATAAATATAGACGTGCCTCTAAAAATTATTTTAGTATTAGATGGCGCGCCGTGGTAAGCAGACATGTCTACACATACATACTTTAAACTTCTATGAACCATTTAGTATGGTTGATGACGCTTCGTCGCGAACACATGCAACACTATAAACATCTTCAAAAAAAGTGTAACTAAGTGATAAAGTAATTGTTTATGGTATATTAGGATAGAACACAGTAACCTGGTTAAGTACCATGAAAAATGATATGATAGCAAGCCACACAACAAACGAGCAACCCACAACCGTACAATGTGGCGCAGAATTACTAAGAGGGCTAACTCCAAATAAGTTGTGGTAAAGGAAAAAGATTAAATGTAAGAAACATTGATTACATATCTTTAAAAACTAAGTTTTCTCCTATTATTTACTGACAGTATAAATTTCTTCTTGTATAGCATTGTATTTATTTTTATGGAGTTCATATCATTTAGTCACGAATTAACTATTAAGAAATCCTCCCTTAGCGTATAACAATCAAAAGGTGGGTATATGATCTACCTCCTAGCGGTCCATCCCGGGCAACGGCACCACAGGCTTGCCTGTGGTACGGCTGAACGATCCCACTTAAGCGGTGGTAGGCTCCGCCTGGCTCGCGGCCACCATCTCACCGGAGGCCAACGCCAAGCAGCTTGCTGTGTTCCGTCGGTGTGTGGGACTGCCAGTGCCTTTGGGGGAGAAGGAGGATGTCAGTTGCGCTGTTCAGAACCAGTCTTCGTCTCTGGGCGAAACTTGCCGGGTAACTCATTTTGGAGAGTAGCGGGATCTGAAGCACGGTGCCAGCCGTTGGCCGACCGCAGTCAGTACAGCCCAAGTAGCACGCCAGCCACGTGCCAATGGCTGCCCCGCCAACTGGCGAAAAATCCCGGTATGCTCCACCGTGCCAGCTGGCGACTGGATGGGAGGACCCGGTGGCCGTATACCCCCGGATATCGGCGTCCCCGCAGTCACCAAATGAGTTCCCCATAGGTTGGGTTAGCTCCCATAGGTTGGGAAGCCTACCACCAGTTTTTGTCGCCTGATTTGCACCACCCGGGGACCACTAGGGTATCGGAATGGGGTACACTCCTAAGGACTTGGGTGACTCAGCCCCCAAAATTTACCTACAGCCCCCAAATTCTACCTCTCCGGCGAGAGAGGTAGCTCGTTAGAAAAATCAGCGTCCGCTCTGTCGTGTCAAAAATGTCCAATGTTGCCAGCCCACAGATTATAAAACCCAACTAAAGTTTTAATAATTCTGAAACGATATCTACTGAACAATGACTTGAAAACAATTCCATGAGGTGGAAAAATCTGTGAAATCTCGATACAACCAGAAAATTATTATTCCCGAGATCTTGAGTTGTGACGCAAGGAATCGACTAAGTTTCAACAAAATAACTGATTACCAAAATAACTATTAAATCTACCATTTGGTTGATCTATATTACCGACTGCAACTATTTGAAGTTTGGGACAACACGATTTGCAGGTTTGCCTCGAATCGTTCGTTACTAAGAATGCTAAAATGTGATTGGCCGGTTATACCGCGTTTTGAAAAAATAATATTTAATTACCATGTTTTATAGATTTAAATTGCTATATTTTCCTGTCAAAACTTTGTCTATAATTAGCTTTAAAATTAAACTATTTAAACAACTTTTAGATATTACCTAAATTGAGACTTATTTAATCCGCCAATCATCAGTTAATGTTGACTCGTTGTCGTCGGATATCACATCGTTGTGTCTGTAAGGCATCAAATTCGGTGTGTAAGGTTTCAAATCTATTAAAACGCTCCTCTAAATCTAAACGTTCCAACTCAGATATTGCGGAAATACTTTGTGTTAAATTCTAAAAGTTGCTGTAAATAGCAAACTTCGATTTAATTGAACTACGTTTTTTTATCAGTGTTTTTAAGTTATCTGCCATTATAAAGTTAAATAACAGCTGGACGCACTGATGTTAATGTACTCAATAGATAATATATTGATTGATAATAGATTTGTCAAAGAAGGAAGTGGAATACATACGAACACTCAATTTAAAATTCTCCGATGATCTCAAGGACTTAGAATGGGTGTCACAGAGGAACTGAAAACGTTTTTTAAGATAAAAAGGAGTAAAAGGATTAAAGAGCACATTATAAAGCAAAGAGAGTATGCGGGCATTCCGGCGAAGGCGAATAGGAAGCCATTTGAGCTTAGTACGAAATTCAGAAACGTGATCATATTTGCGCAAGCCAAATATAAATCTAATACAGATATTTGAAGTCGCTCAAGCTTATCCAATTGGTCATGGGTGAGATCAAGATAACTGGCATCAGCATAGTCCAGGATAGTGAGAAGAAGAGATTGTGCAATCGCAATTTTAGTGGCGATGGGAAGAACTATTACGAAGACGTCTCAGAGAGCCCGCAGAAGCAAACAGTTTACGACTGACTTCCTGCAGTTGTTTGGTCCAGGCAAGAGTGCTGTTGATATAAATCCCCAAGTTCTTTACAGTGTTAGCAATAGGAATAATGGTGTTGTTGAAAGAAACCTGGGGAAGCGTCGACCAATCAATCCTAGAAACAGTCCGGGAACTACCAACAACAGTCACCTGAGTCTTCGTTGGATTAATCTTTAGCCCAAACTACTGCAGTGCCAACTGCAGTCACCTATTCGAGCCAGGTCTATATTAATCGTCTCAATGGCATCAGGTAACTCTCCAAGAGGGGCTTGGGTATAAATTTGGAGATCCTCAGCAAACAGGTGGTAGAAAGAAGAAAGTCGTTGATAGCATTAATAAAGAGTGCGAAGAGAAGAGGAGATAAGACGCCACCATGCGGCACACCGGCAGAGGTGTGACACCAAGAAGAGAAAGATTCATCAGTGCAAATACGCTGCCGGCGGCCAAACAAGTAACTATGAAAACAGTCAATCACCGGAGGAGATATTTTAAAAGAGCTTAGGACGCCAAGCAAAATGTCGAAGTCAACGGTATTGAAGGTATTGCTAAAATCAAGCAGAGCAAGTACCGTTAACTTTCCCACTTCCATGTCTAGCCTGATATCGTCCGTAATGTGTACAAGTGCTGAGGTACTGCTGTGTCCGCGTCGAAAACCAGATTGGAAAGAATTTAGCAGATTGTATTAGGTAAGGAACGTGCTGAGTTGATGGTGGACAAGTTTTCCAAGGACTTTGGATAGGAAAGGAAGAAAAGAAATGGGACGATAGTCAGAAAAAGATACACAATGAGATTTTTTGGGTAGAGAAATAATTTGGTCATCTTTTCAGGATTGTGGGAAGACACCACTGGAAATAGAGAAAGTGAGGATATAAAAGATGACGGATAATATTATCAAGGATGGGGATGATCATCTTACGGCTGACACAGTCACCACCAACAGCGTTGGATGTAATCGATACAATTTAATACTCCCTTTAACATCACAGGCAGTAAATTGACTTAAGATAAAAGGGGAATAATCAGTTATCGTAAGATTTGAATGATAACTAAGCGTAGAAGCTTTAGTGGCCCTTTCCAATACGGAGAAAGTAGAAAAATTACTGTTAAGTAAGTTGAAGTCCAAGTCTTTAGGAACCGTGTCATGAGCCTTTTTTCCAATACCTAATGATTTCAGAAATTTCCAGACCTTGGCTGGATCACCATTTTGAACAGAATTATGGATATGTTGGCGTTGTGCGTTCCTACACACCTTGCTGCATTGGTTCCTTATTGAGACGTATTTCTCCCTGTTGACGTCGTTGGGTCGAATTTTAAACTAAAACTTCGCAGCCGCCTTTTTGCCTAGTAAAACTTTAATTTCATTAGTTAACCATGGCTCTGGAAGATGCTTAACTCTTACAGCTCGAATAGGTGCATGTGCGTCGTAAAGCTGAATGATTATCGTCAAGATATCTATTTGTTCGTCGACGGACGAGGATGTGACCAGCGGAGTCCAGTCAATGTTACTGGCATCCTCTTGCAGGCGATCAACGTCCATGCCATCAAAATTGTGAAGCAGAACCTGTGCTTAGGATGTCGAATTTTATAGGAAGTGTAAATTAGATCATGATAGGAAAATACGTCGACAGAACATTGAAGCTTTTTTAAGTAGATATGTATTGAAGTCGCCCATTATGATACTGTGACTGTAAGAGGGTATTAAATGTTCTAAAATATGTTTGAAAGAAGAGAAGAAATTAATCCGAAGAGAAGGACAGTAATAAACCCCTAGGAGAATCTTAGTATGATGTAATTCAACTTCCAAGAAAAGATGTTCACCAGCGTTCGGCGGGGGTGACTGTGTGGACATGTAAACAATGGAAAAAGGAATATAATTACGAATATATATGGCCACCTCACCACCACCACTGACCACGCGATCATTCCTGATAAGTTGAAATTCAGATAGGGAGTACGAGGAAGAGGGAAGATAAGGTTTTAACCATCATTCGGAAATAAGAATCGCATGATTATTCTTACAGTCAAAGCTTGCCAGAATATCAGGGAAGTGGACCGGAATACTCTGGGCATTTATGTGGACTACATTAAAGTTCCTAGAGACTTCAGAAAAAACTGAAACCAGAGTGTCGGCTAAGGAAGGAGCATCACTATCCAACGAAATCCGAAATCCGAAAACGAATCAGTGTCACTGCTAGGACTGAGCATAAATATAAAATAAATATCTATAACAAAACAATAACAATTACGCGGCTGTCCAGAGACCTGCTCAGGCTGGGTGGCCATCTGTTTTGATTGCTGCGCGATCTTATTGAGGTCGGTAGAGTAAGTGACTCGACGCTGAACTCCCTTCGAATCCAGGACGAATACAGTGCCCTCTGACGTCCAGCACTGGGTCACTCCAAATCTGTCCCGCGCCGCCATGAAGATGTTGTGTCTGGTCTTCGTGAGGAACTCCAACACCGTGACACCACCCAACCAGATTTTATCCCGCAGTGCCAGATCATACAGTTTGAACAGGATTGGTCGGGGTTTGTGAGCTGCACTGTGTCCAATCCTGTGACACCTCTTGATGCCAGAAGTAGCCAAATCAATGTCGAGATGCTGTTTGACAATTCGAGCGACCACTTGTGCAGTCACCTCGTCCTGCCCCTCAGACACTCCGTGTAACAGCAGGATTTTTCGCCGCCCACGCATCTCCATGTTATGCTCTGCCCCAACATGGCAACCTGCTGCTGCAGAGCACCAAGTGCCTGAACAACAAACGTCTGGAATGAGCCAAACTCCGCTGCCAAAGTTGAGGTGGTGATTGCTGTAGTGCACGGTGTCTTCTGCAATTCCCTTTCAAATGCGGACATTCTTTCACTAAACAGATTGCTTATTTCAGCGATAGTGCGGTTGATTGCTTCCATGATGTTCAGACCCAAATATGTAAATATATATTAATAATTGTTGTGTTTATGAGCTAATAACACTTCAGCGGCAGGTAGTGACAATTAACTAACAATATATGTCATTTAATTATAAAAATGTTATCTATTTCTATTTTTAAAATTAATTTATAATCAAGAGAAATAAAATTGTTGTTTGACTTTATCTTACCCACTTATTTCTTATGTACTAGATTTCTCAAGTGTATGTCATACGGTACATTTTAAAACGAAGGTTACACGTGTACCTTTGTATAAACGGTCACATTTCACGTAACAATGATCGATTTTTATTTTCCATTAAAAACATCAGGAAATGTATTAATAGTTATATGTATGTATGTGGTCAGTGGTTTAAATAAGTAAGTAATTGAATTTAGCAATTTAATATATTTATACAGGGTGGACAGTCGTACAAAGTACCCTATTATATTAATGAGTTTTGTTTCAGCAGCTCAAACAATTTACCATTCATTTTTTTGTCACCTTTTAGCTAAAAGGTACTGTAAGTGACTTGAAAAAATGAAAACAATTCGAGTTATCGACCGAAATTATCCAACAAAAAATAATTTATACAAAACAGTGGACAAAGATTTGCAATCGATGCTGTTACCTTTGAATCTGATGCAATATTTTATGTTCTGTCCAAAATATTGTATAAAAAATAATGAAATAACTCCTAACGGTTTTATCTCCACTTTCGTTACAATGGTTGGAACATTAGGGTTCATTTTATTATTCGTTTACCGTGCGGTTATGCTGTTTTTTTACCGAGATTTTGTCGGAGAACCTGATTTCTTGTTCATCACTGGCTTTTATGACACGTTATTCTATTGTCTAGGATTGACTATAAATTTTTTGATTACGGTCATTCATAGCAAAAAATGTGTTAGGTTTGTCCTAACCTTTCAAAAAGTGCACAGATTTCTTAACAATGCAACTAATTTTAACCAGTTCATCATTCAAAATTGGATTATTGTAATCGTGGTTTTGAGTGGTCACACTTCTATTTTCACAGTTTTCTGTATACTGGCTAGTTTATCCTTCGTTGAAACATTTAATTGCATCCTAGTGGTTGTTTTTGATTTAAATGTTCTCTATGCCGTTCGAGGACTAAAATTATTAGAAGAAAAAGTTATTCTTTGGAGTGTACACATTGAAAACACGAACGTACAAGACTGTCAAAAAGTGTTACAGGCTTACGTTGACATATTAGAGTGTTATAATATTCACAAGGATTGTTTTCAGCATTTCGTAAGTATCTAATCGTATTGTTCGTATATTTTTGTAAGTGAAACTGTACTTGTTTGACTTTCCTTGCAAGTTGTTTAATTAGTATATTTTGGTGTTAGTCAAATCTTGTAACTGAATTTTAAACCAGAGTTAGGGACTCTGGTTTAAAATTCAGTTACAGACAAGTGATAATCATCGAACATCGAAAGAGTGGCTGTAGCGATTGAAAACATGTCAAAAATGTATAGGCATGTTAAGCGCTATCGAAATGACACGTGATCAATTTGATATCGAGTAAGTGACAGATCTATACAAGTCAGATGCATCTGTCCCTTATTCGATCTCAAATTGATATCGCTCTAAGAGCTTATGGTCACCCTCCTGTACTTTACATTTTGGCATTTCGACCATCGCCATCGCTGATATTAAATGACACTTGTCTAGATAAGAGCCTCAGCTATCCCCAACTGATTAAGCTAGAAGTTTGCATACACGATATACATAATATATATATGTCGGATTTAGTCAATAGTACGGACGTCAAAACAAATCACAAGCACGCCCCTAGCGGCAATAAAGAGCAAATACGCATTGGCGCGCTTTTATAAGCACTTGCGTGGAGGAAATAGAGCAGTTGAGTACTGGCAGCCGTAGTGCTAAGACGTCGTAGAATCAGTGTCGATCCGTAATATTAGTAAGCAGGAGTGTAACTTGTGTCTATTTGAATATACTCAGTGTATCGAATAATTTGTGTGATTTCATTTTCACGATTCACCCACCGACCTGCCCACACACGATGTCTTAACCTAAGGGAATATTTCCCGACTTCCCGATGGTTTGAATCTATCGGCCAGCCTTGATGCGACATCAGAATTGGGATTCGATCGTGCTAATGATATCACACGTAAAAACAAAGCTAGTGAAAATGTCGGTTACATTCTTGCAAAAAAAAAATCGTGGTGTCAGTTGCGACTACCCTCGGTATTGAATAATGAAAACCAGTTTGGAGCGGAGCAGCAAGGAGGTTAGCAACAACCAAGGAGCTGGACAGGTCAAGGCAGAGCTTGTGGACGTGTGGAAAGATCCGTTTATGCCAATCTGGTGAGTCGTTTTCATTTTGTTATGACTATGGCCAAGAGTGTTGACTATTAAAAATTCTGGTCTTGTGTACGGTATGGCGGTCAGTGGATCGATGGGGTGGCCCCTGTCGGTTTATAATTTCACTTTAGTTACAATCGATGGTCAAGTTTTGGTGTTGTTGAAGAGTTATTATTCTACTAACACTGGCAATAAATGGCCCTTGACTGGCCTTAGCTGACTGTTATTGGAAGTTAGAACGATGACAGTGACGTACCTACCTTATACTTCAGTCTGAAAATGTCATAATTCCAAATGAATTATTTTGATTAGTTTTGTAGTGTGATAGTTTTATGTAGCGAGAATTAACTAAGTTTGAGGAGAAGCATAGTATTCTTCTTTTGTGGTCGGAGGGCCAAACCATCTAAAAGGTGATAAACCCTACCAGGCCTCGTTAATTGCGACTTAAAATTCCACTGACGCTATGGCATTCATTGGATTCTCTAAAGCCCATATACCTACCTGGACACTTGGGTTCTGTACAGTGTGGTCTGTGTGGTTCATGTCCGCAACAACCCATTTTGCTGTGCCGGTTTAGTTTATAAAATCGCTGCACCGGTTAATTTCCATCAAAGCTGTGTATAGTTAAGATAACTGTGTGAACATTTACTCTTGTAGTGTTTTTCATGTTTCAGATACCATATTGCGTCGCAATGGAGCCTCTGCTGCAGGCTAGCGGTTCCAATGCTGAATGCGAAGGTTGACGTGTCAACATCTGAGAGGTTGAGACGACGGCAGGCTAGCAGTTCGCAGTTGGTAGCCGAACGTTACGAACACGCGCAAGTTTGGAATGGAATACTCGGTGAGTCGCTTCCATTTTATTTCGATAGTGAGGTCGAATGTTCTCTAGTGAAGAGATGCTATTTCAAAATTGAAGAGTGTTCATGTTTGACCACTGAGTTGGTCGTGGTTACATCTGGCACTATCACTAGGTAATTAAGACACACTTGTAAGCAAGTAGTTAATGAGTTTGCTATTGGCGGCAGTTTCATCATTTGGTTCAGTACGTACTTTAGGATTTAATATGCCATAAGAAGATGAGCTCGTGGCTAAATAATAACAGCCGCACGGGTCGATCATCAAGGTTAAGCAGCGCTTGACGAGGTCGGTCCGTGGATGGGTGACCATTTCAACATACTGAGTTTCCTCCGTGCCTCGGAAAGCACGTTAAGCCGTTGGTCCCGGCTGTCATTTTAAGATCTTTGACAGTCGTTACGGGTGGTCAGAAGCTTGGGATCTGACACCAGTCTTGCCAAGGGGTACCGTGTTACCCAGTTACTGGGTTGTGGAGGTCAGATAGGCAGTCGCTCCATGTAAAACACTGGCACTGAGCGGAATTCGGTAAGACTGGAAGCCGACCCCAATATAGTTGGGAAAAGGCTAGGCAGATGATGAAGAAGATGATCTATCCAAAGTGACTGAAGATGACTAGTTGAGTCATCTTCAGTGACAAAGCGATTTAGTAAAGTCGTTGGGCGAAGGCAATTGTATCGAGTTAGTAACGGTACTGGTCATTTGCGTGTATTCGGAACAGATCTTATGTTGCGTAACGATTTACAACCACCGTCTTTAGATCTGAATTCACTTGCTTACTTTGAAAGTAATATTATGATAGCAGAGTAGATCTCGCGATCGTTTTCCTTATCATGTAAGACTGTGTTAGTGAGCGAATCTAGTAAGAAGGATCCTCTATCACCAAGTTCCTTGAGAATTAGACGTCATAGTTGATGACAGTGGTAATGAAACATGGCTTGTACACTCATACTCGAAACTTTAGACCGCACCTCATGAGTAACATGTGGCGATGGGTCTACCAGGAATCGTTTATACGATTTCTGTCTGTGTTGGTGCACAGAGCGATTCATGTGTTGTAGCACATATTCGCTAGATTTCTGAGAATCGTTGGTGCGATTCCTGTCTGTGTTGGTGCACAGAGCGCTCATGTGTTGTAGCACATTTGCGCTAGATTTTTGAGAATCGTTTATACGATTTCTGTCTGTGTTGGTGCACAGAGCGCTTCATGTGTTGTAGCACATATTGCGCTAGATTTTTGAGAATCGTTGGTGCGATTCTTGTCTGTGTTGGTGCACAGAGCCCCTCATGTGTTGTAGCATATGTGGCGGCAGATATGTAAAGAATCGTTGGTAGATACGATTCTGGTTTGTGTTGGTGCACAAATCACAATGAAAGTTTCATGAGTTGAGTATGCATTGCCTATGAATTATAACAAACCGTAACAGCATTGTTACAATTACTTTGTTTATTTGTTGAACTTGTTGATCGTCGGACCTTTTTCTAATGAATAGTGTTGTGTGGGACACTCTAATACGAAAACTAAATAGGCCCTGTATTAAGTCCGCGATAGGTGATTACGACAGGATGGTGATCGTTATACACCGAAAGCTTTAAATAGGTACGTTTGGAACCTACAAGTATGCACACTGTAGGTAAGGGCAGATGCCAGCGGGTCATGTACCAGTCGATGTTGATGTCAAAAGGATTTTGATGATAATGAGCAAGCTTAAGGTGTCGAGTAATTCAGTCTATCGAACGCATTACGTTTAACCGTACCAGTGGATTCTGGCGGAGGTCGGGGTCTAGAGAGAGACCGAGAGACCGTTGTGAGAGCAATATAATTGCTGGTCGGCTAGAGAGCCGTGGCGTTGGAGGTTTTACTCGAGGGTTTCTGTAAGCTTGGCAGTTGTTGCTGCAGTAGAGTTTTAAAGTTTGTTTGAAGCGACTAGTGGTACATGGCCCAGGAGTAGAGTTCTCAAATTTCCCTATTTTCACGAAACCAATAATCTAGTTTGGTCAGGAGTAGCCGAGCGTTGTGTGGCAACTGAGAGCCTGAGTGGAAACTATGAGCCTGTGTGGCAACTGTTGGCCTGTGTGGCAACTGTTGGCCTGTGTGGCAACTGTTGGCCTGTGTGGCAACGGTAGGCCTGTATGGCACCTATAAGTTTGTGTGACACTGTCTGGTGTGAAAAGTCATGTTTGTGTTAGGAACCTTACAGAAAGTTCCTATTGAGTTATGAGGTTAAAGGAAAGTAAACTCGCAGTCACGCGTGTGGAGAGATCATGTTAATGTTGATGACGTTCGAATCGTCAAGCCCTCATTACGAAAATTAAAATAATTTTGGTTTTCTAATTTTGATTACTATGCGTAGATCGTGTTAGTAAGACACATACATTTCAAGTACCAATTGAAATAGTTGATGAATTAGATAATGAATTGACGTAACATAGGATCTCAGTGAACAGGTTCTGAGTTCAAAGAGTTGAGTTGACTCGACATCGTGGAGATGTGCGAGTAGAGCAATTAAGATAGCTAAGAGAGCTATGAGATAGCTAGTAGAGCTATGTGATGACTAAAGATCGTGAATAAGAAACCTGGTGTACTGTTTCTTTTGTTTGATTTAATGTGAGAGTAATGACTATCAGTGGTACTTGGACTTTGTAATCACGAAGATTGGGTGCTTTTAGGTACCAAATCTATGAGGTTGCTATTTTCTTTAAATTGGAAATAGAATTACTCGTTCCTTGCAATAGTGAACAGAGCGATTTGAATGATCTTGTTTGATTGTCTCAAAATGTTTCCTCACTCTAGAATATGAGTCAGGATTGGACGAGCAAATACTGTTTGAAAATTTTGTATTTTTCAAAAAAAACAGGATTAAGTGGACTAAGACGACGTGTGGTGTAACACGAGGTGACCATGAGATGGCATGGAGCAAGGACAAGAAGATGATGCCTGCGGGTGATAGATTTGGGGATCTGTCACCTGAGAGATGCCCGAGAAGGCGACGTGTGTGTTCCACGTTCGCCTCTCAAGAGGAATTACGGCCTAGAGAATACCATGTAGTTTTAGTCAGTGGGAGTCTGACAGACCCCTCAGCTTTCCCCAAGGGCTGAGGACATCCATTGAGGATTTCCACATGATTCGATACACTGTTAAAAACCTGACAATTAGGAACAGACGAGGACGCCTGTCTCGCAGGATGGCCGTGTCGGATTTAGTCAATAGTACGGACGTCAAAACAAATCACAAGCACGCCCCTAGCGGCAATAAAGAGCAAATACGCATTGGCGCGCTTTTATAAGCACTTGCGTGGAGGAAATAGAGCAGTTGAGTACTGGCAGCCGTAGTGCTAAGACGTCGTAGAATCAGTGTCGATCCGTAATATTAGTAAGCAGGAGTGTAACTTGTGTCTATTTGAATATACTCAGTGTATCGAATAATTTGTGTGATTTCATTTTCACGATTCACCCACCGACCTGCCCACACACGATGTCTTAACCTAAGGGAATATTTCCCGACTTCCCGATGGTTTGAATCTATCGGCCAGCCTTGATGCGACATATACATCACCAATCGCTTCCAAATATCCTTCATAATGGGCACAGCGAAAGAGTGTAACTCACTACCTGCGTCTGTGTTTTCCAACGCATTCTACCCGAATCTCTTAAAATTTCGAGTGAACAGGCTCCTTCTGGGTAAGCTCACAGGATCGACGAATTTGTCTCTGTCACCTCTGACCTAGACTGGAGTCAAGAGCATACCAACTTCAAACAAAATAAAAAAAAGATTGGTTTGAATGACAATGCATGAAAGCTTTTTTTTATTTTTTATATTAATATATTAACATAGCATAGTTTTCAAATTATCTCTTTCAACTTTTATTTCAGATACTTTACTACATTTTAGAAATATTCACTCACGCGCTGATATACGTCCAAGTGACCATTGAGTCATTTAAAATAAATATCGTCATTAATGACGTAGTAAGTATTCTTATATTTATTTATCATTATCCTGCTCTAAACCCAATTTATTTGAGTTCGACTACTAAGTCGAACTCAAATAAATTGGGTTTAGAGCAGGATGCATTGCAATACAGACGTGATAATTATTATGTTATGTGTAAAAAAATGACATACTAATGTCATTTTTTTACACATTTTCGCAATACAGACGTGATAATTATTATGTTATGTGTAAAAAAATGACATTAGTATGTCATTTTTTTACACATAACATAATAATTATCACGTCTGTATTGCACAGTGAATTGGACGGAGGTGCACTTAAGTTTTATCTTTTCATTTCACATCATCACATCACCAGCCTATTAATTGTTTCCACTGCTGGGGCACAGGCCTCCTCTCTGTGAGAGGGAATGGGCCGTAATCCACCACGCGGGCCCATTGCGGGTTGGTAGTTTCATTTAAGTCCCATGTATGTAGTTCTTTTTTTTTTTGCTTGGAGAAATGCTCTTGCATACTGCACTACCACGGGGAGATAGTGCAGTTATGTGGGACTAACCAAGTAAAACTCCACGGTGTCCTCCTGTGCCGCTTATGGCGGGAACAAGGGCACGCGTTCGCGGTTGTCCGTCACCGGCCCCCCTCGTGGGAGTACCCCCCATCACTGCCGCACCAGAACACACTGTACGCCGTGACCAAATCAGCACATGAGCGCCAGACGACCCCGTGTATCGCCATACACGGGTTCTTCTTCCCGTTGGACCCCCTGTGACGGTTCAAGATCAATGGCCCACCACCTACCTTTTTCCGGTCGCAGGGGCGGCCGAAAAATGGTAAAGAGCGGCTAACGTTATACCGACACTCCTCCTCCGCTTCGGCCCCAACGCGTCCGCCATCAGACGGTGGCGACCCCGTCTGGGCCGCGGAAGGTAGGGAGAGCGGCGCACCGCAATACCGGCACTCCTCTCCCACCGCGCCTCCAACCCTCAGCCGCAACATCGTATGGGACCTGGGAATCACCAAAAGACATCGCGGCCCGCCTCAGTTGCGATGTCGCCTGTTACCAAGCGGCACCGCAACCTACTAGTTGGCCGCTACGTCGTCGGCTTAATCGGCAAAAGCCTCTCCTCGGGTTCCTTTTCGCTTCACCGTGGGTGACCAAGCCACGGTTATTGACAATGCGCCTCGACAATGCGGTAACCCACCGGGGGAGGGGGGTGTATGTAGTCCTGGGCGAGCCTATTGCCATCAACTGGGCACAAATCCAGACTCCAAAACTTCGAGATGGAAAAACTTAATAGCACTTTGCCCAACCCGAGAATCGAATCTAGGACCTCATGGTACCCCATCCTAGGCAAATGATGTATTTTACAACCTTTTTATATTTGACAGAATGTAACAATCGTTGGGGCGCTGGTCGTTATTTTTTGGATGACAAAGGATTTATTTTACCAAACAATGTTATGTAAGCAATGTGAGAGATTCTACTTAGCTATTCAAAGTGTCCAAGATTCATGCGCATTGATTTTAATGTCAAATTCTTCAGGTAATTTTCTGCCCTCGCAGATTTTTTTAATTATTATTGATAGGCTTGCGTTTGTCCAATATCGCTCCTGATGATGCTAAGCTATTGTGTGGTCAAAGGCCCCCAGGTTGTAGCTTAGGTATTTTTTTTGTTTTATTTCCGTTTTGTTATCGACTGACTAAAAGCAAGTTGTTCTAGTGAATTTGCACGTTTGAAACATTTTCTCATTCGGAAAGATTGTTATCCCAAAATCAATACTTACTATAAATAGTAATAATAAGGGTACCAAAAATAACCCATTTTACCAATTCTGATCGCATACATATAGTAGGTTTTAAACATAATCCGTCTTATTAATAAACGTGGACTAAGGTAAGAATAACTTTATTCCAAGCATTAGGTTGGTACTAAAAAAATCCGTATTAATAAACACGGAATAGGGAGGGATTATACTAATCTGACACTAGTCTCGGACTAAAAGTTAAACCATGGTGCCAGCTAGTTTAAGGTCGGAATAAGAGTAGTGTAACTATGGCAACCACAATTTTTTTAATTTTTTTGCATCGCCTTATTCGGGCAGGCTAAGGTCTTAGACCATACCGCCTCGTGTTCAGTGCATAATATCCTTCTTGAATTCTTTAGTATGCATTAGAATGCGTATGCAACAGATTCTAATGTTTTTTGTAGTATTTGGCAGCAAATTGTATCAAGTCAGCCTTCCCAGTAAGCCTTCCCAGTAAGCCTTCCCAGTAAGCTTTGCGGGAGGTAGTCAATACTACAATAAAATTCTCCGCTCCACTATCCCGAGATCGCTTCTGTCAATGCTTTCACAGATTGACCAGTTGCGTAGACAGTTGAGACATAAAACTACACCAATTTAATATCACAATATCCACTAGGAGTCAATTAGCAAATAATATTAACAGCCGCTGAACTACACTCTAAAAAATCCCGCCAAAAACTCTCGCAACCACAATTATTACATAGACTCTGATTTTTTATTTCGTAGATGTGGAACATTAAAAAAAAATAAGGTCATTGGCAGCTTTAGTCAACGAAATTACAAATTATTTAATTAATGAATCATCATTTTATGTAATTTTTAAGTTTAAAGGTAATACGATAGTTTGAAAAGGAGGGATCCTTCACCTTTACTGTCAAATCTCTGTGGCAGACGTCATTTTTAGTTTTTTTTTCTACATAATGTCTTCAACTTGCTTATTTTTCATTCACTAGTTCATTCTTTTTACTTTTAAATTCAACTGGGTTGCCAGAGCTTACGCGTAAATCCAAGACTAAGAAATGAATAGTTAGTCCGAGGTTATTCCATGTTTATTAATAACATTGCTAGATCTATGTTAATCCTTACTTACTCCGGGATTAGCTAGTCCAAGAGTAACTTCGGAGTAAGCTGGGAATACGCCACTTTTATTAATAAGACTGAATATGTATAAACACATTATGCTCGAACCAAATCTCATTCGGAATTTAAATATTTTACAGGTGAGCAGAAAAAACTGTGCAAGAACGTACTGCGCTTGCATCGAGCAACATTCAGCAAGATATGTGTGTGTGGCCTGTTCTACGTAGACACTGCGTTACATTTAAGTCTGATGAGTCTCATTACTAACTATTGTGTTGTGTTGCTACAGTTCGCCTTTTTGTAATCAGTATGCATTATAGTAAATTAATACTATGGTTATTTTTAATGAGGACAACATCATCATTCACATCCTGCCTTAGCCCACTGCTGAGCACAGGCCTTTCTTTTCTTGTGCCAATCCTCATATTCCTGTACCAGCCTCATCCAGGCTCTAAACGCGATGGCAACAATGTCCTTCTTCCATATCACCGCCGGACGACCGATACTTACTCTTTCAGTACTGAGAAACCGCCTTAAACCCGAGTCACAAATATCAGTGAATTCACAGTTCCGGAAACGCGTTCGGCCCGTATAAGTATTACAGTGATTCTTCTACTCTATTCAATTTTCAAAGAAACCACTGTCTTGAAAATACAAAATATCACTTCATTGGTATTCCATCTATTGAAGCATAGTATAAGTAAAAACTTACCCAATATTTTCCGACAAAATCAAAAGCTTAAAGATTGATAAATTTCGTCAATGTGTGGCGTGATGTTATGTTACGAAATGGTCTAAACTATAAACAGCCATGCGATTGCAGCAATTTTGAGAGATTTGCCGCCATTTATTGAAGATTACTGTTGTATATCTCCAAAGTTCTTCACCAAAATGACCGAAAAGTACTCTTTTACACACAAAGAACACTCAAATCAAATCAAATCAAATCATATTTATTTGTTCACACAGGTAATAAAATACAGGTGTTGCGTTTAAAATGAAAATAGAGCGCTATGTCATGCCAAGAGGCGTACAAATATTAGGTGTATGTACCTGGAGATTTACAAATCAAATGTCTAGAGAAAAAATAAGAGAAAAACATTATCGTAAGATCATGCGTATTAAATTAGCAGAACCAATAATTAAATTAACAATAAAAAGTCAGAGAGTAAAAAGAAACAAAACCAAGTAAGTACCTTAATCAAAATGCTTAATTTAAAATGTCAAAAATTACGACCATGTCAAAGATTATGAGATGTCAAATAATAATCCAAACAAAACTCAGCATTTTATTTCTGTCATAACATGTTTAAGAACATTTATTCACACTGACGCATTACAATAACAAACATTTTATATAGTTTTCAATGATTCATCATTCAGAAATTCCTCCAATGTATAGTAACATTTTTCAATAAGTAAGCTATTATGTGCTTTTTAGAATTTTAATAATGGCATGTTTTTAATGGCATCGGGTATTATATTATATATTTTGGGGCGTTGTTGAAAAAGCTTTTACTCATTAAGGCTGTTTTACATTTAACATTGCAAAGTTTGTTACGATATTGAGAACGCAATGGATTCCTTCTGACTGCAGATAGGCTTACAAATAAATGTGGGTTTTTTTTCACAAACAATGCAGTTTGTTTTGTTTGCACTGAAAGAGTTTTCAAAATCGGTTCAGAATTAACGGACAAATCAGTGAAAGTACACAAAAAAAAACCAGCCAAGTGCGAGTTGGACACGCACACTGAGGGTTCCATACAAACAGGTACATTCTCCAAAATAATTAGAAAACATTACTGAAGTTCATAAACAATAAAAGCACCACACAATGCTCATCATTTCAGCCAAAAGACGTCCACTGCTGGACATAGGCCTTCCCCAGGCGTCGCCACATTGACCGATCCCGTGCGTCTCGCATCCAGCGCCTCCCCGAAACCAAAACCAGGTCATCGGTCCACCAAGTGGGAGGCCATCCAACGTATCGTCTTCCGGTTCGCGGTCGCCATTCCAGAACTTTTCGGCCCCATCGGCCATCCGTTCTGCGAGCAATGTGCCCTGCCCACTGCCACTTAAGTTTGGCAATTCTTCGGGCTATGTCGGTAACCCTGGTTCTCTTGCGGATTTCCACATTTCTGATTCGATCTCGCAAGGAAACTCCGAGCATAGCCCTCTCCATTGCCCTTTGAGTGACTGTAAGCTTCCTGATAAGGCCCATTGTAAGCGACCACGTCTCAGAGCCATATGTCATCACTGGCAACACACACTGGTCATAGACTTTCGTCTTGAGATACTGTGGTAAGTTGGACGAGAAGATACCGCGCAACTTCCCGAACGCTGCCCAGCCGAGTTGGATTCGACGGTTGACCTCTTTCTCGAAGTTGGCCCTACCCAATTGGATCGTTTGTCCCAGGTAGACATAGTCGCCCACAACTTCGAGTGTAGTGTAGGGTCTCCGACCTTGATAGGAGTGCGTGTGGCATTCACCATGACCTTGGTTTTGTCCATATTTATTTTAAGACCCACTCTTTCGGAAGCTCTACTGAGGTCATCGAGCATTTTACTGACGCTCTCCATGGTCTCAGCCATGACCACACAATAACAATGCTCTAACAAAAACATAACCTGGATTTAAGGTTTTCGGATATTTTCTTTTACTTGTGCTATAAGACATTGCGTCTTGCAATTTTCATGATTCTAGTTGAACAGGAAGTACCCTGTAGGTTTTGATTCCCTAACAAGTATCAAATATACGTCGTAAATGGTCGTATATTTTGATTTCGATAGATCCGCGGATAGGTGTAAAAACCAATAGACGTATTTCCAAATTTCCAAACCTGCAGGAGGTTGAATATTATTTTGGTGTCCAGCCCAACCACGGTACCAAATTATTGTCATAACGTGACAACAAAAACCAACGGTCCTGTTCCCTACAAGGCATTTACAATAGTACCATAAAATAGCTTCCAGAACAGAATCTCTTATATATTCAGTGTCAAATAAAACAGGAAAAGTAAAAACAAACGGTTAAAATTTACATTATGGACCGCTGATTTATGGCGCAGGGAGTGGTGGGGGGAGGGGGGGGGGGAGGGGGGGGGGGGAGGGGGGGCTACCCCCCTGTACCATCCCTACCACGCGGCGCTCCATGGTTATGGAGATATCCATGATTAAAGTTTTTAGGTTACAATAAAAATTTCGATCAATGTCCATCGGTTTTAGGGGCGGGCAAGTGGGTAGGGAAGTGGGGGGTAGTGGGGCCACCCCACTGTACCATCCCCACCCCGCGGAACCCCATGGTTAAGGAGATATCCATGATTAAAGATTTTACTATTACTATTTAACAACAATGTCGACGGAGCCCCGCTGAGCGGGGCTCCTATTTCTGTCTTAAGGGTCTAAAATAACCTAACACGAAGAAGATGACGGGAGCTGAGTTCGCTCGCTTCAGCGCCCGTCATCTTCTTCGTGTTAGGTTAGGTTAGGTTAGGTTCCCCTCCCCCCCCCTCCCCCCACCACTCCCTGCGCCATAAATCAGCGGTCCATAATGTAAATTTTAACCGTTTGTTTTTACTTTTCCTGTTTTATTTGACACTGAATATATAAGAGATTCTGTTCTGGAAGCTATTTTATGGTACTATTGTAAATGCCTTGTAGGGAACAGGACCGTTGGTTTTTGTTGTCACGTTATGACAATAATTTGGTACCGTGGTTGGGCTGGACACCAAAATAATATTCAACCTCCTGCAGGTTTGGAAATTTGGAAATACGTCTATTGGTTTTTACACCTATCCGCGGATCTATCGAAATCAAAATATACGACCATTTACGACGTATATTTGATACTTGTTAGGGAATCAAAACCTACAGGGTACTTCCTGTTCAACTAGAATCATGAAAATTGCAAGACGCAATGTCTTATAGCACAAGTAAAAGAAAATATCCGAAAACCTTAAATCCAGGTTATGTTTTTGTTAGAGCATTGTTATTGTGTGGTCATGGCTGAGACCATGGAGAGCGTCAGTAAAATGCTCGATGACCTCAGTAGAGCTTCCGAAAGAGTGGGTCTTAAAATAAATATGGACAAAACCAAGGTCATGGTGAATGCCACACGCACTCCTATCAAGGTCGGAGACCCTACACTACACTCGAAGTTGTGGGCGACTATGTCTACCTGGGACAAACGATCCAATTGGGTAGGGCCAACTTCGAGAAAGAGGTCAACCGTCGAATCCAACTCGGCTGGGCAGCGTTCGGGAAGTTGCGCGGTATCTTCTCGTCCAACTTACCACAGTATCTCAAGACGAAAGTCTATGACCAGTGTGTGTTGCCAGTGATGACATATGGCTCTGAGACGTGGTCGCTTACAATGGGCCTTATCAGGAAGCTTACAGTCACTCAAAGGGCAATGGAGAGGGCTATGCTCGGAGTTTCCTTGCGAGATCGAATCAGAAATGTGGAAATCCGCAAGAGAACCAGGGTTACCGACATAGCCCGAAGAATTGCCAAACTTAAGTGGCAGTGGGCAGGGCACATTGCTCGCAGAACGGATGGCCGATGGGGCCGAAAAGTTCTGGAATGGCGACCGCGAACCGGAAGACGATACGTTGGATGGCCTCCCACTTGGTGGACCGATGACCTGGTTTTGGTTTCGGGGAGGCGCTGGATGCGAGACGCACGGGATCGGTCAATGTGGCGACGCCTGGGGAAGGCCTATGTCCAGCAGTGGACGTCTTTTGGCTGAAATGATGAGCATTGTGTGGTGCTTTTATTGTTTATGAACTTCAGTAATGTTTTCTAATTATTTTGGAGAATGTACCTGTTTGTATGGAACCCTCAGTGTGCGTGTCCAACTCGCACTTGGCTGGTTTTTTTTTGTGTACTTTCACTGATTTGTCCGTTAATTCTGAACCAACGGAAAAACCAACGGTCCTGTTCCCTACAAGGCATTTACAATAGTACCATAAAATAGCTTCCAGAACAGAATCTCTTATATATTCAGTGTCAAATAAAACAGGAAAAGTAAAAACAAACGGTTAAAATTTACATTATGGACCGCTGATTTATGGCGCAGGGAGTGGTGGGGGGAGGGGGGGGGGGAGGGGGGGGGGGAGGGGGGGCTACCCCCCTGTACCATCCCTACCACGCGGCGCTCCATGGTTATGGAGATATCCATGATTAAAGTTTTTAGGTTACAATAAAAATTTCGATCAATGTCCATCGGTTTTAGGGGCGGGCAAGTGGGTAGGGAAGTGGGGGGTAGTGGGGCCACCCCACTGTACCATCCCCACCCCGCGGAACCCCATGGTTAAGGAGATATCCATGATTAAAGATTTTACTATTACTATTTAACAACAATGTCGACGGAGCCCCGCTGAGCGGGGCTCCTATTTCTGTCTTAAGGGTCTAAAATAACCTAACACGAAGAAGATGACGGGAGCTGAGTTCGCTCGCTTCAGCGCCCGTCATCTCTTCGAACCTAACCTGTCCGTGTCGGGGTGCCCTAAGCTCCCGAGCTCGCTTCACTCGCTCTTGGGCTAATTTAAATTTTTTTACCTCAGGAAAAACACAAAAAAAACAGAAAATTGCCGCATATTGAAACTTTGTAAAAAGCTTCCTATTTATGAGTACTATCTACAAAAAAAAAAATGAACTTCCAAATCAACGGTCCATAAAGGAAATTTTAGCCCAGCGTCTGTCAAACACGTCGCGTTCTGTTTTAAGTATTTTATTTTGTGTGAAATAACAAAAACTAAATGACTAACGCATCAAAATATGAAAAAAATAAAATAAAATAATGCAAACAATACCAATAGAGACAGTTTCATGTGAACAAAATGTTCCTAATAAGAGAACTTGTCGAACAATTCACGTCTAATAACTTTCGTGCGTGGTGAGGAACGTCCAATAATATATTTTTCATCTTTTTCTATGGTCTATTATGGAGGAATAGTATGCACATGGTACTTTAATTTTTTTTCTCTTTTTTCTCTTTTAATTAGACTTTTTACAATATTATTCAATCATCTTTATAGCCCTTTGCTAAGAATAGTTACAGAACTGATAACAACATTTGTGCCACATGTTATTTATTTTTATTTTTATTAATTTGTTTTTTTTTACCTTTGTATAGATTCTTTTACCGATTGTTTTGTGAATGTGTGAACATTGTAGGCCTTCTAGATTTCTAGATGATTGTTAACATTTGTTAACTTTCACATTTTTTTTTGTTTTTTTAATTTCTTACGACTTATTGTCGCGCTTACGTTGTCCCCCCATATCCAAGTACTAATGCTGTAACATGGAAATATTGTAAAACCGAACCATTTTTAAAAGAGTAACCATGGAGTTTCTTGCCGGTTCTTCTCCATAGGAAACGACTTACCCGAACCGTGCACCTTTTGTCGACGTTTTATAAGTGCCCATGTAGGCCTATGTAAAATAAAATAAAAATGATTTTGATTTTGAATTCGTTGGCACTACTTTTTATTTGGAAATAAAAACGTCAAGTTCAGAGAGGTAAAAAACTGTGTGATAATTCTTTTTAATTTTTTTATACAATATTATTTATTGTGTAAATAGAATGTACTTTCTTTCCATGTCCTTTTTTTTTCCAAACCCATCGTGTGGGGTATCATAATGAAGGGTTTTAAGAGGCGATTTTTAATGAGAAAATCATCACCATTCAAAACCTGACTTCGCCCATAGCTAAACAAAGGCCTCTATTTTCTTGTACCAAAACCGACCTTCTTGAGCCAGCCTTATCCAGGTTCTGCCCGTGATGGCAAAAATGTCGACTGCCCATCTCGCGGTCGGACGCTAGACACCTTTTCTTTCAGTTCTTGAACGCCACTTGGTCACCACCTTACTTCACCTATCATCACAACGCCTTGGCAGGTATCCTGAAAAATACTAATGGAGAAGTATGCAAATAGAAAACATGTTGAAAGTAGTAGATATGTGGTATGTAGTAATTCGTTTGGAGTTGGGATAAGGATAAATAAGTGACAAAATATTAAAGTGTACAACTCATAGTGCAGCCAACATCATTTATTTCAGACAACAATTTGATCAAATGCATGAATTTAAACGATGTAAAAATCATAGCAAGCGGCGTCCTGTAGTCTCTGCATTTTCCCTTGATGTGTCTTTATGTTTGTACTTATATGTATGTTTTCAGAATATTAAATTGCACAATAACGTAATTAGTGATGAGCCCCATCAAATTTATTGGAAGCGTGGCATCAATATAGAACATGCCACACGCGGACATCTTACTGAACGTTTTATTTGCCTGTATCACGCTTTTGCAAAAGTGCTTTTGATTCTCTGAAAAACAAGAAGATGCTCTAATAAGATTTTAAATTATAGAAAAGGATTACCGTCAGCCAAATTGCGTAACTTGTTTGGTAGCTCACGCAGCACTTACACTCGTGAGATAACATGGCTTCCTGTTTTTTTAAATTCATCTGCTCGACAACATAAAACACGCAATGAATCTTGTTGAATTGTACAAATGAAAACCTGCACGCGTTCTTTAAAGAATTATTTAAGTTAGGCAATTAGGGTGCTGGTCCGCTATTATAGCAAAATTTTATGATCACTACTTCTATTAAAAAAAGAAGGTAATCATCGTGAGGAAACCACCAGTATTTTAGCATTTACTTAAACCTAAAATTCGAAAACATTTGTCTTCCTCCAACCCGCACTGGGATCGCGTGGTGGTTTATAGACTTCTCTCTCTCACAGAGACCCAGCAGAGAGGATATAATAGACAGAATCATCATCTTCTTGCCTTTGTTCTATGCTATTTGGGGTCGGCGCAACCCGTCTTACGACTCTCACGTTATAGACTAAATATTGTACATCTTCTTCATATTACCTGCACAGTTTCTTTTCTTCATAAGCTGTATACACGCTGACTGGGCTTTTTCTACCGCTGTATAGAACCGTCCACAGTATATACAAAGTAATATTACTAAAGTTATATTCTTTATCATTGACAAAACTGTTGCAAGATTCTGAGATAAAGCCTGGAAAATGAGAATGACAATATTATTATCATGTGTACTTTAGAAGAGTAGCTTTAGATTCCAAAACTTTATAAGCAGCCACTCGGTAACTGTTTAGGCTGTCTGTCTGTCCAGGGTCTGCAAATAATAAAAGTCGGGCATAATGAGCACTTGGCTAATTGTAAAGTTTAAACTGTCAATTACTTTTTCAAATCACAACTTCACTCTCTTATAGTCAAACATGATTGCTGTAAAAAAGCAAATATGATTTGCAGTGTTCTGCTGAAAATTTCACACCATCTCATCTTTCATCACCTAATAATTTCGATGCACATATCCAAAGCAAAGGAAAACATTAACAAGCTTCACAAATTATTATTATTAATTTCTAAAACTTAAATATCGCTATTTTTTTACACTTACAGTGTTTCCAAAATCAAGAGTTATATCCCGCGCTCGCAGCATTATTATGTAAAAGTAACAAAGAGTTCGTTCAAATGCAGCAGTCACGTGGTACAAAATCGTAGAAAAAAAAAATAACACTGAGAAGAAGAAATGTATAAGTCATCAATAATATAAAAGATCAGAAACTGCAAGTTGCGGCATATATTGTATTTCTAGCAAAAGACTAGATGAAAAACGTCACTAACTTACCAATACTTGAAAAACAGTCTTGAACAGATCGTATGCTTCTAAAATATTGTTGTATATCCCAAGTATTTTGAGACAATGTTCATTGTTTTCCTGCTCAACATTTATCATTAAAACATCTTTGGTCTACTCCTCTAGATATTTCTTAAGCAAAATTATAATTCGAATGGCTATTACTAGATTAATATCACATACGATTAACATTATGTCACAAACAAAGGCAAAAATAAAATTGACAACTTCTAGGTTTGAGTTCCATGACAGAAAAAACATGTTAATTATTAATATATCAGTGAAGGTAATGGTTATTTCTATTATCCAATTACAAGTAATATAATTCGAGATCATTTTGAAATTGATGCTTCTATATATAGTGTAACGGTTAGGGGCCAGGCAGGTAATTTAAAGTCTCAAAGAGAGGGTAGATATAACAATTTATTAAAAAAATATATTATATAAAATTAACCAGAAACCCAGCCGGAGACTGGTGTGAGTTCTTAATATCGAGCGCGTGTTAGGTTCAAGACCGCCGTAAGAAAACCACTATCCTGGCAGTTTCCAGAACGTAGGTGACTGGTGGCAGCCAGGTAGGTAGGTCGATCTTCCTGTCGGTGTCCTGTTGGTGTCGGGCATTTAAGAAAATGACCGAATTCGTACCACTGACTGCAACATCCTGACAACCGTCGAACATGGAATCTACGGTGGAAAGCGGTGATCTAGCATCAATTAGCCATCAAGATGAAGCAGTCTAAGCAGCGTGGTACAATTTAAAAGCATGATGAAACATAATTATAACATCTAGTAATGTGAGGTAGATGAAAAAAATAACACAATGATTTTAAGAATTTTTCAAAACAATTATTTCCATTGACTTACTACCACTCACCAATACTACATTGAATAATGAAAATAATGAAGGAAAGGAATGAAGATCATTTAAAAGTAACCGTCATGACCCGTTACACCTATGTTACGGTCATTCGGTGAAACATAAAAGTTAAAATATGGTTTAAATTTAACAATCACCGTTGATACACAAACGCAATTATGTGAATCAACGGTTCAAGTGTCCAAAGTAGACATTATTACAAAACTTACAAATAGCGAGATTTTAACAAGTCATGCAATGATCACTTAATTCTAGATAATGTAAGTTTTGCAACACTCACCCAATCTGGGGTTACACTGAGTCTAAATTTATTGTTCACGGTAGCGTGTAGTTAATAAAAGTAGTAATAATAAAATGTGTCGTACAAGGTCACTATGTGAAGGTGACAGAGGTACATGTCACACTATGCAGACACTGTCTCTCCGCTGCTACGTAGTGCCAAGTGACTGCCGGTCGAGACTGTTCCACGAACCGCAGGAAGTCCGCGAGCGAACATTCAACCAACCAGTTCCGTGCGCGGAGTTTGCGACAGTATTTGCTTGTTCATTATAGTATTGCCAGTTTAAAATATCAGCCGCAAGCGTAAATAGGTTTCAATTATTTTCTATTAATGCTACCCAGGTTCTGATGTGTTAGCAACCACGTACAACGTTACAATAGTTTGGATCTTCAAAATAAGAAAGATGTTATTGTGCTTATGCACGAAGTTCAATATGAACGACATCGTGAACCCGATGCCATAGATGAAGAAGTAGACAACGCTACTTAATATCACAATACCATTCACTAAATAATTGTTTTTGACAACAGTGAAGTCTGCAGTGAACATTTGATAGCAACACAAAACATCCATGAGCAACATATAGCAAAAAGCAAAACTCTGATATTTTTTTCTACTTGGATATAAGTGATTTTTTCGAACACTGTATTTTGAAGACAAAAAAAAAATGGAGTGGGAAGTTGAAAGAGTTTGCCAATTGTTGTATTTCATTTTCCATACGATTGTTCAGTAATATTGGGTGTGTAACTTCGGAAATTATTATTGGTTTCGGGAACATGTTTTCTATGATCCACTGGCACTGTTACCACAATACAGAAATTTATCTACGGAACTACAATATTAATTAAGTTACACTGATGAACTAATTCTTGTCAGTACTGATGACACAGTCAATAATAAACACACATTTAATATTCCTAATCGTTTCAATACATTAACGACATAGACTTTTTTTTACATAACATGACGAGTACGTGTTCGTGACGAAGCGTCACCATTAGATAACATAATGTAAATAGGTTTAGAAAAAATAAAAATAATGTCCGCGAGACCCATGTAGAAACATGGACTCATGTCGTGCGGAGGGCGTTCTATCGACGCGCCAGTCTTGAATATTTATTTCAAGATTAATTTTGTTTGAAAACACAAAGCAGGTGTTTCATGTTATTTAACTTATGTACTTGATTGAGAATCAGTACATAATAACAGTAAATAGCAAAAGCTAATAGAATTTCACCCTAGAACGGTAAATACGCGTATCCAAGTAACTTAGACCGAGACCTAGGTCCTGTATCTACATTAAAGTCATTTAGTTCTTGTATATAAAGTCCACTTAGTTGAAGCAATGCGTCTGTACGAACCAGTACAATGGTTTATTTAAGCGTTTTAGCGGGCTGACCGCTTTCAGGTGCACTTGGTGCCTGAAGATGTACCTTCTGAAATACTACCATTTGCATGTCTTCCAAACCATGATTTTAAAGTGAGGATCGCTTTGATGGTTTGGGAGATAGTCAACTTACAAGATTGCGAGATTGTGAGCTTACGCGCATGAATGATATAGACATTGATGTATTGTATTTCGATAGCCTGTTAGAAGGGCTACAAGGCCATCCTTGTAAGGTGGAGATTAAATGAATAGTTTTCGAGAAAATTTGCTTATAAGTGGTAAAATAAATAAAGTTTCTCTTCATCCCTCATTCAACCTGGAAAATATCTTTAGGGTTACGAATCTGATTGTGGATCCACTGGATAGAGGGCTTATGTATAGGCGCACACACGCCCATATATAATATGTCATGTTTTCTACAGAAATAAGAGGGTTTTGTTGATTCATAGCTGAAGAGGTGGTTCAGTGTGTCAAAGTTATGAAACGGGGTAAGTCTCCGGGTCACGATGGGCTTAGCGTCGAGCACGTGTTGTTTGCACTTGCATTGGTGTTCGAAAAAATTGCTTTGTTATTTAATGTTTGTATAGATCACAGTTACTTGCCGGCTGACTTCATGAAAACCACCGTTGTACCGATAGTAAAGAACAGAACCGGTGATGTGTCTAGCTTATCCAACTACCGTCCGATATCTTTAGCAACTATATTTTCTGAAAATATTCGAAAATCTGATGATGAAACATTTTAACGAAAAGAATATTCCACTTAATGACGCACAGTTTGGGTTCCATCGGGGCTTATCCACTGATTTGGCTATTTTCGCACTAAAAAGTACCTATAAATATACCAGTAGGTAAACATCCGTGTACTCATGATACTACTTGACTGCATAGTAATGAATATTCTGGACATTATTTAATTTATTTTGACTATAATATACTTAATTATACTATAATATCTTTAAATCAATTATTATTTATTTGTTTTGTATTGTGTAATGATATTTAGAATGATTGCATGTAAAATGCAATTAAATGTAAAATAATATACTTACAAATTTTGTACGCCATTATTGGCAAAACATGGACGCTCACAATATTTATTAAATCAATACCATGCATGTCTGATTAGTCATGTAAACGCATGTTTGACAAATAAAGTTTTCTTTCTTTCTTTCTTTCTAGACCTCAGCCGAGCTTTTGATACTATTAATTATACTTTACTCTGGAATAAATTAAGAGAAACTCGTGTGCCACCTAAAATAGTGGATCTTTTTGAATTTTGGTATAGCAAACAAACGAACCAAGTGAAATTGAACAACGCCTTCTCGGCGACGTATAGACTGACTAGTGGTGTGAGACAGGGTGGCCTGACTTCCCCGGTGCTATTCAGCCTGTATGTGAACGACCTGATCGGGGATCTCAGCAGCACCAGAGTCGGATGCCATATTGGCGGGCAGTGTTTAAACAACCTTAGCTATGCAGATGGCATGGTGCTGCTTAGCCCCTCGGTCAATGGCCTCAGAAAACTTATTTCTGTATATGAGAACTATGCTACTCAACATCAACTAACCTATAATGTTAATAAGACAGAAGTAATGATATTTAAACATGATAAGGGCCCTACTAATGTCTTGCCAACTTTGTGCGGCTCGGATTTGAAAATAGTAAATAAATTTAAATACCTCGGACATGTATTAAATAATAATTTAATATAAGTCGTTCTACACGAGCCAACTTTGGTACAAGCACACGAAGATTGCTTACAACACTCTTCGTGTACAATATAATAACGCGTTTCGGGCCATGCTCAACTTGCCCTGGCGGTGTAAGACGACTGAAAAGTTTGCTGAGATCAGAGTTAAGGACTTTTTTGCGCTCATGAAGAAACTCAGGGCGTCGTTTTACGCGAGGGTAGTTAATTGTAAAAATGATCTTGTATCGGCGGTGTTTCATAATGTACATATACTGAGGGAAACAAAATAAAGGTACTTGCCAATTTTATGGACTGCATTTGTTTTGGCTCTCTCAGTCTAAAGCTGTTTAAATGGGTTGTGTTGTTACATTATTTATTACATTTTAATATTTGATTATTTTAAAATATTTTTAATTATGTGTTATTGTGTTGTCTGGTTATTCTAAATTCAATTATTTCTATTATTAATTTTAATTTTGTGTTATTGTGATGTCCGATTCTAATTGTAAATTTTTAATATGGGTGACATGCCTGAAAATAAACGATTTTTATTTTTATTTAATTTATAGGATGTGAACAAAGTAAAAATTTGTTGAAATAAAAATGTAATTTGCAAGTGATTTTGCGGTCATCAATACAGTAAAGTTTCGGGGTTTGAGAGCGTGCTAGCACGTTGACCTAATACGTAGTTATAAGCATGGAATTTTCTTCCTCACGCCACTTCCTGAAAACTAGGGACCTGCAGAACAGCTTCCAATACTCATGAAAAATCTAATGTTTCATTTCCTACATAAGAAGCCTTCACACCTCAACACTTTGCAGCCATCAATCATCCCTTTAGGACTCTTGGAACTGAACTATAGGTACAGGACGTCAGCGCGCTAGGGCTGGAGACTTACAACCTCCCGTACACAAAACTTAACAAAACATCACACCTGTATTCCCCGAAAGATTCAGCAGACTTACACTTATATGGCGACGGTTATGTTGAAGTCCAATGTGATTGGGGTGAGCCTATTCCCATCAACCGGGCACAAATCCAGAGCTGCTACTGATAAATTCCAGATGGTAAAACCCAATATCGGAAATGTAAGATTACTTTATTTTTCTATTAATGAACAATGCAGACTGTAGCGAGGCCGAAACCTGTAGCAGTTCAAACTGCCACATCCGTTGATGTTCAGCTGGTGTCCCCATAGCTTACAGATACGCTTTTTTAAAGGCGAACGGGGATTGAGGATACACTATGGGAAGGTTCACAAACCACATAGTGTACCTTTGTGCCCTACAGCCACCTCCTAACCTTTGGAAGAAACCCATTGGGAAACGCTGTCAAAATTAAAAAATTCCCCGGGGTGCAAGACGGTCTGTCGCACTAAGTTTGGCGCGTTGCGTCCGTCTTGCAACACAGGAGAACTCACAAAGTGGCTGGGAAGAATTGCTCACCTTCCCTTATATTATTCTGCATGTCCAGAAAAATTTGGCTACCATAGAAACATTAACAACTCAAATTAAAGACAATTGCAACGATTCGACCTATAGGATAATAATGCCGGTGTCCCTCAGGTGTCAGTACTCTCAGCAACTTTATTCTTGCTGCACATTAACGATCTGCTAAAACCCGGTACCTTTGGGTATGCAGACGACAGCACTGTTGCTGAGAGATACTTGTCAAACGCTCGTACTACCGGGCCTCAGGTCCAGTCTCTCCGGGAGGCCATGGTGGAGCGCTTAAACCTGTCCTTGCAGGCAGTCTCCGAATGGGGCGATGCCAATCTGGTCAGGTTTAATGCTGCTAAAACCCAGGCGTGTCTTTTTTCCGCTAAAAAAAAAGAGTCAATTTCACCCGGCTCCAACTTTCCGAAGTGTGACCGTGCCAATAACTTACCATCTTGAGCTGCTTGGCGTTACGTTGACATCGACTCTCAATTTTGGCCCATACATTGAGGCAAAGGCTCAGCTGGCTGCCAAGAAGCTGGGGATCCTTGCAAAGGTGAGAAGGTACTTCACGCCAGAACAGCTGCTCAGCTTGTATCAAGCGCAAGTTCGATCATGCATGGAGTACTGTTCTCATCTCTGGGACGGCTCTGCCAAATACCAACTTGATGCACTAGGGTCGATCGAAAAGCGGGCCAAGAGGCTCATCAGCGATAAGGCATTGGTTAAGTCAAAGCTCCAGAGCCTTGAACATCGTCGCCGAGTTGTCAGCTTGTCGGTTTTTTATCGATTACATTTCGGGGAATGTGCGATGGAATTGCATAATCTAATTCCGCCCAGCCCGTTTCATCATCGGACTACCAGACGTACGGCGATGCGCCATCGGTACATAGGGCCGCGGGCAAAAGTCAGTTAAATGTAAATGTTATGTAAGATATAAGAAGGATTACAAAAATGCTAACTGTAGCAACACAATAGTATAAGTAATGACAAAATTGGACAACTGACTTGCATCTATGTCGAATAAGACACAGCCGTGCCATCTTCGTGAACGATATGACTTCTCACCGCTGGATGTTCTAACAAACTCTTTTTTCTTCATGTGTGAATAACATAACACTGGTAAACACAGTAACATCGATTCTGAAACATTTCTCCGACATTCGTTTCGCCGTTGAACGGTTCACCGACAGAACGATTCACTTTTTCATTTTTTCATCGATAGAACCTTTCACCGGTGAACGATTCACCGACACAACTGTCATATTGAACGCTCAAACATGTTAGTAAGATTATGTTTTTCAATACCCATTGTTATAGCGGTTTGAGAAACCTAGTCATCCTTGTTTCTATTATAAAAAGTGGACTGTAATTGACGGATTCTGGCAATAGTGCGCTGAAAATAAGTTGGAAAATATTCACGGATCAATTCGGGCGATCTATAGTATGGGAATGAGGGAAGTAGTACGCCTTACCTGTGGTGATTGAAGCTAGCCCACAATGGCGACGACGACTTTCTGATCATTCAGGATCCACACACTTTACTCAATTGTTTTATATCCGCGAAGCGGGTTTATAGACACGGTTCACAAGGTTCGCTGCAATCGAACTAATTCGATGCATCAGGCTCAAGCCATGCAGTTTAAAAAGCTGGCGGTTGAGCCACGAAGCCCGGTCACGTTGAAGTTTCGATTCGTTCTGGCGACCCGTCATGAGGAAGGAACGAGATAATTAGGATATCTATCGCCCGCGAAATCTCAAATGTGTTTGTCTATGTATTCGTTCATTGATTTATGACATTTACAAGAGATGGCGCTACCACCCATAATTGAGAATTAAATAGTTCCAAGATGGTCTAAAATTGAAAATTTGAGTGAGAAATTATTACGAAAAAATTAATCATAAAATCTGTTAAAAAAATGAACCAAAATGCTCGTGGTATTCAAAAGTAACACTTACTCTTTAAACCGTTTTCAAATAAGATATTTATTGACAGTAATCCTTTAATGCTCAGCAAACTGTGAAAACCCCTGTTGACCATGTAAATAACTATCTGAAAACATTAAAGTGTCATATGATTACTGAGAGAGACTACCAGAAATGTCGTTTTTGCCGCAGATGTAGACCTCCGCTTATACCATTGATTATTCTTGCACAGCAGATCAGTCATCCTCTTTTATTTAGCTAGTTCCAAATGTAATATTAGAAAAATAATTTAATTAAAACATTTGTAACGAAATATAACCGACTATTTAAACAATAGTTTTTTATGTATTTTGAAACTTTACATGCAAAAAACCCTTAAATATTTTTTTTTATATTTATTATAAGCAATTAAAACCGACACAATTTTAAAAGAACCTCAGGTGGTTCTTTTAAAATTTTATCGGTTTTAATTGCTACGAACGGGCCACGATTGGTCACCATGTTGGTGACGTCCGTCATAACGTTCAAGGAATTTCACGACGATACAATGTCAACTAGAGTGCGCGCAAGATAAGTCTGCGCGCGGCCAAAATCGGAACTAATCATTAGTAATTTTTGTCAGGTGTCAAGAGTGTGTGTTGTATTCCGTGTTTTTATTCGTTTTCGAAGTAAATAATCGCTATCATTATGCCAAAATTAACTTAAAGTGCTGGCAGAGATGTTTTCTTGGAGTGAGCAAGACAATAACAGGCCTACGGTACCGTTTTACATAGATAGAGCCCGCGTTGCTTATTTGACAGTAACTTTTAGGGATACCATCATACTAAAATTTCCCTAAATTTTCGTACTACCGGTGCCGTTTCTTCAAAAATTATTGAAGAAGAAATAAAACAAGAATTGTAATTGAAATGGACGGTATAAGCCACTGCAGGGCCATTGTTAGACCAAATTTAACAGCAGGTTCTACTAAGTATTCAATAAAAGATTTACAATAATATCAACCTTTTTTCATCACATTTTATGCAAGTAGAAAAAGCTAGTAATTAAGTATGCTTAACTTAAATTACTTTAAGTTTCGAGTAATGAAAAATGACTATTAATTAAATGAAGGAAAAAATATCAGTTATGCTGGCAACATTAGGCACGCCACCCGTCGCGCGCAGACTTCTCTTGCGCGCACTCTACACGTGAATTGACTAAAAATAGCCGAAAATTAGTGCAAAAATATTATTAACAACAGCAAATTTTATTTAGTCATGTCATCATCTGCCTAGCCTTTTCCCAACTATATTGGGGTCGGCTTCCAGTCTTACCGGATTCAGCTAAGTACCAGTGTTTCACATGGAGCGACTGCCTATCTGACCTCCACAACCCAGTAACTGGGTAACACGGTACCTCTTGGCAAGACTGGTGTCAGATCTCAAGCTTCTGACTAACCGTAACGACTGCCAAAGATCTTCAAATGACAGCCGGGACCAACGGCTTAACGTGCTTTCCGAGGCACGGAGGAAACTCGGTATGTTGAAATGGTCACCCATCCACGGACCGACCTCGTCAAGCGTTGCTTAACCTTGATGATCGACCCGTGCGGCTGTTATTATTTAGCCACGAGCTCCTCGTTCTCATAAAGAATTCATAAAGGCTAATTTCGATAATGTACCTGATGGACGATTTGGATGTTTTGAGCATAAATAAAGTAGTCATAATGAATATTAAGTGTTAGTGGACCGGTGTTTGTTATTGTTGTTTACCAGGTACATTTAGAAACATACTTGTTATAAAGTAATCGATTCTACATACGGGTATGTGATATTACGATACACTATCTGAACCAAGCAAGAAATTAATAAAATGGCGGGCTTATTCAAGGGAGCTCAGCATATCCACAGATTAACTTTGACTGCGCAAGGGCAAATAGCTAAAAAAAAGTGACACTCTCCGCACAGTTTGGCTGCTTGGAAAACGCTCTTTTCGAGGACATGCATTGTAAAAATTATTTTTCTGTCTTTATTGATCAAAATAAGAAATTAATACAATCTAATACTAAATTAGAACAAGAATAATATATAATTCTAAGTGGAATCTAGTTAGACATAGAACATTTCTCAAAACTTTAGTACAGATTGCTAGGTACTTGCCTATTGCGCGAATCACATGCAATGGGGTGTTTTTTTTAGTATTCGAACATAACGGTACGAAGCAAGCAAGATAACTTTTAAGGTTCGATATTTTTGATCAATATAATTGATATTCATCAATATATTGACGATAATAACAAGATTGAATCGATTAAAAGTCAAAACACTGTATCAGCTATGCGCTACAATAAGTAGAAATCAACGTCGTGGCGTTACATGGGCTCGAGTTTGTTCGGGAACTGTCGGCATGTAAACGGTACTGTATTCAAAAAAATGTTTTCAATTTGATAATTTTAATTTTTAATAATAGCAAATATACTTTCCAGATGGTCCTATGGTCATCAGGTCAGGATCTGATGATCGGATCCTGGAGAAATCGAGGGAACTATTATAGGCTATAAATATTATAGGCATATATATAGCGATTTTGGTATTTTATTCGAATGAAAAAACGCATCGAAAAGTATAATTCGGTGAAGAGAAACTGATGATGAAGACCACAGATGGTCACTGCAACTCCTTAATGCTAAGTATGTCACGGGTATACGATATCTCGAATATTTAACCGTTTATTATGAAGCAAATACTTATAAAATGTTACCTACTGATAAAAATGGTACCATCGAACTGAACTGATGATGAAGCCGGACGGTAGGTACTGGAATCCCGAAATAAAACAAAGTATCCTCGTCGTGTTTGGACTTACTGGAATCGCCTTGAGATATACTTCGACTATAAATGATTTTCATAGTAATCGGAGGTACCTACCAAAACTAAAAAGAGATAAATAAAAAGCTTTTTAACAAAAAGTGGGCCACTCCACTGAATGAAACGCCGGTCCGTTTGTGTATTAATTTATTTATTGAAATTGAAATAGAACGGCCGGAGCCAATTACACTATTGCAACACTTTACAAACACAATATGTATAAATAACAATAATAATTAATGAAAAATAAAATACAATTAACAAACAATCAGTACATATAGTAAATCTGTAGAAAAAATATTTTTGTACATCGAAAACATTTAAAAAAAATTGCCTTGGTGTTAAAGGATAACCAACAGAACCCATTTCCAGCATTTTTGGAATTTTGTCTGTTTGTCTGTTTATTTGTGCACGCATCACGTGAAATGTACGAAACCAATGTAGATAACTCTTATACATAAAATTTGTGCGTAACTTGAAGAATTACTTAGTCTTTGTTTCATCGCAATCGGTTCACTCTATCAAAAGTTTGATGAATTTAAAGTGTTCAAGAAGTAAAATTATCACAGCACACGCAATTCAGTTACTCGGACAGTTGAACTCGCTATTCGATAGATGGCGTTGTGCATTTAAAGTCATTTTCTGAATCGCGGTGTTAAGATTCTACGCGAAATAATGAAACTAGAAAAAAAATTGGTATGTAGTGTAGTAGTATGTAGGTATGTAGGGTAGGCAGGAAGGTAAGTAGGGTAGGGTTGGCGGACAGATGACGGAAGCGAAGCCACGGGCACAGCTAGTCAAAAATAAATAGCTTAAGTAAAACAAGGAATAAAATAAAAATTTATACAAATAAAAATTAATACCAAAAAACAATTTAAATTGCAAATAATTTCACAAAAAATTACGAAATTAATTTAAGAAATTGCAAAAAAAAACAAATGCAGTATAATGCGTATAAAATAACTTATTAACAGTTTGTGGTAAACTTGAAGACAATATAAATTTTGCATAGCACTCGTACAGTGGCTCTCAGGTCATTGGGATCAGATGATAGGGGGCTTAGCGGACGGGAATTTAGGATTGCCTCAATCTGCGCAAACAACGTTGATAACTCCTCAAACGTTTAGTGTTTTTCACCTAAAATTTTGGTCATATGGTATTTAGCAAACTTTGCGCCTGCCTCCCAAAGCCCACCACAGTAGGGAGAGTAAGCTGGCGAAAATTTAAACGTAATGCCTTCGTTGGCAGCAAAACCGGTAACGGATTCATTGCTTGACTTTAGAAACTATGCTAATTCGTTGTTTGCACCGACAAAACTTGTCCCGTTATCGCAGTATAATTCTAAGGGCTTTCCTCTGCGGGATATAAAACGCCTCAAACATAAAATGAAAACATCAGATGTGAGATCGCTTGCCACCTCTAAGTGCACAGCCTTTGTGCTGAATCAGACGAATAGGAACATGTAAAATTTAGTGATTTTACATCCGCGACATTTGCGATCGGTGATGTACAACGGTCCGACATGCACTTGGCCGGTTTTTTATGGAATGGGTATAACCAAAATTAAAAACATATTCATTCCATAGTGAAACAACAGTCATTAATATTCAATAGAAGATCTATTTAGTCAAAATAGAATTGCAGGTGTATAATAACGTAATGAACGATAACTCCCATCAAGTACATCGGTAGCGCACCGTCTACATAAAACAAGCCACAGGCGGTCATCTTACTGAAAGATCGATTAGCCTGCTTCACCTTCTTGCAGAGACTTCCATAACACTCTGTAAAATCAATAGGGTAATTATTAAACCATTAATGAATAATGTCAACTCGTTAGAATATGAAAGGGTAATACACAGACAAAGTAACTTCCGCATATGTAAAATGATTATGGATGAATGTGATTTTATGTAAAAATTATTATTATATTATATTTTAAGGAAAAATTATAATTATTCATTGCTTTGTCTTACAAAACACTCTCACTATAACTTACTTTATACTTACTATACTTTGTCACTCAATTAGATTGTAGGAAAGGGTGAAAATAAAACACCAAAAAAGATAGTCAAATGTTAAGAACTCTCAGAAAATTACAGCTATCCAAGGCGTGAAACATCTTATTTTTTTAATAATGCAACTAGCTTCTGCCAGTGGCTTCACCCGTTTGTATTACAAATATAAACCTTCCTCTTGAATCACTCTATCTATTAAAAAAACTGCATCAAAATCCTTTGCATAGTTTTAAAAATCTAAGCGTACATAGGTACAGACAGACAGCGGGAAGCGACTTTGTTTTATACTATGTAAGGATTGTTACACGGCGTAGGTACGTCGTCACTCATATATCGCTAGGGGCACCGTATGAATAAATTCTTACTTGGATAGTTTTCGTTCTTCATAAGCTGTATACATGTCGTCTTAGCTTCCTCAACAGTTATATAGAACTTTTCACATTGTATGCTATGTAATATTATCAGTGCTATATCTTTTATAAAAAATAAAATTAGTCCAAGGCTCAAAAACAGTACCTGTAAAAATCCGACACATGAACAAATCTGGAATTAAAATTGTATATACCAATGCAAATCAGATTTATCAAAAAATAGCTAAGGTGTACCTCATTTCCAAATTCGGCAAATATACTCATGTCATATATTACAAGGTTGACATAACATAAACCTCGTTGAAATGTGCAAAAAATTCGATATGAAATCTAAAAAAAATCATCGTCAGTTGGGAAGAAAATACTGTCTTTGTATTATTTAGTTTTCATACAAAATAAATAAACAAAGTTGTTAAGTCATAAATTATTCTCCTAGTAAAAAATAGAAATATCATCAGGTTTCCAACGATCTGGTTAACACTTCTACGGTATCTATACCATGCTTCAATTCCATTAGAGTAAAAGCCTGCGACAATCTGACCTTCGTCAATTTATAAAATCTGAATGTTTATATGTGTATGTACCAAAAACAGGTAACAACGATCCCTGAATATGAAGTTTGGATCAAGGTGGCTTTGGTTAATATCTATGAGAACATAAACCATACCAGAAACCATCAATTTAAACGTTAAATGGAACTTTTGAGCATACAATCTTTAAACGTCAATATAAAGTTAAAGTACAGATTGAGTACAAAAATTAAAATATAATATATTTTACTCTAATGAACATATTTTGTGAACCTTATGTAGCACTTTTTGTGCACAATTGAACATGGAATAAACTTGCCCTAGCACAAATTGCAGGGAACTTAAAACTTAACGAGAATAATTAAGCTGAGTTTTGGGCTCTTCCACAGCCCATTTTTTTTTTTTTTTTTTATACATAGTATTACTACTACCATAATGAATATAATTCCAGTGAAAGTACTTAACTGGGCTATTGTTCACAGCAAATGGCTTAATTTTGTGGGCTGATAGGGCAGACTTTCAATGTCAGACAAGACATAAGAACCATCGAAATAGTCTGACTGCTGAAGAAACATTTTTTGATAGTTCCCTAAGTAACATATATAAAATTTAGCTTTAATAATACGACGATAGTTTCATCACAATTTATTACAGTTTAAGGGTGTCTGACAGAGCGTTGCACCGTACTACGTGTCTAACAATTTTCGACGTGATTTCTAATGTTATTTCAAATAAAATACATAAAAACTGAGCTTTATACTTTAACAAAAGTGAGGTGAAATTTTACACCTTTGGTACCATATATCTCACAAACCCACCGTGATCCAAAGTTCATTATCGGGGATCGTACGTACATGAATTGGGTACATAGACAGATAAACTTTCAGCTTTTATAAAATGACGAAGGTCAGATCGTCGCAGGCTCTTGGGATACATAGTTTATACTTCTAGCTTGTTGGTAGAAAAACTAAAGTTTAGTAGTCGAGTATTTTATTGTTTGTGAACTTTGTTCCATTCACTTAAAGTTATTCAATACAGTCTACTGTTTGTCTAAGCTGCAGTAAATACTAGTAAGGTTAACGTTAAAATATTTCGAACTTACCAATACCTGGAATATTTTCTTGTAGAGATTGTATGCTTCCAGGATATTCCTGTATGTCCTACACAATTGAAGACATTCATCATCATTGTCATGCTCATTATTCATTAAAAGCACATATTCGATCCACTTCTCAAGGAATTTACGTAACAGTATTATAAATCGAATAGATATTACAATATTGTTATCAAATCCGATACACAGTAGGTCACAAATTTCATCAAGAACAAAACCGATGTCAAAAGGATAAGTAGGATCATAGTTAGTAGATATCAAAATAATATGGATACAGATAATTATTGATGTTGAGATCCAGTTCCAAATAATGAAAGACCGAATACTTTTGGTGAAATCTATGCTTCTATGAATAGTTTGTATTTTCAAAATCAGTAAGACGATGTTGTCTTTGTGGACGATGTCCAGAATAAAAATCGTCGTGAATCCCATTGAACAAGAGATACAATGGATAACCAAAGATGGTGAATAGAGGTCATATTTATATTGCGTCTTATTCACTTTTGATTCTTTCACGGTGAAAACCCTAAATAAATACAAAGAAATTGTGAAAATCAATGAAAAAAACGCAAACAAACGATATTTTAGTCCACTTGGATGAATATTACTCTTTCTTAAATAATATTTTGAAGTTAAAAAAAGATTGAGAGGAAAATTTAAAGAAAATGCAATTTTTTCTACATCTTTTTCCAGTCTGTTATTTAGTAACATTTTTCGTGTTTGGGGCAGTCTTATTAAGTTTGTCGATTAATGAACAACTCATGACTTCGTAATATCATTAACATAATGAATCAAATAAATTTATCTATTGAATAATAATGTATTTACACAATATTCTTAAATTGTTCATATCAATACGCAGGACAAGGCAAACACGTTACTCGTAATTGTTCCGATACTTACAAGTAATATTGTACTTATAGTAATAAAATCAAAGATGGCGAAGACAAAAGTAAACGAAAACATTTCTTCATGGGTGTTATTTTCGTGGTTTTCGTGACATTATCAAGAGAGAGAGTATCTCAAAAACACTCATACTTTGCCAGTTATGTTTGAGTCAAAAGCAACAGGGGGCGAACCTATGGCCAAGCGACTGCGAGCGCAAAGCCATTCTCCGGGATGCTGCTAAGAAATTCCATGTGGGCAAATCTAAAAATGCTTTGCCCAACCTGAAAATCTAACTCAGATCCTCATTCTCAGAAGTAGCGTTTGTAACCGATAAGCCACGTCTAATTTGTTAAAGTGACATAACTTCTATTGGTTTCCTCTTTGTGGTCTTAATGAATTAAATTTTATTGTTCGTTTAATATCGATGGCTGTATCATTCATGAGCGAGGGAGCGTCTGTGTTGAAGACTTATTAAAAATGAACAAACTTTTTAATATCAGACGAAATAATCCTGTCATATTTGTTTTATGTAAAACGGTAGACAAAGATGTGCAGTCGATACTTCTGCCATTGAATGTGATGCAATATATTTCTTTTGGTCCTAAATATCACATCAAAAACGGTTGTATAAATCCAAATACTAATATCAATATTTTTTTTTCATTGATTGGAACACTAACATTCATATTTTGTTTCGTATACCGCGTTTATATGTTGTGCTTTTACAAAAAATATTCTGGATTTACTACTTTTATGAAAATCGCTACTTATTTCGACTGCGTCTTCTACTCTTTCGGATTTATTATGAATTTCGCTGTCGGGATAATTCGAACCCAAAAGTTCAATAATTTTGTTCTAACTTTTCAAAAAGTGCACAGGATTTTAAATTGCAAAACTAGAACCAGATACTATATCTATTGGAACTGGATAACTGTGATTATGTTTATCAGTACTTATGTCGTTGTTTTCACGTCTATCTGTGCTGTGCTTGAAATACATTTAATTTTCATCCTCTGCAGTTACTTAGTGATGTTCTTCGATTTTAATATACTTTATACAATTCGTGTATTTAAATTGCTGGAAATAAATATGATGCAGTGGAAAATCCATGCTTTAAATACTCATAAAAATGAAGATACACTCGAAAAAAGTTGTTGTAAAGAAATGTTTAATGCCTTAGCTGGCATATTACAATGTTATAACATTCACAAAAATTGTTTTCAGCAACTGGTAAGTTATATAATTATTTATTTTTTTAATTTTATTTGTTACCTATAAATTGGAGGGTCTGCAAAAAGTCAAATTCTATGCTCATAGAATTTTACTTTTTGCAGACCATCGCTCGATAAGAATGGTCAAAAAAGCTCCCAAAATGTCATTTGGTCAATCCCCAATACTTTTGACTATAGATAAATATTACATCTTAACTGTCGCAAACCCAGGGGACCACGAGTTCAAGGTTTTCATGTGGGTTTCCGCGGGCTATAATTTAAAAAAATGCGGACGATATAACTTATTCACCGGTTCTCTTTTTCTTCAATCATGGTAACCAGGAGTTACCGTTCTTTTAATTTGCAGATACTCTACTACATCATAGAAATATTCATACACACTTTGGTTTACATTGAAGTAATCATTGAAGTGTCAAAAAATCCGGTGGAGATTTATAACGTTCCGGTAAATATTTTAATATCTTCTTTAACAAAAGTTATTATATTTGCAGTAATTTATTAACCCTTTAAGGCTACAACGTGGTTATAAACCTTTGGGCTCTAGACAAGTGTCAATCTATGTCAGCAAAGGTGATAGAAAAAAAAGCCAAATTACATTTCTATAGCGCTTGACAATCCTATACATTTTTGAAATTTTTCCTATGGCTATCACGACGCTTTCGTTGATAAAAAGAAATTCACTTCTCTAGAGCCTTTGGTTGCTTTTAAGGGTTCCGTACCCAAAGGGTAAAAACGGGACCCTATTACTAAGACTCCGCGGTCCGGCTGTCTGTCTGTCTGGCTGTCACCAGGCTGTATCTCATGAACCGTGATAGCAAGGCAGTTGAAATTTTTCACAGATGATGTATTTCTGTTGCCGTTATAATAACACAAACTAAAAATAGAATTAAATAAATATTTAAGTGGGCCTCCCATACAACAAACTTGTTTTTCTTTGCCGTTTTTTGCGACAATGGTACAGAACTCTTCGTGCGCAAGTCCGACTCGCACTTGGCCGGTTTTTTATTTCAATACTATTTTAGCCCTTATATTATCTGGTTTGATCCATTTACATTGTTTAATTTCTTACAGCATGCAACATTTATAGGGTCATTATCAATATTACTTTGGTTGATAAAGGACATGATATGGCTAACAAAACTATGCAAGCAATGCGAGAAATTCTACTTGAGCACTGAAAGTGTTCAAGATTCTTGTGCATTTATTTTGAATTCAAATTGTTCAGGTAATTTATTGAAATTATACAATAACACTTTAAATTTGTGTCCTGTGTTTATTTAAAAATATTCTTTGATACAATGTATATTTAATATACTATTTGAATAATTTACAGTTAATGTGAAAAAAATGTGCAAAAACGTACTACGCTTGCATCGAGCATCATTTAGAAAGATACGCGTGTGTGGCTTATTCTACGTAGACGCTGCGTTACAATTAAGTCTGATGAGTCTTCTGACTAACTACACAATTGTTTTGCTACAGTTTGCATTTTTATAATTTATTTTTCATTAAAATAAATGCGTGGTGTATACTTCTTTCATTTCTAATGTAGCCCAAGTTTTTTGATCATCATGCAAGAAATTTAGGCTCGTGCTCTCTACATAAATTTTAAATAAAAACATTAGACATTTATTTCAAACTAAAGAAATTTCTAATATTTTTATTTGAAGTATGGATCTATTAAAGAAATAAAGTTTTAAAATACAAAGATATATTTTAAAACTTTATTAGAAATACGAGAACTACGATATCTTGAAGTCACAGATCGACCAGCTAGAGGCCCAGCTTGATGCGGAACGAAGAAGCAATTCTCAATATGTTACAGCATTGGAGGACAGGCTTGAACGATTGGAATGCGGTGCGAGATTAACATGCGTGGAGTATACCTGTGGCTAAGCCTGAGACCAAAGAATGCTCATTAAATACCGTGTTGAAGGTTGGTGCTGCCTTAAATGCTCCTACACAGTCCCACGTGGTGAAAGACTTGTATCGCATGGGACCAAATAACTCATGCAGCAGAACTATTATCGTGGACTTTACTACAAACCTTCGCAAGGAACACAAATTTTACTAAAAAGGTGATAAAGAGGACATCGAAAACTACAGACCGATAAGCCTTATGTCAAATGTCTATAAGGTATTTGCTAAGATTATACTGGACAGGATGAGCCCAACTTTAGACGAACAACAGCCAGTGGAGCAAGCTGGATTCAAAAAAGGGTTTTCTACAATTGACCATATCTGCACAGTCAAGCAAGTATTAGAAAAATATAACGAGTACAACAAAAATATCTATATGGTCTTCATAGTTTTTTTTTTTTTTTTTTTTTTAAAACGTTGCCCCACACTAGGAATTTCTCCTGTATCGTGGGTGCGTTTACAAACATATAAACTCACATACACAAACACCCAGAGCCGGAACAACTATTTGTAGATCATACAAATATTTGTTCCGTGCGGGAATCGAACCCGCGACACGCAGCGCAGCAGTCAATCGCTCAACCACTGCGCCAACCGTGCGCTCTGAATATGCCAAAGCTTTTGACAGTTTGAACCACAGCTACATATGGGATACTCTGGAACAACAAGGAATACTGGCAACTTACACAAACATAATCAAAAACATCAATGCTCACAGCCAGGCCAGAATCCAACTAGAAACGCTGGGTAAGCAACTAAACATAGTCAGGCAAGCGGATCCATTATCACCAAAACTTTTCGCCGCAGTACTTGAGAAAATTTTTCGCAACCTAAACTGGTAAGGTTTTGGTCTAAATACACATGGATCCAAATTGAATCACCTCAGATTTGCTGATGACTTGGTTCTAATTGAAGAAAAGCCTAAAAACCTGGCAAGAATGATACAAAGCCTTACTGATGAAAGTGTGAAAGCTGGACTGAAAATGAACGCCAATAAGACCAAAGTAATCACCAACTCCACAAAGGTAGACATAAGAGTAAATCAAAAAACTCTAGAGTTTGTGGACGAATCCAATTATATTCGTCCACAAACTCTAAGAGTTTTTCTAGTTGTCCTAGAGTTTCTTATTTATTTATTTTATAAGGATCACAATACGAAACATAGTAAACTTTCTACTGAACATCTCAACATAAGTGGATCAGCAAAACCCGTATTCGTGTCAGAAAATCTTACACCAAAAATGATGCGACTTCTGCTTTTGGCTAAAGTAATGATTATCGCTTTTGCTGGGTTGCCAACGGAAAAATATACATTCGACAAAAAGAGAGTTCGCCATATATCATGATCAAGAATGAATTAGACCTGCCAAAGCCTGCTGAAACAAAGTGACTAGTTGGCTTACTTTTCTATTGTTTATGTAAAAAATATTAACTGCTCACCCATTTTTTACTTTAATTTTGTGTTTGTTATGTTGTTTCTTGTATCGATTGTAAAGTGTTCTTTTAAGCTATGTTTTTTACTTTTTTCACCCGAGTTGATGTATGCCCAACTGTTGTTTATGTTATGCATTGTATTTTTGGGGGCTGAGTCACCCACGTCCGCCAAGCGGCTTAGCCGTGTTCCGGTACGATGCTCGGTGTAGCCACAAGAGGAGTTGGGTCGAGATAGCTGTTCCACTGCAGACTGACCAGCCTGACACGCGCTGGTATGGACGTATCGGGAGACTGGTCGCGGAGGGTAGCGGGATCCGAGGCACGGTGCGCCGCTGGCCGACCGCAGGTAGTTGGGGGCCCAAGTAGTGTGCCAGCCACACATGAAAGACTACCCCGCCAACTGTCGAAAAATCCCGGGATGCGCCATCGTGCTGGTTGGCGACCAGATGGGGAGGGCCCGATGGACATTCCGGGTGGGCTCGGGCGTCCCCGCAGTCTCCGGACTAGTGCCCCAATGATGCTGTCCTTTCAGTGCGGGTCTGAAGGTTAGCAGCGTGGAACCTCGTCTCACTTCCAACTCCTCTCCTCCATTCACTCTTATCATCATATTAATGCCAAGGAAAAGAAATAATAAATTTGAACAGCGGCTGCACTCCCTCCCCCTCAAAGTGCACCTCACCAACATTCGAGGTCTGCACTCAAATCTCTCTGCAGTCCACTACCACCTGGAGACTGAGAAACCAGCGCTGTTATTTCTTACGGAGACGCAGATAGCGAGTCCGTCGGACGCGTACCTATCTTACCCAGGGTTTACCCTGGAGCACAATTATAAACCGCGCGCGGGTGTGTGTATGTACGCCCGTGATGACACTTGCTATCGGCGTCTCCGTAACCTTGAGGACTCAAAATTTTCAACGCTGTGGGCTCTAGTGGACACAGGTCTGGATAAAATTATCTACGCCTGTGTCTACCGCTCGCACAGCGGAGATCAGGAGACATCCAGGCTCGCAGAGTACCTCAGTGAGGCGGCTGATGCGGCACAGCAACGGTACCCTTCCGCCCAATTAGTGTTACTGGGGGACTTTAACGCCCACCATCAGGAGTGGCTCTTCCCATACCAGTGCACTGACCATGCTGGACGGGAGATGCGTAAGCTTTCGCTAACGCTAAACCTCACCCAGCTGGTCCAGGGGGCAACGAGGGTACTGGATGTTGATTCGCACACAGCGAATTGCTTGGACCTTCTGCTGACAACAGATCCAGACAGATACTCTGTGTCCATAAGTTCACCCCTGGGTAGTTCCGACCACTGTCTGGTGAAGTCTGTGTCCGTCTATTCCCCGCCCGATCCCAGCCCAAGAGGCACCCGGCGGGTTTGGCGGTACAGGTCAGCAGATTGGGATGGCATGCGTTCTTTCTTCGCTTGCTATCCTTGGCAGCCTACTTGCTTTTCTTCGGCTGATCCTTCGTCGTGCGCGGACGCCGTTACTGATGTGTTGCGTCAGGGAATGGAGTACTACATTCCGTTCTCTGACATAACGATTTCCAGCGTTGACCGGCCATGGTTTGGCGCCGAATGTCGTCGCGCCGACGCGCTTAAACATGAGGCGTACCTGGCATGGGTCGACGCTCGATCGCGTAAAGTGAGTGACTTGGGTCAGAAGAAGAAAGCCTACAACAGGGCTGCCAAGTCCTGCAAGAAGGTGTTGCGTGGGGCTCGACTCGACCACATTGGCCGAATGGGGGCCAAACTTGCTTCTTACCCAGCAGGTAGTAAAGCGTTCTGGTCCCTGGCTAAGTCGGTCGAGTCGAACTTCTGCCGTCCCTCACTACCACCACTGCTGAAACCCGATGGGTCACTGGCTCACACCGCTGAGGAGAAGGCAAATTTGTTTGCCTCCCTTTTTGCGGAATCTTCGCGTCTGAATCCTGGTGATTCGCGGCCGCCTCCTTCTCCTGACGGGTGCGAGACGAGTATGTCGGACATTCGCATCCATCAAAAGGACGTCCGTAGGGTGCTGCGCAACCTCGACGTGAACAAGGCTAGCGGCCCTGACGGCATACCAGCTATAGTTCTTAGAACCTTTGCGCCTGAACTGTCTCCGATCTTGACACGCCTATTCCGCCTTTCATATGAGACTGGAACAGTGCCGAATGCTTGGAAGCAAGCCAACGTACAGCCCGTGCCCAAGAAGGGCAGTAGAGCTGACCCGGCCAACTACAGACCCATCTCTGTAACGTCCATACTCTTACAGAGTATGGAATGGAGCGTGTACTCAACACTAAGCTCCTGGCATACCTAGAAACTAACGATATCCTTAGCGACCGCCAATACGGCTTTCGCCGAAATCGGTCTACTGGGGATCTTCTAGCGTATGCCATTCACATATGGAGTGAGGCCATCGAGAGGCATGGGGAAGGCTTTCGATAGCGTCTGGCACGAAAGCCTTATTGGTAAGCTTCCTTCATTCGGTTTGCCCGGTGGTCTGTGTGATTGGATTGCAGACTTCCTGAGAGATCGGTCCATTCGAGTGGTTATCGATGGCTGCTCATCGGACCAATTGAATATTAATGCCGGGGTCCCTCAGGGGTCCGTACTCTCAGCAACATTGTTCTTGTTGCACATTAACGATCTGCTGAAGCCCGGCACCTTTGGGTATGCAGACGACAGCACTGTTGCTGAGAGATACTTGTCCAACGCGCGTGCTACCGGGCCTCAGGTCCGGTCTCTCCGGGAGGCCATGGTGGAGCGCTTGAACTTGTCCTTGCAGGCAGTTTCCGAATGGGGCGATGCCAATCTGGTCAGGTTTAATGCTGCTAAAACCCAGGCGTGTCTTTTTCCCGCTAAAAGGAGCCAATTCCACCCGGCTCCTACTTTCCGTGATGTAACCGTGCCAATAACGAACCATCTTGAGCTTCTTGGCGTTACGTTGACATCGACTCTCAATTTTGGGCCATACATTGAGGCAAAGGCTCAGCTGGCTGCCAAAAAGTTGGGGATCCTTGCGAAGGTGAGAAGGTACTTCACGCTGGAACAGCTGCTCAACTTGTATCAAGCGCAAGTTCGATCGTGCATGGATTACTGTTCTCATCTCTGGGATGGATCTGCCAAATACCAGCTTGATGCACTAGAGTCGATCGAAAAGCGGGCCAAGAAACTCATCGGTAATGAGGCACTGGTCAAGTCAAAGCTCCAGAGCCTTGAACATCGTCGCCGAGTTGCCAGTTTGTCGGTATTTTATCGGTTACATTTCGGGGAGTGTGCGATGGAATTGCATGATTTAATTCCGCCCAGCCCGTTCCATCATCGGACTACCAGACGTACGGCGATGCGTCATCGGTACATGGTGGACATCCCACCCATACGCACAAAACGTTTTGGGGACACTTTTATTATGCGTACAGCTAAAGAGTGGAATTCCCTGCCGGAATCTGTGTTTCCCGATAGCTACAATCTAGGGGTCTTTAAGTCAAGAGTGAATAGGTTTCTTCTAGGCAAGCGTGCTCTATCGTCGACCGAAGCATCGCTTACCATCAGGTGAGATAGTGGTCAAGCGCAAGCCTATAGATAATAAAAAAAAAAAAAAATGCTTTCTACTACTCCCAGTTCTCGAACCAATACACAAACCCACAATAACACTCTCACGCACATCCAAGTCTTTGTACGGAAGGGACGACATAATCGGGCCGCTATGCGTTGTTACACTACTTTATAGAATCTATATAATAATTGGCAGAATCTCTCAGAACTGGACTAGTCTCACCTTTTCAGTTTGGCGAGTTCGTCATCAAATTGTAATTAACTTGTTTATTTCTAAGATCGTCAAATGAATGACAAAAACTCCATTATTGTTGATGATATAGATAAAGTGGAAAATCTCTCGGACTAAAAATTATTTATTAGTGCCCTGGAACAGTGTGGCTAAAACCTTCACAATACTACTAGTGGTCTAAAAATTCCACTTAAATATAAGAAGTCTGCACAATACGGCAAATTTTAATAACCTACTAATCTAATTGGACAGGATTTGAGTATGATTTGATGTTATTGTCTTGTCTAAGCAAATGTCACCTTCTGCCCGAAATTCCTGGCTTTCAAGTCCGAATATGCTAACCAAAATGAAGATGCTGTCGTATATTCAAAAAGTAACACAGGATTTCACTGTTGATACACCAGTTTTTCTTGGTGCTAATTGCCTAACTCTCTAATTTGGTTCAGACGTTGCATTAGTATCTATTTATCGATCTCCTTTACACATAAAAATTCAAAACTTTATTGACAGCCTAGACTGAACTTCACTCAAAACTTTTAAAACTATCATTATTCTAGGCGTTATTAACATAAATATATCGCCCAATGGTGCTGACGCAAATTCGGATACGTACACAGTTGCATCGCATGGAACTCGCAAAACCAGCTGCCTAGATCACGCAATTATTAAATCCAACAAACCTGCCATGAGAAATTTTCATTTACACAGATAAAAGTATATACAGTGTACAAAATAATTAATTAAGACTGCAAATATATACCTACACTTAAACCAAAAACTACTCGCTACCTAAACCTAAAAATATACTAAACTAAAATATGGCGTCGAAAAACTCCTCTCCATCGTTGTCTACTGGTAATGTACCCAAAAGTCTGGCCACTTTGTATGGCAATCGAAAAACGTCGAAAAACTTAGATGCCATACGTAAGTAGTTCCTACGGCAATAATATAATATCGTTTATTTATAACATAAGGCACATTTTACAATAAAAATATCTTAAAAATATAAAAGAAGACAGTTGCTTATTTGCCTGAACTAGGTTGAACCTGTGTTTCAGCAATGGGACGAACCCCGCCATCCCTCTTGCGTAGTGCACTTAAATTGGCCCCGTACAAGACGTCGATACCGATCTCGTTAACCTTTCCTGAGAGCACAAGGTTCATTAGAGCCATAAGCTCCTTCAAGAGCAACTCACCAACTTCCCTAGCGCCTGAACACATAAGTTCCTTTAAGTGCTGAGGACTCAGGCCATCGAGGCCGCCAGCAGAGCCTCTCCGGAAGGAACACACGGCTCTGATCACCTCTTGACCTGTAATGGTGAGGGTATTAACATAAGGATCGGGGGGGTGGTCAGGTAAAGAAAGACTATCCACTGGGGCAGGGTGTTTGCTCTCCAGACCTGCAAGAGTATCTGGAGAACACGGTGCCACCACATCACTACTAAAAAAAAGTTCATAAAAAAAACAAAAAACCCGACTGCTTAAAAGGCGAACTAAAAAGACGTAAACAAGAAGAAAATCATGCTGTGCAGTCGGAGGATACATATTCGCGAGCTGGCTGGCCAAAACCAGATGTATCCTCCGACGCAACCTGCAAGAAGTGCCACTAGGGGTCCAGCGCCGTGGGGAACTCGTTCTAAAACCGGAAAAGAATTTTTCAATTTTAAAAGTGTTTTCCAACACGGGTCAAATGTGGATGTAGCTGGTGTAGTAACAACAGGGTCTGAAGTGGCTGCATTTTGGGGCTTATGTGCCTTCCCGATAAGCACGTTCAGACCCCGCTTACCTTTAAAGAATCATGCCTGGGTGCACAGAGGGCACCTCTCCAGGATGTTTAGTGATGATGAAGGTTGACACGCACTATTTTCCACCACATCACTGCTACCACTTAACATATATCTATTTTTATTTGAACTAATTTCATACCTAAATAATATTTACAATTAAAACAAATAAAAAACTAAACGATAGGTAAATAAACACTAAAAATGTGACAGAAGTTGACAAATTGTGTCAAAGCGTCGCAGTTGTGTTGGCGGCCTGGGGCGCCGCGAATTCAGAAGGCATTTCGGCTGCGGCGCCCTGGAGTTGCCGAGTTGCACGCAGGCTGGCGTCGCCTTGTCAGCTCCGCTCGTTCAGAACTAGCGAGCGCGCAGTGATGACGGCTGCTTGCGGTGCTGATCGCACGACCACTCGTCCGCACCACCACGGGTGCCAGGCAATTACCACTACCACGTTTGAAAAAGTCGACTTCAGCATAAAAGCAACAGCACCGAGAATATTGGCGCGAGTGAAGCAAGCTCAAAAATTTTAGCACCTCGCCTCGGATTGGTTCAATACTCGTTTTTAATATTTTTAGTTTGAATTAATTTAATCTTTTTTTCCTACATAATTTTAGTATTAAATAGACAAAAAAAACCGGCCAAGTGCGAGACGGACTCGCGCACGAAGGGTTCCGTACCACTATCGCAAAAAATGGCAAAAAAACACGTTTGTTTTATGGGAGTCCCAATTAACTATTAACTTATTCTGTTTTTAGTATTTGTTGTTATAGCGGCAACAGAAATACATAATCTGTGAAAATTTCAACTATCTAGCTATCACGGTTCATGTGATACAGCCTTGTGATAGATGGACAGGCAGACATACAGACAGACGGATCGCGGAGTCTAAGTAATAGGGTCCCGTTTTTACCCTTTTTGGGTACGGAACCCTAAAAATATTACCATCAGAAAGATGAAAATTTAAAATCATTTTCGATAAACACATGAAAAATTGGTTCGCTCAAGTGTGGACACGCAAGCATCTACATCAACGCAACCTGTGGTTAGAGCAACCACACTTGAGCGAACCAATTTTTCATGTGTTTATTAAATCAACGATGTTAGTTATGCTGCAGCAAAATTTGTGTCTCTGATCTTCATTGGGATCAATAAAAATACTTGTGTTGCTGTAAAAAAAGGCTACCCACCGGACTAGTGTACTGTGCTGTTATAACGCTCCACAATCATAAATAGTTTTTATACAGTTTTAATAAAGTTTCGGTTCAGTGTTGGTGATAAAGTTGTTTTTGGACATCTGTACTATTTGTGAATTAAAGAAAACACACATAAATATTAAAAATAAGACTAATTTATTGAAATAATAAGTGAACTTTTTGTTAATATACCCAACCGCACACGAATACAGAGCCCTTGACGCGAACGCGTAACCGACGTTGTCTTCCGCGCACTTACGACTTTTTAGTCGCGAACTCCGAGCCTCGAACTCGGTGTGGACATTTTTTAGTGTGCGTTTTCAACTAGCGAAGACCGTGGGCCTTTGTTAGTGTTCAATTATTTATTTTTTTGGATGTTATTGTATTTATTATTCTGACTTAAAGATGACAACATTACCATCGAAATGGGGCTGCTGTGCCTGTGAAAATAATGATAAAAGGTCTATTCGATGTAAAGCATGCGAGAAGGCGTTTCATTCGCATCATGAGTGCCTTGGCCTAGACTCAACATGTGACCTGACATCGTGGTCCTGTACTCAATGCACATTAAAAATATTGGATGCGAAAAACGTTGTTGTTACGCCTGTGCGGTTTAATTCGAACATAACTGTGCGCACAAACAAGAGGCAAGCGTTGCAATCCTCACCAAATTCAGCAACAACCCCCGTTACAGAAGAGGGTGTTCGTGCTATTGTTGAAAGTGTGATGCAATTGCAGATGAAGTCCCTGTTAGAGAACATAACTTTAACCATGAGCAATTTGCTGAACAAGAAGTTAACTGATATTCGTGAAGAGGTTGCTGGCCTTAAGGGTTCTGTAGAATTCCTTAGCAACCAATTCGACGACATGTTGAAGGAAAAGAAGCAAAAGATAAAATAAAGGATCTGCAGGATAAAAACGAAAAGTTATCATCCACAGTTAGAGACATGTCAAGTCGTATAAACACCTTGGAACAACACGCTGGTTCACAAGTAATATCGAGATCCAATGTGTTCCTCAGAAGAAAACTGAAAACCTTATCGAAATTGTAACACAGCTGGGGAAAACCATAAGTTGTGATATTAAAGAGGAATTGTATCAGTAATTGTACTCGTGTGATGAAGCTTGACAACAGCACCAATCGCCCCAAATAAATTTTTGTACAATTTAGCACACCCAGATTACGAGACACTTTCCTAGCAGCTTCTATCAATTTTAACAAATCAAAGCCAGCTAGTGAGAAGCTGAACACCACCCATCTCGAGTTTGATGGTGCGAAATCTGCGATCTTCGTGACGGAACATCTGAGCCCGGCTAATAAGACACTGCACACGGCTACGCGTGTCAGAGACAAAGAAAAGGGATATCGTTATGTTTGGGTCAGAGGAGGACGTATTTATGTTAGGAAGTCGGATAATTCCGATGCCAAGATCATGAAAGACGTCGCTACACTCAATGGTATAACGTACAATTTCCAACTAAGCTGTTATTAAGGTTTATTCTAAGTTAAATTCGCTACTTTTAACATTATTACCAAAACACTCGTGGATTACGATCTAAAACTCAGGACTTTTATTGTAATTTAGTATGTTCGAATTTTGACGCACTGGTATTGACAGAAACCTGGCTCAATAATTGTATTTTTAGCAGTGAACTATTCGATATTAGATACATAGTTTTCAGACGTGACAGAGAAACTTCGGGTTTCCATGCTAAAAAAGAGGGGGGAGGTGTCTTGGTTGCTGTATCAAGAAAGTACGCTGCCAACAGACAATGTTCTTGGAGAGTGGGTGCGAGGACTTGTGGGTCACTGTGAGTGTTGCACCAGGCTTTAATATAGCTATCTGTGCTCTTTACCTGCCCCCACCAGTACATTATTCAATTTTGGAACATTTCCTGGATGGTTATGATACTGTAGCAGAAAAAAATAATTATTGTACTATTCTTATCGGTGACTTCAATTTAAGCAATATAAATTGGAATCATATAAATAGCAGCAGCAATACTCAGACCTACCCCACTTTCTCAAGGACTAGTTCTAAGCTAAATGAGGCACTTCTAGACTTTATCGACGTAAATAATCTCAAAAAATGTAACAACGTATGTAATGTTAAAAATAGAATCCTGGACTTGGTTCTTGTAGATCTACTCGAATGTAAGGTGACTAAAGCTCTTGATAGTCTGACAAAGATCGATCCATATCACCCTCCTATTGAAATTTCTCTACACCTTAAAGTCAAAAATAATTTGAAACCAGTACCTAACGTTAGATTAAACTTCAAAAGAGCTAACTACTCTGCTATTAAATCAGAACTAGAAAATACCGACTGGTATGCATTACTCTCGGATACCGACGACCCCAGTATAATGTTGGAACGATTTTATACATTATTCTATCAGATCATAGAGCGGTTTATCCCATCGACCTTATTTAAAAATTATTCGCGACCACCATGGTAGACAAAAAAACTAGAAAGATTGCTACTTGAAAAAAATAATTTAAGAAGGAGGTACTGTACTTACAAAAACCCTATGGATAAGATATCCCTTCGTTGGTGTAGTAAGCGCTGCGACAAATTGGCAAGAGAATGTTACAACTCCTATATAAGCAGCATTGAACAGAAAATAACATCGAATCCCAAGTTGGGGGCCGAGTCACCCACGTCCGTAGGAAAGTACCTCATACGATACCCTACACGTGGTCCCCGGGTGGTGCTACTCAGGTGACAAAAACTGGTGGTAGGCTTCGGCCGATGGCTTGCGACCACCCACCGGGCAAAGACGTACCGCCAAGCGGCCTGGCCGTGTTCCGGTGCGATGCTCGGTGTAGCCACTTCAGGAGATGGGTCGAGATGGCGGTTCCATTGCAGGCAGACCAGCCTTGCGCGCGCTGATATGGTCGTATCGGGAGACTGGTCGCGGAGGGTAGCGGGATCCGAGGCACGGTGCACCGCTGGCCGACCGCAGGTAGTTGGAGGCCCAAGTAGTGTGCCAGCCCCACACGAAAGGCTGCCCCGCCAACTGACGAAAAATCCCGGATTGCGCCATCGTGCTGCTTGGCGACCAGAAGGGAGGGCCCGATGGACATTCCCGGGGGGGCTCGGGCGTCCCCGCAGTCTCCAGACTAGTCCCTAAATGATGGCGATCTGTCAATGCGTGTCTGTAGGTTAGCAGCGAGGAACCACATCTCACTTCCTTCTTCTTACCTTACTTCACTCACTAAATATGAAAAAGAGAAAAAAGTTCAACGTTGAACAGCGGCTGCACCCCCTCCCACTAAAAGTGCACCTCACTAATATCAGAGGTCTGCACTCCAACCTCATAGCAGTCCATCGTCACCTGGAGACTGATAAGCCGGCTCTTTTTTTCCTTTCGGAGACGCAGATCAGATGTCCGTCAGACGTATCGTACCTAACATACCCAGGGTATACCCTGGAGCACAATTTTAAACAACGCGCGGGTGTATGCATGTACACCCGAGACGACATCTGTTATCGGCGTCTCCGAAACCTTGAGGACTCTAGGTTCTCTGTGCTGTGGGCTATGGTGGACACGGGCCTGGATAAAATTATCTACGCCTGTGTCTACCGCTCGCACAGCGGTGATCAGGAGACAACCAGGCTCACAGAGTATCTTAGTGAGGCGGCGGATACGGCACAGCAGCGGTACCCTTCCACCCAATTAGTGTTACTGGGGGACTTCAATGCCCACCACCAGGAGTGGCTCTTCCCGTACCAGTGCACTGATCATGCTGGGCGTGAGACGCGAAAGCTCGCGCTTGCGTTAAATCTCGCTCAGCTGGTCCAAGGGGCAACGAGGGTGCCGGATGTGGATTCGCACACAGCCAATTGTTTGGACCTTCTGCTGACAACAGATCCAGACCGCTACTCGGTGTCGGTATCTTCACCTTTGGGTAGTTCCACACATTGTCTGGTGAAGTCTGTATCCGTCCACTCCCCACCCGATCCCAGCCCAAGAGGCGCTCGGCGGGTTTGGCGGTACAAGTCAGCAGATTGGGATGGGATGCGTTCTTTTTTCGCATCTTATCCTTGGCAGCCTACTTGCTTCTCTTCGGCTGATCCTTCTTTGTGCGCGGACGCCGTGTCAGATGTGTTGCGTCGGGGAATGGAGTACTACATACCGTTCTCTGACGTAGCAATGTCTAGCGTTGACCGGCCATGGTTTGGCGCCGAGTGCAAGCGCGCCAACGCTTTTAAACACGAGGCGTACCTTTTTTTTTTTTTTTTTTTTTATCTATTGGCTTGCGCTTGACCACTATCTCACCTGATGGTAAGCGATGATGTGGTCGACGATAGAGCACGCTTGCCTAGAAGAAACCTATTCACTCTTGACTTAAAGACCCCTAGATTGTAGCTATCGGGAAACACAGATTCCGGCAGGGAATTCCACTCTTTAGCTGTACGCATAATAAAAGTGTCCCCAAAACGTTTTGTGCGTATGGGTGGGATGTCCACCATGTACCGATGACGCATCGCCGTACGTCTGGTAGTCCGATGATGGAACGGGCTGGGCGGAATTAAATCATGTAATTCCATCGCACACTCCCCGAAATGTAACCGATAAAATACCGACAAACTGGCAACTCGGCGACGATGTTCAAGGCTCTGGAGCTTTGACTTGACCAGTGCCTCATTACCGATGAGTTTCTTGGCCCGCTTTTCGATCGACTCTAGTGCAACAAGCTGGTGTTTGGCAGATCCATCCCAGAGATGAGAACAGTACTCGAACAGTATCGAACTTGCGCTTGATACAAGTTAAGCAGCTGTTCCGGCGTGAAGTACCTTCTCACCTTCGCAAGGATCCCCAACTTTTTGGCTGCCAGCTGAGCCTTTGCCTCAATGTATGGCCCAAAATTGAGAGTCGATGTCAACGTAACGCCAAGAAGCTCAAGATGGTCCGTTATTGGCACGGTTACATCACGGAAAGTAGGAGCCGGGTGGAATTGGCTCCTTTTAGCGGAAAAAAGACACGCCTGGGTTTTAGCAGCATTAAACCTGACCAGATTGGCATCGCCCCATTCGGAAACTGCCTGCAAGGACAAGTTCAAGCGCTCCACCATGGCCTCCCGGAGAGACCGGACCTGAGGCCCGGTAGCACGCGCGTTGGACAAGTATCTCTCAGCAGCAGTGCTGTCGTCTGCATACCCAAAGGTGCTGGGCTTCAGCAGATCGTTAATGTGCAACAAGAACAATGTTGCTGAGAGTACGGACCCCTGAGGGACCCCGGCATTAATATCCATCCATCCAATAACCACTCGAATGGACCGATCTCTCAGGAAGTCTGCAATCCAATCACACAGACCACCGGGCAAACCGAATGAAGGAAGCTTATCATAAGGCTTTCGTGCCAGACCCTATCGAAAGCCTTCGAGATGTCGAGGGAGACGGCAAGCGCTTCCCCATGCCTCTCGATGGCCTCACTCCATATGTGAATGGCATACGCTAGAAGATCCCCAGTAGACCGATTTCGGCGAAAGCCGTATTGGCGGTCGCTAAGGATATCGTTAGTTTCTAGGTATGCCAGGAGCTTAGTGTTAAGTACACGCTCCATACTCTTATAGAGTATGGATGTTACAGAGATGGGTCTGTAGTTGGCCGGGTCAGCTCTACTGCCCTTCTTGGGCACGGGCTGTACGTTGGCTTGCTTCCAAGCATTCGGCACTGTTCCAGTCTCATATGAAAGGCGGAATAGGCGTGTCAAGATCGGAGACAGTTCAGGCGCACAGGTTCTAAGAACTATAGCTGGTATGCCGTCAGGGCCGCTAGCCTTGTTCACGTCGAGGTTGCGCAGCACCCTACGGACGTCCTTTTGATGAATGCGAATGTCCGAAATACTCGTCTCGCACCCATCAGGAGAAGGAGGGGGCCGCGAATCACCAGGATTCAGACGTGAAGATTCCGCAAAAAGAGAGGCAAACAAATTTGCCTTCTCCTCAGCGGTGTGAGCCAGTGACCCATCGGGTTTCAGCAGTGGTGGTAGTGAGGGACGGCAGAAGTTCGACTCGACCGACTTAGCCAGGGACCAGAACGCTTTACTACCTGCTGGGTAAGAAGCAAGTTTGGCCCCCATTCGGCCAATGTGGTCGAATCGAGCCCCACGCAACACCTTCTTGCAGGACTTGGCAGCCCTGTTGTAGGCTTTCTTCTTCTGACCCAAGTCACTCGTTTTACGCGATCGAGCGTCGACCCATGCCAGGTACGCCTCATGTTTAAGCGCGTCGGCGCGACGACATTCGGCGCCAAACCATGGCCGGTCAACGCTGGAAATCGTTATGTCAGAGAACGGAATGTAGTACTCCATTCCCTGACGCAACACATCAGTAACGGCGTCCGCGCACGACGAAGGATCAGCCGAAGAAAAGCAAGTAGGCTGCCAAGGATAGCAAGCGAAGAAAGAACGCATGCCATCCCAATCTGCTGACCTGTACCGCCAAACCCGCCGGGTGCCTCTTGGGCTGGGATCGGGCGGGGAATAGACGGACACAGACTTCACCAGACAGTGGTAGGAACTACCCAGGGGTGAACTTATCGACACAGAGTATCTGTCTGGATCTGTTGTCAGCAGAAGGTCCAAGCAATTCGCTGTGTGCGAATCAGCATCCGGTACCCTCGTTGCCCCCTGGACCAGCTGGGTGAGGTTTAGCGTTAGCGAAAGCTTACGCATCTCCCGTCCAGCATGGCCAGTGCACTGGTATGGGAAGAGCCACTCCTGATGGTGGGCGTTAAAGTCTCCCAGTAACACTAATTGGGCGGAAGGATACCGTTGCTGTGCCGCATCAGCCGCCTCACTGAGGTACTCTGCGAGCCTGGATGTCTCCTGATCTCCGCTGTGCGAGCGGTAGACACAGGCGTAGATAATTTTATCCAGACCTGTGTCCACTAGAGCCCACAGCGTTGAAAATTTTGAGTCCTCAAGGTTACGGAGACGCCGATAGCAAGTGTCATCACGGGCGTACATACACACACCCGCGCGCGGTTTATAATTGTGCTCCAGGGTAAACCCTGGGTAAGATAGGTACGACGCGTCCGACGGACTCGCTATCTGCGTCTCCGTGAGAAATAACAGCGCTGGTTTCTCAGTCTCTAGGTGGTAGTGGACTGCAGAGAGATTTGAGTGCAGACCTCGAATGTTGGTGAGGTGCACTTTGAGGGGGAGGGAGTGCAGCCGCTGTTCAAATTTATTATTTCTTTTCCTTGGCATTACGAGTAATATAAGAGTGAATGGAGGAGAGGAGTTGGAAGTGAGACGAGGTTCCACGCTGCTAACCTTCAGACCCGCACTGAAAGGACAGCATCATTAGGGCACTAGTCCGGAGACAGCGGGGACGCCCGAGCCCCCACGGAATGTCCATCGGGCCCTCCCCATCTGGTCGCCAACCAGCACGATGGCGCATCCCGGGATTTTTCGACAGTTGGCGGGGCAGCCTTTCATGTGTGGCTGGCACACTACTTGGGCCCCTAACTACCTGCGGTCGGCCAGCGCCGCACCGTGCCTCGGATCCCGCTACCCTCCGCGACCAGTCTCCCGATACGTCCATACCAGCGCGTGTCAGGCTGGTCAGTCTGCAGTGGAACAGCTATCTCGACCCAACTCCTCTTGTGGCTACACCGAGCATCGTACCGGAACACGGCTAAGCCGCTTGGCGGTACGTCTTTGCCCGGTGGGTGGTCGCAAGCCTTCGGCCGAAGCCTACCACCAGTTAGTGTCACCTGATTTGCACCACCCGGGGACCACGTGGGTAACGGAATGGGCTACACTCCTACGGACGTGGGTGACTCAGCCCCCAAACCTGGCATGGGTCGACGCTCGGGTCAGCGGAAGAATGCTTACAATAGGGCTGCCAAGTCCTGCAAGAAGGTGATGCGAAAATCTCGGTTTGACCACATAAGCCGTATTGGGACCAAACTTGCTTCTTACCCAGCGGGTAGTAAAGCGTTTTGGTCCCTGGCCAAGTCGGTTGAATCGAACTTCTGCCGTCCCTCACTACCACCACTGCTGAAGCCCGACGGGTCACTGGCCCACTCCGCTGAGGAGAAAGCAAACTTGTTTGCCTCTCTTTTCGCGGAATCTTCGCGTCTGGATTCTGGTGACGCGCGGCCCCCTCCTTCTCCTGATGGATGCGAGACGAGTATGTCGGACATTCGCATCCATCAAAAGGACGTTCGTAGGGTGCTGCGCAATCTTGACGTGAACAAGGCTAGTGGCCCCGACGGGATTCCGGCAATTGTTCTCAGAACCTGTGCGCTTGAACTGTCTCCGATCCTGACACGCCTGTTTCGCCTTTCGTATGAGACGGGAAAAGTGCCGAATGCTTGGCAGCAAGCTAACGTTCAGCCTGTGCCCAAGAAGGGCAGTCGGGCTGACCCGGCCAAAGACAGGCCCATTTCAATAACGTCCATCCTCTGCAAGAGTATGGAACGAGTTCTCAACTCTAAGCTCCTCCAAAATCGGCTGGCTTCCGCCAAAATCGGTCAACTGGGGATCTTCTAGCGAATGCCATTCACATCTGGAGTGAGGCCATCGAGAGGCACGGGGAAGCGCTTGCCGTCTCCCTCGACATCTCGAAGGCTTTTGACAGGGTCTGGCATGAAAGCCTTATTGGTAAGCTTCCTGCATTCGGTCTGCCCAGTGGTCTGTGCGATTGGATTGCAGACTTCCTGAGGAACCGGTCCATTCGAGTGGTAATTGATGGCCGCTCATCTGAACAATGCCGGGGTCCCTCAGGGGTCGGTTCTCTCAGCAACACTGTTCTTGCTGAACATAAACGATCTGCTAAAACCCGGCACCTTTGGCTATGCGGACGATAGCACTGTTGCTGAGAGATACGTGTCCGACGTGCGTGGCACTGGACCTCAGATCCAGTCTCTCCGGGTGGCCATGGTTGAGCGCTTGAATGTGTCCTTGAAGGCAGTCTCCGAATGGGGCGATGCCAATCTGGTCAAGTTCAATGCTGCTAAGACCCAGGCGTGTCTTTTTTCCGCTAAAATGAGTCAATTCCACCCGGTTCCTTCTTTCCGAGGTGTAACCGTGCCGATAACGGACCATTTTGAGGTTCTTGGCATTACGTTGAAATCGACGCTCAATTTCGGTCCATTCATTGAGGCAAAAGCTCAGCTGGCTGCCAAAAAATTGGGGATTCTCGCGAAGGTGAGACGGTACTTCACGCCAGAACAATTGCTCAACTTGTATCAAGCGCAAGTTCGATCAATTATGGAGTACTGTTCTCATCTCTGGGACGGATCTGCCAAGTACCAGCTGGATGCACTTAAGTCGATCGAAAAACGGGCCAATAGGCTCATTGGCAATGAAGTACTCGTCGAATCTAGGTTCCAGAACCTCGAACATCGGCGCAGAGTTGCCAGCCTGTCGGTTTTTTATCGGTTGCATTTCGGGGAGTGTGCGTTGGAATTGCATGAACTAATTCCTCCTAGCCCGTTCCATCATCGGACTACAAGACGTACCGCGATGCGTCATCGGTATATGGTGGACATCCCACCCATACGCACCAAACGTTTTGGGAATACTTTTATTATGCGTACAGCAAAGGAGTGGAATTCCCTGCCGGAGTCTGTATTTCCTGTTGGCTACAACCTGGGCGTCTTTAAGTCAAGAGTGAATAGGTTTCTTCTAGGCAAGCGTGCTTCATCGTCGATCACATCGTCGCTTACCATCAGGTGAGATAGTAGTCAAACGCAAGCCTATCAACAATAAAAAAAAAAAAAAAAAAACTGGTCCTTCATTAAATCTAAACGGGGTGTGGCTAATGCTTATCCAGCTTTAATGTCAAATGGCGCCAGTAAAGGTTAGGTTAGGTTAAAACCCCCCCCGAATTGGTTCCCGCCTTGTCGTGGCGGGGGGCCTCAGTAGCCGTGGTGGCGGAAACCCACGGTGAAGCCAAGAAGATCCTTGGCGGGGGCCGCTCGTCTAGGCTTTTGGCGTTAAGCCGACGACGAGTGGCCCAATAGTTGTGGTGCCGCGGGTGCCGCCTGTAGCGGCATCGTCAACTGAGCGGGCTGCGATGCCCCCCCCCCTCTGATGGGGGGGGCATCGCGGCGGAGTGCGGGGGGCCGCGGCGGGGAGGAGTGTCGGTGTGGCTTCGGCCATTCTCCCTTACCTTCCGCGGCCCCAACGGGGCCGCCACCGTCAGATGGCGGACGCGGTGGGGCCACAGGGGAAGAGGACTGTCGGTGTTTCGTTGCCGCTGTCCCTGTCCCCTGCGGCCGATAGGTGGTAGGTGACGGGGCCACAGACCCGACCCGTCACAGGGGGAGCTCCGGCGTGCCATGACTGCGGCGCGTCGGAGGGCCTGGACCCCTCGCTTCCTGGCGTGGGTAGCGCCATGCTGGAAGGAGACGGGTCTGGGCAGCGGTCGCCTCCTTTTGCGAGGGTGGTAAATCGCAAAAGGAGGCGAAGGTGGTGATACGCGGGCGACAGGTGCGGGGGCCCCTTCGCCCGCATTGCACATCACTACCCGCGGAAGGGAATGGCCGAGCACTCGCGGTCATTCCCGGGCCCCTCCGTTGAGAGGGGCATGAGGGGCCTGCTGTGAGAGAGCGGGCAGTCGTCGGCGGGGAACTGGAGGTAAAGGCTCTGCCGGTATCCCAGTCCTCCTCCACTAAGGCGATGCGGGAGTGCCGTTGGGTTTTTTAGTGGGTATACCGGAAGCAAACCGGGGAGTCCCACATACCCCTCCCTTCCCCCGGAGGGAGGATGATGCGTAATGCATTTTTCCCAAAGATACCAAAAAAAAAAAAAAAAAAAAAAGGTTAGGTTAAAACGGGCTGTTTTCCGCAACTCCACGACTAAGCGCGTATTTTGCGTACGGGTGGGAATTAACCTTCTACCAACTTTCTCACTCGATCCATCCCAACTCCTCGAGGAAGGCCAACAGCGCCTTCGTGTTGCTGACTACCTCCTGTACGGTACCTGGTTCACCGAGGTATTTGGCCCTGTAACCGGCGATTACTGGGCAGCTTAGAAGCAGGTGCGATGCTGTTTCGTCCTCCTCCATGCATGCCCTGCACAGCGGGCTGTCCGTAATCCCTAAGACAAAAAGGTGCTTATTAAAAGTCCCGTGGCCAGTCGTTACAGCTGTGCCTGCTTGCAACTGCTGGGCGCCAGTAAAACTTATAATGGTAATGAGATTTGCAACATGTTCGGTACATACTTTTCTTCCGTATATAGCCCAGCTAACCTACCTCCTCCTCCTCTAACGTAGTTCACACCTCGCCATTCTTTGAAAACCTGCTTAACAACTCCGACAGCTTTTCCTTGGTACAAAACTAAAATTTACCTGAGGGTATTGATTTAATATTTTTGTTTAAAATACTTCACAGTAAAATAGACTGCCCGCATTTGTTAAGTAAGTTTAATTTCAACCTACCCTACAACTATCCGCGTCACCCTATCAAACTATTACGTTCCCCATTCCGCAAAACTGTATCTGGATCCAACTCCCCCATGCCCAGACTTTGCAGACTTCTTAATAATTGCGATGAAGGAATTGATATTTGTTGCACGTCACTTCAAAAACTCAAGCGTCAAGTCCACAAAAAATAATTAATCACCATACTGTTTTTTTTTCCTTTTCTTTTTTGTATCTACCTACAGAAAAAAAAATGTTTTCGAGTGTATTGATTTCTAAAGACTTACTGTTTATGAGTGTTATTTCAGCACTATTATTGTAATTACTGTCTGTTATTATTTTGTTTTTGTATGCTGTGTCTATCGCATCATATTGTACACTTAGTATATATTATTGCTTGTATTAGATATAAGGTTATTTTTAGTGTAACAATTGTAGATAGGCCAATAAATAAATAAATAAATAATCCCTAGCAAAAACCGAATGATTAAATGGTGGACAACGCCTGGGCTTTTGAGGTGCATCCGTAACCGGGATGCAACGTTCCGTAGATCAAAAAGAAATCGCGAAAGAAATTGATTTAAAGTGAAGATACGTGTTATAGAAATTGACGAATTGGAGAAGCATCGTAGGAATCCGAAGGCTACCTGGATTATCATTAAAACAATTTCCAATCTTAAAGAAAAGCAAATCTTATGGCAGAGAGTTGGTGACACCAGATCCAACATAATCGCATGACTCTGTCAACGATTATTTCGCAAATGTGGAAGAAAAACTAGCATTTAAAATTATGACCTCACTGAATTATACCTCTAACAGTGCTTCCGACTCTAAGACTCTTGAAAAGCCAAACTAATTCAATGGCCATTTCGGGCACGGACAACGAAGAGGTAGAGGCCTTATCTGTGGCCTACGACTAAACAGTGCCATAGGTTAGGATTTTATCGCCGCAACTGTGATCTACAGTGCTAGAAAAGTTCTTGTCCCAGTTATCTGCCACGTATGCAACCTCACTCTTACCTCCGGAATATTCCCAAGAGAAGATACAGCAGGCAGTTGTTTACGTCAATCAGCAAACCCGTTACAAATCTAGCAAACGACCCAAGAGCTAGACTGATCCGACACTATACCGAAGGCATCCCGTACTTCAGCCTGTACCATATTAGGGTGGCTCTGAAACAGCTTGAAAACAATAAGGCACTGGAAGATGACGGCATTCCACCCGTCTTCAGGAGTTTAGCCTTACTCCTGAAGACGGGTGGAAAACTGCACAGCACCACAGGCATGCTGCAGGGGTGTGGTGGTACCCTACTTAAAGAAAGACGACAATGCCCGGCGGAAGAACTAAAGACCCATCTCACTTCTTAGCCATGTACACAAGATGATTTGAAAAGTCATCACGAATCGTCTCGCTCGCAGATTTGACAATTTCCGGCCTCCCAAACAAGCCAGGTTCCAAAAAGGCTTTAGCACCGAAGACCACATACATACGCTGCGGCAGGTTATACAGAAGACCGAAGAGTATAACCTGCTTCTCTGCTTAGCGTTTTTGGTCTACGAGATAGCCTTCGATTATATGGAGACTTGGGCTGTACCTACCGACTACCGGTACATCGAGCTGTTGAAGTGTTTGTACAAAAACGCCACCGTGCCAGCACGACTCCAAGATCAGACCTCGGGTCCTATATTTTTCCAGTGCGGCGTGAGACAGGGAGACGAAATTTCGCCGATTCTGTTCACTGCTGCGCTGGAGGATGTCTTCAAGGTTCTAGATTGGAGAGGGCCAGCCATCAATGTTAATGGCAAGTACATTACTCACTTTCGGTTTGTCCAAGACATAGTGGTCATGGTTGAGACCATGGAAGACCTCAGTACAATGCTTGATGACCTCAGTAGACCTTTTGAGAGAGTGGGTCTTAAAATAACATGGATAAACCAAGGTTATATTGAATGCCCATGTAACACCCACTTCTATCAAGATCGGAGACTTTACACTTGAAGTTGTGGGCAATTATGTCTACCTGGGACAATCGGCCCAGATGTGTAGATCTAACTTCGAATAAGAAGTCAACCGTGGAAACCGATTCAGCTGGCCGTTCAGGAAGTTGCGCGGTATCTTCACATCCAATTTACTGGAGCGTCTCAAGACAAAAGTATATGACCAGTATGTGTTGCCAGTGATTACCTATGGCACTGAGGCGTGTTCGACGCCTGGGGGATGCCTTTGTCCAACAGCGGACATCTTTTGGCTGAAATTATGAATGATGACTATATTAGTCAATTAAGAAGCTTGATAAAACTTCAAAAAGTTACATTAACTATGACTTTTTTGTTTTTGTATTGCTGCCTATAGCCATAATTGTTTTTCAGCATATTTAATACGCTAAGTAATTTTTTAAACATATATGTTCTCTTAAAGTGCATAAACATATTAATATCATCATATTTATTATCCTAATGTGTCTGAAATATATAAGTAATACATTTAGGATCACTTGTTGTATTACTAGTATACGTAGAAGCTACTGTTAATAATGACAAATAAATTCCTTCATTTTGGACGAATCTTTCCTAATTTTGTTACAAGCAATACGGTGCGGACAAATATATGCAGTCCATGCTCTTGCCTTTAAATAGTATGCAATATATGATGTTGTGTCCTAAATATCGAATCAAGAACAATATAATAACTCCGAATAGTTTCATTTCTATCTTTGTATCAACCATTGGAACAGTCTTGTTTATACTTGCCTACGTATACCGCAACTATTTGCTTTTCTTTTGCGATGATTTCTTGGATTTACCATTTTCATGTATTTTTCATTCTGTAACGTTACGTGTAGCTAAAATAGCTACACGTAAGCCACGTTAATACAAATAAGATTATAAACAAAAGAAAACAAATAATAAAAGGATATAAAGTATAAGAATCTTCGTGGGCCGGCTTCGCACGACGTGGGCGGCCCAACCAGGCAGCAGGTCGGATAGGCAGGAAGACGTGGAGTAGGCAGCAAGTCGGTGAGCGGCTAACCAGGCGGCAGGTCGGATAGGCAGGAAGACGTGGAGTAGGCAGCAGGTCAGACAGGAACGCCTCCTGAGTAGTGATATGCACCAAATTGACAGATAGGCACCACGATGGTCTAGCTGGCACACGGGTTGATATGCTGTTATGTAGCCATACGGTTGGCGGATACGTAGATTAAAATCAGACACAGTATATCACACACAATATATTAAACTGGATAAACTTCGGATAGATTCAGATAAGATTCGATATGGACATACACGAGCTGGATAATAATAGATTTGTCTTCAGATCAAGACTTGACATTTAGTAATTCAAGGTAAAATCGTCTTTCGGAGTTCATTGCAGATTCCAGACTGCTTCAGGAATGTCTGGGAAATGCCTTTTATAGTCAGCGTTTTTCCAAACAAACGTTTCTAGAATTCCATTATTCTTTCTATATTTTTTACATTGTGAGTTGCCTGTATTTAAAACGGCCTGTATTAATCAGTCATAAAATAATTCTGTGAGCGTTATAACATTATTTTACAAGCGTAAGAAGATAAGTAAACAATAGTAAATTAACAATAATATACATTATTAGAGCTAACAACTAATAAAAATAATTTAAATTACCTAAATCAAATTAAACCTTCATAGTCACTAAGAAAATTACACAAAATTAAAGAAAAAGTAAATGACAGGCTTGACAACTGACGTAATGTCAGACAAAAAGTAAACATTGAAAAATTATAAAATTGAATATTCTATTTCAGCAAAATAAAGTTAATAAATCGAATTAGATCGATTTAATATGGAAAAAGGACATTTTATAAAAGATGAGAATGATTGATAGTAAAAGTGTAAGTATGGATACTATAATTCCTCTTACATTGACTTGATTTTCTATTGTATTGGCTTCGCTTTGAATTGTGTGAGTGGCATAATTCATACTAAAAATTCGATTAAGTTTGTGGGGATTTTCAAAAAGTACACAGACTTTTAAACTGTGAAACCAATACTAAACATGTTATCATTTGGAATTGGATTACTGTTATTGTATGTCTGTGTAGCTATGTCGCTGTTTTCACTTCTATTTCCATAACGATTAAAGTAACATCATTTTATATTTTACTGTCCTAGCTGTTTGTCTTTTTTTATTTTAACGTAGTCTATGTCGATCGACTCTTACAACTATTGGTAGATAAAGTTGTGTTATGGAATATTCAAGCATTGAATTCCCTAGGAATGTAAGAAACATATAAACAAAGTTTTGGCAAAATAATGTTGCAGACTTATGTCGATATTTTCGAGTGTTATGATATTCACAAAGTTGGTTCTGAGAAATAAGTAAGTATTGTATGTTAATCTTTAGTAAAAATACATTATATTATCGTCCGTGCCACGTTTTTCTATACACTCTCTCAGGGGCCGTCTACACGAGCGAGAGTATCGCGGTGATATGATACGTGGCAATCGATAATATCGCCGCGATTATCTCGCTTGTGGAAACAGGCCCTAAGGTTCAAAAAAAATAACGATTATCGTTTTTCTTGATAAATGGGATGTGGAGTAGAATATGTGACATATTGCACCGATTCCAAGTAATATGTGACAAGAGCAAAAAATGTGATGAGAGTCATGATGAGGGATACATGAAAGTGGTAAATCCAAGAAAATCATTGCAAAAGAAAAGCAAATAGTTGCGGTATACGTAGGCAAGTATAAACAAGACTGTTCCAATGGTTGACTGTTACAAAGATAGAAATGAAACTATTCGGAGTTATTATATTGTTCTTAAGTAAGTAAGTAATTCTTTATTTTGCAAATATGGGTACAGTACATGGTGATAAACAGATAAAAAGTAGGTTCGGCCATATTTTACCAAGAGGCATGCGAAAGTTATAGTTTGACGCTAAAAATATAAATAAAGGCAATTAACTGATACACCGAATAGTTTTAAATTACAACTTACTATATCTAGGTCACCGCAACACAATTTATATGGATACATTTATACATTTAATTGAAGTTATTTATTCACAAACAATTGACATTGTGTAGGATATTGGATACATTATTACAGGAATTGGTGGAACATAATTGCAGTAAAATTATCGCTTGAAGATTAATTAAATTACTGTAGCAAATTGTATTTTTTTTTTTTAATTAAAATGTCAAATCAATCAACAGGTCACGAACAATTAGAATGTCAAAATAATCAATTATTAAGTCAAATTTATCAATATGTAACAAACATTAAAGTCAAATAAATCCAATGTATTCCCCAAGAACTATAATGTCAAATAAATTCAAAAAATATGTCACAAACAAATTAGAATGACCTGGAGTGACCTGGAGTCGATTGGCGAGTGGTCGCAGTCCTTTGGGCTGCAAATCAACCCTAGGAAATCTCAGGCCATGGTTATCGGCGGTAGGCATATGCGGAACAGGCTTGATGTTGCGTCGCTGTCTCCACTCTGGTTGAATGGAGTACAGATTGGGTACACTAAGACGGCTAAAAACCTGGGGGTACTCATGGACTCCTATTTGTCGTGGACTGCCCATGTCGCTGAGGTAAGTCGCAAAGTGCACTACTCGTTCCACTCGCTGAAATGCCTCCAGAGCTTTTTGCCCTTGAAAACCAAATTAACTACGCCGACGCCTGTTATTTGGATGCCACCGAGGAGCTATTAAATAAACTTGAGCGTTTGCAAAATGTATGTATTCGTTTTGTTTTCAACCTTAAAAAGTATGATCACATTTCAGATTTTCGCAAGTTACTCAAGTGGCTCCCAATTCGACTTCGTAGGAACTCTCGCATATTGTGTCTATTATTTAACATCCTTCACAGTCCTAAAGCACCTTCCTACCTCCGTGAACGCTTTTCCTACTCCCGTCCTTCCGATGCGCTTTGCAGGTTGCATCTTAAGAATCTCCTTAATATCCCTTCCCACACTACCGACTTCTACTCCTACTCTTTTACTGTGTACGCCGTGCGATTGTGGAACTCTCTACCGCCTGACATTAGGGACTGCCAAACTCTTGCAGTTTTTAAGAGAAGAGTGAAAGACCACTACCTCTCCATTCCGTCATAGTTGCATAATTATGTATTATTATTTTTTATATATTAGATAGGTATTCGTATTTATAGTTTTAATATTTATTTTATAAATATCTTTGTATTTATTATTATAACAGTAGGTATATTTAATTTGTTATCAGTATTGTTTAGTAGCTATTACTTAGTTTTAAATCGTTTTGTGTTAATTATTTTCAACTCTACACACTATGTCTACATCTCTTTTTTTCATCTTTCCTTTCGCAGGTATGCTGGAAGAGATTTCTATAGAAATAAGCATTACCTATGTACCTATTTTTCTGTTTCTTCATCTTGTCTGTATATTATGTGTGTGTGCATAAATGGTTAAATAAAATAGAATGTCAAATTAGAATGTTAAATTAATCCAATATTAGCATTTATATAATAGACACAAATCATTATTACGAGTATATTTTGGAATTCGCTGGTAGTATACTATGCTTTATGCGCTAAAAAGCTTCGGAGTCTGTTTTTGAATAATGAAAGCGGCAATTCATTCCATTGCTTAGGTAATTTATTATAAATGACCGGAGCCATGCAGTAGACACTCTTTCGCATTTGTGCCGTTTTGGCGGGATGGGAACACAGTAGGCTATTGTCGCGTCTGTTACGTGGCATTACGTCAGCCAGTTGCTTAAAACGATTTGAGTTCGATTTCACAAACACAGCTACTTCCATTATGTACAGACTAGGTAGTGTTAATATTTTGTGCTGTTTAAAGTATAGCATGCAACTATCAGTGGATTTAAGCTTAAACATCGCTCGTAGACATCTTTTCTGGGCTTTAAAAACTGTTTCTCTTTCGGATTTCGGATTCTTGATTCGATATTTAGGACACAACATCATATATTGCATACTATATAAAGGCAGGAGCATGGACTGCATATCTTTGTCCACCGTATTGCTTGTAACAAAATTAGGAAAGATTCGTCCAAAATGAAGGAATTTATTTGTCATTATTAACAGTAGCTCCTACGTATACTAGTAATACAACACGTGATCCTAAATGTATTACTTATATATTTCAAACACATTAGGATAATAAATATGATGGTATTAATACGTTTATGCACTTTAGAGAACATATACGTTTAAAAAAAATACTTAGCGTATTAAATATGCTGAAAAACAATTATGGCTATAGGCAGCAGTACAAAAACAAAAAAGCCATAGATAATGTAACTTTTTGAAGTTTTATCAAGCTTCTAAATTGACTAATATAGTCATCATTCATAAACAAACGCCTTCGACAGGTCGCAGAAGATACCTATGGCAGCTTGTGCCTATTTCCACGCATTAAATATGTGTTTTAATAAGGCGACACCAGCGTCAGTTGTACAAGGTCCTTTGGTGAAACCATACTGTTTGTTTAATACAGGCCTTCGGATCACAAAGCCAAGAGGCGAACACTGGGGCCCATAGCAATGCTGCGACTCTTGGATCCTACCAGGTCTACACCCGCGAAACTGCAATACGCAGCAGCGGTCAGCTAGGGATTTGTTCGTTAAGGATACCGGTTCCTGTCAAACAGTTGGAAAGTGATACACGACTGCACAACTTACAAATAATACTCACGTTTGTTCCCGCGGTGGTCAATCCCGTGTGGTCGGGGGGTTATCGGGAAAATATATATATAATAAAGGGGAATAAGGAACACCCGACTTGATCTGAACTGAAGTTCTCGGCAGCCAACAGACACCTAGACACGATTCCGACACAATTCCCTCGCTGCGCGTGAAATATACACAAAAACAAATGCACGGGTGGAGCACAATACCGCGGCGACCGTAATTTCGAATAACGATGGGTGGATTATCTAGCAATAACAAAGAAATCCAAGCAAGACCACACCGTATTACGTCTAGCCATGCCAGTCACATTGTTACGAGTCATATGTCAACTGTCAACTCCAGCAAAGCTGTCAATCTCAACGACAGTGAGCTGACCCAGTGTGGCAACAAAATATCAATAAGAGGAACGAAACGTTTTCGTTCTGAACACTGTTTATCAAGCAAGATGATACGCGTATAAAAATGAATGAGCATTTGATTTTGCGTTAGGTATCTTTGCAAATACCTTGCTGAAAACCGGCAACACGAATACTGATCAATAATTATTTGTGTCTTTACTGTCCCCGGATGTAAAAAGTGGTATAACCTTACTTTATTTCATTAGATCCGGAAAGACTCCTTAATCCACTCACAAATTGAAAATTAAAGCTAAGTACAGCGCTACAGTCTGAATAATGGAGGTACAAGCTTTGATGGACATTCCCCATAGATCTTCGGTCAGTTTGATCTTGATTTGCTTAAAAGCTTTTATTACTGTTATTGGGTTTTTATGTGAAAAGTTAAATTCAGTTGGGCAGGCTGAAACGTCAGCGTTTAATAAACCAGGAAGCAAGCGAGGGCGAAGAATTTTGGGTTTCAGTAGTTTTAATTGGGATGCTGGTAAAGAAATTTACAAATTCTTGAGCATCTTTTTTGTTATCTCTAATAAGTCCATTTGTAGTTTCAAGCGTGTCATCATCATCATCATATCAGCCGAAAGATGTCCACTGCTGGACATAGGCCTCCCCCAAGCGTCATCATATTGACCGGTCCCATGCGTCTCGCAACCAGCGGATCCCCGCAACCTTCACCAGGTCATCGGTGCACCTGGTGGGAGGCCTTCCAACGCAACGTCTTCCGGTTCGCGGTCGCCACTCCAGAACTTTTCTGACCCATCGGCCATCCGTTCTTCGAGCAATGTGCCACTGCCACTTAAGTTTGGCAATTCTTCGGGCTATATCGGTAACCCTGGTTCTCTTGCGGATCCCTACATTTCTAATTCGATCACGCAAGGAAACTCCGAGCATAGCCCTCTCCATTGCCCTTTGAGTGACTGTAAGCTTTTTGATAAGGCCCATTGTAAGTGAACACATCTCAGAGCTATATGACATCACTGGCAACACACACTGGTCATAGACTTTCACCTTGAGACACTGAGGTAAGTTAGACGAAAAGATACCGCGCAACTTCCGGAACGCTGCCCAGCGGAGTCGGATTCGACGGTTGACCTCTTTCACGAAGTTGGCCCTACCCAATTGGATCGTTTGTCCCAGGTAGACATAGTCACCCACAACTTTGAGTGTAGTCTCCGACCTTGATAGGAGTGGGTGTAACATGGGCATTCAACATCACCTTGGTTTTGTCCATATTCATCCTAAGACCCACTCTTTCGGAAGCTCTACTGAGATCATCGAGCATTGTACTGAGGTCCTCCATGGTCTCAGCCATAACCACTATATTGTCGGCAAACCGAAGGTGAGTGATGTATTCGCCATTGACGTTGATGCCTAGCCCTCTCCAGTCCAAAACCTTGAAGACATCCTCCAGTGCAGCGGTAAACAGCTTCGGAGATATGACGTCTTCCTATCTCACACCACACTGCAAAAGGATGGATTCCGAGGTCTGATCCTGAAGTCGAACAGACATGGTGGCGTTTTTCTATAAACACTTCAACACTTCGATGTACCGGTAGTCAATTTGTCACCGTTGAAGAGACTGCAGTACAGCCCAAGTCTCGATCGAATCGAAGGCTTTCTCGTAGTCCACAAACGCTAAACAGAGAGGCAGGTTGTACTCTTCGGTCTTCTGTATAACCTGCCGCAGCGTATGTATGTGGTCTACGGTGCTGAAGCGTTTACGGAATCTGGCTTGTTTGGGAGGCTGAAAATCGTCAAAACTGCGCGCGCGACGATTAGTGATGACTCTTGAAAACAGCTTGTACACATGGCTAAGAAGTGACATGGGCCTATAGTTCTTCAGTAGGGCATTGTCACCCTTCTTGAAGAAGAGTATCACCACACCCCTGCACCATGCCTGTGACGATTTTCCCTCTAGTATGCCGGAATCAAACAGATTCTGAAGGGCCTTAAGTACTGGTTTTCCACCCGCCTTCAGGACTTCGGCCGTTATTCCGTCATCACCCGGTGCCTTGTTGTTCTTGAGCTGTTCAAGCGTGTAATCAATATTATTTATTTTGTGCCTGTTCGTTTCATTAGTTCTAGGTTCTAGGTCTAGTATTCATTGTTTATAATTTTCCAAACCGTCTTGATTTTATTTTCTGCTAATTTAATCTTATTGCTTATGTACAAGGCCTTAGCTGCCTTACATGTATTTAAAAAAAATCTTGAGTAAGTAGCAACGTACTTATTAAACGTTTCAGTGTTAATACAAGGCTTAAGGCCATATAGCTCGTAAAGTCTTCCCCTACTTTTCTGTCTTGTAGTCGCCCAGTCACCGAATTAAAACTTATATAGATTTAATGTTCTTCTTAAAATTGTTATTGAACTATTTTTGAACCACTGAAAACACTTCATCATATAAAATACTATCAGTGCGCCCGCGACTTCGTTCGCCTGATTTGTAGTTTATTCAACTAAGTACAAATGACTTTATTATGTCAGTAAGTGAAGGCGACCAAAAATAAGCTATTGCTAAATAAGTAATAAATGGGGTATCGTAGATATTTACCATTAAAATAAGCCCGTTTTAACCTAACCTAAGTTAGGATTTACGACGATAAACTTTAATGACGTGTTCGATAAGTTTTAGCTAAATAAAGGGCTCGTGGGTAAAAAGCAGTCACACAGGTCATTCGATCAAAACCTCAGTCATAAGGCTTGACATTAAGATCCATAGCGAGTACACCACTCACTTTCTAATACTATGAAGGAGACAGCGCTGAATCCGAAGAGCAGAACTAATAATTACATCCTTTATTATTTTACTTAGGATAGTATTTGGGCCAAAGTTTCAAGTTATACAAACTTTAACATCCCTTAAATCGTCTTTTGGGGGTGGTACCAAAAAAATAATGATACCTTCATTATTTTTCCCAAGTCATTAGACAATTCATTCCAACAAATACCTCTCGTTTGGTCCCCAACATCATAAAAAGAAGCCTTGTACAGTAAAATTCTTTAAAAAATATTTAACACCCTCTAAATCGTATTTTAGGAATAGTTTTGAAAAACTTATAATGATAACCTTTAATATTTGCTGTTAGTATTTATGGCAAGTTCAAAATATATAAGCCCAACAAATTGCCACCTTTAACCCTCTTAGGGGTGGCATTTCCATAATCAATTAAAGTTATTGTTTTTTTATTAATCAAGAGCGTAGTATACCTACAATTTCAGATGTTTTACCTTCCAAACCGAAGAAATTTCATGTAAAGTTTCAACCCCTATTTTATCCCCTTAGGGGTAAATTTCCAAAAACTAATGAATATATTAATTATGTTTATCAACCAAGAGCTTAAATTTAAAATTTCACGTGTCCAACTTACAAACTGTAGAAATAATATATGTCGCCGTGGAGGCTTGGATTTGCTAATTCGTTATCCAAATAAATAATTTTAATTGTCAATTAACACAAACTCTATAATCCTGTCATCTCTGAGATTTCGCTAGAACTATTAAATGTCTGTTTATGTTGGTTTAATGGTTCAGCGCCATCTATTGGGTTATTGTGGAATTAGTTATTGATTTGTTTAAATGAAGATCATTTGATAAGCTAATTTTCAATGTTTAATTAATACGAGATGTTTAAATAAAACGGGCACACTTATTGTAGGACTTTTAGATTTGTTCTGTTGTCAACAATGGCGGATGTTATAATTTTAATGACCAATAACTAGATTTAATAATTTAATACGAGAACTAAACAAATTTGAGTAATTGATTAAATACTTTAAAGTAATAAGACTATTTTACACAGCTATGTAATAATGAGAAACCTTCTGGTTAGTAAGATATTCAGATCACCAGAAACTTGGATAGTTTTGAGTTGAGGTGATTATTTTAGTAATAATCTACGAACAACTTTGTATTTGTGAGTATTGGGATTGTTTAATGTTAAAATCATTAACTGAGCAGCATTTTAGTATTGTTTGTTAGCTTCTTTTTTTTTTTTTTTTTTTGGTGTGCATGAGAAGAGCCTCCCCGAGCGGCGTCCAGATCATAATAAAACGCCCGGCGCACCCTGGTAACAGCTGTCACTCGGTAACGCAGAGTCCGGCTGGCCAATCTTCTCACCACGATGATTCCTCACGGTCTCCTCCAGGACCACCAACAAAGGCTCTTAATAGAGTCACTACAATCGGAACACCTAAATTCCAATCGGCATACACAAATCCGACCACGTCAACTCTCTGAGCCTGCCTTGACCTCTCGATGAACATTGAGGGTTTTTCTTCGGACAAAGCGCTGGTTCTTTCTGAACTCTGCCTCGCGGCGCAGTGCGATATTCTCTGCGTCCAAGAAACTCACAGAGACAAAAATCAACCAAGGCCGCAAATACCTGGACTTACACTAGTTGCCGAAATCCCGCACCCTAAACACGGTAGCGCCATATTTACAAAACCTAACGTCACACTAGTCTCCACATCCTGCAACTCCGAAAATTCTATCGAAATAATAACTATTGATACTGGAAGCTGCACTGTTAGCTCTATCTATAAACCGCCTAATCAACCATTCCGACTATGCCACACAACCAATTTCCACGCCCGAGACAGTCGCGTAGTGATTCGAGATTTTAATAGTCATACTTCCTGGGGATACCAGAACACAAATAACGATGGAGTGGCTGTTGAAGAATGGGCAGAAGTGGAAAACTTATCCTTATTGCATGATGCTAAGCAGCCCGCATCTTTCAACAGCGGCCGATGGAAACGTGGATATAATCCCGATCTTATTTTTGTGAGTTCGAACATAAGTCACTTATGTCTTAAAACTGTGGAAACCCCGATACCTCGTACACAACATCGCCCAATATCATGTAAGGTGCAAGCTGCCGTTAAACCAACTACAGTGCCATTCAGACGCAGGTTTAACTTTGCGAAAGCTGACTGGAAGCAGTACGCAGAAAATTTAGATAAAAAACTATACTCCCTTGCTCCAGCGCCTCATAACTATGACATATTTGTCAATGCTGTGGGGACTGCTTCCCGAAAATATATTCCCAGAGGGTGCCGCTCTCAATACATTCCTGGTCTGAACCCCGAGTCCTCTAGACTGCTAGAAACCTACAAACATCTATACGCAAATGACCCTTTTGCAGAAGAGACTATCATAGTGGGGGAAGAACTCTTAACTAAAGTCAGAGAAAGTCGCAAGGAAAAGTGGATGAACACCGTAGACAAAATAGATATGACCAAAAACTGTAAAAAAGCGTGGTCCACTCTCCGAAAGCTCACTGGCGACCCTCCTGATCCTACACCTCCGAATCTAGTAACAGCCAATCAGATAGCGCATCAACTCCTTTTAAACGGAAAACCCCCGAACAAACTTCCTAAAATCCCCAAAACCATATTTCCATCAACCGGTAGCACTGATATCAGCAAGCCCTTCACGCTATCCGACATAATACCAGCAATTAAAGCCCTTAAGTGTGGTAAAGCAGCCGGGGTGGATGATATATGCGCGGAACAACTAAAGAACATGGGTCCAGTAGCTGTTTCATGGTTGCTTGGTCTCTTCAACTCATGCTTGAAATACACAAAGATACCCAAGCAATGGAGGAAAGCTAGGTTAATAGCGCTTATCAAACCTGGTAAACCTGCAACGGATCCTAAAAACCGCCCAATTTCATTACTATGCCACACATTTAAACTATTTGAACGGCTAATCCTAGGTCGCCTCCAGCCCATGGTTGACCCTGGTTTGATCCCGGAACAAGCTGGTTTCCGCCCTGGAAAATCATGTACTGGACAAATCCTCCGACTCACTGAATACATCGAGGATGGTTACGATTCCAACCAAGTAACAGGGGTCGTCCTCGTTGATCTGTCTGCGGCTTACGACACGGTCAATATTAAAAGATTGCTGTTAAAATTAACAGCCCTAATAGATGATCGAGCATTCATAAGCATTCTGGGTGAAATGTTGCGTAACCGGCGGTTTATAGTTCATCTTAACTCAGATAAAAGCAGATGGCGTATCTTAAAAAATGGCCTGCCCCAAGGCAGTGTTCTGGCTCCCATTTTATTTAATATCTATACGAACGACCAGCCCAAAATGACGAACACGGAACGATTCCTCTACGCGGATGACTTGGCACTAGCCACGAGGACAAAAAGCTTTGAGGATGCCGAAGCAAATCTGGAAAAGGCTCTGGTGGATCTTAGTGCATACTACGAAAATAATGCATTAAGGCCTAATCCATCTAAAACTCAGTCATGCTCATTCCACCTGAGAAACCGCCAGGTCACTAGACAACTGAAAATCAAGTGGCGGGGTGCCGACATAGTTCACAATGATAACCCTGTGTACTTGGGTGTCACCTTGGACCGATCACTGACATACAAGAAGCACTGTATTAAAACTAAATTTAAAGTCAGCACCCGCAATAATCTGCTTCGCCGTCTGACATCCACTGCCTGGGGTGCCTCCCCACATGTACTTCGTACATCGGGCTTAGCACTCTGCTTCTCGGCCGGCGAATACGCATGCCCAGTGTGGCACCAATCCGTCCATGCCCGAGAAGTTGATGTAGCCCTCAATGAGACATGCAGGATAATTACGGGCTGCCTAAAACCCACACCACTCGCAGCACTGTACCCGCTTGCAGGAAAAGCCCCTCCGGAGGTCCGAAGAGAAGTGGCCTGTTCTTCCGAAAAACACAAGCAGGAGACAGATAGACGACACTCGTTATACAATGTGGACAAGCCAAGGGGCAGATTGAAGAGTCGGAAAAGCTTTCTGAGGTTAACCAAACTAATTGATGACAGCAGTTCTGGTGGGGCAAAGAAGAGACTGTGGCTCCTCAAACATCCTCCTCCGACTGACTATGTTGAGCCTGCAGAAAAGCTGCCTGCAGGCCACCAACTTCCATGGCCCACCTGGAAATCTTTAAACCGACTCCGAAGCCAAGTGGGTCGCTGCAGGCACGACTTAGTTAGATGGGGGTACTCCAATGACCCGCAGTGCCATTGCGGAGCCGCGTCCCAAACAATGCCTCACCTCCTATCGTGCTCTCTGTGCAACAACACCTGCACCCTGAAGGACCTTTGTGAGGCAAATGAAAACGCTATTGCCGTGGCTGAATTTTGGTCAAAACGTATATAATTGAGGAATCATCGATACGACGAAGAAGTTATTTTTTTTTAAATTACCGGATGTTATTGGTCTGGACTTTTTTGTTCTGGACTGCACTTTTTGTATTAGCATATTGGACTGAAAGGTCACCAGTAGAACACTATGATCCGAAGGCAGATAGTTTATTTTTTTATTTATTTATTTCAGACACAATTCCAGACCATAGTTACACATACATCAAACAATTATAAACAGATAAAAACTCAAAATAAAATGATTGAATAATTAAAATTTAAATAATCAAAAATTCATTAAAAGTAGATATTAATTAAAAATGTCCAAAAAAAATTAAAATGTCAGAAATGTATAGAATAATGTAAAATTGCTAATTGTAAATTGTTATAGAAATGTCAAATTATTAAAAATAAAAATTATACAAATTGTAAAACAAAATAGTAATAATAATAAACTTTGGTAATTATTTTACAAGGAACCGTCATGATGTTAATGTCCTTAAACAGTTCCCTTAGAGAATCGCGCCGGCGAAGATTATATATTGCTCTGATGGCTCGTATTTGCAGAATAAAAATTGACTCAATGTCTGCAGCCCTTCCCCATAGTAAGATACCGTAAGACATTGTACTATGAAAATAACTAAAATAGTAGTCTCGCGGTATCCACATCCGTCAACCGACGAATCCTTCCAACAGCATAAGCCGCCGAACTCAGCCGCCCCGCAAGGGACACCAAATGAGGGCCCCAAAGCAACCCTGAGTGATCCCCAGGAAAACCGTTTTACCGACGAATTCTAGCTTCTCCTTGTTTAACATAATGTCACAATCAGTACTTTTGACATTCGGCGATGAAAATTTTACGCACTTGGTTTTTTTACCATTTAAACCTAAATTATTGGCAGTGAACCAATCCTGAACCTGCCGTAGCGCGTTATTTACGTCGTCAACCTGACAAGTACGTCTTTTTATTTAAAAAATTTAAGATGTGTCATCAGCAAATAGCACCATGTTTAGTTTGTTTTCCAATAAACGGTGTAAATCGTTTATGTATACTAAAAATAAGAAAGGACCTAAAATTAAGCCCTGGGGTACCCCATTTTCACGTTTAACCCGGACGAATTCACACCGTTTATTTGAACTAATTGCTGTCTATCATTCAAATAAGATTTAACCAAACTTAACGCTGATTGACCTAGCCCGTAATACTCAAGTTTCAGAAGTAATATTTCATGATTAACGCAATCAAACGCCTTCGACAGCTCGCTTGGATACCAATGGCATCCTGTGACTCTTCCCACGCATTAAAGATGTGTTTTAGTAGGGTGTTCTCAAAAACCTTGCTGAAAACCGGCAACACGGATACTGGTCTATAATTATTTGTATCTTTACTGTCCCCGGATTTAAAAAGTGGTATAACCTTACTATATTTCATTAGATCCGGAAAGACTCCTTGATCCACACACAAATTGAAAATCAAAGCCAAGTACGTAGCTATAGTCTGAATAATGGAGGTACAAGCTTTGATGGATATTCCCCACAGATCTTCAGTCGGCTTGATCTTGATTTGCTTAAAAGCTTTTATTACTGTTATGGGGTTTATATGTGAAAAGTTAAATACATTCGGGCAGGCCGAAACGTTTGCGTTTAATAATCCGAAAGCAAGCGAGGGCGAAGAATTTAAGGTTTCAGTAGTTTTAATTGGGATGTTGGTAAAGAAATTTACAAATTCTTGAGCAACTTTTTTGTTATCTGTAATAAGTCCGTGTGTGGTCTCGAGCGTGTAATCAGTATTATTTCTTTTATTCCTATTCGTTTCATTGTTTATAATTTTCCAAACCGTCTTGATTTTATTTTCTGCAAATTTAACCTTATTGCTAATGTACAAGGCCTTAGCTGCCTTGCAAGTATTTAAAAAAATTCTTGAGTAAGTAGCAACATACTTATTAAACGTTTCAGTGTTAATACAAAGCTTAAGGCCATATAGCTCGTAAAGTCTTTCCCTACTTTTTCTAAGTCTTGTAGTCGTCCAGTCACTGAATAAAAACTTAGGGCATATAGTTTTAGTTGTCTTCTCAAAAGTGTTATTGAACTCTTTTTGAACCACTGAGAAAACTTCATCATACAAAATAGTACCATCATTCACTGTGAGGTCCTGATAACTTAACTTACTGATTAAAGTGCTGTTAAATTTATTTAATTTACCGGATGTTATTGAATCAATCCAGAATTGAATCTGCACTTGTTTTATTGGTATGTTGGACTCAATTGTTACCAGTAGCCCACTATGATCCGAAGGCAGATAATTCATAATGGCTTTGTCTAAGTAGTCGCAGCAACAAAAAACATTATCAATACATATAGCAGTAGTCACAGTTGTTCGTGTTGGTTCCATAAACACATGTGACAAATTAAATGATTTGAAGAGATTTAATAATCTACTGCTATCTGAATTATTTTCTAAAATATTTATATTAAAGTCACCACAGATTATGACTAGTTTATTACCATTTGCAAGTTTTGCCAAAACATCCTCCATCACTGACTCAAATATAGAGTAGTTTCCATAATTGGGGGGTCTGTAAACGCACACTATAACATGCTTATCCAGCTCAACACATGACAGTTCAACACTATGTTCAACTGATAGATCTACAATATCTTTACTAAATTTTATATATTCTTTATTTTAATATATTTTTTAATTTATTGTGACTCATGACAATAGGACTTAATGGTATAGTGTCTTCGCCAGTCAAATCTATTATAAAATCAGACTCAAACACTGGTTCTGACTGAAAACTACTACTACTACTATTTACACAAGTACCTCCTTTATACATTTTGTCAAGATCTCATTATAAAAAAATACGTTGTAACGTTGTACGTGGTTGCTAAGACATCAGAACCTGGGTAGCATTAATAGAAAAATAATTGAAACCTATTTACGCTTGCGGCTGATATTTTAAACTGGCAATACTATAATGAACAAGCAAATACTGTCGCAAACTCCGCGCACGGAACTGGTTTGTTGAATGTTGGTAGTTGATTTCCCTCTCAATACGGTATGACTAACGCTCGCGGACTTCCTGCGGTTCGTGGAACAGTCTCGACCGGCGGTCACTTGGCACACTTGGCTCTACGTAGCAGCGGAGAGACAGTGTCTGCACAGTGTGATTTGTACCTCTGTCACCTTTATATAGTGACCTTGAACGACACATTTATATTATTACTACTTTTATTATCTACACGCTACCGTGAACAATAAATTTAGACTCAGTGTAACCCCAGATTGGGTGAGTGTTGCAAAACTTATATTATCTAGAATTAAGTGATCATTGCATGACTTGTTAAAATCTCGCTATTTGTAAGTTTTGTAATAATGTCTACTTTGGACACTTGAACCGTTGATTCACATAATCGCGTTTGTGTATCAACGGTGATTGTTAAATTCAAACCATATTTTAACTTTTATGTTTCACCGAATGACCGTAACATAGGTTTTAACGGGTCATGACGGTTACTTTTAAATGATCTTCATTCCTTTCCTTCATTATTTTCATTGTTCAATGTAGTATTGGTGAGTGGTAGTAGGTCAATGGAAATAATTGTTTTGAAAAATTCTTTAAATCATTGTGTTATTTTTTTCATCTACCTCACATCACTAGATGTTATAATTATGTTTCATCATGCATTTAAATTGTACACTGCTTCATCTTGATGGCTAATTGATACTAGATCACCGCTTTCCACCGTAGATTCCATGTTCGACGGTTGTCAGGATGTTGCAGTCAGTGGTACGAATTCGGTCATTTTCTTAAATGCCTAATTCGGGATATTCCAGGGTTCACCTATACCGGACACCTTTCGGTGTTGCTACAAGGCTGTGGCTGGACAACCTGCGTGCTACCCACCGACAGGAAGATCAACCTACCTACCTGGCTGCCACCAGTCACTTACGTTCTGGAAACTGCCAGGAAAGTGGTTTTCTTACGGCGGTCTTGAACCTAACACGCGCTCGATATTAAGAACTCACACCAGTCTCCGGCTGGGTTTCTGTAAATTTTTTTATATATTTTTTTTTTTAATAAATTGTTATATCTACCCTCTCTTCGAGACTTTAATTTACCTGCCTGGCCCCTAACCGTTACAGTGGCGCCCAACGTGGGGCAGATATCGAGCCGTGTTTAGTTCTTTTCTGCTAGGCATTAATTTAGTTTTCTTGGTGCTGGCTGTCTATTTCAGTTGTGTTAGTGTAAATACCATGATTATAAGCTGCCAAAAGTGATATTTGTTCCTTGTCTCAGGTATCATTTTGATAAAATTATACTGTAAAATTTTTAAACTACCCACAATTATTTTTCTAATGCACGTTTTGGTAGCTTGAGTATTTGATTTTGTTCTGTTACTGTGTAAAACTATTTATGTTTTTTATATGAGAATTTTGCAACACACACCTCGGGTAAATTGAGAATTGAACCATTATTTTTCGTTTACTTTAGAAACATATCGAAAATGTCCTATCACATAAAAAAGTTATCGTTACAAAAGGCGGAACCAAAATCTCCATTAGTTTACGAATTGGCGGATACATCGGGAAAATCTATCGACCCATGGCATATTAAAGATATCAAGTTAACCGATTCAAGGACTAAATGCTAAAACCTAATACTAAAAATAAAAATACAAAAAAATTATAAAAAAAAAACAGCTCAATACGAATCATTGACTATAACTACCCAACTATGTTTATCCTATCTTAAACTAATTAAAACTACATAATACTTATAAACTAATAAATTTAATCAAACAATCAACCCTAACGTACGTACTACTAAAACCGTCTACCTACATATAACCAAATTCTAAAAGCTTGTATTATTATTTATTTAATTATATTATTATTAAAAACAAACAGTATAAATAGGAAGATGTAATGATTGATAATAACATAAATTCCGATAGAACTATTATTACTATCGGTCCTACAACCATAGTACGAAAGCGATCATGGCTCTACCCCATTGATTTCCTTTCCCCATACCAATGGCCATACACCATAGGTATTTTATAGAGTAGTTCAACTCTAAATAAGCGTGAATCATTAGCATCCTAGTTATATTATCATCAATAAAGAATTGGTTATGTGTAGACTGCCCTGTTCTTTCAATATTAATTAAAAACAAAACCTACACTTGATTCGCGGGAGTGTTTAGTCCTGAATTTTAAACGGGACACTTCGAATATTAGAATGCGGAAACACAGGAACTAAAGTGTTGCTGCCGATCAAATGATGAATGAATGAAGAGTGACGAATGAAAGAGAAAGAATGAATGAGCAACGTTGACACCTTTCGGTGTTGCTACAAGGCTGTGGCTGGACAACCTGCGTGCTACCCACCGACAGAAAGATCGACCTACCTACCTGGCTGCCACCAGTCACCTACGTTCTGGAAACTGCCAGGATAGTGGTTTTCTTACGGCGGTCTTGAACCTAACACGCGCTCGATATTAAGAACTCACACCAGTCTCCGGCTGGGTTTCTGTTAAATTTTATATATATATTTTTTTTTAATAAATTGTTATATCTACCCTCTCTTCGAGACTTTAATTTACCTGCCTGGCCCCTAACCGTTACAACGTTTATTAATATTATATACAAAAAAACCAGCCAAGTGCGTGTCGGGCCACGCGCAGTTGGCTGGTTTAAGAAGAGGGTTTTTTGTTGTTACATGAACATTAAAACGGTTTCAGCGGATCAAAACGTTAAAAATGGGCCCTCCTATGGTTGGGTAGCGTAATTTGCTTGGCAATCGAATCTTATTTGACTTAAGATTACAAAACGTCGAAAATACTTCTGCACTAACACAACATAGACACCCCCGCGCGCATGCGCCGTATGGACTACAGACCGGTACTGCCAACGACACCGCCCACTCCAATGCGTTATTCGAGCTTAAACATTATGAAATTAGAAATCATTATTATTAAGGATGTTATGATTTTATTTTTGTATTTTTTTTACATAGTTCATAAGCAGATATTACTATCTCTTTTACATAGCTACTCGTAACAACGTTATTTTTCAATGAAATTTTTACAAAAGTTTTACTGTTCCAAGTATATTTTATTAGTTGGTCGACTATTACTCGTAAACTTGTAAAACCTGTTATGAATTTATTTTTGTATATTTTCACATGGTTTATAAGCATATAATTATTTACTATGTTTTTCACAGCTGAGAACGTTATTTAAGTAATTTTTCAATGGCATTTGTACAAAATTTTTACTATTCAAAGTACATTTTATAAGTTGGTCGACTATTACTCGTAAACTTGTAAATCCTACTTAGCTGTGATAGGTTTCCTTTTAATTTCGTTATATATACTACTGCCGTGAATTTTTTTCACATAGCCAAGAGCAACCATTTAGCTGGCAGGGGGGGGGGGAACTTGACTCTAACAAACATTTTCAATTTAAAGCTTAATTTTACGCAAACGGATCTCTGAATCGAAAAGTGGTTTTAACAAACCCATAATATTTTTGAATGGCCAATTCAACGATACCCCTCACCATGAGATAGACGAGAAAAAAAAATAACAACCCTACTTTACGTCTATAGGAAACCTATATAACCCCAAAAAAATTTTTTTTTTATGATTTTATTGTACCACTTTATCGGAATTATTAATGTGTATTATTAGAAACCAGAAGCTGGGACATTTAAAAAAAATACAATGCGATACACAACTAAAATCATACAACTCTTTATTTTTAGCCTTAGTTACCACGAATAATAACTTTAAACAATTAGCACGTAAATATCAAAAATAAACCAATAGGTAAACAAAATAGGAAAATATAAGTCTCACGGTCCTTGAGTGATGTTTCCGCCACGAGCGACGTCTGTCGAATGAGCTGAGTAATGGCGCGCACGCCGCTTTTATAGACTATTTAAAGCTGTAAATCCTTACCTCCTAACGTATAGCCATGCCAAATTATAGCTTTCTAGCGCTTAGAGTCTCTGAGCTAAGCTGCGGACGGACAGACACGGACAGAACGAAACTATAAAGGTTCCTTGTTTACTTCGGAACGATAAAAAGGAGCTAACTCTGCCAAAAAACTGCTTTGCAGTTTGGCAGAGGTAATATTTAACTTGTAACAATGTTTTTTTCTGTGAATAAACACTTTTTACTTTTTTCATTTCAATGAATTCTGTGTAAATGTAGTAAAAGTCAGTAAGTAATGAAAAAAAAAAAAGATCAGTTCACTAGATTTGATAAGGACTATATTGATGAATTATGTTCTATTTTACACAAAAACATTAAAGAAAAATAATCATAGTGTATTAAGACATGCTTACGGAGTTGACCTTGATAAAGAAATGGTATTCCTTAGGGTAGGCGCGGACCACGGTGATCTTTTCCAGCGATGCAAACGCGATACAGTCGTGGTACAGTCGCAAAAGAAACGCGATTCAGCCAGGCGTATGCACGATGGAGACAGAGTTGTAAGATGGACTCGGTCGAGATGACATGAATCGCATTGTCTTTGTTGTTCCTTTTACGGAAGCAGCTACAACATAAGCGGGGTCAACGTAAATATTGTACCCATATAATAAAAAAGATCATGTGGTGGCCATTATCTAACAACGTTTTAGAAAGTAATAAAGTACAAGAAAGAATTTAGAAAATGTTACAGGATGGATATTCAATATTTCGTGATTTGCTTTCGATTGTAAAACGAAAATACAGTGATCAGAGACCCTGACGTTGCCCGATCGAAGTAGCGATGTTAAGTCAATACAGTCGCATTTTTGCATTGATACTGTTGTACGTTGTTATTGCAACCAATTGCTTAAAGAAGCGATGCAGACACGCGCTTACGAAAGGCGCGACTGGTTCGCTACAAAGAGTCGTCGTGGGCGACCACCCTAAGATTGTAATTTTTGATAACGTAAAACGTAAAATTTATGGAAAAATTCTATTCATGAGTAATCGTCATTTTGTTTAAACGTCACCGTAATGGGTCCTAAAGAATTTTACAAGATATTCAAGAAGAAAACATACCCGGACGATCACAAAAATATTCGGATCAAACTATTGAACTATGAAGTTGACAAAGATATACAATCATTACTTCTACCCCTGAATCTAATGCAGACTATTCTGTTCTTACCCAAATATTTGATAAAATATGACTTTATAACTCCAAATAGGTTCCAGACCAACCTTTTATCAATATGTTTGCTAATATTGCGCATCATTATATTTTCAACTCGTACTATTCTGATTCCGTGGAATCACAAGCGTGACATTTTTTTGCTCAGCCTCATATTCTTCGACATCTGTTTCTACGCTCTGGCTTTCGCCGTCCTTTGTATTCTTTATGTCGTTCACAGGAAAATCAATATTGTGGTTGTTATTGTGATTCAAAAAGTTCATCGACTTCTTAAAAATACCGATATCATCAAGAGCTTTGTCAAATGGAACTGGATTGCAGTTACTCTCATTTTGGTATTCCATTTAGGAGTATTTACCTTGAACTTTTTTATTAACTTTCCCTGGTCCGCGAATTTGTGCAATTTTCTTCTAATTTGCTTTGATGCAAATATGATCTATGCAATCAGACTGATTTGTTTCTTAGAAACTTATGTTGTCATGTGGAATGATCAAGTTTTCAATACCCGGAATAATTATGGTTACATCAAAAATAAAACATTTTGCAAGTTTCTTTTTTATAGGAAAGTAATAAAATGTTATAATGTTTTTAAAACTTGCTTTCAGCCATTGGTTAGTATATTTTTTGTCTTATGATTAAGAACTGGACATACAAACAAAGTTGACGTTCTGTTTTTTTTGTATTGTTTTTAAAACGTTTTTTACACTTTCAGGTATTAATTCATACTCTTGAGACATGTATCCACGCACTCATTGATATTCAGTTTCTCATTACGATAGCACGCAATGAGTCCGTAAGTAGTTTATTTATATGTAAAACAATATTTGCGTTTCACTTCAACAAAGTAGGACATGCTCGGCCCCTCCAAACTAAAGCACAATCGGAGCTCGCCTCGCTCGCTCTTTAAGCTAGCCAAAAATTGTTTACATTACGTCATCAAAATTATTTGAGAAAATATAACTTAATTAAGGCATTAAGTCCGCCTATGCACTTTTATGTTGCATGAAGTTTTAATAAATAAATATGAAATATACTATGTGACATGAAAGAAAATAGCCCAATATAATGTCATCTTTCTCTGTCACCCTAGGGTTTTCTGTAAGAGAACTCAACATTGAGTTAAGCTTGCCTTTGTTCATGTACTTTATTATAACACTATATGTAATGTTGTTTTTGGTGTACAATAAATAATTAAGAAAATGGGGTGAATTATATCGTGACGGTTGATAGGGAAGAAAACCGACCTTCAGTACAATGGATGGGGAGAAGGGCAGAACGATCATGATGATTATAGAAACATTTTTTTTTTCAGTTTATTCCGTCGCTTTTATATTTCAATATTATATCGATCAGCAAGAATCTATATTTACAATTGATATTCAGCTGGAAGTGTGAGATGTTTTACACAGCTATGGCAGCATGTCAGGATTCTTGTTCAATAACTTTGAGTTCTAACTGTTCAGGTATGATAATGCCAATATATTCGGTATTGCCAAAATAATTAAAATAGTTTAAAGCTTACAATGATCACCTTTACAGATAATGAAAGAAAAATATACAGAAATATTCAACGTTTACATGAAACAAATTTTAGCAAGTTTGACTTATGTGGCTTGGCCTCCGTTGACGCTTCGCTGCCTCTAGGATTACTGGGATTACTCACTAACTATACTGTTGTGCTTTTGCAATTTACGTTCTTGTAAACTAAGTATTAGTATTAAATTGTGTGCTCTATGTCATTGGCGTATTATTTTGTCTGAATAAAACTAAGCTAGTAATTATGAACATTTAATAGGTTCTTTAAAATAAATTGATTCTAACTTTCTTATATTTACCGAGAGTTAAAAACAGCTTTGCAAGAACATAGTGTATACTGCAGTTGTTCAAAAAATTTTGACTGCCGCATCATGTCACAACAAACGACACCCTTTTTACGGGATTAAAACAAATATATAATGACTTAATATTACAGAATTGAGTAAAACCATCAAAACTATTATTCGTTTAAACGACAGTCCAGTCTTTAGCAGTCTAATACGCGTACGTACGGTAACTTAAGTGAATTAGACATGAAAAAACCGTTCAACATAAACCCTATTACGAATAATTAATTGGACAGAAGATTTCAAAATTTGCTCCTATTCGCTGTATAAAACATATGCTATTCCTATCATGTTTTTCCATTTAGTGAAACTGTATTAGGCCTCATCGTGCCTATTACTATATCTTTTCGTTTTAGGTTCTCTTGGATTTGTAATATTGCATATCTAAAACCTCCTGACACATGAATTTGATGGACTTATCAATCCGTTCGTCATCGTTTTTATAAAATTAAATGCCATCTTGTTGGTTGTTCCTTTCGTTGCCTTTTATTTAATGAACAGTATCCGAAGGGTGGACCATATGGAAGTATTTTTGAAAATTCAGAAAGCTTTTAGGTTAATGAATTTTAAAAAAATACAAGAAGACTATCAGGAAAAGTTGGATCGGCGTTTTTCGACAGGTTTTGGGCTACGTTATTGGTGTATCTCTGACTCACAGTTTGAAAATAGCATTTTATTTTCATACTTTAATTTATTTTGATGTAAACTTAAACTACGGTATTTTCATAATCGATGTGATAAGAGATGGAATGATCTCATGGATCTCTGAGGTTGAGTACTACAGTAAACTTGGCTTGGAGCTAGAAGATGAAAAAATGAAAATGAAATTTGGTCATATGATCATTAGATCTTTTGTTATTATATCAAACGTTACACACCCATAGAATTTACGAAGAGAGCAGAGAGCATTTTAGCAGAGAGTTTTAACTCAGGAAGTAACTGGATTTGATGAGATCAACTCGCCTACAGACAGCCCCAAAAAGCGCCCATCCCCCATCCCATAATTTCCTAGTGTATTTGCTGGTAAGAAGAAATGATGAAACAAACTTCCCAGCACACTTTTCTGTCTGTTAGCCATAAAGACTATATTAGTGAAACAATAGTGATGTATGAAGTTAATTAGACAAAGGGATTGCAAAGTGCATTATTTACCTAACGAAAAGAAGATGGTAGGAGCGCTACGCTTGCATAGATAAATACGTTTACTGGAATTACGTTAATGAGTACCGTGAGAATAGTCTAGATTCCCACCCAAGTGACGTGAGGCCGTCTTTCAGCAGCAGGAACGTCGTAACGTGTACTGCCGGGCCTAGAATGCAGGTTCTAGAGAGAATCTGCTGCGGCTGCAAGAGTACAGGCTCCCTAAGCTCTAGCATGCCTTCAATCAATCAATCAATAAGCCCTCTATCCTGAACTTCCGTCTGTTTTGAAGTGTTTGTTTTCCTCATTTAGAGGATATCTCTAAGTTCAGTGTGCCTTTTAGCAAAGGCCTCCTCTTACATTTTCCATTGTGTTCTATCTCGGGCAACCCTTCTCCAGTAAGGGCCCGCTGTAAGTTTCAACTCATCGTCCCATCTCTTGAGTTGTCTTCCCCGCTTCCTTTTTCCATCCCTGGGATATCATTCAGTCGCAATTTTACTCCACTTTTCCTGAGTACTCCTTAAAATGTGGCCTGTCCATCTCCATTTCAGTTGGTCTATCTTCGTAAGTACATCCATAACTCTTGTCTTGGCTCTTATATAGGTGTTTTGTTTCCTGTCTTGTTTCTTGATGTAGGCATCATGCTTCTCTCCATCGCTCTTTGACAGCATTGAAGCTTATCATGGTGGTGTTTTGAAAAAGACCATGTTTCACAGCCATATGTGATACAAGGTAGAATGCAAGTGTTGTAGACTTTCCGTTTTGTACCGATGCTAAGGTCGTTGGCCTTCATGTTTTCTTTAAGTGACCAGTATTTTTCCAGCCGTTTGCTATTCGCCTTTTAATTTCCTTGTCCGTCTGATCCTTGAACGAGATGATCTGTCCCAGGTACATGTACTGTTCCGAGAGGGTTCGTTATTTATTGTTATAACTCGGTTATCGGAGTTTGTGAGAAGCTTGGTCTTGGTGATATTCATAGATAGCCCTATTTTCTCGCTTTCCCTGTTTAAGTCTTGGATAATTTTCTCTAATTTTTCAGGGTTTTCTTCAGCGACGACAATATCGTCTGCGAATCTTAGGTAGTTGAGTCTTCTTCCATCTATGCTTAACCCAAGTTGGTCCCATTCCATCTTTCTGAATATATTCTCCAATACTGCAGATAAAAGCTTGGGGGACAGTGGATCTCCTTGCCTATCACCTCTATTTATATTGAAGGTCTCCCCTAAACTTTCTAGTTGTATTCTTGCTTTAGTGTTGGAGTAAATAGTTTTTATGATTTTTATGTGTTGTTTGGGTATTCCTTGGTTTTCTAGACTTTCCTATATAGCTTTATGGCTAATGCTGTCAAAGGCCTTGGTGTAGTTGATGAAGGCCATATACAGGTGCTTGTTATACTCGTTGTATTTTTCTATAAGTTGTTTAATAGTATGTTTATGTTCCACTGTAGCAAAGTTTTTTCAAAGTTCTATTGGTTGGTTTTCGTCTAGTTTAGTACTTAGGCGGTCTAGGATGATTTTGGAGAAAACCTTATAGACGTTGGACATCAAGCTTATTGGTCTATAGTTTCCTATATCTTCTTTTGGTCCTTTTTTGTATATTAGGATTATATGAGATGTTTCCCACTGTTCGGGTATGAGTCCTGAAGTTATAACATTGTTGAAGATTTTAGTCAGAATAGGAGCCAGTTCTTCTAGTGTTCCTTTTAGCAACTCGTTTGTAATTTTGTCAGGGCCTGGTGCTTTATCTGATTTTTGGCTTAGTATTGCTTTCCTGACTTCACTGGGTAAGATTTCAGGTTCTGGGTCTGAAGGGCATGGGTTAAGTCAAATTATTTCATAATTTCCCTGATTGGTGTTATCTTGGTTGGAGTATAGATTATGGTAGAACTTTGTAGCTGTTTTATTTATTTCTTTTCGGTTTGCGATATTACAGTAATTATTTTTCAGGTTTGGTATCCATGGATTTGACTCCCGTAGGCCTTGCCCAGTCCTAAAACAGTGGTCAGTTTTGTGCCTAATTGCCTCTGCCATTTGAGCGAGACAAGCTACCCGAAACAATGGACACGGGCTATGGTAAACAGCTCACCCTCGACGTAACACCCCTTACAATGACAATACAAAAATAATGCAAGCGTATCGTGGACTCAGTCTGTAGCAGAATTCATTGTGCAAGATACTTGCCGTATGTCGGAGCGGATTTATTCGTCGCTTCTCATTTCCTTAATCTGCCCATGGTGTGGATTTTAGGGGCCGCTTGGAGCAGCAGCCATCCAATATCGTGTCTCGTAAGAAATACTAAATAGTGAAGATTTAGTATTGCCTACAATTGGCTTGGTGTGGTTCTAACGAGACACGTCCCCTAAGCGTCATTAGATGATGTAATTTGGGGTTATTTGTGAAACCTACCGTTGAAAACCTATCCCTAGATCTGAGCGACAGCAAGTATTACGCAAAGTGTTCTGAGCTAGACTTTCTTAGGAAACAGTCTGCACTCTTGTAAATTTCAGTTTTTATTAAGTTCAAATCTAGGCCGATCACTGTCTCTTATAATACAGGTCTCCTAGTTTAAGAGACAGGGTTCATGAATTTTTATGTATCATGGACTTTAAATCTTCTGTGTACAAGCTTAATTAGATATATATATATATATTTTGTGCTTATTGCATTGTCATCACTTTGTTTTGATATGTGTCTGTGTGTATTTTCTGTATAAATAAACAATTTTATTATTATTATTATTATTAGTATATTTTAACAACTAACATTTGGTTGTCCTACGTGCCCAATTAAGAGCGGCCATTATAGCCAATTTTATACAAAAGTGAATATTAACGGCTCCGCCTTCCTTGTATGTAATGTCAGTTAAAGTTCAATAATAGTCCATAATCAAATGAGTGATTGCGTAGTGTATAAATTATGGATTAGGGCATGTAACGTGTGACGAAAGACTTCACCGCTTACCTAGACCAAATGCTAGTAACAAATATCTGTCAAGGTGTGGATTAGGAGATAAATACAAGGTCTCGCCATGCTAAAACCAAAGGGGAAATTAGTGACCTATGTAATATAATGATTAAAACTTACCAAACATACCGGCACTCACTCACACCATATTAATACGAGATTAGAATAAATTAACTTAATAACTCGTTACCACGATAACTACCACGACACGACTTTTGACTATTGACTCCAAAGCTATCACCTATGACTCTCTAGCACTCTAATATCATCACTCGTACGTCATCTCCCGATCCAAACCCAAGTGCCTCCGCCTTTTCTTTCCAAAACAACCATCCCTCGTACTCCGGTGCCCGCACCCCGCGTTCAAAACCCACAGTTCGGCAACATAACGAAGGGTTATTTTTAGGGTTCCGCACTCAAAGGGCAAAACCGGGACCCTACCACCAAGACCCCGTGGTCCGTCCGTCCGCCACCAGGCTGCATCTCACGAACCACGACAGCCAGACAGCCAAAACTCTTACAGACGATGCACTTCCATTGCCGCTACAGCAACCAATACCAATACAGAACAAAAATCTAAGTAGGTCTTCCATACAACAAAGGTGACTCCTTCGCCGCTCCTTGCGACAATGGTACGGAAAAACTCGCGCGCGAGCCCGACTCGCACCTTACCGGCTTTTATAACCTTTTTTTTGTGCAAAATCTTAATTGTCTTGGGAGGCGACCCTTATCTATTCAATGCTTCACACGTGTTATCGTAAATGATCAATTCCTTTGCATTTTTTTGTTTCTATGTCTGCGCGCCCGGCGACGACCAACTCAACGTTCATAATTGCCAGATTTCTTGTTATGCCTGCACGAGGCTATTTAACTATAAATATTATATCTGATAATTAATTAGGGATAAATGACACGGTAGTCACACCGGCATGCCCAAGAACCAAAAAATTCGGCGACATGTGACATCCACCAACCCGCACTGGGCCCGCGTGGTGGATTACGGCCCATTCCCGCTTACAGAGAGGAGGTCTGTGTCTCAGCAGTGGGAACATTAATAGGCTGATGATGATGATCCGTCTTCTTGAGGTGAGCTATAAGAGGCTGAACTTCGCTTCATCGCCGGGCTTCTGCGGGTTGACTACCGTTTCGACTTGTGCAAACCAGAGAAGTGGTTTGTCGCACCAGAATGTTGGTATGTGTGACTTTATGGAGACGGTCGCTACTTCGTCGTTGGTTGCCATTTTCAGTGCTGGTCGTATGTTTGTCGGGGTCACCAGTTGTTAGGAGATAGGTAAGAAAGTCGTAGTATTTGGGTTGAATTACTTATGAGCCGGTATTTATATACAACTTCGTTTCGTTAATTACGAAGATGAAGGGTAAGAGATCTACAATAATATTATGTTACTCACTTATAGATAAGCGGGTCGTTTCTGCGTGAACTATAAATACCGCGCGTCGTAACGCAACCACAGTGTATGGCCCTAGTTTAGTCTCCACGGATTGCCCAGTTAAGCAGTAGCCAATCACTCTGAAAGAACTGCGAGAATACAGAAAAAAAACGCGCGTGTTAGAATCATGAATGGAACTCTATATAAAAGTATTGATATCTACCAAGATAGCCAGCTTTGTGTGTCAAGATGGTTGTTGGTTATTTACTGTGTATCAGAGTTCCAATGTATGTGGTGTGTAAGGGAAGAGTTTTATGAATAAAATCACAGAAAGACAAGACTAGATATTTATTTAAATAAGGCTTGTCAATTAATTCATATTTAGAAGGCTCATCGATCTTACTGCCCGTTCGCTAGACCTAGTTCTCGTGAGGAAGAAGAGCAAGAAACCCCACGGAAGCACTTTCATAGTATTTATCGATATCTATTACAACCACAAAGTGTTTACAATATTATAAAATCAAAATAACAAGGATTAGGCAAAGTAAATAGACTAGCCCTTAAATCAATATTACATATAAGGAATAAAGGCCATAATATGATATAAATACAGATTCAACACAACCATTAGCAATAATAAAGTTATAATATCAAATAACTTACGTTAGCCTTGTGTAGTCGATCTTACACTAATTATTAATGATAAAGGAAATATAATAATATATCTGGCCTGTACTGGCTTGTAGTTCACAGAAAAAAAAGTCAGCTTATCCATTACACAATATTTTATAATCTCGAGTCTATCAGTGTCTCAATACGTCCAATATGAGAAAATGGCGCGGTATTCCGCCATTTTCTATATTGCTTTAAATAATCTCACAATTAGGTGAACAATAATAAAATATCATGTAATGAATCCATTTTAAAACGTAACAAGACAATTAAGGAATTTAATAACACCTCTTTAGTCATTCTTAATCAATATTCGAAAGAATATTGATACTAACAGACAGTATTGTACTAATTGTTTCAATTATAGCAATATAAAATCCAAGATACATCACAATCATCATTACAAATTACGTAATGATTTATAGGAATATCATCAATGTAACTTAATACAAGTTTAAGAGTTATTTGCTGTACACAAGCACATTTACTTAGGTGGGTACTCTTTTACATTTGTAGGTAGTTGACAACACAATAATAATTTAGGTCGGTACTTAAACATTTGTCGGTAGGCGCTTACTAACGCATTGAAAATTAAGGTTAATGAAACAACGTCTCCTAATAAATTGGGCTATTATGCTGGATGATACAAATTTTGTTGTCCATATCCGACTGCAATATGACAGGTATGTATTATGTAGCAAACCATTGTGACTTGAAAATTCATGATCTAATGACGTCACACATACTTCAAATTCTAACACGCGCGTGTATGTTGATTCTAGCTGCTACACTACTTATGCTATTGTTTTATTGCAGTTTGCATATCTTTAAATAAATGTTATGTCTACCTGGAGCTCTGTGTAGTACATTTATATGTCGGGTTTAGTCAATAGTACGGACGTCAAAACAAATCACAAGCACGCCCCTAGCGGCAGTCAATAGCAACTACGCATTGGCGCTTTTATAAGCACTTGCGAGGTGCGGAATATGGCAGTTTAGTACTGACAGCCGTAGAGCTAAGACGTCGTAGAATCAGTGTCGATCCGTAATATTAGTAAGCAGGAATGTAACTTGTGTCTATTTGAAAATACACAGTGTATCGAATAACTTATGTGATTTCATTTGCACGATTGTACCCACCGACCTGCCCACACACGATGTCTTAACCTAAGGGAAATACATCCTGACTTCCCGATGGTTTGCATCTATCGGCCAGCCTTGATGCGACATCAGAATTGGGATTCAGTCGTGCTACTGAGATCACACGTAAAAACAAAGCTAGTGAAAATGGCAGTTACATTCTTGCAAAAAAAAATCACGTTGTCAGTTGCGACTACCCTCGGTTTTAAATGATGAAAAACCAGTCTGGAGCGGAGCAACAAGGAGGCTAGCAACAACCAAGGAGCTGGACAGGTCAAGGAGGAGCGTGTGGACGAGTGGAAAGATCCATACACACGGATCTTTATGCCAATCTGGTGAGTCGTTTTCATTTTGTTATGACTATGGCCAAGAGTAATCATTATTCAAAATTCTGATTTTGTGTACGGTATGGTGGTCAGTGGATCGTCGGGTGGGCCCGTGTCAGTTCATGGTTTCACTTTAGTTACAATCAATAGTCAAGTTTTGGTGTTATTAAAGAGTTATTGTTCTACTATCACTGACAATAACCCTTGGCTGGCCTTGGCTGACTATCATTGTTTAGAACGATATGGTGACAGTGACGTACCTACCTTACATTTCAGTCTGGAAATTATAATAATTCCAAATGAAATATTCTGATTGCTTTTGTAGTGTGATAGTTTTATGTAGTGAGAATTAACTAAGAAGAAGCATGGTATTCTTCTTTTGTGGTCATCGGAGGGCCAGACTGTCTAAAAGGTGGTAAACCCTACCAGGCCTAGAAATTGCGACTTAAAATGCTATGGCATTCATTGGATTCTATAAAGCCCATATATCTACCTACCCGGGCACATGGGACACCGTAATGTGTGGTTCATGTCCAAAATAGCCCATTTAGCTGTGCCGGTTTAGTTTACTACACCGCTGCACTGGTTAATTTCCATCAAAGCTGTGTATAGTTAAGGTACTGAACATATACTCTCGTAATGTTTTTCACGTTTCAGATACCATATTGCGTCGAAGTGAAGCCTCTGCTGCAGGCTAGCGGTTCAAATGCTGAATGCGAAGGTCGATTGTCAACATCTGAGAGGTTGAGACTGACAGCAGGCTAGCAGTTTACAGGTGGTAGCCGAACTTTACGAGCGCGCGCAAGTTTGGAATGGAATACTCGGTGAGTCGCTTCCATGTTATTTCGATAGTGAGGTCAAATGTTCTCTAGTGAAGAGATGCTATTTCAAAATTGAAGAGTGTTCATGTTTGACCACTGAGTTGGTCGTGATTACATCTAGCACTATCACTAGGTAATTAAGACACTTGTAAGAAAGTAGTTAATGAGTTTCCTATTGGCAGTAGTTTCAACAATTGGTTCAGTACGAACTTTAGGATTTAATATGTCATAAGAAGATGAGCTCGTGGCTAAATAATAACAGCCGCACGGGTCGATCATCAAGGTTAAGCAACGCTTGACGAGGTCGGTCCGTGAATGGGTGACCATTTCAACATACCGAGTTTCCTCCGTGCCTCGGAAAGCACGTTAAGCCGTTGGTCCCGGCTGTCATTTGAAGATCTTTGACAGTCGTTACGGGTAGTCAGAAGCTTGAGATCTGACACCAGTCTTGCCAAGGGGTACCGTGTTACCCAGTTACTAGGTTGTGGAGGTCAGATAGACAGTCGCTCCGTGTAAAACACTGGCACTTAGCTGAATCCGGTAAGACTGGCAGCCGACCCCAATATAGTTGGGAAAAGGCTAGGCAGATGATGAAGAAGATGAGCTATCCAAAGCGACTTAACAACTAGTCATTTTCAGTGGCAAAGCGAGTTAGGAATGTCGTGGGGTAACGAAATTGTATCGAGTTAGTTAGTAACGGTACTGGTCATTTACCTGTATTCAGAAAAGATCTTGTTTCGTCTCTGGCTTACTTTCAAAGTAATATTATGATAGCAGTAGATCTCGCGATCGTTTTTCTTACATGAAAACTGAGTTAGTGTGCGATAGTAAAGGGTTACTGTTGATAATAAGATTTTAAGAATATTGATCCGAATTAATTCGTAAAGCTCCTTCACACGAGCTATTAAGACGCAAATAATATCGGGCTTAATTGTTCCCCTGATATGAACAGTCGGTATATTCGGAGATCTTTGAGTAGAAAGCGTGAATCTTGTGAGAAGGATCCCGGATCACCAAGTTCCTCGGGAATTGGATGTCATAGTTGATGACATTGGTAGTGAGACCAAATATGATTGACATGTCTACTCATACTCGAAGCTCCGGACCGCACCTCATGAGTAACATGTGGCGATGGGTTTACGAAGAGGTTTGAGTTGAGTATGCATTGCAAGAATTATGGTAAAGAGTAACAACATTATTACAATTACTTTGTTTAGTTGTTGAACTTGTTGATCGTCGGACCTTTTTCTGATGAATGGTGTTGTGGGAGGCTCTAGTTCTAAAACGAAATAGGCCCTGTATTAGGTTCACGATAGGTGATTATGACAGGACGGTGATCGTTATGCACCGAAAGATTTTAATAGGTACGCTTGGAACCTACAAGTATGCACAAGGTAGGTTAGGGCAGATGCCAGCGGGTCATGTACCAGTCGATGTTGATGTCAAAAGGATTTGATAATGATGAGCAAGCTTAAGGTGTCGAGTAATTCAGTCTATCGAACGCATTATGTTTGACCGTACCAGTGGATTCTGGTGGAGGTCGGGGTCTAGAGAGAGACCAAGAGACCGTTGTGAGAGCAATATAATTGCTGGTCGGCTAGAGAGCCATGGCGTTGGAGGTTTTACTCGAGGGTTTCTATAAGCTTGGCAGTTGTTGCTGCAGTAGAGTTTTAAAGTTTGTTTGGAATGACAGTGGTACATGGCCCAGGGTAATGATATGGTTAAAGAGTAGAGTTCTCAAATTTCCCTATTTTCATGAAACCAATAATCTAGTTTGGTCAGGAGTAGCCGAGCGTTGTGTGGCAACTGTGAGCCTAAGTGGAAACTATGAGCCCGACTGGCAAATATGAGCCTGAGTGGCAACTGTTGGCCTGAGTGGCAACTGTTGGCCTGAGTGGCAACTGTTGGCCTGAATGGCAACTGTTGGCCTGAATGGCAACTGTTGGCCTGAATGGCAACTTTTGGCCTGAATGGCAACTGTTGGCCTGAATGGCAACTGTTGGCCTGTGTGGCAACTGTTTGCCTTTATGGCAATGGTAGGCCTGTACGGCACCTGTAAGTCTATCTGACACTATGGCTGGTGAGAAAATTCATGTTTGTGTTAGGAACCTTACAAAAAGTTCCTATTGAGTCATGAGGTTAAAGGAAAGTAAACTCTCAATCACGCGTGTGGAGAGATCATGTTAATGTTGATGACGTTCGAATCGTCAAGCCCTCATTACGTAAATTGAAATAATTTTGGTTTTCTAATTTTGATTACTATGCGTAGATCGTGTTGGTAAGACACACAAAGCTCGAGTACCAATTGAGATTGTAGATGAATTAGATAATGAAATAACGTAACATAGGACGGACTAAAGCTCTGTGTGAACAGGTTCTGAGTTCAGAATGTTGAGTTGACTCGATATCGTGGAGATGTGCGAGTAGAGCAATTGTGATTGCTAAGAGTGCTGTGATATAGCTAGGAGATCTATGACATAGCTAGTAGAGCTATGATATGGCTAAGAGAGCTATGAGATAGCTAGGAGAGCTATGTGATGGCAAAAATTCGTGAATAAGAAACATGGTATATTGTTTCTTTTGTTTGATTTAATTTGAGATTTATGACTTATCAGTGGTACTTGAATTTTGTAATCACGAAGATTAGGTGCTTTTAGGTACCAATTCGATGATTAAATTGCTATTTTCTTTAAATTGGAAATAGATTTACTCGTTCCTTGCAATAGTGAACAGAGAGATTTGAATGATCATGTTTGATTGTTTCAAAATGTTTCCTCACTCTAGAGTTTGAGTCAGGATTGGACGAGCGAATACTGTTTGGAAATTTTGTGTTTCAGAAAAACATCCCTTGTATGATGGGCGCTTGCCAGGATGGAGTGGACTAAGACTACGTGTGGTGCAACACGAGGTGACCATGAGATGGCATGGAGCAAGGACAAGATGATGAAGCCTGCGGGTGATAGATTTGGGGATCTGTCACCTGAGAGAGGCCCGAGATGGCGACGTGTGTGTTCCACGTTCGCCTCTCAAGATGAATTACGGCCTAGAGAACACCATGTGGTTTTAGTCAGTAGGAGTCTGACAGACCCCTCAGCTTTCCCCAAGGGCTGAGGACATCCATTGAGGATTTCCACATGATTCGATACACTGTTAAAACCTGACAATTAGGAACAGACGAGGACGCCTGTCTCGCAGGATGGCCGTGTCGGGTTTAGTCAATAGTACGGACGTCAAAACAAATCACAAGCACGCCCCTAGCGGCAGTCAATAGCAACTACGCATTGGCGCTTTTATAAGCACTTGCGAGGTGCGGAATATGGCAGTTTAGTACTGACAGCCGTAGAGCTAAGACGTCGTAGAATCAGTGTCGATCCGTAATATTAGTAAGCAGGAATGTAACTTGTGTCTATTTGAAAATACACAGTGTATCGAATAACTTATGTGATTTCATTTGCACGATTGTACCCACCGACCTGCCCACACACGATGTCTTAACCTAAGGGAAATACATCCTGACTTCCCGATGGTTTGCATCTATCGGCCAGCCTTGATGCGACATATAGATATTGTTTTGCTTGTTATTTACATAACATAACATCACGCCTGTAATTCGTAAAATGCAAGGTCATTCCCGATTCATGCAATTGCTGGGGAGCTCAACGTTCTCCGGCCATCCTAAAAGATTATAATCTAATGCTGCGTGGAGTTATTCGCGCGTTTGGCATCCTAAAATCTCACACATTCTCATAATTAAGGAAAAGAAATAAGTAAGGCTGGTAATAGGTGGCGTGGTTGTAACTAGGAACACGATACTCTTTGTTAAGATAATGATTTATTTCTCACCACAATATAGGTACATTTAGAAAGGTATTATTACAAAGTAGGTACGTAATAACAGCCATAATTATACTGCGGGAGACTGGTGCCTAAACTAGACGTAAGGTCTGTATTTCAGGACACCAGGCCTCCATCCCGTGGGTAATGCTTACATTTTAATTTTGTGTACAATAATAGGTGCGGCAAGAATTTCTAAAAGCATAGGCTTTCAAGTTTAGAATACAATCAAATAGAAAAGGGAAATGGTATCAATTATTAGTGCTTGGTGTTAGTAGATATGTTAAGTAGATGTGAATGTGTGTCTGTGAGTGAGTACGGTGTATATGTGGGTGAATATGTGGGGGCAGTGTGTGTGTGGGGAGGGGGGGATAGTATGTATTAAATGGCTATTTTGGGACAGCAAGTAGTTTTTCTGTTTCTTCATAATTTAACTTCCGGAGCCAATTGCTTAGTTTAATTTTGCATTTGGTTTTGGTGAGGTTATATATTGGGAGTATCCTTGTAGTAGGAGTAGTTATTTTGTTATAAAGGAAGCAACCAAGGTAGCAAAAGAAGCGATGAGAGGAAGTAGTTGAGAGCCAGATATGATGGCGGACTATGGGATCGAATCGTCTTCATCTGTGGGAGAGTGAGTGGCTGAAGGTAGTGAGGCCATGTTGTTTTAAAACCGTTTGCAGTATGAATTGCTGGCGAGCCGTTAACACCTTTGCTTCCCTATATAACACAACCGTTGGATATCGGAAAGGTCGGAATAGGGATACTTTCAGAATGGCTCTCTGCGCTCGTTCAAGCTCTAACATAGTATTTATTGCAGCACCACCCCAGGAAGTTATGCAGTAGGTAAGTAGGGACTGGGCGAGAGCCAAGTAAACCGATTTCCTTAGCTTCTCGTCTGCCACATGTCTTAGGGTCTTGAAGACGTATATAAGTTTACGTAACCTATTACTGAGGGTATTGATATGCTTTTTGAAGCTTAGGGTGCTATCTATTATTACCCCTAGGTACTTTGCACTGTTTGTTTTCTGAATGCGGGTGGTGCAGGTACAATTATTTGTATTTTGTGTGGAACATGTGTGGGCCACTATGGTATACAACGAGTTCATGTGTGTCGTTGACGCATTGTTTTTCAAAAAGAAGGGCATGTACACGGTTTTTCCGCGTTTAGTGTGAGCACATTATTACGCAACCACTCGGTTAAAATTTCCTTTATGGGCCGCTGATTTTTGGCGCGGGGAGGGTGGGGGGGAGGAGGGAGGAAGTTTGGCTACCCCCCTGTACCATCCCCACCACTCGGAGCCCTATGGTTATGGAGATATCCATGGTTGAAGTTTTCAGGTTAGAATAAAAATTTCCATAAATGTCCATTGTTTTGAGACGCGGGGAGAGAGGGAGGGCAAGGAGGGTTGGGGGGCTACCCCCTGCACCATCCCCAGCCCACGGAACCCCATGTATATGGAGATATCCATGGTTAAAGTTTTTACGATTACTCTTTAAGCAAAGTCGACGGAGCCCCGCTGCGCGGGGCTCCTATTTCTGTCTGAAGGGTCTAAAGTAACCTAACACGAAGGAGATGACGGGAGCTGAGTTCGCTCGCTTTGCTCGCTCACTTCACCTCCCGTCATCTCTTCGAACCTAACCTGTCCGTGTCGAGGTGCCCCAAGCTGCCGAGCTCGCTTCGCTCGCTCTTGGACTAATTCACATTTTTTTACCTCGCTAATTATATTTAAGTAAAAAATGTATTTAATATCTCCATAACCATGGGGTTCCGTGGGGTGGGGATGGTATAGTGGGGTAGCCCCCTACCCCCCTTGCCCTCTCTCCCTCCCCACCCCATAAAAAGATTGGACATTTGTGGAAATTTTTAGTCTAACCTGAAAACTTTAACCATGGATATCTCCATAACCATGGGGCTCCGAGTGGTGGAGATCTTACGGGGGGGTAGCCAAACCACTCCCCCTTGCCCCCCCACCCTCCTTGCACCAAAAATCAGCGGCCCATAAAGGAAATTTTATCCAACCACTCCGTCACGACTTCGAAACCCGATTGTGCTTCCGTGTATACGTCGTGCCATGTACTAGCGCTGAACAGAAGGGCAGTATCATCCGCGAAGGTTATAATTTTACCCTTGGGAAGAGTGAGCATACCCAGCTCGTTAATGTATATAACCGCGGTAACCGCGGTACTTATACGACAAGCTCAGTTGGATGGCTAGTAAACGGGAATGTGCGCCCAGACTTTGTGCGCAGCAGCTCTCAACACAGTCTCATAGGACAGCGGCTTTCACGGGCAGTTTCCGATACGCTGCATCCAAGGTGTGGAATAATATTCCACCACCATTGAGAGTGCTTGGTACCATCCATACGTTCAGATCACGTTTACGGCAGTATCTGATAGATGCTCAACGGAAACAAGACATGGTAACAATTAATAGATAAATTTTATAAAATGGCCACAGTACCTACTTATCCTTTCCATCTGTGTCACACAAAATATTTATTATTGTTGCCATTCGTGTCCCCGGTCCGGAGGTGCTGTTATGTGATAATATTTTTCTTATTAACCTACCTTAAACTTCTTTATATTCATACCTTTCCTTTGCTTGAATATACTATTCACTATACTCACTACTATACTACCTACACTAAACAAAAAGTATAACCCTTTGCTCTATATCTGAACTTTTAAACGCTCATTTGCCTATTTATGTTTACTCATTTATTTTATTTTTTATTCATAAATAAAACTGTTCGCTCCGTCACTTGCTACTAAGGTTTTATTGGTTCAGAGTCACCCAGTCGACACCGGCTATCGCTGAAAACCAGCGCTGTAGCTCTGTCTCGCACACGAGTCCCAGCATTATGCTGATGGATGACCGTTTTGCGTAGTTGTGACGCATACTTTGTAATGATTGTATTTATGTTATTTTTTTTGTTTTTTTATGGTATGCGTCGTGCCTGGCGCAAATAAACAATTTTTCTTTCTTTCTTTCTATATAAGGAAGAGTGTCGGGGCGATTACGCTGCCCTGTGGCACGCCGTAGGAGACAGTGCGTTCGTCACTGATTGTATCGACTATCTTAACGCACTGGGTACGCTCACTCAGGTAGTCCTCAAAGAGTTTGAGCTGAACATCTCTGATTCCTATGTTTTCCATCTTACGAATCAGAGTAGGGACAGACACCGTGTCAAACGCTTTGGCAAGATCCAGGAAAATGCCCAAAACCTTCTGTCCATCATCCAAGTTTGTGATGACATAATTGGTCAGTTCGTGAACTGCATCGGCCGTGGATTTGCCCGCCCTGAATCTATATTGTGAGATGTTTAATTTCTCCAGGTAATCTATGAGCCTATTGTTCATGATCCGCTCTAGTATTTTGGATAGAGTAGGAAGTACTGCTATAGGTCTATAGTTGTTGACACGGCCCCTGTCCCCACCCTTAAAGATTGGGTGTATTATGGCTTTTTTAAAAGATTTGGGAAATTGCCCAGATGAAAGCGCAAGGTTGCAGATATACGTGAGGGGTGGTACAACAGTGTCTATGTGTTTTTTTAGGAGACCGCTTGATATTTTGTCCCACCCCGCAGCAGTTTCGCTACGTAGGGACATTATCAGTTTGGTAACTTCATCATTATCAGTGGGTGAAAGAACCATAGATTGTGCTGCCCTCTGATTAACGGTATTATGCGCTTTAATAGATGATCTACTGGATATCTTTTCCGCGAGATTTTTACCGATTTTTGCGAAGAATTTATTGGCTATGTTAACAGACTCTTGAGGAGTAGCACATGACTTTAATAAATCTGGTGTGTTGTCCTTCTTTTTGATTCTGTTTGTAATTGTGTTTATTGCTTCCCAGAGTTTTTTGGTGTTATTACCAGCATCGCTTATTTCGTTCCTCTCATAGTCTTTTTTCATGTTTTTCAAAAGCTTGTTGCAGTAGTTTCTATATCTAATAAAGAATATTTTTAAAATCGCATTATCAGGTGACTTTTTGAATTGTTTGTGTAGATTATCTCTATGTCGAACACATCGTAGAAGACCCGGAGTGAGCCATGGTTTTTTTTTCCGGTTAGGTATTTTGATGGTTTTGGAGCTTGACTCAATTGCCTGTGTAATTAAATTGATCATACGCTCTGCTGCCTCATGAGGATTTTGCGTGCAATACACTTGATCAAAGTTAAGTTATTTTATCTCTGCGTCAAGCCGATCATGGTTAATACGGGTGGCTGTTTGTTTTTGAAGGAGATTGGTAACAAGCATTGATTTAGTACTGGCCATTGCAATAATTTGACGCTGTCACTCATCTATAACTGTTTGTCGTAATGTGTATATATTTTTCTTTCTCATAATAATTAAACTGTTAAAACAACGTTTCTTTCTTAATTCCACTGCGCGGATCACTGTATCAGCTACAGAAACATACTCCGACAGGTTATGGAGTCAGCACCGAAAAGAATTTGTGCAACTTTGAGAAGAAAAGTGTAGAAAAATCTCTACAATAATGTCCACAAAAACCTTTGCAACAGGCGATAGCGCGCAGCAATCGTCATCTAGTTCGGGTGGATTACCGTCGATAGAGCGACTAGATGGTAGTGCAAATTATGCAAACTGGAAGTTTGACATGGAGTGCGTGTTAGTTCATGATGAGCTATGGAATTACATCAAGGCCGAACCAGACATAGCAGACGCGAACGCTGTGAAGAAAGATCAAAAGGCTAGAGCGAAGATTTGTCTAATGATCAACAAAAGTTGCAAGGTCCATGTGAAGAGTGCTAAAACGGCAAAACAAGCCTGGGACGCCCTGAGGTCAGCGTATGAAGACAAGGGAATCAATAATAAGTGTAGATTATTATCCCGCCTTGTAAGCATAAAACTAGAGCAGTTTACCTCAGTGCCCGATTACGTGACAGAGGTCATGAATGTAAGCCAACAACTGAACGACCTTGGCAAAGAGATCGATGACGAGTTATTAGCCACCTTGATGCTACAGGGGCTGACGGAAGAGTTCATGCCCATGAAACTAGCCCTGGAGAACACAACAATTACACTTACCACAGACTATGTGAAAACTAAACTGCTTCAGTTGACTACATACCGAAGTAATAGTGAGTCAAACCAGAGTGAAGCAGCCCTTACCTCCAGATCCAAGAGAGTACCAAATAAATCTCGACAGAAGCGTGGACCACCATCTCAGAAGACCACGAAATGCTTCATTTGTGATTCTACGCTGCACAAAGCTAGAGGCTGCCCGGATAATCCCCTCAAGAAGGCGACGGCGCACTCTACGATGCACACAGAAGTGCATACAGCGGTGGACTCTGTGAACGATGGAGCGCTGCACTGTGCCATGGCGACGTCTAGCTCCTCGAGCAGATACGAGTTCATCGTGGATACGGGAGCATCAGATCACATGACGTATAATAAGGAGTGGTTGAGGAACTATGTAAAGCATGATAAGATAGAGATTTCATGTGCGGATGGCGGTAAAGTATATGGTATAGGAAAAGGAGATGTGGTAAGTAAAAATGGAAAGAATGTATGTGTAGCAGGAGCTATGTATGTACCTGACCTGTCAGTGAACTTACTGAGCGTGAGTACATTGGTGAAGAGAGGTAGGATAGTAGTATTTTCAAAGGCTGGATGTGAGATATATGACTCGGATGATTGCGTAGTGAAAGGCAAAGTGACTGTTAGGTGTATGGAAGAGAGAGGTATTTACAAACTTAAACACTATCCACAGTGCACGGCGCCGGCGGCGGCGCTGGCCCTTGGCGTAAACAAAGATGAGTCACTGGAGTTGTGGCATCGGAGGATGGGCCACCTAGGAGTACGCAATCTAAAACTAATGAGAGATAAGTTAGCAAACGGGGTGAGTTTCCCAGATTCTAATAATAAGTTAGAATGCGTTGCTTGTCTATTAGGCAAACAGACTAGGCAGCCTTTTCCAAAGAAGAAGGCTTCTAGAGCCAAGGATGTACTGGAGCTCGTACATTCTGATATCTGTGGACCTATGAGTGTTGAATCGTTTACAGGTTTTAAATACTTTATGACACTCATTGATGATAAAACGCGGAAGACTTTCATGTATGCACTCAGGAGAAAAAGTGAGGCCGTAGAGAAAATTAAAGAGTTTAAGGTTCTCGTAGAGACACAGACCGGCAAGAAACTGAAAGCTATCCGTACAGATAACGGGAAAGAGTATGTCAATCAGGAGATGAAACAATTTACCAAAGAGAATGGTATTGTACACCAACTAACTGTTGAGTATACTCCTCAGATGAACCCATGCGCGGAGAGAGCGAACAGGACAATTTGCGAGAAAAGCAGGAGTATGTTACAGGAAGCAGATTTGGATGAGCGCTTCTGGGCGGAGGCCGTCAGACATGCGGTTTATTTGAAGAATCGCTCACCAACAATCGCTGTCCAAAACATGACGCCAGAAGAAGCCTGGACTGGCAAGAAAACAGATGTAAGCCACATAAAAGTTTTTGGATGTAAGGCGTACATGCATATTCCTGACCAGAAACGCAAGAAATGGGATCCTAAGAGTAAGGAGCTTATTCATGTAGGATATGAAGAGAACACAAAGGCGTATAGACTAGTTGACCCCGTTACACACAATGTGCACAGAGCGCGTGACGTTGTATTTTTTGAAAATACTCCAGCTGGCAACCAAGGCAAGAAATCTCGGCCTTCATTAGTGGTACCAGTAGCGGACGTACTCAGTGGTGAGGCACCACCTGCGCAGCCCAGTACTGGAATAGAACCGCCGCGTCAAGGAGGAGGTGGCGGCAGAGATAGAAGCTCTCTCCAGTCTGAGGATGAGGAGTACACCTCAGCAGACGAGGTAGAAATCTCAGTAGTAGATACTCCTGATACAGCCGTTTCGGAGGAGATTAGAGCAATAGCAAATGAGGAAGCGACTGATCGGAGGTATCCTGTACGAAACAGGACGCCGAGAGAGATTCCGGGTGCAGTTCTGTATCACGTAGACAGTGAGCCTATACATCTAGACGACACTATATCGGTGAAGGACGCACTAACAGGGAAAAATAAAATGCAGTGGCAGAAGGCAATTAGGGAGGAGCTAGACGCCCTTAAGAAGAATAAGACGTGGGAGCTAGTGAAACGGGAATCTGGACAGAATGTGATTGACTCTAAATGGATTCTCAAGATAAAGTCTGAAGCTGGAAATAAACAAAGATACAAGGCAAGACTTGTAGCGAGAGGATTCAAACAGAGAGAAGGAATCGAGTTTTCAGACACCTACTCACCAGTGATACGGCACAGCTCGCTACGTTTATGTTTGGCCTTAGCCGCAGAGAAGAAACTGCATATTGATCAAATGGACGTGAAGACTGCTTTCCTGAATGGATATATTAGCGAGAAAGTATTCATGAAGCAACCAGAGGGGTGCGAAGAGAAGGGAAAAGAAGACTATGTTTGTTTATTGAAGAGGTCTTTGTATGGCCTGAAACAGGCGCCACGAGCATGGAACGAGAGGTTGGATTCAGCATTGAAGACCATGAAATTCCAACAACTGGGAAATGAACCATGTGTCTATGTTAGGAAAAGCCAACACAGATTAATCATACTGGCTGTCTATGTTGATGACATCCTGATATTCTGGAACAACAAGAGTGAAATGTTACAGATAAAGAAAGAACTGATGGATACGTTCGAGATGAGAGATCTCGGCAAAGCGGAACTGTTTTTAGGAATGCGACTTCGACAGTCGGTTGATACGGTTACGTTGGACCAAGAAGGATATTTAGAGAAAGTATTGATAAAGTTCAACATGGAAAACTGCAAAACAGTAGCTACTCCACTGGTTCCTGGATTAAGACTGAGTAAACCAGAAGAAGCAAACTATGAGTCACCTAAAAATATTCCCTACCGCGAGTTGCTAGGTTCGATCATGTACTTAGCAGTATGTACAAGGCCTGACATTGCATATGCCACAAGTTATTTGAGTCAGTTCAATAGTTGTTACGGAGAAGTACACTGGCAAGCAGCTAAGCGAGTGCTGCGGTACTTAAAGGGTACCAAGAGTTTTGGACTTCACTTCAAACGATGTGAGCGAGATCTTGAAGCTTTTGTCGATGCAGATCATGGAGGTGATATCACCGACAGAAAGTCTTATTCGGGATATGTATTTAAATTTGGCTCTGCATCTGTGAATTGGGAAAGCAGAAAACAAACTGTTGTAGCTTTGTCTAGCGCCGAAGCCGAATACATAAGTTTATCCAACGCTGCAAGAGAAGCAACGTTTCTGAGGAGATTTTTTGAAGAGCTTACTGGTCTTCAGAAAACAATTGTGTTCAGCTGTGATAGTCAGTCAGCTATGGCGATAGCTAAAAACTGTTCACACCATAAACAAACTAAACACATTGATCTCAGAGTACACTTTGTCAGAGAAGCCTTACAGAACAACACCATAGATCTGAAGTATGTAGAGACCGAGACTATGATTGCAGATGTGATGACTAAACCCTTAACGAAAGGGAAGCTTGAGTTCTGTGTAAGAGGTATGGGGATGGGTCCTGTTGCGTGAGTTTGATGTGTAACAGTGAGATTAATGTTAGACGTGCTGGTAGGTTAAAAGGTGCCGGTAACAATGCCTGTTAAGGAGGAGTGAAGGAGATTGGTAACAAGCATTGATTTAGTACTGGCCATTGCAATAATTTGACGCTGTCACTCATCTATAACTGTTTGTCGTAATGTGTATATATTTTTCTTTCTCATAATAATTAAACTGTTAAAACAACGTTTCTTTCTTAATTCCACTGCGCGGATCACTGTATCAGCTACAGAAACATACTCCGACAGTTTTATTGTAGGTTTTGGGATTTTCGTCACTAGGAAAAACAGGACACTTTCGTGATCGGTTAGCGAGTGATTAGGATTAACGTTGGGTGGGATGCAATTGTCTAAATCACAGGTAGATGAGTCCGACACAGAAACAGAGTCTATATTATTTACGTTATTTTGGGTGTTCTCGAATTTTGTTTATTACGTATCAATAAGTGCATTTTTTGTGTACTGCTGTGTATGGAAAGGGTAGAAATAGTCTGCCTGGTTTTGCCATTAGTATCGGTGCTGTAGTAGAGAATCAAGACGCAAGGAAAGAGTAATGCTGAGCTATGACATGTGTATATTCCTGTAGTGTATATGTTTGTACTAATGTATTTGATAAGGTAGTAAAATGGATCGGTTTCAGAAATATATGGATATGCGTAACTGAATAATGAGAAAGGTAGTGAATTGAGTAACAATGTGTGTGTGTGATTAACGAGTGTTGGTGTTGCAATGTAAAAGAGAAAGTTTTTGTACGTGTAGAGTAAATTGGGTTAGAGGAGGTATTATATTTGTTTAAGAGTGGGTTAGAGATAGTTTTACATAATTTTGTGTTGCTTAATAATTGGTGGGACAAAATATTTCTAAATAATATGATATTCTGTGGTAAGAGGGGTCCCAGTCACTTCTGGTTGCGTAGTTTTGCCAGGTCTTCCTCGGATTTAATCAGCCTACTGGGCATTCCTTCTTTTTCGCGAACGTAGATTTTGCCGTTTGCAACCCAGCACTGCTCGAACGCACTGCTTTTTATGAACTCCCTTGCCAGGTAATGGAGGCGTTGATCAATCAAGCAAGGAATAACCCTAACCTATTGATTAAATATACATACATTGTCTGTCTGTCCTCCTGTGGAGCGCTACTCTCATACTGAGAGATGTTCTATGGTTATTTTGGCCGAAAAAGCAAAACAAAAAACCTGATTTTGTCATTTAGATGTTTTGTAATAATTTTGTGAACGAAATCGCGGGCACATCCAATTGTACTATTTTAGTAGCTAAGAAATGAATTCAATTACTTACATCAAACTGTTTAATATCTACCTAATTAAAAAAGTGTCACCAAGTTAATGATGTTTTGACTATATTGTACTTCTACACCAATAAAAACGGAACCGCCCAGTGAATCAAATATGTCTTTGTGTTTCAAAAACGATACCAAATCAAAACGGCAGCCGAATTGCGTAAGTATATTAGCCAAAGCAAAAGAATATATACTTACGCAATTCGGCTGCGGGACACTGTTTCAATCAAAAGTGTTTTACCAATATCATACAAAGATAAAAACATTGAAAAAGATCTACAATCAGTACTAAGGCCACTAAATCTCATGCAAACCTTATTCTTCTGCAAAAATGATACGATCCGCGACAACTTTATCAATATTAACAGTTATACATACCACTTCATAGGAGTAGTTGTCACGATCGCTTGCGTAATCCTTAATATATTTCACTTTATTTTTACCTTTGGGTTGGACTGGAGAAGGCCTTTATTATGTTTTCTTTACTCAGGCACCGTTTTGGATATTGTTTTCACGTCGGTTGGGTATATATTGAACAAATATACAAATATTGTTCAGAGCCACAATAATATATTTTTGGTCTTGATAATCCAAAATATGCTTAGAATCGTCAAAGTAAATGGCAAAGATTTCTTAAGCATTCTTATTTATAATTGGATGAGCGTCATTGCTGTATTTTGTTTCTTTGTCAACTCGGTCATCCTTGCCTATTTCTTCGTCCCACACTCCAATTATTTCGATCTCCTGTCAATTTTGGCATATATATCTTTGGATACAAGTATTTTATATGTTATGCTGATCTTGAAATTAATGAAAAAAATGCTTCATGTTTGTATTGCAGATTTGCAAAGCTCTAAAACTAATCATTCTGAAGAAAAGTATTGGAAAACGATGTTAGATTTACATCGCAATATTCTGGAGGCTTATCAGATTATAGAGAAAACATTCGGAGCACATGTAAGTTTCTACTTTTTATTTTGTTACTTTTAATAAATTGCTAATTGACTGGCAAAGCAGCTTTGAATGATTGAATAACTAACTTTACAAACAGTTCTTTAATCCTTTACTTCTATAAATATTTCGTTACACTAGTTTTTTTAATATGTTATTTGACAATCTTCTTCTTTCCAGATATTATTTTATACATGTTACACAACTTTTCACGGTTTGGGTCTTACAGCATTTAATTTAGCCGTAAAAGATTTTATGCCTGTTCAGGAAGTAAGTATACCAATAGATTATTTTCTGGTTTTATGAATAATTGTTTTTATGCACATCGGTAGTTTTAAGAAAGAAAATATTTATCCAGCACGGCACGGCACGCATAACAGAAACATCATTCTAATAAATCATAAATCATAATCTTTATTTCTCCTCACAAAAACATGACCTTAAGGAACAACTTCTAAATTCAATTTAGAAATAAACATTTTGCAGTCAAGTGAGTGTGCGGAGCTGGTGTCTGTTATAGGTGTTAACCTGTATTACAGATCACCAGGTCCTCACCCCATGAACAACAGGTATAACATACATTTTATTTAATTAAATAGACAAGCGTTTGATGGAACTTATAAAATCAAGGAGACAGATTCAGCAAATAAATATCCTAATGCCACAAAGCACAATATGAGTGTGAGTTTGCGTGGAATGGGTGTGTGTTGTGTGTGTATGTATGTGGATGTATATATGACTGTTGAGTATGTGTGTTTATGTGAGTGTGTGTGGTGATGAAGAAATGAGTGTGCGATTATACCTAGCTATGAAACGATAATGACTACTGTAAAAGTTTCTCTGTGGACATGTAGTCCTGCGTCTGCAACCAGTCCCTTACTACAGCGCTACATTTGTTTTTAGAAAAAGAGTAAATTGACAAGAGCCTATTTATTTTGTTATATAGATTACAGCCCTGATAGCAGAAGAAGCGATTTGCAAAACAGGTTTTAAAGGATGATTTTGTGCAGACAATGTCCTTTTTCCACCGGTTCTCAGTCAACTTAGCGTCATATGTCAGCAGAGAATGTTGTTTTGTGACTGTGTGCAGAACATAAAGCTGACGAACTGTGAGAACCTTACTCTGTCTATAAACATCAACGGTTGGGTGATAAAACGGTAGAAACATACTTACCTTTAGGACAGCTCTTTGAGCCCTTTCGATTTTTATCAAGTGGGTCTTCGCTGAACCACCCCATGCAGAGATACCATAACTGATCTGTGACCAAATAAGCACCTTTCTCTCCAAAAATAATCTTCTTAAACTCTTCCAGTCCGGCTTCCGCCCTGGTCATAGCACAACTACAGCGCATCTGAATATTACGAACGATATAAGGTCTTCCATGGAGATGGGTAATCTAACGGTTTTGGCTCTACTGGATTTCAGTAATGCCTTTAATACCGTGGATTTCGATGTTTTACTTGGCGTCCTTGCCTCTCTTAACATATCTCCATCGGTTGTTGAATGGTTTCGTAGTTACCTGTTTGGTTACTTACAACGTATTTGCATCGGCAAGACCTTGTCTTCCTAGTGTAGTACTTCTGCCGGAGTACCTCAGGGCGGCGTTCTATCTCCCTTACTCTTCACAGTTTTTATTTACTCAATATCCAATAAATTAATTTCTTCCTACCACTTTTATGCAGAAGATCTTCAAATTTACACACGATCTACTCTTGGTAATCTATCTGAGGCTATCTTGACCCTAAACAGTGATCTGGCCCGTATATGCGACTGGAGCAAGAGGCACGGACTAACGGTGAACCCTATAAAAACGCAAGTTATGGTGGTGGGCAGTTCAAGGTTGGTCTCAAGGATCGACTAGACGACTCTTTCCCAAGTTTCTTTTGATAACTCTGTTGTACCCTTTAATTGAGCCGAGAATGTTAAGAACCTGGGGATATTCATTGACAAGAACTTCTCTTGGACTGCCAAGCTACAGGAAGTTAGCCGCAAGCTATTCGCATCTGCTGGGTCTCTGAGGAGACTGCGTAATTTTCTTTCAACTGCCACCAAGATTGCGCTTGCTCAATCTCTTCTTCTACCCATTCTTGATTATGCTGATGCCAGCTATCTTGACCTCACTGAAGTACAACTTGACAAACTTGAGCGTCTTCAAAATTTTTGTATAAGTATCATATGTGGTTTGCGCAAATATGACCATGTTTCAGAATTCCTCGAGAAACTCAAGTGGTTGCCAATTCGCCTTCGCCGGAATGCTCATATTCTTTCCCTCCTGTATAATTTACAATTTTGCCCATCTACCCCTCTTTACCTCAAAAATCGATTTCAGTTTTTATGTGACTCGCACACGAAAGTTCTTAGGTCTTGTTGGCCTTGATAACATGAAACTTAAAATGCCAATGCATTCCACTATCTTCCTGGACAAATCTTTTACTGTCCAGGCCGCTCGTCTATGGAATGCATTGCCTGTAACAATAAAACGCGCGCAATCACTACCGATCATTAAAAGACTGGTGAAGGAGCACTACCTGTCACTGTGATCTTCTTCGTGTTGGAGCTGTGTTGTTTTCTCAACTGTATATTTATATGTATGTATGTTGTAAGGTAGAATTTTCACCCTAACTCACCAGCGTGCTCAGGGGTAGTTAATCTGCATGAGACAATAGCAGGTATGATTTCACATGAAGTTGATTAAAGTAAAAGTAACACAGTTTGGTCAACTAATTTAATTCTTCGAGCATACAGTCCGTTATTACAATCTCTTGGTGTTCGAAATTTAAGTATAAAGAACTCACTTTCAGAAGGAATACATTTTACCATCGATTGCCAATACTGGAGATATGATTTCTCAAACAGTACCGCTATCCTGTGTAGCTGTCCTCAAACTTTTGTAAATTATATCATCAGGAGTTTTCGAAACCTGCTGTAGTTATGTCGGATAGTTGACCATTATTTATTCTAAGGTAATAACTAAAATACTCCTAAGGAGACATTTGGAGCCCTGCCAAGGAAAAGAAAAATTGCATGATAAAATCAAACGCACATGCGTTACGAACATGGCAATTCAGACAAATTCAAACTAATACTCACAGGGCCTTCTGAACCATTGGTTCTTTCATTTTGACGCTATCCAGCTTTGTCCTTCCCATCATCAAGGATATTTATCTATTTTTGGTTATGATTAACTTCTTAGGTGCTACTGACCTCAAGTGCACTCTTGTAAAAGAATTGACAGTCATCTCAACCTTGAACGTTTTATTTTTAAAGCATAGACGCATTTTCTGAAGTATCCTTAATGTAACTAATTCAAAAATTTAATAATTTATTATTTTGTATGTTGAATTTGTGTGTTTATTGAATTAAATTATTTCACACAAATAGGATATGGGAAATTTTCTCAGGTTTGTGTACACAAAAAAAAAAAAACCATTATTTCACAAATTTTTTTATTTTATTTACAACAATACACCATAATACACAAGAATAAATAAAAATACCATGCCTCCCCAAACATTTATTTCATAACACATGCTTTACAAAATCACGCCGGAAAAAAATGACCCGGCCGGCGGCACAAAAAATAGGTATGTTTACACTCGAGTTCTGGGAACTCTGTCGGCCAAGTGGCTTGAAATGCTATTGTATTACATAGGTTAGTACCTAATCTCACCACACACACAGTTTTAGCTGTTACAATTGTTTAGTTTACGAACAATGACCCACAATGCAAACACTTAAAAAAGAGCGATAAAAATACGCTTTGTTTATTTTGCTCGCAGAGCGAGTACTATTGCATTTATTTGAAATATTATTTCACAATCCTCATGCTAAAGATATTTACTAATGTGAAAACACAACACAAAAGCATGCTGCTATACAAAAACATTACAAAAATCAATCACCAACATGCACAATTTTACGATAAAAACACAAGTACATGTGACACGGAATAAAGAAAAAATGGATAGTGCACCGATGTTGGCCCAACTGAACGGGAACTATGGTATGAAATAAAAATGACTCTAAAAATGACTGTAAATGAAAAATAACAAAATAAAACATCTCAAAACATCGCAAAAGACGAGAATCTTTTGGAAAAAAAAAAAAAATCAGAAGGAAGCTGTCTAGTGATTATTCACTAGGTATTTCGGTACAAATTACTTTGAATTTGTAAAAAAATGGAAAAACCGGGTTTTTTGAAAAAAATAAATTATTTTTTTGAAAAAAAAAATATTGGTTAAATATTGGTTTGGTGAATTTAAATAAAGGGAAAAGGTGGGTAAAATGAAAACAAATGAATTTGAGGACAACAAAGCTGCAAGCAAAGGTATCACATCCGACTCCGACACCCGCACCAGAAAATCCACTGGATAACGCTACACCGTACGTGTTGGGAACGCTGAAAGGTCTGGACTACAAAACATAACATAGTGGATGAAAAACAACAACAAAATACGCTGCCCATGATTCGAACAAAGCTCTGGTACAAGAAATATATACAATATATAGATACTATTGAGGAATACATATATACAATATATTTACTTAAATTATCCTGAATGAAGGGCAAGGAAACAAGGGTCTAGGCAGCAGGGCTTCTGGCAGGCCACACATAACATTCGGACGTGTTTCTTGCATAGCACACACACGCGCCTCTGTCTCCTTCCTCCATCCCGCTGGGATCGGGGAAGGTAGGCCACGCGGTGTGACACGTCAAAACGAATGGCATGTGGGGCCGCCAGAACCGGCGTGGCCGGCACAGCCCTGGGTTGTCCATGCTTTTCTAAAAGTGTGCGAACTAATTGTATACGGAAATTCCGATGAGTGAGGGGAGGATTAGCCGCAGCCAGGGCATTGGAGCGATGAATTATGAAGGAGTTCAATATAGAGACGTTTAACAGCCTCTTGAAAAACTTCTTGTACCAAATCTTTGTTCGTTTCCGCTCAATCGGATACATGGCCAGCAGCTGGTCTTTCTTATCCAACCCACCCATCATGATATTGTAATCATGTACCATGATGGGTTTGGTGGCTCCACGGTAATGCTGGACGGCGTTGCCATGGTACGTAGATATAGTCGCCAAACGGCTGGTATCTTTCCATACCAAGACATCGACGTCCCCCGCTGTAAGACCAGTTAACTGGCTACGTCTCATGTTCCGTTTGGTGAGACTGTTTATGGCCTCCGGAACAAACGCACGGTTCGTCCGGAGGGTCCCTGCACAGTCAAACCCCAAGCACTTGAGCCGACGAGCAAGGGCTGGCGAATTGTAGAAGTTGTCCATCCACAATGTATACCCTTGCGTAAGCCGCAACACAAGGGACGGTATAATTTTATCAAGCGGGTTTTCCGGTGCCGCGTTTCGGACCAGAGCCTTGTGGCTGTGAACCTCAAACCGGTACAGGTAGCCGGTTTGAGATTCACAAAGCTCATAGGTTTTGACACCTTTACTTGCAGCCTTATTGCGGATCGTCTGGGCAATATCAAGCCAGCCTTTCCACATCAAAAGACTCTCGTCAAGTGCGAGGTTTTGAGACATTACATATAAGGAAGAAAATTTCTCGTTCAGGTGGGTCAACAACGTGCGCAACTTAAAAAGACGAGCCTCGGAGGATGTCAGGTTTAGCCCAACCATGCCGTTGTTGTCCTCAAAATGAAGATATCTACTGAGTAGGTAGAATCTAGACAACGACATGAATGAGCTAAACCCAGGAGTAACAAATAAGCCGTCAACTTGAGACCAGTACTCTTCAAGCCGGCTCTTGATGACAACACCCATCCCAAGAATCAACGCGAAAAACACGTAAAACTCATCCACCGTGGTATCATGCCAGCGGTGGATGCGACTCCTGGGTTGAATGGTGCCACTTGCCACTTGCGAGTCTCTGGTCTTTCACTTGCGCGACGTATTTGTTGGTCTCCGAGGCTATGTGTTCCATGATCTGCCTATCCCATGTAGCAATGAAAATGCTATACGGGTCGACATCTGGAATGGTTGCACCAACATTATTCTGGGAAAAAGTTTCCCTCCTCGCTGCAGGTGGCAACGGGCGGTTCGGATACTCTCTCCACTCAAAGTTTAGGAATCCCCATGGTTGCTCCGTTGCAAATAGTTCAGGGACAGAATCACCCTCGGGAGCTGCAACATCCGCGGATGGTGGTGCTGCAACATCCGCGGGTGGTGCTGCAACATCCGCGGGTGGTTCTGACCCTGCTCTAATAGGGAACGGAGCAACAATGGGGTCTACAGCCACAACTCCATCACCGGCTACCTCCTCGTCGTCTTCATCGTCCTGTCCCCAGTTCATCATGGTGCGTAACTCCCTGGGGACAAATTGCGGCATCAATTCTTCCTCGTTAACGCTATCGTCAGAATCTTCATCGCTGCCTGTAGAAAAAGATGGTATGGTTTCAATTCTGGAGTGGAAACCAGGAGATTGCCCCATAGCCCCAAACCCCAAAACAAATCAGAAGATAGGTTTAATCACTAGGTACTTACCGAAATTGATTAGCCGGTCAATGTCGACCTCACGAAGATTCTGACGAGGGCGATACAGAGGCGTAATTGGCGCCGCCATGCTGGACGATGTAGACGGCGTGGCTGTCGGCGTGCCAACCTGGCTGCATTCATAGAATCTGGAACAAAGAAAGTGTTGTAGTACCTGCATCTATAGGTGATGAATACAAAAGTCCGTAAGCGAGCTACTTACACGGCCGGCGAAGGCACCGACATCGCCGGTGATGGAAGAGGTGGGTAGGATGGGTAGGCTGCTGGAGCTGGAGCTGCTGGAGCTGCTGCTGCCGCCGCCGGTTCTTCTTCTTCGACCCTGGAACAAAAGCAATGTTGTACTACCTGTATCTTGAAATGAACGCCTATTTGGCGCAGCCGAGCAGAATTACTTACATCGCATCGTATAAGTCTGCTAATATACAATCACCAGCTGCACCAGGTGGTGGTGGCGATGCCAGTTGACGTGGTGGCGATTCCCTGGAACAAAAGAAGCGTTGTAGTACCTATAGAAAATCACAAAATAAATGAAAGACCGTTACCGAGCAACTTACATCATGACGATGTCATCATCATCACCTCCACCAACTGGTGCAACCGGTGGTGGTGTCACGGCTCGTGGCGGCGGTGGTCTCTCGCCGCCGGGAACTGCTCTGGATGGATATTTTTAAACAAAAGTTAAAACTTGTAGTCAAGTAACATGCTGCACAAGTAGAACTACTTACGGTTGCCACACGCGCATCTTCTTTTCATGGAGGGGGACCTCCAGCAGTTCCCCCACCGGCATCTGGTCTAACTCCATGATCCGGATGCTAAAGTTCAAAACGATTCAATGGTAGTGATTTTGAGTATAGAAAAAAAATTGGATTACAAAAAAATAAGCGAAACTCACTCTTCCAAATTAAACGGGCCCGGCCGCTCCCGGCCTAAGCCGGTGACGCCGTGCTGCCCGCCACGCGCAGCGTGCACCATCACGCTCTCCAATACCACCGGTGCTGGTGATGGTGATGGAGAACGCGACGACGGCGGGCTGCCGTCACGGTCAGCTCCAGCTCCTCCTTGGCCACGACCACGACCACGCCCTCCTCGCCCTCGCCCTCGCCCGGCCTCCATCTCATGCCCACGCCCTCGCCCACGCGCGTGACCACCACGCGCGCGTGCCCGTCGAGGCGCTCGACCACGTCCACCGCGGCCAGCGGGCACGACCGGTGGTGGTGACGGTAGTCGGGATGCGGTGGGCAGGTAGTCTGGCGATGGGGCGGCCAGACGCCGGCGGCGAGGAGGCGAGTCGACGGAGTCGGCCGACAAGTCGGAGTCAGCCGAGTCGGCGGGCGCTCTGCGCTGGCGGCGCCGAGGCCGAGATGTCGTCGGCTCGAGTGGTGGTGGTGGCGCTGCGTCTACCGAAGCCTGCGTACTCCGGCTAGGGCCGGCGGTCACCGCCACCACATCGAGCGCCGGCAGACGGCCGGTTTCCACAACCAGGGGTGGTGGTGGTGGTGAGGGGATTATAGAACGCACACCCCTACCCCTACCCCTACCACCACCCCGCACATTGCCGCGCGTTCGGCAGCCCCTTATTGAACTAACATGCAAAAAAAAAACACATGCAGAATGCACAAAAGCACAGGCAATGCACACAGAAATAGGCAAAGAAATAGGCAAAGTAAGAGAAAAAAACCCCAAAAACACAACCTCCCCCTTTTCCAAAGTCGGTTAAAAATAGTTAGAACAAAAACAAAACCACAACCTCTCACTTTTTAAAGTCGGTTAAAAATAGTTAGAACAAAAACAAAACCACAACCTCTCACTTGTTAAAGTCGGTTAAAAATAGTTAGAGAAAATTCAAACTGAAATACCTAAACATTTAAAAACCGAAAATCACTACACATTCAAAGTACATACCTATTACAATTTCAAACCACACATCATTCAAAAAACAAAACCAACTAGCCCCATAGAAATATCCCACTCGAACAACTACTGAAATGCGGTATCCAGTTGTTTCTGTTTCATCATTCGAGTCACGCCACAAAAAAACATAAAAATTTTATTGTAAACATTTACCAATGCCATACATATGCCAGCGCCATCTAGCACCTAAATGAACAAACAATCAACCAGGGACACACCTGATCAATATTGTGTTTGGCAAAAGGACACCAGATGACGCTAACATAATTATGTAATGGCAAATTATAATTGTTACAATGTCTGTGTTTATGTATCTATTTTAGTATTTTATATTTAGAGCTTTTTTTGTTTGTTACTTATTGTTTTATTCAAACTTGCAGAACGCGATAAGGCCGCCTGTTGTTTGCTTGTTTTAATTTTAAGTTTTCCATATGTAATATTGTTTTTGTCTTGGTGTACAATAAAGTGTATATAAATAAATAAATATTATTGATATTAGTAACAGTACTAATTTAAAGGTTGTCAATACCTTGAATAACGTTAGCAAAAATGCTATTTATATTTATTCTTTAAACTAGTGGATAGGACAAGGGAGGGTACCAATAACGGAATAGTTACAAGTAGCTCCACCATCAAAAAGGTACCTTCTTGCTCGCAATAATTTAATTTCAAAAAAAGGTCTGAGCAGTATTCTCTGAAATTATTCCACCAGAATATTCAGGGGTTTTCTTCGAAGCAATATCTGGAATTGTTTGTTTCACTGAGCATTGGCTGAAAGATTATGCAATGCTAATCAATTATGAAAATTATACTGTGGGCAGTTGTTTTAACAGATTTTGTTCTAATTCTTTTTTTTTTTATAAAACGTTGCCCCACACTAGGAATTTCTTCCTCATTGGCTGATAAACGTCTCTTTCTCTCTTCTATTCCAGTACATAACAACTATAATAAGGTTTTTCTTTAATAGCTTACATGCACTCACTTCTATATATTCAATTGTCATATCTCTAACATCACAACATTCTATAGACTCTATTTGATCCTCCAATATAATACAGATACCGCCACCACTTCGAGAGGGACGACAAAACGATGCTGCAGTTTTATATCCGCTAAAATGTAAAACATCTAATTTATCCTTGTTTAGCCAGGCCCCGCACATGCATATTGCTTTATAGATAGGTTTGTCATTGATAAAAGCCTCAAGAAGATGTTGTTTATTATAGATGCTTTGGATGTTTTGGAAAATAATCTTAAATTGTTGGCCTGGAGTTTCGAAATGTCCGATTTTCATTTGTATTGTATTGAGTCAGGTAAATAGGTCTCGTTTTATTCAAGTCGTCATGGTTCCGAGTTTTTGATTTTCTTGTGCTACCGTCAACTGTCACATAATGTGCTTTAGTGTTCTGATGTAGTATTAACCTATCTTCCCGTTGCTTCCTTTTTTTCTGTAATTTTCTTTTATCAAGGTATTCCGATAAACTTAAGCCTAAACCTTTCAAATAACCCGCGTTTTCGAGTATATGTTTGGTCATTCTTTTGCTAATCAATTCCACCCGTCCGTTCGGCCGTCTAAAACCGTTTCGCCCTATTCTATTAAGTTCTTCGATATAGCCAGTCAGATCGACATTCAATGTATCTTGAAAGGCAAATATTATCCTATCTTCCATGTCTTTTTCAGTCTCGTTATAATATTCGTTTCACGTAAGTTATTTGATATTATAGCTTGACTATTGCTAATGGTTGGGTTGAAACTATATCTGTATCATATTATGGCCTTTATTTCTAATAATAAATTAAATTGATTTTAGACTAGTCATGTTCTTTACCTACCTACCCTTATTGTTTTGATTCTGTAACATTGTGAAATCTTACAAATTTCATCATATAATGGTAATCATTGAATGAGATATTTATTGTGATGAACAATCTTTATAATTATGATTGTGAAACATATCTATAGATGTGATTTCATGGAGTTTCTTTCCCTTCTTCTCCACGAGAACTAGTTTAGCGAAGAGATGGTTAGCTCTCTAAGTCTCTCAATATGAATTAATTGACAAGCCTTATTGAAATAAATACCTCGTCTTGTCTTTCTGTGCTTTTCTTAATAGAACCCTTCCCTTATACACCACATACTTAGAAACTCTAATACACAGTAAATAACAAAAACCATCTTGACATTCCAAGCTTGCTATCTTGGTAGATATCGATACTTTTTTATGGAGACCTTCATGATTCAAACAAACGCAAACCCTTGATATTTATTTTTATTTGCATAATATGGTTGTTTCGTAAATTAAATGGTGTTTTCAAGAAAATGTTAAGTTAATACATAAGCTAATAATTTTTGTATCGGCGATTTCTGAATTAAGTTTTTGAATTTGAATATTTATCAAACTCTACTTTAGCTTGAAAAATTGTCAAACTTTGGCATTTGAAACTATAGAGTTTGGCATGTTCACAACTAAAATTCCAAATACTCAATTAAGAAATCGCCTCTATATCTTTTTTCAGTCGATTATTTACACATATAGACATTGAGGTATGTATTCTTTTCTGGAAATCTATATGAGTGCTGCTTCATCCTGTATCATAATTGTAATGAGACAATTTAAAGGAAGAAAGAAATTGTGTTGACAATAATTATTAACGCATTTCGTCTTAATAAGCAGAATAATGCAAGGATACATTTAATGTAATTATGAAATTGTATTTCGATTCTGAAGGCCAGATAGAAACTGAAATAATAAATAAGTCAGGTCTACTTCATAAAAGGAACATTTTATTTATTTATGATGGGATTGCTCTTGACTCCAGTCTAGGTCAGAGGTTACAGAGACAAATTCGACAATGGACTGAACTTACCCAGAAGAAGCTTGTTTAACTTTGAAGATATTCGGCTTGTTTGCGTTCGGAAACACAGACTCAGGCAGTGAGTTCCAATCACATAATTACAGTATTCACACAAAATAGAATTGCATTTGCATAATAACGTATTTACTGATGACTCCCACCAACCAAATTGGTAGCGTAGCGTCTACATAAAACAGGCCACACGCGGTCATCTTATTGAACAATCGAGTCGACTGTATCATATTCTTGTAAAGACGTTTTTGAATCCCTGCAATGAAACATAAATTACATTTTGCGTTTCTATACATTCAGGTACAAGTTTTTCGTCAGTATCGCTATTTATTTCTGTCTACCAATAAATGCACAAGGTATTAGTATCTTTAAATTCTTACTTGAACATTTTGTGTTCCTCATAAGCCGTATACACGCCGTCTCCACTTCCTCCACAGTTACATAGAACTTCTCACAGTATGTACTATGTACAATAACTAAAACGATATCCTTTATAACCAATAACAAGAGCGCAGAACTCTGAAGCAAAGTCTGAAATATGTAATAAATATTAATATACCAAAAGTCAGAAATAATGTAAACCTGAATTTTATTCAAATAAAACATTTAGTAAGGTTTCCTTACCTTACCTTACCTTACTAAATGTTTTATTTGAATAAATAATATCGTAACTCTGCATAAATAATGTAGTAAAAATAATGATTAACGACGCGGCACTTTAATTATAGTACTTTCAGCAACTCCATGATGGGTAATGGCTGCATCCATTTATAAAGGATGGTGCACGTTATTGGGAATGGCTAGGCAGATAGGTTTATAGAAACAACTAAAGGAATTGCCAAGAAGCACAAAATGGATGGAAGCCACTGGATGTTAAAAGCGCTCAAATCCTAGGCTTCGCTTGTGGAGGTCCATTTCCATTAGCAACAAAGACACTACAAATATTATTTGTCTTTCGGTTGAACAAAGAAGAAAAGAAAATATCAACGAATTGCAGTACAAGTAATATCATTGGACTAAAAATAGAACTTCATTTTGCACTTACATCTTCTTCCACTTCTGTAGATACTTTTGATAAATAAATGATATAGTTGATGATTGACATAGTACGTAAAAAAGTGTTAAATATATGACATAAAGTCTGAAACGAAAACACAGTGTCAGGTTTATCTGTGCAATGTAATAGAATTAGTTAACCAAATGTACGCCAAACTATTCCCAGTAAATTGAAACTAAAAAAACTAATGTTAAAACTTTGTAACTATATCAGATAAAAATAAACTATGTTGTTTAATGCAAATGACTTTTAACCTGAAAGTAATAAAGTAACGAATACCTACAGTTGTCGCAGGTTCAAAGTGTGTTGAAACGAGAAACATCGAAATGAAAAACAAGGATAAGTTGCCAAGCCGCCATTTTTGAGCAATAATTATTTACTATTACAATATATTAATAATCTATTGAAATATTGCTTATAATATGAAAATTAGTTCATTATTAGTATTTACACACACTTAGACTGTAAAATGCAACGATTTTATAAGTCATCCACTGGTTAAATCTTACGGATGTCTTATCACTAACACAAAAAATAACACTAGTTGATGATGGAAATGGGTTTTTTTTTATTTTTTTATTATGCAACTCCAAAAATTCCAGATAATGAGTTAGGGATATCAAAAAAAGCTTATATAGTCTAGTTTAATTATAAATATATTTTATTGACGCAAACTACAAACTTATTGGTAAATTATTTTTTTTACTGATATTAAACCTGTATGTTCTAATTTTTTTTTTTTCAAATTACTTATTACTAGTTGTTGTAAATCAATATTCACAGAGGTCGATTCTGTATAGTTTCAGTTACACACGTATATTTATTTATTTTGGTGCAGCTGCAGTAATTTGCGAGAAAAAGCACGGGCCACTTTTGTGGCTCTGACGTAAGACGCTCCTTTGGAACTAGAGCCGGGAGGAGGCAGGGCCTCCACTAAGATTTCAGCATAAATTAGAAGACTAGTATATAACTTGGTGAACGCCGTCCAAACATAGTTATACATTTCTAATTTATGCCGCTCTCTTATTATCCCTCTTAAAGACGTAATTTTATAAGATTTAAAGACGTAATTTTTTTTTAAACTAAGAGTTTGGAACAACATTTAAATGTCACCAAAAATATATTTGCCAGCAGAAGTTATTTATGATGGGTACAATAGCGGTATTTTCGCTGACAGCGATATCTACCAGACAACTTTAATATGAAGTCAAACTTACCAACACCTCGAAAATTTTCTTGTACAGATTGTAAGCTTTCAAAATAGTTTCGTATATCTTAAGCAGTTTAAGACACTGTTCATCATTGTCGTATATATCATCCATCATTAAAGCATTTTTAATCCACTTATCAAGATATATCTTCAACAAAACTATAATCCTGATAACGATAACAAAATTTATATCTAGAGCGGTCCACACAATGTCACTAATAATATCAAGTATGACGCCGGTGTCATAAGTTTTGTATGTTTTATAATAAACTACATTAAAAATGATGTTCGAAAAGATAGTAGTTATAATAGAGATCCAGTTCCAAATGATATAATACCGAATATCTTCACTGAAATCGAAGCTTCTATAAACATTTTGGATTTCTAAAATAAGTAAGACGTTTTTGTTATTATGCACTAAGTCCAGAATGAACACCATCGTGACCCCGATCACGACAGTAGAGCCATAGATAATAGAAAAGAAACAATATAAAACTTTTTCTAAATAATTAATGTTATCTTTGACTTCTGTGATGCAAGTTCGATAGATAGATAAAACATCTATGAGTAGAATAAAGCAGAACGCGATCATGTGATATTTTTTTCCATTTGGATAAATGTGATTATTTCGCATATTATATTTTGAAAACAGGAAAAGGTTGAGGAAAATGTTATAAGGTTGCACTATTTTCTGTACATCTTTCTCTAGTCTATTATTGAACAACAATTTGCATGACATATAGTTTTGTTCCTGGGACATCATGAATTAATTTATAAACTTTATTTGCCCGTTGCTTGATGACCTACAAACTAGCTTGGAATGATGTGATAATTATTCATGTTTCCATTATTTTATTGTTCTTATCGCTTCCTTGTTAAAGGTGCCATTAATATTCCTAATTGCATTTATACATAAGTGATTACTTAACATCGTACCTGTACTTTCTTAAAATATATGTAAACATAATAAATTTAATTTTATACTTCTCTACTATCTTATTAAAAAAAATACCTGCCAAGTGCGAGTCGGACTCGCGCATGGAGGTTTCCGTACTATTATCGCAAAAACACGTTTTTTGTATGGGAGCCCCACTTAAATATTTATTTAATTCTGTTTTTAGTATTTTTTGTTATAGCGGCAACAAAAATACATCATCTGTATCTAGCTGTCACGGTTCATGAGATATAGCCTGGTGACAGACGGACAGAAAGACGGACAGACAGACCTACAGACAGACAGACAGACAGACGGATCGCGGCGTCTTAGTAATAGGGTCCCGTTTTTACCCTTTGGGTACGGAACCCTAAAAATGGCGTATTACCAGCTTACTCCGAAGTTACTCTTAGTGCCTTTTCACACGACCCGGTTGCCGGGTAGCCGCTACCGCTACCCGGCACGGGTTTCCTGGAAACCGGAGCTTGTGAAAAGGCACTTACTGCCACACCCAGAGACGTTAACGGTTACTTAAAGCTCTCCTTAGTAGAGATTTTTAGTCCAAAATCTATACTAAGGAGCGCGTTAAGTAACCGTTAAATGTCTCTGAGTGCGGCAATTAGTCTAGCTAATCCCGGCGTAACTAAGGATTAACTTAGGTTTAGCAATGTTATTAACAAACATGGAATAACCTCGGACTAACCATTCATTTTTTACTCTTGGATTTACGCGTAAGCTATGGCAACCCAGTTGAATTTAAAAGTAAAAGAATGAACCAGTGAATGAAACTAAGAAAGTTGATGACATGCAGAAGAAAAAAAAAAAAAACTGGGAGAGTGACATCTGTCATACAGTTCTGAAAGCGAAAATCATTGATGATGTGATATTATAATTGCAAAAGTACCTCTGTCTGTCTGTTACCATTTTATGCCAAAATAGCTGAAATGATTTTGGATGGAGTTAGTTTGAGACACTGGGAAGGACATAGGATAGTTTTCATCCCGGCAACTATCCTTAAGGGGGTGGAAAGGGAGGTGGAAATTTGTATGGTGAACCAATAATTTCTCAAATAAATATTAATGTGCGATATGAAAAATAGGCTATTAGAAGTACTAATGCTACGCAGACAAATATTCGTAGTACTTTTATAGATCTGATGACGAGTATACCCCTCATTTACACTTACTTATTAATCTTTCTAATAACTTCACATATTAATAAAATACCTAAGTATTATTATAACCACGTGTCCTTCGTGCCAAATCCTGAAATGGTGTTTCCTGTCTAGTCTTACGCTGTGTTATTTTGATATATTAATGGAATAAGAAGTGTCATATTTCAAATTTCTATATTAAAACAAATATCAGCAAAATTAATGTGAGTATGAAATGTCTAATGTTTATTAATGATTATATTTTGAATAACTTTTTAAATGTAATGTAAACAGTTTAATAATATAATAAAAGAGATTGAAAAATTATCGCCTCTCTATTTGTTGGCATGCTTGTTATTGGCACGAAATAACCCAATTACCAGCACTAAGATTGGAGAAAATAAAAGTCTTCTACAAATAGAGTTCTAAGTAGGTAGTATGCTTGTATTATAATAAAGAATTATAGACCTAGGTAGGTATTTTTTTGTAATAAGTTAAGATAAGGCACTACTTACAATATTTTGTTTTTCATAATAATGCCTAAACCTAAAATTAAAATAACACGAGTATTAAAATCCGATACATAACAAGATATTAACATTAGACTTACTCTAAAAAAAATACATACTATTAAAAACTTAGCAGGAGTGCTGATAAATTAGAAAATAAAAAAATGACGAAAGTTAACGGAAAGTTAAATGTCTTATTCTAAAAAGTGTCAAATAATTAAAAACTATAATTTCATTACAACCGTATAAAACATTAAAAATAGAATGTTAAATTGAAGTACGAACTTACCGCCGTTGAATGAAAATGGCCGAAAAATTACAGTAACTGCAGAACGACTTCTTTGAATCACTTTACTGAAGCCATCTTGAATGCTTTTTCGTATTTAAAATGTTGATATTTTTAGAAAGACAAATTTGTCATTTATATTTTAAACTTTTTCGCCAAGGTGCTGTTATTTGGTGCAGTGCTAACGTTTGGGTACGTCCCCTACAATATTAAACTAAAAATTTTCATCAACAAATCACAACGAAATAAATGTCAATCAAATGTTATAATTCTAGTAGCCATGGATACACTCTTAATCCAACTTTAATCCGACCTTAAACTAGCTAGCACCATAGCGTAACTTTAAGTCCGAGACTAGAGAGGTTAGTACCAACCTAATGCTTGGAATAAACTTAATCTTACCTTAGTCCACGTTTATTAATAAGACGGAGTAATTTTCAGCTATGCTATGCTTTAAGTGACAGTTTCTTGGCTGTACTCGTCGACGAGATCAGCGAAACAGCTTTGAGATTGACTGAGCGTGCAGCGCTGATTCAAACGGTATTCCCTAACGCAGTTATGATCGTCGACAAACTCTGGGCTGTCACCTCCCGTCGCTGTTTAGTAGATGAATGAGGGCTTGAAACAAATTCTTTAAATCACAATCGATGAATCTCAAATGAGAGTTTTATTGGCTTAAAGTGTACATTATGGGTCTATTTTTAAGTATTTAAAGTAATATTGTGAACTACAATCCATTTCATAATTACCTATAAGAGTTTAAATAACGCATTTTTTTTTTATTTTAAACCAGAGCATGGGCAGCAGCGTTCTCTGTGCATCTATAACAACCATACTGCGATCGCCAACCCGCCTGCCAAGCGTGGCGATTATGGCAAACCCGGGGAGTTACCCATATTTTGTAGTTTGCCCATGAATAGCACAAATAAAAATGGCCCCTAGTGCCAGGCAGCTTGCCTACCCTCGATTACGGTAGCGGTCGAGGATACGGCATGGCAAGTGGTGCTAAGAATCTCCGGACGAGATCTGGCTACCCCAACAAACACCGACGACTGGACCTGGCAACGTACAAAACGCGCACACTTCGGAACGACGAAAAGATCACCGAACTCGATGAGGAGTTAAGCAGGTTACGATGGCGAGTATAGTAGTAGTATATAATAAATAAATAAAAAAAAGAATAAAAATAACGTGGTGAAGATCGAGAGTATGTCGAGCAGGGTGGCGTACATTATACTCAGAATATCCTGGAGATTATCGCTGAAGGTCGTACAGGTCTACGCCCCGACCTTGACACATCCCGACGACGAGATGGTTACCATGTGTGAGGATATAAGTTTTTAAACTGTCATAGTCACTAACACTAATATTAACATTAACGGAACCACCGGGGTCACCTGCTGGCCGGTTTTATGGAGAAGGAGGGCTCTTTATGATGGAATCCTTCATCGGAATGCGTGAGCACAGGAAGTGGTGCAACAAAAAATGAGATCGACTTCATCATGTAAACCAAAGTCAAAGTCAAAAGTCAAAGTATTTATTCGTGTGTTTTTTGGTGATACAAAAGATCTTATAATTAGGATATGGTAACTCAAAAAACTACCCATTAGGGCATACACTATTTTGCAATTTAAGAACATAAAATCGACATTACATACAAATTAACATAAAATTTCAATAGGTTCAATAGGTAATAGGTAAATACAATCTATTTTTATAATGACCATTCAGAATACAATTAATAAGTCCAAATTTTGTGAATTGTCAAGCATAAATACATAATTATCATTTAGTATATTACATTTTGTCAAAGAGGAATTCGTCAATGGTATAGTAGCATTTTTCAGTCAATAAGTTATTTAGTCTCCGTTTAAATTGTGTCAAGTTAAGATCTTTAATATCATTTGGTATTTTATTGAATATCTTCGGGGCCATACAGAGGATGCTTTTGTGCATAAGGGCGGTTTTTGAGGGCCTCAGACATAATTCATGACGATATTCTTGTCTTGTCGATCTATATCGTTGCTCTGAAGCTTTTTTGAACAGTTCACTATTTTTCCTTACAAATAATGCTGTCTCATAAATGTAAATACATGGTAATGTTAGAATATTAAGTCGTTTGAAAGACGGTTTGCAACTTTTCGTTGATTTAAGACTGCATATTGATCGAATTGGAAAAATAAAAATCTTCTGTGCTTTAAAAATGTTCTCTTTTTCGCAGGAATTTGCCCAAAAAATTACTCCATAACGTAATATGGAATCTACATAGCCATAATACTCAGATACAACAGCTGCCTGATTAACTATTTTATTAAGTTGATATAGACCAAAGGCGAACCTACTTAGTCTTGTTATAATAATTGATGCCTGTTGTTCCCAAGTCAGTTTTGAATCAATTGTCAAGCTTAGAAATTTTATATGTCCTACTTCTTCAATTATGTTATCGTCAAAAGATATATTTATGTCAGGAGAGGTCAATCTTTGTCGAAATTGCATAATTTTAGTTTTATTAAAATTTAATTTTAAATTATTATGTTCAAGCCAGTTAATTGATTGTTGCAATGCGTCTTTGATGTCACATTCATAGTTTCTATTTTTATTATTTCTTACTATTACCGTGCTATCAGCAAAAAGAACCATAGGAAAAGCGACGTGTTTTGGGAAGTCATTTATGTATGTTAAGAACATCGGCGGACCCAATACGCTGCCCTGTGGGACGCCAAAAGTGATTTTACGTTTTCCTGAAATATATTTAAGTTCTTTTTTATCCCTTTTAGAAATCCGTCTAATTTCTGAACATTGCGTTCTATTGTCTAAATAAGACTGTAAAAGAGAAAGTGCATTGCCCCTTATTCCATATGCATTAAGTTTATGTAGAAGTATTTTATGATCAACTAGATCGAATGCTTTCGTCATATCCATAAATATGGCGCTAATAGGAATTCTGTCATCCATATCTGTCATAATAGTATTGAGAAAGTCATAGATAGCCAGATTTATGGATTTGTTTTTCCTAAAAACCTTCTGTTCCTTTACCAAGACATTGTGTTTCGTGAAAAAGGAACACATACGGTGATAGATAGCCTTCTCAAATATTTTTGATATTACTGGTATTAGGGCAATGGGTCTATAATTATTAATATCAGTTTTGTCATTTTTTTTGAACAAAGGCTTAATTATTGTTGGTTTTAGTTTATCAGGATAAATTCCAGAGCTGATACTAACATTAATGATATGGCAAATGGGGCCAGATATTACATCAGAGACAAATTTTAATACTCTTGTTGAGATGTCATCATACCCTACGCTAACTTTATTTTTTAAATCCTGTGTTATTCGATATACTTCATTTAGTGTAGTCGGGGCCAAGAACATTGACTTACAACATGTATTCGGTGTGTCATAGCTTGCAGATCTTGAAATCTTTGAGAGTAATTCTGCTTGATTCACAAAGTGATCGTTAAATGCGTTCGCTATGTCACTGGGGTTTGTTATTGTGACCCCGTTATTCTGTATTTCTGTTATATGTTCAAAGGGAGGGCAATGTTTATTTTCATTTATGATTTTCCATGTATCTCTTGATTTATTTGTTGATGTCATTATCCTATGGTTATTTTTTGCCTTTTGCGTTAGTTTTATTATTTTCTTTAGTTTTTGTGAGTAATTTTTAAGTTTAGTTAAGTTATTGCTATTAAGTTTTGCTCGTTGTTGCCAAAGAAGTTGTCTTTTATTTTTGCTACAGCGTCTTATACCGGGTGTTAACCAATTCGGATTCCTTTTTAGCTTTATGTTTTTGTTGATCATGGGGAAACATAAGTCATAAAACAGCTGGAATAATTCCATAAAATTATTGTACGCTACATTAGGATCATCAGCTAGATAAACATCACAAAACGATAAAGGACTTAAACATGATCTAAATTTCATAAGGTTATCGTGACTGTAATCACGCGCTGTAATATTCCAACTGTTGATTGTACAAGTCTTTTTAACTGGGATCTTCAAGATTTGGGCTGTGTGATCTGACATGTCAAGGTCAATTACTTGGTGGACACACTTTTGCGTAAAATTGTGCGCAAAATTATCTATACATGTGTTGCTTTGTAACCTAGTGGGCTGGTCAATTTGCAATTTTAGATTATAGCTTAATAGGTAGTTGGTAAACTCAAGGGAAGTTCTATTTTTTTTCAATATATTAATGTTAAAGTCACCACATATAATGATATTTCCGCGCGCTTTGTAACAAATCTTGGGTAGGAGAATATTTAATTTTGAGTAAAAAGTATCAAGATTATTTGATTTAGGTACTCTGTAAATACATACTACGATAATGTTATGCTGTGTTAATTCGATTGCGCAGCACTCGAAAACTCCCTGAATCGAAAGTTTCCTGATATCTTCAAGCTCTCTATATTGATGGCCGTTTTTTATTAATATGCACGCTCCTCCTCTTTTTGTATCTCTGGAGTAGCAAGCAGCCAAATTATAATTAGGTAAAGTGAGAAAGTCTTCAAATCCAGTTTCCATGAAGTGTTCGGTCACACAGATAACGTCTATGCTGCTTTGAAGATCAAGTAGGTGCAAGAGTAATTGGTATGCCTTATTTATTAATCCTGCGATATTTTGATGCATTATTGACAGATAATTATAGAAAAAATGGTTTGAAATGTCTTCAAATGTGTTCTTTGTGTCAATATTACTACTATTTTCCATTTGGATTTCACAAATAACCTTTTTGAGATTCATAAATACTTTTTTCATACCTGTGTCGTTTAGGAGACCTTGACGACCCGAAAACATTGTATTATCATAACATAAGTCAGCGTTTGAGTCCAGTAGATAGGCATATTCATATGTTGTGTTATGCAGGTACAAAAGATTATTAAACATTTCAACTCGTGAGTTGTATATTGTTGTGTAATCACCACATTGTCTATAGATTGGGAGACATATAATTACATTGGTATGGCTTAATTTTTCGATGGTTTCTTTGATATGGTAGATTAAATCGTGATAGTTTTTAGTTCTTAAGAAGTCTTTTTCTCCTATCAATATGACACAATAGTCGGTTTTATTATAACTTTTTATCTTATTGTCTATGCCCATTAGGAGTTGTTCAATGCTACCATTTGGATATGAGTAGTGGCAGAAGTCATAACCAGTTGCAAAATAATCTTCTATAATGCTACAAAGTCCATTTCTGTTGTTAGCGCTTATAATACATAGTTTGTTTTTTATTGTTTCTTCGGTCAGGTGTCGTTTGTCGATGAACTCCTCATGCATTGAGTGTTTCATTCCAGCGGTGTCACATTGAGTTGCCTTATTAACCATCTGGGGAGTGGTTATCAGTGTTGTTTTATTAGCAATTTTGGGAGTAAGCTGCGTGACTTTCTTTGTCGACTTGGGAGTGATGCTGAGATTTATTGTAGGAACTGTTTGAGATATTTTTTTCTTTTTTGGAGTGATATTAGCAATGTCTGTTGTAAGTTTTTTGTAGATATTTTCCTTTTTTGTTAAATTTTCGATGGTCTTTTTTAGGTTCGTGTTGTCCAAATTTAGAGATTCAACTTCGCGGTGTGCAGTCTCCAATTGCAGCGACAATTCTTTTATTTTGTTTTTTAATTGAAGAATTTCTTCGCAGTCTTCATCGTCTGATATATTTGGTGGACTGTTACTAGTAGTGCCATCTAGTTCACTAGTTGTTAAATTTAAATCTTCACTTTTTGTTTCGGAGACTCTTCGGTTGCGACGTTGTGTGATGTTTCCGAAAAAGTTCATGTTGTTTTATTTCAATTTGAAATTGAACTAATTCTCAACAGTAATTTTTATCGTTCCAAAAAGACAAGTTCGATACTGAGATTCGAACCCGAGTCGTATGACGTCCAGGTGTAGAAGTTATATCAGATGAGCCACGCTGACAATTAAGTTACTGATTGAAATTAGTGATATGTTGCTGCTACTGAATAACAAAAATACGTGGTCCGTTACGATGACTGTGTCATTCAAATATTTTTTCCACCTACTGCCACTTCGATTTGTAAAATTATTTTTGGTAATTTTTGAGACACTTATTGCTTATTTGCCCAGTTTCTTCACAAATTGCAGCTATTAATACTATTATAGACTGTTAAAAACACTGTACTGTTGTTTTGACACTGATTTTAGTTCGTATAAGAACGATATTGAAATGTTGTTTTTATTTCGTTTTTGGTGAATATTATGTCCAGATAACACTTTCACACACTAATTGCACTGGTTTCTTCACTTTTGTAGTAGATTAGTGACTAAATAGTTCAATATTATATTTTTGAGACAATTTAATATGGGAGCACAATGTTTACGTGACGACTACCGCCATCTCACAAGAAGCAAATGTTCAATGATGTCTCTGTGATCAATTCGGTGAAAACCGGGAGCGATTACCGCATGGTAAGAGGCACATTGAACATTAATATCAAGCTACAAAGGTCCCGACTGATGAAGTCCATGCTCCGTCCAGCACAGATCCAGGTCCAAAACCCCGAGAGCTTTCAGCTCGAACTCCAGAATCGTTACGAGTGCCTACGGAGCTCCGTGGACGAATACATCGATGGGTTCGTGGAAGCTGTCCATACGGTCGGGTCTAAGTTTTTCAAGACCCGTCGTACTATACGTACTAAACAAACAAAAAAAAGTGTTGTGTGGGTACTCTTCTTCAAGAAGGGCGACAATGCCCGGCTGAAGAACTATAGGCCCATCTCACTTCTTAGCCATGTCTACAAGTTATTTTAGAAAAGGCTAGAAACGAAGACCAAAGAGTATAACCTGCCTCTCTGTTTAGCGTTTGTAGACTACGAGAAAGCCTTCGATTCGATCGAGGCTTGGCCTGTACTGCATTCTCTCCAACGGTGTCAGATCAACTACCGGTATATTGAGGTGTTGAAGTGTTTGTACAAAAACGCCACCATGTCAGTCCGTCTTCAGGATCAGACCTCGAAACCAATCCTTCTCCAGCGCGGCGTGAGACAGGGAGACGTAATTTCTCCGAAACTGTTCATTGCTGCGCTGGAGGATGTCTTCAAGGTGAGTACATCACTTACCTTCGGTTTGCCGACGACAAAGTGGTCAAAGCTGAAAGAAAACCAAGGTAATAGTGAATTCCCATGTAACATCCACTCCTATCAAGATCGGAGACTCTACACTTGAAGTTGTAGACGACTATAACTTCGAGAAAGAGGTTAACCGTCAAATCCGATTCGGCTGGGTGGCGTTCGGGAAGTTGCGTGGTATTTTCTCGTACAACTTACCGCAGTGTCTCAAGACAAAAGTCTATGATCGTGTAGATCTCAAGACACACACTGGTTGTGTGTGTTGCCAGTAATCACCTATGGGACCGAGACGTGATCGCTCACAATGGGTCTCATCAGAAAGCTTAAGTCACCCAAAGCGCAATGAAGAGGGCTATGCTTGGAGTTTTCTTGCGAGAGAGCCTTATTGGTAAGCTTCCGTCATTCGGTCTGCCCGGTGGTCTGTGCGATTGGATCGCAGACTTCCTGAGGGACCGGTCTATACGAGTGGTTATAGATGGCCGCTCGTCTGACCAACGGGATATCAACGCCGGGGTCCCTCAGGGGTCGGTACTCTCGGCAACATTGTTCTTGTTGCACATAAATGATCTGCTAAAACCCGGCACTTTTGGGTATGCAGACGACAGCACTGTTGCTGAGAGATACTTGTCCAACGCGCGTGCTACCGGGCCTCAGATCCAGTCTCTCCGGGAGGCCATGGTGGAGCGCTTGAACTTGTCCTTGCAAGCAGTCTCCGAATGGGGCGATGCCAATCTGGTCAGGTTTAATGCTGCTAAAACCCAGGCGTGTCTTTTTTCCGCTAAAAGGAGCCAATTCCACCCGGCTCCTACTTTCCGCGGTGTAACCGTGCCGATAACGGACCATCTCGAGCTTCTTGGCGTTACGTTGACATCGACCCTCAATTTTGGTCCATTCATTGAGGCAAAAGCTCAACTGGCTGCCAAAAAGTTGGGGATCCTTACAAAGGTGAGACGATACTTCACGCCAGAACAGCTGCTCAACTTGTATCAGGCGCAAGTTCGGTCATGCATGGAGTACTGCTCTCACCTCTGGGACGGATCTGCCAAGTACCAGCTGGATGCACTAGAGTCGATCGAAAAGCGGGCCAAGAGGCTCATCGGCAATGAGATATTGGTCAAGTCTAGGCTCCAGAGCCTTGAACATCGGCGCCAAGTTGCCAGTCTGTCGGTTTTTTATCGGTTACATTTCGGGGAGTGTGCGTTGGAATTGCATGAATTAATTCCTCCTAGCCCTTTCCATTATCGGAATACAAGACGTACGGCGATGTGTCATCGGTACATGGTGGACATTCCACCCATACGCACCAAACGTTTTGGGAATACTTTCATTATGCGTACAGCAAGGGAGTGGAATTCCCTGCCGGGGTCTGTATTTCCTGAGAGCTACAACCTGGGAGTCTTTAAGTCAAGAGTGAATAGGTTTCTTCTAGGTAAGCGCGCTACATCGTCGACCACATCATCACTTACCATCAGGTGAGATAGTGGTCAAGCGCAAGCCTATCAATAATAAAAAAAAAAAAAAAAAGTGATCACGTCAGAAATCAGGATATCCGCAGTAAAACCAAAGTCACAGACATAGCCCGAAAAATTGCCAAACAAGTGGCAGTGGTAAGGCACATTGCTCGCTGAACGGATGGCCGATGGGGCTGAAAAGTTCTGGAATGGCGACTGCAAACCAGAAGACGATACGTTGGAAGGCCTTCCACTAGGTGGACCGATGACCTGGTTAAGGTTGCGGGAAGGCGCTGGATGCTCCTCGTAGGCTCCGTTTGCTAACGGCACAACGCCGTCTAATCCAGCGCTCACTACACAACCACCTTCACAAAGGCAGTCATAAATGGAGCATACGTAGGCGTTTTGTCGCCATTGAAGAGAGGTGTTTGGAAAAACAGCATATCCTTATTGACAACCAGTGGAAGATGTTGGATATGTATAAGGAAATAAGCGAATCATGGTCAAGACAGACCCAAATGCTGCAGGATTCATGTGCATCCATCTAAATACAGATATAAAGTTTAATTTATGAGAAATGTTAATTCAAATTTAAGTGAAAGTACTGGAATATTATCATTACTATATAGGATAAGTCGTATACTAACTTAACCACTCTGCTAGACAAGATTTTGACACATGACATACCAGCTGAGTTGACAGGTTGTTGCAAATTACGTCATGAAATTCAGGAATTTACATGAACTTTCAACATTCGAATTTATTTAGAAAAATAAGTATACGTAGCTATCATACACAGTAAATTTGTAAAAAATATCTTTATGTACATGTTGAAGTCGGTTATTTTTCTATAATTTCGATTTTAGAACCCATATTCGTTATTAGCATCCAGAAAACCATGAAAATGACACCTATGACAAAAAGTAAACAAATTTTCGTTGGTGCCATCTAGGATTTTGATTTTAAACCCATGTAATCGTTATTTACAAACAATTTATAAACCAAGAAAATGATGCCCAAAAAAAAAAGTTAACCACGTTTTGTCGGAGAAACTTAAAATTACCCAATAATGAGGCGCCATTTTGGATTTTGATTTTCAGCTTAGTTGGTTGACAACCATGCCATAACTAGCTTGGTAAGGATTCGCGCAAGAAGATATGCACAAGGTTATTGATACTCATTGTTTTTGGGGAATACCGAAGTAAATACAAATAAAACTTATGTTCTTAAAACGAATAAAAATAAACTTCTAAAAGTACCTATAGAGTAACCAATTTTCATAACATTATAACAAACTCAACCGAATTCAAAACCTAAACATACCATACTCAATATAAATATAATAATAATACCAGCCTACAACTCTCCCACTGCTGAGCAAATGCCTCTTCTCATACAGAGAAGGCCACCACCACCACGTGCTACGTGCGCTCAATGCGGGTAGGCGATTTGAGACTATAAGACCAGCAGCCGTATTGCGTAAGTGAATGCGGCAACGCAAAGAGGTTGACCGCTATCCAATCGACCAAATTGACCAATCATAAAGACGGAAATCCACATCGCCTCTGTACGGTGCACGTACATGTCTTAAAATTGTGTAGTATGTAAGGAATTGTGCAATAAGTAGGCTCGCACCTTTGCACTTACACGTGCGACCTGCTTTAGATATTATGATAATCATGCTGCAGCAGCAAGCAGAGCATTGATGATGCATTTGTACCAATGTTTAATTTTAGTGTTCTAATAGACGCGGTTTGGATCGGACAACTTGCATTTTTATTTCTTGATTCCAGCCCGTTGGCACTCATTGACATTTTTACATTACACTGACATTTGCATTGCATTTACAATAATTAAATGTTAGGGGTATTTGCATTTACACCCTAAATTTTTTTTTTGGTCCTTCGAGCCGGATTCCTATATTTCCGTGTGCACTGTGTTTTTCAATGTCTCGGATCAGCTATACATTGCAAATTGACTTGCGTCGGTCCCCGTTGCGATAGATGGGGTGGTTTATTTTGCACATTAATGTTTTGTCCTGGATCTTTTGGCATTCTTGAACATCAGATTGTTCGAGGGGTATGAACGAGTATTGGTTAGGGTTAAATGCTATTAGTTCAGAATTTGGGATGACGTACATCACCCGATTAATGCCGATGCGTTGAGGTATGCTAACAAGTTTATTCAGCTCATATAGAGCATCATTCAGAATAGGTATTTTTACTTCCATCAGTAAATATTGCTGTGTAACGCGTGCATGTATTCTGAAGAGTCTTATAATATCTTTAACATCATTCTGGACTTCCGGAAGCGTGGCGTCGCGAGGTAGCTGTCTAGCTACTCTATCTAATTCGCTTTGCATTTGAGTTGGTGATAGTAAGTGTACGTCCATATGACCCTGGTACATGTTTGTCAGCGTGTTGATGAGGGTTTGTTGGATTTCCTTTAGATTTTAGGCCATTTTTTCTGCAGCTATTGCCGATGTAATGATGTAGAATGCATTTGCGGTGTCATGTTTATTGTTTTCCGTTTTGTTTTCCAGATTAGTAAGGTAGTTGCAGAAAAATCCGGTTTGCACCCACAAAATTCGTGCCGTTATCGCTGTACATGTCACGTGGCGTACCTCGACGGGCGCAGAAGCGCTTGAAGGCTGTTAAAATCGCTGGACTGGACAGTTATGACACAAGTTCCAGGTGGATAGCCTATGTTGCCAGACAAACAAATACGGCAACGTACGCCAGCAATATTTTGACGCCTCGGCCTTTATATGCCTTGATCTCAATGTGGCCAATAAAGTCAACCCCTGTATGTGTAACAGGGCGAGATACTGTCACTCTCAGCTCTAGTAGATCTGCCATAATCTGGTTTGAGGTTTTTACATGAAATCGGCGACATGTTACGCATTTGTGTAGAACCTTTTTAACGGCGCGATGTCCACCTACAATCCATACTCTTTGGCGTAGATGTGTTAGGGTTAGCTTAGGACCTCCGTGTAATGTTGTGCTGTGTGCTTGCCAAATAAATAAATCTGTCAATTTGTGGTCATGTGGTAGCAGGATTGGATGTGTGGTAGCAGGATTGGATTTAGGTTCGAGTTATGCAACTCGCAAAATGCCATGTTTGTCGAGGAATGGGTTCAAGTTCAGAAGGTTGCTTTTGTTGCTTAAACCCTTATTTTCCTTCAGTCTCATAATCTCGTCTTTGAAGGTATGTTGTTGAATATGTTTCAGTTTAAGGTTTTCAGCGTTTTGTAGTTCTCTTGATGTTAAATATGCAGTTGTATTTGTGTTGGACATCGAACAGTTGTTTATAAATCGTTTTATCCACGCTGTGATCCTTGTAATGTGAGCCATGTCGCTGTGTCGATCTAATAACTCAATTACAATTGAAGACGGCTCGAATTTCACAACATACGCTTTCATTTGTTTTTGTTTTGATTCGCATGTTGTCGGTATGATTGCAACTTTATCATCTGTTTTGTTATTGTAATGTTTGATCCAGTCTGGTCCTTGCCACCACAAAGGATGTAGCACTAGCTGGGAGCAGCTGATGCCGCGTGATGTACAGTCTGCTGCGTTTTCTTCTGATTTGACGTACCTCCAGTGTTGTTTCGGTATGACTTCATGCACTTGCTGCACTCTGTTGCTCACGAACGACTTCCATTTTGTGACGTCCCCGTGCAGCCAGCAATCATGGGGTCCGTCCAGGCGTATGTGTTTTTGTCAATGTTGTCCCACTTGCATGTTTTCCGGACCTTTTTCATCAGTCGGGCAAGTAATAAAGCTCCGCACAGTTCAAGCCGTGGTAATGTAATCTTTTTTATTGATTGGCGATAGTCTTGATTTTGCAGCTATTAATCGACTGCTGTATAATGTCGTTAGACAGAGAGTGCATGCGTAGGCCTTTTCTGAGACATCGCAGAATCCATGTACTTGGAAGGGTTTAGTTGTATCGCCCAACCATCTCGGTATCTCGTATCGCGTTATGTTGTGCAAGTCGCTTGTAAACCGCTTCCATTCTTCTTGTACGCTTATGGGTAAGGTTTCATCCCAGTCGCATCCTGACAGCCAAATGCTTAGGAAAATCAGTTTTGCTTTCAATGTCAGAGGTGTTAGCCAGCCCAGTGGGTCGAAGATTTTTGATATTTCGGACAGTAGTTTCCGTTTTGTCAGTGGTTTATTTTTGTCAAAGTTTATTTTGTTTGTGAATGCAAATGTGTCAGTTGTAGGGTTCCACTGTACACCCAGGGCTTTTGATCTTTTTTTTATCAGAGATGGGAATTAAGTGGCACTTCAATGCCCCTGTATGGCCAAGTGCAGGCGGACTATGGGAAGCCGCCGTGATGAGTATGAAGTATCATCTTAAACGGGTCATTAGAGATCAGCGCTTGACGTACGAAGAATTTACCACTCTACTATGCCAGATTGAAGCTTGCTTGAATTCACGACCACTTTGCACCGTAACAGAGAACGCCGAAGAAATCAACTGCTTATGGCCTGGACACTTTCTAACCGGCACATCACTTATGACTATTCCAGAACCAGACATTGACAACACGTATAATTTAGGCAAGAGATGGCAAATTCTGCAGCAGCTCAGTAAGGATTTCTGGAAGAGATGGTCGCAAGAATACCTTCAACAACTATAAACAAGGCTAAAATGGAAACGACGGACTGCCGATCCACGAGAAAATAATATTGTTTGCATCAAGGACGAAAGACTTCCGGCAGGCAAATGGGCACTGGGTCGTGTAGCAGAGTTACATACAGGAAAAGACGGCCACACGAGAGTCGTCACATTACAAACTGCAAAAGGAGAAGTTAATACGTCGATCCGAAACTCGTCATTGCCTATCGAAGCGCACGAAAAAATGTTCCAGAAGATTGACACACAACTGCGCTCGATTAAAGAGCAATCAAACCTGGAAACCCTATCCACCCACGACATTCACCACTACACACTACGCAATCTATGTTGTAATAACGATTAGCATTGCATTGTCTGCAACATCGGTGTACTTCTGGAGAAAGACGAGCACCAAAAGACAGGGGGAGGGTTCGTGAGATGCGATAAGCAGAAGAGGACGAGATAAAGAAGATGACATCGAGGACGGGTGCAGCAAAGTCAACAAACGGGATTCAAAAGTGAACGAAGTGATAAGTGTTGACCGCGCCTTAAGTGAAGTGAAATTTGACACTGAAAAACATAGTGACGTGTGTGATTAGGGAATATGACAATTATATTTATGGATTTTAAGTGTACATTTACATAAAATTTTACATTAGTCATATACATATTATATCTATTAGTACATCAGTGCTCTGCGTCTTATTTTTTTTTATAAGATTAATGTTTAGTTCAAATAGTTGTTATCATTCTTTGTGGTGGCAATATGTACGGTGCACTTACATGAGTCTTAAAAATGTGTAGTATGTAAGGAATTGTGCAATAAGTAGGCTCGCACCTTTGCATTTGCACTTACACGTGCGACCTACTTTAGATATTATGATAATCATGCAGCAGCAGCAAGCAGAGCATTGATGATGCATTTGTACCAATATTAAAATTTAGTGTTCTAATAGACGCGGTTTGGATCGGACAACTTGCATTTTTATTTCTTGATTCCAGCCCGTTGGCACTCATTGACATTTTTACATTACACTGACATTTGCATTGCATTTACTATAATTAATGTTAGGGGTATTTGCATTTACACCCTACAGCGTCATTCATCTCGCTACGTACTTACATAAAAGTATACTAGGCACTCTGTATACTTCTGAGACTATCAAATATTAAAAGGCTCAATCATTATTATATTATTTTTATACAAAATATTTTTGAATAGCGAGCGCATTCCGAATTTAAATTTTGAATCGTATAGAAAATTCGGCGCGAAATTATCCACGGTTCGAAGATTTTCTGTAATTATTTTAAGTGCTTATTATTGTATTTGTTGTATTATTTTATTAGAAAAGAAAAGACGTGTTTCATATGGTTTGTTATATAATGAAGTACAGGTAACCTAGTTACATGAAAAGAGAAGAATTTTGAATAAATCTATTTATGGACACTATGTAGCCAGTATTATTACAACACGCCCCCTTAATCAAAATTCTCACAAATAAATAACATAAAAATGGACTCAAAATATACCAATAAAATAAAAAATAAAAAAACATGAAAATGTATACTAAGTACTGAATCAAACGTGTAAAAATATATTTACACTAAACCTAAGCCTAGTACACATCTACCATGTGCCACACGCTGCAATCGTTTAGTTAAGATGTCAGCGGGCATATCACTTGATTTGGTATATTTTAAGTTTACCGAATTATCACTAATCTTTTCTCTAATAAAGTGATATCTGGTATCTATATGTTTCGTCCTATGGTGGTGTACCGGATTTAAGGTCAAACTCTGTGCACTCTGACTATCGGTACAAATAGTTACGGTATTAGGTAATAACTTTTGCCTTACCATAGGATCAGAAATTAATTCAGTGATTAACCTCTTTAAATAAATCGCTTCCTTCGTAGCTTCAGTTATTGCCATATACTCGGCTTCCGCTGAGGACAAAGCTACGGTTTGCTGCTTCCGCGAGGCCCATGAAACCGGACTGCCTGCCAATTTAAAACAGTAACCCGTATAAGATCGGCGATCTATATTACAGTTTGCCCAATCGGCATCGCAAAATCCTACAAGGGGCATACTTGATTTTCTATAACAAATCGAGTAATCTATAGTGCCTTTTAGATATTGTAAAACTCTCTTAGCGGCCAACCAGTGAGTCTTGTTGTACCGAGTATTGAACTGACTCAGGTAACTAGTCGCGTATGCGATATCTGGACGAGTTAACACTCAAGTACATGAGGCAACCAATTAATTCTTGATAGGGATACGCCTCTAGATTATGATCACTATCACTGCTGGTACTGACCTCCAGTTTTCCAGATAGTGGAGTTGTACAAGTTTTACAATTCTCCATCTCAAACTTTTGTAAAAGATCTTTTATATAATTTTTCTGATGTACTTTTATTTCATCATTTTTCCTGCTTATGTTTAAACCAAGATAATAGCTTAAATAGCCCAAATCTTTTATCGAAAACCATTTTTGCAGGTCATTTTTGACGATGTCAAACGTCTTGTCATTACTGTAAAAAACAATTATGTCATCGACAAAGACTGCAACGATAACCAACTCTTTTCCAAAAAGTTTGGTATACACACATGGTTCAGATGGAGTTTTCACAAAACCAAAAGATGATAAAGTTTCATCTAATTTTATATTCCAGGCACGTGGAGCTTGCTTAAGTCCATACAAGGATTTTTGTAAGAGACACACTTTGTTCTCCATACCTTTTACTTTAAAACCTTGAGGTTGCTCCATGTAGACCTTCTCTTGTAGATCCCCATTTAAAAATGCTGTGTCAACGTCCAAGTGACGCATCTTCATACCCAATTCGGCTGCGAGAGCCAGTAGAGTTCACAAGGAGGAGTGTCGCACGACAGGAGCAAATGTCTCAGAATAATCTACACCTGGCGTCTGTGCGAATCCCTTAGCAACTAATCTTGCTTTGTACTTCACAACATTTCCTGCTGGATCTTTCTTTAACTTATTAACCCATTTACATGGTATAACTTTCTTATTTTCTCTGTCAACCAATTTCCATGTCTTCAGCTTCATCAATGAACTATATTCATTCGTCATTGCCATCTGCCACTTCTCAACATCATCAGCCAATGTAGCCTCATTATAAGTTCTAGGCTCATCAGACGCATGACTAGAAACTTGGCATGAGAAGTAATTAGGAGGTTTCCGGTCTCTTGAAGGATATCTACGCTGTCCATCAGTTTGACTAGTAGAAACTACTGCTTCCTCAATTGCTTCAAAAAATTGATCAGTTTCAGCAGTCTGATCTTCAGTGACCGTAGTTTGATGAAGAATACCACAAGATCTAAGATAACTTGAGAATTCATTATTGACGAACTCCTGCCCATTATCCGTCCTTATTGTTTTGATTTGAACCCCAGTTTGTCTTTCAACCATAGACTGGAAGTGACAAAATCTATCCTTTACCTCTGTCTTAGAAGAAATAAAATATACAAATATAGTTCTCGAAAAATCGTCTATAAAAACTAAAAAGTATTTATTACCCTGAAAGGAGCTAACTGACATTGGTCCAAAAAGGTCAGAGTGGACCAGTTCTAATATTGAAGTTGCTCTTTTATATGTAATCGCCTTAAACGGTTTTCGAGCTTGTTTCGCTTGAACACAAGCAACACATGGATTTTTATCCACATCCTTATAATCAATAACCTTATGACTATTTTTCAGCAGATTCATACCTATGCGACATAAATGTCCTAAACGCTTATGCCATACCTGATACTTCGAGATAGAATCAGAGTGCACATCATAGGCTCTAAATTGGGGAATATTCACCGCACAATCAAGTGTGTACAATCCACCATAGGGCGAGCCATGTAGAACCGCATCACCTGTAAAGGAGAAGGTTTTTGAATTAAAGAAATTACAACCAGACTTATCAAACATTACAGTAAACCCTTTTTCTACTGCTGTCTTTACAGATAGAAAATTTGTTTCCAAGTTAGGTACATACATCACATCATTAATTGTATTGACGTTGTTTTCGGTATTTATAGATATTTTACGGATGCCTTCAGCGTCAATCTTAGTCCCGTTTGCAACTGTTACCTTGTTATTATCAATAGGCTTTAAGTCTACAAACCAATCTCGTCTTGAAGTCATGTGTTTGGTAGAGCCTGAATCAATGTACCATTTGTCCATGTCATAATTCGTTGCTCCTAAAGCAGACTGAGTATTTAATGCCTAAAACTATTTTATTATATTTTTTAAGAATCAATTTTGGATATTCGCTCATTAATCGAGTCGATAGTATAAAAAAACAACTTATACATTAAAAAAAAACAATAAAATTGACGAATTGGAATTTTTTAACATAAAAAAGTTGTGGTAATGACTTTTACTTATTATTGGACCGGTGTTTGTTAATTACGTTAAAATCTGGGCTTCTTCTTGTTGTTTATTATATTTAGAGACATACTTGTCATATTTGTAATTATGTCTACATGTGGGTGGGTGATATTTGTGTAAAATAAAAATGTAAATAAACACGATTGGCGCGAAACTTTGACTTTGAATAACAAATAACATCATTACCACTAATTTTTTATTTTGAAATATGGATGACTTCATCAAATAATCAAACGATGAGCAAACCACTACCCCTATAGTGGAGTTTGGGTGTCCTAAACATGCATTTTTTTATGTTTTATAGCCTCGACCACCACTGTCATCAAAACGGCGATTATCGCATTTACACACTTGTATCTAACAAAGGTAAATGAATAAACTTGCACGATTAATTAAAAAAAAATGGCGCTAACAAGTAAGCATTTTATCCAACTGTTTTAATTAAAGCACCCAAATAAGTTTCTTTAGGTATCTTAATCAATAATTACGTTATTAATTAGGATGTCGTATGACCTAAATCTGGGGTCCAAAATGAACCACTGCTGAGCCAGCGGAGGTATGCTTGTCGCGCCCCAAAGTGTACCCCGTCCGAACTATACGGTTAAATAGAGATAAAAGATTCTGAAAAATATCCTTAAGATTAGAAACAAAAAGGGTATAAATTATAGAATAACATTCTATTACTGGAAAATAGATCAATAAATAAATCTGAGTTTAAACATTTTTGAGTTTGTTTATTTTTATTATTTTTTTTCTGCCTCCCGCCAACCCTACCCTACGTACCTTCCTGCCTACCCTACATACTACATACCAATTTTTTTTTCTAGTGTCATTCTTTCGCGTAGAATCTTAACACCGCGATTCAGAAAATGACTTTAAATGCACAACGCCATCTATCGAATAGCGAGTACAACTGTCCGAGTAACTGAATTGCGTGTGTTGTGATAATTTCATTTCATGATGAACTGAAATGTAATTGATTACAGAGTAGTTCCCAATTCGCTAGTATTTGGCATCGCAGTTTTAGAGAAAATAAAAATAAAACTATTCTTTATGGATTGGTAACCCTGATTTGACACTTCTTTTTCGCGCGTTTACCGGCATCGCATGCAAAAATGGTTTCGGAAGAAAAATTACTTCGAAAAATACGGAAATATAATAAAAAGTTGGAACGTCACGTCAGCGTCGAAGGAAAAGACGGAGTCATGATAGTGTACGCGGGCGCAGCCTCAGTTCAAATCGGCGGCAAAGTGTCGAACGTGACCGGAGCCCTTTGCGCGCCAGTACACTGGATAACGAAGGTAAGCTTTGATTTAGGTACAGCTTAGTCTAAACACGTGGCTGGCTACAATGGTCGAGTATAATATACCTACCGTGTTAGTACGTATCTCACTTAAACACGAAGATCAACTTTGATACGAGATATCAACTTTGATATAAAACAGATTTCTGTTTCCGGCACGTGATGCCGATTTGGTCAAAACCAGCATGTGCTTTCAGTACGAGATACTGTTTAGTGAATGGTCGAGTATAATATACCTACCGTGTTAGTACGAGATACTTAAACACGAAGATCAACTTTGATACGAGATATCAACTTTGATATAAAACAGATTTCTGTTTCCGGCACGTGATGCCGATTTGGTCAAAACCAGCATGTGCTTTCAGTACGAGATACTGTTTAGTGCTATTAAAGTGCTGTTGAGAAACCTAAGGGTTTTTTCTCATATTTCAGAAGAAATCATCAAACAGAGTGAAATTTATCCTCAAATTTCGTCGGTCCTGAAGAACAATCTGACGCTCATAATGTCACAGTTTGCCTGAAAACTGCCAACTCTTAGATGCCCCAATCTTGAACGAAGAAGTGAAGGCAGTGATCTCTGAAACGGGCATAACTAGAGACAAGTGTATTGCCTACCAGCAAAGACAGATGGGCACAGCACTTACAATAATAGGCAAAGTCATGTCTCATATAATTAACAACCCACCAGATAAAATAACTATGTTAAAATCACTCAGTGAAGCATCAAAGTTGGTGTGTGACCACCATCATCAACAAACAAAACCAGAAGGTCACTAGTGTCTCCCCAACTGGACAAACATTTCTTAGAAATGACTCAAAATACTACCCGAAATGATTTTTTATATGGAGACAATTTATCAGAAAGGATTAAGGTAAATAAGATAATACAACAGAGTTCAAACTCTATTAAGAAGACTGCACCAAAGCCAGCAATCCCTGCTAAGAACACAGATAACAAATATATGGGAAACAGGAACGGTCCACCACGACAGTTGAATCAGAGTCAACTAACCAAGGGGATGGCACGAGGTGGACCACGGACTCGACCACAGCCATCACAACACAGGAGATCCTTCAACCCACAGCGTTCCGAGAGAACCCGGGGTGCCCACTACAACAACAGGAAATAAATAAGGTACATGCTGGCAATTTAAAAAACTACTTTGCTTGTTGGTTGTCATTAACAAATGATCCCATTATATTGCAGTGGATTAAAGGATATCATATTCCTTTCATGTCTTGGTTTACCAAAGTATAGTCCCTAAAAATAATTTACCTGATTGTGAAATTCTACTTATGCAGGAAGCTATTGTTAACCTTTCACAATTAGGAGCTATAACACCATGTTGTCATTCAAAGGGAGAATTCATCTCCAAAGGTTTTCCTTGTTCCAAAACCTAACGGCAAGCAAAGATTCATTTTAAATCTAAAACCTTTGAACATGTTTATAAAAGTTAGTCACTTTAAGATGGAAGATATTCGCACTGCAGTAAGGTTAATTGATAAACATTATTATATGTGTTGCATAGACCTTAAGGAATCATACTTATTAGAACCTATAGCATCTGAACACAGAAAGTACCTCCGTTTTGAATTTGATGGAACATTATATGAATTTACAGCATTGCCATATGGGTTATGTACTGCACCTAGTGTGTTTACCAAATTGTTAAAACCTGTGGTTGGTTATCTCAGAAATTTAGGCCTCCTATCCACAATATACATTTATGATCTTTTATGTATTAGCCAAACTTATAATGAGTGTTTACAGAACATGGAAACAGCAATTGGTGTGTTAAAGGGCTTAGGCTTTATTATTAATTCTGAAAAAAGCAACCTAGTGCCTAGTATATATTGTAAATTTTTGGGGTTCGTGATTAACTCCACATCAATGTGCCTTGAGCTATTTAGCTACCTTTAGAAAAAAGAAATACAATTAAGAGTATGATTGATAAATTCCTAAAATAAAAAAAATAAAAAAATATAGGATTAGAGAATTTGCTAGATTGTTAGGTACATTAGTAGCAGCATGTCCAGCTATACCATATGGCATAGTACATACAAAGCAAATGGAACATGTTAGGTATTTAGCATTACTGATATCAAAGGACAATTATGATGCATCCATGACCTTACCTATACTATTACAGTCAGACTTTCAATGGTGGAAACATAACACAATGCATAACAGCAAAACATATAAGTCAAGAAAATTTGATTTACAAGTATATACAGATGCTTCCCTGACAGGTTGGGTTGCTTATTGCAATGGTGAGAGTGTTGGAGGCCTGTGGTCATTATCAGAACAAAAGTATCACATAAACCAGTTAGAACTAATGGCAGCATTTTTTGGTTTAAAATGCTTTGCAAATTTAAAAAATAATTGTAATATTCTTCTTCGAATTGACAACAATACTGCCATTGCCTGTATTAACAAGATGAGTAGTGTTCAATTTCCACACCTCAATGATGTTAGTAGAATGATATGGGATTGGTGTGAATCTAGGTTCATTAATGTCCAGGCATCTTACATAAAATCTAAAGATAACTTGGCAGATGAGGAATCAAGGAATACTAACATTGACACAGAGTGGGGATTATCAATAGATGCTTTCAATAGAATTGAAAAAGAGTTTGGCAAGCCTAGTATTGATTTATTTGCTACCAGAAATAATGCAAAATGTAAAACATATGTGTCATGGCATAGAGACCCATATGCATTTGAAATAGATGCCTTTACATCTGACTGGAGCTCCTATTTTTTTTTTTTTTTTTTTTATGCATTCCCACCATTTGCAATAATTACAAAATGTCTGCAAAAAATTAAAAACGATGGGGTGAAGGGAATCCTAGTATACCCACTGTGGACTTGTCAGCCATGGTATCCTTTGGCAACAATGTTGATGGTTACAAAACCAATCATATTCTATCCTAATAAGAATTTATTACAATCTCCTTTCAGCATGGAACACCCATTAAGCAACCAGCTTACCCTGGCAGCGAGCATCTTTTGCGGGAAGCATTCAGACGTAGAGGTTTGCCAGAGGGCTCACTAAACATTATGTTATCATCCATTTCACCAGGTATGCTAAAGCAATATAGTACTACTTATAAGAGTTGGTGGTTATTCTGTCAAAACCACAGTGTAGATGTTTATACAGCTTCAATACCAGATGTAATACAGTACCTAACTGAAATACATAAAATTAATGTTGGCTACAGCTTGTTAAATACAGCGAGATCTGCACTTTCCCTTCTGTTAAATGAAAGAATTGGCAGGGATGATCACATCAAACGTTTTTTTTTAAGGGTTTATACAGAATTAAACCTGCTTTACGAAAGTATGTTAATACTTGGGATCCTTCAATAGTGCTAAGATTTCTGTCTAATTGGGGTGTTGATAAAAAATTAAATTTGGAAATGTTATGTCACCTTATTAGCTCTTGCTACTGCTTAAAGAGTACAGAGAGAAGAGTATATCAGTAATTAAAATACAAGATATATCCATGTCACAAGACATAATACATATTATCATTACAGATCTTATAAAAACATCACTGTCATCAAGAACTGAAACATAAATTAAACTACCGTTTTTTGATCAGAACCCAAATGTTTGCCCAGCTAGAGCTATAAAACATAATATGTTTAGCTATAAAAACATAACATAATATGTTGAGCTAACATCATCTCTAAGGATTGATGAACAATACTTGCTATTGACTAGTAGGAAACCTTATAAAAGAGCATCAAACCAAACAATTAGTAGATGGATTAAATCAGTTATGAAGGAAAGTGGTATTGATACCAAAATATTTAGCTCATAGGGTATCATTAGATGTGATTAGGAAAACTGCTGGCTGGTCAGATAGCTCTCTTACATTTCCCAGGTTTTATGGTGTACCAGTGAATGTTAATGCCCCACATGACAGCTTTATTAATGCTGTCTTTAATGCCAACTTAAGGATGTAATTATTTTTTATTCTCTCTTTTATAAAATTAATAAATGGTCAATGAATATTTATGTTATTTATACACTATCATTAGAGTTATATTTTGGTTATATTGCTAAGGGTCAGTCAAGGATGTTTCACTATAGCATTTATTGTTACTAATTTTATCTGATTAAGATACAAGACTGATATTAATAGTACTTATGTTATGTTGTTGTTGCTGCTAGTATTTTCATTGCAATTTTATTGTCATGAAAATACTAGTAGCAAATTGTCATTTCTGTTTGACTTAAATGACGCCCTGTTTATGTAAGCCCGCATAAAGGCATTTTTTTTCTTATTCTAACATTTTAAATATCTTAAGATTATTGATGTTACATACCTAAGTATGTACTAGGTTACTGTTGTTTGAGTATATAAGTCTCAAATAAATTTGATTCATATATGGTTGTTTTGATATGTATCTTTTCAAAATAGTGGCCCATATCGACTTTGACTCTAAACAGCTACTCTGTAATCAATTATATTTCAGTTCATCATGAAATGAAATTGATTAATCAGACGAACTTACCTTAAGTGAAGTCCGATTACAATTTCATGAAGGATGAACTGAAATATAATTACCCACCCAACCCATCCTTTTTAGGATCAGTGTCCCTTGTCGAACGGGCCAACAGAGCAACGCTTTCTCTAAAGAGTGTCAAATCAGGGTTACCAATCCATAAAGAATAGTTTTATTTTTATTTTCTCTAAAACTGCGATGCCAAATACTAGCGAATTGGGAACTACTCTGTAATCAATTATATTTCAGTTCATCCTTCATGAAATTGTAATCGGACTTCACTTAAGGTAAGTTCGTCTGATTAATCAATTTTACTTCTTGAACACTTTAAATTCATCTAACTTATGATAGAGTGAACCGCTTGCGATGAAACAAAAACTAAGTAGTTCTTCAAGCTACGCACAATTTTTATGTATAAAAGTTATGTACATTGGTTTCGTACATTTCACGTGATGCGTGCACAAATAAACAGACAAACAGACAAAAAGCCCAAAAATACTGGAAATGGGTTCTGTTGGTTATCCTTTAACAAAAATAGCCAGGGGCTATTTTTTTTGGAAATGTTTTCGATGTACAAAAATAATTTTTCTACAGATTTATTATATGTATATTGATGATGATATGTATAATAATTATGTCTACTTATTTTCCATAATAAACATATTAATCCGTTTGGTAGTCTTTATGCACATATTTGGTTGTACCAACATGAATTTGCCCAATTAAGATTGAGCATGTAGCCGGACCCCTAAACATGATTCACATCGCAATAAATATTATTTAATGTCCTCAAATATATTTATGAAAATATAATTTTAATTATAGAAGCTGTTCGCGCCACCTCTAGGCGCGCTTATTGTTTAGTTACCCACATTTCTCTTAATATTTTATCTACCCTTTTCTTGTCAATTTTCGCTGCATTAAACTACATGCTCGATTTTCGAACAGTCTACGTTCGGCCCTCGTCGAGGGTAGCCTCACCGCTCGTGGAAGTCAACCGCCTGGCTATTCACCCTGGATTCCTCACCCGCTGTGAGATCCCACCACTTTATTAAACCGCATCGTCTGCGATCGACTCTCGTCGTCGTCGGATTCGTGGTGATCACCTCTGATCATCACCTTGAGCCAGCGTCACGTGGCTCGCCGTTCTACCGCGCCGCATACAGTCCACTATCGCGTCAGCAAATTGTGCCAGTACCCAGGGAACTTCAAACCAAGACGTCCAGTGGAACAGAGAAGGAGCGCTGCCAGAGTTAACCAGAACGAGCACGAGGAAACCCGCCTCTGAGGTTAGTCGTAGCTTTGTTTAATGCAGCATCTCTCTCAGCATACCGACCCGTCTGTTTTCCCTAGGTCTAGCCTATCTACTTCTTGAACCTAGCGCACCGCGCGTGTTTGGCGTGCTCAGTGCTATTACTGCACTGCCGCGCCGATACAGAAGCTAAAGCTCAACTTAATATAATGTACCATATCATCATACTTAATATAATAAATGCGAAAGTAACTCTGTCTGTCTGTTAACTTTTCATACTTAAACCGCTTTTTTTATCATGAAAATCATCAGAGGGCGGAAGTTTGTATGGTGAATTAATAATTTCTCAAGTAAGGCACACACATAATATTATTGCCCGATATAAAAAATGCTACGCAGAAATAGTCACGGGCAACAACTAGTTACATAATATATATAAATTAACATTCACATGAAACTTAAAACGCCTATACTCTAAGAGCTAAGTAATTTTCCAATATTTTAATTAAATCCAGAGAAAGCCTGTAACTATGGATAAAGTCTCTATCCCAGGATATCTTTTTCACCTTTGCTAATTCTCTCGCCTGTCGAGCTATGTTAAAATCATCACTTTTCTTAGCTTCTTCTAATCAATGTAGCTTTATTAACCGAACTGCCATTAAAAAAAAAATAACAATACGGATAAACTTATTTTAATACAATAATTTATTAAGCTTCTGCCAGCGGCTTCATCCGCTTGAAAAGTGTTTTCTTATCCCAAGGGAGCATACCGGGATGAAAAGAACTCTATTATAATCTATCTCTGTGCAATATTTCATCCAAATCCGTTCAGCCGTTTTGGCATTTTTGAGTAACAAACATACATCCATACACATAACTATCCATATAACCACATTAATAATATTAGTAAGATTAACATTCAAGAAGTTGCGAAAAATAGTGGCTTTTGGATTTGACAGATAAAAATAAGGCAGTGAGCCAGGCTGCGAGCGTCTTCGACGCTGTTTTTTCTTACGGAATACCAAAATGTAATAAGAACTGACAACTAGTGTCACCTTGCTCGACGTTGAGTAGTTCTAACTCACGGCCGGCTTAGCAAATACCAAACTGTAGTTTTGTCGATGGCGTAGCGCTGCAATCAAGGCTGTATCCTTAGAGAATAGCACTGTACCATCTACTACTGAAGACAAATAACACAATTACAAGAATGCAAACTGTAGTAACACAATGGTGTAACTAATGATAAAACCAGATAATTGAAGAGGCAGCTTCGCATCTATGAGGAACAAGCCACAGGCATTCATCTTCGTCAATGATGATTTTTGTAAACGCTGTATATTCTTAAAGACCCTTCTCTTAGCAGCTGCAAAAAAAATTCATTAGTGAAAACTTTGTTGTACAATAAAGTGTATTCTATTTTTAACAGACTTTCCAAAAAGAAGGAGGCGACTATGTTCGACATTGTTTTTTTTTGGCATGTTCACTGATTTCTCCAGCAGCTGTGGACCGATTTTGTAAATATTTTTTTGTTTGAAAGAGTATGTTCCGAAATTGGTCCCATTTAAATTTGGTGCAGATCTGATGAAGAACTTCGGAGATATACATCAGAACTCTTCAATTAATAAGGCCAAATCTCTCGGGATAGCTGCAATCGCATGTCTGTTTATTGGTTATACCATTTCATAACATAACATCATGCCAGTACGCTCTAAAGGGGTACGCAGATGTGTACAGTTCACCTTGGTATACTCTCATTTCACTGGTTATGTTCAAGTTTCATGATATTCAGGTAAGCTTATCTGTCATTACCTTACGAAATAACTTGCCTATTAGGTAGGTACAACTAAAAAGTAAAAAATAAAAAATCATTTTTCAAAAAATATTACTGACTTCCAAATAAAAACTACAAAGTGAAAATAACTTTCTTTTTGGAAGTCTGTGTCCATAACGCAAAAATAATGGTACCTACCAAAGACACCGATTTGCAAAAAGAAAGTTATGTTTCACTTTGTAGTTTTTATTTAAGTCGGAAGTATTTTTTTGTAAAAATGTGTTTTGATCTACTAAAAAAATATTTAAAGCTTTGGCAAAATGATGTAAAGATTTGTTTAAATCTTTTAACAATATGATTGTCGTTTATAAAAAAAATGTTACCTTCACAATTTTCCGAGTTCAACAGCAAAACACAAGTACTATGAATATCTCTTGTTGCAGTATAAAATCTTTCACATTGTACACTCAAACATAGAAGTATGAATATGTTCTTTAATACCCAAAATTGAGACATAACTGCTCGCACGATAGCCTGAAAAATAAATCAATTGAAACGTTTAGAAAATATCACCATCGATTTATTAAGCATATATTTTTCCCGCTACTTAAAAGACTTGAAAAGATGAATATGCATAAATTTAATTCATTAACACGCTTTTATTAGCTTGGTATGTATCTATGTATCAAAGATTCGTCGTCGGATTGATTAGAAACTTTGCACACTTATCAAGGACCAATGACAATGCAATAATTTAAATAGTTTGTCCCATTATCCTTACCAGGATCTTCAGGATTAACGACTTTTTTGTTCAATTTACCATTAAAGCGTGTTTTTTAGTTTTTATAACTACAATTTATTTTCGAATCGGTTTTGAGTAAATATTACTTTATCTAAAGTCTTTTTAGTACGAGTATAGCACTTACTATTGTACCACCACTTGTTATAAAATTTTTGATTGTTAATATTCCTCTTATGTTTAACAAACTGTGAAAAGCCGTGTTGAAGACATAAAATACGATCTGAAAGTAGAGAGAATAAAAATCGATCGCAACAGATGCTTTCGACACTTAACTTACACCCAATTTGGTGGGTGTTAGCTTGCTACTTGACTGTGAAGGTCGCGGGAACCCGCTGGAGATCTATGTCCAGCAGTGTGTAGTGGCTGAAATAATGATGTTGACGAGTGTTTTAATTCAGTGAGCCTCATATACCATGGCATATCTTGCAATAAAAGGTCAATTTGCACTACACAGCGTGTCAATTAACGTATTATAATCAAGCAGAGGCTCTAGATAAGTGTCATTTGATGTCAAAGATGGCGATTTTTGAAATGTCAAAATATGCAGGATTGGTCACGTGACATTTGGATATCACTTGTCTTGACAATCCTATTAATGTTTGAATTTTTTTCAATCGCTATCACGAAAGTTTTGTTGATAAATTGTCACATATCAAGAGCGTATATATTATTATTATTATTTCGTCATATATTTTATGAACTGTCTGCTGTTTTAAAATAAAACAGGAAAGCTATGAAGTGAAAATTGTTTATCTTGGTATGTGATGAAAAGGGATGAAATACATTTGAGGAATAATAATTGTGGACGTATTATATAATAAAAAGGGACCAAAGAAAGTATTGGTGGTTTGAATGTTAGCGTGACGGAAGAAGAAAACATGATACGCCGACCCAAGTAACATAGGATAAGGATAAGAAGGTGATCATGAACTTTTCAAATGACGAGAGTTTTTGGAAATTTTGAATAATATTGAGTACAGTACATCAGTTTCTATAAATACTCGTAGTTCAATAATTAGCGAGATATTTGTCGAACGAGAGCCTAAAGATTAATTTAAAAAAAACGCTTAACCTTTTTGAATTATTAGCCAACGTACACTGTTAGCTTAAACTTACTGCATTTTATAATTTTAACCTAGAACTCCACCCACCATTAACTTGAATATTTTCTCTACAATCTTATAGGCTTCCAGAATATTCTGATACGCATCAAATATCATATTCCAGTAAGATTCACTGTCCAGATATGCTGCAACGTTACTAGTTTCTTGAACTTCTAGAATCCACATTCTAAGCATTTGCTTCAGTAGTTTTATTAGTTGCAATGCGTAAACAATATTTATATCAAAAGATATGGCAGAAAAAGTTGATATAACACCAAACGTGGAGACGACGGGATAGTCTATGCACACATATGTAATGAAACATACATAGAAACCATATAAAGAGATGACGGATATCCAATTCCACATGATCAATCTTCTGAGATTTTTGTAATTAGGCTTGAGGACTCTGAACGCATGCTGAATTTTTAAGACCAACAGAATGTTATTTTTACTCCCGATAATATTAATAAAACTGTTTAAGATATGGCCGGCTGAGTGGAATAAGGAATCAAACATGTTGCTCACATAAAGATATGTGGCCGTTTCAGTCCAGACAATGTAAAAAAATCTGAGTATTAATATGTACACATTGACAATTCGTAATGTTAACATGCAAACGACTCCTAACAAGTTGTACAGAAAACTATTTGGTTTGATACAGTTATCACGGATTGTGTACTTTGACAAGAAAAAAGGAGCTAGCATTAAATTTAATGGTCTTAGTACTGATTGTAAACCATTTTCAACTACATTATTCGGTATTGTTTCACTGAATCGAATAGAAAAAGCACTCGCGATGGTAACAATGGTTCTTCTGAACTGTAACATGGTTTTTAAAGATATAAACATGTTTGTTTCACTATACTGTTAACAGTTGATTGATGAAGGACTTCGGGTAGACTAGTCAATACAAGATATATCCTTTTAAACATCAGATAAGTATTTATTATGAAATGGACGGTTATAATAATTAATTGGACATTAATGGTCAGAATTCATAGGTAAGTATAACTAACTTCGTTTGTAAAATATTTCTTTGATAATAATAGGCAAGACAGTAAGCAAGATCAATAAAATAATGTGTTGATTTACTGAAACAGAAATAACATATTCTGAAATCAGTTTTTGTTTTAATTTCTAACACGAGATTATTTATTTATTTAATAAAATGAAACAACTAAATTCAGCAGTCCAACATGCTCAGTTTAACGCCAATCAGAGTCGATTACGTCACGCCTATGTAAAAATGTCACTGTCACATAAATTTCGTATGAATTTCGAGGACCTCTGTTCTTTTTAAACTGTTTAAACCTGCTATTTCTGGTTTCTATCCATCTGTTGCTTAGAGTCTGGCCAACGAAAGCTGTCCAAGGAAAAAGGCGGGAATTTTAAAAAATCTAGAGCTTACAACCCTGACTATACACTGCTTAAACGGAGTTGATACTATTTATTATTCTATCATATTATGCGATATTTACATCAGTATTTCAGATTTATATACTAAGACCATAATAAGGTTATTAATGGTTACCAGTTTGAACATATAAAAACAAAACAAATAATAAGGTTATTACCCCTGGCATATGGAATTTTTTTACTTCTGCGCACATTGAAGTTCACAGATCCAACTTACCTGGCACGGCATTATATAGAAAAGGGTGAATTAAAGAAAAAGTTATTAATATAAGTTTATATAATATAATGCAGACACTGATGTAATGACACAATAAAATCAACACAAAACCATAACCCCTATGGGTTATGAGTCATAGTCGAAATCGGATTCCAACATTTCTACACCTGACAATATTGAATCAGCTTCATTGCTTTCTTCACTGCTACTGCTACTGTCCCCAACATTTATTATGAATCGTTCAAGTTCGTTTTCAAGAACACTGTCCCTTAATTTGTACTGATGTTCAACATTTAAAACATGATCAGTGTACTTCTTCCAGTCATCAGCAGTTATGGATAGAAAACATTCTTTTATTAAATTTTGCATTTCAGACCCTGGTATTCCTATATTTTTGCTTGCTACTTTTCTCTTCGCTTGACTCCATACAAGCTCGATAGCATTGAGGTCGCAATGATACGGAGGAAGCAACAAAATTTCGTGATTGTGGATATGACTATATTTTTTTAAAAGTTCTTCTGCTTCGTAAACAGCTGCAGGTTTATTATCTTTCACCAAACACATTAATTCTGCTTTGGTATGATATTTTTCAAAATGAATATTATTCTCTTGAAGCCATATTCGGAGATTAACCTTAGTATCAGACACAGTAGGGGGTTTGTTCAATTGTTTCACATGATAACTTGCATTGTCCATCACAATTACACTAGGTTTAGTGAGATTTGGTATCAACATTTCTTCAAACCATTTCATAAAGTTGGTAGCGTTCATATCATCATGGTAGTCAGCTGATTTGGATTTTGTGCTGAATACTAATAATGCACCTGGCACAAACCCTTCCTCCGATCCTGCATGCACAATGATATGTCTTTTTCCTGACGATATATTAGTAGTGACACCACTTGTTGAAGGTCCTTGCCACGATTTTTTAACTTTATAGTTCTGATGCACATATGTCTCATCAAGGTAAATAATCTGTTTACCTTCTAGTCGCTTTTGATTTATTGTTCTCAAGAATCTGTGTCTCCATGCAGCAATATCATATTTTTCTGTAAGTAAAGCCCGTTCATTTCTATTGGTTTGAAAGTCAAACCCGTTCTTGTGTAAAATTTTTCTAAGGGTTTCACGGCATCCCATAAATCCAATTGCTTCCTTCAGCTCATTGTGCAGGCTTCTCAGGGTTGGGACTTGTTTTTTCACTCCATAAAATTCGTTTATTTTGTTTCTTATAGCCGAAATATCAAAATTATCCAAATTGGAAACTTTTTCTGAATGTGGACGTTTTTTCCCCGGAGTATTCCACTGTCCTTGATTTTTAGTCCCTTCAATTTTAATTCTTCTTAAGGTCTTCACACTTACGTCTGAAGAGAACAAATACAAAGAATTATGTAACAGTGTAATAATATTTACCAGATACTTTTATTTTAAGTCTTTGGTTAGTGCACTCAGTCATAAAATTCAAAAACCAGAATAAAATACAAAGACTGTGAAAGTGACTGTTATACCTATAATTTCTGAATTATTATGAATAGGTACCTGTCATTGAAGATATCTTTTCTAAATAATTTGTTTCACAAGTCGACAATTCATTTTTTTCGAGAGTTTTCAATTTCTTTACTGTTTCCACAATTCTAAGTTTTGTCTCCTCGTCGTTAGTACTTCCTGAAAAGTAGATAAACCGTGAATAGTTGTGCCATCTTTTTATAAATAAAAAAGTATCAAGATGTTATAAGAGAAATTCAAAAAACTAACCTAAAAGTGAAATGATTGAATCCAGTTGTCGTATTTTCTCTGCAGATTTCTGATTCAAATCACTTTTTATGTCTTTATATTTGTCAATCATAGTAAATAGTAGCTTCCTCGTAGAGCTTTTGATTGTTTTCGGCATTATTTTAAACAGAAACAACGAAAATAAGATGCACGTAAACACAAGATGACTCAAGTACGAAACGTCAATGTGACAATTTTGACAGCCCTAAATAATTGCCATCCTAAAAGTTTAGAAATTAATTCGTGGACAGCTTTCGTTGGCCAGACTCTAGTTTTGTGTTCTTACGACCAAATAAAGCCATGGAACAAGGATTTACCAAGGCAAGCAGCTCTAATTTGCCCAGAGTTGATGTGTTAATGCTGGGGGCCCACCCCAGCATTAACACATCAACCCCATACTTACTCTTTTAAAAAACAAAAATGTTTTACAATATTAAAGTACATACATTAATAAATTCATATACGTGAGGACGATGCATCTAGCACTACTATACTACATATTGATATAAAGTATTACAATCATTAACAGGTAAAATCCTTCACTTGATAAATATAAACATGGTTCTCACATACTTACAAATATTGTATACATAGGAAAATTACCTAATTCAACAACAACGGAACAGTGTGCGAGTCAAAATTTTTAAACAAAAATAATAGAAAGAATAATAAAAATAAAGTGTTACTATAATTATGATTATAATACATAATAACCAGTTTGATTTTGTCTACACTAAGGATTGCCCTATGGAGCAGGACCAGCGTGTTTCCAAGCATTCTTATCTTGAATAAAATCATCTTGTTTGTAATATGCTTGTTTACAAAGTGTGCTATTAACTAAAGTTTTAAATTTACTTTCAGTTCGTACAGATAGGAACAAAAAGCTCTCTGACCAATTCTCAAGCTCATGGAGGAGAGGCGTGAGATGATCCTGCAGTCTTCAGACGATCTCAAAGTCGTTGAAAAGCGACCTCCGCCGCTTTAATACCGAGCGTATCAAAGACGCGATTGAGCGGAATAAGGGCTCCAAGGTCTTTGCAAGAGATCTGTCTATTGGGCAGAGCCAGCTCAAAGCCAGCGAAACTGAAGATCGATGATGGCAGGATCGTTTCCGCCAAACCGGAGCTTCTGAGGGAGATCGAGAGATTCTATGGGCAGTTGTACACGTCAACCAGTAAACCCGTCGCGAATCTAGCGAATGACCCTAGAGCTAGATTGACCCGAAACTATACCGAAGACATTCCCGACGTCAGCCTGTATGAGATTAGGATGGCTCTGAAACAGCTTAAGAACAACAAGGCACCGGGGGACGACGGAATTACGGCCGAACTCCTGAAGGCGGGTGGAAAACCAATACTTAAGGCCCTTCAGACGCTGTTTAATTCCGTCATACTCGAAGGGAAAACGCCACAAGCATGGTGCAGGGGTGTGGTGGTACTCTTCTTCAAGAAGGGTGACAATGCCCTACTGAAGAACTATAGGCCCATCACACTTCTTAGCCATGTCTACAAGCTGTTTTCAAGAGTCATCACGAATCGTCTCGCGCGCAGGTTTGACGATTTCCAGCCTCCCGAACAAGCCGGATTTCGTAAAGGCTTTAGCACCGTAGACCACATACATACGCTGCGGCAGGTTATACAGAAGACTGAAGAGTACAACCTGCCTCTCTGTTTAGCGTTTGTGGACAACGAGAAAGCCTTCGATTCGATCGAGACTTGGGCTGTACTGCAGTCTCTCCAACGGTGCCAGATCGACTACCGGTACATTGAGGTGTTGAAGTGTTTGTACAAAAACGCCACCATGTCAGTTCGACTTCAAGGTCGGACCTTGAACCAGTCCTTCTGCAGCGAGGTGTGAGACAGGGAGACGTAATTTCTCCGAAACTGTTTACCGCTGCACTGGAGGATGTCTTCAAGGTTCTGGACTGGAGAGGGCTAGACATCAACGTCAATGGCGAGTACATCATTCACCTTCGGTTTGCCGACGATGTAGTGGTTATGGCTGAGACCATGGAAGACCTCAGTACATAGCTCGATGACCTCAGTAGAGCTTCCAAAAGAGTGGGTCTTAGAATGAACATGGACAAAACCAAGGTGATGTTAAATGCCCATGTTACACCTACTCCTATCAAGGTCGGAGGCACTACACTCGAAGTTGTGGACGATTATGTCTACCTGGGACAAACGATCCAGTTGGGTAGGGCCAACTTCGATAAAGAGGTCAACCGTCGAATCCGACTCGGCTGGGCAGCGTTCGGGAAGTTGCGCGGTATCTTCTCGTCCAACTTACCACAGTGTCTCAAGACGAAAGTCTATGACCAGTGTGTGTTGCCAGTGATGACATATGGCTCTGAGACGTAGTCGCTTACAATGGGCCTCATCAGAAAGCTTAAAGTCACCCAAAGGGCAATGGAGAGAGCTATGCTCGGAGTGTCCTTGCGTGATCGAGTCAGAAATTTAGAGATCCGCAAGAGAACCAGGGTTACCGACATAGCCCGAAGAATTGCCAAACTTAAGCGGCAGTGGGCAGGGCACATTGCTCGCAGAACGGATGGCCGATGGGGCAGAAAGGTTCTGGAGTGGCGACCGCGAACCGGAAGACGTTACGTTGGAAGACCTCCCACCAGTTGGACCGATGACCTGGTGAAGGTTGCGGGGATCCGCTGGTTGCGGGACGCACGAGACCGGTCAATGTGGCGACGCTTGGGGGAGGCCTATGTCCAGCAGTGGACGTCTTTCGGCTGATATGATGATGATGATGATATGATGAAGTGTGAATTTGTATACAATAAATAAACAAAAAAGTTAATGTATGGTATACAAAATATTGAATTGATAATGTATAGATAATGATCTGAGATGATAAAACTGCTTTATATAAATATAATAATTCTTTATTTATATGTATATAAATGAATGTAACGGGTAAAACCGCGAGGTCCAGCTAGTTAATCACAGATGTGTTTGCGTGTTCAATTTGTGTTCCTAGGCTTCTTGTGTGTCTGTGATCAACACGGGTAAATCAGGCGACTTTGATGGTTATACTGGGATTTATTACTTAACAATAAAGCGTTTACAATATTTTAGTTGAATATTTAAATGAGAATGAGAGACGTTGAGCGTCCGTGCAATGGTTTATATAGTTGTGCTTCAGCGCCATCTGTTGTGGTTTCTTGACATCACGTGACGTAATCGATGCGGTGCTCGGCGACAGTATTGCCCTTGATCTTTGGTTGGAGCTTCTCACGCGCTCCGATAGATGGCTCTTAACATTCCGGCGGGCCTTGAGAGAATCCCTCTCAACATCTCAGCTCACGTCGTGTCACGCGCCGAGCATCGAACCTGGCACCTCAGCGACTGGATGTGGGCAAATCTTTGAGAATGCCCTGTGTATGACGCCCGTGGCCGTCCGAATGACAGCAACCCTTGGTACGCCGTCACTGCCTGAAATCAGAGATATTATGCGTCCTAACCGCCATTTCAGCGGCGGGCGGTAAGTCTTCAGTTTTCTGTTGCCATTTAGTACGTTTATGAAGCTCTGATATGTACTCTGTAGACCATCTCCTCCAAAATGTCTGCCTCAACTGTTCAACTCGCTGGTAACGATTGAGTGTGTGCGTGGTTGCAGCGGTAACATCACTCTCTGCAGGTGCAGTCAGCGGCCGACCAATCGTGAAGTGGGCAGGAGTGAGTGGAGAGTAGTCGTTGGGGTCTGAGGATAAAGGACACATAGGGCGGGAATTCAGGACAGCTTCAATTTGTACCAAAACCGTGCTAAATTCCTCATAAGTCAGCCTCATTTCCTACCACACGTGTCATATGGTGCTTACAGGACTTGATCCCAGCTTCCCATAAACCGCCAAAATGAGGCGCGTAAGGGGGAATGAATTTAAATTTAATGTGATTATCTGAAGCGTAATCAATGATAGACTGAGAATTATTCATTAAAAAATCTGAAAATTCACGAGCTGTTCCTACAAAGTTACGTCCATTATCGGAAAAATTTGATAAGGTTTTCCTCTCCGGGAAATAAATCGTTTCAGTGCTAAAATATAACTCTGTGAAGACAAACTAGTAACTAGTTCCAAGTGTATCGCTCGAGTTGAAAAACATATAAATAGACATAAATAACATTTTTCTAGTCTGGAACCCCTACCCTTCTTATTTAAAATAAATAAAGGTCCAGCATAGTCTACTCCACAGTTTATGAAAGGAAAATTTGCAGTTACTCGTTCAGTAGGTAAGTTACCCATGATTGGTTGTACTATTTTACCTTTCAAACGACAACATATGACACACTGGTTAACGACCTTTTTTGCTAAGTTTCTACCGCCTAGTGGCCACCAATTATCTCTGATATGAGATAAAATTAATTGAGGCCCAGCGTGTTATAATTTTAAATGTTGACTTTGAAATAATAAATAGGTAAAGATATGTTTACTACACAATAAAATGGGGTGCTTTTTGTCATATGAAAATTCAGAATTAACTAATCTACCCCCGACTCTAATGAAAATTTTATCAGAATCTAAAAATATATTTAAACCGGAAATATTACGTTTTGATTTATTTATATTAAGATTATTATGAAGCGCATTTTATTCTTCAGGAAACGATACTATTTGTGCCTGTCTAACTATAAACAATAAGGATTTATCAAGTTCTTCTACTGATAACGGCCCGTGTAACCGCTCATAAATAGATTTTGTTCGTATATTATGTATAAAACGCATTACATAAGCGCAAGTTCTTTGTAATCGATTTAGTTTAGAAAATCGGCTGAAATTAATGATAGGTAGATTGGAATCGCTACTACACAACAAGTTTGTAGTGGGAAGTTTTAACTCGGGCAAATCATTTAAGTTTTGTAAAATATTATTTTGATTTTGTGACCATTTTATGCTATTTTCAAATAAAAAGGTGGGTCCGTTCCACCATAAAGTTGATGAACTTAATTCATTTAAAAGTACTCCACGGGAAACTAGGTAAGCTGGCTTATTGGACGAGTTTAATTTAACCAATTTTCAAACGACCCGTCAAAGGAGGGTAGTGAAATAGTAGGAAACTTAATATTTATCGAAGCTTCACACTTAGAACTAGCACTAGTTGAATCAGAAAGGCTAAAACGTTTTATTAAACCTTCTGCTTCTGCCATGGTTTCGTAATAAATATTTTCAAATGATTCACGATGTTCTAACTGAATTGTAGTTTCACTATCTGACACCATGAGCATTTCGATGGAGCTTTGAATGCTATTAAATTCACTATATAATGATTTGGCTAATTCACTACGCAATTTTAATTCGGTTATTTGTTTATCGCTAGGACGAGAGTGGCTATGAAAAGAATTTACAAATTTTACGAACAACGTCAGTCTACCCTTGATTGAACCGCGTTTTTTATTTAATTCTCTAATTGCAGTACTATCATCAGAATCTACGCACAAATTAGGAGATTTACTACGAACGGTTACGTTTTCAACACTCATTTTGACGATTTATAAAAGTGCGTACTCACCAAATTCCTGCAAACTACGTACGTGACTCGTGAGGAAGCACAACACGGTACCTAGAGGAACAAGCACAGTTTTAGTAAAATTGAAATAGGATAAGATGGGGGAAAAAAGGAACGATTTGGCCAGACCCTTCGCTGATCCCTCGATGTGATGATGGATGATGCGGCTCTGAAGGTCCAATGTTTGCGTGTTCAATTTGTGTTCCTAGGCTTCTTGTGTGTCTGTGATCAACACGGGTCAATCAGGCGACTTTGATGGTTATACTGGGATTTATTACTTAACAATAAAGCGTTTACAATATTTTAGTTGAATATTTAAATGAGAATGAGAGACGTTGAGCGTCCGTGCAATGGTTTATATAGTTGTGCTTCAGCGCCATCTGTTGTGGTTTCTTGACATCACGTGACGTAATCGATGCGGTGCTCGGCGACAGTATTGCCCTTGATCTTTGGTTGGAGCTTCTCACGCGCTCCGATAGATGGCTCTTAACAGATGTCTTTAGACGAATTATGGACTTTAAGCCCTGAAACTTATGTTTGCATGTTATTTAATGTTTTTAATTTAAGCTTAGTGTTTACTTTTAATGTTATGTTTTATGATGTTAAAATTTCGAACACAATGTATATTGTAACTGAATAAGTTGAATTGAATTGAATCTGGGATTCCTAAAAATCGGAGTAAAAGCTTTGATATGGCAATACCATCTACATATCTTCTATCGCACATGCGGCACGGCAACCATTTGTCTATAGTTTTCTCTGTCTTTTTTTATTTTTTTTATTTGTAGTGGGTTTGCTCTTGACTCTAGTCTAGGTCATAGGTGACAGAGACAGAGTCTACGATGGAGTGAGCTTACCCAGAAGAAGCCTGTTCACTCTTACTTTGAAGAGGTTCGGGTTGAATGCGTTCGGAAACACAGACGCAGGTAGTGAGTTCCATTCATTCGCTGTGCGCATTATAAAGGATGTTTGGAAGCGCTTGGTTCAAATTGGTGGAATGGCAACAAGGTAAGAATGATAACTTGCAGTGCGTCTAGATGTCCGATGGTAGAAGGGGGCTGGTGGGATGAGGTCGTGGAGTTCTTGAGCACACTCACCGAAGTACAGTCTGTAGAAGACCGACAAGCAGGCAACTTTGCGGCGATGAGCCAAGCTGTGAAGCTTGGCGTCCACCAGTTCAACGTCGCCAATGAGCCTCTTGGCTCTGCGTTCCACTAAGTCAAGCGCGGCATGCTGATACTTAGCTGAACCATCCCAAAGGTGGCTGCAATACTCCATGCAGGATCGGACCTGTGCTTTGTATAGGGTTAAAAGCTGTCCAGGCGTAAAGTATCGCTTCACTTTATTTAGGATGCCCAGTTTTTTGGCCGCGATTTGGGCTTTGTTCTCAATGGAGGAGCCGAAGTTGAGACTGGATGTCAACTCCATGCCTAGGAGCTCGAGCCTATCAGTCACAGGAACAGACGCACCCCGAAAAGTAGGAGTTTGATCGAACAGACTCCTTTTAGCGGTAAAAAGACACGCCTGTGTTTTGGTGGCGTTAAAAGAGACCAGATTGTCATCACCCCACTGGGAAACAAGGCTTAAGGTCAAATCTGTCCGCTCAACCATAGCCTCCCCCAAAGAACGAACTTCATCCACGCTGGTTTTTGCGCTGGACAAGTATCTCTCTGAAACAGTACTGTCATCTGCGTACCCAACAATACTAGGCTGAAGTAGGTCATTGATGTGCAGCAGGAAAAGAGTTGCAGAGAGAACAGACCCCTGAGGAACTCCGGCATCAATAGCCATAAGGTCTGAGGAGCAGCCGTCAATGACTACTCAGATCGACCGTTCGCTAAGGAAGTCTGATATCCAGCTACAAAAACCACTACTGTCTACGATTTTCATAAATGAATTGGCAAGAAACTGTCATAATATTAATCTTTTTAAATAGCTCCCTAAGATATTCTCGGTGACTTAATTTATATAATGGCTCTGACAGCTCTCTTTTGCAAAATAAATATTGATTCAATGACAGCCAAAGTGAATCACAAAAGAAGGGGTTCAAAACTTGAAAAATGTTATATTTGCCTATTCATATGCTACACTACCCGTGCAAAACACTTAGAATTGGTCACACGTAAGTACGTAGTTGGTAAGTTCTGAATCATACTTACTGGCTTTGATAAGGTTCTTATCTCGTCGTGGAAAACCCGCACAAATATTTTCCGACAACGGTAAAACGTTTCCAGGCGCACTAAAGGACTTCTCTCAATTTTTTAACGCTAGTCAAAATGATATTCTAAATTTCCCTGCAAGAAGACAATATTAAGTTTAGCTTTATTCCTCCGTACTCACCACATTTTGGAGGTTTGCGGGCGGCAGGGGTAAAATCGTTTAAACATCATCTCCGACGTTTGGTAAACGTGAACCTGATGTATGAGGAATTTTCCACCTTACTAACACTACAATAGAAGCCCTTCTTAAGTCCAGACCTATGTATCCCATGTCTTCAGACTCAAACGACCTACTCCCTCTTACACCAGCCCATTTCCTGATTGGCAGATCGCTCGTTGCACCTACCTACGAAGACCTCACAGTTGCAACCACGTCAAGCTTGGTCCGCTACGAGCGCATCGAACAGATGAGGCAGAACTTCTGGAAACACTGGTCGCAGGAGTTCGTTTCGGAGCTGCAGACAAGGAGTAAATGGCAGTCCAACACCAAAACAATAGCACCCAATAGCTTCTTTTTTTTTTTTTGGGTGGGAAATCATCCAATGACTTCTCCCGCTCTGGGTGAAGCGGAAGGGCGTGTCAGACTTACAGACTAAAACCCACCCGTGTTCCTTCAGTTGCTTGAGCCAGGGCCGCGGTAACTCTTTTTCAAATTTATCCGCGACCCAGCACCCAATACCTTGGTGCTCATTAAAGAAGTCAATCTGCCACCCTTAAAATGGCGTCTTGGACGAATCATAAGCACTTCACCTGGTAAAGATGGACTAGCACGTGTAGCTTAAAAACTTTATCCCCTCTAGAAAGGACCTTATGAGGTCCTGAGTAAGCAGGAGTAAGAGAACCCCGCGTCGCATCCATACGAAGGAACACTGAGTCGCAGGTTTCGAGCTCCTTTTAAACAAATACTTTTGCACTACCATGCCGTGACGTTGGAGTTGGTCGAATTTGAGCGGCAAAATTACGTAACCGTTCAGAAAAGTCAGTGATGTCGGTTGTACCGGTGACAGTTGGCTCAAAGAACTCACCGGGCAATCACAACGGCTCTCCGTACACTATTTCTGCGGAAGACGATTGTACGATTGTCTTCCTTAAAGGCAGCTCTCTCTCCTAACAAAACCCACGGCAGTGAATCCGTCCACCTGTCGTTGGCGTGGCATACTATCGCGGCCTTTAGTTGACGGTGGAAATGTTACACTAACCTATTACAGGCTGGGGTATGCCGTAGTCCTCTTAGGCTCGAAACCGGCAAGTTTCGACAAGCATTGGAAAAGTGCCGACTCGAATTGACGGCCACGGTTGGTTATGATCTCCGTAGGAAAACCAAACCGTGCTATCCATGTTGACACTTATATAGGTACTGCTTCCGGCCATCGAATAAATCGATCTAAGGCCGTTAAGCAACCCATAACGTTCGGCCCGATCAAATCGATTTGGATCTGCTTGAAGCGGGTACACGTTAGCTGATAAGTGCTGAGTGGAGAACTAACGTGGCGAGTGATTTTGGCTCGCTGGCACTGAAGGCATGAGCTTGCCCATTCTCTGCAGTCCTTCGGGATTTCTGGCCATACGAATCGTCCGGCTACCAACTTGGCCGAAGTGTTAGCACCAGGATGACTTAAAGAGTGCAGGTTATCAAACACCTGCTTCCAACAAGATTACGGGACATAGGGCCTGGAAGTTGGTGTACTTACGTCGCAGTACAAGGGTTCACTTCCAACTTCCAGGGACACTGAGTTTCTTCAATTGTAACGAAGACCCATCGCGGCAAAGCTGTTCAAACTCGGGATCAGAGGCTTAACTTTCGGCTAATGTCTCGAGGCTAAGCGGTCTTCCCAGGTTTTCAATACGAGACAAGGCGTCTGCGAAAACATTATCCTTGCCAGATATACGCCTAATTCAGTCGTGAACTGGGTAAAAAAATGGAGGTATCTAAACTGCCTAGGCGAACAGCTGTATTTCCGTTCGTGAAATGCAATGCTGATCAGCTTATGGTCAGTATAGACGACTTAATGCTACGTCGCGAGCATATGCCTAAAGTATTTGATTGCCTCATAAATGGCAAGCAATTCTCTTTCGTAAGGTGAGTATTTCGTCTGCGAGGGGCTCAATTTACGAGAGAAGAATTCCAACGTCTGCCAGTCGCCGTCCGTGAATTACCGCAAGAGCTTTATCAGAAGCATCTGTAACAACCGCGAGTTTAGCAGAACAATCACGAAGAGCTAAAAGGGCGGCGTTAGCGAGACTCTCCTTGCAAGCCTCGAACGCAGTTAAGCTTCCTGTAAAACTATTGGATGCGATCCCTTCACCGACCCTGTTAACAAGACATGCAATGGAGCTTGAATTTCTGCTGCTCGTGGAAGGAATCTCTTGTAGAAACTTAAACTGTAAACTGTAAACCTCTCAGCTGCCGCACGGTCGTGGGTGCGGAAAAATCTTTCACAGCCTGCACCTTGGAATCCAGCGGCTTGCAACCGCTCTCGGAAATGAGATAACCTGAAAATTGGACTTCGCTGACCCCAAAAATACACTTAGACGTGTTGACCAACATACGCTTTCAGACGTCTGAAGACCTCGCGCAGGTGCTCCTCGTGCTCCGAACGGCTGCGCGAAAAGACGAGAAAATCGTCAAGATACGAAATCAAGCCCCCTGGTCATTTCGTCGACGAAACGCTGAAAGTTTGGCCCGCGTTTCGAAGACGTCATGCCATATATGGAAATTCGAACAATCCGAACGGTGTCGTGATTGCGGTTTTCGAAACATCGTCAGGGCTGACGGGAACTTGATTGTACGCTTTCTCCATGTCTAAAACACTGAAAATTTTGCAGCCAACAAGATTATGACTAAAGTCATGCACATGTTTAATTGGGTATATGTCAGGCACCGTCCGAGCGTTGAATTTGCGGTAGTCACCGCAAGGCCGCCAGCCGTCGCTTTTCTTCGGTGTCTTGTTTCAGTCTGACATATCTGTTTTTTGTGTCTCCTAGCAACCTGACGGTTGGCTGCGCCTTAACCGGCCAGTGTGTTCCCTAATTAAAAACTCTGTTCAGGAGAAGCCTACAATGCTAAGAATCTTTAACACATAGTTATTTCGAAGACATGTAGAAATATGATTACACGGTATACCGTATTTTGAAGAGAAAAATAAAATCAGCAGAATGTTTTTTATTTATTTTATTTGTGATTTATTTATTTATTTATTGGCCTATCTACAATTGTTGCACTAATAATAAACTTATAATACAAGCAATAATATGAACTAAGTGTACAATATAATGCGATAGATACAGCATGCAAAAACAAAATTATAATAGAAAGTTACAATAATAGTGCAGAAATAACACTCGTAAACAGTGAGGTCTATTCAGAAATTTATACAGCGAAATAAATTTTATGTAGGTAGATACAAAACAAAAAAAACAGTATTGTGATTATTTATTTTTGGTAGACTTGACGCTTGAGTTTTTGAAGTGACGTGCAAATATCAATTCGTTCATCGTTATTATTATGAAGCCTGCAAAGTCTGGGAATGGGGCAATTGGATCCTGATACAGTTTTTCGGAATGGGGGACGTAGGAGTTTGATAGGGTGTCGCGGATAGTTATAGGGTAGGTTGATATTAAACTTACTTAACAAATGCGGGCAGTCTATTTTACTGTGAAGTATTTTAAATAAAAATATTAAATCAATACCATCTCTTCGCTTTTCAAGTGAAGTCATGCTAAATTTTTCGAGACGTTTTGCATAGCTCCGAAGTTTTTTGGCTAGTCCCGCAGAATAAGCAAGATGGTTTATAAACCTTTTCTGGATCCGCTCTAACCTAAGACTATGCGTTGCATAGTGGGGATGCCACGCAACCACGCAATATTCCAATATGGACGAGACAGTTGAAAAGGTAAATTTTAGTGATGGGTTTGCTCTTGACTCTAGTCTAGGTCAGACACAGACAAAGTCGACGATGGAGTGAGCTTACCCAAAAGAAGGCTGTTCACTCTAACTTTGAAGAGATTCGGGTTGTATAAGTTCGGAAACACAGACGCAGTGAGTTCCACTCTTTTGCTGTGCGCATTAAGGATGTTTGGAAGCGCTTGGTGCGAATTGGTGGAATAGCAACTAGGCGGGGATGGTAACTAGCAGTGCGTCTAGATGTCCGATGGTAGAAGGGGGCCGGTGGGATAAGGTCGTGGAGTTCATGAGCACACTCGCCAAAATACAGTCTGTAGAAGACCAACAAGCAGGCAACCTTACGGCGATGAGCTAAGCTGTGAAGCTTGGCATCCACCAGTTTGACGTCGCCAATTAGTCTCTTAGCTCTGCGTTCCACCGAGTCAAGCGCGGCAAGCTGATATTTAGCCGAGCCATCCCAGAGGTGGCTGCAATACTCTATGCAGGATCGGACTTGCGCTTTGTAAAGAGTAAATAGCTGTCCAGGCATAAAGTATCACTTCACTCTGTTTAGGACGCCCAGTTTCTTTGCCGCAATTTGGGCTTTGTACTCGATGGAGGCACCGGAGTTGAGACTGGATGTGAACTCCATGCCTAGGAGCTCGAGCCGATCAGTTACAGGAACAGATGCACCCCGAAAAGTAGGCGTTTGAATGAAATGAGTCCTTTTTGCGGTAAAGAGACATGCCTGTGTTTTGGTGGCGTTAAAAGAGACCAGATTGTCATCACCCCAACGGAAGACAAGACTTAAGACGCAAGGAACGAACTTCATCCCTGCCGGTTTTTGCGCTGGACAAGTATCTCTCTAAAACAGTACTGTCATCTGCGTACCCATCAATACCAGGCAGAAGTAGGTCATTGATGTGCAGCAGGATAAGAGTTGCAGAGCGTACAGACCCCTGAGGAACACCGGCATTAATAGTCTTAAGGTCAGAGGAGCAGCCGTCAACGACTACTCGGATCGACCGTTCACTGAGGAAGTCTGATATCCAGCTACAAAAAACGGCTGGGATGCCATAAGCAGGAAGCTTGCTGAGTAGACTAGCGTGCCAGACCCTGTCAAAGGCCTTCGAGATATCGAGCGATACGGCAAGTGCTTCGCCGTGTTTCTCGATGGCTTCGCCCCAGCAGTGCGTGACAAAAACAAGAAGATTGCCAGTTGACCGTCCCCGGCGAAAGCCATATTGACGGTCACTGAGGAGCTCATTGTCTTCAAGGTAGGTCAGCAACTTACTGTTCAGTACCCTTTCCAATACCTTACATAGTATGGAGGTACTCGTAATGGCTATCGGACAAATGGTCTGCATGGTCGCCCTTCTTGGGTACTGGTTGTACATTTGCAAGCTTCCAGGATTTCGGCACCGTTATTTTTTTAAGAGAGAGGCGGAACAAGCGTGTCAATACAGGAGACAGTTCAGGCGCACACTGCCTCAATACTCTCGCTGGAATGCCGTCAGGCCCGCTGGCCTTGTTCACGTCTAGGCTGCACAGTACTCTCCGATCCTCTTTAGTATGAACTGCTCTTTAGTATCTCCAGCATCGAAGAGTCACAATGAGGTATTGTATATTAGGTGGTTGCTTAGAGCCAGCATCCAGACGTGAATTGCTTGCAAAGAGAGGTGCAAATAAATTTGCTTTCTCAATTGCAGAGTGAGCCAGCGACCCATCAGGTTTCAGCATTGGAGGTAAAGTGGGACGACATAAATAAGTTTCAACCGCTTTAGACAGGGACCAAAACTGTTTACTACCCGGAGGGTGCGATGCCAGCTTGGCCCCGATACGTCCAATATGGTTAAAACGTGCCCGACGCAGAACCCGCTTTCAGAGCTTGGCGGCAGAATTAAAGGCTCTTTTCCTCGCGCGAACCCTACGCGCTCTAATTTTGCGGTCGCGGGCCTTGACCCAGGCTTGGTAGGCAGACTCTTTTTGGGCGTAAGCGTGGGCGCATTCTGCATCATACCAAGGCCGGGATTTGTGACCGAGCGGAATGTTGGAGAATGGAATAAAACACTCCATTCCCTGCCAAATCACGTCCGCAACTACGTCAGCACAGCACGAGTGGTCACCCGAGGAGAAGCTCACATGCCGCCGAGGATAGGACGCAAAAAAGTGCTGCATCTCATCCCAGTCTGCTGACTCGTATCGCCATACTCGCCTCGTGCCTCTAGGACTCTCATCTGGAGGAGAGCAGGTCGAAACGGATTTCACCAGACAGTGGTCAGACGTTCCCAGCGGGGCTGAGACCGATACTGAATGACTGTCCGGATTAGATCAGTCAGCAGGAGGTCCAAACAATTGGGTGTATGGCCGTCTACATCCGGTACCCGCGTTGCCACATTCACCAGCTGGGTATGATCCAGCGTTAAAGCAAACTTGCGCGCCTCCAACCCAGAATGGTCGGTTTTCTGGTACGGGAACAGCCACTCTTTATGATGGGCGTTGAAGTCCCCCAGAAAAACAAGCTTCGCTGTTGGGTATCGTTGCTGGGCTACATCAGTCGACTCTACAAGGCTATTAAAAAGCGCTGTTTGATTCCTGGTCACCGCTATGTGATCGGTATATGCCGACGTAGATAGATTTCTCCACGCCTGTGTCCACAAGTAGCCATATGGCTGAAAAACCTGATTTCTCAAAGCAACGGAGACGACAACAACAGATGTCATCGCGGACGTACACACAGACCCCAGCTTGCTTCTTGAACTTGAGTTCAAGAGAGTAACCCGGGTAGTTGAGGTACGCCACGTCCGACGGGGTAGTTATCTTCGTCTCCGTTAGGAAAAACAGGTGCGGCTTCTCGGTCTCTAGGTGGTGGTGGACCGGATCAAGGTAGGAGTGCAACCCCCTGATGTTAATGAGGTGCATTTTAAGTGGGAGGAAGTGCAGCCGTTGTTTAACCTTATTTCTCTTCTTTGCTTTGGTCATTAATTTTGTTAGAGTTGCTGGGGAAAAAGTTGAACTATCGAGGCGCTGCTCAGATAAACAAGTGGACCACTAAATTTAACCCAACCTATGGGGAACTCATTTGGAGACTGCGGGGACACCCGAAACCCCCCGGATATGGCCACCGGGTCCTCCCATCCAGTCGCCAGTTGGCACGGTGGAGCATACCGGGATTTTTCGCGAGTTGGCGGGGCAGCCTTTGGCTCGTGGCTGGTGTGCTACTTGGGCCCCCTACTGACTGCGGTCGGCCAACGGCTGGCACCGTGCTTCGGATCCCGCTACCCTACAGAACGAGCTACAGCCGGACTCTGATGGGATGATGGTCGTGAGCCAGGCGGCCCCTTGCGGAGCCTACCACCGCTTAAGTGGGATCGTTCAGCTGTACCACAGGCAAGCCCGTGGTACCGTTGCCCGGGGTGGACCGCTAGGAGGTAGATCCCATACCACCCCAAAAATATTGAAAGGAAAAACATGCTTTGAACTTCTGTTCCCAGTCGATATTTGAGTGTTTTTTTAATGGGAATGCCATGAATTGCTAGCTTTTAATAAACATCCAATGATATCGCCAACTTATTCCATCCCTTGATAGGTGCCATAATATGTTTGTGTCTTATTCAATTAAGGTATTGATTGGGCAGCACACAAATGTCTCATTTTGTTAAAAGGTATGCTATATAACCACGATATGCATCTGCTTTTATTTATACTCGCATTATTTTTTTTTTGTCTTTTTTACTTTTCGAACATAATTTAAGAACTACTAGCACTAGTTTAGTTAGTTTAGTTTAGACGGGCTGTCTCCGCAACTCCACGACCAAGCGCGTATTTTGCGTAACTACTAGCACTATTGTAAGGGTTTAGTTTTCAAAATCTGTAACCACTGTTCTTGTTCATAAAATGTAATGTTTGTATGTCGTTTTGTGGCAATTAAATATTTTTCTTTCTTTCTTTATTTTTGATGAGGCCAAAGGCTAATTAATTTACTCTATAAATTCATCTTGACACTTCTAAGTACGCGAACTTTATGGATGAAATTCAGACAAACAAGGCGTCATTGAGCCTTAAGTACACGTACAAGTACTTGCTGGTTAGTCTTTCACTCCTTTTACGAATTGAATTGACGACTCCTTACGTGCTGATAAATGTTTTATTAATATCAGAAATTGTTGTTATATTTTAGCCAGTATATTGTTATTTTTGCCAAGGAATAGAAACATAGTATTTACTCGTATCTGTAAGGAGCCTAAAATTAAATTTCGTTTGCCGGTTGGATTAAATATCAAAATGAGCTTGTTCACAAAAAAAAAACAGTATTTTCTGTCCTTAAAATAAAATCAGCTTTAAAAGTCCCTCGCCTATTAAATTATCTTTTTCGCCAGACAACAATCCAAAGTAAAGAAAGAAACATTGTTTACTTTTTTTTCTTTATTTACTATATTACTTACAATCTATTTTCAAACTAAGTGATATAATGCTCTTGGTCTGTGCTAAATTTCATCGAAATCCGTTCAGCCGTTCTGACGTGATTGAGTTACAAATATAAATCCATCCAAACATTCGTATTTATTATATTAGTAAAAGGTATGATCATAAGCGAACCGTTTTCGACGAAAAATCTAAGTAAACCGAGCTTTTAAATCTTAAAGGTTTATCCACACATATCAGGGCCGTGCCCGGGACGTGACAGGGCCAGGCCCAGGAATTGAAGCTTTGTCACTTGCCCGTGCACGGACGTGTGTGAACGAGTTCATATAAAATGTACACACCGATATTTTTTTGAGTCCTGACGGGGCCCGGTCCGTCCACGTCCCGGGCACGGCCCTGATATGTGTGGATAGAGCTTTAGGATTTTGTCGTAATAATATAAGGGCTTCTACTCGAACGGCGCCATTTAGTTAAAAAGGCTAGACTCACTGAATGGCTAGTTAAGGAAGTCGTGTAGTAATGCATTTATTAACATAGTTTATAGAAACGCAAACTGTAATAGTACAACGGCATAATTAGTTAAAAGTCCCATTACAGATATAGGTAGCGCGCCATCTACATAGAACAGGCCACACGCGGTCATCTTAGTGAATCTTCGATTTTCCTTAAGGACGTTCTTGCAAAGTCTTTCTTCATACGCTGTTGACAATAATTTGTGTTAAAAGATTTGAAATGTGATAGAGAGTTAAATTCCCATTTACTTTTCTCAAAATTCTTTGTAATAGCAAGATATTAAATTTATTTTCTTTGCTATAGCCTAAACAGCTTTTACCGTTCCCACAGACTTTCTTTCTGAGAGAAGTGAGGTTGTAAATCTGTAATGAACACGCTGCCTTAGGGAAGGTCCATGATTAATTTGATACAAACTATAATAATATATCGTTACTGTCCCACTGCACTGTATAAGCCTCTTCGGATACAAAGAAGACACGAGCAAAACAACAAAATAAACATACACATGTCCAGAGAAAATAAACGTTTTTTAGTATTTCTCTGTCATAAATTCCTTCCACTATTAATAAAAAAATGCCATTAAAACCTTGTGTCAAGCTTACTTGTATAGTTAACATTCTTCATACGCTGAATACAAGCCATCCCAGCTCTCTCGACGGCGATATAGAACTTCTCGCAGTAAACACAATGTAATGTTAATTGAAACACGTCCTTTGCTATTCCTAACATTGAAAGAATGATCATAACTTTACTCGTAGCGAGACTCTGAAAAAAATAATCATCAAGCACGTATTTCTAAAACACTGGATATCTCCTATAGCGCATTCCACTAGCTATAATAAGCCTTTCACAAATTGTGTCTCCTAATTAGGCCATTAAGAAGGCATCATTTGGAATATTTTTGGCATGTAACCACCTGCACTATAAATACCTAAATTAACGAAGGCCTTTTTTGTTTTTAACACGCTTTTATTAGCTTGGTATGTATGTATCTATGTATCAATGTAACGGAATCTTTGAACGTGATTTTCACCCACTTCAAAACGTCGGATTGATTTGAAACTTTGCACACTTATCAAGGACCGATGACAATGCAATATTTAAATAGTTTGTCCCATTATCCTTACCAATAAAGCGTTTTTTTTTAGTTTTTAGAACTACAATTTATTTTTATCATTAGCTCTTGCGAGCGGCATCGCCTCGTCAAATTCGGAAATGATCACAAGAGAAAATTCATCCGGGGTTTATAAGTATCCTTTCCTAATCCAGGACATGAGCTACCTGTTTCTTACCTGATTTGCCCGTTTTAATCCGTTCAGCGATTAATACTTACAAAGGTAAGAAACAGACAAGTACTCATTCATTTATAATATTAGTATGGATAATTGGTTTATCGTATAGTTATTCATTCTTACTTGATCATTCGACCGCTGTTGCATTTTGATTGTTTGTAGCGTAAGCTCAAATAAACATAAATTACGACAGAATGCATTGAATGTACGATGTAATACCTAAAAATAAATGAAAGGTGCATTAGTCCACGATATTTATCAATAACAACTATTAATTATGATAAAATCTTACCAATACTTGGAATAGTGTCTTATACACATCAAAAGCCTTCAAGATATCCTGATACGTGTCAAATAACTTCATACAATATAATTGATCACTTTTCTGTCGATCATTAATTATGTGGACTTGTTTAGTCCATTCATCAAGATACTTAATTAACAATATTAGAATTCGGACACAATAAATGTAATCAATCTCAAAACTGATAAATAGTACTTCAACAAGACAGTTTACTACATCAAAGTAATGAGCCGTTGCACCGAAAAAAATGAAAGAAAAAGCATTGATACAGAAAACAGTCGACACCAAGATCCAATTCCATAAAATAAAACTGCGAATATATTTATTAAAATCGATATTCTTAAGTATGATCTGGATTAACACAATAAGTAGTACGTTATTGTGGCTATACATTATATTAAGAACAAAGGTTATAAGAAAACCAAGGCAGCGAGAGGTGGGTAAGAAAAATGAAAGAAATAACACGACAATAGTATTATCGTCATGAACAAAAAGATGGATATCTTGGCGATATACTCGATAAATAGTCGCTGCAACCACTAAAGAAACACAAATGAACCGTGGTATGTAGGAATGCTTTTCACTAATCGTTATATGATTATTTCGTATGCGGTATTTTGAAGAGAAAAATAGAGTCAGCAGTAAGTTGAAAGGATAAATCGTTCTTTGAATTTCTTTTTCTAGTCTATTATAAAGTAATGTTTCTTCTGATGGATAAGAAAAAGCCACGACTTGATGATTTCTAAACATGGTGGTGCACAACAATATCGCCTGCTTATGCTGCCAGCATTTGATAGATGATAAATATTTGACGTCGATTCATGATAGTAGCATATCATCAACTATATTTTAATATAATCGAGGTAGATGTGCTGTAATTTTGTTAAAAGGCAATCAAATGAACGTTTAAATTAAAAGCTTAAAATCCTACTTATTGTACATGTGAAAGTTTGGATGGGTGGATGGTTGTTTCTCAATCACGCCAGAACGAATCGGGATTAAATTTGGTACAGAGATAGATCACATTATTTTCCTCGTGTCCCGAAAAAGTACCCAAGTATTATCCCTTGGGATAATATAACACTTTTCACGCGAGCAAAGCCGCGGGTGCAACCTAGTTTTACATAATATAACAAGCTCAAACAGCTAGTTTTATAACAATCCCACATAAATAAATTAGCGTCCAATAAATGGCTCAAAATAGGTAACTTATTCCCAGAAAATGAGGGATTTATTATAGCTATTCAAGATCAGATTATTAACACAAAAAAATACAGAAAATACATAATAAAAGATCCTACAGTAACAAATGATAAAAGCCGAATATGCCACATCCAGCCAGAAATCATTCAACATATTACTGGCGCTTGCACAACACACACAGACTGACTACACTCACAGGCATAACCAGGTAGCAAACGTAATCCATCAAAAACTGGCTCTCAAATACACTCTCACACAAAGCACCAATACTCCTTACTATAACTATGCACCACAAACCATTTTAGAAAATACCACACATAAGCTCTACTATGACCGCGCCATTCTCACCGACAAGACCATTCACTATAATAGACCGGACATAACCTTGCAAGATAAAGTAAATAAAGTCACATACTTGATAGATATCGCAGTCCCCAATACGCACAAAATTCAGAAGACAATCACTGAAAAAATAAGTAAATACGCAGAACTCAAGGACGAAATAGTTAGAATATACAACAGGCGTTATTCCGAACCACCTTCTCCATAGTCTGAAGTTACTTGATCTAAACGAAAATCTCTATATCACCCTTCATAAAGCTGCCATCTTAAACACATGTCGAATTGTTAGAAAGTTCATGCAAATTGATGAAAAATAAATAGGTCCACATCATTCATCCTCAATATAACACACCACACGTTGCATTTACTTGGTCTCAGCCCGTAAATGAAGCTTAAACCAGCCTACGAGCTGAGAACGTGAAACACTTGAAATAATAATAATAATTTGTGGCCTGACCTGTCAAGTGTGACACATAAAATTTTCTCCCAAAATTTTCCAATTTAAACTAATACAATATTAAATAGAATAATACAATAGAAAAATGACTAAACACACTAAAACAACGAAAAAAAAGAAAGATAATGCAAAACTATAATAGTGACTACATAAACCAAAAAAAATCAACATGCAAAATTATTTGCTCAGCTGAGAAAATAAATACATGTTCACACGAAGCCAAGCCCGAGACAAGAACACACGCCCAACATCTTCGGGTTCGTCGCTCAGCTACGCCTCGCAGTCGCCGGGATCCCCTACAACCGTGAGTCAAGCGATCCTGGACATTGCAGTTGCGTCGAGCTCGAGCGACGAATACTTCTCTCCGCCGACGACACCATCACCTGCGCGTCGACGGGGAGGACGCCGGCCGCCGGATAGCTTGGGGCCTCGAGGCCCATCGACCTCTGGCAGGGTCCCCGCTCCCGGTGGAAGTGTGCAGCGCATGCGATGGACGCAATCAATCAACGAAAACGTCATGCGCGCATACTTTGTGGCTACAGAGGGAGGAAGTAACCTGACTGCGTACCGTGGTCGGATGCTCTCTCTGTTTCAGGTACTTGAGCCAGCTGTCAACGTGTCGGCCCAACGTCTATCGGATCAGGTGCAGGTCATCCAGCGTAACCGTATGCTGGATGACGCCGTACTTGATAGACTGCGTGAGGAATCACGGAGTAGCCGTGTCTCGCCTGCCTTGCCACCGGCCGCGGTGCAATTGTAACCCAGTGTTTCACCACGACCCGACCATGTTGGAGAAGATGACGAAGACGGGGCTATATCCGTGAGTACCCAATGCAATGCACGATTGAGGAGCGCTTTGGACTGTGCACTCCGAAAGTATCGTTCCACACCGCCTGAACTTAGACCTCGATTAGCTCGTCTGACCATGCATAAGAAAAATAGGGCGATGGTGTGTGCTCTAGATTCGCAGCTATCAAATGTTTTTGTTAGCAGCAAAGACCTTGCCGATACCCACTCGATCTTGTACTGTGCGGCTGCAGTGGCAGCCGTGTAGCTAACGTCAAGTTTCCCAAAACTGACAGAGCTACACGACCAGCTATACCAGCTTGGCAGTACAGGATTGAGCGTCGTATCGGTGAGGCTAGAGCACTCATCGGCAAGCTTATCTGCTTCAGGGAGGGCAACACTCGCCCTAGAGTGATGCGCGTTGTGAGGCGGGCGTTCTCGGAGACTGATAACAGTTCTCGAGATTATCTGTCCCGCGTCACAGAGTGTATCGACTTCCTGAAGCAGAAGATCTATGCATGGGCAAGCCGTATTCGTCGGTACAAGCGGCGAGTGGAACGATACACTCAAAATCGCACATTCCAGAGCAACGAAAGGTGGGTTTATAGGGCTTGGGAGCGACCCGACCAAGGTGTGACTGACATGCGCCTACCGGATAATGACGCCATATTGTGTTCATTCTGGCGCGATATCTGGTCGGTGCCTGTCAGTCACACCGAGGGTGACTGGACTCGGGAGGTCGAGCAAGCGTGCGATCCAATACCGCAAATGGGGGCAATTACCATCAGCCCCCAAGATGTGGCTCGTGTAGTCCGTCCGTTGCCCAATTGGAAATCTCCAGGGCCGGACGGACTGCAAAACTTTTGGATTAAATGGTTCCAAAGGTGGCACGCTCGTTTGGTCGCAGTTCCAGTCTGCCTTAGAGTCAGGCTCGCTGCCCCAGTTCCTAACGACAGGTATAACCCACCTGCTCTATAAATCGGGTAGTACTGCGGAACCTAAAAATTATAGACCGATAACGTGTTTACCGACGGTCTATAAAGTTCTTACATCCATTATGAGAGCGAAAAATAATCTACATATTGACAATAACGCCATCATGTCTGCTTCTCAGAATGGATGTAGGAACGGGTACCGGTACTAAGGAGCTGCTCCTCATAGACATTGCCATTAGCCAGCAGGTTCGCCGTTCCCGCAAGGATCCGACGACATGTTGGATAGATTACAAGAAGCCCTATGACTCAGTGCCACATACATGGCTCATAAGGGTGTTGGAGTTGTATAAAATTGATGCAATACTGCGCACCTTCCTGACGTCATGTATGGGGCAGTGGAGGACAGTCCTTCACTATCCAGGATGTCGACAGATTCAAGAAAACAGTGAACCTATAAGGATTGAGTGCGGTATATTTCAGGGCGACAGTCTGAGTCCTTTGTGGTTTTGTTTAGCCCTGAACCCTCTCAGTACACTGCTGGAGGGTTCGGGCCTGGGCTTTTGGTTGAGAAGAGGTGGTCAGGTCATATCGCACCTCCTTTATATGGATGATTTGAAGCTCTTTGCAACCAACAACTTGCAACTGATGAAGCTACTGAAGGTGACAGAAACCTTCAGTGACGCCATCAGGATGGAATTTGATGTGGACAAATGTGCAGTCATGCATGTAAAGCGAGGGGAGATTATGGAATCCGTGGGAATACAACTCTCGGATTCCATAAACCTTCGATCCCTTTCCTCAACCGAAACTTACAAGTATTTGGGTATGTCGGAAGCATTAGGCATCAATGCTAGTGACGTGAAACAGTCGTTGAAGGAACGCTTCTTTGGCCGCCTAAATAAAGTACTAAATAGTCTTTTATCAGGCGGAAACAAGGTGCCTTCAACGGCTGGATCATGCCGGTGTTGATGTTCTCTTTTGGCATACTCAAATGGACTCAGACAGAACTTGACGCCCTGGATAGGAGGGTCCGCACGCTGCTTACTGCAAATCGTATGCATCACCCACGTTCATCAGTTATGAGACTGTATATCCCATGGAAGTGCGGTGGTCGTGGCTTTTTAAATGCTAAGACCCTGCACAACCGCGAGGTATGCAGTCTTAGGGAATACTTCCAGGCCGCCGACGTGGGTATGCATCGAGATGTAATAGCGGTGGACAAGGGCCTCACCCCGCTCCCCTTGGCTATCGAGAACTGGCGCAAACTTATAGTATTAGATACTAATGACCGCAGGGAGGTATGGCAGAGCAAGGAGCTTTTCGGACGCTTCTACCGGGTCCTACATGGGCCCGATGTAGATCTTTTAGCATCCGTGGCCTGGCTGCGATTTGGTGACCTTTTCGGGGATACCGAAGGTTTTGTCTTTGCGATCATGGACGAAGTTATGATGACAAACAACTACCAGAAATATATTGTGAAGGACGGCACGGTTGACATTTGTTGGGCATGTCACCGGCCGGGGGAATCAATCAGACACATTATTTCCGGTTGTTCTAGTCTGGCTAACGGAGACTATTTGCATAGACACAACCTTGTAGCCAGGATTCATCATCATCATCATCATCATCATATCAGCCGAAAGACGTCCACTGCTGGACATAGGCCTCCCCCAAGCGTCGCCACATTGACCGGTCTCGTGCGTCCCGCAACCAGCGGATCCCCGCAACCTTCACCAGGTCATCGGTCCACCTGGTGGGAGGCCTTCCAACGCAACGTCTTTCGGTTAGCCAGGATTATCCACCAGCAACTTGCTCTTAAATACAATCTTGTGGAATCGGAAGTGCCTTACTATAAGTATCTGCCCGACCCAGTTCTCGAAAATGGCAATGTCACGTTGTATTGGGATCGGTCTATCATAAACTCCTTACAGATAAATTCCAATTAATTTCTATTCCTTGACAAAAATAAAATTATACTGACTAAAATATACCATTTCTGAAACCAACGACCAATTAAATTCGTGAAAGGGGTGATATAAGGGTGATTTTTTTGCTGGTATCTTTTTGGCAACACTGTTTTTGACAGATCACGCGTGAATCGTGTCTTGTGTCATTGTCAAACTTGTTCAGTTTGGTCTATAATTTAACCATGAATCGACTTACGAACGAAAAACGCTTGCAAATTATTGAATTTTACTATCAAAATGCATGCTCGGTTAAGAGAGTGCATCGCGCACTTCTTCCAATTTATGGGCAGTTTGGTCGGCCTACTGAGGCAGCTATTCGGAAGCTTGTGACTAAATTTCGAACCCAGTTTACATTATTGGACATTAAACCACGAACACGCATACGTAGAGTGAGGACCGAAGAAAATATTGCGGCTGTATCCGGCAGTGTTAGTGATGACCGTGAAATGTCGATTCGCCGCCGTTCGCAGCAATTGGGCCTCTGTTACTCCACTACGTGGAAAATTTTGCGAAAGGATTTGGGTGTAAAACCTTACAAGATACAGCTGGTGCAAGAATTGAAGCCACACGACCTCCCACAACGTCTAACATTTGGTGAATGGGCATTGGCAAAGTTGGAGGAAACCCACTTTTTTATCGAAAAATTGTGTTCAGCGACGAAGCTCATTTCTGGTTGAATGGATATGTCAATAAGCATAATTGCCGCATCTGGAGTGAAGACCAGCCAAAAGCATTGCAAGAGCTACCACTGCATCCCGAAAAATGTACTGTTTGGTGTGGATTATAGAAAGAAAGAAAGAAAGAAAAAGTATTTATTTGTGACCCGCACAGGAGACACGAGAAATCAGCTTAAAATTAAACAAAATTAAAAATAAAAACCCCGTGCGAGACCAAAAAGGCTCCTATCTCAGCATGTGCAGCGATATCCAAAAAAAAAAAATTACGCTGCGCTGATATTCTGATAAGACCAACTGTTGATGCCACGAACACACTCACGGAAACGGAAAATACTTAAATTATACAATAAAATAGAATATATAAATAACAAACAAAATAAAATAAACACAGAAGGTGGGTCAGAGTATGTGTAAGTATTATACAAATATAAAACATATTAAAATGTGGGTAGACCTATGTAGACCGACGTCCGCGATGCTCAATAATTATTTGTCGAAACCATAGACAAACAATAGAGCGCACGGACCAAAGAGTAATTTATTAAATACGGAAGAAATCTATGGTCGGCTGTCAAAAGAAAAATGTTGCTATGTTATGAAATAGAGTCAGAGACGTGGTAATACCTAGACGGAACGTATTTACGACGAAAAAGAAACTGTCAATTCTTTCGTTCTTGCTTATAGAGAAACTCTATGAAAAAGAAAGAGACAAACATAGACAAACGCTACCATCCTAAACGTCAAAGAGACCACTTTTTAGTCACTATTGTAACCCATCGGTTAGCAGCTCTAATTCAAGTTTTTCGCTGTTTTCAAGCCTTTGTATCGTTTATATCAGGAAGAATTTTGTTGTTTAATTATCTGCATGAACCATGTCGTGTGTGGCTATCGGTTGCAAGAGTAGAATGAGTGTATTAACAGAACATAATCAAAGGATATCTTTCAACAGGTGAGTTATCGACTAGCATACTGAAATTATTGTGCAGGGAATACATTTCATAGGCTGTCCGGAATAATGGTATATAAGTTCTAAATACGTCGAGGACGTATAGTATCATTTAAACCATTCTATTTAGTGAAATAATTAACTTTTATACGTTCGCTGATAGAGCTATGACAGTTTACGTACTTACGTTCTGATGTTAGAGATGTGACAAAAGTCACGAGAAAGATTTATCGATACTGTATTTTTATTTTACTTACTTTAATTTATTTCATAAAGTTTATTTGCTATTTGTGATTATTAATCTAATATCGATTGTGCACAGGTTTCCTAAGAGTACTTATTTAAGAAATAAGTGGATCAAGAATATAAAACGAGCTAACTGGACACCTTCACTATATTCTCGCTTGTGTTCACTGCAATGAATCATGCCATCGCTATCCCTTGACCCATTTATGGACACAGGTTGATGAATCATGTTAATTTTTACATATTACTGTTTTAAATGAAATTATTATATTTAAACAATATTGTTATTATTTTTTTTTTTACTTTTATATACATACTCGTCTGTAAACTTTATTTTCAGTCTTCATCAGTTTATCGATCAGTACATGTCTGTACAGTCGTACGAGTGTACCAAAAACTGTCACTTTGATCTCATGATGTACCTCGTTTTTGCGCAAGGTATGAATAAACATTATTATACAACTCTTATAATGCGCAGAAAAATTACGAAAGAATGGAATTGTACTCTTACAATGACTGATAAGTTCACTCTTTGTACGAGTACACATTCACTCTTTAAATAATTATAAAGTTTCCTACAAAAAAAACCTAAAATTAGCCGCAGTCAGGGACGATTCTTACAGACATTTGACCAAATTTGTATATCGCTCCAAAACTAAACTCAATAATATCGATATGACAGTGGCCTGTGCCACACATCTAGTACTGATATATGTCTATAGATAAGTATCTATAGCATACTCGGCCACACTGGCACAAAAGATGGCATAGACAAAAGTATATCTATCTCTTTTTGCTTATGATGTTATCTGTGAGTGCGAAAGTGAATACCGATATTGAAATTGCGTCTTAAACACGTTCCGTCTAGGTATTACCACGTCTCTGAATAGAGTAAATAAACTTGGTGAAAAGAATACATAGAATAGTATTATGCTAGTATTGGATAAAACGGAGTGGTGTGAATGTTATTGGTATGTGGTGTGGTGTTCGCAAGAAAGTTCAAAACAAAGAAAATGGATTAATGGCAGTAATACTAACTGCGTGCAAATCCCGGGTAAGCTTATCTTCCGGTTTCCTTCTGCTTAAGTAATACTGCTTGAATTTAGTACTAAATGTTCCAATCGTTTTTATAGCTCGAAACGGTGAAGAAAGATCATTCCAGATACGAGAGGCAGCGAATTTGAAACTTCCACGGAATGCAGCAGTTCCATGTGGCGCCAACAACAGGTAGGCAGAAGCTCTCGTTTTGACTTTATTTACATCACGCGACCAGGACAATTTACTGAACAGATAGTCCGGTTTTTTTGTGAGAATTGTGCCAAAGAGCAGGGTCGCCAGATGCAGCTTTCTACGATCTGATTATGGGCCGGTGGCATAATCGGGCCGTACTTTTTCAAAGACGACAATGGCCGAAACGTTACTGTGAATGGCGAGCGCTACCGTGTGATGATTGGCGATTTTTTTTTGCCCAAAATGGAAGAATTGGACATGCCTGACATGTGGTTTCAACAAGACGGTGCCACATGCCACACGGCACGCGAAACAATGGCCCAATTGAGAGCCGCCTTCGGTGAACAGTTTATCTCACGTTTTGGGCCCGTCAATTGGCCGCCTAGATCGTGTGATCTAACGCCTTTGGACTATTTCTTGTGGGGCCATGTTAAGGCTCATGTCTACAGGGATAAACCAGCAACGATTGACGCACTGGGAGCCAATATTGAAGCATTTATACATGATATACCGGCTGATATGTTGGAGAGAGTGTGCCGAAATTGGGCCTTGCGAATGGGCCATCTAAACCGGAGCCGCCGCCAGCATTTGCATGAAATCATCTTCAAACATTAAATTATATTGATCGTTCTATCGATACCAATAAAGATTTCAACAAATTTTTCAAATTTTTTGTGTTTTTTTTGAAAATAAAATCCTATGATATACCGGCTGATATGTTGAGAGAGTGTGCCGAAATTGGGCCTTGCGAATGGGCCATCTAAACCGGAGCCGCCGCCAGCATTTGCATGAAATCATCTTCAAACATTAAATTATATTGATCGTTCTATCGATTCCAATAAAGATTTCATCAAATTTTTCAAATTTTTTGTGTTTTTTTTGAAAATCAAATCCTATACCTCTTAAAAAATCACCCGTCAAGCAAGTACTCGTACGTGTACTTAAGCCTCAATTACTCCTTGTTTGTTTAAATGTCATCCATAAAGTTCGCGTACTTAGAAGTGCTAAGATGAATTTATAGAGTAAATTAATTAAGTAAACAGGCCTCATCAAAAATGTATATTGCTATCTTTTTAACAAAATGTGACAATTGTGTGCTTTCCAATGAATAAATTAAATAATACACAAACATATTATGCCATCTATCAAGGGAAGGAATAAGTTGGCGATATCGTTGGGTGTTTATTAAAAGCTAGCAATTCATGGCTTTCCCATTAAAAATATCACTCAATAATCGATTAGGAAAAGAAGTTCAGAGCATGTTTTTCATTTCAACATTCTGCTGATTCTATTTTTTCTTCAAAATTCCGTTTAATATTTCTACATTTTTACGTAAGAAAGATAAAGGTTGTGATAAAGATTCTTAGCATTATATTCGTAGTTGGTGCTACTATTTATCGAATGTATCAAAATAACATAAATCGTTTTCTGTAATTTCTCTCATTTATCTTACCTACCACTCGGTTTTATTTTAAACTTCGTCGTTACTGTAATACATAGACATAAAAATGTCTTTCTCATATTCTTAATCCAAGTTAAGTAAAGTTAAGTAGTTAAGACTGTTAGATTCCGTGAACTACTCAATAAAAGGACATTATAAGTTTCCAAAATGTATTGTGCTCCGCACAGGCAAAACGATCAGACCATGAGTGACATCTGTCTAGAAAAAAAAACTTATTCTATACAACGTAGAGTTTATAATGGAACACATAGAAACTCCTTGAAGGTATATTTCCAACACTGGCCCTTGATCCAATATAAACTCATGTAAATCACATTACACACAATAAAATATCTAAGTGTAGACACATCCGCTGTCTAAAAATATAATATAACATAACAACAGCAAAACATAGCAAAAGCATAAATTTATTAAAACATCCGGCACATATAAACAGTAAATATTCCAAAACTATGTGATACGGATCTAAAACAAATTATACTTCTGCAAGCATACCTTATCTACTGCTTAGAACCATCGCATATCATTTATTTAATGATAGAAATAAATGATATACAAACTTATCATGTTTTTCCTTTACCAACGGTTTCGTTAAAACGTCGGCCACCATTTCATCAGTAGATAGGTATTTTATAACAACTGTACCTTCCTCAACAATTTCCCTGATGAAATGATGTCTTACGTCAATGTGTTTCGTTCTGGCGTGGTACATAGAATTAGTGCACAACTTCAGTGCAGACTGATTGTCATTAAACAACGTAATCCTATACTGCACCCCGTAAATTTCGAACAGAAACTTGCGTAGAAAAAGTGCTTCTTTACAAGCATCTGACAGACACATATATTCAGCCTCTGTGCTTGAAAGAGCCACTGTTTTTTGTTTTCTACTCTCCCAAGAGATGGTAGAATTTCCAATTTTGAACACATAAACGGTATAAGATCGGCGATCGACCTCATTTGATGCAAAATCAGCGTCAGCATATGCGACGATATCCAACCCTGACTTCTGAAAAGTTAAATAATGATCAGGCGTACCTTTTAGATAGCGAAGAACGCGTTTTGCTGCCTTCCAGTGAGTCTCGTTGTAAGCGTCGTTGAACTGGCTGAGCGAACTGATAGCATGTGCAATATCCGGCCGCGTACACACCGCTATGTACATCAGACATCCTATCAGGCCTCTGTAGTCGTGCGTACAATCCTTCTTTGTAGATTTCACGAGCTTCAGACCTGTCTCCATAGGTGTTCGTGCAGGTTTGCAATCTGACATCTGAAATCGTTCTAGCACCTTCTTAATATAGCTTGACTGGTCTAGAGTTATTTCCTTGTTCTGTCTGCAAAGCCTCATTCCAAGAATGTGGTGTGCTGGCCCTAAATCTTTGATTTCGAAGGCCTTCTTTAATTCTTCTTTGATTCCTGCCACATCTCGGGAACCAGCTGAAGAAAATAGCATTATGTCATCAACATAGAGCGCAATTATAATCATAGAGTTCCCGCTCGACTTGACATAAACACAAGGCTCGGAAGATAAACGTTTGAATTTCATTTTGCTCGTCAAAACGCCATTTATTTTCTCATACCAAGATTTCGAAGCTTGCTTCAGTCCGTATATGGCCTTATTCAACTTGTAAACTTTATCTTCTTGGCCTTTAATCTTGTAGCCCTCTGGCTGCTCCATAAAAACGGTTTCCTTTAAATCTCCATTCAAAAAAGCTGTTTTTACATCCAGATGCTCGATATTCATGTTATGTTCCGTTGCTAAAGTAACGTACGTATAGTAGAATATCATACTACAGGAGAAAACGTTTCTTCGTAATCAATACCGTATTTCTGTGTATAACCTTTTGCAACGAGGCGCACTTTGTACCTCAATATTTCCCCGTCGAGGCCAAGCTTTCTTTTAAAGATCCACTTGCATTTGACAGGCCTTTGCTTCGTATCGCGGTCAGTCAGAGTCCAACACTGATTATCGATGAAGGATTTATACTCTTCCGCCATCGCGGCTTTCCACTTACTTGCTTCTTGGCCATTCAGTGCCTCGCGTACTGTCTGAGGGTCTTCCGTGTCACTGCATACAGTGCGTGCTACACTAGCTGACTCAAACTCACTACTTTCGTCCGTAGAGTTCTCGTAGTCTTCCAGTGTGGAATCTCCTGGGACATACGTCTCATCCGCAGAGTCATTCGGAGTCTCACTACTGCTCTCAGAATCATCTATCGTAATGGCGCTGTTATCTTGACAGTTTTTGTTAGATATTTCTGCGTCCTCTTGGGGTAAATCGGGTGAGGCGGATTGCACGGGAACATTATCGGCGACAGTTACATTGTTCGGAAACAAACCAATCGTGTTACGTGAACTGTCATCCTCATCCGATGAAGTGTCATTCCAAAAATCATGTTCTAGAAAAGTGACATTTCTTGCTTTTATGACATTCTTCGGGCTCGCCGGATCTATCAATCTGTAACCCTTTGACTCGTCACAGTATCCGACAAAAATGTATTTCTTACTTTTGGGATCTAATTTGTCCCGTTTGTGCTGTAGGGCATAAGCTTGACAACCAAAAATGCGTAGGTAACTCAGATTCTCCTTTTTACCTGTCCATTTTTCTTCCGGTGTACTGCCCATCACAGCCTTAGTTGGAGAGCGATTCTTCAGGTAGATGGCGGTGTTGACTGCTTCTGCCCAGAATTCCTTTTTCAAACCTGCTTCTTGGAGCATGCACCTGGCTTTCTCCGTAACGGTTCTGATCGCGCGTTCCGCGACTCCGTTCTGAGCAGATGACCTTGGAACCGTGGTCTGGTGTCGAATCCCATTCTTCTTCAGGAACTTCTGTAAATTAGAATTGACATATTCACCACCATTGTCAGTACGAAGAACTTTAATTTTCTTATTGGTTTGGTTTTCTACGAGAGCTTTAAATTCTTTAAACATCTCGAAAACCTCATCTTTCCTCCTAAGAAAACAAACGAATGTTTTTCGTGACAGGTCGTCAATGAACAACAGAAAATATCTTTTTCCACCTAGGGACGGGCACGGCAGTGTTCCATGACGTCACTGTGAATTATTCCAAGAATTTCCTTGGCTCTGGTCTCCGATTTCTTCGGAAATGGCAACTTAGTCTGTTTACCTAAGATGCAGGAAACACACGTCCGAAAGTTATTGTTGTCATAAGAAATACCCTTGACCATACCTTTTCGCAGTAAATCCATGCTTCGGGTGTTCAGATGCGCTAGACGATGGTGCCAAATTTGTTGCGTTGACTGGCTTCCAGTAGCAGGAGACTGCGACGCTTGCTTCACGCTCACGGCAACAGGACGACTATCAACCTTCAATTGACGTGTCGGCACCGCTTTGCTGTCACCTGTACCTACAGACAAAGACGAACACATGGCCTGCGAGGATGGCTCGCTACACGAAACAGAAACAGTTTCAAAGGCATCAAGTTCATAAATACCATCTCTCAGGGTAGCTGTAGCCAAAACCTCCCCATTGTCATAGACTGTACACACGCCAGAACGAAACACAATTTCGAAACCTTTCTTATCCATCGCACTAACAGATAACAAATTAGCAGACAATTTTGGGACTAAGTACACATTACTTATCGATCTCACACTATTGTCCTTTAGCACAGTTTGCGCAGTTCCTTTTCCAGCTGTCGGCAATGCTTCACCATTGGCAATTAAGACCTTCTTCGGCTTTTCAGTAGTAAAATCTGATAAAAACCTGCGATCATTGCAAAAATGCTGCGCCGCACCACTGTCGACGTACCAAACGTCTCTCTTGACTTCTGCGGCCAACGCTGTGAGATGCGCCTGGCTTTTCCTGCCACTCTTCTTGCCGTCAGAGTTGTCAGGACAATCCTTCTTGAAATGCCCACTCTTTTTGCATCTGAAGCACTTAATTGGCTTGGGTGCTTTCCGAGCTGCTAAAGCCGTAACATCTGCGCTTTTTTCATCGCGTCTCGCATTTTCTAGAAGCATATTTGCTTTGACATTTTCGCTTGACAGTGACGTGTTCGAATGTTCTAGAGCCATAATCAACGGGTCGTAATCGCTTGTCAAACCGCTGAGTAAAATCACGGCTACGAAGTCATCTTCTAAAGCCGCTCCGATGTCGCTCAGTTGTTGCGATATATCCATCACCTTGTTCACATATGCCTCGCACATACGCTTAATTTAATGGCGAACAATGTGCGAAGCAATCCGAGTCGTCGTGACAAGCCTCGGTCCTCGTATGCCTTTTGAAGGTTGCTCCACGCTTCGCTAGCCGACTTGGCATTTCTAATTTGTGGAAATACACAAGGCTTCACGCTCAAGGCGATTTTCGCGAGCGCCTTTTCCTGCTTCTTCGCGTCTTCGTTTTTGTTTTCAGGTGTGCCCACACAATCCCAAAGATCGTCATGGATGAGCACCATCCGCATCATAAATTTCCAGGTTGGATAATCTTGAATCCCGGATAATTTTTCCATCGAAACATTTTGATTGACGGTTGCCATTGTTCTTTGTTTTTCTTGCGAATGAATTTTGAAAATAATTTTACGAAATCACACGTGCATACTTGGCAAATAATAATTAGAGTAGTGAATTTAAACCACGCTCTGCTACCATGTTAGATTCCGTGAACTACTCAATAAAAGGACATTATAAGTTTCCAAAATGTATTGTGCTCCGCACAGGCAAAACGATCAGACCGTGAGTGACATCTGTCTAGAAAAAAAAACTAATTCTATACAACGTAGAGTTAATAATGGAACACATAGAAACTCCTTGAAGGTATATTTCCAACAAAGACCATCGATTTTAGTAAGAGTAGTTTCCACAGTTATATCGTGTGTAATTAGATCTTAGAAAACATCTTTTTTTTTGTATTGCTTTGATATTTTGAATTATCCTGTTGAAGTTAAAGTTATCAGTTTTGATATTGATTTCATTTATGTCATTCGAGTTCTTATATTGTTAATTATGTATCTCGATTAATTGAATTAAAATGGTTGGTATTATGAATGGTGGACAGGAAAATGATAAAGTATTCTGTAATAAATTACATGAAACTTATCAAAATATAATGAAAACTTACCGGGTGTAGAAGAGCTGGGTGTACTGGGTGTCCCAATTAATGGTATGTTTATCAATTTACAATACAATTAAGGATTCATTTAATCTCACATTTTGCTAACCCGGCTTTATTATTTTTACAGATACCACATCGCATGTTTAATGCACTTTGTCGTAATTTAAGTTTTTTAGAGCTTATATTGCAAACGTTGAAGTTGCAAAGAAGCTCAGCTGACGAAGTAAGAATTACTATTTAAAATTATTGCAAAACTGGGTATCTTGTATGAGTAAAGCGCAATTTTTTTTGTAAATAAGCGCAAAGCTGTTTATATTGCTTTCGTTGTTTTGCCTGTGGCTGCCCGCGTCTGCTACTAGTAAATGGGCGTTATGGTTCGCAGCGTGTGTTGTTGTAAAGTACAACATAAGCTCTATTGATAGGGAAAAAAAATACTGGACTGCCTTGCACCGTTATCTGCCCAATGCATAGAGCAAGATTTAGGTTTTAAATATATAATAATGTAGCATTCTACAAACAATGTTTTCATAGTCCTGTATAATTACCTTCCATCGTTTTAATAATGAAAATGTTTCAGCAATGCTCGTCCTATATTGCTATGATCCTTCTTTCAACGTTTAGGATTGTAAAATATCTGTATCTAAAATATATACCATAATCTAAATATACGATGTTTAGTAACGAATAACTTCTCAGCTCAGCTTAATTACGTGGAAGGCCTTTACCACCGAAGTGGCAAACATATAATATTAATTAGGTACTTTAATAAAGCACCAAGTATTTATAGTTCTAATCCAAATAATATTTCTAAAATATTATTATTACAAATAACAATTTGAATGACATTAAACAGAATACTAAATATAAATTACTACTCAAGAAACTATTACTTATCTACTCTATCAACGATAAGCGATTAGCTTTCGTTTTCTACAGCAATTGTCACTAAACTGTCAAGTGTATCTGTCATGTGTTCCAATTTCAAACACTGTTCAAAATCAAACTCAAATCCTGTTAAAGTCGAACATGTACCAATGGCATCATTTAACAAGATATTACGTAATAACTTGATTGAAGTAGATTTACAATCAATACTTAGGCCGTTGAATCTGATGCAAAGCCTTTTCATCTGTGCGAAATATTGTATACGCGACAATATTATTACTTGTAATACTAACCTTTACCACTTTATAAGAGTGTTCTTAACGTTGTTATTTCGGGGTGCCTGGTTACATCAAATAATCAATAAAATCTTCTTTTTGCATAATGAATGGTGGGGCATTACCGGTTTCGTTTTCTGTGTTGGCTACGCAATTAACTTCATCTTCTACTTGATCGGTGATTTAGTAAACGGATTCTCAAACATCTTTCAAAAACATCTCAATATCTTATTGGTCTTGAAAATTCAACACGTGCTCAGAGTTCTACAAATAAAAGACGACGAAATCAGATGTTATATCCTCTACAACTGGCTTTATATTTTCATCTTTAATATTTTAAGTATTAGTTACGTCATTTGCTATTGTTTTACTGTATTTGAAATAAATTTTTTTGAAATTACTACGGCTTATGCTAGCGTCGCTTATGACATTAACGTTATTTATGCCTTGTTACTATTGAAGTTAATGCAGAAAACGCTTCGTGTGTGGCTTGCAAAAGTTCAAAAGTCAGGAAAGACCGAGGAATTAGGAACAGAAGCGAACTGGAATGTAATGTTAGACGTATACTTTAATATACTGGACAGTTACATGATCATTCAGACAACGTTCCGACATTTGGTTTGTTATATTTTTTTATTAATTGATTTTTTGAGCGTTATCAATCATTTGCGAATGAGTAGTCACTAAGTCTGTTTACTGATTGACTAGTAGCAGCTGGTTGAGAGTTATCGTAGATTGAACCGAAGGAATGCGATTGGAGAGACTGGATGACTGCAAAAGCGACTGCAATAAAAACAGATACATCGTAATGATTTTATTATTTTATTTTCCAGATTTTGTTCTATACAATATTCAGCGCTTTTCTTTGTTTATGGAACGTGGCAACGGTGCTAACTTTAACCGGCTTAATAGAAATAACAGGCAATTGCCATGTGAGTACTTTATTTACTGAATCAGTCTTATTAACGATATTGTAACATAAAGCGCTTATTTTATCGCTTTGATTGTTACTCATACGTCAGTTTATAGATTAAATCAAATAATAAATTTCAGGTCCTGATGCTCCCATTATTATCGCATCTCTGGAGTTACAAGAATGTCATTGTTATTATATGCTTGAGCGTGGAATGTGAGCGATTCTATGCAGCAATGAGAGATGTTCAGAGTACCTGTGTTTTGCTCATGGAGTCAAGAAATTGTTCTAGTAAGATGCTCACATTATATTACTTTAAGACATCAGCTAGGCAACCCGAAAGTATTCTTGTGGCGTCCGAACGAATGTGCACTCTATTTCCTAGGTAACAATATTCAATTTCCGTGGCATCATGTAACCACGCAGACGTCAATCGGTCGCCACGAAAACTGCACCGTATTTGAATGCTACCCGGCTCCGCCCGCTCCTGCCAGTACGAAGATTCACGTCATTCATTTGTTGAATAGACCCTATTTTGCTGTAACAACGTGGTTTCGTTCCCTTGCGTTACATATTTGCGCGAACTTTGTCTCATATAAACGCACCCTAATTCGTTTTACAATGCTAAACATGCTTATTCGCAGTACTTTTTAATTTTACGCTTGTGTAGTGTGGGGACTCCATTTTCTCCACTTAGAATCAGATTCGATATCTTTACAGCTCCAGCAAGAAGAGTTTGCAAGAACATTCAACGTTTACAGAAGGCATACTTCAAGAAGATGACAACGTGTGGCTTGTTCATCATAGACGCCGAGCTACCTCTACAGTTGTCCAGCTTTTTATCTGCGTACACTATTGTTTTTTTAGAGTTTACTTATTTAGAATAATTTAAGGATATTTTACTTTGTGTTTCGGAAACGCGGTTCAGAAGTTAAAATGTCAATGATGCTTTGTCTTCTTCTTTGTAAAACTCTTTTGCCAGTTTAGCTGCGATCGAGTCTCCTTGTACGTCTGCGTCACAGTTACCTCTCTGTTCTGGGTTGTATGCGTGCCAGGTTCTCTATCAGGTGTCAGGTGGTGGCTCCTTCCTCACTTGATCGGGGATATTGAATTTGAAATTGAATTTATTTAGGGACTTTTTAATAAGGTTTGATAACTTTATCAAAAAAGCCAAAAAATATAAAATTTCTTGTTGAAATCATCGAGGACTCAAACTCTATACGCCGACTAGCAGGCGATGTGTTCATTTCAAGATATCTAACCCTAAAACCTGGTGTTATTTCAACACTTTTCAAAGATGCATTTAATAGTGGAGTGCCTGGAGCATTCAAAATCGTAAAACCTCGGATTAGAGTTACAGTGAATGAATTGATATGATCGACGTAGGATATTGTTTTTTAAACTATAAATTGCAATGTTTACCCAAAATTTTTTTGTGCACTTCATTTTTTCATTGTTTAAACAAATTATTATAAAAAATTAATGTTTGACCATATATTTTCACTTTAAACAGTATTTTTTTTTTATTTATATGTTAAATCTTACCTGAGTAGACATCTAGAAACATTTTTCGAAGATATCTGTGTATAAAAATAACAGTAGGGATCTCGAACAAGTAGAAAAACATGGAGGGGAGAGCTGAGCGACAGCTACTTTGTACAATGGAATTTCTCGGCCAGTTTAATTATAAATGAAACGTACTCTATTGTGTACATTTAAAAAAATAAGGTAATTTATTACGACTAATGAAAAGAAAAAAAAAATATTAGTACAAAATCTGTTTATTTAAATATATTACATTGTTGTCTACATTAAATATTTTCTTCTACTTCATCTATCTGTATAATAGGTGAAGTATTGGAACAACTATTTCCACTGCACTGTAAACATGCTACACTGCAGTATAAACCACTTTTTCAGCAGCCAGCCTCAGCAATAGCAGCTGTAACTTCTTCTGACGTAACTGCATCGTCCAGATCCAAGATCCTTGCCTCAGCTCTTTTTGTTGGACGTGAAATCTTCACGTCGAACTTGCAACTAACCTAGCCGAGAAATTCCATTGTACATAGCAGCTGTCGCTCCGCTCTCCCCTCCATGTTTTTCTACCTGTTCGAGATCCCTACTGCTATTTTTATACACAGATATCTTCGAAAAATGTTCCTAGATGTCTACTCAGGTAAGATTTAACATATAAATAAAAAAAAATACTGTTTTAAGTGAAAATATATGGTCAAACATTAATTTTTTATAATAATTTGTTTAAATAATGAAAAAATAAGTGCACAAAAAAATTTTGGGTAAACATTGCAATTTATAGTTTAAAAAACAATATCCCATATCAATCATATTAATTCATTCACTATAACTCTAATCCGAGGTGAAAACCCCCAGGCGCTTCACTATAAGAATAGTTGCTTCTTTACATCTAATCTAATCCTGTCAATCAATCAGCAGGTTTAATCAGGCCCCAAAAGTTAAGAAAGTGAAATATTCCACACTTAGGTCGTTTGTTCACGAGGCACCACACGACACGATTTGCGGTCACGATCTTTAAAACTCGACACTCTGCAGACGGTCTGTCGTCCGTTCGTTTGTTCACCAGACAGGATTCTGCAACGATACTGTAGGGCTTTTGTATTGTTTTATAAGTGCGTGAGTGACGAACCACGCGTGAGCCGTGCGGTGCGGTGTGTCGTGTCGTCAACAAACTAATACTTGTTTTGTACAGCCGCTTAATCGCCACCGCAAAAAATTCGCGACGATATAGTAGCATCGAGGACAAAGCCAAAAAACCGTTTGTAAATAGAGTCGCGTGTGGTGCGGTGTCGTGCAATGAACTAACGGTCCATACAAATATATGGAGCTCTGAATCGATACCACATTTTATCGTGTCGTGTGTTGCGTCGTGAACCTTTAGACAAATGCCTCACCAACACACTTAGCACAATTGGTCTGTAGAACCAATTTTTTTTTTGTAAAAGAAATGTCGTCTATAAATTTTCGTACATAACAATTTTTAGTTTTTTTCGCTTTAATTACAAAGTAATATCAAATTGAAAATTTTGTTTATTTTTGCTTCTATTCATTTATATATATCGGAGGAAGGTATATGACTAATAATCAAGAACAAAGAAATATGACGCATGTAAACTTATTAATTCAGTTTTGTTTAATTGGCAACGAGCCTACGATTCAATCTCAGTTCGATTTTATTCGATTGACAACACTTTATTTTGCTTAATAAGCAAAATAAAGTGTTGTCTATATGTCAAAATACTCGATTTGGATTGGATGTTATAAGCGGTAATTTGCCGGATGAGTTCTTGAGCCAATAAAAAGCAGGGGCCCTATTCAGACACCCTGAGCGTGGTTCTCCCGCCATGTTTGTCGTGAAGTTAGAAAAAAAAGAAACGCGCGGGCGCGCATTTTTCGGAGTTGAAAAAGATTTGTGAGGAAAATAGTGGAGAGGTGGCCTTAACCCTTCATTGTTAGGGATTGCAGGACAGTACTGACCCGGCCGCTCATGCATTTATTTAATACATTTTTACGAGAATGCTCGTATCCCGACGGCTGGAAGTTGACTAGGGTTATTCCGGTACCGAAGGGCACTCCAAGCTCGGATGTCAGCGGATATAGACCTGTAGCTGTACTTTCAGTGTTTGCTAAAGTCTTCGAGACCGCGTTGTGCTCTTGCATCCACTCGCAAGTAGCCTCACAGCTCAACGACGCGCAGCATGGTTTCCGTGCGGGCCGCAGCACGAATTCTAACTTAATGTGTTTTTTAAACCAGGCCGCCACAGTGCTGGACTCGGAGATAGGTGGACAACTGGACGTCACTTACTTCGACTTCAGGAAGGCATTTGATAGTGTGGACAATGACATCCTTTTAAATAAATTTGCGAGGGTTGGTTTTACCCCAGCCCTCCTAGAGTTCTTTGTTAGCTACTTGGGTAACCGTAAGCAAATTGTGGAATACGTAGGTTACACATCGGACTCGTATTTCACCCTTACGGGGGTTAACCAGGGAACAAATTTAGGACCCTTAGAATTTATTTTAATGATTAACGATCTTCCAGAAGTCATTAAAGACGCTGGTTGTTTGTTATTTGCTGACGATCTCAAATTATTCATGCGGATCACAGACGAGTCACACTGCGGCATGCTCCAGCGAGACATCGATCGGGTAGTAGCATGGAGTGAAGAGAACAAATTAATCTTCAATGTAACGAAGTGTAACGTAATGTCCTTCACGCGGGCCGTGGTACCCCGACGTCACGAGTATTGCATGGGCGCTCACGTCATACCGCGAGTGGGGTTAGTGCGAGATCTTGGTGTTACCTTTTCCGAGGATCTGTCGTTTGGCACTCATGTGGTACAGGTATGTAGAAAAGCCTTCAAAAATCTTGGGTTTGTCATGCGTGAAACCCGTGACTTCACCAACATGGCAGCAGTGAAATCGCTTTATAATGCGTTAGTACGAAGCAACTTGGAAACTAGTGCTATCATCTGGAATCCTTATGAAACGAAGTATTCTACGATGGTGGAAAAAATGCAAAACAAATTTACCCGGTACCTATACATGAGGCAATTTGGTATTTACCCTTTCTACCCGCTTATGTATCCAACCCTCTTTGTTATAGGGATGATTGGGTACTATAAGTTGGAAGTCAGGCGCAACCTCGCCCTTGTAAAATATGTTTTTATGGTTTTTCGTGGTATGCTAAATAATCCACAAATATTAGAATCATTGGGATTGCTCGTTCCAAACAGTAGGCTACGGTTAGGACCGAGGGAGGGGCTGTTTAAAGTCCCGTCAACCCGCACTAACGTGTTAAAGTTTGCACCAGTGACTCGAGCAGTTAGAATACTGAATAGCGTCTCTCTGCGTTTGGACATATTTTCATGCTCTTTGGCGGAATTCCAGAGGGTGACACTTAGTGAGTTGTCCACTGTGTAACTTGTGCCTCTACCTACACCCGTTAATAGGATTGGCAAACTGGCAATTTATGACTACGTTTGTTACCTTGGGTCTTACCTGTAAAAATAAATGTACGTGTTAATAAATAAATAAATAAATAAATAAAGTGGCGTGTATAAACTTGAAAAAGTGTGTTTTGTTGAGAGAAAGCGAAACGATAGGTGGCCAAATTCGCTGCTTTGATAAAATTGGAACAAGGACTATCTCCAAAACGGCATAAGTTACCTGCTCTGTGCATGCATACCTACGAAAGCCCACAAGATCGAGGGTTTATCCAAGATAGCCCTCATATTGCCGACATATATATGTACCTTAAATATTTTTATGAATTCAGTACCGAAAACACCCCAACAGTTCCCGAACAAACCCAAGCCCGTGTGACGTCACGACGTTCATTTCTACTCATTGTATCACATAGCTGATAAAGTGTTTTGACCTTTAACCGATTCAATCTTGTTATTATCGTCAATATAGTGACGAATGGCGAGTACATCACTCACCTTCGGTTTGCTGACGACATAGTGGTCATGGCTGAGACCATGGAGAGCCTCAGTAAAATGCTCGATGACCTCAGTAGAGCTTCCGAAAGAGTGGGTCTTAAAATGAATAACAAGCTACTTGCCGAATGTACGGTAGAATCAACTTTTATAACTTGTAAATTTTAATGTACCTACCTAACGTTCAAAAGTGCCGCTTGGTGGCCTACTTGAAATAAATATCTTTGTCTTGTCTTTAAGAACATGGACAAAACCATGGTGAATGCCCATGTTACACGCACTCCTATCAAGGTCGGAGACTCTACACTCGAAGTTGTGGGTGACTATGTCTACCTGGGACAAACGATCCAATTGGGTAGGGCCAACTTCGAGAAAGAGGTCAACCGTCGAATCCGACTCGGCTGGGCAGCGTTCGCGGTATCTTGTCGTCCAACTTACCAGTGTCTCAAGACGAAAGTCTATGACCAGTGTGTGTTGCCAGTGATGACATATGGCTCTGAGACGTGGTCGCTTACAATGGGCCTTATCAGGAAGCTTACAGTCACTCAAAGGACAATGGAGAGGGCTCTGCTCGGAGTTTCCTTGCGTGATCGAATCAGAAATGTGGAGATCCGCAAGAGAACCAGGGTTACCGACATAGCCCGAAGAATTGCCAAACTTAAGTGGCAGTGGGCAGGGCACATTGCTCGCAGAACGGATGGCCGATGGGGCCGAAAAGTTCTGGAATGGCGACCGCAAACCGGAAGACGATACGTTGGAAGGCCTCCCACTAGGTGGACCGATGACCTGGTTAAGGTTGCGGGAAGGCGCTGGATGCGAGACGCACGGGATCGGTCAATGTGGCGACGCCTGCGGGAGGCCTATGTCCAGCAGTGGACGTCTTTCGGCTGAAATGATGATAGTGACGAATATCAAACATATTGATAAAAAAATATCGAAGCTTAAAAGTTATCGTGCTTGTTTCGTACCATATATACGAATACTACAAAAAATCCCCATTTTATGTGATTCGCGCAATAGCCATCAATCTGTACTAAAGTTTTGAGAAATGTTCTATGTCTAACTACATTTTAATTAGAATGTGTTAATTGTGATTGTGATTTTAATGTAATTAGATTGTGTGTTATCTTGTTATAATTTAGTATTTGGTTCGTATTAATTTCTTACTTTGATCATTAAAGACTAAGAAAAGTAAATTTTATGGGAACTTTTGAGCAAATTTGACATTGTTATATAATTGCGTAACTTGAAAACATGATGTTTTGTTTATTGAGATATATTCATTATTTTCATTGGAAATATATACATTAATCTTAAATGACAGATATAGGCGTTAAACAATATTTCTATTTGAATTGTGAAAATCAGTCGACGTATTACTGAAGAATTAGTGTAAGAAAAATGTACCGATTTAATATTTTCACGTTTTTGTTCTACAAAGATTTTTAGTGTTTGTAAATATAATTTAGATATTGGTGTTTAATATTATTAAGGGATATGTAAATAATGGGAAATACCGAAAATTATAAATGCCGACCATGTCAAATTATATGCAAACCTAAACTAAAGGAAGTAATTTAAGACCTGAGATCTAGCAGGGCATTAACATTGTTTTGAATTTCATTATGACCCGCTGGTCATTAATGTGATTTGAATTTGGAATATAAAGAAGAAATTACATTTACGATAGGTAGTAGGTGCATACTAATTGGAATTCATGCATTCACTATTAAGATCTGCACTAAAAAATAAATTGTTCGAAAATCGAACTGGCCACCACGAGTAGAATATAAATAAAAGAAAATAGATAAATTATTTTACAATGCATGTCCTCGAAAAGAGCGTTTTCCAAGCAGCCAAACTGTGCGGAAAGTGTAACTTTTTTTTACTAGTGCTTTTTACTTTCCTGTACTTTTTTTAATTTTAACTCCAACGTCAGCCCGCCGCATAGAGTTTTTATTATTTGAGAAAAGTTTTAAAAATTAGTTAAGTACAGATTATCATTCATAAAAAAAGGTAAAACAAAACTAATAATTCATTTAAGGCGTTTTGATTACTCTAGATTTAGATTTTGATCAATATGTTTTGCAGAATGAATATTTTTCTCGTGCCTTTTTGCGTTACGACGTGACAGCTATTTGCAAATGCGCAGTAGATATGCCCGAGGAACTATGAACTATTAGTTAATCTGTGGATATGAATAAGCGCCATTTTATTAATTTCAGATATATTTTTTTATTTCCTCGCACAATGCATAGTAAAATATTGTATATTTAGGGAATAACTTTCTATTTTTATAATGATGTCTATAAAAGGCAGCGAACGCGGCTGTATCGGTCATTTGCTCGCTGGCCTTCGTAGAGTGCGGTAGTTGTCGACGTGATTTGTTATTGTCTGTCAAATCGATTCAAGTTGATAAGGGTGTTATTAAGCTCTGTAAGTACATGCTATTTTGTTATTGTGTGATTGGTGTCTTATTTCTTTTAATCAATGGTGTTATGAGCGATAAATCAGATTTGTAGGGTACTTTTATTTTTGTTATTAAAATAATTATACTTTCGTTGCTTCGTCCTTCGAGATTAGATAACATTGTAGTAATACGCCTAGGTACCGCCTTTCATCCACTAAGTTTTTTTTTTTTTTTTGTGGGTATTTTGTGTTCCTATTCGTTCTGCTTGTACTGTCACTCATTCGCGTTTTAGTGTGTCGCCGATCACCACATTATTTTATCTGTGTCGTTATAAAGTGCAAAAAGATGCCGAAACGTAGTCACAATAACGACGACAGTGATTATTTAAGGAGGAAACTGCGGAAACTCAAAAAAAAAATGAAGAAACACGACCACGGACGCGTGTTCGAATTTGTTCCGAAAGTAGTAGCTCGTCGGCGAATTTTATTATATCGCCAGTGCTATCTGATCATGAAGGTAAGCTTAAGTGTTTTCTTATCGAAATTGCAATAAAGAAAAGATATTGTGAATAGTTTTTGGGACTATATCCGTATCATAATTTGACATACCGTCATATTCCAAATAGTGTTGTGGACATCTTATGGGGGTGTTACCTTCAAACAATTTGGAATTCCTAATTCATTGGGAAAAAATATAAGTTACCTATCTTTAGGTGCCTATTAGTGATTGTGTACATTTGAAAGGAATGTTACCTTCACATTATTTAATAGCATTTGTAAGTAGGTCATGACCTACTTACGTACGGAAATAGTGTTGTGGGTAGTTTTTTAGGACTACCACCGCTCTAAAATTTATTAATAACAAGGTAGATACCTATCTACCTAGGTACACTTACATGTGTAATGATCACGTCATACTTGCCATTTAAATTAATGTTCTGAATATTGGTAGGGATGATAAACTCGGTGTTGTGGATAGTTTTTAAGGACTATCGCCGCGCTATTTTTATTTGATAACTACATGGTAACATACTGGTAATTATTATATTCCAGATGAAATGGAATTTCAGCCTGAAATAGAGTCGATCCCGATTATTGATGCAGAAGAGCCCCAACTGGGTACGTCCATTGCAATCTCACAGGTCCCTGCGATAGATGCGGTACAGACAGCGCAGTCGCTCTTGCCCGCTGAAACAGCGCTCGATCATCCTGAACCTGTGCTGAATGAAGACATTCTGAATCTCTTGGGTGAAACACCTACAAAAGATAAAAAATGTGGACCGGATATTAGAAGTGAGTTATCTGTTCGCTGGGAACACATTGCAACGACTGGTTTGACAAAGGATGCCAGAAAGGAGCTGCTGGAAAAACATCTTGTTCCAAAAAACTGCACAAAGATAGACGCACCGAAGTTAAATCCCGAAATAAAGGCTGCTTTATCGGAAATGCTTCTCAAAAAAGACAAAGCATTGGAGAACAAACAGGTGCAGGTTGCAGCAAGCATATCGTGCATAAGTGAAGCTCTCAACGTTTTGTTTTATTCAGAACATAAAAACCAGACTTTAATAAAATTGCTGATCGAAGCCGGTCGACTGTTGTGCGATTCACAGCACAACGAATCCATGACGAGACGTAGTTTTATATGTTCGACAATCAAAAAAGATATTAAAGATCAATTGTTTAATACAGAAATTGATAATTTCTTATTTGGCGAACAGCTGACAGATACACTCAGGGCGGCAAAAGCCATATCAAAATCAGGCGCTGAAATAAAATTAAACACACCGGTCAGAAGAACTGCGCCAGCACAGAGACCGATACAGGCTCCTGCTCAGCCTTTAAACCAGAGGCCTCCGTTCCCAGTGGGCCGGCGCCCGGGAGCAGCAAGGAGGCTGGAGCCGGCGCCACGCCCGCGGCAGCAGCAGCCGCCACCACCGCCGCCACGCTCGCAGCAGCGCCCCGCCCCGCGGCGCTAGACACGGTACGTTCAGCAGGACGATTGTCCTATTTTTATGACCAATGGCAGTTGATAACCAAAGATCCTGTCATATTATCGTGGATAAGAGGTTACAAGATACCGTTTACTAAACCGGTTTATCAGTCACATGAACCTACTTCACCTACATTGTCTTCATTTGAAGCCCTACAATACAGGATAGCTATCACTGATCTTATAAACAGTGGAGCTATTTCACATTGCGAACCATGTGAAGGACTGTTCCTCTCTAGTTATTTCCTTGTTAAAAAACCTAACGGTAAAAACAGATTTATATTAAATTTAAAGTCCTTAAACAAGCACATAATAACAGAACATTTTAAGATTGAAGATCTGAGAACAACATTAAAATTGGTGTCGAAGAACAGTTTCATGGCCACCCTGGATTTGAAAGATGCGTATTTTCTTGTCTCAATACATCCGACCTGCAGAAAATACCTACGATTTAGGTACGCAGGTAAAACTTATCAATTTAACGTATTACCGTTTGGCCTAAATACAGCGCCATTCGTTTTTACAAAATTATTAAAACCGGTCATTTGTTTGCTGAGATCATTAGGTTATTTGTCATCTATTTATTTAGATGACATTTGTATTATTTCTAAAGATTATCAAGATTGCCTAGATAATATTTTACAAACAAAAAGTATTCTAGAGTCCTTAGGTTTTATTATTAATATTGAAAAGAGCTGTATGGTTCCGAGTAACATTTGCAAATACCTTGGCTTCGTGATAGATACGAAAAAATTTCATGTTAGCCTAACTTAAGAAAAACGTCATTTAATCAAACAAGAACTACGATCGTTTCAACTCAAATCTCGCTGTAAAATAAGACATTTTGCACACTTGGTAGGCCTCCTCACTTCATCATGCCCCGCGATTCAGTACGGTTGGCTTTATACCAAGCAAATGGAAAGATGCAAATACCTTGCATTGGGTCAAACAAGTAGTTACGATAGCCACATGTCACTACCACAGTATTTGCAGGACGATTTTTCCTGGTGGTTAAAATCGATTGATGGCGCTGTCGATCCCATAAGACAAGACACCTACTCGTTAGAAATATTTTCAGATGCTAGCAAAAAAGGGTGGGGGGCAGCATGCGGTGAGGAGACCGCCAGTGGCCAGTGGAGTAGTTCAGAGTGTACCAAACATATAAATTATCTAGAACTTCTTGCAGCTTTCTTTGGGTTACAAATATTTGCAAAATAATTAAAAAATTGTCAGGTCTTACTACGTATAGACAACACAACTGCTATTTCTTACATCAACCGTATGGGTGGAGTAAGATTTCCACATCTAACCGAAGTCACAAAATCTTTGTGGCAGTGGTGTGAAGCTCGTGGTATATTCGTATTCGCTTCATACATAAGTTCACAAGATAACGAAATAGCAGATGCGGAGTCCAGAAAATCTCATCCCGATACCGAATGGGAGATCAGGGATCATGCTTTCAAAAAGATTGTACAGACCTTTGGTCAACCAGAAATCGATCTTTTCGCATCTAGAATAAATAATAAATGTGAAAAATATATCTCATGGAACAGAGACCCTGGAGCATGCGCTGTGAATGCTTTTACTTTGAATTGGAAAGATGTTTCTTTTTACGCATTCCCTCCTTTTGCGATTATTTTAAAAGTATTAAGAAAAATAATAACCGATCAGGGCGAGGGTATTGTAGTGGTCCCGTTTTGGCCCACGCAACCTTGGTTTCCACTTTATCAAAAACTTCTCCGTTCCGAAGTGATTCAGTTTACACCCTCTGATAATGTGTTATTGTCTATTTCCAACAGTCTCCCCAAGCTCACGTTGATTGCAGGGAAGTTATCAGGACGGCACTACGGAACAGAAGAGTACCACCGTCAGCTTTAGATGTTATGATAGCTTCCTTGTCTAACAACACAATAAAACAATACGACGTTGCTATTCGACGTTGGGTCAACTTTTGTAAAACTCACAATATTGAAGTACACGAGGCGTCAATTCCGATGGTTATTTATTTCCTTACTGATTTATTTAATTCCGGCTTACAATATGGATCATTAAACAGTCATCGCTCCGCTCTATCTTTGATCTTAGGATCGAGAGTGGGGTCTGATGACCGCGTTACTAGGCTATTCAAAGGTTTCTACAGACTTCGTCCTCCAGTCCCTAAATATAATATCACCTGGGACCCCTCAATAGTTCTAGTTTATTTATCAAAATTGTACCCAAATAGTGTTTTAAGTTTGGATCAATTGACCAAAAAGACTGCAACTTTGCTCACGCTAATAACGGCCCACAGAGTGCAAACTATCGGAAAAATTTCACTGGACAGTATAACTGTTAATGAACAGCATATTTTAATTAAAATAACCGATTTAATAAAGACATCTCGCCCCGGGTCAGTTCAACCCTATCTAAATATTCCGTATTATAAAGACCGACCGGAAATATGTCCAGCCGAAGCGTTGGTAGCTTACATAGATAGGACCAAGTCTTTGAGAAACAATTCCAGTAGTCTATTCCTTGGTATTAAAAAACCTCATAAACCAGTATCTACAAATACCATCAGCCGGTGGATAAAAGAGATACTAACAGTTAGCGGAATTGACACCTCAATATTTTCTGCCCACTCCACCAGACACGCAGCCACCTCGGCCGCTCACAGAGCTGGCGTCAATATTGACACAATACGAAAGACAGCTGGGTGGAGTGGCAGCTCCAATGTCTTCGCTAGATATTATGATAGAGATATTCAATGTGAACAATCTGATCGATTTGCTTTATCAATCCTAACCTCTGATTAATGCATATTGTTTGAATATAATAGAAATTAATAGAAATTTAATTACCTCAAATTACTGTTTTGATTATTATATTTAGAATAACTGAGTACCTATGTGTGTTTTAATATTTCACCATCTTTCAAAATCTACAATGTTATCTAATCTCGAAGGACGAAGCAACGAAAGTATAATTGGAGATTAAACGAACTTACCTGAAGTGAAGTTCTATCCAAATTATACGAGTTGCTTCGTCCGAAGAGATTAGTTCCCTCCCAACCCCATGACTCCCAATAAGTAAAGTGAAATATTAAAAAGGTTCCAGGCTTTCAACTAAATGAGTGACAGTACAAGCAGAACGAATAGGAACACAAAATACCCACAAAAAAAAAAAAAAAAAAAAACTTAGTGGATGAAAGGCGGTACCTAGGCGTATTACTACAATGTTATCTAATCTCTTCGGACGAAGCAACTCGTATAATTTGGATAGAACTTCACTTCAGGTAAGTTCGTTTAATCTCCAATTAAATGCGTTCAAGATTGTTTGTTTTTTTTAAGGGAATTTACTTCTGAAACCTTATTTCAGAAGTGGGATTCTTTTCCGAAGGAAAACGCCCACTAAATTCTGCTATTGATTTTTAGTATCGGTTAAAAAAAAAAAAAAAAAAGAAATAAGACACCAAACAAACACTTTATTTTAAAACCTTGGTACTTGTTTTTTTGATTTAACATGGCCGATAGCCGGCATGAATCTCGTGACAGGTCACGTCGACACGATAGGTATCGTAGATCTTGGGATAGGTCTCGGGATAGATCTCGGGATAGGTCTCGGGATAGGTCTCGGGATAGGTCTCGGGATAGACTTCGGGATAGATCTCGTTCGCGAAACCGCACTCGCTCCAGGAGTAGAATTTATCACACGAGTAGATCTCGATCGAACAGTAGGGTGCGCCCGCGATTTAATCTAGGCGATCAAAATGTAACAATGCAACAAACATTACAATCGATTCTATCTCGTTTAAATACGTTAGAAACAGAACGCTCCACCTTACGTAATGCGACCGAGTTTCATAGCCAGCTGGTTCAGCATAGCACGCTCATAAGGTCTCACACTCCCCCGATCAGTGAATTACAGAACGCTCAGGCCCTTCAGACCAGAAACCCGATACCTGAAACTTTGTTACCTAGTTCAACGGCCACGTTAAATATACCCACGGCCGAGAGCATTACGACCGAGGTGCCGAGTGTCGATACACACCCCCGTAACGAACAATCTGTGACTGATTCAGCGCGGATATTAGCTGAAGCGATTCGATCGATAAATTCGGACAAAACTCAAAAATATTTCGTATCTAACTTCGATCCTACTATCAATGACATAGATGTGTGGTGTGAGGAAGTTGAAAGAGCCAGAATTTCTAGTAACTGGGGAGATTCGGAGTGTCTATCGCGTGTATCGATATGCCTTAAAGGGGACGCACGCACCTGGTGACCGAACGTGGACCAATTTCATTAACGAGTTTAAGCCTTTGTGCCCACGGAAACTCGATTACGCAAATATTCTTTATGATACGATACATACGACTTCTGATAAGTACAGCACATATGCTGAGTATGCGAGAAGGACGTTACTACGCCTCAAGATAGTTAAGGGACTAAGTGACGAACTGATGACTTTGATAGTCATACGCGGTATAACAGACGCTCAGGTTAGGGCTGCGACCGCCAACGCTAATCTAAAGTTACACGATCTAGTTTCATTTTTATCTATTTACACCAAACCTTCGCGCGCTAAATTAGAAAATCGGAACCATCCTTCCAAGCCATCGAATAATAACCGTTCATCAAACTTAAAATGTTTTGCCTGCGGAAGACTGGGACACAAATCTAACGCTTGCCCCAAGAAGCTCAAAGCTGATCAGGCGTCTATTATCACCCCGAATAGTACCAATAAATTAGCCTGTGGTTTCTGTAAAAAACCGGGACATAGTGAGGATGTTTGTTTTGCTAAAGAAAGATCAGGCTCACGTAATAAGTGAAACATAAATTTATGCTCTACCCCCGTGGCAGGTTCTTCGCAAAGCAGCGACCTTAAGACTGCAATTATTCAGGGCATCCCTGTGGATGTTCTTATCGACAGTGGAGCCTTAAATGTCTCATTAGTCTCGTCTGATGCATTGAAACACTTTACTTGCGAACGGAAACCTCGGCACTGTGTTTTGAAAGGAATCAGCGACTCTACTATCCAAACCGACTCCTACGTTACGTTAACTATTGAGTTTGATGAAATCTCTATTGAAGCCGACTTTGTCGTAGTGCCAGGCTCTTGTATGTCTACCCCCGTTGTGATAGGAACCGATATCCTTAACCGTGACGGTATCACGTACGTGCGTACTAGGGATAGGCAGCGTCTAAATCGAGCCGTTGGGAGGGCCGTCCACGCAGTGTCCGATGACGACTTACGGATTAACACACCTCTTCAGGGTGCCGAACTCGAGTGTCTTAAAGACTTAATAAAACAATTTTCGAAATACCTCATATCTGGCACTGCTTCGACTACCGTCTCAACCGGTAAAATGACTATAAAGGTTACAGACGATACACCTGTTGCTTACCGACCTTACAAACTTTCACACTCGGAAAAACTCAAAGTTCGAGAAATTGTGAGCGATTTGAAGGGTATCATTCGTGACTCCACCTCTGAGTACGCCAGCCCCATAATATTGGTAAAGAAGAAGGATGGTAGCGACAGGATGTGCGTCGACTATAGGGCACTCAATCGACTAACTGTTAGAGACCGGTACCCATTACCATTGATTGACGACCACATAGACAGGCTGGGCAACTTTGAATACTTCAGCAGCCTCGATATGGCTACAGGGTTCCACCAAATAGCCATTGAAGACGATTCAATTCGTAAAACTGCGTTCGTCACGCCGTAAGGACTTTATGAGTACCTTCGAATGCCTTACGGTTTGACGAACTCTCCCATAGTGTATCAGAGAATCATTAATAACACCCTTCGTGAGCATATTGAGGCTGGCAACGTGTTGGTATAAGTCGACGACGTACTCTGTATGAGTTCAGTCAATTAGGGAATCATCTATTGAGAAAGGTTCTGGAAACACTCACTGGGTCGGGTTTTTCGATAAACTTGCGAAAGTGCTCTTTCCTGTCCACTGAAGTTGAGTATTTGGGGCGCGTAATAAGTCAGGGTCAGGTTAGACCGAACCCCCGAAAGATTCAAGCACTTGTAGATGCGCCGACACCGCGTAACGTAAAACAAGTCAGTTTCTAGGTTTGGCGGGGTATTTCCGACGATACATTAAGGATTACGCCACTAAAACCGCTTGTATAACACGCTTAATGAAAAAGGAGGTCGCCTTTTGCTGGGGTCCAGAGCAAGAAGGGGCTAGGCAAGAGATGATAGACTGCTTGACTAAATCACCAATACTATCCGTCTTCGACCAGTCCCTACCTACTGAAGTACATACTGACGCCAGCAGTGTTGGTTATGGTGCAGTACTAATGCAGAAAAAGGTCGATGGTACGAAGCATGTAGTCGCTTACTATAGTAAAGCCACCCAGGGCGCCGAGAGCAGGTATCACTCATACGAGCTGGAAACTTTGGCTGTTGTAAGGGCAATCCAAAAATTTCGCCATTATCTTGTCGGCATAAACTTCAAAGTCGTCACAGACTGCAACGCCCTTAAAGCCACCAAAAATAAGAGGGACCTGCTTCCGCGCGTCGCCAGGTGGTGGATCTATTTACAAGATTTTCATTTTAATATCGATTATAGAAAAGGTACTATGATGACACATGCAGACTACCTTAGCCGAAACCCAGTCCCAGATGCCATAGTGCATCAAATATCTAGGCCACGCAATTGGTTGCCATAGTGCATCAAATATCTAGGCCACGCATGGGTTTCCACAGCTTTAAGACATAAGTGACTTATGTTCGAACTCACAAAAATAAGGTCGGGGTTATATCCACGTTTCCATCGGCCGCTGTTGAAAGATGCGGGCTGCTTAGCATCATGCAGTAAGGATAAGTTTTCCACTTCTGCCCATTCTTCAACAGCCACTCCATCGTCATTTGTGTTCTGGTATCCCCAGGAAGTACTGACTATTAAAATCTCCAATTACTACGCGACTGTCTCGGTCGTGGAAATTGGTTATGTGGCATAGTTGGAATGGTTGATTAGGCGGTTTATAGATAGAGCTGACAGTGTAGCTTCCGGTATCTATAGTTATTATTTCGATGGAATTTTCGGAGTTGCAGGATGTGGAGACTAGTGTAACGTTAGGTTTTGTAAATATGGCGCTACCGTGTTTAGGGTGCGGGATTTCGGCAACTAGTGTAAGTGCAGGTATTTGCGGCCTAGGTTGATTGTTGTCTCTGTGAGTTTCTTGGACGCAGAGAATATCACACTGCGCAGCGAGGCAGAGTTCAGAAAGAACCAGCGCTTTTTCCGAAGAAAAACCCTCAATGTTGATCGAGAGGACGGTCATGGCAGGCTCAGAGAGTTGACGTGGTCGAATTTGTGTATGCCGATTGGAATTTAGGTGTTCCGATTGTAGTGACTCTATTAAGAGCCTTTGTTGGTGGTCCTGGGAGGGACCGTGAGGAATTATCGTGGTGAGAAGATTGGCCATAGCACCCTGGTAACAGCTGGCACTCCTGGCCAGCTGTTACCAGGGTGCGCCGGGCGTTTTATTATGATTTGGACGCCGCTCGGGGAGGCTCTTCTCAATTAATATTTATACGATAACGTCACGTCGCTCAATTGTTTTGCCTTCCACTAACACTTAAACTTTATGGTATGGTATTAAAGTTCAAATTGACTTTTAAGTATTATTACGAATCGTTTGTATGGGAGAATAGAAAAGTGTTGTTTTTAGACTTTTTCAGGCAATTTTTAAATGTTTCTCTCCGTTAGAACCTTATCCTAACAATAACAAACACAACAAAAAAAGAATAAGCGAAATCGGTTCAGTGGTTCTCGAGATTTGCGCTTAGTAACACATTTAGCGATTCATTTTTATATTAAAGAAGATAACAGTGCACTGGTGCTAGTTCTGCATACGAACTTGCTTACTATAAAAATAGAAATTTTTTCGATGCATAGTTAATGTGGCCAGCCACTTCTTTGCCCAGCGGCATACGCCTCAGCACCTCCGCACATGCTACAAATCCATATTTTAACTATCTATATCGATACTATTTGGAAATGACGACATGATAACTTTCGATACATAGAAGTGACTATCGACAAAATAGTTTTGGAGTGCCACAGGGCACAGTATTGGTAGCTTTCTTATTCATAATATATATTAATGATCTCCCAAATATCACCTGCCATAACACAATATTGTTTGCTGATGACACGACCCTCATTGTGAAATGTGAAAACCCAGATTCATATGAACTAGAAATAAACAACGCAATAAACAACATAATACACTGGTTACATTCTAACAACCTACAAATTAATATGGAGAAAACTAAAATGATCCAATTTCATACGCATAAAAGAAAGCCATTGACTTTAAATGTTAAATATAATGATACTATCATCAAAGAAGTTCAAAGTACCAAATTTCTGGGTATAATGTTGGATCAAAATTGACTCGACAGATTTGTCTACGCAATAAAAAGATTAAGAGTCACGGTATCAACAGCAGCGGCTCTTTGTGCATATCATGGTTACGTGTCATCCGTACTCGACTATGGTCTCTTATTGTGGGGTAATTCGGTGGATATAATAAAAGTGTTTAGAGTACAAAAAAAAAGTATGCGTGCAATATGTGGGGCCTGGTATACGGATAGCTGTAAGCCCTTGTTTAAAAATTATAATATTCTACGATTACCGTGTATGTATATTAGTGAATTATGCCTATTTGTACAACAACATCCGAAATATTTTTTAAAACACAAAGATGTAACCAAGCGCAATGTAGCTCCTAGATATAAAAATTAATTTAAACATGAGCTCTGTCTGATGCAGGCTCGAATTGCATAAAAGGAACTCGTACATAAATGCTGTAATAGTACATTACTGCAGAATCCAGTAAGTAAGCCTTCCTAGCCAAGTATAAGTTAACCGGACCGAACCGCAGGTGAGGTCCGGTTATATACGAGGCCAGGATGGCTTTCTTACTGTTTGAGGCTTATATAATGCTTTTCTCAAAAATAAAAGAAAGTTTAACAACAAATTCGTATAATTAATATTGAAGGTTAAATTCATATTAGGGCAATTACTGATAGATATTGTGATCGATTTACCGGGGGCATTTATATTTGTTTGTTGTACGTCTTGATTAACGGACTCGAAAATATATCTATCTCATAAAATGTCATACCAAAAAGAGAGATAGATATATATTTGAAGCCTCCCTCCTATAACCATGTTATAATGGCTGAACTCTAATATGTGTCTGACTGGTACTATGTTTTTTTTCTAAGAAGATCTGAAGAGGATGACCTACTGTCTAGAGATGGGCGTTTTCGGTTTTTTGCACAAACGGTTATGTAACCGATATATAGATTTCATATCGATATCGAAAACGGTTTTCAGATATCGATATCATTTAGTACAGTTTGCATAAGTTAAAATGTTATTTAGATGAGCAAACTAACAACGAACGCGAAATAATACTTAGAAAGAGAGGTAGCGCAAAATTATGGTTCCTATCGTTTGTGAAGTTTGCGTTTTGTTCGTAGTTCGTACGTTCCGCATTGTTACGGTTTTAAGTTTTGACTTATTCGTTCTTGCACGCAAGTAAGGTTTTTATTAGATACAGTTTTTGTATTATCGGTTATTTTGATATAGATATCGATATGATATGATATCTAACTCATATCCGTACTAAGTTACTTTTTGATATATCGGACCAATCCCTACTACTGTCGTTGTTCTGTTGATCATAAAAGATAGAATGTTTATTAAAATGACGCAACAATTGGTTGAACATTAACTTTTCGAAGACCTTTAATATTGGTAATATTATTTTGGCCTTTAATATTTGGTTTCTTTGTTATCTCCGGATTTAATCAATGAAACTACTTTACTGTGTTTCACGAGGTCCGGAAAAAATCCTTTGATCAACACTAGTGTTAAATATGAAAGCTAAATAGGGTGCAATAGTTTCAATGATTGGTTTACACACTTTAACAGATAGTCCCAAAAGATCTTCTGTTGATTTAATTTTAAGATCTTTAAAGGCTTTTAAATAGTCTGGGGGTTTGTATGTTGAAACTTGAACTCCGAAGGGCACGTATTTACGTTCTTTCTAAGTAAGGCAGCTGAGAGTGCGGGTGAGAGTTAAGGAAACGCTCGAAGTCGGCGAGACTCTTGTTGGGCGAAAAATACGCACCAACGATGCCAACGCCATCCGAGAGAGCGGCCACCCAGGCGTGACCCCGGGACGGGCCGACTAGAGCCCGGCCAATGATGGCCACCAAACTGTCGAGGTCTCCAACCCAGTTGTCTCTGGGTGGGACGATATACGGCTCGGTGACCACAGCCACGTGAATCGTCCACTTTGCCATGCTCTGGAGCAAGATATCCTGAGCTCTGGTAGAGTGGTCAGTAGTGCGCCATTATGCGCAATCCGTTCCCCCCACTCCATTCCTAGGCCGGGAGTTGGCCGAAGAGCAGCCAGGTTGACGAGAGGGTAAAGAGCCCCCGGCAACCTTGGCCCTCCTTCTCCTCTTCTGCTGCGCGGGCGCGCCACAGGCCTTTCCGCCCGCTCTGTGCCAAGCGGGCCTCCCTGCAGCTGTACAGAGGCTGCAGTTTGGCACCGCAGAGTACTGGGCCGCCTTGTGGCCGGGCTGACCGCAGCGATAACACTGCTCACTGCGGTCTCATTGTGCCCTGACATGCCCAATGTCCAGGCAACGATAGCACCGCAATGCCCTGGGTTGCAGCAGCTTCACCTTTGCTGAAACCCACCCCACCAATAGTCGCCCCCCTTCAGTGACCTTGTTCGCCACCGGATCTCGCCCGTCCGCACGTCCTCGGACGGACATCCGCCGGTTCGGGCGATGGCCGCCACGAACATCGATACGCAGGTCAGCCGTCTTCATCGGCCTGGACACCCAGACGTCCTCAGGGTTGAGGACCTCCCGCAGCTTGGTGGCCAAAATGTCCGTCTTTTCGGCGGTATAGCTGGAAAGTGGTAGTCCTACAAGTATACAAGCATACACTACACACAACTTACAGTCCATATTCCATATCTTATATTTGTCCACGTGGTGGTCTCCTGGTCTCGTTCAATCTCGTGTCCGGTCAAGGGGTTATGGGAGAAATATATATATAATAATTAGGGACAACCGATGCGATCTAGACCGGGCTACCGTCTGGCAACCAGACCCGCTCCCGACAATGACATCTCGCTGCGCGCGAAATATATACACAAACAAATGCACGGGTGATTAACAGTACTACTCGCGGATCGCGAACGTAATTTCGAACAACGATTGGTTGGTTATAAAACAATTTCAACCAAATGTGCGGTCATATTTATATTACGTCTTATTCATTTTTGATTCGTTCACGGTGACAACCCTAAATAAATACAAAGAAATTGTGAAAACCAATAAAAAAAACGCAAACACGCGATATTTTGGTCCACTTGTTTGAATATGACTCTTTCGTAAATAATATTTTGAAGTCAAAAAAAGAAGAAAGAAAAGAAAGTTTCAAGAAAATGCTATTCTTTCTACATCTTTTTCCAGTCTGTTATTTAGTAACATGTTTCGTGTTTGATGCAAATTGTCAGGGGTCTTATTAAGTATGTCGATTTATGACCAATTCATGACTCCGCAATGTCATTAACATAATGAAACAAATAAATTATCAGTTGACTAACAATGTATTTACACAATATTCTTCAAAACATCAATACGCAGGACAAGGCAAACAAGTTACTCGTAATTGTGCCGATACTTACAAGTAATATAGTAATTATAGTAATTTTATTTTATTTTATTTATTGGGGAAAACAAACAATTACACACTATATATGGGTAACAAATAATTGTACGAGACTACATTAGTGTGCAACTAACAACGTTATCCAAATCTTATATAATTAAAATTGGAAGATACATGCACGAGTGCAATACTAATAAGCCTTAGCTTCATTACATACTATATTATACAAACAAAAAAAAAACACAAAATCTACAGATACAGAAATAAGTAAGTTAATTAAGTTAAATTAAATTAATCCTCACAGTTGTTGATGACTTTAAGCATTTCATTTCGAAATTTACTAGCTGAGCAAGAAAATAACTTATAGGGTGTTATAATTATTTGCTAAACGGCGCAAAGGTGCGCGAACTCCTGCGTTTGTGCGGCACGAGGCGACAGCAAACAGCGGGCGATCGCGCACCCTGCGTCTTGTGATAGTCCTAGGTACTACATAACACAATTTGTTTGTTAAATCTGAGCAATCATATTTGTTATTACACAGGTCATAAAGAAACATACTTTCCAGAAAGGTGCGTCTAATATTAAGGGTAGTAAGTTTATAATGTTTCAATAAATTATGGTAAGAGGTAGTTTTACGGAAACACTGGTAATGAGTGGCTTTAAGGAATTTATACTGTACGGTTTCAAGCTTTTCTTTGTATTTTGCATAGAATGGGTTCCAAATCATTACAGCATACTCTAACTGTGATCTCACTAAAGATTTGTATAGATGAATGTATGTATGAGTACGTTTAAAATCAGTCATACATCTCATCACAAACCCATAAATGCGGAAGGCATTACTAATAATCTTATCAATATGTTGATCAAGATGAAGTTTGTTATCAAGTAACACTCCAAGGTCCCTAACTAAATTTGTTTTGTGCAATATAGTGTTATTTAAGTTGTATGTGTAAGTTATTATGTTTTTATTCTTGGTAAATGTTATAGATTAACACTTTTCAATACTCAGTTGAATCCTATTTTCTATGCAGTAAGTCGAGAATCTATCTAGATCCTTTTGAAATAAGAGACAGTCATTATTGTTTTGAATTTTTCTAAAAATTTTTAGGTCATCTGCCATGCTGTTGTTTAATTATAATGTTATGTAATATAGGATATATTTCATCATGAACAAGTCTTTCGAAAAGCTTCGACAAAGCGGACAAAATAGAGATAGGTCGGTAATTTTCAATATCATGCTTGGATCCTGACTTGTGTACGGGAGTTATATTAGCTCGTTTCCAAATATCAGGAAATGAACCTTCAGAAATACATTTGTTGTATATAATATATAGGGGTGTACATACGACATCAGCTGTTTTTTTAAGATAAAGTGGTGGCAAACTATCTGGCCCAGGTCCTTTTGTAGTATCCAGTGATTTTAAAGCTTTTAAAATTTTATCAATACTGAAATGTATACTGTTAATAACACCACAATTTTCGTCATACAATTCCGGAGGTAACCAAGTATTTTTGTCAAACGTGGAATGTTCATAGACTGAATGAAAGAATTAGAGAACATGTTACAAATTTCAGTAGGATCACTCGAGTTATGACCTTCATAAGTAACCGTGGAGGGTATGCCAGCATTAGTTTTACGGTTTGAAATATAACTCCATAAGTATTTAACGTTTTTATTAATATTTTCTTCAACCGAGTCAACATATTTATTGTAACTTTTTCCACATTCCGCCTCAAATATTTGTCTTAAGAAGGAAAATTGTTCGTAATCTGATATGTTACCGTATACCTTCCATGTTATCCAGGGTCTATTTTTGTTCTTAAAAATCCGTATCAATGACTTGGAGTACCAACAAGGGAATTTAGACGAGCGCTGAGAGGCAATAGGCGTATGATCTTTTATTGTTCGGAAGATAACATCATAGAAAACATTTACAGAATCATCAGCTGCCTGTCCACTCAGAGCACTAGACCAATCAACTTTACACAAGTCTTGATTAATTAGGCCGTAATAAGCTTTATAAAAGTTATATTTAGTTACTTTTGCCCGTGTGAACGTTGATTTACATTTATAAGGAATGGTGGAGCAAAAAGGGGGATGATAATTGTCCAGAGGTAGTAATATAGAAGAGGGTACGTAAACATGGCAATTATTATTAATGATGATTAAAGCAAGAATACGACACTTATAATTTTTTAAGTAATTAAATTGTGAAGCATTAAGTAGTGACATAAAATTATCTAAATAGTTACAAACCGACGAGCTACCATTACAATAAAGTATATAGTAATAGTAGTAATATATTAGTAAAAAATTGATCTGGTACAAATGCGCGAATTATGAAGCCAGTTATGTAATGGTTGACAAACGACGGTGGACTCAAAATCCAATACGGAAGAGATAAAAGTTTGCCAAAATATTTCTTCATGGGTCTTATTTTCACGGATTTCGGGTTTTTTTTAAGAGATTTTAAAGAGAGAGATTATCTTTAAAACACTCATATTTTGCCAGTTGTGGTTAAGTCCAAAGCAACAGGGGGCGAACCTATTGCCATCAACCGAGCGCAAAGCCAGACTCCGGAATGCTACTAAAAACTTCCGGGAAAATCTAAAAATGCTTTGCCCAACCTGAAAATTTAACTCAGTACCAGCCAACGTCTTATTTGTAAATGTTCAATAATTGACAAACATATTTTTTATTGGTTTACTCTTTATTGTCTAAATGAATTAAATTTTCGTTTACTATCGATGGCTGTATCACTCATGAGCGAGGGAACTTCTGTGTTGTAGACTTTTTAAAATGAACAAACTTTTTAATATCAGACGAAATTATCCTGTCAAATTTGTTTTATGTAAAACGGTAGACAAAGATGTGCAGTCAATACTTCTGCCATTAAATGTGATGCAATATATTTCCTTTGGTCCTAAATATCACATCAAAAACAGTTGTACCAATCCAAATTCTTTTATCAGTATTTTTATTTCAACGATTGGAATACTAACATTCATAGTTTGTTTCGTATACCGCATTTATTTGCTGGGATTTTACAAAAATTATACTGGATTTACTACTTTTATCAACATTACTACTTATTTCGACTGCGTTTTCTACTCTTTTGGATTTATTATGAGTTTCGGTGTCAGTATTATTCGGACCCAAAAGTTCAATAATTTTGTTCTAACTTTTCAAAAAGTACACAGGATTTTGAATTGCAAAACTAGAACCAGATACTACATCTATTGGAACTGGATAACTGTGATCATGTTTATTAGTATTTATGTCGTTGTTTTCACGTCTATCTGTGCTGTGCTTGGAACACATTTCATTTTCATCATCTGCGGTTACTTAATGATGTTCTTCGATTTTAATATAATTTATACAATTCGTGTATTTAAATTGCTGGAAATAAATATGATGCAGTGGAAAATCCATGCTTTAAATACTCATAAAAATGAAGATACACTCGAAGAAAGTTGTTGTAAAGAAATGTTTAATGCCTTCGCTGGCATATTACAATGTTATAACATTCACAAAAAATGTTTTCAGCAACTGGTAAGTTATATATTTTTTAAATTTTATTGGACACCTAAAAATTGGAGGGTCTGCACTAAGTAAAATTCTATGAGCGATAAGAATGGTCAAAAATTCAAAATATATGGCGTTGATATAAGCTCCGAAAATGTCATGCGATCAATCCCAAATACTTTTGACTATACATAATGATTACATTGTAACTTTGTTGATAACCCAAGGGACCACGCGTTCAATGTGTTCTTGTGGGTTTCCGCGGCCTTATTATAAAAAAAATGCAGACTCATTTTCTAAATCATCTGTTGTTTTTTTCTTTCAATCATGAGAACCAGGAGTAACCGTTATTTAATTTTCAGATACTCTACTATATCATAGAAATATTCATACACTCTCTGGTTTACATTGAAGTAATCATTGAAATGTATAAAAATCCGGTGGAGATTTATAACGTTCCGGTGAGTGTTTTAGTATCTACTTTAACAAACTTTATTATGTTTGCAGTAATTTATTAACCCTTTAAGGCTACAACGTGGTTTTAAACCCTTGGGCTCTAGACAAGTGGCATTCGATGTCAGCAACGGTTATTGTAAAAAAGACACTACACTTCTGTAGCGCTTGACAATCCTATACATTTTTCCAATAGCTATCAGGACAAAAAGTATGTCATTTGGTCACTTTTTTATTTCTGTACTATTATAGCCCTTATATTTTCTGGTTTAATTTCTTCCAGCAGGCAACATTTATAAGGTCATTTTCAATATTATTTTGGTTGATAAAGAATATGATATGGCTAACAAAACTATGCAAGCAATGCGAGAAATTCTATTTGAGCACTGAAATTGTTCAAGATTCTTGTGCATTTATTTTGAATTCAACATGTTCAGGTAATTTATTGAAATTTTTATACAAAAAAAAAACATATTTGTATGTGTTGTATTTGTATTCATTTAAAAATATTCTCTGATATATTTTTAATATACTTTTTGATCATTTACAGTTAATGTAAAAAAAATGTGCAAAAACGTACTGCGCTTACATCGAGCATCATTTAGAAGGATACACGTATGTGGCTTGTTCTACGTAGACGCGGCATTACAATTAAGTCTGATGAGTCTTCTGACTAACTACACAATTGTTTTGCTGCAGTTCGCATTTTTGTAATTAAGGTTTCATTAAATTAAATTTGTGGTGTTTAATTTCTTAAGTTTTTCGATCATCATGCAAGAAATTAATGCTCGTGCTCAACATTTTTCTTAAATCTATAACAATTTTCTTAAGTCTGTAACAATTATATGTCGCATCAAGGCTGGCCGATAGATGCAAACCATCGGGAAGTCAGGATGGTAAATACATCAGGGTTAAGACATCGTGTGTGGGCAGGTCGGTGAGTATAATCGTGCAAATGAAATCACATAAATTATTTGATACACTGGGTTGATTCAATAAAAAAATTATAAAAAACATAAAATAAAATGTTTATTTCATCAACTTATGTAAATTACATTGTTAATTTTGAAGTCACCTTTTAAGCAAAGATTTGCTTGCATTAGGTGGCTTCGCTCCTCCAGATTACATTAACTATACATATGTGTGAGAAAAATAATAATAAAAACAGTAAATAATTTTGAAAAAATGCCAGAAGACTAACAATACAAAAATACCAAAACTATTTATGTAAGTAAGGAATAAGGAGTGCGCGCGGTGTTATGAGTGTGTGAGGGGCATTATGTGTGAGGTGGCGGTGTGTGTTATGTAGGGGTGTGAATGTTGGTGTGGAAGGTGTGATTTGTGTACTTTTTGTTTAGTCTAGCGACAGTTTGTATCTGTAATTATGTGATTGTATGGAGCAGAGCCTCGATTTCTTCGTAGGTTTTGCTCCTCAACCATTCTGTGTCTTTTTGCAGTCGCGGTATGTCATTGGGTATATGGTGAGAGTTTTGTTAAGGAAATTGTATAAGCGAGAGGATTGCTTTGTGAATTGTCTTGTAGCGAATGCAGTTTTGACTGGGGTTTCTGGAGCTACTTTATTACTCCTCCTAGTTTGTATTCTGGGAGTGACAAAGGGAAGGGATTTATGCTTTTTCAAAGTTATCAGGAGGACATAGAGCTTTCTAACTGACAAGAGGTTCGATGTTGAGTATAGGGTTTCAGTGGAGAATAATCGTGGTTTAAAATACATGACCTTCAGTAAAGCTCTCTGTGCCCTCTTAAGTTCTAAAAACTTTGTTTTTGATGCTCCATCCCAAATTGGTAAACAGTACGTCAGTATGGATTGTCCAAGAGATACATAAATTTGCTGGATAAGATCTTTAGTAGCCACGTGCCGAAGAGTTTTGAAGGTCCAAATTAATTTCCTTACTCTGTTCATTATCAGTTCTAGATGCAAGTGCCACGATAGTCTTTGGTCGAGCAAAACACCAAGGTACTTAGTGCTACTTACTTTACTCATTTTTAAACAAGAGCAGTTGGTGTCAGGGGAGTCTGAGAAGGTATGTATATATATACAGGACAAACAATCATATACAATACGCTTCCAATAACAATATGCTTCCTTCGTCCCAAAATATAATTTTAATTATTTTATTCCCGCTTCGTCCTACTTTATATTCCTTCTACGGCCCATATCTTTTTTGTATATACTAAACTTACTTGTATTTACAATCAGCAAAAAAGGGTTAAGTACGTATTTTTAAATATTTAACATCAATCAACTGTTTAAAACCAACGCTCCTCTCTGTCTTCTCTGCGAGCGAAAATTTACTCGTATTATTATAATAACACTCTTTAGCCGCTCTTAGTGAGCAAGTTATACATATCAGCTGACCCATTTTATCGACTAGTTAGACTCAAGGTTACAATGGGGTCCTCAGCTAATATCACTTGGGATTGGTCATAGCTTAACTACTTCAGCTTGCTTTTAATTAGGTACTTATTTATTTTTGAATGGTTTGTTTTATTCTAGACGCTTTTAATTGTAAATCTCATCTAAAAAGACATGAGATATTTTTCAAACAATAATGATACTCGTGTAACCAAATGATTGTAATTAAAACTGATGGAAAAGAGTGTCCGTGGAGTTTCTTGCACATTCTTCTCCATAGAGACCTACTAACGCTTCCAAATGTGCAACTAGATTCATATTTTGTTTGCCAATTCAAATGTATGAAGTATTAGTAAAGTTTAGTTGAATTAAAAAATATTTTAGATTTCGATTTTTTGATTTTGTGCTTCAGTGTGTGTGTGTGTGTGTGTTATTTTTGTTGACTGTATCTTTAAATTACTTGAGATATGGGACGAAACACAACTTCAATAGTGATATGGGGCAAACTAAGAATTTATTGGAAAATTCAGGACGAACAAAGTATTAATCATATAATTATATAAATGTATGCTTAAGTAAGATATTAGAACATCAATTTAGAATTATATTTTGTAAATTTTATTTCTTCCAACGTACATAATAGCATAACCAAACCTAATAATGCTATGATTATTAAAAACTCTTTTTCTTCGTTTAAGTTCATACGTCTGGTCATACAATAACGCCGTTTGTGAGTGTTATACACTTGACTATTCTAAAAACAAGCCCTATTATTTATACTTATAATATTATTAAGAGGAAAGATTTTTTTGTTTGTTTGTACCGAATAGGCTCCGAAACTACTGGACCGATTTAAAAAAAAAACACCAATAGAAAGCTACATTATTCCTGAGTGACATAGGCTATTTTTTAATCCCGAAAACTGGTCCTGTGGGGTGGTCCACGGGAGCGAAGCCGCGGGCAACAGCTAGTGGTATATAATTATGTCCCTTTAGAACGTTTTCACTCACATCAGCCTAGTAAATTAATTTTGTTACTCGCCTTACATTAAATACTCTATACATTACAACCTATCTTAGTTCGCATTTTTGTAACTACTCCTTTTAAACTGAGACATTGTTTTATAATATCATTCCTCATTTTATTTATTCCTGTACTTACAATATAATATTTTTATTATAAAATATTAGTATTATGTAGACGGTTTAAGTTAGCCTTACTCAAGTGATTACAAAAATGCAAACTGCAACAGCACAACTGAATAGTTAGTGATAAGTGCCATCAGACGTAATGGATGACAAATATCTATGTAGAACATGCCAAATACGCTCATCTTGCTGAATGAGGCACGGTGCAAGCGCAGTGCATTTCTGCACATCCTCTTTTTTTCGTCTGTAAGTAAATAAATTATCATTATTCGCTTGTGGCTGTTGAAGGAATAAATAATAAAACCCGCTCGGTTTGATCTTCAAGATTAAGGAACGCTTGCCAAGGCTGGTCCGTGGTTGGGTGACCATCTTTACATAGCGAGTTTCCTCCATGCCTCGGCAAGCACAATAAGCCGTTTGTCCTCTCATTTGAAGATCTTTGACAGTCGTTACGAGTAGTCAGAAACCTGAAATCTGACACCAGTCATGGCACGGAATATCGTGTTACCCAGTTACTTGGATGTGGAGGTCAGATAGGCAGTCGCTCCATGTAGAATAATGGTACTCAGCTGATTGCGGTTAGACTGGCAGACGACCCCAACATTGTACTGGTCGCCAGCAACCAGAATTAGGTCGAAAAAAAGGTTTGAAAACTAAAACGCGACTACAAAAAATGTCGCTCAGAAAAATATGAAACAAGAAAAAGTATAGTAGGCATTAGGATAGTAAAATATTATGTAGCATGTACCTAGTCATTTTTTTTCCATATCGATTATCTCAATAGTCAAAAACAAAAATAAAATATTTTACCTGAACAATTGGATGCTAAAACAATGGCACATGAATCCTGAGCTTTTTCCACTGTATTATAGAACTCTTCTAGTTGCAAACTTAGTGTTATTTGTAATGCCATATTTTTAGCTAACCATGCGTAAAGTAAACCTTGTACGAAATGCTGAAAAATGTAAAATCATTGTATACATTTGATTGACTAAATTATTAATTACGTATGAATCGGTGAAAATGGCGAAACAGGGTGTACTATAAGTGGACCTCTGCCTTACCTTTAGAGGGATACAGGCTAGATCTCTTAGGTATGCCTAAGAGATCAAGCCTGTATTCCAACTAAACTATTATTGGAATAAAACAAATTGGGCAAAGTTCAAGTTACACAATAAAATGTAAATTGTTGAGTATTAAAATAACGTAAAATTAATATATTTAATGTAATTCTTGAAGGATAAGGCGGAGGTGAATTTGACCGATAGTAGGGGAAGACCCTATTACCATCAAAAGAAAAAGATCAAGAGAAATTCCACATGGAAAAACCCAGTAGCACTTTGCCAGACCCAGGAATTGTAGCCAGGAACCTGATATAAGTTTTTAAGCTGACATGGTCATAATCATTAGAATTAATATTTCAACAAAAATATACATGGCAAATATTAATCCAGGAACCTGATGTTTAGCTGTAGTGATTTCGAGCACGAGAGCAACGAGGAAGTTGATGAATACATAATTTGAGCAAACTATTTAGATGAAAATCGTACAAACACGAAGACTACATTTCTATGTACTTACGGACTCATGAAGATTAAAAATAACTTTTGAAAAATCGATCAAGATTTGAATGTTAACCAATTCGCTGAATAAACATTCCGCCGTTTTGAAAAGAGTCTGAAAATAATTAATCAAAGTCAAATATATATATTCAACTAGGCCAATAAGCGGTTCTTTTGGACGTCAAACAGTTAAAAATTAAAATTTACAAGTAATACAATTTGATTCTACCGTACATTCGGCAAAATAGCTTGTTATGGCGAAGGACGCACAAGATACTCCACACTTACCCTTTTTTAAAAAAAAATGGTGTTTTACAATATTTACATAAGTACATACATTAATAAATTCATATATATGTGAGGACGATGCACCTAGAATAGCACTACACACTATACTACTTACAGGTATAAAGTATTCAACGAATTAACAGGTAAATTCATTAATTTGATAAATAGGGACATGCTTCTCACATACTTTTTTTTGGAGGTGCAAAAAAGTAAACACATGTTCCCAAATCAATAATTTTAATTTTAAAAAATTTTTCAATATTTTAATTAAGATTTGTACCTAATATTTCATATTAACATTCCCTTAAGTACATACTGTGTGGACAGTAACATACACATGCCCTAAACAGAGGTTATTGAATTTACTTGCTGGCTTGAGCTGTCACTTGAACTTTGATCTCACTTACTATTGCACTTGAACATTAAGCCACTATCATGAGCTCAATAAATGACATTGCGGAGACACAGCGCTTGGCATTAACATCCCTCAACCATCGGATGGCTGATTTTGAAGAACATCTGAAGATTTCTTCAGCTGGAGCAGACTTGAGCGGGCTTTACAAGGATTTCACTATCTTCAAAGAGCATGTGTGGAGTGTCCTCAGTGCATTGCAGTTGCAGATTGCTGAGGTGAGCAGGAGTGTCGATGTCATTGAGATGCGTCACAGGAAAAAGTTCTTGCTGCTCGGCGGTGTGCCTGAGAAGCCAGGTGAGAGGCTCCCGGAGAGTGTGGCATCCCTTCTGCAGGATAAGCTGGGCATTGCTGATCTGGCACCGTCTTCATTAGCACGTCACAGTGACTTCACATCACATCATCAGCCTATTAATGTTCCCACTGCTGGGACACAGGCCTCCTCTCTGCGAGAGGGAATGGGCCGTAATCCACCACGCGGGCCCAGTGCGGATTGGTGGATGTCACATGTCTTCGAATTTTTGGTTCTAGGACATGCCGGTTTCCTCACGATGTTTTCCTTCACCGTTTTGAGAGCAGTGGTGATGAAATAATTTACACAAAGTAAAGCGCCTGCCTGGGCTCGAACCCACGACCTACAACTTGTAAGTCGCGGCCGATACCACTGGGCCACCACTGCTCACTGGGCCACCACTGCTCACAGTGACTTTATTCATATATAATCCATAGAGTACAGTAACTATTAAAAAGATAAATCATGTATCGTGTTCATGAAGGTATAGATAAAGATGGCCACACTTCGAATAGATAGTATAATATCACTTGAAATAACGTTAACTTGATATAATTTTCATATGCTATAAAAACATATGACCTAATTTTATGTGATCTAATGTTCGTTTGTAATTTCCTTCGGTATTTCATATAACCTTTATTTGCTCTAACAACGTTTAGTATAACGTTCATTTTATATAATTTTCAATTTGTATAGTGCTAGGTTCATATAACGTATATTTCCCCTACTTTTCATATTCACAAATTTTCTAAGATAGCGCACCGTTCTTGAAAAAACAAATTATTGTAACCTAACCTCAAAACACTAAAGTTGCTTCTGCATCGTCTCCGGCGCTGCGGGCAGTGCAACCCCTTCACCCTTACGTAACAAAGGATAGGCAACCATGCTCACCTCCGCAGCTTCGGCTTGCTGGTCGCCTCCGGCGCCCAGCCTCAGCCGCTACGGCTCACACGGGCGGAGATTGCTCTCCCTTGGCGCCTTCGGTTTTTATATACACTCTAGGGGTAACAGCCAAAAGACTACGTGAAGTCGGGGTGCCCCGATTTGGTTTTGGCACAGATTCGATCTATTACATAGACCGGCTTGTTTTTAACAAGCCGGTGTATATAAGGAAGAGAATAAGAAAACACAAAAAACAAATCCAATGAACTTTACCGTCCACTTACCTAGTTTTGTTAAAAATGTATCCATTTACACTAAGTTTTCGTCCACCTTTAGAACTATTATAGTAACTAAATGTTATATTATATGTATATTATATCAAATGTGCATTATATAATATGTTTTTTTATTAATTTTTATTTTTGATAGGCTTGCGTTTGACCACAAGGTCGACGATGAGGCACGCTTGCCTAGAAGAAACCTATTCACTCTTGACATAAAGACTCCCAGGTTGTAGCCAACAGGAAATACAGACTCCGGCAGGGAATTCCACTACTTTGCTGTACGCATAATAAAAGTATTCCCAAAACGTTTGGTGCGTATAGGTGGGATGTCCACCATGTACCAATGACGCATCGCCGTACGTCTTGTAGTCCTATGATGGAACGGGCTAGGAGGAATTAGTTCATGCAATTCCAATGCACACTCCCCGAAATGTAACCGATAAAAAACCGACAGGCTGGCAACTCTGCGCCAATGTTCGAGGTTCTGGAGCCTAGATTTGACGAGTACTTCATTTCCAATGACCCTCTTGGCCCGTTTTTCGATCGACTCAAGTGCATCCAGCTGGTACTTGGCAAATCCGTCCCAGAGATGAGAACAGTACTCCATGCATGATCGAAATTGCGCTTGATACAAGTTGAGCAATTGTTCTGGCGTGAAGTACCGTCTCACCTTCGCGAGGTTCCCCAATTTTTTGGCAGCCAGCTGAGCTTTTGCCTCAATGAATGGACCGAAATTGAGCGTCGATGTCAACGTAATGCCAAGAACCTCAAGATGGTCCGTTATCGGCACGGTTACACCTCGGAAAGAAGGAGCCGGGTGGAATTGACTCCTTTTAGCGAAAAAAAAGACACGCCTGGGTCTTAGCAGCATTGAACTTGACCAGATTGGCATCGCCCCATTCGGAGACTGCTTTCAAGGACAGATTCAAGCGCCCATCCATGGCCTCCGCAAGACTAGATCTGAGGTTCAGTGGCGCGCTCGTCGGACACGTATCTCTCAGCAACAGTGCTGTCGTCCGCATACCCAAAGGTTCGGGTTTTAGCAGATCGTTTATGTGCAGCAAGAACAATGTTGATGAGAGAACCGACCCCTGAGGGACCCCGGCATTAATACACAGTTGGTCAGATGAGCGGCCATCAATTACCACTCGAATGGACCGATTCCTCAGGAAGTCTGCAATCCAATCGCACTGGGCAGACCGAATGCAGGAAGCTTACCAATAAGACTTTCATTCCAGACCCTGTCAAATGCCTTCGAGATGTCGAGGGAGACGGCAAGCGCTTCCCCGTGCCTCTCGATGGCCTCACTCCAGATGTGAATGGCATACTCTAGAAGATCCCCAGTTGACCGATTTTGGCGGAAGCCATATTGGCGGTCACTGAGGATGTCATTAGCTTCTAGGTATGCCAGGAGCAAAAAAGAAAACTAGTTGAGAAAACTCGTTCCATACTCTTGCAGAGGATGGACGTTATTGAAATGGGCCTGTAGTTGGCCGGGTCAGCCCGACTGCCCTTCTTGGGCACAGGCTGAACGTTAGCTTTCTTCCAAGCATTCGGCACTTTTCCCGTCTCATACGAAAGGCGAAACAGGCGTGTCAAGATCGGAGACAGTTGATGCGCACAAGTTCTGAGAACAATTGCCGGAATCCCGTCAGGGCCACTAGCTTTGTTCACGTCAAGATTGCGCAGCACCCTACGAACGTCCTTTTGATGGATGCGAATGTCCGACATACTCGTCTCGCATCCATCAGGAGAAGGAGGGGGCCGCGCGTCACCAGAATCCAGACGCGAAGATTCCGCGAAAAGAGAGGCAAACAAGTTTGCTTTCTTCTCAGCGGAGTGGGCCAGTGACCCGTCGGGCTTCAGCAGTTGTGGTAGTGAGGGATGGCAGATGTTCGATTTAACTGACTTGGCCAGGGACCAAAACGCTTTACTACCCGCTGGGTAAGAAGCAAGTTTGGTCCCAATACGGCTTATGTGGTCAAACCGAGATTTTCGCATCACCTTCTTGCAAGACTTGGCAGCCCTATTGTAGGCCTTCTTCCGCTGACCCACGTCGCTTGCTTTGCGCGTCCGAGCGTCGACCCATGCCAAGTACGCCTCGTGTTTAAAAGCGTTGTCGCGTTGGCGCTATTATACCATATAAAATTAGGGAAAATGAAATTATATCAATAATTCATTATATCAATTGATCGTTATATTAAAAAAAAGTATATTAAACGAAATTAGGTCATATGATCATTAGAACTTGTGTTATTATATCAAACGTTACACACCCGATCTAAACACGATAAACGCTGCCGACCTTGCTGAGTCTGCCGTCCATGATGATTACGAGTATTATTGCTACGACCGCGCATTCCACTACTATACCTTACGTTCTCATTTTTTTTACGTACGCCCAACAGCTGTTTTCTGTTGCGCGTACACATTTCCTACAGCGTGTCACCTATAGTTATTTCCAAGAACCCTATTGCCCGTAAAAAATACTACCTCCCGCGGACCAGCACTGGAACGTCATGACTTGCCCCAACGAAGCACAATTTTCGTCTTCCGCTACCTTGATAGCATCATTAAAACAAGTCAAGTTCCGTGCCGTAATAAACGTACCAAGAAGCTGATTACGAGGTCCGTCATTCATTTAAAGGCCGCAAAATTTTATAGGCTTCCGGATTTTCCCCGGCTTGAGAAATAGTCAAATCTACCATTAACTTCTCTATATCCGCCCCGAAATCTGTGACCGACTTATCTTTCTACCTAGCGCGAGCAAGCTTGGCTTTTTTTTATTTTTTTTGATAATCTCACCGCACTATTCCCAAACTAGTGTTGCAACAGAATTCTGCTTCCGCTTCCGCAACTGCAGAAGTTCCGCATGTTTTTTCACTTCCGTTTCTGCTTCTGGTTCCGCAAACTTTATAACAGAACTCTGAACGGAAGCATTTCAATCATTCCTTGGTCGCACAGGCAGAGCTTACAAAAATTCAAAAGGAACGCCTTAATCAGTCTCCTCTTTCTGTCATTCAGGATTGTCCTACAAGGTAAATATAAATACCTATTAAATTACTAATAAGCAAATGTTTTTATGAGTTATAGGAGTTTTTTGATTGTACTTAAAAATAAATATATTTTTAAGATTAGGTAATTGAATTTGGATTTATATTTTGAAAAGAACTAATATTTTGACATTTAATTTTGTATAAATTTTTGCAAGCCATCATTATGTGAAATATCTAACATTTTATTTTCTGTGACCATCTATTTATTGATCATATTTCTAGCAAGTAAAATTGATTTGATTTGATTTAATTTCAGATGGAACAGCACATTCTACATGATGGAAAGGTTTTCAAAACTCAAAGATTCGCTTGTCTTGTACCTAAGCGCAAATCCAATCGCTATGATATCCCCCGAAGACTGGATGAATATTCAAAAATTTGTGCAATTAATGCAGCCATTTGAAGAAATAACAAGAAATCTAAGTAGTTCTCAAATCAGTATTTCATCAGTCATACCATTAATTCAAGTTCTTAAGACCACATTACAACAAGAAGAGACGAAACCTAATACTTCAGAACAATTCATAAATTTTATAACAAAATTACGCGATGAATTGAATTCAAGTGTAAGATTTGGAAACCTGGTCGAAGACGACAAATACACTATTGCGACGTATTTGGATCCGCGATACAAATCGCATTTTTTCATCAGCGTCATTGCAGAGCAGGTTGAATCTAAATTACTTAATATGACGATTAACACTATTAGAACCAGACAATCCAATTCCATCCAAGATGATGACTGCGAACCTTCCCCCTAAAGAAGCCGAACTCAAATTGCAATTGAAGACATTGAAGTGCAGCCTTCTACTTCCAAATCATCAGCATCATTGCAAATATTGGAATCGATGTTAAGTGTAAATGAAGACCAGTAGGAGGACTCTTCTACAGCTGACGATGGTGACAATTTACTTTTAAAGATACAGTCACACCTTCGGGAGTACAAGAAAGAAAAAAGACTACCTCTTCATGAGGATCCCCTTATGTGGTGGAATGGAAATGCGCACAAATACCCCCATATTTTGACAATAGTTCGCCAATACTTATCAGCTCCTCCCAGCAGTGTAGCCAGTGAGCAATTATTTAGCGGAGCTGGTTTAATATAATTATGAAGAACATCGAAATAGGCTGAAAGGTGAAAAAGCGGCCAAGTTACTATTTATTAAATATAACTTGCCGCTGTTTAATTTTGACTACTAAAATACAAATTTAATAAAAAAAGTTTTAAATGTACAATTGTGCTTTTTTTTCATAGTGTTAACGCTTCCGGTTCCGCTTCCGTTTCCGTTTCCGCTTCCGTTAAGATTTACTTTTGACATCTGTTTCCGTTTCTGCTTCCGTTATGCCAGTTCCGTTGCATCACTATCCCAAACCAATGCAACTCCTGAAAGCCAGAATCAACAGTGGCGACCACCAGAAAAGCGCCGAGGCAATGAAGCTCGACGAAGTCCCGGAGAATGAATTTAACTGTATTGGATCCCGCAACGAAATTAATCAGAAAATAATAACGGAGGAGTAGGAAAAAGTACAAATTTCCACTTCCCTCCATATCAAGCAGGAGACAGAACAAACAAGGCCAATAGGCACAAAGGGTCGTTAACAACTGGGATAAGCCCAGTTGCCTAGCACCACGGATAAAAAATTGCATTAATATTAATGGGTCCTACATTGTGAGCTGCTATATTTGTTTCCAATAATAGGTATGGCAAAAACGCTTGAACGCACGAAAATTTGTTCTAGTTTCCACTATGTCCGTATAGTAAACAACTCCAGATGCAGCCTGTACATTATTCAACATAAAATTGCGTTCATTCTGCCAAAGAATACACTCCCATAAGATATGATGTACAAATTCGCAGTCAGACGTAGAACACTGACATAAAGGTGAGGCAACGAGCTTGAAGGAAAATAATTTACTTTTATAGTTACCATGCCCTGTGAGAAATTGGGCATCACAGTGATCCATCGCCAGCCACATCCTGGCTAGCCGTACGCGAACGGATGGAAAGAATTGGTGGAGGTGTCGGCCCTTGATAGAATTATCCCACCTACATTGCCATTCGGATAAAAGTTCCTCCCAGACGTCAATATGTGGTTTAAATAACCTAGAGATTTTCTCACGGTCACACCGAGTTAAAAAGTCCGCGTCCATGGTCTCTCGTGCGGAATAGTACATTGCAGCGCGTCGCTGCACTTCAAGGTCGACCGGAAGTACGCCAGCATGTACCGGTAAGGCTTCAGTACTAACCGTCCTGTATGCTTTGCATAATAATATCAAATCCAAACGCTGGCTTTGAAGGCATTTACGTCGTACCGCCCCTATTGTGGCCCTATCAGCCCAAACAGGCGCACCATAGCACATACAACCCAAGTAAGTAGCTCCATAAATAGTCTTTATGGTTAAAAAAGACAGACCCCACGTAAATTTAGATATTCTCGTTAAGGCATGGAAGCTCTTTTTTGCTTTTTCACCGACTATTTTAATATGATCTATAAATGCAAACTTCCTCTCTAACACTAGACCAAGATAGCACACGGACTGATCCTTTTCACGGGAACGTTATTAAATTTTATAGTAGGACACGATTCAAGATTACCTTTCAAAATGAGTTGATAAGTTTTGTGCGGAGCAAAGGTCAGGCAGTTTCGATCACCCCACTGAGATATTAATCGTAGACTAGTGTCAGCCAAGTTCTCGAGTCCAGCTCGAGTACTTGATTGAATGAGCAGAAGACCGTCGTCCGCGTAACCGGTTAATGAACAGCCACTTGAAGGCGGAATCGCGAGGAAATCATCAAAGCCTAAATTCCATAAAGGTGGACCAATAACCGAACCCTGAGGACATCCCATGGTGAGAGACTTCGATATGGAATGATGACCGAGTTTAAGTTTCGCGGAAACATTTAAAAAGTAAGAGTAAACTAAATTGTATATATTTCTATAGCAGCCCCGAGTTTTCATTTTAAGTAATAGCATTGGCCACCATGCGTTATCAAAAGCCCCAGAAATATCTAGATAAATCCCAATTACGTACTTATGTTCAGATGTATTAACTATTTTCCTAACAGTAAGGGCCGCGGCGCACGGTTGGTGCAGTGGTTGAGCGATTGACTGCTGCGCTGCGTGTCGCGGGTTCGATTCCCGCACGGAACAAATATTTGTATGAACTACAAATAGTTGTTCCGGCTCTGGGTGTTTGTGTATGTGAGTTTATATGTTTGTAAACGCACCCACGATACAGGAGAAATTTCTAGCGTGGGGCAAAGTTTAAAAAAAAAAAAAAAAGATATCTTAACTTCACCTGATGACTTGTTGAGTGGTAACCTCTTGACAACGTTAATAAATTCGTCAGTGGATGGAAGGTCAGACGCTGGTGATTCAGGTGGTACAGCTGCCCACGCTCTGATCTGTTGATGGTAGCCGTTGTCATTAGAAAGTAAGTCATCAGGTATAAGAGTGTTCAGCAAAACTTCAGTCGTTTCCTCAATACCGGTACAATAACCCTTACGCTGTTCAGTTAGGTAGTCACACCACCAATCACATCTACGTACATTGGTCATAGATCCACGACCAATGGCAATGTCAGCACAGTAAGTAAAGGTGTCTGACATAATTTTAGCACTTTCCTCAACTGACAGCCCATCACGAGTGAAATCTCTGGCGTAACACGCAAGAAGCGAGCTAAAGAATTCCCAATTCACACCCTTACATTTATACCTAAAGTTACCAATGGCATGTGTAGTACCCTGAGTAAAAACCGGAACAAATTCGTACACGATCAAGCGATGATCACTACAAGACGCGTCCGGTAGGACAGGCCACCTATCCAAGCGTACGTCTGCACTAGAAAGTGTGACGTCAATACAAGATTCGCCCAATTGGCTGCAAAAAGTTCGTGGTGCGTCAGGGGTATTATGAATAGTCAGATTCATTTCAGCAATGAAATCTTCAACAGCGCAGCGTCGTTCATAATCCGTAGACCGAACTTTGCCATACCATAGAGTCGAAAACGCATTAACATCAGCGCCAACGATAATTTTGCAGCCCGCGAGCGACTGCAAGACGTGACGGAGATTATGTATATGAGGAGCAACAGGGTCTAAATATTGAAAGTAGCAGCTCACAACGTAAACTTTAAAAGAAGACGATGAGACCTCCGCAACGGCACAATGGGGTGTCATAAGGTTACGCGAAGACGTTACCGTGAAGTTAGAAGAACGGGCCACGTTAATTCAGGCTCGTGCTTTGCCATCCAACTGTACTACTTTATGACTTAAACACGCGTTTTGATATTGTTCTTTAACAAGCACTATATCTAAGTTATAATCGATAATAAGTTTCTCTAGTTCAGAATTCGCCACCCTATCGTTGTAGAGATTTAATTGTCCTATGTTTAATCTATCCATTATTTTAGTAGTTGGTGTTGAGGATAAGTTGTTCGAGATTAAGTTTATAAGTTGCACACTCGCGCGATCCACAGCGATGGTCATATGGTTTCTTGGAACGTTTATAAGCAACGCAAGACGGTGTATAATTTAAATTGTCCTTATGCGGGCAGTCTTTGGTTTCATGTGCCTCAGACGAATTAGCGCAGGTAGGTGATTTAATAGTGCAGTGTTTCTTAACATGACCGAACTGTTGACAATGTGCTCAACGTACTATCTCGACATCATCAATGAAACGGCAAGTCGCCCAATCAATAAATAGTTTATCCTTAGTCGAGACTAAATGTTTCCGGACCGCGGACTCGAGTTCAATGCCTATCCATTTCCGACCGTTGTCTAGCGAACGCCTACGTATAATTTTTGTTGATTTAATAAAGTCGGCTTCATTTAATTGCAACTCGTCTTTAATGTTTTGACAGTACAATGCATGCAAAAAGGCAGTGTCCTCCATTGACAACGGTACGTCTTTAACCAACGGCCTTTCAGTTTCTCAAGTCGTAAGCCAGCGGACCTAATGGCATCGACCGATTGCAATTTTTTGATTTGGTAATCGTTAGCGACACGTAACACGACGCCAGATTTCGCAGCTTTTTTGAAACCTACAATTTAAAAGCCATCACTAGGATTTATAGCTTTCATGAGCGCTTGTTTAGTCGCGGAAGACGTTGCGTAATCAGTTGATCGCTCATCTGTGGGGTAGGCCACAAGACACGGCAGTTTAGCACGTGAATCCAACACGGGTACAACTTTAGGTTGAAGTTTTAATTTATTATGTTTCATTTTATCCAATTCGCGTTCAGTATTGGCGGATGATTTTATGGCTAGCAATGAGACAATAGCCGTTCCGCGCTGAGTCTTATCCATAATAGCGGATTTGTTTGCAACATTAATCCGGGACCCTTGGTCATTGACAAGGTCGTTAATTTTGGTCAGATACGCAGACCCCTGAGAAACCAAATCACAATAGTCGTCATTGCTTGCATTCGTGACATTTAATATCGGCGAGCTTACAATTGACTCTGATGTTTGCATTCGCTTTGATCTGTCTTCGGGTGAAATATATGAAGGAGACATTTAACTAAATAAACGCTTTGCATTAGCGGAGGTCGTCGGCAACCTTGGTTTATTATTTCGGCGGCATAATATTTCGGGTAGTATTTAAACGCAAATCAAAAAATATCCTTTTTCTATGCAATAAAATTCCGAATTCTCATCAAAATTACTGATTGCGCAGCAAAATATTCAACGCAAAATATCACTAAACACACAACAATTTATTTTCGCAACGTACAGCGATTTTTTCTAAAGCAAAAGCTTTTTTATTAATGCACAGCTAATAATCTTAATGCACATCATACATGTTATCTCTTTTTCTTTTAAATATAGCTTCTATTTTTATATTATTTACAGCAGTTTTTCTAAATAAAACAGCATTTTATTAGTCACAGTAGGGAGGGAGGGGCGGAAACCCCCCTGTACCATCCCCACAACTCGGAGCCCCATGGTTATGGAGATATCCATGGTTAAAGTTTTTACAATTACTTTTTAACGACAATGTCGACGGAGCCCCGCTGCGCGGGGCTCCTATTTCTGTCTAAAGGGTCTAAAGTAACCTAACACGAAGAAGATGACGGGAGCTGAGTTCGCTCGCTTTGCTCGCTCACTTCAGCTGCCGTCATCTTTTTGAACCTAACCTGTCCGTGTCGGGGTGCCCTAAGTTCTCGCTTCGCTCGCTCTTGGACTGATTCATAAAGACCACATGGAAAGTGGGTGCTCTATATATCTCTAAATATGGAAAATTTGCTGTGCAGTTAGTATTTCTGCTATGTATGTAGTATTTTTGTACAAAAATAAATTTAACTGTATTGCATTATGAGGAAAAAAGTAATGTCATATTGATGTATAATTTCGAATTATCTGCAGTTTGAGTTTTGCTAAACATTTAGTTTATTTGTAGTGAAGTAAGTCATTTGATGTAAAAAAGAATATAAATGATGAGTATGTATTGCTAGACGATTATTTTATTTGATATGCAATTTATAATATTCCTAATATTTCTCCACCACGATCCGGTTGGTCATCATTATTAGATAACATAATAGATGATCAAACGAACTTCCTGAAGTGAAGTTCGATCATTATTATATGAGTCGCTTCATTCGAAGATATAATATTTACTAAGTAGTCCCTTTATCCTACAGGCAACATCGCACGATTTCAGAGAGTAATTCGATACGTTATTTTAATATTTTAACGGTAACGGTTCTAGTTTTCTAATCTTGTGCTTGTATCTCTCCAATTTATCCTGTACACTACGTTTCGGCATTTTTTTTAAGCGTGTGCGCTCGTTGCCTCGCACGAAAAAGGAATGAAAAATGACACACAGACAGAACGGAAGAACCGTATTGAAGGTAGTCAAAAAAAATATTAAAATTACGTATCGAATTACTCTCTGAAATCGTGCGCTGTTGCCTGTAGGATAAAGGGACTACTTAGTAAATATTATATCTGAAGAATTAAGCGACGAATATATAATTAAATATGGAAATTAAACGAACAAGCGTGAAAAGGGAAAGATTAACGGACGATACAATTATTTCGATATACCCACACATCAAGAAAAGTAAATGTTCTCACCGATAGCTGACAAAATTAACTGATTTCAAGTAAAAAACAGATGTATACGTTTAAAAACTTATGATATCAGCAATTATCACAAAAAAAAAAAATTTTTAAGCAACTCACAAGCCGGAAATAAATTTCGGAACACAAGAATCGCAATTTTAAACAGGGAGCGACAGATCACCGCCAACCAAAGCGAGCGCGCGGAGGGAAGTGTGGAAGTTTGGCTTGCACCGCAACGTCTGACTTTACCGTCAACCAATGTTTCTTCATGTCCCCTAAAAGACTGTCTACAGTCGTATAAGTAGAGGACAACCGCATCCTAGCCCCCTGGGTATGTCTTGTAGTTAGTACGAACCTAATTAAATGAGCACTATCAGCCGCCTCTCACATAGAGCTGTATAAATCTATGGCATCAATCAAATCTTGGGTTACTTGCTCATCCCCATTCATTTTCGGGAGTAAGCTAACCACCGTTTTCAACTAAAATCTTTCCGACGGCATCTCTGGTCCGGTTCCGGTTCCGTTTTCAAACTTAATAGTCACTACATACAATTTTTTTTATTTTACTCACTAACTGCGCTAATTCCTCCAAAAATTTGCTACACTTAGAAACTACACACTTAAATTTACAATACATGGCTTTTACCTCGCTTTTTCCATCAAAATTTTTGACCTTCCGCCTAATAGGACCTAACTTGACAATCGATTCTCTCAACAACTTAAGCTGTACAAACAGTGACGTTAACTTCACTTCTATTTAAAATTAATGTCTCTAACTGATAGATGACCAAAAACACTCGTCACTACACTTAAGTTCAAATCACGTTTACTTACTTCTCTTGTCACTCCGCCAGCTCCCGGTCAGGCCATCTGCACAGCTCGTTGTACCTCACGCTGATTAATATTCTCTTCGATCCAATCCTGATGACACCTCCTGTACAGCCGAACTACCACGCCAATTATGACAACCGCCAATCACACGGCGATGAACAACAGCATCGCGTTGATAGTCGATATCTGCTCCTGGGTAACTGTCTCGGTATTTAAACCACCCGCTGCCGTCTGGGCGATAATAACTTCTTCCTTAGACGTCGAGCTCCCCATGGCCTGCGACTAACCAATTGACGTGAAACTGACTGAAGCCGACTGAAGTGAATCCCACTAGTTCCCGTTCGGGCAACTATAACGCCGTCCAGTCGACTGGCAGGGTCAGGGTGATCTAACTTATCTTTATTTCTCGTATTACAATCAAATCAATTAGTTTAAAAGAAATATATAATCCGAAATTGGTTCACAATGGACATAAAGAAAAAGATTTTTTTTTTCCGGCTAAAACGTATAAGCTAAGTGTCATAGTAATCTATAGCGATGTGGAAGGAAGGAGGGGTTAAATAAACACCATGATGTGTACTTCTCCATGAGTCAACTAGAGACTGAAGACTCAAGACTCCCTTTATTAGTGGAATATATACATAGTGCGTGCGTGATATTTATTATAATAAAACTATGAACATAGCATATCTACCTTAACTATCTGCTAAACGTGACGTACGTGACATCACACCACACTATGACACTAAGGCCCAATTGCACGAAAAACCTAACTCAGAGTAAGTTGCTAACACGAGATTAAGATGAAACTTTGTCATATAATATTACAATTTTAGTTAATAAGCTTGTTATCAATGAAGAAATTTTATCATCGGTGTAGCACTTCAAACAATTTTATCTCTTTAATATACATGTTTTTTTTTAATAACCATAAGCTGGCGATAGACCACATGACCATCATCACCACTTGAAAGTAAGCGATGATGCGGTCGACTTGCCTAGGTAGCCTATTCATTCATGGCTTGAAAAGAGTTTAGAGTAAGATTAATGATATATTCATAAATTAAAACAAATGTTCTGCAGATGCATTTTGCGTACTCACCGTTAGTTGAAATTGCTTTTGAACGATCCTATAGCATTTGAATATTTGGGCATAGGCATCATACATTCTTTCACAATACACTTCATAATCATCATCCTCAACTGGATTTAATACTTGTGTGTTCCACAGAATAAGTTTGTCTGTTAGAAGCCTCATCAATCTAATTGCATATATTGAATCAGAGTCCAGAGTGAACAGAAAAATTATGTGGATAATGGTATACCATGGAGGATGGAGATATTTAATGTTCGTATATATAGCAGAACAGATAAAAAATCCGATGGCTAAAGTGACATTAATCCAAGTAATAGTAACAAAAGTCTTACTACTGTTGTTTTTTAGACACCGGTGTAATTCTTGAAAGGTTAGCACAAATGTTACGTTCTTCTTCGACTGAATGAAAAAAGTTATATAGTTCATGATGAAGCCTGCAGTAACAAAAATAACATCAAAGGTTGAAGCGAAATATAGAAACCGTATTGGTTGGTACCGTGACATGTTATTGTCTAGCAGAACGATTATCCAATTATAATAGTGGGTTGACAAGATAAATGCTGTCAAACACAATGCAATGAACTTATTCACTCGATTATTAGGAGTTATAAAGTCGTTTTTGATTTGATACTTTGGATGCAAGACTAGAATTTTCATCAGATTCAGAGGTAATAGCAGTTCTTGTATATCTTTGTCGACTTTGTTTTTAGGAAATTCTTTGACGCGACCATTTTTCGGAGGAAAAGGCATTTTGATTTTTTTTTCGTATGACATGAAACGAGAAATAAAGTCAGCCCTAAAATATAATGTAGCCGACTGATAGTCCTCACATACTCCATCACGTTAAAGTTTTAAATTAATTTGTTGAAATGTTTATATTTAATAATATGATTGAGAATGGGCGAAGACAGTAGGTATATTATTTGTTTTTCCTTTAGATAAACAATTAATACCACTAGATCTATCTATATTTATGGTTATTTTGGTACTGCCTTTTAACGAGTCAGGTACTTACGTCTATTGTTACCAAAAGAGTTACGAATATAAATGTGGATGGATGGAGAGGGTGTAGGAAGATCAAATATAGATGAAGAGATGAGATGATGAGATTCCATTTTTTGTATATGAGTAGTGATACAAAAAATGGAATCATCGGTGCATATTTTAGTTGTTTAACCGACTTAAAAAATATGAGGAGCATTTTTTTAAATGTAAGTCACTTAAAGACGCCTAGACCGATTTGGATCCCGACCGTCCTATAGTCATCAGGTCAAGATCTGATGATGGGATCCTGGAGAAATCGAGGGCAATTCTCAAATATTGTGTGTGTTCTGTTTGTCCTGTATGTTTTTGTTATGTACAATAAAGTATATAATAATAATAAGGCGTTCAGGTTCGGCGTTCCCGAAAGGATCTTTCGACATGTTGGTAAATTATAACAAGGCATATGGCTCGGTGCCTCATACATTGCTCATGAGGGTGCTAGAATTATATAAAATATATACAACTCTACGCACCTTCCTGATGTCGTGTATGAGGCAATGGAGAACGGTCCTTCGCTATCCAGGATGTTGAAATATCCAGGGGATATTTCAACATCCGAAACGAAAACAGCGAAAACGAAACAAAAAACAAAAAAACGAAACAAGCGAACCTGTAAGGATCAAGCGAGTTATATTCCAGGGTGATAGTTTGATTCCACTTTGGTTTTGCCTAGCCTTGAACCCTCTAAGCATGCTGCTGGAGAACTCAGAGCTAGGCTATCGGTTGAAGAGAGGTGGTCAGGTTATATCTCACCTCTTTTACATGGATGACCTGAAGCTCTTTGCCCCCAGCAATCTTCAGCTGATGGACCTACTGAAGGTAACCGAAACTTTTAGTAGCGCCATCAGGATGGAGTTTGGTGTGGATAAATGTGCGGTCATGCATGTAAAGCGAGGGGAGATTGTGGAATCCGTAGGCATTCAACTCGCGGATTCCATAAACTTGAAATCCCTCTCTCCAAAAGGATCCTAAAAGTATTGGGGTATGTCGGAAGCGTTAGGTATCACAACTACTGACATGAAGCAATCGTTGAGGGAACGCTTCTTTGGCTGTAACGATTATAAATGAGTGAAATATGTATTCAACAAACCAAGATGTACAATGTTATTATGAATACTTTGTCACCTTTTGTGGGTTTCGCCAAAGTAATAATATTCTTAATTGCAACAATCGCACGCTCGATGTAGTCCTAACTACTTTGCCCGTAGGTGATATTGTCGTAAGCGAGGAATGTGAGAAGTGTTTGTCACGCATAGACCCACAGCGTCCACCGCTACGAGTAAATATAAGTCGTGTGCGTGCGACTTCTAGCCCTGGTTACCATATACCGCAGGCTTCCACCTCCCTACCACGATGTAATTATAGCAAGGCGGACTTCCATTGTTTGTACTTGGGACTTGCAGGGATGGACTGGCGCCCTGTATGAAACGAGTAATGCCGACGAAGCATATTATGGAATATTTTATCACATATTTTACAGGATTTTGGATGATAGCACTCCAAGAAAGAGGTCCAAGGGATTGCTTTCGTTATCACTACCCTGTATGGTTCACTGCTGACATAATAGGTCATATTAAGAAGAAAGCTTTTTGGCACAAATCAGATGTTGTGTTCAGTCTAGTCCTTATTTGGTCTAAATGTCTGGTGACTTCACATCTTAAATGTGGTACATATACCACATACATAATATTGCCGACTTTTCTTCTTATAATCCCTTTTATCCAACTGAATTTTTTATTATTTTCATTTTTAGTTATCCACACTTTTCCGTTTACTTTAAAGTCAGTTCTGTGTATACCTCGATAGTTTTTAGCCTGTAAGGACTGTTTATGTTCGACGGTTCGAATTAGGTCTGTGGACGAAGGTGACGGCGCGGTCGGGTTCAATAGATCTAGCCGTGAACGCAAAGTGCGCCCAAATACTATCTCTGCGGGTGACTTGTCAGTGGTACTGTTTTTAGAGTTCCTGTAGTCGAATAAAAATTTTGCTATTTTCCCATGTATGATTTTCTTATTACACCCCTCTAAAATTACAGTCTTAAGCCCCTTTTTCACGATTTTCACAAAACTCTCGGCTTGCCCATTACTAGCCGGATGATAAACAGGAGATAAAACATGCTTAATACCATTTTTATTACAAAAATCCTTAAATTCAAAAGATGTAAACGACGCGACGTACCGTTGTCACTCACCAACGTGTGTGGCACTCCAAATCGCGACATGAAATCGTATAATCCACCTATAACCGCCTTTGAATTATAAGTAGAGGACATATCATTACATTCCACCCATTTACTATATGCATCCACAATAATTTGGGTGCACGGTTGGCGCAGTGGTTGAGCGATTGACTGCTGCGCTGCGTGTCGCGGGTTCGATTCCCGCACGGAACAAATATTTGTATGATCTACAAATAGTTGTTCCGGCTCTGGGTGTTCGTGTATGTGAGTTTATATGTTTGTAAACGCACCCACGATACAGGAGAAATTCCTAGTGTGGGGCAACGTTTTTTAAAAGAAGAAGAAGAAGAAGAAGAAGAATTAAAAACATATAATCGTGAAAAGGCCCTAAAAAATCTATGTGTATCCGATAAAACGGGTGTGGCGGCAACGGCCAAGGCGCGAGAGGGCTGCATGTGAACTATGCAGTTCCCTACACACACTGTCTTTTAAGGACGAAGGAATAACGACTTTATGACCGCGCATTAAGATGCCATTTTCGTAAGACAGTTGTGCTCGACAATTGAAAAAAGGTTTTAAGCCTGCGTCGTCTTTAACTTTCCTAGGCCATCCGTTTAGTACGTAGCTTTTGATGATAGCTAGATGCGGGTCGAGAGCCGTCTCGCGACGAAGGTCGCTTAACGTCACCGGTAGGTCTCCGTCAACTACGACGTTGACATAGGAAATATTACTTGCGATATTCTACTCTCCTAATCTTCACATCAACTATTTTGACTCTCTTGAGACGACACTGAATAATTTATGCCCATCGTATGAGCATGTTATTTTAATGGGTGACTTTAATACATGTCTAATTAAAAATGATTCTCGTTCACAAAAACTTCGCTTTCTTCTATCTTCCTTTAATCTGGAAATTCTACCTCTTTCTGCGACCCATAACTTTCCGAACTGCACACCCTCTCTTCTTGATCTAATGATTGTTTCTTCCCCTCACAATGTTGCCATGACCTCATCTATCTTTCTTATCGTGTCCGGCCTCCTAAACGCAAACCTCGACTCTGTTATCTGCGCAATTATAATGGAATAGATCTGGTGGCATTGAGTCGTGACGCTGATGATATCGATTGGGCTCCCGTCTTCAAAAGCACCTGTGTCGATGAAAAAGTAAATTGTTTCAATGTCAAATTGTTGAACCTTTATGACAAGCATGCACCGCGTCGGCGTATTAAAATTAGGCATGATCCTGCTCCGTGGATGACTCCTAAAATTAAAGATGCTATTGCCCGCAAGGACAGCACGAAGAGCAGATACAGGCGTAGACCCACGGATCAGAATCTTGCTTGTTTCAAAGGGCTACGTAACCACTGCAATCGTCTGTGTCGAGATGCAAAGAGACGCTATTTCCACGAATCTCTAGTCGATCGCAAAACCTCTGATGTCTGGCGATTTCTAAAGTCTGTCGGTATAGGCAAATCGCCCACTAATACCTGTAAAGATGTCGACTTGTTGGCTCTTAATAGGCACTTTTCCCTTCCACCTGTCTCTCTGGACCCTAGTGTCAAAAATTCCACTTTAACTGAACTCTCCGAGTTGCCTTTACCGAATTGCCCACTATTTAATTTAAACTCTGTTTCTGATGACGATGTCAAAAAATCTCTTCTTGCTATTTCCTCCTCTGCTGTTGGCCATGATAATCTGTGTTCGAGAATGATAATACCTATTCTCCCACAACTCCTTCCTATTCTCACACATATTGTTAATTATTCGCTATTCTCTGGCATATTTCCCTCAGCCTGGAAACAGGCACACATAATCCCACTGCCCAAAATTACCAATCCTTCTTCTTTATCTCACTTCCGACCTATCTCCATATTACCTTTCCTATCTAAAGTTCTCGAACACATCGTTCATGGTCAAATTTCCAGATTTCTTTCGGCCAATGCACTGATCTGTCCTTTCCAATCTGGCTTTCGTGCGGGTCACAGTACTGTAACTGCCCTTCTGAAGGTCACTGATGACATCCGCAGGGCTATGGACAATAAGTTTCTAACCGTGTTAGTCCTACTTGACTTCAGTTGTGCGTTCAACTCTGTGGATTTCGACATTCTGCTTGGGATCTTACAATCTATTAACTTCTCTTCTTCTGCATTAGCCTGGTTTGACTCATATCTTCGGGGTCGCTCTCAGTGTGTTCGCCTTGAAGAGATCTTCTCTGATTGGTGTGATCTCACTGCTGGTGTTCCTCATGGTGGCGTTCTCTCTCCTCTTCTTTTCTCTATCTTCATAAACACTGTTACCAAGGTTATCACCTCCAACTTCCATCTTTACGCAGACGATTTGCAGCTTTATGGACACTTTCTGCTTGCAGACGCGGACTCAGCGATTAATGACATGAATCGTGACCTGGAGAGAATCAGTGAATGGGCTAAGTCTTATGGCTTACAGATTAACCCTTCCAAGTCCCAGGCCATGATCATAGGCAGTCGATGTTATCGCACTGCGCTTGACCCTTCTACCTTGACGCCACTATCCCTTGATGGCTCGACCATAGCTTACACCGATACGGCAAAGAATCTCGGTGTCTTAATTGATAGCAATCTTACTTGGCGAGCGCAAGTAAACGAAGTTAGTCGTAAGGTGCATTTCTCCTTCCACTCTTTAAAAACTCTTCAAAGTTTCCTGCCATTTAAAACTAAAATTTATCTAGCCCAAACCTTAATTCAGCCGATCATAGACTACGCCGATGCCTGCTATCTGGATGCTACTGAGGAGCTCTTAAATAAGCTTGAGCGCTTGCAAAACCTGTGTATTCGATTTGTTTTTGGTCTTAGGAAATACGATCATGTCTCTCAGTTCCGCAAGGATCTCAAGTGGCTCCCTATCCGTCTTCGCAGGAACACTCGCATATTATGTCTCCTGTTCAACATCCTCTTTAACCCTGCATACCCTGGCTACCTGCGTGACCGTTTTTCATTTACCCGCCCTGCTAACGTCCTGTGTAGATCGCGCCTAAAATTCCATCTCAATTTCCCATCCCATAAAACTCGTTTCTATTCCCACTCCTTCTCTGTTCATGCAGTTCGATTGTGGAACTCGCTTCCACCTAAGATCCGTGACGCTAAAACTATCGCTATATTTAAAAAACAAGTCAAAGAACACTATCTTTCTTCTATCCCGTGATCTTATATATTATAGGTATTTATTAATTTTTTAGTAGTTATGTATATTTTTTATATATATATGTTGAGGTACTTATTGTAATATTATATATTATATTTGTATTAGTATAGTTATATTATCTTTCCTTTTACTTATACACACTGTGTCTATGTTTCTTATTTAATTTTCCTATCGTAGGTCTGCTGGAAGAAATTTATTTAGAAATAAGCAGCACCTTTGTGCTATTCTGTCTTGATATGTACTGTCTCATTAAAGTGTTTTGTGTGTACATAAATAAATAAATAAATAGGCCGCGCGATCCAAGCACTCCGCTAACTCGTTCTGCGCCTTTGTTGCGGTCGTATTCGTATCGACACACGCCCGTGATAAATAGTCCGCGCTGTTTTGTTTACTACCGATGTACTCAATGGTGTAATTATACGCCGCTAGAAATATAGCATATCTTTGTAAACGGTTAGCAGATACTTTAGGGATGCCTTTGTGTGGCCCGAATATTGCCAACAGGGGTTTATGATCCGTTCGTAGCATGAAGAGCTCGGACCGACCATATAGGTATTGGTGGAACCGCCGTACCCCAAAAATTATCGCGGTTGCTTCCTTCTGAATTTGTGCGTAATTTTTTTCCGCGGGCGACAGCGTCCGCGAAGCATATGATATCGGCCTTTCTTGCCCCTCATCCCCTATTTGTGATAAGACTGCTCCTAATCCTGCTGGTGATGCATCTACTGTTAATATTAACTTAGCGTTGGGGTCGAAATGTGCTAATGTCTCATCGGATGCTAAGATGTTTTTTATTCGGACGAACGCGTTATCGTGTTCTCGAGTCCATTGCCACTTTATATTTTTATTTAATAAGTTAAACAGTGGACTTAACACGGTTGACGCGTCCGGCACGTAATTCCGATAATAATTCGTTAAGCCCAGGAACGATTATAGCTGTGACACGTTTGACGGTTTGGGTGCCTGTACTATGGCCTTGACCTTATCGGGTGACTTCCTAATTCCATTTTTATCTATGACGTGACCTAGATACGAAATCTCATCTTTAAAGAATTCACATTTACTCATCTGTACAGTTAATTCGGCATCGTCTAAACGTTGTAAGACCGTAATGAGTCTCAGCATGTGTTGGTCTTTAGTTACACCTGTTATGAGTATGTCATCCAATAGAAAGATGATCCCGTCAATTCCCGAGAGTAAGCATTCCATCGCGCGTTGAAAAATGGCGGGTGCGCTGGATAATCCAAAGACCAATCTAGTGAAATTAAAAAGTCCCCGGTGAGTATTGATGCAAGTTAACCTTTGTGATTTTTCCTTTAATTTAAATTGATTGTACGCCATACGACATGATTTGTCATTAAAAGAAAATTGTCTAAGTTCTCTAGCAAAATAATGTGGAGGATGATAAGTTTTCAAACTTATCATCCTCCACATTGTGGGTTGGGCACAGTGTGGGTTTGAGATAGTTGGGAGTGGTCAAAATAGGTTGAGAAGGTAAAGCAATTGCAGAACTTTGAAGAACTCAAGTCATGAAACTGCCACGTAAACCCATCGCCACATGTTACTCATGAGTTGCGGTCCAAAGTTTCCAGTATGTGTAGGCATGTTAATCATATTTGATTTCAATACCACTGTCATCAGTCATGACATCTAATTTTAGAGGAATTTGGTGATCGTGATCCTTCTCACAAGATTCGTGCTTTTTACTCAAATATCTTGAAACATACTGACTGCTAATATGAGGGGAACAATTAAGCCCGATAATATTTGCTTCTTAATACCTCGCGAGAAGAAGCTTCACGAATTAACTATGATCAATATTTAAAAAAAGCTATTGCATAGCATTTTGTATCAACTTATGCAATTATATATTTTTTTTTTTTTTTTTTTTATTCATGCAGTATTATTATGTCCTTTATTTAAATTCGTTTCTTATTTTATACATTTTTAAATATTTTTGTAAAACATACAGAATAAAAAAAAAAAACATTTAAAAATATAGAAAATAGAGGCCCACCGGTATCGGGAACAGGGTCCAAGCTACCGGCGGTCAGGGCTCCAGAGAGAGGAACCTCCTAACAATGCGAGCCATGTCCAGCAGTACTGCTTTCTGGATCAGGCCCTTGACCCAGCTGCCTAACGAGAGCCTCCTAAGGTGTTGGTCGAGGCTCGTGGCTATTAAGCCATTGGCTGACACGACTATCGGTACAATGATCGCTGTGTCCACATCCCACATGTCGACAACATCGCGAGCCAAGTCAAGATACTTGATTTGCTTATCTTTCTCGGCTTTCACGAGGTTCCCGTCATGCGGTACAGTTATGTCAACAATCATTGCACGCCTCTCGATTCGGTCCACCACAACTATATCAGGCTTATTGGCTACAATAGTCCTGTCAGTGATGATGGACCGATCCCAGTACAATGTGATATTGCCATTTTCGAGAACTGGGTCGGGCACATACCTGTAGTACGGTACTTCCGATGCCACAAGAGTGTATTTCAGAGCAAGTTGCTGGTGGATGATCCTGGCTACAAGGTTGTGCCTATGCAAGTACTCTTCGTTAGCTAGACGAGAACATCCAGAGATAATGTGGCGGATCGATTCACCCGGGCGGTGACATGCCCGACAGATGTCAACCGTGCCATCCTTCACAATAAATCTCCGGTAGTTATTCGTCATGATAACTTCGTCCATAATTGCACAGACAAAACCTTCGGTTTCCCCAAAGAGATCGCCGAAACGCAGCCAGGCTACCGACGCTGCTTGGTCTACATCGGACCCATGTAGGGCCCGAAAAAAGCGTCCGTGAAGCTCCTTACTCTGCCATACTTCCCTGCGGTCGTTAGTGTCAAGCACTACAGGCTTGCGCCAGTTCTCATTCGCCAAGGAGAGCGGGGTGAGTCCCTTGTCCACTGCTACTACATCTCGATGCATACCCACGTCGGTGTGTAGAAAATATTCCCTGAGATTGCATATCTCGCGGTTGTGGAGGTTTTTAGCATTTAAAAAGCCTCGGCCTCCACACTTCCGCGGGATATACAATCTCATGACCGACGATCGTGGGTGATGCATTCGATATGCAGTCAGCAGTGTACGGACCCGCCTATCCAGGGCGTCGAGTTCAGTTTGAGTCCATTTGAGTATGCCGAAAGAGTACATCAATACCGGCATGACCCAACCGTTGAAGGCGCGCACCTTGTTTCCGCCCGAAAGTAGGCAATTCAATACCTTCTTCAGGCGGCCAAAGAAGCGTTCCTTCAACGATTGCTTCATGTCAGTAGTTGTGTTGTTTAATTACAATAGTGGACGGACGTACGATCGCGCGCGCGTGCTCTAGTTAAGAGTCTTCTGCAGACGCAGCACAACACCGTCGCGTCATCGCGGTGTACATACGTCGATCTATCGGGGTCATTGCCATGACCTAGTTACAAGTGCGGAAATCATGAAGTGTTTATAATAATTTATTGTTTAGGTGTTTAACTCGCCCTAACAACTAAATAATGGCTGCACAGTCATTTAAGATAAAAACTGACCTGGAAAAGCGGTTGTATGACTGTTACATCCAGGAGAAAACGGATAGAGAAAACCTGCAACTTATGGTACGTAAACTGAATGATCACATTAATAGCTTACAGGACCAAGTACAAGCCCTTCGAGGAGAATTAAATTGCTTGAAGGAAAAAAAAGAAACTGAAGAACCCTTAAAAAAACAGGAAAGCGAGACAACAATATTTTCCCAGCGTACTAAAAGTGACGTTGAATATTGCACAGACGAGGATGAACTCGCTAAAGAGACTGAGTGGATAAGGGCCAAGAGCAGGAAGAAGAGGAAGCTTAACACCTCCCTATCTCCAAAACAACAACCCGGATCAAGTGCCCAACAAGAAGAAAAACAAAAAAATGCGAAAGAGACTTCCGTCAAAAAAGTGCCCCCACCACCGCCAATCATAACAGACGGAGTTAAGAACTACCAATCATTCTACGACTCGCTAACTGAAACCATACCAGCCGAATCATTTACCGCTAAAATGATGAATGGGGATTGTGTGAAGGTGAACGCCAAAACAGAAGACTCTTATAGAGTAATTTCCAGGCTTTTGACAGAAAAAGAATACCATTGGCATTCGTACGAAAATAAGCAGGCTAGACCAATTAGAGTTGTTGTGAAGAAATTACATTCCTCTTGCCAACCTGATCGTATCAAAGACGATCTAACATCACAAGGACTGAAAATAGACAACGTAGACAACAAATTGAGCTGGAAGAGTAAAGAACCACTCAATATGTTCGTTTTATCATTTAATAATGACGAAGATGTCAACAAAATCTATGGCATAAAGTACATTTTAGGGTGTAAAATTGAAATACACCCACTCAAAAATCCTAAACTCATTCCCCAATGTAAGAGATGCCAGGCATATGGGCATACTCATAAATACTGCAGAAAAGAGCCAAGGTGTGTAAAATGTACTGGCAAGCATCTTACAGCCAACTGTACCAAATCTCCGCAAGAGAAGCCAAAATGTGTTCACTGTGGTCTTCCTCACCCTGCCAACTATAGAGGGTGTGAAGTAGCTAAACAGATACAAATTCTGAAAAATAAAAATATTAAAAAGAAACTTGTGGTACCAACTACCCAGCAGTCTCTTCCCCCACAAAATCGTGATAAACAGGCACAGAAAGCAAGTGTTCAGTCAACTGCAAAACCCATGCAAGTAACAAACACTGTTTCCTACGCGGAAGCTGCAAAACAAAGGTCACAGCCTTTGAATCTAGATGATAAGATTAATCAGATCTTAAAGTATATTACCTCATTTGACAAGAGATTAGAGAAGCTAGAATCCAGCGCCAAAACAGCTGTTTTAAATCATCCAAAATGAATAACACTCTTAAAGTAATGGCGTGGAACTCCAATGGACTCATCAAACATCAAAATGAGTTGCAGGTGGTCCTAGACACAGAAAACATAGACGTGTGTTTGGTCTCCGAAACGCACTTTACATGTTTTGTCAAATTTAGAGGATACATGGTATATAATTCGCTGCACCCTGACAACTCTGCCAGAGGAGGTAGCGCGGTTATAATCAAAGACAACATTAGTCACTACTTGCAGTGTAAATATGAAGAACAAGACATTCAAGCTGTGGCAGTATCTGTTAAAACCAAATATTGTCACGTGTCTATTGCAGCCATATACTGTCCTCCACGGCATATGATAAGAAAAGAACGATATTTACATCTCTTTGAACTATTAGGCCAGAGATTTATCCTAGGCGGTGATTTTAATGCTAAAAACACGCATTGGGGTTCAAGACTTACTACAACTAAGGGAAGGCAGCTCTTAAGTGCAGTTAAAGAAATAAATTCAGAAGTTATGAGCACGGGTAAACCAACGTACTGGCCCACTGATCACCAAAAAATACCGGATCTTATAGATTTTTTCATTTGCAAAAATATATCCGCCAACTACATCCATTTGGAGGAAGGTTTTCATATGAACTCAGACCACTCCTCGATTATATTAATGCTTAGTCAAAAAATCCTACTCAAAGAAAGCCACTTAACCCTGGTTAATAAGTTTACAGATTGGGAAAGTTTTGCCCTTGATCTAGATAATATTATCGACCTTAAAACGCCGATAAAAAAGCAAGATCATCTTGACTTAGAAGTAAACAAATATATTGTTAATATCCAACAATGTGCGTGGAACAACACACCGCAATTAAAACGTAAATATAAGGGATTTAACTATCCTAAGGCAATTGTAGATTTACTATCTGAGAAAAGGAAACAAAGGAAGCTGTGGCAGCAAACAAGGTGCCCGCGAGATAAAACAACACTAAATAACCTAACTAAACGATTAAAGAGGAAAATTCTACAGTTTGAGGAGGAATCTCTGAATACTAAACTTTTGCAGCTAACCAATGACAAATCAACGGATTACTCCCTTTGGAAAGCTACAAAAAATCTGAAAAAACCAATGAAACAAATACCACCCATCAGAGATAGCGACGGAAAATGGGCCATAAGCAATGACCAAAAAGCATTAAGGTTTGCTCAACACTTAGAAAAAACTTTTCAACCCAATGAAAGCTCGATAGAAATACTTGAGAGTGAAAGATTGTCACAAAACCAAAGAATTAAGCTTGTGACTCCTAAAGAAGTAATGAGAGAAATTCAAAATAACATTAGTTCGAAAAAGTCTCCGGGTTACGACCTCATTACAGGGGAAATTCTTAAACATCTCCCACGCAAAGCCATAGTAAAGCTGACCAAGCTTATCAATGCTGCACTTATCCTAAAATATGTACCTGAGCCATGGAAGGTCGCTGAAGTCATTATGATTGCGAAGCCAGGGAAACCACCCAATGAAGCATCATCATATAGACCTATTTCTCTGTTGCCCGTGTTATCAAAGCTTTTCAAAAAACTGTTATTGAAACGGTTAAAACCAATAATAGAAAATAAAGACCTTATTCCAAATCATCAATTTGGCTTCAGGGAAAAACACTCAACAATAGACCAGGTACATAGAATAACAAACATTATTGAAAAAACGCTTGAAAATAAGGAAGTCTGCGCCACCGTGTTTTTAGATGTCGCGCAAGCTTTTGACAAAGTTTGGCATAAGGGTCTAATATTCAAGCTCAGACGCATGCTACCAGAATTTGCAGATATTCTAGAGTCGTATATAACTAATAGAATGTTTAGAATACGGCAAGAAGACGCATATTCAGAGCTAAAAGCTATGAAAGCTGGCGTACCTCAAGGAAGTGTGCTAGGCCCAATTTTGTACTTGTTATACACATACGACATCCCAGAACTGGAAAATAACACCATTGCGACCTTTGCAGATGATACTGCAATTATGGCTACTGGATCAAGCCACAGAGAAGCAGTAGAAAAAGTTCAACTAGCTGTGAATAAAGTTTATGATTGGACACAAAAATGGAAGATCAAACTGAATGAGTCAAAATCAATTCACATTGACTTCACAAACAAACACTTGGACTATCACCCAATCTACATAAATGGCATGCAAGTGCCTTATGCTAATACAGCTAAATACCTTGGCATAACTCTCGACGCCAAGTTGCGTTGGAAAGCTCATGTCAAAAAGAAAAGACAGGAACTCGACATACGTTATAAAAGTATGTATTGGTTACTCGGAAGGAAATCCTGTCTATCAATACATAATAAAATAACCATATATAAGCATTTACTGATGCCAATTTGGACGTATGGTATCCAACTTTGGGGCTGTACTAAACAAAGCAACGTCAAACTAATCCAAACATTCCAAAATAAAGTGCTCAGGGACGCTGTAAATGCACCCTGGTACATAAGGAATGACGATCTTCACCGTGACCTTAAAACGGAATTCGTCACCACCATCATCCAAAAATTTGCTGAAGCCCACGAACACAGACTTCATCGACACGTGAATGTTGAGGCTATCCAGCTGCTAGACAATACAGACTTAGTGCGTAGACTAAAAAGAACTAAACCTTTTGAATTAGTGTAGTGTAAAGTGAATGGATAATAGTGACAATGCTGTGCTATACATATAACACATGAACATAGTGTTTTTAAATTATATCAGACTCTAAGAAAGTGCTGCGGACTTGTGTAAAAGTGCAAATGGACACTATTCTTAGTTTTAACATAATCTATCACGTAACATATTAAGTTAGAGTTAAATTGCTTATTAGTCTTTTAGGCTAGATCGTAATTAATTATTAAGAATTTTGTTCTTACTAATAAAGTAAAAAAAAAAAAAAAAAAAATGTCAGTAGTGCTGATACCTAACGCTTCCGACATACCCAAATATTTATAGGTTTCGTTTGGAGAGAGGGATCTCAGGTGTATGGAATCCGCGAGTTGAATTCCTACGGATTCCACAATCTCCCCCCGCTTTACATGCATGACCGCACATTTGTCCACACCAAACTCCATCCTGATGGCGTTACTAAAAGTTTCAGTTACCTTCAGTAGCTCCATCAGCTGAAGATTGCTGGGGGCAAAGAGCTTCAGGTCATCCATGTAAAGGAGGTGAGATATAACCTGACCACCTCTCTTCAACCGATAGCCTAGCCCTGAATTCTCCAGCAGCATGCTTAGAGGATTCAGGGCTAGGCAAAACCAAAGTGGACTCAAACTATCGCCCTGGAATATACCTCGCTCGATCCTTACAGGTTCGCTATTCCTCTGGATATTTCGACATCCTGGATAGCGAAGGACTGTGCTCCATTGCCCCATACATGACATCAGAAAGGTGCGTAGAGTTGTATCGGTTAAATCTTATTTGAATGATAGACAGCAATTAGTTCAAATAAACGGTGTGAATTCGTCCGGGTTAAACGTTAAAATGGGTGTACCCCAGGGCTCAATTTTAGGTCCTTTCTTATTTTTAGTGTACATTAACGATTTACCCCGTTTATTGGAAAACAAACTTAACATGGTGTTATTTGCTGATGACACATCTTTAATTTTTAAAATAAATAGACGTACTTGTCAGGTTGACGACGTAAATAACGCGCTACGGCAGGTTCAGGATTGGTTCACTGCCAATAATTTAGTTTTAAATGGTAAAAAAACCAAGTGCGTAAAATTTTCCTTGCCGAATGTCAAAAGTACTGATTGTGACATTATATTAAACAAGGAGAAGCTAGAATTCGTCGATAAAACGGTTTTCCTGGGGATCACGCTAGACTCGGGGTTGCAATGGGGTCCTCATTTGGTATCCCTTGCGGGGCGGCTGAGTTCGGCGGCTTATGCTGTTGGAAAGATTCGTCGGTTAACGGATGTGGATACCGCCAGACTAGTCTATTTTAGTTATTTTCATAGTATAATGTCTTACGGTATCTTACTATGGGGAAGGGCTGCAGACATTGAGTCAATTTTTATTCTGCAAAAACGAGCCATCAGAGCGATATACAATCTTCGCCGGCGCGATTCTCTAAGGGAACTGTTTAAGGACATTAACATCATGACGGTTCCTTGTCAATATATTTATGAAAACATCATGTACGTGAGAAAGAATTTACATCTTTTTAGTAAAAACGGCGACAGACATGATTATGTTACTAGAAATAGGGACCAATTAGTTCAACCAGGTTTCAGACTGGCTAAAGTAGCCTCATCTTTCATGGGGTACTGTACAAAATGTTACAATAAAATTCCTCCTCACATTCTTGAACTGAATGAGACGAAATTTAAAACTTGCATAAAACGCACACTATGCAGGCTGGCATATTATAAGTTGGGGGATTACATCACTGATAAAAATGCTTGGCTAAATGCTAGTCCAGCTCCACAGCCACTAGGCCGCAAAAACAAGTGATATGCGGAACATTATTGTTTTGAATTATTGTTGGACCTTCTGAAGACTGTATAAGTATATTTGTAATTGTATAAACTCAATTTCATTCATCAAGGTATGTACTTATGTACCTAAATATTGTATTTTTTTTTTTAAAAGAGTATGTATGGAGTTTCTTGTGCATTCTTCTCCATTACAAGCTACTTTCCGAATGCACGGTAGAATCAATTATTATTATTTTAACGTTCAAAAGTGCCGCTTGGTGGCCTACTTGAAATAAAATATCTTTGTCTTTGTCTTTGTCTTTGTCTTTGTCTTTGTAACCCTGTCACTACCCTCCTCGTCAGCGTGGTTGGACTGTGGTGGCACCACAGCCTGCGACGATGGGGCAGTGACACGGTTACCCATTTCCGTTCGGAGGCGATCAAATACAGTATCATCCAACATATGATTACGCTGGATGACCCGCACCTGATCCGAAAGTCGTTGCGCTGAAACGTTGACGGCTGGCTCAAGCACCTGTATTATTATTATTATTAATCATTTATTTCGGACCATGATCCATAATTTGTTAGTAAACTTATGACTATGTTAGTAAATTTACATAAATTAATAATGTCAACCTAATAAAAACAATAATGCATAGGTACACACAATAAAAATAAAATAACAAATAAATAATCCAAATCAGTTCATGTACCTATTTCCCGTTGCACTGGAGCCGCCGCTGTGCAAGCGGGGTCCAGTACCCCAGGAAAGGGCAGTCCGGTTTATCTGCAATAACCTTAAGGATACCGTTTACGCTCCCCCGCATCCTGTGCATCAGGGATGCTGACCTCTTACGTATTATCGCCTGAAAACCATCAGTTTCTGCTTCTGCAAACATCCCCGATGCACTACAAAAACGTGGGAGCCCCAACAGTATCCTAAAAGCGTTATTATACTGGACCCGGAGCACGTTGTAAGCCCTCTGCGTATGTCTAACCCACAGGCTGCACGTGTAGAAGGTCTGACAATTCGCCTTGAAAAGTGTAATTTTCACTTCCCTCGTACATCGTGCAAACCTGCGGGCCAGCATATTACATCGGACTGACAACGCCCTCCGTTCCCGCTCGATGTCATCGTCATCGTGCAGATCCTCGTTTAAGATGTGACCTAGGTATTTAAATTTGGTCACCCTCTTTAGTGGCACACCATAAAGGCACACTGGAGGAACTACCCTAGGCTTCTTGGTACCCACCCTGAACACCATAACCTCACTCTTCCCCACATTATACAGGAGGCCATGTGATTCGGCGTATCCTTCACAAACCTCAAGCAACCGTCTGAGTCCGTTAATTGAAGGGCTCAGCAGTACCATGTCATCGGCGTAACTTATGCTATTTATCATCTGCCCATCAATGGAGCATCCGACACCTGTACCGCTGAGCTCCTCAATCAACTTATTGACGTATAGGCTGAAGAGCGCTGGGGAGGTCAAACCTCCCTGCCTGACCCCACACTCCAGACCATAAGTCCCGGACAATACACCCGACCATCTGACCTGGTTAATTTGGTTGTCATACCAGTACTGCAGAAGGTCAACTAGCTCATCAGCTAGCCCCTGTTCGCGTAACTTTGACCACAGTATGTCATAATTAACCAGGTCAAATGCCTTGGATAGATCCAAGAAGGCAGCGTACACCGGCGTGCTTCTGTCAGTGTAGTACCTGGCGGTGTGCTTTACCGCCAGAATAGCAGTCTCCGTGGAAAGCCCAGCCCTAAAACCAATCTGAGCATCCTGCAGACTGAGCTGTTGAGTTACTCTCCGCTCAAGCACACCGTCCAGAACCTTTGCAGTTATAGTCGCTAGGGATATGGGCCTGTAGTTATGTCTGTCCGAGACATCCCCGGCTCTATTCTTGACTATAGGGACAACTATTGTCCTCATCAGTTCTGTGGGAAGATAGGAGTGCCTGACACAGAAGTTATATAACATTGACTAGACCCTAGGAAGATGCGGACCAGCACACTGAAAATGTTCTATGCTAAGGCCATCGTGACCCGGTGACTTGCCCCTGGTCATAGACTTTATAATTTTGCTGATTTCCTTTGAGGAAATGCTAATTGGAACCTCAGAGACTTGTCTTTTGGGGTCACGATCCCTCGCCTTCGATGGAAGTCGCGAGGCTACCCGAAAGTGCCTCATGAACATGTCCGCCACCTCCCCCGCGCCCGTCTTGCCATCAACGCTCACTGGAACAATAAGTTTCGGGCTCAAACGCTGGGTGGATTTCCAAAACTTCTGGAATCGCTTGCTTTGATGTTCCGCAGCCAAAATGTTCATCCTAACCTGTTCTTCATTCTCCTGACAGAACTTCAAAGCTCGTTTAAATGCCTTTCGCGCTTCCCTCATTTCAACGAAAAGCTGTCCAGAATGAGGTTTTCCACTCCAAACCCAGTTGAGAAAGGCCCTCCTTGCACGCCCATGAGCGTCCCTGACATACCTGTTCTTAGTTAGTATTGCTTTTTCTTTGATATTAATTCAAGTTACACTTTTTGAGCGTGGTGACCGATAAGAAAACAAATTTTTCTATTATTAAATAAATAAAATAATAATAAATGCACTTTGTTCATTCATATTCAAAACGCTTTATACACACATTTTACAAGTACAGCTATTCACTGTTGTACATAAATACCTATACACCTATATACTTTCTCATAAACAGCTGCTTATGTATTCGTCCGATTTCGGAGCAGCTCGTCTCGATTCGTGCGAGTTTCGTAGAGTCGTACAATACGTCTAATCGCACACAACGCCGTGTCGAAGACTGCCGAACTGAAACGACGTTAGACGATGCACGGCCTTCAAGCCACACCTCCTTGCCCGTCGGAGTGGGGAGCGTGAGGTTTTTTCGTTACGGCATTTCTGGATTCGGTCCCCGCGCTCAAGGCCTGCGATAGAAGCTATGCAATAGCTTAAAAAAAAAAACAACGGTAACCATTTACTATCGCTCACCAACTCAGTTTTCATGTAAGGAAAACGATCGCGAGAGCTATATATGCCTTTTTGTTTGTATGGTAACACGAGCGGTATATTTAGAAGCTATTACTGACTTGACGGCTAAAGGCTTTATCGCGGCTTTCAAGCGTTTTACTGCGAGAATGGGCCACTGTCAAGACTTGTATAGTGATAACGGCACTAATTTTGTTGGCGCTGACAAACAAATGAGAGAAAGCCAAGCCAAGTCGGCCCTTCCAAAGGAAATAGCGGAGTTACTTACGTTAGAGCGAACAACGTGGCAATTTATACCACCACACGCCCTAAATTTTGGTGGGTTGTGGGAGGCTGGCGTTCGTAGTACCAAGACACATCTACGTAAGGTACACTAACCTTTGAGGAAATGCCAACAGTTCTAGCACAAGTGGAAGTGTGTTTAAATTCACGGCCTTTAATTTTACTTAGTGACAAACTCAATGACCCACTACCCTTGACACCAGGTCATTTTTAGGACCATTTTTTACCACATAGGATTATTCTAAAGCCAATGTGGTAGGTTTAGACAGATCGAGACTTACTCAAAAAATTGTAAACGACTTTTGGAGTAGATGGTCAAAAGAATATCTAGTTAGCCTTAGCCTAAGGTATAAGTAGAATTCAAAATGTACTGAACCAGAAATTGGTGATATTGTCATCACGGGTTATGTTGTCACGACACGGGTCATGACAACATAACCTGTGTCGTGACAGTTAAATGGAAACAGGAGAATACAAGCGTCCACTAAGTAAGATTTGCGTTATAATTAAATAAAATTTGTACTAGTGTTATTATAAGTAACTTAACACTTTGCTTTATGTTTATTTTTTTTAGTTGTGGTATTTACCTATTATACAAACTGTGTCATTTTGTTTCATGTAGTGAAATTCTTGTGACCAAGCCAAGGTGGGCGGGTCAAACTTATTAAGTACCTTCATAATGCATAATGTTATTATTTGTGGTGTTGGTTGCTAGCTATCGTGTATTACATATTATTACGTACCTACACTTTTGAGTTCTGAGGTATACGCAGTATTTTGTTGTTTAACAAATTTAGTTTTTATTTCTTTATGAACTTACCAATTAGACGTTGTTTTGTATAGATTACATGCCCTAAATTCATTATTTATTAATTTATTAAAATCTCCCTTACAACTATCATTACAGGTAGTATACCTAATGCGATAGCGCGGTGTTACAATTAACTTATATACAATATAAAACTATGAAAAACTAAAAAATCTAATAATAATAACTTATAAACTAAGTTTCCTAAATATGAAAACAATATTTAAAATACAAAAACAATAAACATAAACATAACTACTCTAATCTTCCCTATAACATAAAATAAACAACAGTATTCTTGCGAATTCACTCAAATAGCATGTAAATACATCGATCTTGAAGTGAAGATCGTTAATAACCCGAATTGCGCGGGTCAATGGTGTTTTGGCGAGAAGTTTGGTCCTGGCAAACGGAACGCCCAGCAGCGGCGGGCGTCGCCGCCTCTACACATAGCGGTCCGGTACACACAACCTCAGGCGCTGCAGCACTCCTGGGTTATGCTCAATGCCACGAAGTAACCTAACCAGATACGAAACCAGCGTGAATTCCCGTCGCACCCTCAGTTGGTTGTACCCGACCATACCGAGCACAAACAGAGTGGGGTACATCAAGGGGTAAAACAGATATACCCCGTATAGTTTCTTGAACAAGTGGCGCGTGAACTTGTTCTGTACGCGTTCCAGCATTCCTGAGTACATAGCCTCATGCGGAGCCCATATGACAGCACTATGTTCCAGATGACTCCTGACAAGTGCATCATACAGGACCCTGACTGTTGCGATGTTAGTGAAGTGCCTTGTCTGCCTCAGAACAACCCCATGTTTCTAAATGCCCTTTTACAAATCCTCGAAATATGATCGCGAAACGACAGTTCAGGAATGACAGCAACCCCCAAATCCTGCACCTCAGAGTTGCGTCGGTCTCAGCTCTGCGAGGTCCTGGTGGCGGAATAGCGGAACAGGCTTTCACGCCCTACCGCTGGCCTCAATACCATCGAGGCGGTCCGGCCAGTGCTCGAGCGCTGGCTCGGGAGGAGGCACGGCTCCCTGTCGTTTCGGGTGACGCAGGTGCTCTCGGGGCATGGTTGCTTCGGGAAGTACCTGTGTCGCATAAACAGGGAGCTGGACACCCGGTGTCATCACTGCGTCGACTGTCGGGAGGACACGGCGTGGCATACGCTGGCTGAGTGTGCCGCTTGGGAGGAGCCACGCCGTGCCCTCATCTCTGAAGTAGGCAGTGACCTGTCGCTGCCGGCCATAGTCGAGTCTATGGTTGGCAGCGAGGAGTCCTGGGACGCGGTGGTATCCTTCTGCGAAACAGTCGTCTCGCAGAAGGAGGCTGCGGAGAGGGAGAGGGAGATTTCATCCGCTAACCCGATCCGCAGCAGACGCGCCGGGCGTCGGCGGAGGGCGGACAACGCCCTCTTCCGGCCCTCCTGAATGGGTCCTAGGGCGACGGACTCGGGGACGTCCGTCGTCCCCCACACATCTGGACCCGAGGTGGTGGCGCGTAATGTTCGACGCGCGCCCCTCTTAGACGTTGTGGGGGGTGCAAACACTTCACTCCCCCCCAACCCGAGATCGAGGCCTGCAGAGGTGGGCCGGCACTAGCTGGGGGTTGCGGAAGTATAGTTGTTCCCGCGACCCCCAGCGTAGGTGTGAGATTGAACACCGGGGTGGTTTTTAGTCAGTACGAGTCTGACAGACTCGAGGACATCCAATGAGGATTTTCCACCCCGTAAAAAAATAAATAAAAAAAAGGCTTCCACTACGTACTCGTGTACTAGAGGGGCACGCGCGCGCGTAAAACTCATCACCGAGCACTTCGACACATTGAAGAAAAGCTTGTTGTCATGACTCCATTCCACTACCCTATCTATATCCTCCTGCAATCTCGAGCAGCAACTTAAGGTCATCAGCAAATAACAAACAAGTGCCCTGTTTGACGACTTCCGGAAAATCGTTTATCATAATAATGAATTCGAGAGGCCCCAAATTGCTGCCTTGGCTCAAACTGGACCAGGTGTAATATGGTTCGGGTTCACACCCATTATAATCTACGTACTGCTGTCTATCTCGTATATAGCTGGCGAAGAAGTGTAATAGATGTGGTGTGCAGCCGACTTCTGCGAGCTTCATTAATAAGATGTCATTGTCAACGGTGTCGAAAGCTTTTTTAAAATCAAAATAAGCAGCATCAACCTGCACACATCTACCGCCGGCACCACCCACGCCATAAAGTTCAGCAGATTGGTGGCCGTGCTGCGTGCCAGCCGGAACCCGTGCTGCGCGTCAGCCAGTTGTCCGCGCACCTGCTGCTGCATACAGCGCTGGATGGCAGACTCGAACACCTTGGCCGGCGTCGACAGCACAGCCACCGGTCTATAACCAGTTATGTCCGATCCCGCTTTACCTTTGGGTACAGGGATGACCCGCGTGATCTTCCATTGAGTAGGGAAAGTCGTCGAATGAAGACACATATTAAAAATATAAAGCAGCGGTTCTGCAAGCACTCTACCACAGTCTCTAAAAAGAAATGCCGGTATACCGTCCGGGCCCTCTGAATGCTTCGGCTTCAGGCGCTCAAGTGCACATCTGACGTCCTCCAGACTCAGTGCGTCAAGTTGTACCCGCGCACTGCTCGCCGTTCCCGCTGCCGCCGCCCCTTGTGCGTCTAACCATTATAGTTACAAATAGTTTCATCATTAAACTCATTTGACTATGGACTTTTAGTGACCTTTAGCTGACGTACCACATTCATGGAAGGCAGAACCGTTAATAAACACTATTTGTGTAAGATAGACTATATGGCCCTTAATACGGGACGTAGGATAACCAAGTGTGGCTGATGTACTCGTATACTGATTCCTTTGGAAGGTCTAGCTCAGAAGACTTTGCGTAGTACTTGCTGTCACAGAAGAACCAGGGAGAAGGGGTAGGCTACCAACGGTAGGCATCACAAAGATCCCCAAAGTATTGTCCAAGGACGTTTAGAGAACGTGTCTCGTTAAAACCACACCAAGCCAATTGTAGGCAATACTGAATCGTCACCATTCAGCAAGACACAATATTGGATGGGTGCCGCTCAATAACCACCCCGTATAATCACGAAATGGACAGATTAAGGACATCTGAAGTGACGACTATCTGTTTCAGCGTACAGGAGAATACCAATCGCAATGAGTTCAGCTACAGACTGAGTCTACGGTACGCTTGCAATAGTTTTGTACTGTTTTAGCCTCAGGAATTCGAAGGGGGCGAAGCCGCGAGCAAAAAAACAAGCTGAATTTATTGTATTTTATTTTTAACTGGTAAACGTAAGGCGCCCTCAGGATAGGTGGAGCGACGACCTTCGCAGGGTGGCTGGTAGCAACTGGATGACAGTTGCTGAAAATCGAACCAAATGGCGTACAATTGGAGAGGCCTATGTCCAGCAGTGTACTGCTATAGGCTGATAATGATGAGTTATTACAAAAAAGCACACTAAGCATATTACAGTATTTCGGATATTTTAACAGACAAAAATCTAATGATAGAATGTTGACATGCTAATGAAATATATGACTGTTTGTGCTTATAAATAATTTTGTATATTGACATTTGTAATTTTTACCTATATTGACATAGCCTTATTATCTGTTTGTCAGTCTGTGTCTTGACATGTACTGTTATGACATTTTGTATTTTTATATTATTGTTCCTATTATTATTTGTTTCTATTTTTATTGACATTGATTTCTATTGATATTTACATTGACATTGATTTTTATTAATTTGTATTATGCAATTTTTTATAATTGTTGTTTTATTGTACAGGCTTATTTTATTTAATTATTGAGATTCAGCTGGCTTGATTTTTTAAAATTATTTGGAAACATTTGTACGCCCTCTGGCATAACATAGCGCACTATTTATTACCTGTATATACCACTATTATTGTACCTATGTGTAAACAAATGAATAAATGACTTATGACTTATGACTTAAACCTTGTATGGTACTAAGATTACAAACATATAAACTGCAGCATGACAACTGTGTAATTAGTGAGAAGTGCCGCCAGGTGCAGTATAAGACACACGTCTACGTAGAACAGTCGACAGGCGCGCATCTTACTGAACGATGCTTGGTACACGCGACTCACATTCTTGCACAACTTCTTGTCTTCATCTGCAAAAGATAGAATATACCATAAGTTTCTCTAATGTTCCATTGTTCATCAGAAACGTTTAAAAAATTTTTCGTTCATAAACACTTAGGAAAAATCATAAAATTTCACATACTAGAGCAATAAGACAGCATATATGTGCATGTGTCCTGAGAATTTTCCATTGCTATATAAAACGCCTCGCAATATAGACTCAGTACAGTTTGTAACACCAGGTTTTTGCATATCCAAACGAGAGCCATCATAGAAAATGATGATGAATGAATAACCTTGAAAAATATAACACAAAAACCTATAAGTGATGGCGATGTAAATAAATAAAATGCGTGTTACAATATACTAACAAAAAATACAAGAAATTTATTCAAATAATATAATATTCACTACGCACACGCTCTTTTATTCCGTTATGTGCTTGATTCAATTCGATCATAATCTCAACAAATACTAAGGATTCCAAAAAACTACGCACTGTATAGTAGAGAATCTGAAATTGAATTATTATATAACTAGAAATTGGTAACAAATGAAAATAAATAATCATCATAATAATTGTGCCTAGCTAACCATTTGTTGAAACAGTTTTTTATAAAGCTGATAACTTTGTAATATTTGGAGATAAGTTTGAAACAGCCTTTTGCGACACATTTCATTTTGTTGATCATTCAAGGAGTGTAAAACCTTATAATTCCATAGAAGAACTTTATTATGAAGTAATTTTATAAATCTAATTGCATAAACTATATAAGCGTCAAAATGAATTAAAGTCACCGAACCAACAAAGTGATGAAATCCAGTTGTTGGGTTAATAAAATAACAACCAGCACAAACGATTATGTAAAACAAAATAGTTCCAGTAACACTAATCCAACTATTCGTGATGAAAGTCTTGGAATTGTACTCGTCGTTGAGAAGTCTGTGGATTTCTTGAATTGTCAAAACGAATAGCACACTAGTCCTCGTTTCTAAGAGATAAATGACAAAATTTACAAAAAATCCGCAAATATGGTAGCAGTACTCATAATATAAGCCGTAAATAGTAAATTTTATAGTAAAATCATTTTTCATGTTGTATAAATCAAATATTCGATAAAAATATACAGACATGCATATGACTGTTTCAAAAAGTAACAGACATTTATTTAAGAGATTATTCGGAGTTATGATATCGTTCTTGATGCGATAATTTGGATTTAAAAGAATAGTCTGCATGATAGTGAAAGGTAGAAACATAGATTGCACATCTTTATCAACAATATTAGTCAACAAAACTTCTGTTTGATCCATAGAAATATCGAATATTCGGTTATTTATTATTTTAATAGACATTATTTCCAACGTACACCTCATAGGCAATTGATTCCAAATTGGGATTTTCTCTATAGCCATATTTGATTAATTACCCAAAAAAAAAGTTTATTGTTTTTTTCTTTGTATTCATTTGTGCTTCAGGTGATTTATTTACGTCGAACATTATAAATCATGAGTAAGACTGTTGACTGTTCATTAATTAAGGTAGACTGACAATCAATAAACAACGATAGTGTTATTAATTTGACAGATAAACCCAGAAGGAAGGAGGAAGGAAGTGGTCGCGGAGGGTAGCGGGATCCGAAGCACGGTGCGCCGCTGGCCGACCGCAGGTAGTTGGGGGCCCAAGTAGTGTGCCAGCCACACACGAAAGGCTGCCCCGCCATCTGTCGAAAAAGCTCGGAATGCGCCATCGTGCTGGTTGGCGACCAGATGGGGAGGGCCTGATGGACATTCCGAAGGGGGCTCGGGCGTCCCCGCAGTCTCCGGACTAGTGCCCTAATGATGCTGTCCTTTCAGTGCGTGTCTGAAGGTTAGCAGCGTGGAACCTCGTGTCATTATTGTTACTGGGGGACTTTAATACCCACCATCAGGAGTGGCTCTTCCCATACCAGTGCACTGACCATGCTGGACAGAAGATGCGTAAAATTTCACTAGCGCTAAACCTCACCCCGCAGGGGACCCAGGCCCAGGGGGCAACGAGGGTACCGGATGTTGATTCGCACACAGCGAATTGCTTGGACCTTCTGCTGACAACTTACAGATCCAGACAGATACTCTGTGTCGATAGCTACACCTTTGGGTACTTCCGACCACTGTCTGGTGAAGTCTGTGTTCCCCGCCCGATCCCAGCCCGAGAGGCACCCGGCGGGTTTGGCGGTACAAGTCAGCAGATTGGAATGGTATGCGATCTTTCTTCGCATGCTATCCTTGGCAGCCTACTTGGTTTTCTTTGACTGATCCATCGTCGTGTGCGGACGCCGTGACGGATGTGTTGCGTCAGGGAATGGAATACTACGTACTAGAACGGAATGTTCTCTGACGTATCAATTTCTAGCGAAGACCGGCCATGCTTTGGCGTCGAATGTAAGCGCGCCGTCGCGCTACACATGGGGCGTACCTGGCTTGGGTCAACGCTCGATCGAGTGAGGCGAGTGACGTGGGTCAGAAGAAGAAGGCCTTCAACAGGGCTGCCAAGTCCTGCAAGATAGTGTTGCGAAATCCTCGGTTCGACCACATTGGCCGAATTTGGACCAAACTTGCCTCTTACCCAGCAGGTAGTAAAGCGTTTTGGTCTCTGGCTAAGTCGGTCGAGTCAAACTTCTGCCGTCCCTCACTATCACCACTGCTGAGACCCGACGCGTCGCTGACCCACTCCACTGAGGAGAAGGCAAATTTATTTGCCTCTCTTTTTGCGGAATCTTTACGTCCTAATCCTTGTGACACGCGGTCCCCTCCTTCTCTCGATGGATGCGAGACGAGTATGTCGGACATTCATATCCATCAAAAGGACGTCCGTAGGGTGCTGCGCTACCTCGACGTGAACAAGGCTAGCGGCCCTGACAGAATATCAGAAATTGATCTTAGAACCTGTGCGCGAGAACTGTCTCCGATCTTGACACGCCTATTCCGCCTTTCGTATGATGCTGGAAGTGCCGAATGCTTGATCTACAGTCCCGATGAAAACGGAGCTCACTTCCTTAGTACGTTCCTAAAATAAGAACCGGGAGAAAGGTGCAAAAAATAACTCTGCACAACTCGGTCTGAACTGTGAAAACCGTCCGATATACGTGAGCGAATACTTTTCTCCATCTGTCAAGAAATTCACCTTGCAAGAGAATTCGCAAGTCAAAATAATTACAAATACTGCTGGTATAATAATAATAAGATATTTATACGTAAGCTTGAAGGAGATAAGCAGATCGTTATAAAATCCGTAAAATGTTTTGAAGACCTAAATAATTCGCAATGACTGTATTTTTTCCTGTTTCCTTTTATTTTGTATCAACCATTCTTTGTTTATTTTTTAATCGGCTCATTGTTTTCGCTAACCACAGAAAAGAACGGATTTTCCGTTTCTATAATACCAATCATAAAACAAAACGCACGCATACTCGTACTTATATGCTGTCATATTATGTTTCACTCACCATACACACACTCAACACACCCACAAAATACACTAAAAAAACACCAAAAATATCAGTTTCAACTTGGAGAAATAGTCAAAAGACGCTGCCTCCACAAACCAGGTTTATTCTCGGAGACCAATCACATAGTAAAACTCTTTTTATAATAAATGGCTAATGATATAGATATACTTGTGACAGAATTTGATGCTTATCAAGTATGTAAATCATATAAACTTTCGGTAGATGACTGCTCAAGATTTATAAACAACACAACTAGACAAATAACAGTATTGCACCTTAATATCCGCAGCATAAACAAAAACATTGGCAGCCTGGTAGCCTTCTTGCATCAATTAAAATCTGACTGTGATATCGTAGTTTCCACTGAATGTTGGCTAAGAAAAACTACCATAATACCTAACTTGAATGGCTACAACGTACACTATACAAAGATCACTAAAAATCAAAATGATGGTGTTGTTATGTACACAAAAACTTCACTCCAATGTTCAGTACAGAACCAGATATTATTTTATTTATTAATTAATTATTATAATACCTTTACAGAAGCTTCCAATGCGATGTTATAACATACATAGAAAACATTAAAATACAATACATCAATAAGACTCCGGACTTACTGGGTATATTCAGGAGAAGAATTAAGGCACATTTCCTGTCAACATGACGCATAAATATGTATGTATTTTAGATATTTGTATGTATTATGTTTATGCATTGTGTGCTTTACACGTATTTGTGTAGTGTATTTAGTTAGTAAGAATTTTTTCGCTGCCGCCTTTCGTGGATATTTCACCACAGTTGAGTTTGGGATGATGGTCACGAGCTGCTCAGGTAGATATCAAGCAGCTGATCCGGATTAATCTCTCTGCCGAAGAGATCGCGAGATATGCGCGTGCGTTCAGAGAGACGTAAAAGTGACAGACTTTTTTGCAGTTGTGACGTCACGTATGACAACTGTAAAGACAGCTGCGATTGCCACTGCATAAATCGATTGGAACATCGTGTGTTGCCCGAAAAAGAGATAAATTACTCTATACGATGACGAAACATTCCGCCCACCAAAATACTTATGGTATTTTCTAAAAACGGAACGAAGAGAAAGTAAACGAAATGTAATAGAAAAGTTAGGAATAGAACGTTAAGCCTTAATAGTTACTGAAATGTGAATCTAATCCTACCTAACCTACGATAACTAATAATGATGCGATAAGAAAATAAGTTAAGGTAATCCTCTATAGGAAGAGGGCATAATTTGACCAACGGTCGTTTAACAGAATTGCTAATAGCGGTTTTAAGAATTGCAACCCTAACCACTCCGTCAGCGCCGGGAAGAAGGTCAATAACCCTACCGAGCGACCAGTCAAGAGGAGGTCGATTGTCATCCCTGATGATCACAAGCGAGCCTACTTTTAATGGTCTAGAGTCCTTGGTCCATTTAGCGCGTTGAGTGAGTGAGTTTAAGTACTCGTGTTTCCATCTTGACCAAAAACTTTGTTGGAAAGCCTGTAACAACTGCCACCGATTAAGCCGATGAAGATTGATGTTAGAAAGATCCTCATCGGGGACATCAGTCAAGGGCTCCAGTGTAAGGAAATGAACCAGTGTTAACGCTGACAAGTCGTTAGGATCCGAATTAATAGGGCACATAGGCCGGGAATTTGAAACCGCCTCGATTTGCTCAAATAACGTAGTGAGTTCTTCAAATGTTAGAACCTGATCACCGACTATGCGATATACATGTTGCTTCGCGGCTTTGATTTGAATCTCCCAAACTCCTCCAAAGTGGGGAGCGGACGGTGGGTTGAATTTGAACTCAATTTTCTTCGTGCTAGACGCATCTTGCATTAAAGCAGTGAGTTGGTTTCTAGCACTGACAAAATTGGTACCACAATCAGCATGTATAGTAGAACAACGTCCACGACGACCCACGAAACGACGCAATGTAGCGATGAAACCCTCTGCCGATAGTGTGGACACCACCTCCAAATGGACGGCCTTCGTAGCTAAGCATACGAATAGGCATAAATAGGCTTTAACTATTTTTGCCCCACGGTGAGTACCCAGCTTTATACGGAAGGGCCCACCAAAGTCGACACCCACCACGGAGAAAGGCTTCACCTGGCTAACTCGATATGCCGGAAGATCACTCATAAACGGTTGCAAAGGCACTGAATGTGTACGATAACATTTAACGCACTTAGCAAGACAGCGACAAATGACGCGTTTCGCGGAAACGATCCAAAATTGTTGTAAAACCAAATATTGAGTTGTATTAACTCCGGGATGACAGTAGTTACGGTGTACGAAATCGATGATTAACAAGGTGAGGGGATGATCAGAGGGTAGGAGCGCAGGATGTCTCTGCTCATACTCTAACCCAGATCGAGCGATGCGACCGCCCACCCTGAGTATTTCTCTCTCGTCGATAAAAGGATTAAGTTTACTAAACGGTTTTAAAAGAATTTTATTTGATTTTAACTTAGTTATTTCTTCCGCGAATTCTTGACGTATCTCACAAGAGTCATCAATGCCTTATGACGTTCTAAATTGTTAAGAAACGTACTACGATTTGCATTAGTCGGAATTCGAGAATTTTGAAGAAAACGATAGATATATGTAACGATACGAATGATTTTTTTTAACGATTAGAAACGATGGAATAAGTTATCGATCATTGAAACATCTTTTTCGTGAGTATGCACAGTTGAAACCAACATAGGCGATTTACGAGTCTCGGCCTCACCTTCTGCTCGCCATCGGTAACGCTGTCAATAAAAGATGGCCATGACTCATGCGGCTCGGATAACCATCGTGGCCCCGCCCACCATAACGAGTTGTGAAGAAGCTCACTTGGTAATTGGCCTCGCGAACAAACATCGGCAGGATTGTCTGCAGAGAACTCGTGATGCCAGTATTCAATAATTGTTGTCTCTTGAATATGACTCACGCGATTGGCAACGAAAGTGGACCACCGACATGAGGGTGAACGCAACCAAGAGAGAGTAACGGTGGAATCTGACCACAAAAAGACAGCTGAAATAGGAATACGAGACAGATAAGTTTCTGTGACGAATTTGTACAGATCTGAAAGCAAAACTGCGGCGCAAAGTTCTAGACGTGGCAATGAAATACGTTTTAATGGTACAACGCGAGCTTTCGAGCAAACGAAATGAACGTAAGAATTGTTATGTATGTCTATAATTCGTAAATAAATGACCGCGCCATACGCAATTTTCGAACTGTCGCAGAAGCCGTAGGATGATGCATCAGTACGAGTGAGCCTACGCGAAATTTTTAGATGTTTCAACTGAGAAAGTTGATCTTTACATTTGTTCCATGTACTGATGACCTCGTCAGGGGGAACTTCATCCCATCCGGCACCGATAATCCAAAGCTTCTAGATTAAGCTTTTAGCTTGAATTGTCAGGGGGGATAAGAACCCTAACGGATCGAAGATTCTAGCGAGTTCACTAAGAATAGACCGTTTAGTACATGGCCGATGCGAAGATTCAACTTCAAAGAGGAACGAATCAGTTGATGGATCCCATTTGAGTCCTAAAACTTTGAATGAAGCCGGTTCAGAGTGATCTAACGATACAAAACCGGTTAGGCAATCGTCAAATTGAAGATCCGATAAAAGACGATTGTCATTTGACACCCACTTTCGAAGATGAAAATCTCCTTTTTTGAAAAGAGCGATAAGTTGTGTTTTTGTTTTTTGTGCAGTCATTAAGTCCTGACTACCACTGACGACATCGTCGATGTATGTATCCGACAAGATTACACTCTTGGCGAGCGGGAATGAATCCCCCTCGTCATCAGCAAGCTGTCGCAATGTACGGCAAGCGAGATAAGGGGACGAAGAGATGCCATACGTGACCGTATTCAAACGAAACTCTAAAAGAGGTACGCCAGGCGAAGCTCTCCAGAGAATTCGCTGATAGTCACGATGGTCGCCGAAGAGGGTGATCTGTCGGTACATCTGACGTACATCTGCCATGAAAACGACGTCATGTTCACGAAAGCGCAATAGAATTTCCAAAATGTTTGATTGCAATTTTGGACCGATGTGTTGACTTTCATTTAACGATCGAGAACGTGCATCTTTAGCAGAAGCGTCAAATACGACACGAAGGCGAGTCTTGGTACCATCAGGACGCACGACGCAGTGATGGGGAATATAGTATTTCCCATTACCTACGTCATCTGGAGAGACTAATGACATATGGCCCGCATTTAAATAATCGGACATAAAATCGGAAGTTTGACGATGACACTCGGGGTCACGTGACAGTCGACGTTCAATCGCATAGAAACGACGCAATGCAATGTCGCGTGAACCCGCAAAAATAGGTTCGGACCCGTCCTTGAATGGCAACTGCACGGTGTACCGCCCAGATGAGTCACGGGAATGATTAGTGATAAAATGTTGTTCACAAGCTATCTCATCTGGGGTTAGGGATGCTGCTTTCGGTAATACTTCTAATTCCCAGAACCGTTGAACTAATGAGTTTAATTCCTTATCACTTTGTACGGAAGTGTTAAGTAGGGAACCGAGTGAATGAGAAGCTAAACGAGTTTTACCGAACAATAGCCATCCAAAGACCGAGTCGAACGCGGTAGGTTGAGGTGATTTGCCTTTGATCTGACGATTACGAAGTGATTCAGCAAACACATCAGCACCGAATAGTAAGTCGATCCTGCCGGGATTGTCAAAACCAGGATCGGCTAACGGTAGTGAATGTGAGACCAACCCGATGGTATTTAATTTAGCGATTGGTTGGTCCCCGCAAATTTTTGACATTACGTGCATATTTAAATAAAATAAAATTTGATCACCAGTCCCAATGGAACAATTTACGTCTCCTAAGATTGAAGCTCGGGCTTCACCGATTCCACTTATGTTGTGGTAGGACTGGATAATTTTAAATTTAAATTCTTGACAGCTGAGTCAGTAATAAGATTAATCTGACTCCCCGAATCGAAAAGAGCTCAAAAAGACACGAACTTGCCATCCGCATCCCGTACTTGCACAATGGCAGTCGCTAATAGAACGGTTGTGTTATTGTTATTAGAAAATAATGAAGAGGTTGGGTTTGACTCGACCGGTTTATCTTTGTGAAGTAAAGTGTGATGTTTATGGTTACACTTACGACATTTAAAAATAGAAGTACAACCTTTTAATTGATGACAATTGTCAATTGTAACACCAATTGTTTTTGCTTGCGATAGATATCCGCTCATCTACTGGTTTATTATGAAACTGTTGACATGACGATATTGAATGAGCCTCGCCACAAAACGCGCATTTAACTGTTTGTAAGGTAGGTGCTTTACCGTTTGCAGTACTCGCGGCGACAGGTTGAGGTTTATCCGTACCACCAACGAGCGCATGAGAAACATTAGACCGTTTATTTAATTGAGATGATTTTACCGATTGTTGTTGTGGCTTACTAGAAGTTTTAGTATTAGTTTCACAAAAATGAGAATCGCGTAATAGCGCTTCGCATTTTAAGTGTAAGAATGATTTCAATTGTGCATATGAAGGAAACTCAATATCAGGATATTTTTCCTCGAAATCGCAACGCACGTTTGAATCTATCCTAGAGAGAAGGTGGTAGACTAATACAAAATCCCATCGGTCCTCAGGTAAAATAATGTTCTTTAAAATAATCAAATTTTCCTCAAACAGATCCAACGATTTTCTAAACTCATTACCGTTAGCAGTTTCAAAATTAATGCTTAAAAGGTCCCTCCATGATGTATAAGCTAAAGGGCGTTTCCTGTGATAGCGAGTAACAAGTGCCTGGTAGGCATCATTGTAATGTTCGTGAGTTATTGGAAAGGCCTTGATGACAGATAACGCATCGCCGGTCAAGGACGAGAATAAGTAGTGAAACTTTTCCGTAGCAGTAAGACTACTAGAATTATGAATCAATGCATCAAAAGTATCGTGATATTCAGGCCATCTCTTTATGTCACCACTAAAACTTGGAAGAACAATTTTCAGTAAACGGATATTCGAAGATGAAGAACTTTGGTTATGATTAACTTGAGGTTCACTTTTAGTTAAACTACGATGAATAGACAAGATTTTAAAATATTTATCAGCAAAGTTATCCTGGAGCGTATTATCGACATGATCAGGATCATCCAAAAGGTCCAAAATATTTTGATGAGCATATTCAAAACTATCTGAAATATGTTTAAGTTCCGGGTAATAAGAAAGGAATAAATTCCGTTGTGAGTCATCATTCATTGCCAATGTACCTATTTCCAATGCCTTATCCAACCGCTTAGCAGCTAACGTACGCTTTCTCCGTAACTGCGCTAAGTCTTGATCAGTATATTCAACCTCCATAGATTTTGATTTCGATTTCTTAAAAGAACTTTGTTTACGAGACGAATGTTTACTTAACAACGACATGATTAAAGCAATTAGCAAAACCGGTTACTGATAATAACGAATAGTTGACGACAAAAGGTTCCAATAGGTGAATTTTGTCGGTATGCAAAAATGTGAACAAGATAAAAACACGAGGACCTACGTATGTAAGCTTCGTATTAACCTTATTGACACAATATTTCTATTATGTCATATGAAGGAATGTAACAGATAAGCTAAATAGTGTTGCCTTGGTTTTACGTTAGACGAGAATCCGAACGCACCCAAACCGTTGACAGCTACTAATAGCGCGATACGTTGAACAAGCTTTTCACACACACCGTCGAATTGTAAAATGTGAAAATGAACAAAGAAATTTTTACGTATGTTTGCTGAACTATATTTTACGATAAAACGATACCAAAAAATATCTACTATAGGCCGAAATAGTAATAATAAGCACCGAATAGTTAGATAGATTGTTTAATATTGAGATCCTACAATAACTATTTTAATAAATTCACTCACACCTACCGTCGAGTTAAAATGGGTGAACAAAGGAATTGTACGAATGTTTGATGTACGATATGTTACGATAAACGATACCGAAAATAATTACTATAGGCCGAGAATAGTAATACTAAGCACCGAAAAGTTAGATAGATTGCCTAATATTGATCCTACAATAACTATTAAGGTTTAACTGTGTTGAAATAAGTGGTAATGGCGGTTCCCTGGTTTCGGCACCATAAAAATGTGCGGTCGTAAGATAGTATTTTAGGTTGCGATCAGCGATGCTAGGCTAGACGAGATAAGAACTCTGAGCTGATAACTGATAGAGATGGAGCCAACAGATATACTGTCAAGCCTGTACATGACTGTTGATTAAATAATTTGCGATAGTTGTGTTTCTAAAGATAAAGATATACCATTATTTATCACTACAAATGCGATTAGCTTCAGTCAACATTTGCCTAGACAGTTTGCATTCCAAATGCTCATGCTCAACTCATTTCAAACTGGAAATGGACAGTTGCGATTGGTTAACTTGTTTTTTTACCCGACTGCCGAAGGAGGGTAATGTGTTTATCAGTCTATGTATTTATGTATGTATGTTTGTTCCTATGTAGCGTTCTAGAGACCAAACGCGTTGGTCGATTTTGATGATTTTACGACAATCGATTCGTCTTAATCCTGCGAGTGTCACTGGCTACATTAAAATGGGAAAATAATTTTATCTTTTGCGGATTTTGGGCACCATTTTGTGAGAGAAAAAAAAAATATCTTCCAAACCCATCGTGTGGGGTATCAAAACAAAGGGTTTTAAGGGGTGATTTCAAAAATGTATAACACTTATACGTTTAAATGTACCTAATTCTAAAAAGTTGTAAATAAAAAAACTTAATTAAGAAAATCAAAAACCCGACTGCTTAAAAAGCGAACTAAACACACGTAAACAAGAAAAAAAGCATGCTGTACAGTCTGAGGATATATCTAATAATATAGATAATCAGTGGAATTGAGTAGTGTTAACATGTACTTGGAACGTACTCGTACTTACTAACTTTGATTTTTTCTCCATTTAACCTACCACACATTTTAAAAGAATTCAGTAACGTCTGGGGCCTGGGCTCTTACTCTATTCAGTAAACATATGTCAAGCTGAAGAATCTTATGCCAAACTCGAGAGTTGGGATTGGTTGGCTGTTGATGGGTAGGTGTGGCCAATTATGAGATTCAGTCGAGTATGAGCATCTGGAATACGGGCAGAGTTTGTCTTGTTGGACATACTTTACTCAAGCGCAGCGCTCTGGATATTCTTACTTCATAATTGAGTAGTAGGATTCAGAGCGTTAACATTAATGGGAAAAGATCTCCCGGATCTATAGTAACAATGGGAGGGAGGCCGCAAGGCTCAATTCTTGGTCCTTTCTTGTTTCTTATTTATATTAATGACTTGCCTTACCTCATAAAGGATAACCATGATATAGTGTTGTTTGCGGACTTCACTTTTGTTTAAACTTAAACCTCAGCAGCCGTTACTGACGATGTAACTAGCGCGATCTCAAAAGTAGTTCACTGTTTCAATGTTAAAAAATTACTTCTTAATGAAAAAAAAAACAATTAAGTTTACCCTACCTCACGTCAGGCAGGTGAAAACTGATGTTGATAAAGGGCGAAGAATTGAAATCTGAAAATAGCACAGTATTCTTAGGCTTTACCTTGGATGCTAAGCTTCAGTGGGGCCCACATATAGATAAATTGTCAAAAAAACTAAGCTCTACAGCATATGCTGTTAGAAAAATTCGTAATTTAACTGATATAAAGACAGCCCGTTTAGTATACTTTAGCTATTTTCATAGTGTAATGTCGTACGGTATTCTGTTGTGGGGAAACGCCGCCGACATCCAGACTATCTTTGTTTTGCAGAAAATAGCTGTTCGTACAATTTATAAATTAAGCCCGAGACACTCTCTCAGAGAGAAATTTAAGAAGATTAATGTAATGACTGTGCCTTCTCAGTATATTTATGAAAATCATTTGTATGCCCATAAAATATTAAATTGTTTAAAAAATACAGTGATATCCTTAACATAAATACTAGGAACAAACACAAATTTGTAGTACCAACAACAAGGCTCAAGAAAATAGGTGGCTCGTTTAGATGTCAATGTGTGCGCTTTTATAATATGCTTCCAAGCCACGTACAAGTTCTAAGTCTTAATAAATTCAAATCATTCATTAAACGTAAGTTGTGCCAGAAAGCGTTTTATACCATTAAAGATTACGTTGAGGACAAAAAGGCTTGGGATTGAACTGCTCCTATTAAAAATTAATTTTGATTTTTTATATTTTCCACCGTGAATTTTGTTTTGTTTTCTTGCTTGTTCTGTTTTTTTTTTGTTTTCTTGCAATGACAAGAATATTTACTTTTAAAGTATTACATTATTTTATTTAAATTATTGTGAATGAGAAGTTTTTTAATATTTATTTCACAGAATATTCTGCAGACGGGAATTGTCTTATCAAAACTTACCATAACCTTATGTAGATAATCATCAATATGCTGCGATCGCGAATTGTGTGCAAGGTGTGAGCGAGACACGTAACGATACCATCATAAATAATAGTGTCGTTTCGTCGCTGGAGCACACATATTCGGAGAAAGGCAAAAAGCAAAGAATTAAATAAGAATATAATTTAGTATCTACGGAACCCTTAACTGGTGTTTACGACCCACCGATTCCTTTTATTTTAGAAGTATGAAAGTTCTTCCGTTCGTCCATATGCTTCAAGCCAACGTTGTCTCCTGCCTTCTCTGGCCATTCCGGCAGGATCGAGTCCTGCAGCCTAATTGAGTGATTTCGGCAGGGCAATGGGATTAACTCCATGACAGAATATGACAAATTTTCTTTAAAAAAAAAATCGGTATTGCGTAAATAATTTAAAAAGGCTACATCCGCCACCCTATGGGTAAAATTTACTTAATATCCTTTCCATGCCCTATTTCCTTTTCGAGTGTATTCCATAATACGAAAGTCATTATTTTAAAAATGTCGTCACTCTTACCTATACGTGTTCTTTGCCGAATTCACTAACGCAATCAGGCTGCAGATCGTCTCGCCAGCGTTTTTAGGCCTGCCTCGGCTACGACGGCTATCTTCTGATACACACTGCATGGCAATCCTGGCCCATCTCTCTCTATGCACCATGCATACTGAAGCATTTTAGAGTTTTTATTTATTGTCTGTGTATCTGTTTGTTTGGCGCCAAAACCATTGAACAGATTCTGTTGAAATATTGCATAAAAGTATTGATTTGAGGTCAGAGCAATATTTAAGCTATTCCTACTTTCTTTTTCATGAAAATTGATTTTTATGAATAATTCTTGATAGTACAGTAGTATAATAGATTACTGCAGGGTTGACTGGCCGCATCTGGCCGCAATCAGATTTATGTATTTTTTTTTTGAAAATTGTAATGTTCATTTCTCTCGTATATCGCGCAAACCTGCGGGCCATCATATTGTATCGGACTGACAACGCCCTCCGTTCCCTCTCGATGTCATCTTACCAAAATCTTACCAAATGCTTATAAAGTTTCTGGAGTGTTCTATAAATCTAAATATTCAGATAAACATCACAAAGAACTTTTGAACGTTACATTAAAATACAAGGAATAAAAATTGATTCTACCGTGCATTCGGAAAGTAGCTTGTTATGGAGAAGAATGCACAAGAAACTCCATCATACACTCCCAAAAAGACTCCGGTATTGAATTGCCTGCTTGCCGAGTATCTTCGGTCCAAACACGAAGAGCTTCGTAGCTCAACTTGATCTTAAACTTAACACACAAATTATTAACATGTTAGTCATACTGAAGTAGAAATACGCCATGACGACGATATTTGAGTGGGGGAAGAATATATTAGTCATATAGGCGATAGATCCAATCATATTACCGTTTACGACAGTGACAGAAACCCAGTTTTGAACTGTGAAGATGAAGAGATCCTTGCTGGTAATCTTTAGAGACCTAAGCACATGTTGCAGTTTTAGGACCGACAGTATATTGGTGTCACTACAGTTGATATTTCAATAGTAATTAAAATGAAACCAAAAGAGTAGCTGAAGTAGTCATCAAAACTACTCCAGTTTTATTTCAAGGTCTGAGTTTCTCAGTCAGTGATGGAGATAAACCTGTATATCTCCATACAGGCCAATGGACATGGATATTATGAAGCTGAAATCTCCAACACAGTTGTAAAGAAAACTTTTTGTATTGATAAAATTGTCACGAATGGAATATTTGGAGCAGATTAGAAGGGATTGCATAAGATTCAAAGGCTTTGAAACTGCCTGTAAATCCTTTTCAATATAATTGTGAAGTAAGATTACACTTTTGTATGCGATTTTTGGAATATTGTCCATTAGAATATGGTCTAGTTTTGGTGAGCGATTGTCTATTATGTAACGGGTATTTTGTAGCTTACATGTTTATATTTATTAATGAAGTGAAATTAAAGTCATTATCAATGCATCTATTAAATCGATTTCCGGTATGTGGTTAATGGAAATGGACTTTATAATTTACACGCTGTCTATTAATTGTCATTTATAGATTACATTTTTAAGTGATTGGTAATTTCAATTCTGTCCTTGATAATGTGTTAGAACTTTTCTATCATATTTTTGTAATCAATCATGTCATGTCATTTTATATGACAAATGTATTTTCAGGACTACTTCATTTTTTTTTATAAATATGAAATGTAATGTTAATATGTAATATTGTTCAAAGTATCCTTTGGATTTTACTTAATAAATAATACCTACAGTAACAGTTTGTATTAATACATTTTTCTTTCATTTTTAATGGGACGGGACACTATTCACCTACTGTAGATTATACCAGAATACATATACCACGCAAGTGCACCCATCAACATCCCTCGGTTGTAGCAGAACTATTGGAAAATATAAAAAAAAAGGAAAAAGGCTTTGAGATTGGGTGGCTTAATGTACTGATAACCTAGAACTACGGAAGCACTAGAAACTTTCAGTCATATTATTGATAATCTTATATCACTTTAAACTCTAATGAATGTATTCAATTTAATTAAAATTGTTTGTCATTATGTATCAACTCACATATTGAAATCATTTATGTTCGGGAAGTGCTCTCGAAATTACGTTTATCAAAAGATGGACCGATAGAATTATTGATCGTATTGATCAAACAGAAGTTTTGTTTACCTTTCACCCTCATGCAGACTGTTCTTTTAAGTCCAAAGTATCGCATCAAGAATGATGTCATAATTCCAAATAATCTCTTAAATAAAATCATATTACTATGTGGTATAGTCGTATGCATGTCTTTCTATTTGTTCACATTGTAGATATTGAGGTTAAAAAAATATACATATTTTCGAAAACTCAGATCTCAGATCTTATTTTGCATAGTTTGCTATCATTTTTTGGCTTTCTCCTTAACTGTAAAGTTTTAACCTGACTCAAACAAATAGCTATGTACAGTTAATTTTGACCATCCAAGGAGTTCAATAACAAAGATATAAAGATATATCAATAACAAAGTCAGTTATTTCTGAACATATTGTTACGAGCTGGGTTTCAGGGATAAATTATTTAAACAGCAGACTTCAATTAATCACACTTTATTACAAAAACAATTCTATTACTTCGCACTATTTTCCTTTTCTGATCGCTCTGTGTCGCTTCCAAATCGAAACTCACTCGCGACGAACCCGACCGCTCTTTATACTTTCTAGATAATTCGAGAAACTTCCAGAACAATCGAATTTCGAAATCACTGTTCCCGAAGCGACTAGAAACTTTTAGAAACCATTCGACACGACAAGATTAGTTCCGCTGTTCGATACTAGATGGCGCCACTAGTAACTACTTAGTTCTTCTACTCGTCACTAGATGGCGTTGCCCTATCTTGTAACATTGCCTCCCTCTTAGACATGCTCGTCCCAAGCTTTGTTAGACCCACGATAGCGGGCCAACCGATCCACATGAACTAACTTTGATGCACCTCGGGGTCAGTTTTGTATTCGGTAGGTGACGTCATTAATCTTGGTAACTACGCGATATGGTCCATCCCATTTTGCTTGCAATTTAGGCGATTTTCCTTTGCTGCATACCGGGTTATGTAACCATATTAGAGTACCTTCATCGAAGCCCTTATTGTTCGCTTTCCGATCGTAGCGAGTCTTCATCCTCTCAGACATCATTGACCGGTCTCTCTGATGTGATGTGATTGACAGGTCTCCTCTCGGTGAGAGGGAATGGGCCGTAATCCACCACGCGGGCCCAGTGCGGGTTGGTGGATGTCACATGTCTTCGAATTTTTGGTTCTAGGACATGCCGGTTTCCTCACGATGTTTTCCTTCACCGTTTTGAGAGCAGTAGTGATGAAATAACGATACTCGAAATATGAAATAATGTAAGGGACAAAACTAAGGTTTTCAGGAGTGCAAAAATAAGATATTTTTCTTACAAAACTGACTATAATTTTTTTACTATATGTTTTTTGTAAAACGTGTCTGGGACAAAGTTTCTTAGATTTCTTCATTCTTTGAAGCTAAAATGGCAAAAAAACAATAAAGCTTATAGATTTAAAGATAGCATGTCCCTTACGTTAAATAATAATGAATAAAGCTGATATACGTTAATAAAAAAAATTATGTAAATGAACAGCATTGATGTATAGGACATTAAAGAAAATAAACATTTAAAGTATCTTGTATGTAACAATATTACCTATACATGAACAAACTAAATATGCACTGTTAACAGAAGATTTTTCTAATGAAAATCTAAAGAAAGCAAAAAGTGTAAATGCTAATGCAATTAGAACTCGTAGCGTCATCAATGCTCAGCTGTTACTTCCTAAGTACGCAAATTTTCACGGCGAGAGATCGTAATAGTACATTGTGATACAAGGGTGGAAAGTAGGTTATTGCAAACGAGCTGTCATTAACAAGCCCGAGCCGAAGGCGAGGGTTTTTAATGACACGAGTTTGCAATAACCTACACACCCGTGTATCACACGACGTTTTTTAATACAGTTGTGAAAAACAGTAACAACAAATCAAAGAATTAGATTTGTTTATTCACAAAAAATAAAATTTTCAATATGGCGTGTTTTTGCAACTGGACATATTTTTTTACAAAGAAAACAGCCTATACAGCCTATTCGATTTTTGACAAACGTTGATGTGAAAATAATTAACTTAAAACTAGTAATTAAATATATTAAACAAATATTTAAAAAAAAAAATGAGAATTCAATGCTAAAACGTACGGAATCATTCATTTTTCCTCGTAGAAAATCTATCCCATTTTATTCTATGTTTGAAAACTCCTTGCTACTAAACTTTTTTAAATTGACTTATACATTTAAAACTAAATTGCAAACATAATGATCGAGCTCGTAAACAAACGTCACGACCGCGTAACAGAAAGATGCCTATGCGTAAGATTTAACTTTCGAATCATAATTATAGCCTCTGAAAGTACGCCATGTTTAACAACTGTATTGAAAAATTATATAATACCTTACCTTATTAATAAACTACTTTATCATTGAGGGACAAAATAACCCAGAAAAACATAAAATACAAACTAAAGGATTTTTTTTACAAAATGTAAATACCTAAGATTTAAATAGATATATAGAATCACTAGCAAAATATATTATTTAAATAATTATGAATAAAGAGTTTAAAGTAATAAAAAAATTACTAAAAATATAAGGTCTTTTTTTTGGGAACAACCTGTATCAACATAAAAACTCTCCAACACTTTTATTTTAAGAATGGAAGGTCACTTTTGTGCGCTTGTTACCTCTACAAAACATTTTGCATATATCCGCTGTTTTTTTTAATTCTTTTTGTTGTTACTTTATACCTAAGTACCTACTTAAGTGGTTATTATTATGTCTGTATTATGTAGACAATGTTTTTGGTGCACGGTAAAACTGTAATGAGTTCATGTTGGCATCAACTTAAATATAAAATGTATGTACTACTACTGAATAAATAAATAGTGCCAAGAAATTCATCAGGAGTAACTGGATGAGTTTGAATACGATTATTTGCTTCTATATTTTCTTTTGTATTTATTATTATGTTTTGTACCGGGATATGGCAACATGTGCTTTTTTATAGAGTGATTTTAATACATTTTGACTTTAAAATTGTTTGTGTTAAAAATTGCTTTAGAATAATATTGTTGATTGCAGTCATCAGGTTTTACAATCGTTCAATGATGCTCAAAACGAAATTTGTCGCGAAAGGTTGTTACAAACTTACCTCCAAATATTAGAGATTTATAAGAATATGTTTAATAACATGGTCAGTTATTACATTATTTACTAGTCTTTTCCCGATGCAAATAAACTTTTCGTTGTCATACAAGTTTTTTTCCATGTTCTATTTTGTCTAATATTTATTTGTTGTAATAAGAATATTTTAAACTATGATAATAATACCAGCCTGGAACTATCCCGTTGCAGGGTAAAGTCCTCTTCTCATATAGAGAACGCACGAGCTTTGATCACCACGCTTGCTCAAGACGGGTTGGCGATTTGTGTTATAATTACTTTAACTTTATAATAATAATATGTATGCACAAAATACTTCTCTTTGCTTCTCTTCTACTTGCTTTTGGATTATTAAACGCGAACGTTGCAGCCTGCCCGATTGTATTTAACTTTTCACATATAAACCCCATGCCAGTGATAAAAGCTTTAAAGCAAATCAAGATCAAACCGACTGAAGATCTGTGGGGAATGTCCATCAAAGCTTGTACCTCCATTATTCAGACTATAGCGCCGTACTTGGCTTTGATTTTCAATTTGTGTGTGGATCAAGGAGTCTTTCCGGATCTAATGAAATATAGTAAGGTTATACCACTTTTTAAATCCGGGGACAGTAAAGACACAAATAATTATAGACCAGCATCCGTGTTGCTGGTTTTCAGCAAGGTACATATTTGAGAGCATAATGCTAAATCTAATGCTCAATCATTTTAATACGAATAACATCTTGCATGGTAGACAGTATGATTTCACCAGAGGACGTTATACAACTGACGCTGGTGTCACTGTATTAAAACACATCTTTGATGCGTGGGAAGAGTCGCAGGATGCCATAGGTATCTTCTGCGACCTGTCGAAGGCGTTTGATTGCGTTAATCATGAAACATTACTTCTGAACCTTGAGCATTACGGGCTAGGTCAATCAGCGTTTAGTTTGGTTAAATCTTATTTGAATGATAGACAGCAATTAGTTCAAATAAACGGTGTGAATTCGTCTGGGTTAAACGATAAAATGGGGGTACCCTAGGGCTCAATTTTAGGTCTTTTCTTATTTTTAGTATACATAAACGATTTACCCCGTTTGCTGGAAAACAAACTAAACATGGTGTTATTTGCTGATGACACATCTTTAATTTTTAAAATAAATAGACGTACTTGTCAGGTTGACGACGTAAATAACGCGCTACGGCAGGTTCAGGATTGGTTCACTGCCAATAATTTAGTTTTAAATGGTAAAAAAACCAAGTGCGTAAAATTTTCCTTGCCGAATGTCAAAAGTACTGATTGTGACATTATATTAAACAAGGAGAAGCTAGAATTCGTCGATAAAACGGTTTTCCTGGAGATCACGCTAGACTCAGGGTTGCAATGGGGTCCTCATTTGGTATCCCTTGCGGGGCGGCTGAGTTCGGCGGTATATGCTGTTGGAAGGATTCGTCGGTTAACGGATGTGGATGCCGCCAGACTGGTCTATTTTATTTATTTTCATAGTATAATGTCTTACGGTATCTTACTATGGGGAAGGGCTGCAGACATTGAGTAAATTTTTATTCTGCAAAAACGAGCTATCAGAGCGATCTTCGCCGGCGCGATTCTCTAAGGGAACTGTTTAAGGACATTAACATCATGACGGTTCCTTGTCAACATGTTTATGAAAACATCATGTACGTGAGAAAGAATTTACATATTTTTAGTAAAACGGCGACAGACATAATTACGTTACTAGAAATAGGGACCAATTAGTTCAACCAGGTTTCAGACTGGCTAAAGTAGCCTCATCCTTCATACTACTGTACAAAATGTTACAATAAAATTCCTCCCCACATTCTTGAACTGAATGAGACGAAATTTAAAAAAATTATAAAACGCACACTATGCAGGCTGGCATATTATAAGTTGGGGGATTACATCACTGATAAAGCTGGGCTAAATGCTAGTCCTGCTCCACATCCACTAGGGCGCAAAAACAAGTGATATGCAGAACATTATTGTTTTGAAGTATTGTTGGACCTTCTGAAGACTGTATGAATATATTTGTATTGTATAAACTCAATTTCATTCATCAAGGTATGTACTTATAAAAAAAAAATGCTTGTATTAGGTATTTCCCCTCTGCCGGTTTACATTAGCAATACATAAGTGAGAAATTTTAACAATAAATTCAATTAATTAAATTAAATTGACATCAAAATTAAAATCAATTCGTAACAAAATAAAAATAAAAATAATTGCAACATATTAATTAAATTAAAATTAATACTAGAACTAAAATGAAAATTAAATTAAAATCAAAACTTAAATTAAACTAAAATCAAAATTAAAATTAAAATCATAATCACAATCAAAATTCAAATCAAAATAACGATCAAGATCAAAATTAATACCAAAATCAACTAACAAAATTTAGTGTGCGCACCGTGTGTGTGTTTGTGTCAATGTGTCTTTCGAATTATGTGATCGTTTGTAGGATTGACTCAACTTCTTCGTAACTTTTATTTACCAGCCATTGAGTGAGTGTTTTTTTGCAGTCGTGGTTTGTCATTTTATAAATGTTTTTTTCTTTGTTTCGAATATTGTATATGTGTGATGATTGTTTTGTATATTGTCTCGTGGCAAATGTGGTTTTGACTGAAGCTTCTGGAGCGACATTATTCTTCCTCCTAGATTGTGTCCTGGAAGGGGTGAAGGGAAGTGATTTATGTTTTTTTAATGCAATCTGAAGAATATATAGCTTTCTAACGTATAAAAGATTCGAGGTGCCGCTTGGTGGACAACTTGAAATAAAATATCTTTGTCTTTGTCTTGTCTTCAAAGAAGTCAGAAAATCTAACAAGGACTATTTCAATTTCATATTTTTTACTTTAATGTACGTAACATATTACATGCTTTAGTAGCTAATGATGTATTTGTAGTAGTTTATAAAACACTAAACCAAACAAACAGTGACCTTGCTGTTCGTATTATTTTTACTTACACTATACGAAAAAAATATCATGTTGTATCCATGCTTTTTGTATTGTATTTGTTTCCCAGAACACAGCATTTTCATCAACGGCGATAACAAACCTCTGAATACTCAAAAGCTTGACGTTACAAACTGTTCTGAATCTGTACTGCGAGGCGTTTTATGTAGCTGTAGAGAATTCTCAGGACACATGCGTTTATATTCTGCTGTCAAATTGTACAGGTTTTTTTGGTAACGTTATGTTCAGCAATGGCAAGTAGTTGAAAGATTGTTGAATATACTGTCATTTACAGATGAAGACAAAAAATTGTGCAAGAATGTGAGGCGCGTGTACCGAGCATCTTTCAGTAAGATGCGCGCCTGTCTACTGTTCTAGATAGACGTGTGTCTTCTACTGCACCTGGCGGCCCTTCTTACTTTCTATTCCGCAGTGCTATTTTTGCCTCAAAAAGTCTGTCGCCCGCTTGATTACCTATTTGCTTGCGAGAAATCATACACAAAATAAGTTTTCCGGTTAGAAACAATTTTATCAGATTCGCACTTGATAATCTGAATCATCGTCAAAACAACTTTATTTTTTGATAAAGTCTTATCTTGTATTTTTTCTGTTTTGGGAGCGATAATACAGGGTGACCAAATTACATGTATAAAAAAAGAAAGAAAAGAATTTAAAACAATAACTTACGACTTAACAAGCAACAACAATACAACTTTAAATTAAGATATTTTCCAGGGCTATAATAAGTTTTGCAGTTTAGTGTGGTATTTAACTAATTTTTGTCAGATGTTACATTTGACAAATGTTCACCTTTTTAGAGCCTGAAAATGCGATAGTTATTTTTCCTGTTTTCATCAAACTTTCGCATACTTTTGTAGTTAAAAAAGTAACAAATAAGTACTCTATCACTATAAAAAGTCATTTTCGTTGTCGAAAAGAAATTCGTTCCTCGAAAAAATGTTGTTGTAAAACATGTATTCGTCTTTTAAGCCGCTTACGAACTTTAGAACACAATTATTAAAACTATAATTATTTATAATTATATTAATACATAACATGGTTTAAAAACTACAAAAACCAAATTTCGGCTTTCTTATTAAGAAATGGCTATCAACCAAACAACTGCAAAGTTGTATACATCCGAGTTGGCCACCCTTATCTATAATATTTACATATATTTATATATAATATATTAGGTATATATATATTATTAATATTATAAAGCTGAAGAGTTTGTTTGTTTCTTTGAACGCGCTAATCTCAGGAACTACTGATTGAAATTTAAAAATTCTTTTAGTGTTGGAATGTCCATTTATCGAGGAAGGTTATAGGCTATATAACATCCCGTTACGAGCAATAAATAGAAGTATCATAAATGAAACATGTTGCGAAAACGGTTTTTTTTTTCCTTTTTGAGAGCTTTCGTTGCGTGCGCTGCGTAAGCGGTTAAAGTTACGCGTTAAGGCGCGTCCCCGAGCAAAACGCCGCTCTAGTCAAATTTTGTGCAGTTTTTAAGAGCTATCCACTCTTTATTTAAGAAATATCAATTAATAAAAATACATTAAATTTCTACATAGTGTTGATTCTAAAATTGTAGTACACTTTTTTTTAAAGAGGTATGTGTCACTAATCTCCTTCCAACAAAACCATAAAAATGTGAAATAATTATTGATAGCAACACTTTACGAGGAGATGCATCTCCTCGTAAAGTGTTCATTAACTATTTTTATACTAACACTAATGAATAGACAATTTGATAACGAACATTTAGTAAGTTTTATTTTTTTCAAAAGACCAATATTCGATTTTATAAAGATTTTATTCTAAAATCTGGGCGTATTCACTACCGTAATTCATGCACCACCAGTGCCGCTAGGCCAATAGGAATGCTCATATCTCATGCTGGTTTTTTGGTCAGGGTACGGCCTTAATATTCATGTATATAGGGTAGGTAGGTAGCCAGTTGACGGAAGCGAAGTCGCGTGGGACAGCTAGTTATGATAAGATAAGCAAATATGGGTACAAAAAACATGGTGACATAAACAATACAATTAGGAACAGCCAAATTTAACCAGAATGCATGCAAAATTTCAAAAATACAGTAGAGATGCATATCTGATAAGTACATTATAATAAAGATATACAATGTCAATATAAAGATTAATTAACTATATTTACAATTTAATTATACGTTAATACGTTAATTTTACGTTTTAAAAAAAAAACAAAACAAAAACAATTATGAAGTATTTCAATACTTATTTATATAATACACAATTCTTCTGCAGTAAACTTATTTCGTATTGGAGTTAAATAAAAATTAAATTAAATAAAAATTAAATGTCATATTATTCAAATTTATAATCATTATAAAAAGCAATCAAGAAATGTCTTTCTCCATTGAAAATTCCGTCAGAGCTTTACGCTTACGCCTACGCCTACGCTTTGCCTACTAAAAAAATTCGAAGTTTTTTTAAATAACGCCAAGTTTAATTCTTTCCAACCCCTCGGTAATTTATTGTAAACGATTGGCGCCATGTAGCAGACACTTTTGCGCATTAAAGTCGTTCTCGCACTAGGGAGACATAGCCGACTATTGTCACGCCTATTTCGTGGAAATAGGTCATCTATGCGGTAAAAACGGTCAGGGTTCAGCTTTACAAACACTGCCATTTCTAAAATATATATGCATGGTAAAGTTAATATTTTATTCTGTTTAAAATATGGCACGCAGCTAACAGTGCTTTGCAGTTTAAAAAATGACCGTATGCATCTTTTCTGTGCTTTGAATGCAGTTTCTCTTTCAGTGTAGTTGCCCCAAAAAATAACGCCGTATCGTAGGTGGCATTCGACTAAACCATGGAACGCAGACAGAAGTGCGTCTAGATTTACAATAGACGACAAAGTATGTAAAGCGTAAGCGGAAGTGCTTAGTTTTATGCAAAGTGACTCTATGTGTTCTTTCCAACTTAGTTTTTATCTATTTCTAGACCTAGAAATTTAGTACTTATTACACTGTTAACTGCATCATTATTATATTGCACATGCAGATTGCTCTTATCTGGCATGCGTTGGTTAAAATGCATTATCTTTGTTTTGGTTATATTTATTCTTAAGTTATTTTTGTCTAACCATTTTATAATTGATTTTAAAGAAATGTTAATGTCATTTTCGTATGTATCTACACTTTTCGAAGGTATTGTCACGGTACTGTCATCTGTAAATAAGGTCAATGGTTGTTCAATGCATTTCGGTAAGTCATTTATATATAATATAAATAGCGGAGGACCCAACACACTCCCCTGCGGTACCCCGTAACTAACTAACTATTCACTCGTCTGATCTAAATATCTCGTATTGTTTTTAATTCTATTAATTTCAGTTATTTGTCGTCTATTATGTAAATAAGACTGAAATAAGTCCAGAACATTACCCCTTATACCATAAGCTTCGAGTTTCTTTAGAAGTGTAAGATGGTGGACATAATCAAACGCCTGCGTCATGTCACAGAAAATGGCGTAGACAGGGTTTCGTTTATCTACATTATTAAGGGTACACTAGTCGAAATTTTTTCCATACAAACGTAGTCTCGGCATTATTCCACTGTTTGACGATGCACGTTCGAAATAAAAAGTGAAATCAATTTTTCTGATCATTATCTAGCCCTGTATGGAAGCAAAAAAGTATAAAAAGAAAATATTTGAAAGTTATGAGCGTCGAAAATTCCACATTTCGACACTAATTTTAACGCATTTTTGGGCGCAAATAAATGCCATAAGAAGACGGAAAATTGCAAATCGGCCTCCATACAGGGATAGATTAGTAGTTCAACAATGCAAATAATTTTATTATGAAAAGATACGTTTAGTCGTTTTTTCTTGATATCCAAACTCCCAAAGGTCTGTTTATAAAATTTCGCGCGCTCGGTTTCCTCCTAAATCTTTATCCATTTCGCTACAAATTTACAAAAGTGTGTATTCGTAGGCGAACTAGTTTCCTACTGCTCATCACAGCATCTATCTATTCCGCATGTGTTGTCGGTTGATATAAAGTGCATTTTAACCTCGCGCACAAAATAGTTCGTGCAGTTGACTAGTGTAACCTTAATAACATTCTGTATGAAATCAAAAATCGTCATATTTATTGTTCTGCTGGGTCTAAATCCTTTTTGTTGTTCACACAAAATATTGTTCTTTTCTAAGTATTTGTATAGCTCCTTATAAATAAACTTCTCAAAAATTTTAGAAATAATCGGAATCAGTGAGATCGGCCTATAACTTTCCATTAACTCTCTATTTTTTTTTCTTAAATATTGGTTTTATAATAGATTTTTTAAAGCATCTGGGTATATGCCAGCACTTATACTTAGATTAAGTATGTGACTTAAATGTATACATATCTCACTAGCTACGGATTTAAAAATCTTTGTACAGAGGCCATCGTAACCTACGCTGTTTGTGTTTTTTAGTGATATTATTATTTTATATATATCATCTGGTACGCTTGGTGCCATGAACATTGACTCCCTTCTCGTTTCTATTTTCCTACTTGCTCTAGATTGTCTGCCGTTCATTAGTTTGGGTATTATTTTATCAACAAAGTAGTTATTAAATGCATTAGATATATTCTTTGGATTTGTTATAATTTTATTAAAATTTTTTTTTTTAAATATTGTGTTTTTTTGATTTATAATTTGCCAGGTAGTTTTTGCCATGTTTTTCGATTTCGTTATTTTATAATTGTTTTGAGCCTTTTGTGTCAGGTTTATATTTTTTTTATACAATTTACAATAGTTTTTAAACTTGGTTTTATTGACCTGACTAGGATTTAGTCTCAGTTGCCACAGAAGGTGTCTTTTCTTTCTGCTGCATAGTTTAACACCTTTAGACAACCACTTAGGTTTTTTAATAATATCAACTTTGACTAGGATAAGCGGGAAACCCAAGTCATAAAACAACTTAAAGGTGTCGATAAAAGCATTATAGGCTATATTGGGATCATTTGTCTCGTAAATCTCCGAAAAAGAAATATTACTTATACAGGCTTTGAACTTAGCTATGTTCTCTATATTATAGTCTCTTATGGTCGTGTACCAATAGTTAATAGAACACGTCTTTTTTACGGGGCATTGGAGCAACTGCGCTGTGTGATCTGATAGTGCAAACTCTATTACTTCGCCTTTACATGATTTATTATAATTGTGCGCAAAATTGTCTATACATGTCTGGCTGCCCATGCGTGTCGGCTGTTTAAATTCCAGTTTTAAATTAAAACTTAATAGTAGACATTCAAGCGTAGCAGAAATCCTACTCGTCTTTAGAACATCAATGTTAAGATCGCCTGCAATTACATGTATATACGTTTATGTCAGTATGTTAGATAATATCTTATAGATATTGATAAAAACATAACTTATAACCTATTTGTGCACAAGCTTAAAATAATGATTGGGCGAGATGAGAAAACTAATGATTGGGCGAGATGAGAAAACTACTGATTGGGCGAGATGAGAGGGCGAGAGAAATTAGCAACGTTGAATACAATATCCCGGGATAGAGACTTTATCCATAGTTACAGGCTTTCTCAGGATTTCATTAAAATATTGGAAAACGTCTAAGCTCATAGCGTTTCATGTAAATGTTAATTTATATAATAATAATAAAATTTATTGTGTCAAATAAATTGGTTTACAATTGTTGTGTTCGGAATCTTCTTTTAGACAAAGAATGTCTGTAGTAGAAGAATCCGCCCCTCCTTATTTTGTACAACGTGATAATTAACACAATAATCATTGAAAAATTAAAAGTTTTAGAATACTTAGTCTAAGAAAATACACATTTAAAAAGAAAGTATAATTAAAGACCATGAGTGTGCGTGTGTGTGTGTTTGTGTGTTTGTTTGTGAGTGTATGTGTGTGTGTGTGTTTGGGTGTATGTGTCTGTGTGTATATGAATAACTGCGTATTATAACAATGCTTCTGTGTCCTCATACGTAAGTGGTTTTATCCACTTAACTAGTGTTTCTTTACAATCATATTTATTTTTCGGGTGTATATTTATCTCTTTATTTATTTTATTATACAATTGGGCTGATCGTTTACTGTATTGATTACTTGCAAATTTGGTCTTAGTTGAAGGTATAACCGCAATGCTAAACTTCCTTCTTTTCGGGGTAATACCCACATTAAAGGGCAAAGACTTATGCTTTTTTAATATTGTTTGGACTATGTACAGCTTTCTGACAGAGAGAACATCACTGATTTGATAAAGGTCTATGGTAGGAAATCTAAGCCTTTTAAAATGCATAATCTTTAAGAGTGCGCGTTGTGCTCGTTCTAGATGTATCAATTTGGTCTTCGCTGTACCTCCCCAAACCGGAATACAGTATGCGAGCACAGATTGTACAAGTGCAAGGTAAACTTGTGTGAGTAAATTTTTTGACGGGCATTTGTTGTTCGCTTTAACTATTGGTGCAACATGTCTTAGGTTTTTGAACAACCAACATAACTTTCGAATTCAGGCCGTAACTTGTTCTACATGAGGATACCAAGATAGCCTATTATCCACTACTACACCCAAGTACTTAATTTCGGTAACTTTGCAAATACTTGGGCAGTTACAATTATTGCCGTATTCACCCTTACATGTATGTATAACGATACCAAACTCATTAGTTGGTTCATTACGCTTAGAAATGCTAAAACAAATGAATTTAGTTTTGGTGGTATTTAGCGTTAGGAGGTTAAATTTAAGCCAATCAGCGATACGAGAAATGCCTGCCTCAGCATGTAGCTTGACATCGTGCCAAGAGCTACCATAGAAGACAACGGCTGTATCGTCGGCGTAGGAGAAAATTTTAGCATTAGGTATTATCATACTACAGAGGTCATTTATATATATCAAAAAAAGGGTTGGGCCCAATACACTTCCCTGCGGGACTCCGTACAATACAGCCGCGTCGCCACTGATATGCTGGCCAATCTTTACTCTTTGTGTCCTGTTTGAGAGGTAGTCCCTTAACAGGTCAAGAGCTATTCCCCGAACTCCAATCTTTTCTAGTTTGTTTGCAAGGATAGAGATAGAGACAGTATCAAACGCCTTTTTGAGGTCTAAGAAGACGGTGAGGCACTTTTGTCCATTATCTAGATATTGGGTTATTAGAGAAGAAAGAGCACCAACAGCATCTTCCGTAGACACATTTCTTCTAAAGCCGTATTGTGAGTCGGATAGTATATTAAATTTGGTCAAGTAATTTAGTAGTCTAGTATTTATTAGTTTTTCAATAATTTTTGATAAAGCGGTCAAAACTGAAATTGGTCTATAATTATTGATATCGTCTCTATCTCCACCCTTGTGCACAGGCGTGATTATGGCTTCTTTTAACGGGGCCGGGAAAATTCCTTTAGTAAAGCACATATTTGCAAGGTGTGTGATGATGGGGACCACTACCACGCTGGTGTGTTTTAAAAACTTTGTGGAAATGTTATCCCAGCCCGAAGCGCTGTTAGACCTAAGACTCATTAAAGTTCTATATACCTCATCACAGTCGGTTTCGCGAATAACAAAAGAGTTAGCGAATAATATGTAACTAGATGTTGCCTGCAACTACGTCTGCGTAGCATTACTACTTCGAATAGCCAATTGTAGGTCGCCTTACTTGATAAATTAAAATTCACCACACAAGATTCCACCCCCTCAAGGACGACTTACATGTTTTATTTTAAAACTATTCTTTATCCTTCCCACGGTCTCAAATTATCTCCATACCATCTAAATCGGTTCAGCAATTTAATCGTGAAAAGGTAACAGACAGACAGAGTTAATTTCACATTTATTATATTAGTATGGATTGCTTATGTTAATTAGTAGCTTCTGTAATTAAAATTATATGTCACAAATATATTTGAGGACATAAAATGTTAAATAATATTACTTGCTTTCATCATTATCGTCATATCAACCGAAAGACGTCGCCACATTGACCGGTCCCGTGCGTTTCATTCTCAGTATTAATATGTTGGCCCGTTGATGTAGATTAAACTAGCCAAAGAGCTAAGAAACATGTTTTTCGAAAATAGTAATAATTTTTTCTTCAAGTTCGTTGCCTCGCCTTTATATCAGTGTTCTACATCTGACTCCGAATACGTACAATCTGCACATCATATCTTATGGGAGTGTATTCTTAGGCAGAAGGAACGCAATTTTATGTTCAATAATGTACAGGCTGCCTCAGGAGTTGTTTACTATACGGACCTTGTGGAAACTAGAACAAATTTCCGAGCGTTCAAGCGTTTTTGCCATACCTATTATTGGAAACAAATATAGCAGTTCACAATGTTGGACCCAATAATATTAATGCTAACCCCTCCCCCCTCGACCATTTGTGCGTAATGGCCTTGTTTGTTCTGTCATCTGCTTGATATGGAGGGAAGTGCAAATTTATGTTTTTTTCCTACTCCTCCATCATTATTTTCTGATTAATTTCGCTACGGGATCCAAGACAGTTTACTTCATTCTCCGGGACTTCGTCGAGTTTGATTGCCTCGGCGCTTTTCTGGTGGTCATCACTGTTGATTCTGGCTTTCAGGAGTTGCAGTGGTTTGAGAATAGTGCGGTGGGATTGTCTCAATAAAAAGCCCATAAAACTCTCAATAGAGATTTATCGATTATGATTTAAAGAATTTGTTTCAAGCCCTAATTTTATTCATCTACGAAACCTATAAAACCTAAACCTAATGGGCCTTAATCCACCACGCGGGCCCAGTGCGGTTTGGTGAATGTCACATGCCTTCGAATTTTTGGTTCTAGGACATTCCGGTTTCCTCACGATGTTTTCCTTACCCAAAGTAAAGGGGAGGCTGGGTTCGAACTCACGACCTACTACACGTCAGTCATTTTCGTTACCCCTGGGCCACAACTGCTCTCAACAGACATTTACAGATAATAAGATGCGCTGATCTCCTTCTGAAAATAATTAAATTATTGCAGGCGACCAGAATAAAACTGCCAAGGAGTCTTTTGCTTTGCAGTAGGATAGAACAGACTCTAAAGTAAATAAAAGCAATTAAACAAACCTTTGATCTATTTAAAGACAAGACCTTTATTTATGTAATAATGTAGACTATTTTCTTTGCTAATGAAAAGAGACTAACTAAATCACAGTGTATTTGATAACCTATGGAAAAAAAAGTGTTTTTTAAGTTCACAATTAAATTTAATCGGACCAATTTTTATTTTTTAATGAACAAAATGAAAAAAAAAACCTTTTTGGAACAATGACATACACAAAATAATAGTAATTTACATTTAAATTGAGTTGAATTTTGGCGGCAAAACACGTATACTCAACTTTAAAGCGTCCACAAATCTTCTTCTGATAACTCCTGGTCAGATGCCAGATGGTTGCAATAATTTATCTTATTATAGCTTGTACTTAAAATCTTAAAAATATTAATCACTTATGGTACATATCAGTAGTCCACTAAGACTAAAGCGGGTGTTAAAACACCAGGCATCTAATGTGTCTTCGAACCTGTGTTCGCACAGAAACTGGTTTGCCACTTGTTCGGGGTCCTATTGACTTAGGGGAATAAAATGAATCTTAAATTGCTACGATAAAAACTAAAAGAAGTATCGAAATTATACCAAGTGACCCAGTTGTATGAGCACCGTTGAAATCATTAGAGTATAAAAGATTTTCCCAGAATTGTACTTCTTCTTCTTCTGGTGCATTACCGGATTTCAGCTCGTTGCCAAGGTCCAGATATTCTTGATTTTCCAGGGAATACGGAGTCCACTTGGCACCTAAAGAGTCATCAGGAGTTGGGTTACTGTAATAAAAAATAAATAATTAGTATTTTTTTTGGGTATCAGACTGTTCTTTAGAACTCCACTTTACCCATTTCCATAACCAAGTTTAGAAAACATTCAACAAAAATCAACCATATCAAAATATCAAGCTGTGCTTACCCGTATTTAGCAAAGTCAGTCCAAAGTTGTGTGACTATATCAATATGTTTGAACTCAACAGAGTTCATATCAATAATAGGCTGATTTCTCGCACTAAACAGATACATTAGATCATCACCATGTGCAACTACTGGTTTATCTCCAACCAGATGTCCTATTCCCGTTAATTTCGAAATAATATTCAATTCAGTTACACAAGTAAATTTGTATAAATATATTTGGTTCTTCTGAGAGCGAGCAAGGATTTTAACCCATCTCATCGTTTGCAATATAAATACGTCCATAGAATAGAATTTTGCTAACTTCTCCCAGTCATCGGGAATTGTAATCTGATCCTTGAAATAATATTCCCTGATTTTTGTTCCAATTTCCAATTGTTTATTCACTGATAAATCGAGTGACATTGGATAGGAAACGAAAAACTGTGGGTAATTTCTAGCTTGGTTTAGACTTTCTTCGACTTCACCGAAAATGGCTATACCCATGAGGCCTTCATCAGCAGTGTAGCCTACTACAATTTCTACTCCTTCGTGAACATTATTTGACACTGCATCGATCATATCTCCGTGGTAAAACCTCTCGTTGTTTCCAAATTCCTTTTCATCCGCCACACTGAAATAAACCTCTACACGGGGCCTTACTTTTTCGGAATAAGTTATAGGAACTGAGGATTGTATAAGTGAATCGAATGGTTGATTTTTCAAGAATTCATATACTGCCTTAACATCATGAGAATAGAACCCTAATGTTCTGGCTAGTGCAAAACCTCGTTCTTGTGGTTTAAATGCTTGTGGCCAGTAGGAAAGACTGACGCCACTCTGAACTATAGCTCTCTTGAATAAACCTTTAGACATTGGTGATATCAAGTGGTAGGAGACACTGGCTCCACCGGCACTCTCACCAAATATGGTTATATTCCCTGGATCTCCACCAAAACTGGCGATATTCTCGTTCACCCACCTGAGAGCTAAGACCTGATCTTTCATGCCAGCATTTCCAGGCACATCTTCTGTGTCTAAACAAAGGAAACCGAGAACTTCAAGGCGGTAGTTAATCGTGACTAGAATAACATCTTTTCTTACAATAAACTTGGGACCGTATTCGTCATCTTCACCAGTACCTGATACGAAACCTCCTCCGTGTATCCAGAACATAACAGGTAGGGGCGAGACAGGTCTGACGTCAGGTGTATAAACATTCAGATATAAGCAGTCTTCACCGCCAGTTTGTCTGGTACTATCAACACCGTCAAATAGTGCATACTGTGCGCACTTGGAACCGAACTCATTTGCGCTGCGAACTCCTTCCCATGGTTGAGAAGGTTGTGGGGCCTGTGAATAATATAACAATGTTTTGGTTAAAAAGTAGAAAGCATTAAGACAGCTCTTGATATAAGATAAAGTTAGCTATCATAACGTGATGCGTTATCCATGCAAAGGTATGTGTGAGTAAAAATTAGTCTATTAATAAAATATTGCCAGGTAATGGTAAAGTATTTTAAGTAAACTTTTAAATGGAATGTCAATGAAAATGTATACTGGGTACACCTAGCTATAGTACAACATTTGTGCATAAAAAGTAGACTCGTCAGAAAGAGTACCCGTGACCACTTTTATCTTTACAAAGAATAGATATCTCTTTCTATACAAAATTACTTTTATTTTCTTCATTTATCATATCACACTGTAATAATCTTCATACAATATAAAATTTTTAGCTCCGTTTCTACTGTGGTCATGTTAAAATTCAATTCTTTATTAATCCATAAATGTTAGTAACTCAACTTATAGACTTTGTTAGTAAATCAGTCACATAATAATTTCAAAAATACATAATCCATTAAAATAATAAATAAAATCCATACGCATACAAAAAAAACTCAATGCCATATCTAAAACTAGTTTATGTATTTGTTACGCCGTTTTTCCGCAGCACTGGAGCCGATGCTGTGCAAACGAGTCCAGTACCCCAGAAAAGGGCAGTTAGGCTTATCTTACTAATATTATAAATGTGAAAGTTTGGATGGATGTATGTTTGTTACTCAATCACGCCAGAACGGCTGAACAAATCTTGATGAAATTCAACATTCAATGGCACGGAGATAGATTATAGTGAGGAATAACTTAAAGGCTACTTTTCATTCCGGTAAAATGTTCCTTTGGGATAAGAAAACACTTTCGGCGAAGTCGCTGGCAGAAGCTAGTCTGTAATAACCTTTAGGATACAGTTTGCGCTCTCCCGTATCCTGTGCATCAGGGATGCTGTCCTCTTAAGCATTATCGCCTGAAAACTATCTGTTTCTGCTTCTGCAAATATCTCCGATTTACAACAGAAACGTTGGAGTCCCAACAGTATCCTAAAAACGTTATTATAGACCCGGAGAACATTGTCAGCCCTCTGCGTATGCCTAACCCACAGGCTGCACGGGTAGAAGTTCTGGCAATAAGCCTTCAAAAGTGAAATTTGCACTTCCTTCGTACATAGCGCAAGCCTGCGGGCCACCATATTGCATCGGACTGACAACGCCCTCCGTTCCATCTTGATGTCATCGTCATCTTGCAGATTCTCGTTTAATATCTGACCTAGGTATTTAAATTTTGCCAAGCTCTTTAGTCGTACACTATAAAGGCACTCTGGAGGAACTGCCCTAGGCTTCTAGTTACCCACCTGAAAAACCTTAACCTCACTCTTTCCAACATTATATAGGAGGCCATGTGATTCTGCGTATTCTTCACACACCATAAACAACCGTCTGAGTCCGACAATTAAAGGGCTCAGCCCTTCAATTGACGTTACCATGTCATCAGTGTAACTTATGCTATTTATCAACTGCCCATTAATGGAGTATCCGACGCCTGTACCTCCTCCGGCACCGGGCTGGAGATGCTATGAGTATAATTTTATTGGTCTAACAAATAATGTACTGTGTTGTGATAATAAAAACTTAAGAATACGCGTAAATCATGGTCTGAATTGGACCATATATTTCTTATCCGTTACTTCCATTGGGATTATTTTCAACTTCCTTGATGGCGAATGGAGTGGCAAAACAAAGAATCAAATTACAGTTACCTTGAACCTCAGGTCTCCCAGTGGCGGCTGAGCGTACGGTATCCCCTTGAAGCTGTAATAAGTCCCGCCGTACTCATTGTTCTCCAGCTCTCCTTCTAACAGGCCCTCACTCACTCTCACTGTTACTGTCGAAGACTTCACACTTAGCGCCAGACACAACAACAGAACGCTTCTTAATAATGCCATTTTCATTATCAATATCAGCTGCTATGTTATCAGTATCTCTTACGTACTATTTGTGACTAAGCACAAAGTGGAATTAATATTCAATTACTAGCCATCAATAGTCACGGAAACGTGCCAATCTATGCGGCAGTGTGCCCGTGCTTAAATATTTATATGTCTAACTCTTGAGAATCTAAATCGTTTATTTAAGATATCGTATCTTAATAACGTACGCGTATATATTATCCGTCTCAATATTGATAAAAAAACTCAATACTGATATTATATTATATTATATTTTTGACGATACCGTTTCGATGGTACCAGGGCAAATCTGATAAAAGTGGAATCATCTTTAACCAGTAATCCGGTTAAAATGAAAATTTATTTAATATATTGTTTATCTAATAGTTATCAAGAAATTGATAGACGATTGAGGAAAACGTTTTATTGAATGTAAAAAAATAACTTAACTTTATTGATACAGATAACCTTTGTTACAAAAGTACTTAGCGATTAGGTTACAAGTTCAGATAAATAAAGGTTGCTTAAATAACGGAGACCCTGCCTCATAAACTAGGGGAAATCCGTGACTTAGGAGGGAGTGTTCTACTGTTGCTTCGAATGTTCCAATAAAACTTTCCGTGTGTTTTGTTTATGATGAAGAACCTAATTACATAATTGGGGAAATAACAATCATAAACAAAAAGCTTTCAATGTTAGATAAGGTTACGCAGAGTGGAATATGTGAGTATTTTGTGATTTATTTATTTATTATTATTTTTGTTGTGTTGATGTGGGTATAGTGTGAATGTATGCATGGATGTGAAAGTGTGATGGAAGTATGTGTATGTGAGGATGTGTGTGCTTGAGTGCGCGCGTATGTTAGGTACTTACACATAAACGAATATGACAGGATAAAATATGTTTTAGAGCAAGTTTAGAGTGAAATGGTCTTTAAGTTAAGAGTGAATACGTTACTTCTAGGCAAGCGTGCTACACCATCGACCATCTATAACAAAATGTCAAATATAAACTTTGTGACTATGCAAGTATAACTGCGTGGCTACAGTAGCATGTAACTAGGTCTTCTGTACGGCAAAATTCCTGATAATAGGTACAGCCAAAGTTTTAATTTAGTTTTAACTTCATGTCTATGTATGCATATTAATTTGGATGTCTTTGCTATTTTTCTATAAATAAGTGAACTTACCACGTAAACCTGGCGACTAGCGAAGGTCGTATTATGAGATACTGATGCGCATGTAGTTTTGGTTTACCTTTGGTAGGGTCTGGTAAAGGGATCTGCCCATGAGCCCGGAGGGTGGCTTGGAGCACAAAGAGCTGCCTCACAGTAAGTACGACCTTACATTCCGCATATAATTCGGTAGTGCGGAACCTATACGGTCTGCCAAGCATCACCTTAAGTTTAGCTCTATGTGCTCGTTCCAACCCAAGCAGCCTTATTTTATAAGTGCCACCCCAGACCGAGATGCATTAGTTGATAACGGACTCTAAAAATGCAAGATACTCCATTTTTGTGTTTTTGAATCTGCGCAATGGCGCAGTGACTAAAGTTGTAACAATAAAATCATAAACCACGGCAAAAACTTTTAATGGTCTAAACATTAGATTATAGAAATATGAACTGGTATGGAGCAATACAACAGTCGACCGACATGCATATTCTGTCTAGGTACTGAGTTTATAACTCTTTAATTTAAATTGTATCATTGATCTACCAAAAGTAACCCATCAGCACATGCCACTTTTTGCCAATTTACCTGCTTTTAATAATAATACAAAGAATTTACATTGAAGATGTAATTAAAAAAACTATTCAATCAATATAATCATAACTTATAACTAGATAATAATAATCTCAAGATAATAGAAGTTGATAAAACTAAATAAATTTTTTTCAATTAACGATCAAAGATAAAGATATCGGCAGCAAAAGTATTGCAAACGTAGATAAAAGTATTTTTGGATTAGGCATAGATCAAAATCTTCATTTAAAAGGACCAGGAATTAAGCAAATTACTATAAAGACTAAGACTATTCTGAACGGTGTCAGCGCCAAAATCCAAATTCGTATTACATGCTCGTTTTAAACTTTTTTCAATCTTAGGTTTCTTTTTTATTTCAGATAGGCTTGCGCTTGACTACTATCTAATCTGATGGTAAGTGATGATGTGGTCGAAGATATAGCACGCTTGCCTAGAAGTAACCTATTCACTCTTGAGTTAAATACCCCGAGATTGTTGGGAATTCCACTCCTTAGCTGTACGCATAATGAAATTATTTCCAAAACGTTTAATGCGTATGGGTGGGATGTCCACCATGTATCGATGGCGCATCGCCGTAATTAATAACTAAATTATTCGCCGTAATTCAATTATTAGGTAATTTTAGTTATAAAGCTTATCTTTTGACCGATTATGGACAAAAACTTTACTAAGCCTTAGCTTAGTAAAGTTTTTGTCCATAATCGGTCAAAAGATTTTCCCAGAATTGTATTTTTTCTTCGTCTGGTACATTGTCGGATTTCAGGTCGTTGCCAAGATTCAGATATTCTTGGTTTTCCAGGGAGTACGGGGTCCACTTGACGCCTAAAGAATCATCAGGAGTTGGGTTTCTGAAATTAATATAAAATAACAAATTAATTTAATTAATTAAATAAATTTTTGACTACACACTAAGATTGCGTTAATCTAACATGCGATATCAAAAATTTTAAATTGCTCATACCCGTATTTAGCTAAATCAGTCCAAAGTTTTGTGACTTTCTCAATGTTTTTGAACTCAACTGAGTTCAGGTCAATAATAGGCTGATTTCTCGAACTAAACATATATTAGGCCATCACTGTGGGAAACTACTGGTTTTTCTCCAACGAGAAGGCCTATGCCCATTAATTGTGAAACAGTATTCAATTCAGTTACTCAAGTGAATTTGTACAAATATATTTGGTTCTTCTGAGAGCGAGCAAGGATTTTAACCCATCTCGTCGTCATTATGTACTGTCTGTCTGTTTGTTTCATTGCAATCGGTTCACTCTATCAAAACTAAAATGAATTTAAAATGTTAAAGGAGTAAAATATCACAGCACACGCAATTCAGATACTCGGACAGTTGGACTCCATATTTGATAGATAGCTTTGTGCATTTGACGTCATTTTCTGAATGGTCGCGTTAGGATTCTCCGCGGAAGTATGACCCTAGAAAAGATATTGGGGTGGGTAGGTAGGGTAGGCAGGTAGGTCTAGGTAAGTAGGGTAAGTAGGTAAGTAGGTTTGGTTGGCAGTTGAATTGCTGACATAATAAAAAAAACCGGCCAAGTGTGAGTCGGACTCCGCACGAAGGGTTCCGTACCATTACCGCAAAAACCGGCAGAAAAATCACGTTTGTTGTATGGCCCACTTAAATATTTATTTTATTCTGTTTTTAGTATTTGTTGTTATAGCGGCCACAGAAATACATCATCTGTGAAAATTTCAACTGTCTAGCTATCACGTTTCATGAGATACAGCCTGGTGACAGACGGACAGACAGACGGACAGTGGAGTCTTAGTAATAGGGCCCCGTGTTTACCCTTTGGGTACGGAACTCTAAAAATAACAATAATGAATGTGAATTTCAAACGCTATCGAAATGTCACGTGATCAATTCTGACATTTTGGCATTAAGTCCATCGCCATCGCTGACATCGAATGACACTTGTATGGACCCTCTGGTAGGATGTTTGCTTGTGGCTTTGATCTAATTGGAATATCGCTAAAGAGTAACTCGTGTTGTAAATAATAACTGCCACACGGTTCAATATTCAAGGTTAAGCAACAGTTGCCGAGGTCAATCCGTGGATGGGTAGCCATCTATTAACTATTGAGATTCCTCCGCGCAACAGGCACGGAAGAGTCTCGATATATCCCCGGCTGTCTTTTGTGGATCAGTATTTATGGGTAGTCAGAATCCAGAAAATCTGAATGCAGTCTTGCCAAAGGTTGTCGTTTTACCCTGTTACAGTTGTTCTATCTTGCCAAAGGTTGTCGTGTTACCCTGCTACAGTTGTTCTATCTTGCCAAGGGTTGTCGTGTTACCCTGTTACAGTTGTTCTATCTTGCCAAGGGTTGTCGTGTTACCCTGTTACAGTTGTTCTATCTTGCCAAGGGTTGTCGTGTTACCCTGTTACAGTTGTTCTATCTTGCCAAAGGTTGTCGTGTTACCCTGCTACAGTTGTTCTATCTTGCCAAGGGTTGTCGTGTTACCCTGTTACAGTTATTCTATCTTGCCAAGGGTTGTCGTGTTACCCTGTTACAGTTGTTCTATCTTGCCAAGGGTTGTCGTGTTACCTGTTACAGTTGTTCTATCTTGCCAAGGGTTGTCGTTTTACCCTGTTACAGTTATTCTATCTTGCCAAGGGTTGTCGTGTTACCCTTTTAGAGTTATTCTATCTTGCCAAGGGTTGTCGTGTTACCCTGTTACAGTTGTTCTATCTTGCCAAGGGTTGTCATGTTACCTGTTACAGTTGTTCTATCTTGCCAAGGGTTGTCGTTTTACCCTGTTACAGTTATTCTATCTTGCCAAGGGTTGTCGTATTATCCTGTTACAGTTGTTCTATCTTGCCAAGGGTTGTCGTGTTACCCTGTTACAGTTGTTCTATCTTGCAAAGGGTTGTCGTGTTACCCTGTTACAGTTATTCTATTTTGCCAAGGGTTGTCGTATTATCCGGTAACAGTTGTTCTATCTTGCCAAGGGTTGTCGTGTTACCCTGTTACAGTTGTTCTATCTTGCCAAGGGTTGTCGTGTTACCCTGTTACAGTTGTTCTATCTTGCCTAGGGTTGTCGTGTTATCCTGTTACAGTTGTTCTATCTTGCCAAGGGTTGTCGTGTTACCCTGTTACAGTTGTTCTATCTTGCCAAGGTTTGTCGTGTTACCCTGTTACAGTTGTTATATCTTGCCAAGGGTTGTCGTGTTACCCTGTTACAGTTATTCTATCTTGCCAAAGGTTGTCGTGTTACCCTGTTACAGTTGTTATATCTTGCCAAGGGTTGTCGTGTTACCCTGTTACAGTTATTCTATCTTGCCAAAGGTTGTCGTGTTACCCTGTTACAGTTATTCTATCTTGCCAAGGGTTGTCGTGTTGCCCTGTTACAGTTGTTCTATCTTGCCAAGGGTTGTCGTGTTACCCTGTTACAGTTGTTCTATCTTGCCAAGGGTTGTCGTGTTACCCTGTTACAGTTATTCTATCTTGCCAAAGGTTGTCGTGTTACCCTGTTACAGTTATTCTATCTTGCCAAGGGTTGTCGTGTTACCCTGTTACAGTTGTTCTATCTTGCCAAGGGTTGTCGTGTTACCCTGTTACAGTTGTTCTATCTTGCCAAGGGTTGTCGTGTTACCCTATTACAGTTATTCTATCTTGCCAAGGGTTGTCGTGTTACCCTATTACAGTTGTTATATCTTGCGAAGGGTTGTCGTGTTACCCTATTACAGTTATTCTATCTTGCCAAGGGTTGTCGTGTTACCCTATTACAGTTGTTATATCTTGCGAAGGGTTGTCGTGTTACCCTGCTACTGTTGTTCTATCCTATAGTGTTCAAGAAGTAAAGTTATCATAACACACGCAATTCACTCGGACAGTTGAACTCGATTTTCGATAGATGGCGTTGTGCTTTTAAATTCATTTTCTGAATGGCGATGTTAAGATTCTGCGCGAAAGAATGACGACCCTAAAAAAAAATTGGTAGGTAGGTAAGTAGGGGAGGCAATCAGTTAACGGGATTGAAGCCGCGGGTACAGCTAGTTATTATTATAAATCTCTTGAAGGTGGTCACTTAGTATGAAGTGCACTTTACAGAATAACATTACAGTTCTTGGTGTATGAAACTAAGTAATCGCAAAAAGTTACAATGTGTCCGGACTTGTAGTAGTAAAACTTTTAGGCTGTAAAATACAATTAATTTTATCGATAAAACACACCGTATAAGGGGTTTAATCCCTACACACTTTTATTGCATTTCCTAAAATTCTGCCATTTATTATTTTTTGTTTACACTCCTCATGTGGCGTATTTTTATCGTTAAATTAACTGGATTTAACGACCTTATAGTTTTATTACTACAAGTCCGGACACAAGCTTTTTAAACTACATAATTTATCTAGTAACACGATATCTTGTGAAAATACCCCGATTAAAAGAGTAAAATGCGCATAACTTTTGAACAGGCTAAATAGGCTAAACTAATAATACTGCCACAAATTGCTGTACTATATAAAAACACCATAAAAGCCATGATTAGTTTGAATAGCGGTAGAGTGTGGCGTCAATCACTCGTAAGGAGTGTAACGGAAAATAGTCATTATATTAAGCCTTTACGTCTGTTCCAAGTGATTTAACTTGTACCCAGGTATTTTACGGCTTTGCTTATTTAGACCAGGGCTGGAGCCTTTGAAAATGGTAAAAAGTGAAAAAAATTAATAGTAGGATGAAACCCATTGAAAAAGGAAGAGAATATAACAAAAATTAAAGAAAAACCGGCCAAGTGCGAGTCGGACTCGCGCACAAAGGGTTCCGTACCTGGTAAATTGCGGTTTATGATTTATTTATGTATTAAAAAAAACTACTTACTAGATCTCGTTCAAACCAATTTTCGGTGGAAGTTTACATGGAAGAAAAAAAAAACTAATAAAAAAATAAAAAATGTTTATTTTTTTAATTTAAAAAAAATGGAAATAATATTTTTTTTCTAGTTTTATCATTCTCTTATTTTATAAGTTACAGGGGGGGGCACATTTTACCACTTTTGAAGTGTCTTTCGCTCAAACTATTATGTTTAGAAAAAAATTATGTTCAAAACCTCAATATCATTTTTGAAGACATATCCATAGATACCCCACACGTATGGGTTTGATGAAAAAAAAATTCAGTTCTAAGTATGGGGAACCCCCGAAATTTATTGTTTTTTTCTACTTTTGTGTGAAAATCTTAATTTATTTATGGTTTCGGAAAAAAGCGGCTCTGACATACGGACAGACAGACATGACGAATCCATAAGGGTTCCGTTTTTTGCCATTTGGCTAAGGAACCCTAAAAGCAACTTCTCTTCTCCAAAAAAAAAAGTCTGCTGATCCATACATTCTGGAGAGTTTCGCAAAAATATCTTGTATACTCATTTTATGTAAACACGTCGAATGACAAATAAATAATTTTTATCTGTAATAAATCACTCAAATAGTCGCAGTATCAGACTTGGACGTACTACATCGGCACTTGATATAAGATAAGTCTATTATCAGAATACGTTGCGATGTCAACGCAAAAACGTGATGTAACAATCAAAATACTTCACGTGATTACAAAGTTCTCTTCTGGGTCAACTTCGTTTAAATAATTATTTAGCGTGGCAATAATGGTGGCTATTAAAGTTTGCTAACTCATCATCATTTTAGCTGAAAGACGTCCACTGCTGATCATAGACCTCTTTCAAGTGTCATTACATCGACCTGTCCTGTGCGTCTCGCATCCAGTGGATTCTCGTGACTTTAGCCAGGTCACGAGGTCTCATTGCTAATAAAGCAAATTTGGTTCAAATAAATCTCATTAGATGGCGCGACATGTACACACAATTCAATAGAATATAATAATTGTGTATAAAGTTAACATTTTCTGGAATTGAACATAAAAATTGTATGTTCTTGTTTAATCAACTCTCCTAAGCACATAATTATGGAATATTGGGCTCTTTATTCACATTTCAAAGATTATTTTAACGGATCATTTAAAATTGATGCCAGTAGATGGCGCGTTTTGAAATTTCTGAGGCATTCCACCCGATTTTTTAAATTTGCATTGTAACACATTTGGGTGCAAAAAGACTGTAATAACGTGCAAAAAATACTATAAAACACTGTATTTAAAGAAAAAAATATTCACGAACTTAGTAAACCCTTTTACTTGCAAGTCGCTGCTAACACCATCTATTGCCGTGAAATGGGATCGAACGCGATTGATATACTTACAAAAATAACAAGATTAATCAGATGAAAAAGGCTAGTTACGTCGGCACGGTTTCTTTGTATGGGATGAGGCATCTGTATGCTAGTATTATATTATCTGTGGCCAGGTCTTCTGTCCACCTGGTTGAAGGACTTTCATTACTGCGTTTTCAAGTACGCGATCGCCACTCCAGAATTTTTAGGCGCTATCGACCACCAGTTCTACGAGCAATGTCCACTGAAGTTAGGCGATTCTTCGGGCTACATCGGTAACCTTAAGCCTCGTGTTTGCTAACCATGTATAATGCAGTATTGGCTTATACACATACAAACGAATAAGTACAAATTTATTCCTTTTCATATTATGGAGGTAGACCGAAACTACGGAACGCCACCTGCCGGGCGAGCACGGCCTACTATGACAGGCTTGAGTCACACATTTTTATTACAGAGGCCGTGCTCGCCCAGCTGGTATACTACTTGTGCTTCATTTATGTTCATAACTCGTGTCCTATACGCGCGGCGTGGATATGAGTACAGAGCACCTTTTATGGAAGCGATTGCTATGTAGTTCTTCAAAGGCCAGGGGTGCAGGATGCAGGGCTCATAACTAGCGACTGCGTATGACTATTTGTATGCACGTAAATGAAGCAAGAGTTGGCGTGCTTTAGTTTCTGGCTTCTAAAAAGGTGTGAGTTTATACATGAACTAGACCATCATATCATTGTACTGTACAGATCATAGTTCCGGTTACCTTGAACCTCAGGTCTCCTAGTGGCGACTGAGCGTACGGTATCCCCTTGAAGCTGTAGTAAGTCCCGCCGTACTCATTGTTCTCCAGCTCTCCCTCCAAGAGGCCCTCCAAGCCACCGCCCAATATCAGCTGTTATGTTAAAAGTGTTTTAATTTACAATTTGATTGTTTCGTCATTTGTCAGAGCAAAGCTGAATTTATTATTAAAATCAAGCCAGCAAGCAAGCATTGTTTTTTTCTACCATAGAACAAATCTAAATATATGAGGCAGAGTGTGCCTGTGCACGAATATTTATAATGTTTGTTTTTGTAAAAACGTCTTGATCAATATCTTTAAGATATTATCTATCATACTGACATACACATATACATACACGACTGGCCATAGCCATCCTTATCGCAGACTGGGGCTGGGCAGGTGTCTCGATCGTGACAAGAAAGTAGGCATTTGAAACATAGGCCGCTGCGTTTTACGAATTGCCAGCGAACTTTGCGAAGGGGCCTTCTTGAATTTATGGCAGGCATTTATTATTATCATATTCGTCTGCGTGCATTAGTACAGTTTGTAAGCGAGGTTGAGTATACTCACTGTTTTTATGTTTGTGTTGATCGCTGCGCGTAGGCACAAGGTAGGTATCAGACTTAGTATAAACTTTCACAGCTTCTTTCACAGCTTCTTCCTTCAAGGAATCTGACAATAATACTAAACGTGACTTCTTGCCTTCTGTTATCGGTATGAAACTATAATCTGACCATCTGGACAATAGAACCGTAGGCAGTTTCGATAAAACAACCGACACAACACTCATACCTTGTAGGTATTCTTCTCGGCCGACGGCACGCACAGCTTCAGCGAAGTTCTGTATTTTAACCGAGAAAGACACAATTTCTTTGTGGTAATATTGAGACATTGGTTGCAACTTTTTGATGTCTTGCACTAGCTTCGATAGGATGTACTCAGGATTACCGAATCTCAACTTTAATGTTAACATTACAGTTCCGGGAGGTGATGTACTCACGAGCAAAGCTGAAACGGCTTCTTTAGCAGCTCCGCGAAGACACTTCCTCAATCTCCAATATTTTTCTTAGGTGTGAAACTACATAGTTCCGTAGACTCTTCGTACGCGTGTCTGAACTGCAACCATTCCAACGGGTCGCTGGAGAGCTCTGGGAGCTCCCGGGGCGTGCAAATGCGGCTGAGTAGGTTCGCGCCCGGCGTGTGACTGGTGGAGGCAGCGGCGAGATCTCTCAATGATGCACTGGCTACCATCTGGACTGTACCATCGGTGCTGGCGGCGGCGGCGGCTAGCGCCGGGGTCGGCGCAGGCGGGACAGCCAGTTTCGGCGCGGTAGGCACGCGTGGCACCTGTGCCCTCGTTGCCGGCGGTTTTAACGTAGCCGCCGGCGGTCCAGCTTCGTGACACTGACGCTTACCCGTGTAAATACCGTCATCGGGGGCAGGCAGGCCCATGTTCAGCTCCTGATAGCTACGTTCCATCCATTCTTTAACACGGCTACGGCTTTGACTACCATTGTATAAACTGTATTCTTCGTCTAGGCTAGGTAGATCAGCATCTAGCTTTTTATTTATAAGTTCCATACGAATCTGCGCCTTTTGCCTTTCAGCCTCCAAAATAAGCTGCTGCCTTTTTACCCGCATTGAAGAAGTAGAACCTTTTATGGATTTCAGGCTCCGGCGTTCGTCTTTACGTAATGCGGGTAACAATGGCGGTGGCTGCTCCGACTTGATACTGCTAGCTGGCATAGCTGCTCGGCTCAAAATAGGATGCTTGATCACTTTACTATCTTTGGCTTCCGTAGTTTTCAAAGTCGAAGAAGTAGGGTCCTGGAGTTTCACTTGTGGCAAGTCACAATCCGTTGCGCGGTTATCCGCCTCGTGGCGAGCACGTTCGCGCTGCACTGCGCTTCGTGTGTTCACCATTTTTCGCGGCGCTGGAGGTGTTTAAACATATATCCGGCCGAAGGACTCTGTAGCTGGTGGTAGGTATGTTCAAAACGATAACGCACTTTTGACTTGAAAGCTAATTTTATTTTCCAAAATATTTCGTGACACATTCGTCGGGTGTTAGGCCTAGTGGCCCTTTTTATTACATTTAAAATCTTAATGTACCCTAAATTATAATAACTACCCTAAAGTTTGACAATTTCAATAAGTTAAAAATAAAAAATAATTTGACAGAAAATATATATGAGCGCGTCGCTAACAAACATTATGGACATTTTGAATGGTTGCCATGCAACTGCTATTGATGACTATTTTATTTGACAAATTCAGGATTTTTCTTTTCAACATACCTTTTGTTAAGGTTTTTGTTTGTCAGAAAGGCCGATCGATGTTCACCAAGTGATTTTTATTTTCAGAACCACACGAGGTCGTGTAGAACGTCAGTTCTGACCGTGTCGGAGATGGTTATCAATTAAGATTGCGGGTAGTCAACAGAATTTGTAATAATTTGTTTTCTTATTACTAATTCATGTGATTTTACTATCAATTGTTACCTAATAAATTGGAACACAATTTATTAAGTACTCAGTGTACGCACCGATTGATTTTGGCAACTTATTTCGATAATTGTAATCGATGGTCAAGTTCAAAAACAGTTGTTGACATGTTGATTTGATGAAATCACCACTGTTTGCTTACGACAATTGTTCTTGTATTATTTGACTATTTTTATGTTTAACCTGTGACAGATGACGGACAGACAGATAGATGGATACGTGAATGACAGCAATAATGCTTCGTTTGGTCCCTTCGGGTACCCTAAAAACCATATTGTACAAACTATTTTAACGTCAAAATGAATCAAAATTATTCTGAAAACAGTGGCGTATATATTAATTATATCTGGGTACAAAATAGAAATAAAAACACCTGATAAATTTCCTGGAACTGACTTTGTTATTGTTTTAACTATGAGCTTTTTGGATGGACAATAAAGCCAAAAAAAATATAGCAGAATAGCAAAAAATAATACAGTAGATCCCAGTTTTTGAAAATATTTATAGTTCGTATCCTCTATTATTATTTACTTATTGGTTTATCCTCGCACTGGTACACCTTGCGGTAAACTTGGTTTCCTCGCGATGTTTTCTTTTACCGTTTTCAGCGATGTCCAAGATAAACTTAAAAAGTAGGAACATAATGAATTGAAAAAGTCACATAAGTACTACCACGGATTCGATCGCACGACCTCGAGAGACGAGGTCTTGGCTACTATGTCACCACGACGTACAGCGTTGTGTCGTCGGTACATGGTGGGCATCCCACCCATACGCACCAAACGTTTTTGGAATACTTTTATTATACGTAAAGCTAAGAAGTTGAATTCTATGCCGGAGTCTGTATTTCCTGATAGCTAAAACCTGGGAGTCTTTAAGTCAAGACTGAATAGGTTTCTTCTAGGTAAGCGTGCTACATCGTCAACCACATCATCGCTTACCATCAGCTGAGATAGTGGTCAAGCGCGAGCCAAACAATAATTAAATAAATAAACGACATATATCGATCGCTAAAATTCGAAACGAATAGAAAGACATGCATATAACTATTTCAAACAGCAAAAATAAAATTATGAGATTATTTGGAATTATGACATCATTTTTGATGCGATACTTGTATATAAGATAATACTCGTAGTCTGCAATAGGGCGAAATATAAAAACATAGACTGCATTTTTTTATCAATGATGCTACTCGACAAAACGTTTGACCAATACGATCAGTAATTTATCAATCCTTCTTTTCATAAACTTAATTCCGGGAGCACTCCCCAAACGCAAATAATTTCAATGGCTGAGTTGCTACATATTTTATTGAAGTACAGAGAATTTTGGTCAAATTAAATACATTCATTTGAGTTTCAAGTGATTTTTGCTTAAGTCCGAGTTTCAAGTAATTTAAGTTTCTAGTCCTTTAGTAGTTTTAGATAAAAAAATAAGCACACTAAGCCACCCAAATTCATGGCCTAGCATCTTTTAATTTCATATTTTCCAATAGTCCTACGCCAACCGAGGAATGTTGGTGGGTGAACGGTGCCCTATCCCATTAAAAGTGAAAGAAATAAAAAAGAAACTGTCATTACCAGTATAATTTATTATGTTAAATCAAAAGGTTGCTTTGACCAACATTTCATATTTACATTACATTTCATAATTATAAATACAGGAAACACTCCTGAAAATATATTAAGGGGCAAATTTCTAGTCCCTTACCGGGTTACACGGGCGTTGAGAAATGAACGCTATCTAGTTGAGAAGGTGGGCGAGTACGAGGGCCCATAACAAATAATTATATGTCATGACAGACATTATTGTTCTTATGAATGTGATGGAAAAATTCTAACACATTATCAAGTACACTATTGGAATGGCCAATAACTTTACAATATAATCTAAAAATGGCAAATGATAGTTTAAAAACTTAAAAACATCCACTTCCATAAACCACTCGGAATCGATTTAATAAATGTATTTATAATGGCTTTCATATCTTTCATCAATAAACATTAACATGTACACTACAGCAAACGCGTTACTCAAGTTAAGAGACAAGCAACAATCAAAATCAGGCGCTATTCCAGTGGACGTAAAGTGAAATGTTACTCGACAATTATATCGAAAAGGATTTTCAGGCAGTTCTAAAGCCGTTGAATCTGATGCAATCGCTTCTCATCTGTTCCAAGTATTCTATTCGTGATAATTTTATCACTGCAAACAGTTTTCTTTACAACTGCATTGGATTTTTCGGAATCATAATGTTCCGGTCCATTGGCTTGTATTACCTCTACATCTCTATCACTGACTGGGAAACTCTGACCTTGGTATTAAACTGGGTCAGTTTTTATGACTTCTTCAGCTACTCTTTTGGTTTCGTTTTGAATTACTATTGCAATATCAAGTGGAGTGACATTAATATATTGTTGGTCCTAAAACTCCAACATGTGCTTAAATCTCTAAAGATTACCAGAAAGGATCTCTTCGTCTTTACTGTTCAAAACTGGATTTCTGTCATTATCGTTAACGGTATCATAATCGGATCTATTGCTTATATGACTTATTTATTCTTTCCTCACTCAAATATCGTCAATATGGCGTATTTCTACTTCAGTATGACTTTCGATATTAATATTTTGTATGCTAAGTTTGTGATCAAGTTGAGTTGCCAAGCACTTCGGATTTGGACCGAAGATGCTAAGAAAGCAGGAAATTCAAAACCCGAGTATTATTGGGAATGTATGTTTGATGTTTATCTGAATATTTTACAGATTTACAGAACAGTTGAGAAAACTTTTAGACAACTAGTAAGTATTTGTAATTGTACTTATCTGTTTTACATACATACCTTAGACAACTTTAATCTAGTTATTTACTTCATTTTAAATCATCATTTCAGCCGAAACATGTCCAATGATTGGTATAGGCCTATTTGAAGTGGTGTCACATCGACTGATTCTGTGCTTCTCGCATCCAGCAGATTTCTATTATTTACAAAATATAAATCTAATTTTCAGTTTTTATTCTACACGATATTCGCAGTTTCCCATGGTTTGATGAATATAGCGGTTATATTAAAGATGAAGGTTGCTTTAAGGGACGGTGGACTCAGTGTAAGTGTTTGGATCATAAGTATAAGAATACTTTTTTTATTGACGATAGATTCGCGTGTTTGTAATTGAGGACTTGATCGACGGTGATGCACGCTTCCCTAGAAGTAACCTATTCACTCTTGATTCAAAGGCCCCAGGTTGTAGCTATCAGGAAACACTCCTTAGATGTTTGCACTATGAAAGTATTCCAAAGACGTTTAGTGTGTATACATGACCAACATTAACATTACTGTGTAAAACATTATAACATATTTTGTGTTAAGAGCAGTGGTGGCCCAGTGGTATCGGCCGCGACTTACAAGTTGTAGGTCGTGGGTTCGAGCCCAGGCAGGCGCTTTACTTTGTGTAAATTATTTCATCACCACTGCTCTCAAAACGGTGAAGGAAAACATCGTGAGGAAACCGGCATGTCCTAGAACCAAAAATTTGAAGACATGTGACATCCACCAACCCGCACTGGCCCCGCGTGGTGGATAATGGCCCATTCCCTCTCACAGAGAGGAGGCCTGTGTCCCAGTGTGTATGATGTGTGATGTGATATTTTGTGTTTTTGATGTGACAGTCCGTTTTAATAGATCCTTTTTATTTATCTAAAATTGTAATGACCTGTTTACATTATTGACAATCATATTTTAAATTGATTTATTTTCTTAAAGTAATCTATGGACATGCTACCTGCCAGTTAATTGTAATTGCTAATTTTGTACGTCAGATATTGGGGCAACATAGTGCACATATTTTAACAATCTGTAACCATACCCATGTTTTACAAAATATATGAATGATTGTTAGAATGAAGATCATCATCTGCCTGACCTTTTCCATACTATGTGGTTGGCTTCTAGTATACCTGGATATCAAAATTCTAAGGAATCTGTTCAACCCAGATAAAAGTATTTTACGTGTTAATCCAGTTTATAAGCTATCTTGATGCTCTGTTATTCTTTTTGCAGATTGCTGTATTCGTTGTAGTTACTCAGATATGGTTCTTAAAGAACATTGTAATTTTAACGTCATTGAGTATTGAATGCGAGAGGTTTTACAATGCCACAAGAGAGGTTCGGAGTACTATGATCACATTCGCGAAGAGAAGAGGACTGTCAGGTAATAATAAATTAAACCTTTTTAAAGGCAACAAATTTTGGATTAACTATGCATTTACGGAATAGTAATAGTCTCGCGAAAGAATAGTATTAAATAAGAACAGAGGAATACCTCAATGGACTAAGATACCAGAGCCAGAGGCGTTTTTAGCTTCTTTCTAAACAAAATATGTGGCATTGCGTAGTGTTTGTATGTATTTTAAGCGTACGCATATTGTATTTTTTTTGTATGATTAACAGAATATTGATAAATGGCAGATAAGGGCCAGAGATCATTTTATAATATCCTCAGTATTAGTTAACTACGTTGTATCTGTAATATTACAGATGATAATTTTCATAATATTATCCACAGACACACAAAGAAGAGTATGCAAGAACGTGCAACGTGTGCAAAATGCTGCTTTCAACAAAATGGACGCTTGTGGCGTTTTCACCATAGACGCCTGTCTCCCTTTGCATCTTTTTAGTTTTATTACTACAAATACCGTAGTTTTATTACAGTTTTCAATGTAAACTTAAAAAAAAGTGTCCTTTTATAAATATGAAAAAATATAAGTGTCCTTTGGGAATGTGTACAGAGGGAAAACCATGAAAGTAACTTGATATTTTATTTTAAAACAATATTAAATTCAATCTATATATATATAAGCGAAACTAGTGTCACTCACTAGAACAATTGTGGCCCAGTGGTAACGGCCGCGACTTACAAGTCGTAGGTCGTGGGTTTTAAACCCAGGCAGGCGCTTTACTTTGTGTAAATTATTTCATCACCAATGCTCTTAAAACGGCGAAGGAAAATATTATGACGATACTGGTATGTCTTAGAACGAAAAATTCGAAGACATGTGACATCCACCAACATGCACTGGGCCCGCGTGGTGGATTACGGCCCATTCCCTCTCACAGAGATGAAGCCTGCACGTACAACGGACCAAATGAGAGTCTAAGTGCGGCAAAGGGGTCCATCTATTCTATCCTATCCTAAGATCACTCACTCACTCATCACGAAATATCGAAAACCGTAAAAACGTATAAAGATGAAATTTGCCAGGGAGGTTCCTCAAATGTCGTAAGTGCGCACTAAGAAAGGATTAAAAGGGAGGTTGAAAGTTTGTATGAAATTTCTTCAGTTTGTAAATTGGACACGTGAAATTTTACATTTACGCTCTTGATTGAAAAAAGAATTCATACGTTTATTGGCTTTTGGAAATTCCACCCGTAAGGGGGTAAGAAACACTTAACAGACAAAAGAAATAATACAGATAGAGCACAAAGGAAATTTTAAATTTAATTATATTTTTATAAATTTGAAATTACAGATTTACGCTGTTGGTTGATAAAAATAATTTATGTAAATATTGTTTTTTGAAAATTCTACCCCTAAGAGGATAAAATAGGGGTTGAAACTTAACCTAACCCAACCAATGCATTACCTGGGGATACCAAAGACGACTTCTATAACGCTCTCAACGCCACCTTTAGTAGCATAAAGAAGCAAGACATCGTCGTGGGGGATCTGAATGCAAAGGTAGAGAGTGTTAACACTCACCACGAACGACATCGTCATTGCATACTTCAAGACCGTGTGTACCCATGTACACACGCAGCGTAATTGCGTAAGTGAATTCTGCAAAGCAAACTAGTCGATTCCTTCCCAAAAACGACTTTATGTATTAATATGCAATACGTTAAGTCGTTTTTGGGAAAGAAACGACTTGTTTCGTTTGCCGAATTCACTTACGCAATTAGGATGACGGTCTTGAAGTATGCAATGACAATGGAGACCGATTTATCGAGTTTTGTCAGAACCACGACCTGTCCATCGGAAGAACATTGTTTATTCATGGTGACCACCATAAAAACACCTGGAACTCACCCGACGGAGTAACCAAGAACCAGATCGACCATATTGCCATTAGCTTCAAATGGAGTTCTTCATTGCTTGATGTCCGCAACTGTAGGGGCGTTGATTTAGATAGTGACCATTATTTAGTAGTTGCTGAAGTTCGGCTCATGGTTGCAGTAACCCGTGTAACTGGAGAACCCGGCAAAGTGGAGTGAAGGTACGATGTGAGTAAACTTTTTAACTTGGACATCCGTAAGACGTTTCGGCTTGAGCTACGCAGTCGGTTCTCTGGACCGATTTCAATAAAAAGAAAATTCCATCAAAAGCATAAATGTGAAAAAGGGAGCCAAGATCTAAACTAAGAATATGCCCGGTTGTTGACTTCGCCGATAAAAGAATTCAGATCTAAATGGGTGCCAAGTTCTGTATCCTGAAATTTATTTACAAGAACCGAAAACATTCTAAAATAACAATAAAATTTGCTATTTTAAAATATAACTTCTTAAATTTAAGTCGTTATACTAACGGCGGATAACTTAGGATAAACTGTAGCTCAAGATTTGACTTAGCTGGTTTTCACAAATACTATATCACTTTTAGTATTCATTCATTCGAACATTTTAATAAATACCTTTATCAGTATACATTCACAACTTCTTCCAAATAAGTATTTCTTAATGGTTGGTTACATTAATGTATACTGTACACCAATATGTAGTGTCCTATAGTTTTTACCATAAAACGTAAATTGCGTGTAAGCAGAGTCTATGGAATTGTCTGCGTTGATGCTACTTTTACTCTCAAAATAATGTATTTACTTACTCACTTCATTTTTTTTAATGCAGTTCTAGTTTTCTTAATCCTTGACAGATTGCAACATAGTCAAAAAAATGTGCTTTCTTAATGTATTATTTTTGGCTTTTCAGTTTCAGAAATCAAATTTAGTTTATTTTTCGGCTGATATTGTTGTGATTTTATAAATAATTTATAATTTATGGTTAACTGAACTTACCTGTAAGTGAACTTCAACCAAAATTTTACGAAATGCGGCATCCGAAGAGATTTAACACCCATGTATTATATACCTATATTATACATTTACCCTGAAATATTGTGGAATGGGATGAACTCTAAAACGAATGAAACGACCATTGACAGATGACATAGACCAGGGCAAACCATAAGCTTTTAGAGCAAAATAATTTCGAGTGTGCGTAAGGGACAGATGACTTGCATACATCTGTCCCTTTTTCCCAGTGGCACCAAGACAATTTTGACACGTCATGGTACGGGGGCAGATCTGTACGCCACTGACGTGGACGCATGTCTAGTGCTGGCGTACGTATTAACATCCGCACCACTATCACTAAGAGTCTGTTTGATCTAGCGTTTGATGGACTCAACTGGTAGAAACCAGTTGTGTATGGGCTTAAAAGAAAAAAACTCTTAGCTCTGAAAAATCAATTCAAAAATCTTAGCAGACTTAAAGGTAACCATTATATAAAGGTAAAATCAAGCAAAGATTTTTACTGATCGTTGTCTTCTAGAAGAAAATAAAAAAGAATCACATTTTCATTAATTGTAATATTGTTCCTGTTTCTATTACTTGAACATCATCGATATTGACCAATTACAACGTTTGCATCCTTTGTCCCGTGGACAATACGAGCAAGGTTTAGAGCTTTTTTGGAAACATAAATTAGATAGGTCCTTCTTCTTGAAGAAGAAGATAATTTAAAGTTTGATAACGGTGCCAAGTAATATACGTAGGGAAAGTAGGCTTAATTTTAAAAACACCCGTAACGAATCTACAAATGCAATCATTTTCCATTTGAATATTTGGTAAAATTTATTTTAATACGGAGTGAGAAGAATTTAGTGTCTCATAACACCTGCTTGCACCTTTGTTAAATGCCCCAATATAAATATTTGTATAAATGAAATTGAGGTACATATTTAAGTGATCTACATTATTAATTAAACAAAACCACCTTAAGGGTGACATTTTAAATGCTTATGGTAGATAATGTCAATACTTATCTTTTGGCGCACGGTTGGCGCAGTGGTTGAGCGATTGACTGCTGCGCTGCGTGTCGCGGGTTCGATTCCCGCACGGAACAATTATTTGTATGATCTACAAATAGTTGTTCCGGCTCTGGGTGTTTGTGTATGTGAGTTTATATGTTTGTAAATGCACCCACGATACAGGAGAAATTCCTAGTGTGGGGCAAAGTATTAAAAAAAAAAAACATATACTAGATAAAAAAAACACAACACGCTTCGGTACGAAAAACAATAAATTAAGAACAAAGATACATTTATGCTCTTCGTACGATTCCCTGACAATATAGCCTAAGCCAGGGTAAGTTTTTCCACGTAAGATGTGGTTCCCTAAATACTAGAGATAAGAAATTATTCCCACTAGGTTTGAGAAACATTATCTCAGAAACAAAGAGTTTTTAATAAGGTGAATTATGGTTGACTAGGCCAATAATGGAACAATAATTATGACAGTTGCTTTGTCATAGATTATCGTCTATAGGCTATAGCGTTACGTTAGCTCAGACGAGCTAAACGTAAGCCACGTTAATAAAAATAAAAGTAACTATAAACAAAAAATTAAGAAAAAGGATATAGGTAATAAAACTATGGGCCGGCTTCGCACGATGTGGGCAGCTAACCAGGCAGCAGATCGGGCAAGAAGACGAGGAATCCCCGAGGTAGGCAGGTGAGCAGGCACCACGACGGACAGGCAGGCAATCGGGCAGGTTGGCAGATGAGCAGGCGTTAAGGGTTGTTGGATAAGGCAGGCAATCGGGCAGGTAGGCAGCTGGACGGACAGGAACTTTTCACAAAGTCGTGGTATGCTCGAGAGAAACAGATGAGCAGGCAACAAGGAGTGATAGATACAGCTGGTAGCCAGATACGTGGGTAAATCATACACAGTATATAATTTTTTAATTAATACACTTCAGATATGATTACCCATACACGAGCTGAATATTCACAGTTTTAAGAGTTTTAAGAATAGAAATACACTTGGTATTATAAGTAGTCAACCGACTTTCAGCGTTCAGTCCAGATTCAAAACTAAAAAGGCTGACGCCAAAATGCCGCTAAAATGAGTTACATGAGTTGATACAATATCAAAAGATATGAAGGTGTGGTTTGCATAGTGTGTTATAAAACGTAAGTAGACTGAAGGTTGTGGAATGAATACCACAATTTACAAGGCATTAGAGGCTTATTTAAAGAGTTGCCAACCGCTCTAAAAAGGAAATAAAATAAATAGGGGGATAACAGTATATTAGGCTGTAACAAATAAAATTTTTACACACTATGTATATTAGTGACATCTGGTATCCTAGTGTCAAAAACAAGTTCGATTACGTGTGTCCCTGGTTGATTGTTTGTTCACTTAGGTGCTAGATGGCGCTGACATATGTATGGCATTGATAAACGTATCAATAAAATATATCATATTTGTGTGAAATAATTTAATTCAATAAACACACAAATTCAACATATAAAATAATAAATGATTAAATTCTTTTCAAATTAGTTACATAAAGGATGCTTTAGAAAATGCGTATATGGTTTAAAATAAAACGTTCAAGGTCTGTGGTTGAGATGACTGTCAATTCTTTTACAAGAGTGCACTTGAGGTCTATGGTACCTGAGAATTTTCTTAACCTAAATATCTTTGATGTTGGGAAGGACAAAGCTGGCTAGCGTCAAAATGAAAGAACCAATGGTTCAGTAGGCGCTGTGAGTATTAGTTTGAATTTTACTGAATTTCCATGTTCGTGACATACGTGAGTTTGATTTTTTAATGCAATTTTCTTTTCCTTGGCAGGGCCCCAAATGTCTCTTTAGGAGCATTTTAGTTATACATAAATTAAAAAATAATGGTCAACTAGCAGACATAGCTACAACAGGTTTCGAACACTCCTGATGATATAATTTACAAAAGTTTGAAGACACAGGTTAGCGGCACTGTTTGAGAAATCATATCTCCAGTATTGGGAATTGATGGTAAAATGTATTCCTTCTGAAAGTGAGTTGTTTATACTTATATTTAGAACATCAAGAGATTGTGATGACGGACTGTATGCTCGATGAATTAAATTAGTTGACCAAAATGTGTGACTTTTACTTTAATCAACTTCATGTGAAATCACCCCTGCTATAGTCTCATGCAGAATACCTACCCCTGAGCACGCTGGTGAGTAAGGGTGAAAAACTTCCTTACAAGGCAACTAGTGAATAAAAGACGGTTTTTTTTTTTTGTTTTTTTTTTTTTTTTTTTTTTTAAACGTTGCCCCACACTAGGAATTTCTTCCTGTATCGTGGGTGCGTTTACAAACATATAAACTCAAATACACAAACACCCAGAGCCGGAACAACTATCTGTAGGTCATACAAATATTTGTTCCGTGCGGGAATCGAACCCGCGACACGCAGTGCAGCAGTCAATCGCTCAACCACTGCGCCAACCGTGCGCTCAATCTTTATATAGGATAGTGAGGGCCATAGATGAATTACGAACAAATGAAGGATTCTAACAACTGAATCAGGACCGTAGGGAGTGATTTATGATGAATGAATCACGAGCATAGCGAGTGATTCAAGTGTTAGAATCCTGAGCGACGCGAGTGATTCATGGCTCTCGATTTAAATCCGTTTTATTCAAGAGTTGCATACTATATTTTATACCATGACTACGAGAAAAAGAAAGGTTTAAGCGAAAAGCACAAGGAATAATAATAAATAAATGTTTCACTACCTTCAAAATTTCTTTTTCACATTTTTTGTAAATTGAAGCTGAGCTAGGTAACGGCATCTGTGTTTCAGCGGCCAGTGACCACCTCCGGTACGTTCCATAATTATAATTAATGAAACACCAATGCAATAAATATTAGGATTACAATCCAAATAAGTATTCACTTAACATCCCAGACTAAAATCAAAATCATTATTAAAATCCTAAATATTAACAAACCGAAAATTAAATCGATGAAGTCGTATATTCTTTGCACAAGGAGTTTGTATCGAGTATTTTATGCGCAAGAAGGTTGTATAGCATTGAGATGGACGTCGAATATATATATAGGTGTGTTCTAAATTCAAACGCCAAAACAGTGATTAAAAGTGCTTTTTATTCACTGTTTTCAGTGAATAAAATAAGCTTTTTAGAGAAGGAATGGTATAAAGAAAATTGCCTAATAGGTTCTGTAAAATGTAAAGAATTAAAATAAAAGTGCTAGCTAAAAAATAAACGAAAACCGCCCAAATGCGTGTCGGGCCACGCGCAGTAATAGGGTTCCGAAGTTGCATAATAATGCGAACTAAGAAGGGGGTTTTGTTGTTGTTACATGAACATTAAAACGGTTTAAGCGACACACAACGTCTAAAAACGGGCCCACATAGCAATATGTTTTTTTAATCTATATGCTTGCGTTTGACCATTATCTCGCCAGATGGTAAGCGATGATGTGGTCTACGGTGAAGCACGCTTGTCTAGATGTAACCTATTCAGTATTGACTTAAACTAAATAAGGACTAATTGGTAACTGAAGAAGGAGTTATAAAATCCAACTTCGCAGCTGAAGTTAGAAAAATATTATCTATTTGAGTACCACCGCGGGAGCTAATTGCAAAAGTAGGCGATACGAGCGCGCGTTAGAGCGACGGGGAATGGTGTGGCTCGTTCCTGGATCCTTGCGCGCACGCTCCTCGTTTATTTCTCTTTCGGAATTAGAAAATGTTCCTATGTATTTACCTCTAATCTGCGGTATTCACTATTTCGTTCTGGAAAGTTTATCGCTACTTAATTAGTGATGTAGTCGGGTCGAATATTGACTTTATAGATGGATATCGACATAAGAAAATAAGTAATTTGCTTGGCAATCGAATCTAATTTGACTTTAGATTACATAACGTGAAAATACTTCTGAACTAACACAAAATAGACTCCCCCGCGCGCATGCGCCGCACAGTATACGATTTGACCAATCTAGCTGGACAATAGGTATTTAAATATAATACTTAAAATAACGATTTACTGATCTCCTTACATCCTTGAATATATTACTTAACTGACAATAACAGTAACTTATGCCTAGACCACGCGAAACTGGTTATAACAAAGGGCGAAAGTACTCAAACCCTGAAGCAAGTCGGCCGACCCGCTCAGTGTGACCGTTAACGCTAAAGAGTGTACATGTTTTTTTTGTGTTTTGAGCAACTTCGAGTAGTTTTTTTCATGGAGTCGTCAAATAGAGATAATTATTTGTACATTAAGATATTAAAATAATCAATATTCTACTTTGACGAATGTGTGCCGTTTGTTTAAAAATACATAGAAGATTTCGTATTTTAACCTCTACTTAATTTTGACTTGGAGTTATACTTGGTATTCAAACGCAGTCAAGCTGTGATAATAGTCTTAATAGATTACGTGTTTATTATACTTTGATGATATAGTACTCATTACTTGCGATTTTTTGCGATTATAATATATTTATCATTTTCCTTCATAGACGCCCAAATGTCTGAAGAGGCTTCTGAAGCCAAGAATAAAGAAATTAGGAAGGCCAGATTAGGCCATACAATGAAAACCTCAAGATACAGAACCAATTATGATTTAATAAAGCATTTACTGATATCTTCAGACCCCTACATCACGCTATTACGAAAACTTCCAAGAAAACAGTACATCGAGAAAAGACAAAGATGTACTTATTTTGTAAACATATTAAAATAATATTGTTTACATTCCATTTGGCCTTTTTTATCATATTATTCTTTTAAATGTAATAAACAAAGCATTTTTTTAGTTACTGAGTTTTGTCCACCTAGATTAGTCAAATCGTATACTGGGCGCCGTATGGACTACGGACCGGGTACTGCTAACGACTCCGGCCACTCCAATGCGTTATTCGAGCTTAAACATTATTAATTTAGAAATCATTATTATTAAGGATGTTATGATTTTATTTTTGTATAATTTTACATGGTCCATAAGCATATATATACTATCTGTTTTACACAGCTAACAACGTTATTTAAGTAATTTTTCAATGGCATTTGTACAAATTTTTACTGTTTCAAGTACATTTTATAAGTTGGTCGACTATTAGTCGTAAACTTGTAAAGCCTGTTATGATTTTATTTTTGTTTATTTTTACATGGTTCATAAGCATATATTTACTCTGTTTTACACAGATAACAACGTTATTTAAGTAATTTTTCAATGGCATTTGTACAAATTTTTTACTGTTTCAAGTACATTTTATAAGTTGGTCGACTATTACTCGTAAACTTGTAAAGCCTACTTATCTGTGATAGTTTTCCTTTTAATTTCGTATATTTACTACTGCCGTGATTTTTTTCACATAGCGAAGAGCAACCATTCCTCCTCCTTATCCCTCCTCATTACCAACCTCGCTGGCAGGGAGGGGGGACACTTGACTCTAACATAAATTTGCAATATAAAGCTTAATTTTACGCAAACAGATCTCTGAATCGAAAAATGGTTCTAACGAACCCATAATATTTTTAAATGGCCTATCCAACGATACCCCACACCATTGGAAACATGAGAAAAAAAAATACATCCCCATTTTACGTCTATGGGAGGTACCCGATTTTTTTTATCATGATTTTATTTTACCACTCTGTCGGAATTATTAATATGTATATCCATGCCAAATTATAGCTTTCTAGTTCTTCGATTCTCTGAGCTAAGCTGCGGACGGACAGTCGGACAGAGCGAAACTATAAGGGTTCCTTGTTGACTTCGGAACCCTAAAAATGATGATGGGATGAGGGCCTGAATGAGAAACCAAAAGTTAGCTTTTGTACTTGTGTAACTATGGTTTTAGAATTTTGAGAAAATAAAAAATCGAGCCCACGTAAAAAAAAAAATTGTGTGAAAAGTATGTGGTGTGGGTGATGGGTGAGTCTGAAAATTGGGCGCACAAACAATGTTGTTGCGCCTAATTTTTTAAAAGTTGGGTGCCAAACTGTAGCGTTACGTTAGTTCAGTCGAGCTACACGTAAGCCACGTTACTCGTAATAAAAATAAAAGTAATTATAAACTAAAATTAATAAAAAGGATATAGAGTATAAAATAAATGCTTTTCAGGTGTTAACAATACAAATAATACATTAGATGAGTTACATAAGTTGATAAAATATCAAAAGATATGAAGGTGTGGTTTGTATAATGTGTTATAAAACGTTAGTAGACTAAAGGATGTGGAATGAATACATGGCATCTTATGATAAGAGCAAAACGTGGCAAACCATTAAAATAAAATAGTTATTCCACGGTATTGTAAAGGTGTGTATAAAATAGGCGTCTGGGTCACATTTCCAGTATAAATATTCTGCATGTTTTTTTGCTAGGGCACGATATAAACAAATCTATTAAAGGTTATCCGAATTTTGTGTGAATAAATCTAAATTATCGAGAATCTTATTATCATTCAATATTAACATTATTAAACCTAGAAGCTTAGTCTGCATCGGTGTCATCTTTAGATTTTATTCGAATATATGTGTAAATATATATACCTTTTTGTTCACACGATTGCCTTACGTAGGTATATCATTAAAATGGGGGTAGTGTGCCACCCATTTTGTTGATATTTGCAATGGCAGTCGTATTGTCTTTTCAGAACATGTAATTTTTTTTTTTTTTTTTAAAGACTGAGGTTGTTACCAGTAACTCAAGAAAGTTAATGGTTTTTTTTTCATTTCTCTAATTGATCAAAGGATTAGTTATCTGCGCACTCTTTACACACAGGCTGTACTCCAGCCTGTAATGTGAAGAATTAATAAATATTTCCAGTTCGAAGGAGCTATCATGAATTTTATTGATATTTCTGAGCGATATTTGATTTCACCTAAGGACTTACGGCTTTATAATTGTCACCAGACTTCAAAAGTGACAAATATACACCTGTTCTAATTATTTAGTATATGCCCCAACCATACGCTATGGCTGGATATGCAGCTGTTAATGTACCGATTAGTTTTGCAGTCTCGGTTAACGACGGTATATTTGCGGGTATATTTGTAGATTAGTTTCTTTGTGCTCTTAACTTTATAGTCAAGAAATTGTACATACAGTGAGTTAAGTAGAAATTCTTAGAATTTGCAGATCCGGTTTGGTATAAATGAACTTTTTTCAAGTTTTATTACTAAACATCTATCAAATGTTTGTATTAAGGCATTTGATTTTGTTTGCTCCATGTAAAATGCTGGTAATCAGCTGAATCTGGTTAGATTGAAAGCCAACCCCAACATAGGAGTAGTTGGGCAAAGGCTAGGTAGATTGTTTCACACTGAATTTATGTCAATCATAAGTATATGTCCTATATAAGTGACAAAGGTATTATAATACCACTGTATGACCATAACGTCTCAAATGAGACAGAACTGGTTTGAGTAAATTATTCAACACTAGGACTGGGCTTAGTCTGGCACCCGCCAAACTAAGACAAAGACAAAGATATTTTATTTCAAGTAGGCCACCAAGCGGCACTTTTGAACGTTACATTTTACAAATAATAATAGTTGATTATACCGTGCATTCGGAAAGTAGCTTGTAATGGAGAAGAATGCACAAGAAACTCCATACTTACTCTTTAAAAAAAAAACTTTTTACAATATTTAGGTACATAAGTACATACCTTGATGAATGAAATTGAGTTTATACAATACAAATATATTTATACAGTCTTCAGAAGGTCCAACAATAATTCAAAACAATAATGTTCTGCATATCACTTGTTTTTGCGCCCTAGTGGCTGTGGAGCAGGACTAGCATTTAGCCAAGCATTTTTATCATTGATGTAATCCCCCAACTTATAATATATCTGCCTGCATAGTGTGCGTTTTATACAAGTTTTAAATTTCAAGAATGTGGGGAGGAATTTTATTGTAACATTTTGTACAGTACCCCATGAAAGATGAGGCTACTTTAGCCAGTCTGAAACCTGGTTGAACTAATTGGTTCCTATTTCTAGTAAAATAATTATGTCTGTCGCCGATTTTACTAAAAATATGTAAATTCTTTCTCACGTACATGATGTTTTCATAAATATATTGACAAGGAACCGTCATGATGTTAATGTCCTTAAACAGTTTCCTTAGAGAATCGCGCCGGCGAAGATTGTATATCGCTCTGATGGCTCGTTTTTGCAGAATAAAAATTGACTCAATGTCTGCAGCCCTTCCCCATAGTAAGATACCGTAAGACATTATACTATGAAAATAACTAAAATAGACTAGTCTGGCGGTATCCACATCCGTCAACCGACGAATCTTTCCAACAGCATAAGCCGCCGAACTCAGCCGCCCCGCAAGGGATACCAAATGAGGACCCCATTGCAACCTTGAGTCCAGCGTGATCCCCAGGAAAACCGTTTTATCGACGAATTCTAGCTTCTCCTTGATTAATATAATGTCACAATCAGTACTTTTGACATTCGGCAAGGAAAATTTTACGCACTTGGTTTTTTTACCATTTAAAACTAAATTATTGGCAGTGAACCAATCCTGAACCTGCCGTAGCGCATTATTTACGTCGTCAACCTGACAAGTACGTCTATTTATTTTAAAAATTAAAGATGTGTCATCAGCAAATAACACCATGTTAAGTTTGTTTTCCAATAAACGGGGTAAATCGTTTATGTATACTAAAAATAAGAAAGGACCTAAAATTGAGCCCTGGGGTACCCCCATTTTAACGTTTAACCCGGACGAATTCACACCGTTTATTTGAACTAATTGCTGTCTATCATTCAAATAAGATTTAACCAAACTTAACGCTGATTGACCTAGCCCGTAATGCTCAAGTTTCAGAAGTAATGTTTCATGATTAACGCAATCAAACGCCTTCGACAGGTCGCAGAAGATACCTATGGCATCCTGCGAATCTTCCCACGCATCAAAGATGTGTTTTAATAGAGCGACACCAGCGTCAGTTGTACAACGTCCTCTGGTGAAACCATACTGTCTATCATGCAAGATGTTATTCGTATTAAAATGAATGAGCATTTGATTTAGCATTATCCTCTCAAATACTTTGCTGAAAACCGGCAACACGGATACTGGTCTATAATTATTTGTGTCTTTACTGTCCCCGGATTTAAAAAGTGGTATAACCTTACTATATTTCATTAGATCCGGAAAAACTCCTTGATCCACACACAAATTGAAAATCAACGCTAAGTACGGCGCTATAGTCTGAGTTACAAGCTTTGATGGACATTCCCCACAGATCTTCAGTCGGTTTGATCTTGATTTGCTTAAAAGCTTTTATTACTGTCATGGGGTTTATATGTGAAAAATTAAATACAATCGGGCAGGCTGAAACGTTCGCGTTTAATAATCCAAAAGCAAGCGAGGGCGAAGAATTTAAAGTTTCAGTAGTTTTAATTGGGATGTTGGTAAAGAAATTAACAAATTCTTGCGCAACTTTTTTGTAATCTCTAATAAGTCCGTGTGTGGTCTCAAGCGTGTAATCACTACTATTTCTTTTATTCCTATTCGTTTCATTGTTTATAATTTTCCAAACCGTCTTGATTTTATTTTCTGCTAATTTAACCTTATTGCTAATGTGCAAGACCTTAGCTGCCTTGCAGGAATTTTTAAAAATTCTTGAGTAAGTAGCAACATACTTGTTAAACGTTTCAGTGTTAATACAAGGCTTTAGCCCATATAGCTCGTAAAGTCTTTCCCTACTTTTTCTAAGTCCTGTAGTCGCCCAGTCACTGAATAAAAACTTAGGACATATAGTTTTAGTTTTCTTCTTAAAAGTGTTATTGAACTCTTTTTGAACCACTGAGAAAACTTCATCATACAAAATATTACCATCATTCACTGTGAGGTCCTGGTTGCTTAACTTACTGATTAAAGTGCTGTTAAATTTATTTAATTTACCGGATGTTATTGGTCCGGATTGAATCTGCACTTGTTTTATTAGCATAATGGACTCAAAGGCTACCAGTAGCCCACTATGATCCGAAGGCAGAGAATTTATAATGGCCTTGTCCAAGTAGTTGCAGCTACAAAAAACATTATCAATACATGTAGCAGAAGTCAGTGTAGTTCGGGTTGGTTCCATAAACACATGTGACATATTAAATGATTTAAAGAGATTTAATAACCTACTGCTGTCTGAATTATCTTCTAGAATATTAATGTTTAAGTCACGACAGACAATTATTAGTTTATTACCCATTGCAAGTTTTGCCAAAACATCTTCCATCACTGACTCGAATATAGAGTAGTTCTTATAATTTAGGGGTCTGTAAACGCACACTATGACATGCTTATCCAGCTCAACACAGGACAGTTCAACACTATGTTCAACTGATAGGTCTACTATATCTTTACGAGGTTTTGATTTAATACCATTTTTAATTAATATAAGTGAACCCCCACGCAACATAATATTTCTGCTAAAACAACTGCCCACAGTATAATTTTCATAATTGATTAACATTGCATAATCTTTCAGCCAATGCTCAGTGAAACAAATAATTTCAAACATTGATTTTTCTAAAAACAGTTCGATTTCCAATTCCTTCGAAGAAAAACCCTGAATATTCTGATGGAATAATTTCAGAGAATTCTGCTCAGACCTTTTTTTCAAATTATTTTTTTGCGAGCAAGAAGGTACCTTTTTGATGGTGGATATAACTACTAACTAACTATGTAAACTAACTATGTATATTACCCATTATAAATTGTTGAGTTGGTATGAACTTATTAAGGATTTTATAAATTTAGGATAAATTTCTGTACTTTTATGTGTCAAAATAGTTGGTTAGATAAACTGTTGATGTAGATCAGAACATTTACAAATGTCACTAAATCGATAAGTTTGGAAATAGCAAAGCCCAATTTTCCATGAGGGGATGGTGGGTATTTAGGTTCAGTGTTTTAAACCATTTGACCAATAAACGGTATTTTATAATCATTAACATAACATAATATGACAGGATCGTCTGTTAATGACTTCCAATATTTAATCAAATGTTTAATCCTACCTGCGGGGTGTACTTTCAACGGCAGTTCCTCCTATCGTACTTCTTGCTGACTCCCATTTATCGGCTGCGCTGAGTAGTGGGTACCTTATATGAGAACTTGCCTATTAGTTGAGTAATAAAACACACTCTGCAAACTAGTTTTTATTATATGTATATCTAAAATTACATCGGCAGCTATTACATTTTCGCAGGGAGCGGAACAAGGAAAAGTATTGACAGAGACAACTTGACATTTTACTCCACAGATTATTTATTTATTTATGGTGTCGACTCGTAGTCTGCGCTGCAGTCGCATTGTTTGTTCGTCGAAGAGGATCTCGCATATTCACCTCGCACACGTACCAGTAGTTCACCTGATGTATGTGGTTGGCAAACTAAGTATATTAATTTGTGAAGATTATTAATAGTATGAAGTTTAATACCAAACAAGAACTTCATCTCTTTTGTTATCTTTGTTTATATGCCAAAAGATTTTGTCTGTCCGTGATGTAGGCAGATCAAGAAATAACTGGGCAATTTCTGGTATTCTATTCAGAACATCCAGTTCGCGATTTTTGGCCGATTCCGGCAGTATTGACATGACTTCAGGATTAAGTTTTGGTGCACGAACTAACGTGATTTTCTCCGGACCAAGGATTTCAGTTTTCTGAAAAATCTTTGTCTTTTAATTGTCCAAACCATAGAGTACATCTTGCCTCCCAACATTCAAAGACTTCTTGTGGTATAATTTTTCCGAGTGCGGGATCCACATTCTTTGCTTCACCAAGGATTTCGAGAATCTCTGAAAGAATGTCTGTCGTGGAAGTTTCGTTTACCTCCCAGACGTCAGTTGGAGTCTGATTTTGTGACAAGGGCGGTATTTCTCGCGCATTTTGTTCGGTGTTAAAGACAGATATTTCATCAATAATTTTTTTGACCAAACCCATTTGGTAGAGCAGTGGTGGCCCAGTGGTATGGGCCGTTACTTACGAGTTGTAGGTCGTGGGTTCCAGCCCAGGCAGGCGCTTTACTTTGTGTAAATTAATTCATCACCACTCTCAAAACGGTGAATGAAAACATCGCGAGGAAACCGGCATGTCCTAGAACCAAACATTCGAAGACATGTGACATCTACCAACCCGCACTGGGCCCGCGAGGTGGATTACGGTCCATTCCCTCTCACAGAGAGAGGAGGCCTGTGTCCCAGCAGTGGGAACATTAATAGGCTGATGATGTGATATTTTCGACCAATGGTTTTCGTCATATGCATCACGTGAACTCGAGATTGCAACGGAGGACTTTTTGGTGGAGAGAAAACAAAATGGCGATTACTTTCAGGATAACATCGCGTACTACCTCGTTAAGAAAGTACCTATTTAATTCTTGTATTTCTGGATAATATCACGTGTTACCTCGTTAAGAAATACTATTTTTGTTATCAGAATAACAGCAAGTCTTATTTCATTAAGATAACAATATATATAGGATGGAAGTAATTATTAAAAACTATGATAGTAAAAGCACGTGGACTTGTACTTACCGTTTTTCTTGAATTTATTATTCCGTATTGTTGGTTCTTACATCTCAAATATTCATCATCGTCGTGTTTTCTTTCGCCCATGATCTTCGCCGTATTTAAAGTATAGAATTTGAGAGAAAAAACAAAAAATAAAAATAGGTTGTAGCAATGCTACACACGAAGAACGAATGACGCGACCATTGACAGATGACATAGACTATCAAACGAACATTTCTTTTTTTTGTCTTTGATCTGTGTGGCAATGTAGTACATTAGAGACCGTACTACAATGTGTATTAAATCTCGAGGATGCAGCATTGAAGTATAATTGCAATGTAAAGTACATTTAAATTCTTAAGTTCTTTTTCGTCAGTTTTCTCAAACTGCGTGTTTACTTCTCGTAGAGGGTTTTCCGTGAATGCAATCAAAGACTTGAAGAACTTGTACACCGGATATATTTTAAAAGAAAATCACATACAAAATACATGAGCGCAGCCATCAGGCGATCACATTAGCGAATTGAAAAGTCATTCTTTATTTAAAAACCTATGGCAGTAGTATAGAATAGAGAACCATGAATCAAACAGTGACTGCACAAAGCAGATCAACATTCAACACTTCCCCTCAATCGCTGTTAGAACACACGCATCACCGCTGGCTCAGCTGGCTTAAAAACAAGTTCACAACACAGAACTTATGTTTAGGAGCACACAAAGATTTCGTTAATACCTGCATCAGCCACCATTTCTTGAGTAGACAAATAACTAAACATAATTACATGATTATTCACAGCCTCCCTAACATAGTGGCACCTGATATCTATGTGCATAGTCCTCCCATGAAACTCTGGATTGACACTTAGTTTCTGAGCGGACTGATTGTCATTGTACAAATTGACCACTAACCTAGAACTTCCAGTCAATTCAGTCACCAAGTCCCTAAGTCAACGTGCCTCCTTAGCAGCCTCACTAAGAGCAACATACTCATCCTCAGTACTAGATAAACTAACACATGTTTGTTTTCTGCATTCCCAGATGGTGTTTCCCCCATACTTGAAAACAAACTCCGAAAGTGACTTTCGGTAACATACGTCACCGCCCCAGTACGCGTCTACAAACCCCCCCTCAACCTTAGCATGACCCGACCTACTAAACACAAGGCTAACCCTTAAGATACCTCAATAAACGTTTCGCAGTCCTCCAGTGTTCCATAATATGACACGTATTAAGCTGGCTTAAGTACGAAACTGCATATGTAATGTCCGGCCTTGTAAATACACTCAGATACATAAGAGAACTCTCGTATCAGTAAACTTAATATTTGGGTCCAAAGGAGTCTGGACTGGTTTGCATTTCGACATATCGAAACTGTCGAGCAAGCGCTCAACATGCCGCATTTGACAAAGCTTAAGAGTTTTGTTCGCCCTGTCACGCTCTACCGTAGTCCCAAGAATATGCCGCACCGCACCCAAGTCTTTAATCTTAAACGGTTTAGGCAAACACTCTTTCAGCTCTTCAGCCATGCGTGCATTATTGTAACAATGTAAATAATCGACTTACCATTTTGTTTGCAGAAGATACATTGTTCAAGTTGGCATTGAACAAAATCCATCGACAGAATCACGTTCTTCACCCTCTGATACCGACCAAGCTCGCGAAGCTTGTTTCAGTCCGTAGAGTCCCTTCTTCAATCTGTAGACTTTATTTTCTCCACCAGGTGAAATGAATGTGTCGTCCGCGAGAATGTCAAAATTAACCCAAAGAAACCTACCACCTAAACAAAAAGTAGGCTCTGTGCTAATCCCATAATATTTGTGTGAAATTTTATCCAGATCCGTTCAGCTATTCTGGCGTGAATGAGTACCAAACATACATCCATCCAAACTTTCACATTTAACATATTTGTAGAATGAAACAGTTTAATTTTTATTTTCAGATCGTATTAATATACGATCTGACTCTGATCTGACGAAGTCGAGTTCTTTTTCCGCGTTTTTAATGAAATTGCAAATGACACTCGATTTTCTTAAATTAACTGCTAAAAGTGAGTTTTTCTGTGTAAGTATTAAGTTTTTTTTTACAATGATCCTTCATGCGTATGACTACGATGTTAAATGATGATGTGATCGACGATTGAGCACGCATGCCAAGATTAATAAATTCTCTCTTGTTTTAAAAACTACCAGTTTAAAGCAATTACGTAATCCAGACTCCGGCAGAGATTTTACTTGTTAGCGAATTCATTACCTTTAGACGTTATTGAAAATAATACTAAGTGTTTTGTAGATATCTATGGGTCCAGCCTCCCGAACAAGCCGGATTCCGAAAAGGCTGTAGCACCGTAGACCACTTACATACGCTACGGCAGGTTATACAGAAGACCGAAGAGTATAATCTGCCTCTATGTTTAGCGTTTGTGGACTACGAGAAAGCCTTCGATTCGATCGAGACTTGAGCTGTACTCAATGTCTCTCCGTCTTCAGGATTAGACCTCGAATCCAATCCTTCTCCAGCGTGGCGTGAGATAAAGATACGTAATTTCTCCGAAACTGTTCACTGCTGCGCTGGAGGATGTATTCAAGGTTCTGGACTGGAGGGGGCTAGGTATCAACGTTAATGGCGATTCCATCACTCACCTTTGGTTTGCCGACGACATATTGGTCATGGCTGAGACCATGGTGAGCCTTTGCTCGTGCTCGATGACCTCAGTAAGCATCTTTATTTAATTTTAGGCTTCCTTACATTGGCTGTACCTACACTGTACTGTCCACCCTTTGCTGGCAATAGGGATGATGGCTAAATTATATTTTAGTCCGTCAGTTAGGTTTCCAAAAAATTTGGAAACTTATTTTTTTAATTTGTCACGTTAACAAAAAAATACAACGATACATTGCGTTAAAATATCGCAAGACGGCATGCCTTTTTTTTTTTTTTTGTGTGGGAAATCATCCGATGACTTCTCCCGCTCTGGGTGAAGCGGGAGGGCATGTCAGACTTTTACTGACTAAAACCCACCCGTGTTCCTTCAGTTGCTTGTGCCAGGGCCGCGGTAACTCTATTTCAAATTTATCCGCGACCCAGACAGGCATCGGCCCTATCGGATCCCGTCACTTTTGCTGACATCTCTTTGAGGCGCGCGTGGAACACTACGCGCCGTAAACTCGGGCTTGGTCCTTATCGGACGGCGAGCTACCCATTACTCTCCGTCCGCAAGCCCAAGACGGCATGCCTGGGTACACTTTTTATTTAGAAGTTACGTCACAAGCCCCCACTCCCGAACTTTGATGCGCTTTATCTTGGTGATTTTTTAATGATTTGAATATGAAATAAATACGTGTCTAATATTTTTTGATAAGTTAACCGGTGGACTTATTAGAATTTGCTGTTTCGTACCCCGTCATCATCCCTATTTTACAACCAATAAGTTAAATGGAAAAAATAATAACTAGCCAAGTACGAGTCGGGTGAATCCGAGTGTTCTAAACGAGTTAGGATTTTCATTTAGGTTGCCCTGTAAATTATGAGTGAGGCCGTTTATACCTCAAAATGTAAATTAATTAAAATATTCGTTATAATAACACGTTGCCCGACCCGGGAATAAACCACAGGATCTCAAGCTCAACAGTAACGCGAGTAACTATTACACCAATGAGGAAGACTCAATCAAATTAGTTTGAATGAAACTTTAATTATTGGTCCGCACTTTATTATCACAACAATTTCTTTAATGTATAGCAGTTTAATATGTTGCCCATCGATTGCTCTAACACTCGTGAAATAGAAAGCTATTAAAAAAAGTATTCGTCTATTAAAAAATGAACCAACTTTTTAATATGAGAAGAAATTGCTTGGGGAAAATTGTTTTAAGTGAAACGGTAGACAAAGACGTGCAATCGATACTGCTGCCTTTGAATCTGATGCAATATATTTTCTTTTGTCCTAAATACCACATCAAAAACAATAGTATAACTCCAAATAGTTTCATCTCTAACTTTATTTCAATGATTGCCACACTGGCATTCATATTTTCGTTTATATGCCGCCTTTATTTGCTCTGCGCTAGCAAAAATTATACTGGATTTACTTCTTTCATGTACGTTTCCATGTATTTCGACTGCATCTTCTATTCTTTCGGATCCGTTATGAATTTCGTGAACGGGGTCATTGGAACCAGAAATGATGTCAACTTTGTTCTAACTTATCAAAATATACACAGGATTTTGAATAGCGAAAGTAGTACCAGACAGTTCATCTATTGGAATTGGTTAACTGTGGTCGTGTCTATCAGTATATACGTCGTTGGTTTCACTTCTATTTGCGTTCTGCTTAAAATACCTTTCTTTTACATCTTCGTCAGTTACTTCGTGATTTTCTTCGATTTTAATATACTTTATGCAATTCGTGTATTAAAATTGCTGGAAATAAATATAATTCAGTGGAAAAATCATGCTATAAATCTCCATGAAATAGAAGATACACACGAAGAAAGTTGTTGCAAAGAAATGTTTAACGCTTACGCTGGCATATTAGAATGTTATAACATCCACAAAAATTGTTTTCAGCATTTCGTAAGTAACATTTTTTTTATATTAGTTACCAGTTTTTTCTCACGGTTTCGCTTCTTTGGCTTATCCCGCAGAAACTTTTACATTTTACTGGAATTAAATCAGCAATAGTGTAGTTTTATATCAGTGAATGATTTTGTGTAATCGGATTAGTAGTTGCACATATTGCCGTTAACAAACGATATGCATGAATATTTTTTTTTTCATCTTTATAATTAATTTTCAAAACCACACGTACCCTTCTCGTCTTTTCTTTGTTTGTTCTTTGTTTGTTTCATGGAATTGATTTTTCAGATACTCTACTACATCATAGAAATATTCATTCACTCTCTGGTTTACACTCAAGTGGTTATTGAAATGATGAAAAATTCGGTAACGATTCAAAATGTAACGGTGAGTGTTTCAATATCTACATTTATATATAACGACCCGCCCTGGCTTCGCCTGTGACAAATCTATATCTATTATACATATAATGAATCTGTAGAAAAGTAATTTTTGTACATCGAAAATATTTCCAACAAAAATAGCCAGGGTGTTAAAGGATAACCAACAGAACCTATTTCCGGCATTTTTGGAATTTTTGTCTGTTTGTCTGTTTATTTGTGCACGCATCACGTGAAATGTACGAAACCAATGAGAATAACTTTTATACAGAAACTTGAAGAATTACTTAGTTTTTGTTTCATCGCAATCGGTTCACTCTATCAAAAGTTAGATGAATTCAAAGTTTTCAAGAAGTAAAATTATCACAACACACGCAATTCAGATGCTCGGACAGTTGAACTCGATATTCGATAGATGGTGTTGTGCATTTGAAGTCATTTTCTGAATCACGGTGTTAAGATTCTCCGTGAAAGATTGATGACTATAGAAACAAAATAATATGGTCGGTAGGTAAGTAGGGTAGGCAGGAAGGTAAGTAGGGTAGGGTTGACAGACAGATGGCGGGAGCGAAGCCGCGGGCACAGCTTCGTCTCTTACTCTTTCTATTGGTGAAACCCGCGTGCAAGTCCGTTCAATAGTTTTTGAGTTTATCGCGTAAAAACGCGGTGGGGGAACTTTATTACTCACTTGTTTGGACTATTTTATAATTTATTTATTTAGTACATGGAGAACTTACAGCTAACAAAAACAAAAAATAAAAGGAGGTAATAGTCACCAGAAAGCCAATTACAAGTCCTCGCGTTTAAAATTAAAATATAAATACAAGTATGATGCGAGCACAGACAGCAACATGACTTAAAGTGTAGTCACTAAATTCCAGATTAAAAAATAAGATACAGACATTTGTTTGCAAAAAAAAAAGACAGAATAAAAAAGAAAACCGCTTAATATAACCGCTGTTACTTGAAAAATTGAAGGCTCAAGCTCCGTCTGGCCGAGTTTACAGTAGTTACAAAGGGATCCAAATCATGTAGTTTGCATATCTCATTAAAATTACTGCTTGCACGCACAATAAAGCTGTTCTGCCTATAATTCGATGACGAATGAAGTACACAAATGGGAGGGTTGTAACGTAAAATTTTTCTGGGCACATTAAAATAAAATTTGGACAATAGTTCAGGACTATCAATATCGTTATGGAGGATTTTTAACAAAAACAGACAGTCTGCAATTTTTCAAATAATATGTAGTGATAGTGATTTAGACCCCAAATGATCGAGATTAAAATTGTTGCAAATTCGCGCTATAATACCACATTTACAGGAACGCAATTACCGTTTAAACTGTAGAGTAAAGCGGACTTGGGTGGAAAGACCATCCTTCATTAAACAGGGGGGATCCTCCGATCAGACGAGTGTTGTGGTCTGATGGGTAATTATTCCGATCGTTACTGTCGGATTTTTGTATATGTTTAAATCGCGCGGATTAAGATTGCGCAATTATTTCAGGTTCATTTTTCATCGGTGTTTCTTTTTTTACAGAATCCAACATTTTTGGGGTCTTTGTCGGTATTATGTTGGTTGATTAAGAACATGATGTGGCTAACAAAACTGTGCGAACAATTCGAGAAATTCGACTTAACCATTGAAAGTGTTCAAGATCCTTGTGCATTTATTTTGAATTCAAATTGCTCAGGTAATTTAATAAAATTTTACAAAACATATTGTATCCTGTAACCAGTTTATCTATATTTAATAAATATAATATAATTATTTATATTATATAAAAGAAGAAACTGACTGACTGACTGATCGATCAACGCACAACCAAAACCACTAGGCCTAGAAAGATTAAATTTGCCAGAAATATAGTTTTAGTGACGTAAGTGTGTCACTAAGGACGGATTTTTCGAAATTCCAGCCCTAAGGGGGTTAAATGTTTGTATGAAAATCTAACTCCTTCGGCTAATTCTTGAAACGTGGCACAAATAGTTATCTAACTAAATAATAAAAGTTGTCACTATTAGTTTTTTTGAAACGGGGGGCGTCAAGTCGATTTAGGGGATGTTTATTCAGATTAACGAAAACTAGCAAGTGTTTTCTTATAAACAGTATACGCTTTTATAACAAGTTGCCAAAGTCAGAACTGACTGACTGACTGACCGATGGAAAGTTCAAAAACTACATCAAACGTGTCCTTATTAAAAAAGCATATTATAAAATGACTACGTTGAAGATAAAAATTTTGGCTTTAGCTCCTTCTGCACATGCGGCTTCCCTGGTAACTGATAAACGGCACAAATATATGGATGTCTCTAACTATTCTCAATCTCATTTTTTTTTCTCTTTTAATTAGACTTTTTACAATGTTTTTAATCATCTTTATAGCCCTTTGCTAAGAATAGTTACAGCACTGATAACAGTGTTTGTGCCACATGTTAAATTTAGTGTTGTTATTTTTTTTTTTTTTTTTTTTTTTTACCTTTGTATAGATTCTTTTACCGATTGTTTTGTGAATGTGTGAACATTGTAGGCTTTCTAGATTTCTAGATGATTGTTAACATTTGTTAACTTTTTATTTCGTTTTACATTATTTTTTTGTTTGTTTTTTTAATTTCGTACGACTTATTGTCGGGCCTACGTTGTCGCCCCATAACCAAGTACTAATGCATGGAAATATTGTAAACACAAACAAATTTTTAAAAGAGTAACCATGGAGTTTCTTGCCGGTTCTTCTCCATAGGAAACGACTAACCCGAACCGTGCACTTTTTGTCGACGTTTTATAAGTGCCCATGTAGGCCTATGTAAAATAAAAAGAAAATTGATTTTGATTTTTGATTTTGAAGTTTGAATCAAAGAATCATATTTCTTAGATTAATAAACTTGAAACTTGGCATAAACACTAACTTAAATAAATAACAAAGGTTGTTATTCAGTTCACTGACCATGCTGGGCGAGACACGCGAAAGCTTGCGCTAGCGTTAAATCTCACACAGCTGGTCCAGGGGGCAACGAGGGTGCCAGATGTTGATTCGCATACAGCTAATTGCTTGGACCTTCTGTCGTCCGACCGTTGTTATTTCCACCTTTGCGTAGTCCGACCACTGTCTGGTGCAGACTGTATCCGACTACTCCCCGCTCGATCCCAGCCGAAGAGGCACCCGGCGGGTATGGCGGTAAAAGTCAGCGGATTGGGATAGGATGCGACCTTTCTTCGCATGCTATCTTTGGCACCCTACTTGCTTTTCTTCTTCAGCATGCACGGATGCCATCGCGGATGTGTTGTGTCGCGGAATGGAGCACGACATTCCGTTCTCTTACATAACAATGTCTAGCAAATACCAATTTTACTTTGGCGCCGAATGTAATCGCGCCGATGCGTGTAAACATGAGGCGTACCATGCATTTTTTTATTTCGGTGGGAAATCATCCTATGACTTCGCCCGCTCTGTGTAAGGCGGGAGGGCGTGTTAGACTTTTAATAACTAAAACCCACCCGTGTTTCTTCAGTTGCTTGAGCCAGAGCCGCGGTAACTCTTTTTCAAATTTATCCGCGACCCAGACAGGCATCGGCCCTCGCGGACCCCGTCAGTTCTGCTGACATCTCTTTGAGACGCGCGTGGAACACAACGCGCCGTCGACTCGCGCCTGGTCCTTATCGGACGGCGAGCTACCCATTACTCGCCGTCCGCAAGCCCGCGCCTACGGTGGCCGGGAATCGGCTTGCGACTCCCGACGCCCAGGGCGTCTCCTGCGGTGGCTAGGGGCGTGAGGGCGTCTCCCTTACGCGTACCGTCTCCTCCTTCGCGAGCATTACTGCTTCGCAGAAGGAGGAGACAGCTTCCCATACCCTCTCGCTCCGTAACATGGCCTGAACCAGGGCCAGACGCGAGAGGTTGCCACCGGCGATGGGCGTACCATACCTAGGTACTGACTAAAAACCACCCCGTTGTTCAATCTCACACCTACGCTGGGGGTCGCGGGAACAACGATACTTCCGCAACCCCCGGCTAGTGCCGGCCCGCCTTTGCGGGCCACAACCTCGGGTTGGTGGGGGAGTGAGGTGTTAGACTCCCCCCGCGACGTCTAAGAGGGGCGCGCGTGGAACACTACGCGCCTCCACCTCGGGTCCTGATGTGTGGGGGGCGACGGACGTCCCCGAGTCCGTCGCCTCTGGACTCTGGACCCTGGACCCGGATTTAGGGGGGCTGGAAGAGGGCGTTGTCCGCCCTCCGCCGACGCCCGGCGCGTCTGCTGCGGATCGGGTTAGCGGATGAAATCTCCCTCTCCCTCTCCGCAACCTACTTCTGCGAGACGACTGTTTCGCAGAAGGATACCACCGCGTCCCAGTACTCCTCGCTGCCGACCGTAGACTCAACTACGGCCGGCAGCGACAGGTCAATGCCTACTGCAGAGATGAGGGCACGGCGTGGCTCCTCCCAAGCGGTACACTCTGCCAGCATATGCCGCGCCGTGTCCTCCCGACAGTCGACGCAGTGGTGACACCGGGCGTCCGGTTCCCTGTTTATGCGACACAGATACTTCCCGAAGCAACTATGCCCCGAGAGCACCTGCGTCACCCGAAACGACAGGGAGCCGTGCCTCCTCTTGAGCGAGCGCTCGAGCACTGGTCGGACCGCCTCGATGGTAATGAGGCCGGTGGTAGGGCGTGAAAGCCTGTCCCGCCATTCCGCCATCAGGACCCCGCGAAGCTGAGATTGACGCAACTCCATATGTCGCTGCATCACATCATCACATCATCAGCCTATTAATGTTCCCACTGCTGGGATACAGGCCTCCTCTCTGTGAGAGGGAATGGGCCGTTATCCACCACGCGGGCCCAGTGCGGGTTGGTGGATGTCACATGTCTTCGAATTATTGGTCATGAACATGCCGGTTTCCTCACGATGTTATCCTTCACCGTTTTGATAGCAGTGGTGATGAAATAATTTACACAAAGTAAAGCGCGCCTGCCTGGGCTCGAACCCACGACCTACAACTTGTAAGTCGCGGCCGATAGCACTGGGCCACCACTGCTCTAGGTGGCAGCGCCAGCCCGCGCCACCACCTAGGTATATATGGATAAACAGGCATAACAAACTCACAACAACACAACAGACGTGCGCGCGTCAGCGCAATGTTATAATAAGTAGATTCAAACTTACTCACGGGTACTCACGACTATACTACAACAAGATTGACCAGGCACACTATGATTAATATGCCTAGTCAATCCCGCCGTGAAGTAGCTGCTACCTGTGACAGTGCTGATGCACTATCACAGGCAACGGCCACCCCATCAAGCAACACATCTATAAGTTTTCCATTTAACGTTCCCTTGGCAATTCCACCACTTTCCCCTCTCAACCAATCAAGACTATTAAACACTGGGGATCAAATACTTGTTGGTTCTCTTGCCGTAGTAACTTTTTGCTGATGCTCGTAGGTACTTACGTTCTCTAACACTTCGAGTATTGTAAGTTTTCTTCTCATAGACTTTATATTGATCGTTATAGAACTGCTCGAGAACCAACAAGTACTTGACCTTCTCATGTATAGGAAGCACCTTACATACAACAAATAGTTTCTCATAATTTTCTTTACTCTCTTGCTTTATTTTAGGGTTAACAAGATACTTTATGAAACGAATTTGCAGTGATCTGATACTATTCAAATATGTTTTAAATGTACGGCCATACATATTTAGTCCATAGCTAATCAAAGACTCGGCTAGGGCAAAATAAAATACACGCAACGTTTTCCTACTCAACGGCGCCTTCAAGACATAAAACTTCCCCAAAACTGATCTAAGCCTTACACACTGTGTCAATCTGTGTCTTCCAGTTTATGTGGCGGTCAACCCACAGACCCAGATACCTAAATCTATCGAGATACTCAAGCTTTTGACATACACAGTTGACATTCCCGACGTGCATGCACTCGCAAGTATGGCCCACGATACCGATATCATCACTGCACCTTTTTTGCCAGCAGGTTGTGCGGCAAGTGCACATGCGTCACCTTCGTCTTACTTAGATTCAGGATGATACCGTTATCGTGCGCCCATCGGGTGATATTGTCGAAGTCATCCTGCAAAACAGACCTGACCTCCTGTATATCCCTCGAGGAGTACACGAGACCAATTTCGTCCGCATACATATAAACACGACATTTCTTCACAACATTACTGACGCTATTGACATGCATGACATAGCCAACTGGTCCGTACACGGATCCAGTCGGCACGCCAAGGGCAACCGCAGCTTCCTTACCGACCACTCCGGAAATGCAGGTTTGTAAGGTTCTGCCACTTTGGTAGTTCCGGAGCCACCTGTTAGTGGGGCTTCTGATCCCACATTCATCCATGGCCTGCAACAGTACCTCGTGGTCCAGAGTGTCAAAAGCCTTCTTATAATCGATGAACAGAGCCATGATCTGGTGTCCTTGATCCAGACTACTGTTCATATCTTCAGAAAACTAAGAAAGTGCCGTCATGGTGCTACGGCCGCGCCTAAATCCATGTTGCGCATCTGCCAGTATATCATTCTGCTCTAAGAATTCGCCAACCTGACCAACTAGTATTTTTTCTACTGTTTTATTTATCACTGATAAGATAGCTATAGGCCAATAGTTTAGCGTAATCCGAGTGCGTTCCTTGTTTAAAGATGGGCCTGATTAAAGCTTTTTTAAGTGTACTTGGATATTCCCCTTTCGATAAACACAGATTGACAAAGTGCGACAAGACTGGTGCAATTTCATTCTTAATTAGTTTTAAATCCATAACTCAGATACCATCAATGCCCGGCGCCTTATCCCTGCTCAGCTGATCGATAACTTTACACACTGTGTCGCCGGACACGGGTTTAAACGGAAGGTCACATTACTTACCCTAACATATTTATTTCTATCTAATAATTTAATATCACAATTGTGTTTTATATTTATATTTTTTTCAGTTAAGGTATCTGCAAATTTACTACATATATTATACATCGTGTCTTTACCTCCAAAGTATCTCTTGACTATGTCATCTATATTTGCCTTTTTTCTACCTGTCCAACTATTAATTTTGTCCCAGATTTTATTTGGGTCACCATTACAATTCTTTATTTCTTGTTGACGAAACTTATTTTTTTCTTTAAAAATCAATTTATTTACTTTATTTCTAAATCTGGTGTACTCTTTTTGTGTTATTGTTAGGTGTATCTTTCCACTCTCTAAACAATCTATCCCTACGCAACAACATATTTCAAATTCCTACTTATCCATGGTTGTGTATCCCGTTTTTTTTTTCTTTGGCTTTACAGTCTTACTATGTTTATAAATATCATTATAGTACATTACGATATTAGTGCGTTAAGATGGTTATAACATGCGAGGCGGAATTTCAGCCCGAGCCGAAGGCGAGGGCGTAATTGAGCCGAGCATGTTATAACCAATACGCACGTATATCGTACGACGTTTTTTAACACATTTGCGAGGAAACAGAAAAAAAAATATATTTTGTTCATTTTTAATTATTGAAACAGTTAGTGAAGTTACAATTATTAAAATGATACGTAGTTGTAGTTGGTTTTTTAATTATGTTATTATTATTATTACTATTCATGTCATTGTTTTGTGTTAGGGTAAATGTTGGAGACGACGAAACTTCTTGAAAGGCGGCAGAAGAGCATTGTAATTAGTCATTAGTTGTGAATAAAAAAGTATCATCAGTAGAAGTAGAGGGGCGCGGCTCAGGGCAAAACTTCTTCGTTTGTGGCTCCAAGTTTATTGCCTGAGTTATTTTGGCACTTATATTTGCTTTGTTTTGGAATCTTCTACATAAGATTCTGCTACTGAGTTAGAACGCCACCCGCCATGCCACTTTAAAGTCAATATATCAGCTCCCGAATCAGCAAGTAATGTAGCTGACGTTCTTCTGAAACTGTGCCCTGTATAACAATCAGCATCCGGCAATCCTAAAAACTTGGCGACTTCCTTTGGCATGGCACCGAATTTATTTATGCCAATAGGTTGCGCAGTACATTTACCTTTTTGGTAATTCTGAAAGAAATGATTATTTTTTGTCTTAGTCGTACGCAGAGCTTCATATTTTTTGACCACGTCATAAAATGGGCCGTCGATAATAAAAGATCGGGGTATTTTGTTTTTAGTGTTTGGGATTTTAACTAAAAGCATTTTGCCTTGATTTGCAATGTATTTTGTGGTAATATTGTGAAGCTCTTGCCGTCTACATGCACCATGAATACCAAATATTAACGCAACCTGAAAAAAAATAAAAATGTGTTAGATAAGGTTACCTATGGTACCTATGGTACTTAGCTTACAGACGGTCGTTAAAAAATATGTAAAAGAGTATGTATGTACAGTAGGTAGATCAATACATAAAATAAGGAGGCAAACTGACCTTTGTTGCGAGGTACTGGCTATCTGGAGCATCTTTTAGAAACTTTTCGACGTCATTTGATGACAGTACCTTAGATTTTTTCTTTATAAAACCATCAGAGCGTCTCTTTAAAAATGCAATGAGATTTGTATATAAATTAATATCGACACCATTTTTCATCTTGAGGGTACTTTTCAGCATAGAATATGTTGTCCACAACGAGCTAGGCTTATATTTACTAGCTAGTTCATTAAAATACGCCAAAACTACATTTTCGGAAAATGACTTGGCATTTTTCATGTTTTCCACTTCAAGAAATTTTCATACGTGGTTATGTATCTGTCCTTGGATATTGACGGCAGCAAGCTGTCGCATGCGGTTCGCGCTTCTGTTAGTATATCCGGTGGAGTTGAAGTAATATATTGCTCATCTTCATTATTGAAAGTTGTAATTTTTAGATATTCACAAAACAAGTACAAAGAAAAGAAAATTTGAGAAAAATGGCGCGAGGATTCTTTTCTGCCGTGGCTGCGTGAAAATGTTGGCAAAGACGCTAGAGCATGCAGCCAAGTTTTTAAATTACCGAATAAACTGTTTTTTTTTTATTTTAAATAAACTCAATCTGTGAATGCACACTGTTGCTTTCCCGCCATTTTAACAGCGCGCTAGCGCTGCCTACTGACTGGCGCCGCGCGGCGATTAGTTCGAAATTTGAATAGCAACAGCGCACTGCTGACTAGCTGGAGTCGTGCGGCGGCGATCAGTTCCATATTTGAAATGGCAAATAATACTGTTATGGAATTTGTATGGACTATAACTAAACTATTTGCTTTGGTAACACACGCGTTTTTTGTGACCCGCTTTACATATTTAAAACCGGTGGAATTACATCAGCTTTACGAGCAAGGGTGTTAAAAAATGTATTTTGCAACTTATCATATACAGATAAAGGGCAATCAGTAAACAACAGTTGATATCAATCATATTCAGTGATTTTCTTAGCTGCAGTCTTATTACTAATCACATACAGAGTGTCCAAGTTCTTATTGTCCGTCCATGGTGGCCTCGCATCTAACGGTATCGAAAAACCCACCCACATGGTGATCCGACATGAAAGACTCAACCACAAACGACAGAAAACCTTGCAACTGTCCGGTACGCACTCAGACATGGTCTATACACGACACTTCTCTTACACCCGCGACGATAGCCTCTCGCGTCACCTCGGTAGGTGGTATCACGCGCTGTAAGCCTAGTCCACACAGGCAGTCTTTATAGTTCGACACTTGTTGACTTTCACTCACTTCTAACAGATTTATGTTCACCTCACCTAATGTGACGACGTCCTCGTTTGATGGGATCTTCTTGAGTATTTGCTCGATTTCATCAATAAATAACATTTTGTTCGTCCTTGGTGGTATGTAGACTGTGATTATATTAATCGTTGACTTGTCAACAGTGAGTTTACCGCAGATGCCTTCCAATGAACTAGTCTGAATTTTATTTGCATTGAAAGTAAGATACTCTTTACAATAAATCAGCACACCTCCTCCTCTTGCTTTCTCCCTCGTGTTTGAAAATAGATTATAACCGTCTATGTTGTATAAAGAATATTCGTCTTCCTTAACGTTAACCTCTGTCAACACCAGTATTTTTATAACATCAGAGCAGTTTTTACAAAAAATTAGGACTTCATTAAAGTTTTTTCTTATAGATCGAATATTTAAGTGTACTACATGTATATATTTGCTGTTGTCAGGCAGAGACTGAGCCCAAGTACTCACATTTTTGAATCTCGTAAACTGACATTCCAATGCAGTGTGTTCATTATGGGATCTCCGAAATAAAAACTGGTTGAGCGAACTTCACTTCTTATATTTTATTCTTTAGTAAATTTGTTACAATTCCCGCTTACAACCTAACGTCTTTTTTCTTCTCAAACACGTCCACACACATACTCGCTCTTTCACACAGTGTTGTCACTCCATCCTCTTACATTCCCTTATTTCATCAGTGTTGCCACTTAAGTACACCTTACATTCATACATTCCCACATTCGGCCATTCTGACTTTCATGACTGTCCCCAGTCATGCTTTGCTCTGCTTACGTCCACATACACTCATCACTGTAACAGCTAAACACATATTCATACCATTAACAACTTATAAGTATAACACATTAAAATTAACTTATGTTAAATACCTTACAGCAACATTTTGTAGTTCCAATACGACTTAACTTTAACATCATAAGATGCAAGAGATTTTTTATTTAACTTTATTACATCATTATTTACGAAACATAACAATAAGCAGTCTTACAGAGTTACTAAATCATGTACATATTTATTTTCAATAAATAAGACAGATTAGAGCAGCACATAAACAGCCTACATAAAAAAAATCTGATTGCAAACGTGTCTCCTTTGTTATCCAGAAAAAGAAAATGTTTACAATAAAATTGTGCACCTTAAAACTGTTCATTCATTCTTTTATTCATCATCATGCATACATTTCTTACACCATAACATAGTAACACTAACCATCCATAACATGTTGGCCACAACTTCATACTGTCGGCCGCAGTTAATGTCTTATTTGGACCTTCACTGCTACTATCACACTTCTCTACATCATAGCGATCCTTTCCTTTCACTTTGGTAACTTTGTAAGGGCCAAAATACTTTGGTTTGATTTTCAAACCTGTTCCAAATTGTGTTCTTCTTATTACTACTTTATCTCCTTCATTATATTCAACACTCTTCTTCCTCTTCTTATTGTAGTTTCTAATATTTTCTTCTTGTACTTTTAATATTTGTTCCTTGGCCTTCTGCCTGAACTCATCTCTTTCCAAAATAAAGCTGTCCCTTTCTTCTTGCTGCAGTAACTAATAAATTTTAACATCTACTTTGGTCTTCATTTTCACACCAATAAGAAGCTCATGTGGTGTTGTGCCTATACTCCTCTGATAAGTGCTATTGATAGCTCGCTGCACACGACTTAAATGCCGGTACCAGAATATAGGGTTTTCTATACACAGCTTCGACAGGACTGAAATAATTATTCTTTGTATACGCTCAACTTGTCCATTACCTCTTGGCATTCCTGTGGTTATCTTCACATGCACTATCCCTTCTTCTTTGCAGTAATCCTTGAACTCAGAACTGGTGAAAGCTGTCCCTTTGTCTGTAACAAGCCTACTTGGATTACCAAATTGCTGTTGATGAATACGTAGCTTGTCTAATGTCTCTTTGCTTGTAGTGCTCTTTGTTGGGAAAATCCAGACAAACTTAGTGAATCCATCCACTACAGTCAAGATGTGATTGTACTGCTTCTTTGTGTCTGACATCGGTCCAATGTGATCAACATGCAGGGTATGCAAGGGTATAGCTTCTTTGTCAATCACATGTAAGAATCCTTCTTGTTTTCCTTCCTTTCTGCTTGCCAATAAACATGGAATACATGTTAATAGAAAATCTTCAACTTTTTTACTAAAGTTTTTTATAAAATAATCCTCATCAAGCAATTCTTACATCTTCTTTTTGGAAAAATGACCAATTTGATGAACTCTATTGATAATTTCATCCTCCATACTTCGTGGAACCACTAACTTCTTGTCAGCTCCTTTATAGACAAGACCATTGTCTAACACATAATCTTCATATGGTGCACTCTGCAAAATACTCGTAATGGCTTTCAAACCTTCATCTGCTTGTTGAGCTTTTCTAATGCCATCAAACAACTCATCGATAACTGCAACATAAGGGTTACGGCTTAGTTCATCAGCATGTCGCATACTAGAACCTTCTCTGTGTTCTACAGTAAAGTCGAAATCCTGAAGAAACAAAATCCATCTGGCCACTTTTGTTGACATACCTAGTTCCTTTTTCTTTAAAGTCATTTGAAAAGCTCTACAGTCTGTTATAATCTTAAAGCGCTTACCGAATAGGTAATGTCTAAACTTTTTGACACCTTAAGTACTTAGGACACACAGACAGGCCAAACGGTGCTCTCAAAAACTCGTATTGACCATTGTGTGTAACAAAACATGTGTATTTTACACTGTCTTCATAAACCTTAAGATGTAAATACCCATTTTTCAGGTCCAAAACACTGAAAATCTTAGCACCTGCCAGCTTATCAATGTAGTTTTCTATCAACGGAAGTGGGAATTCATCTTTCACTATCTTCTCATTGAGCCGTCTATAATCTACACAAATACGGGTGGTGCCATCTTTCTTCCGCACCAGTACCAAGGGACTAGCATATTCTGAATAGCTTACCCTAACAATTCCTTGGTTTAACCACTCTGCTACCTGTCAGACTGTCTACCTCTTCTTGTTTCACAAATGAAATCCGTCGTGTTTTTTGAGCAACGGGAACATCATCTTTGAGAACTATCTTCAGCTGAATGGGGATATCCTTTGTTTGATTTGGTTGGTAGTTTTCGATCAAAGTTACCACTTGGCTCTTCAGTTGTTCGCTGCCGATATAACCTATACTATCTGAAACACAGGGAAAACAGTTTAATCTACCTAACCATTCTTCATCTATCGGTCTCATCCATACCAAACTTCCATTCAATACACATAACACATTCTTCAAAAACTCTTGACCAATTATCAACTGAAAGGGCATACATGTTTCCGGAACAATGTGGAAACCTATGTTCATGTACCTGTTATCATCAATTTCAATATTCGTTTTATAATATCCCGTGGAGAACACTTTTGCCGAACCTAAACCTCAACATCGTAACTTTATTGTTGGTATCACACGTTGGTGACCTTAATATATCGTAACACTGCTTCGACATTAAGTTTATATCACTGCCACTGTCTATCAATGCCGTAATTAGAATACTGTCACCTAATTTTACTGTTTTCAACGGTTTTTCCGAAATATTACGCGCTTGTTTACTTGCATAACTGTCATTATTCACTGCACCGTTAGTGCCAACATCACGGCAATTCGAACTTTGCAGCACCTGCACTGTGCTGCCATCGACTTCTAGCGGCTAACCGGAAGAACTAAAATAAGTTTCTTTCGGTTGGGAGCCTTACTGTGCCTGCCTAGATGGTGACGATGACTTGCATTTTGATGATGACACAACTTTTTCTTCATGTTTACCGGCTCTGCAGTCTGATGCGACGTGTCCAAATTTATTGCACCTAAAACACTTTCGTCCTTGAGTCTTGTTCGGGCACTCGGATGACAAGTGATCGGGTTCCCCGCAGTTATAGCAACGCGATGACTTTCTACTATAACTAGGCCTATAATTTTTTACGACCACCTCCTTTTTGACTCTTTCGACCTTTTCTTTTATAGTCTCGTATATTTTCAGTTTATCTTTCAGCTCGGGATAGGTCTTCACACCGTATAGCATCATTTTATGTAATTCTGAATCGACGATACCGTCCACAATATATTTTATCGCTACATAATCGGGCATCTTACCTCTTTTACCCATCTCTTTCATGACTAGCAAATAATCCCTACACGTTTCGTCCTTCCTTTTCTTTCGGGCGCTCATCATCTCATGGATCGTCTTTAGGTCGGTGGTGTCTGCGAACTCCTTGAGTAATTCCTCCTTCAACTCACCCCATGTCTTGAACGGCCTTTCCAACTTCATCCAAAGTGCCGCGGTGCCTACGAGAGCACGTCTCGCCACCAGCAGTTGTTGCATCGCAGTCCACTCGAAGATCAAGGCGTTGTCTTCCATCTCCTGAACCCATCGGGATGCCGGATAAGATTTATCCTGGCCGTTGAATTTTGATACCAGGTCCGCACTCATTTGAAGCTTGGAACCTGTTGCTGCATCCATCTTTGCTCGTTGTTCGGCCGACGTCATTGTGGTTGGTTTCCTTTTTTCAAACCCGCCACGTGGCCTCACTTTGCTTCGCTTCGTAAAACTTTTATTTCGAAATCCCGGACGAGCACCCAAATGTAGTGTGTTTATTATGGGATCTCCGAAATAAAAACTGGTTGAGCGAACTTCACTTTTTATGTTTTATTCTTTAGTAAATTTGTTACAATTCCCGCTTACAACCTAACGTCTTTTTTCTTCTCAAACGCGTCCTCTCACATACTCGCTCTTTCAGACAGTGTTGTCACTCCATCCTCTTACATTCTCTTATTCCATCAGTGTTGCCACTTAAGTACACCATACATTCATACATTCCCACACCAATGTAGTAAGATTGTCGAAGCAATCCACTTTTATTAATTTTTTTGTTGATGCTCGCGGTGTTAAGTTTGCACTATGTGTGCGCTAGACGTCTACCCACATTGTATCGAACATTTTCAAATCCTCTTCCAGTCTTATATTGTAGATCTTTTTTTCTTCACTATTCTTCTTGACAAGAATATTACCATCCTGAACCCAGATGTACTGGAACCCTTTTGGCTTTAACTGGTTTCTAACGGTCCATAGAAGTTGACGCTTATACTTAGGTAAATCTTCATTAATAAATATTCTATCACTGCCATTGGCGTAAACTTGATTATTGGTTATTTTGTTTACCGTTTTCGCCATCATCCAATTGTTACGGGCACTCTTAGAGTGAAGCTTAACCAGTACTACTTTGGGTTTTGTGTCGCCCGGTTTTTCTCGCCCTACCCTATGTGCATCCTCGACATAATTTGGGTTCAGGTTTAGTTTTTTTGCCAGTTCCCCTACCACCGATTTAACATTTTCTTCTTTACGCATCTCCAATCCATGTATTTCAATATTTTTTTCATGGCCTTTTACCTCCAACTCCTGTACTCTCTCTTCCAGGGCTTTATTGTACTTTTGTAGGTACACGTTCTTTTGTTCTAAAGATTTGATTTTCTTTTGAGATTCATCTTTAAATTCCACCAAAGTCAGGTAAATTTCGGAATAAAATTCAACGGTCGCAGTAAGTACGACATTTTTTTTTCTCGACACTGTAAAGTACCTGCAACTTTTTATTTATTTCAGCCAGTATGCTTTCGCCTTAAGCTTCACTAAGATCTATAGCTAGTTTTGGGTCTTGAACTGTCTTCGCTTGCATGGGACTGCTTTTTGCTGACCGACAGTCATCGCAGTTTCCCGACAGCAGGAACTGCCTGTTGCTTTGCACACATTTTTTGTGATACACCGCTTCACATGCACCTTTACACCTCACCAAGTCATCTTTGGTCAGCGACACAAAGAGTTTAAACTTTTTGCATTGAACCATTTTACTTGGAACTACGTTAATGTCAGTAGTGAATTGATAGACAACAATATCCACAATAACAGCTGTTTTTGCTTGGTAACACACGTCCGTACGACGAGTGCGCACGCAGAGGAATTGAATCAACCCTTCGCCCCGCGCTCGCGCTTCCTAGCGCCAACGTTACAGTGACGCGAGTACCTTCGCCTCCAGGTCCCAGGGCGAGGATCCAGCCAGTGCACAAGCCGCCTCGTAGGAGATCATGCGATACCCCCTGATTTCTGACGGACATCGCTCTCTGCGGCTTTCGCAGAACAGCGATGCTGCCGGCCGTCAGGTCAGCCGTCCAGATCGGGGCCCCATACAGGGCCATCGATCGCACGATCCCCACGTAGAGCCGCCTACAGGCAGCGCTTGGGCCCCCCAAATTGGGAAGCAGCGTTGACAGCGCCCCAGCCGCGCCCAACAACTTGGGCGCCAGCCGCCGGAAGTGGGGGCCTAATCCCACCGGCTGTCGAACACCAATCCTAGGTACTTCATGGTTGACTCGACAGCGATTCGAGCCCCCCCGATGACGATGTGGGCATCGGGCGGTGGCGCCCGCCGGGGGCCATGAACTCCAGGCCAAGGCACCGTATGCGGCTCACCACCTGTGAGACCGCAGCCGTCGCCAGCAACGCTGCCTCCCTGTACGAACTCCCCCGGGCGGTGACCAGCGTGTCATCCGCGTAACACGTCAGGTCTACGCCTGGTTGGAGTTCGCCCCTCAGCACCCAGTCGTACCCGATGTTCCACAGGGGCGGGCCTAAGACCGAGCCCTGTGGAACACCGCATGACATGTGGTGCTAGTTTTCGACGCCATCACGTCCCACGTAGGTGACATACCTCTCCGCCAAATAAGCCCCGACGATGCGGCGGAGGTAGGGAGGCACTCGATGATACCGCATTACCGCATTGCCTCCAGAACACAACTCCAGGGCAGGGTGTTGAAGCCGTTAGAAATGTCCAAGGACAGCGCCAACATCACCCCACCCACCACTCACCTGCGATATCGCGTGGATGGTGGAGCGCCCATGCCGAAAGCCAAACTGGCTTTCGTCCAGGTCCGGCCCCTCTCTGTACAAGTGGCTGACGAGGTGGGCAGCGATTATGCGCTCGAACAGCTTACCCACCTCGTCTAGCAGCACTATGGGCCGGTACGCGGATAGCGAGTCCACAGGGCACCCCGCCTTCCTGAGCAAGACCAGACGACCACATTTCCACAGAGTGGGAAACTGGCCCCGCTCAGGGCACGCTGTGAAGAGTCCTCTCAGCCAGGACTCAAGCTCCTTCAGAGCGAGGGCTAGCACGTGGCCGTGGATTCCGTCAGGCCCCGGAGCCACGTTCTTGGCCCGGAGCCGCATCACGGCCGCCCCCATCTCTGCCTATGTCATCTCTGGGACGCTGATGGCGTTCTCCTCTGTAGACTCTGCGGCCGTGGACAAAGCCATCGGCGGCAGGATATGCTCCGCTCTCGCGGGTAAGAGGGCTGCGACTACCACCTCCAGCAGCTCGGGTTGGAGACTCTCCGTAAGTGGAGGCGCTGCAGCTCGAAGTTTCCCTCGAACCGCTCGATAAGGGCGCCCCAAAGGATCCCGGTCTAGAGTCTCCAACATCTCCTTCTCTGGCTCGCTGCTTCGCCTCGCCAACGTCGTCGCCGCGCGGTACACCTCATACAGCGCGGCTTCTTTCCCGACGACGTCTCCTCCGGTATCAGGTGTACTGGCGTCTGGCCGCTACACACGCGACACGCAACTGTGCGATCTCGGCGGACCACCAGTACACCTGGCGCCTCGCTGACTGTGCGTGGACCCGGGGCATGGACGCGTCGCTGATTTGCGTCATCGCCCCACGGAAACACTGTGGCCCCTCCTGTTCGACGTCGACGGGTCCAGTTGTTGTCGACTCCCGGATCCAGGCCTGGACAATGGTGGCCTCCAAGAGAAGTTCCCTGTCGATGTGATTGCGTGCCCAGCGCGGACCGTCCGTTCGCGGGGCCGGCATACCGCGGCCGCCAGCGGTTTGGGTGGAGACGTCGTGTGCAGGACGTAGCGTGTTCACTGGCCCCGAGAAAAGAAGGGCGTAAACCTTCTGGCCATTGCCGCTGAACGCCCCATCCACACCACGAAAACAAAGGTTCTTGGATGCCTAGCTGCAGCAGTGACGTAGGGTTGCAAATCGACTCTAACGATTCAACGATGTGTTGGCTGTACTTGAGTTATTTCCAGATTCCGGGTTGCCTACTTCTGGATCAGCACTCCTGGTGTCCAGGTTCCGAGGTTCAGCTCGACAGGATCGAAAAGGGATGTCTTCATAAGGGTTGAAGTTGATGAATTAAATGAAACACTAAGTTATTCAGTACACGGCACGATTCTAGGGCTCTCAACGATTTCTGAGACGTGATTCTATATAAGAATTACTTCTTATTTACTAAGACAAGTACAAGCGACTAGCTTTGGATGACTACAAATTCTATTTTGGGCCCGGGGGTTCTTTATACCCTCGCATCGTGCCATTATTGAGAGCCCCGCAAATTCTCGCCGAAAATAATTTTTATTTATGTAAATAACCCTTATACATATTTGGTAAATAGGGTTACCGCACCCCTTCCATGGTGCTATCAATAGCTGGATTCCTTCGTACTGTAACACAGTAACGCCCCCTATCTATGTATCTAATCAATATACCTAATTTCCAGGTATTGATAGCTTCCCTAGACTATTTCCATGAAATAAAAGGACAATTCCCTTTATTTCCCAGTTAAAACCTTAATAGCTTTTAACCTAGCCTAAGGATATCTATAGGTTGGGTTGACCTGCTGGTGCCAATAGCAGGCTGTCTGTTGACGTCTAGAAAAAGCTTATTTTCGGGAATCTTCTATGGGATATCATCCCTTATGTAACGAATCTATAAATTCCTAAGTCATTTCACCGACTTTAGGACTTCCTACTTAGGCTAACCAGACAATCACCGCCTATTATGGGGATTCTGGTAGCCAATAGACCACACTTTACATTTCTAGTGTTTATGTAAGTCTATCTAGGTCATGTGCACATAAGGTGCCTTGATATGTACAAATTTGATAGCTGGTCACTTTCTTTGCGCCCAGCTATCAGAGAAATTAGATATAAAAACACTAATAAGATTGGGACGACACGATGGTGCGTTTAACGGGCCATCGGGAGGTCCCCAAAAATTCCTTATTTTCGGAATTCCCAGGGGTGTATAGTCCCGGGAAATGCCAAAAACTGACTAAAAATTACATTTCCAGAAACCTATTTTCTGGAATTGTACTTAAACTACTTGAGCGATTTTCGCTCCAAAGTGATGGCTTGGTAGCTAGTCCAGCAAGCCATCCGAAAGTACTTACACCATGAGTACATCTATTCCCTTCATGGAGTTATTCCACCTGAAGGGTCTACAAATTTCAACGTTTTACGTTGTTTACATTTTTCACGACTGCTTATCTCGTTGACTATCCAAGCGATTCTTCCCATCTAGAAACCGCCTGGAAGCCCTTTTAGCAAGCTTTCCAATGGTAGTACTTTTACCAGTACACCTATATGTTTCTAGGTACTTAGGGCACCTAAAACCGTAAGCGATTGCCAAAAACCAGACAAACAGCAGTTTTTCTATTATATACTGACTTGATATCTCAAGTAAATGGGCTTTATATAAAAGACTACGCTAACTATGAGGTGTATATAGGCTTCCTGTCTCGGTCTAGGTCCCCCATATACCCTAAAATGACCTAAAACCATATATTTGGTGTTTGAGATATCAAGTCAATATTCCTATTTACATAGCAGAAACTATGTGGTCTTCACATAGTTTCATCATTATGTACTGATTTCATGTCCAGTACATAGGATAAGCCCTTAAAAACATGATTTTAATTACTATAATATTTTCAAAAACCACCAAAACTATATATATCGTGTGGTTCCCCCTCACGGGTCATTCGGAACTAATCCGTCGTCGAGCACAGACGTATCGTATGACAGAAATTTATGATTTTTACTATGATAACTCTTATCAGTATGCTTTCTAATGATTTTACTCTGTTAAGGGTGAACTATTGAACCCTATTACATACTGACAAACACTAAAAACATTATACTACTATCTCAAAAAATGTAGGTAAAATTTTAGTATAAATATAAACGTGCCTCTAAAATTCATTTTAGTATCAGGTGGCGCGCCGTGGTAAGCAGACATGTCTACACATACAAACTTCAATTTCTATGAACCATTTAGTATGGTTGATGACGCTTCGTCGCGAACATATCTCCCGCCGTGCAGTGCTGTGTCGACCCGCTGTGTCGACTCGAAGTGTTGTCGGCGCGGCGCTGCATTCCTTCGGTGAGCGACGGACGGCATTTCTCGGCTGCCGGCCAGGCCCACCGAGAGGACGGTCGCCGCTCCGGCGTCTCTGGTTACTGGGGCAGTGGGACGAGTTTCTTCACCGGACGCTTCAAGGTACCGCCAAGCGTGCGTACCTCAGCGGTCCGGATTTCTCCGTCGATTCCTGGATACACGGCCACAATGCGGCCTCGCGGCCACGTATTGCGGGGCAGCTGGCCGTCGGCTATCAGGACAGGGTCACCCACTTTAAATCTGGGCCCACTACTATGTGGCTCCCGCCGGTTTTGGAGCTCCGGCAGGTACTCTCTGACCCAGCGACTCCAGAACATATCAGCGAGGATCTGTGATCGTCGCCATATTTTCCTGCTGTCTATATCTTGCTCGGTGAACGTGCCAGGTGTAGGTAGTCTGGCTGACCCACCGAGTAAAAGGTGATTCGGTGTGATGGATTCATCATCATCACCATCTACCGACACGTGTGTCAATGGTCGGCTATTTACAATGTACTCTGCCTCACAAATCAGTGTGGACAACACCTCTTCGGTGGGGTGTTTTTCTGTAAGTACATTGTATAGTGTGTTTTTTACACAACGAACTAGGCGCTCCCAGGCGCCTCCCATGAATGGCGCTGATGGCGTTATGAAGCGCCATACGATGCCTCTACGACTTGCCTCTGTTTTGAAGGCGTCTCGCAGCTCTCTGTCGGCGCCGTGCATGTTGGTGCCATTGTCTGAGTGTATCTCAGCTGGGCATCCTCTGCGTGCGGCGAATCGGCGCAGCGCCAATATGGCGGAGTCTGCGCTAAGGCTGGCGGCGATTTCAAGGTGCACCGCCCTTGATGTGAGACACGTAAATAGTGCTACGTATCTCTTCTGATGCTGCCGACCGACGGTGACGGATAGCGGGCCGAAATAGTCGAGCCCGGTATATGTAAACGGCCTCTTATGGTGAGCGAGGCGCGTTTTCGGGTGGTCGCCGGTCGCAGGTACTGGTGGCTGTGCCTTGCGTATACGGCAATGCAGGCATCTTGCTATCACCTTCTTCGCTGTTGGTCGCATCTTCACGACCCAGTAGTACCTCATTAATTGTGAGTTCGGTGCCACTATGTTGTAGACTGCGATGTGTCCAGTCTATGTACAACTGCGTTATGTGATGGTCGCCATGTAATATAGGCGGGCGCATCACTTCTTCAGCTACCTCTTGCGTAGCTGCTATGCGACTTCTTAGTCGCAGCACGCCGTCGACGACCTGAATTTGTAAAGGTCGCAGCGAGCTATTCTTTTATATTTCTTCAATAGCGTCGCTATCTTCAGGATAGCATCTTGGTACGCTATCGTCTTTAAGTTGGCGTAAATGTTGTACCCAGATTGTAATGCCAGGTCAACATCTAGCCTCTGCTTCAGCTACGCCTTGCGTAGCTGCTATGCGACTTTTTTGAGCGCCTCTCGCTTGGTGGGCGCCTCTCTTGGTGGGCGCCTCTCTGTCCAAGATACCCTCAGGCAGACGCGCGAGTGTGAGGTTGAAACCCAGCGTGTCTTCGCCTGGCCTCCATATGCGGCCGAGTATCTTTTCAGACGTATCTATATCTCCAATGGATACCATCTCAGTTTGTATATGCGATGGGTCCATTTTTTCTAGGAGCTGCGAGCTATTTGAAACCCATTTCTTGAGTTCAAACCTCGCCTGTATGTGTATTTTTCGCACCATACTAGCGACTTCTGCCGCCTTCTCGATAGTTCTATAACTATCTAGGTAGTCATCCATATAATGACTACGTAGTATAGCATCCACAGCTTCAGGGTGCTTCTCTATATATTTGTTTGCGTTCCAGTTCTTTGCAAAAATTGCTGTGCAAGGCGAACTGGCTGCGCCGAAAATGATGGACGTCATTCTATATTCTTCTGGCGCTCCTTCTCTGCGGTTTCCCCTCCACAGGTAGCGAAGCGCGTCTCGGTCTTGGCTCCGCACCTTCACTTGCATGAACATCTCCGCTATGTCACCGGTTATTGCGACGCAGTGGCGGCGAAACCGCATCATTACGCCTGGCAGCGACTGTAATAGGTCGGGCCCAGTTAACAGGAAGTCATTCAGTGACATTCCTCTCGATTTGGCGGCAGCGTCATGTACGATGCGAAGTTTGTCTGGCTTCATTGGGTTGAAGACATCGAAGTGTGGGAGGTACCAAGTTTTGCCCGGCGTGCTAATTGCGGGTGCCCTTTCAGCGTACCCTTTCGCAATTAGCGAGTCCATCTGGTCTGAGTATCTTCTTAGAAGTTCCTGGTTCTTGTCCAGCTTCTTTTCTGTTGAGACGAGCCTCTTCAGAGCTGTCTCAAAGCTATCTGGCATCTCAGCATGCTCGTTACGCCAAAGCATGGCGGTTTCGATGTGTCCATTCTCTAATTGGACAGTTGATCGATTCAAAATGTCCTCTGCCCTTCTTGCTGGGTCAGAGGCGGGTCGCTGTGGGTTTATGCACAACGATTCTATGGCGAAATGTTCGCGCAACTGATGATCCAAATTGTCATCAGTTGTTATTCTATTGACATGATGTACTTGTTGTCGTAGTAAACTACTGTGCGCGCCATGTAGTGTCCAACCCATTGCTGTAAGTGACGCAATTGGTTGGTGTCTTGGACCTCTGCGAATCTCGCTGGCCAATAACAAATGCCAGTTGTCTTGGCCGACGAGTATTTTTGGCACGCCATTGTTGTACATCAACTCTTTTCTCAAGTCGGTTAAATGCTTGCAGCGTGCGACAACCCTATCGCTCACTGTTTGTTTTGCCAAGCTGAGTTTAGGTATAGTACGTGCTTTAAATTGTACCCTTCTCTCTTGCGGGCTAACCAGCGTCACCTTGACTCTTCTTGAGCATGGGGTGGTGAGCATGGTGTTGCCTATCGCACCGATCTTGAGCGGGTCCACAGGGCCCTCTGCCCCGACTTGCCTCGCGATGTCTTCATCCATCAGCGAAACGGTGGACCCATCGTCTAGGAGAGCGTATGTTGCTACCTCTCCCGCCGGTCCGATTACCCGGACCGGCACTATCTTGAGGTACGCCTGGCTCGATGGTGACCCGAAACTGGCCACCGTTTCCTGAGGATCCTTGCGGGATTCAGGAACATCGGGCTTCTTGTTGGCTTCCCTCTGCTGTTGCTTCTTCCTATGAAGAAGCCGATGGTGCGTATCTCTGCACCCGTCTTGGCCACACTGTTTTCTCTTACAAGTGTGGTTGCCTCGTCGATGTTGAAGGCAGCGATAACATAGATTGTGTTTTTTCGCTAGCTCCCATCTTTTCTCGACAGCTACGCCCCTGAATTGTGCACATCCAGTGGCGTAGTGATGTCCCACGTCGCAAACACGGCATTTTCCTACCGGTTGGTCCGTAGCTATATGCGTCCTTTGTGTGACGCGTCTGTTGGTGTTCGCCTCGGCCGAAGCGATGCCTTCGGGTGGGGCGAATGGACTACAGAAGTGTGCCTGTTCAGATATAAAATTACTGAACAATGAAATATCTGGCACCGATTGGTACTTCTCCGAATATGATCGGTACCATTGTGCTCGTAGCGAATTGGGTAACTTCTCTGTTAACAATCGCATAAGCTCCGCGTTCATAAGGTAATGACCCTTTTTTAACGCGCGGAGCGTGACTACAGCACCTCTTACGCGACTTGCAAACGCGCAGATGTCTCTTGGTGACTCACTGCAGCGCGGCAGTCCGCGTAATCTATCTGTTTCAGCTTGCGCTATGGAGTCTGGACGGCCGAACTGCAGCTCGAGTTCCTTCATGATGTCATCGGGCCTGGCATGTCCGATGAGTTCTGAGCTGACGGTTTCCATTGCACGTCCATGTAAGCTTCTCCTCAGCCTCGCTGTATTCTCGATGTCCGTAAAATACGCTCGAGTTGTCTCATATATGGCCCGAAATGATAGCCATTCAGTATGAGAACCATTGAAATTCGGCAATGTCATGACGAATTTCGACGCAGAGGGGTTCGATTGGTCCCGCTGTTCTATTTTTCTGTCGGCTAGCGACGCTATAGCGGACGTCAACTCCGTCAGGAATGGACGGAGACTATCCCTCTGACCTCCTGTACACTCAGCTGACGCTGCAACTGGAGGTTTTCGCACTTCTTTTTCCTTAGGATGCTGACCTTCTATTTGCGATTTGGTGGCGGTCGCAGTCAGGGGTCTATGCATAGAATTTCTGGTTCCCCCTTCCACGACGTTATCCTCCTTCTCAGGCTGAGGTTCTGGTGCCTCTTCTAGCCATGAACGCACGTACTCGTCATTCGAGTTTCTGTCATCCAGGTATTCAGCTTCGGAACCCTCTTCCTCCGCTCTCTGAAGTGCCAGTTGTGCAAGCTCCAACTTAATTTTGAGTAAGTCTTCGCGAGCTTTGTCTATGTTTTTTCGTGACCGAGTCACTCTAGTTGACGGCGGACGGCTATGTTCGATACGGGCGTCACCCCGGGTAGTCATCGGCATCGCTGTACGTCTGTCTTCTTCGAAAATCTTCTCTTTCTGAGAAGGTTGCAATGTTGTGTCTGAAGCTCCTTCTAATCTGGTTACTCTGGTAGAAACCGCTTGATCAGTTTCTATTGGTTGATGCGTCGGAGTGCTTTCAGTTTGAGGCGCTAGATGGCGCTGCTCGTCCGACGGCTCGGTCCCTTCGGTTGTGGAAGGTGAACACGGCGGCACCTCATGTCTGATGCCAGCTGGCTGATCCAACTCCACGGTCCATGCCTCCGGCGTCTTGCCTTTGGATCTGGTTATCGGCATTGTTGTTGAAATATTTTCTTTTGAAAACTCGAAGTTAGTTTTCAAAGATAAGTCCCAGTTCCGGGCATCAGCGTTCAAACCGACGATCTCCAGAAGTTAACCTCCACTTCGATTGACTATAATTCAATCTTCAAATAAAAAATCACTAAAAACTTACGGTCAGTGATAAGTCTTCAGGAAACTTCAGGCATTTGCTATACAAGTTTATTTTTCCCATAAACGTGTATGTTCTATTTGATTGACCATAATTCAATCAAATTCTAAATCACCGAAAAGTCAAGGTTACTTTTCGGTGGTGATGCTTCATGAACTGCTTGTCCAAAGCATCAGAGCCGTGCATCAATCTTCAGAGCACGTATCTTGCTTGATTGAAGAAAATTCAATCTTCAAATAAATCACCGAAACGTCAAAGTTATTTTCAGTGATAGTGCTTCAGGAACCGCATAGTCAGTACATCCGAAACGTATCTAAGTCTTCAGAGTACGTTTCTTCCATTCACTGACGAAAATTCAGTCTTCAAAATTTTCCTGAAAACATAGGGGTTGTTTTCAGTCATAAGGCTTCAGGAATTATTCTTCAATCATCAAGGATGCACATCAGCCTTCTAAACGCACGTCTTGTATTTTTCTGACGGGCGCTCGTTTTTTAAACAAATCGCTAAAAACATAAGGGTAGTTTTCAGCGATAAGTCTTCAGGAACTGTTCTTCCGCGTCAAAGACGTAATCCAATCTTCTGAACGAGTATTCTTGGTTGAATAAACAAGCGTTCAGTTCTAGAACAAATCACTGATAACATAGGGTAGTTTTCAGCGATAAGTCTTCAGGAACTATTCTTGGGGCTTCAAGGATGCGCATCTGTCTTCATACAGCATTTTGCGGCTCACAGAAAATTTCTTCTATTTTCTTACAATTATTGAAAAAATAGGGTATTTTCAATAACTGTCTCCAGAATTTTACCTCTTGGATCCAGCGGCAAATAGGGCACGTAGGACTTGTTCCCTGCAGTGCACGTCGATTTTTGGTTTATTTGTGAAATTAATTTCTCCAAAATTCGAAAAATTAATTCCACCACTGTTTCTTCCTGACGTCCTGGGGCGCTCCAGACTTCGAATTTCGGCTCGAACGGGTCAACGTTGTGTTGCACGTAGCCGACTTAATATGCAGGCACCCAGTTGTTTTTTCTGGATCTGCTGTTCCCGACGTCCTGGGGCTCTCCAGGCTCCAAAATTCGGCTCGATAGGACCATTAAATGTGCAGGACGTAGCGTGTTCACTGGCCCCGAGAAAAGAAGGGCGTAAACCTTCTGGCCATTGCCGCTGAACGCCCCATCCACACCACGAAAACAAAGGTTCTTGGATGCCTAGCTGCAGCAGTGACGTAGGGTTGCAAATCGACTCTAACGATTCAACGATGTGTTGGCTGTACTTGAGTTATTTCCAGATTCCGGGTTGCCTACTTCTGGATCAGCACTCCTGGTGTCCAGGTTCCGAGGTTCAGCTCGACAGGATCGAAAAGGGATGTCTTCATAAGGGTTGAAGTTGATGAATTAAATGAAACACTAAGTTATTCAGTACACGGCACGATTCTAGGGCTCTCAACGATTTCTGAGACGTGATTCTATATAAGAATTACTTCTTATTTACTAAGACAAGTACAAGCGACTAGCTTTGGATGACTACAAATTCTATTTTGGGCCCGGGGGTTCTTTATACCCTCGCATCGTGCCATTATTGAGAGCCCCGCAAATTCTCGCCGAAAATAATTTTTATTTATGTAAAAAACCCTTATACATATTTGGTAAATAGGGTTACCGCACCCCTTCCATGGTGCTATCAATAGCTGGATTCCTTCGTACTGTAACACAGTAACGCCCCCTATCTATGTATCTAATCAATATACCTAATTTCCAGGTATTGATAGCTTCCCTAGACTATTTCCATGAAATAAAAGGACAATTCCCTTTATTTCCCAGTTAAAACCTTAATAGCTTTTAACCTAGCCTAAGGATATCTATAGGTTGGGTTGACCTGCTGGTGCCAATAGCAGGCTGTCTGTTGACGTCTAGAAAAAGCTTATTTTCGGGAATCTTCTATGGGATATCATCCCTTATGTAACGAATCTATAAATTCCTAAGTCATTTCACCGACTTTAGGACTTCCTACTTAGGCTAACCAGACAATCACCGCCTATTATGGGGATTCTGGTAGCCAATAGACCACACTTTACATTTCTAGTGTTTATGTAAGTCTATCTAGGTCATGTGCACATAAGGTGCCTTGATATGTACAAATTTGATAGCTGGTCACTTTCTTTGCGCCCAGCTATCAGAGAAATTAGATATAAAAACACTAATAAGATTGGGACGACACGATGGTGCGTTTAACGGGCCATCGGGAGGTCCCCAAAAATTCCTTATTTTCGGAATTCCCAGGGGTGTATAGTCCCGGGAAATGCCAAAAACTGACTAAAAATTACATTTCCAGAAACCTATTTTCTGGAATTGTACTTAAACTACTTGAGCGATTTTCGCTCCAAAGTGATGGCTTGGTAGCTAGTCCAGCAAGCCATCCGAAAGTACTTACACCATGAGTACATCTATTCCCTTCATGGAGTTATTCCACCTGAAGGGTCTACAAATTTCAACGTTTTACGTTGTTTACATTTTTCACGACTGCTTATCTCGTTGACTATCCAAGCGATTCTTCCCATCTAGAAACCGCCTGGAAGCCCTTTTAGCAAGCTTTCCAATGGTAGTACTTTTACCAGTACACCTATATGTTTCTAGGTACTTAGGGCACCTAAAACCGTAAGCGATTGCCAAAAACCAGACAAACAGCAGTTATTCTATTATATACTGACTTGATATCTCAAGTAAATGGGCTTTATATAAAAGACTACGCTAACTATGAGGTGTATATAGGCTTCCTGTCTCGGTCTAGGTCCCCCATATACCCTAAAATGACCAAAAACCATATATTTGGTGTTTGAGATATCAAGTCAATATTCCTATTTACATAGCAGAAACTATGTGGTCTTCACATAGTTTCATCATTATGTACTGATTTCATGTCCAGTACATAGGATAAGCCCTTAAAAACATGATTTTAATTACTATAATATTTTCAAAAACCACCAAAACTATATATATCGTGTGGTTCCCTCTCACGGGTCATTCGGAACTAATCCGTCGTCGAGCACAGACGTATCGTATGACAGAAATTTATGATTTTTACTATGATAACTCTTATCAGTATGCTTTCTAATGATTTTACTCTGTTAAGGGTGAACTATTGAACCCTATAACATACTGACAAACACTAAAAACATTATACTACTATCTCAAAAAATGTAGGTAAAATTTTAGTATAAATATAAACGTGCCTCTAAAATTCATTTTAGTATCAGGTGGCGCGCCGTGGTAAGCAGACATGTCTACACATACAAACTTCAATTTCTAAGAACCATTTAGTATGGTTGATGACGCTTCGTCGCGAACACGTCGAAACGGACATATCGGTGATCCGATAAGGTCTCCACCTCCACGGCGACATGCCAATCACGGACACGGCTCACGACAGCAGGGCTAGCGAACGAGACGTTCACTACTGACCCGCCCCGCTGTCGCACGCACGTGTAAACCGAGCCCCGGTTTAAGATGACCAGGCCGGTGGTTACTGCCCACTCTTCCAGCGCCTCACCCCTAGCATCGTTTACCGGAGATCCCCACGCCGAAGACTTGGCGTGGAGATCCCCTAGTAACAGCACAGGGCTTTGCGGGGACGTCCTCAGGGTTGAGGACCTCCCGCAGCTTGGCGACCAAAACGTTCGTCTTTTCGGCGCTAGAGGCACCCGACACCTCGAGCAGCCGCGCCCCCGTAATCGCCGGCCTCATTTTGAAGCCGGACGGTGTTCCAAGGTCGAGGAACGCGACTTTGGCCCTCGCCTCTGTCTGGACCGCCTTGTAAGTGACGCCCCTTTCGACGGCTCCGGGCTGCAGCGTGATCACTACAGCCGCGAAGCGTGGGGCTCTGACCTTAGGCGGTCCCGGGGCCTTATTCAATGCCAGTGCGGGTGCTCCAGCGGTTGCTGGTGGCGCCGTCCTCTTTTTTGACGGTGGGCCTTCTTGACCACCGTCGTCCAGGCCTCCGTGAGGGGGCCAGGTAGTGACGGCACGGTCGCAGCCACCGACTGGGAAGTGGGCGCGGACCTACCCTCAGCGGGCTTACTGGGCCCCTCCGTGGGCTTTGTGACCAAGGGGGTCACAGCAGCATTTATCTGCTGAGCCGCTGTCAGCTTAGCGGGCTCCTCCTGTCTCCGCCTATCTCCAGCGAGCGGTGGGCGAAGGGTTTCGGCTGGCAGTCTCGCCTCTATAGCCTCCAGCCGGGCACCTACCATTTGACCGCACTGCATCATGCAGATGCGCGCAATATTTTCAAGGTCCTGGCATACCTAGAAGCTAACGACATCCTTAGTGACCGCCTATGCGGCTTCCACCAAAGTCGGTCTACTGGGGATTTCACATATGGAGCGAGGCCATTGAGAGTCACGGGGAAGCGCTTGCCATCCCTCTCGACATCTCGAAGGCTTTTGATAGGGTCTGGCATGAAAGCCTTATTGATAAGCTTCCTTCATTCGGTCTGCCCGGTGGTCTGTGTGATTGGATTATAGACTTCTTGAGGGATCGGTCCATTCGAGTAGTTATAGGTGGCTGCTCATCGGACCAATTGGATATTAATGCCGGGGTCCCTCAGGGGCGGGTATTGCAGCAGACAAACATAAAAATAAAAATTGCTTCAGTATCCTTCATATACCTCGTAGCTTTTACTTTTTCTCAAAAATATTCAATGTACAGTTTTGACGTCTCTACTATTTTATTATATGTATAGATAATTTTAATAATTTTCAGTTGTTGTGAAAAAACTATGCAAAAATGTACTACGCTTGCATCGAGCATCGTTCAGCAAGATACGCGTGTGTGGCTTTTTTTTTTTTTTTTTTTTTATTTGTAATGGGTTTGCTCTTGACTCTAGTCTAGGTCATAGGTGACAGAGACAGAGTCTACGATGGAGTGAGCTTACCCAGAAGTAGCCTGTTCACTCTAACTTTGAAGAGATTCGGGTTGAATGCGTTCGGAAACACAGACGCAGGCAGTGAGTTCCACTCATTCGCTGTGCGCATTATAAAGGATGTTTGGAAGCGCTTGGTTCGAATTGGTGGAATGGCAACAAGGTAAGGATGATAACTTGCAGTGCGTCTAGATGTCCGATGGTAGAAGGGGGCTGGTGGGATGAGGTCGTGGAGTTCCTGAGCACACTCACCGAAGTACAGTCTGTAGAAGACCGACAAGCAGGCAACTTTGCGGCGATGAGCCAAGCTGTGAAGCTTGGCGTCCACCAGTTCCACGTTGCCAATGAGCCTCTTGGCTCTGCGTTCCACTGAGTCAAGCGCGGCAAGCTGATACTTAGCTGAACCATCCCAAAGGTGGCTGCAATACTCCATGCAGGATCGGACTTGTGCTTTGTATAGGGTTAAAAGCTGTCCAGGCGTAAAGTATCGCTTCACTTTATTTAGGATGCCCAGTTTTTTGGCCGCGATTTGGGCTTTGTTCTCAATGGAGGAGCCGAAGTTGAGACTGGATGTCAACTCCATGCCTAGGAGCTCGAGCCGATCAGTCACAGGAACAGACGCACCCCGAAAAGTAGGCGTTTGATCGAACAGACTCCTTTTGGCGGTAAAAAGACACGCCTGTGTTTTGGTGGCGTTAAAAGAGACCAGATTGTCATCACCCCACTGGGAGACAAGGCTTAAGGTCAAATCTGTCCGCTCAACCATAGCCTCCCTCAAGGAACGAACTTCATCCATGCTGGTTTTTGCGCTGGACAAGTATCTCTCTGAAACAGTACTGTCATCTGCGTACCCAACAATACCAGGCTGAAGTAGGTCATTGATGTGCAGCAGGAAAAGAGTTGCAGAGAGAACAGACCCCTGAGGAACTCCGGCATCAATAGCCATAAGGTCTGAGGAGCAGCCGTCAATGACTACTCGGATCGACCGTTCGCTAAGGAAGTCTGATATCCAGCTACAAAAACCAGCGGGGATGCCATAAGCAGGAAGCTTACTGAGCAGACTCGCGTGCCAGACCCTGTCGAAGGCCTTCGAGATATCAAGCGATATAGCAAGTGCTTCGCCGTGTCTCTCGATGGCTTCGCCCCAGCAGTGCGTGACATACACAAGAAGATCGCCAGTTGACCGTCCCCGGCGAAAGCCATATTGACGGTCACTGAGGAGATTGTTGTCTTCAAGGTAGGTCAGCAACTTTCTGTTCAGTACCCTTTCCAAAACTTTGCACAGAATAGAGGTAATGGCGATCGGACGGTAATTGGCAGGGTCTGCACGGTTGCCTTTTTTGGGCACTGGTTGCACATTTGCAAGCTTCCAGGATTTCGGCACCGTCCCTTTTACAAGAGAGAGGCGGAACAAGCGAGTCAACACAGGAGACAATTCTGGCGCACACTGCCTCAGCACTCTCGCTGGAATGCCGTCAGGTCCGCTGGCCTTGTTCACGTCTAGACTGCACAATACTCTCCGGACCTCTTTAGTGTGCACAGCGATCTCCGGCATCGAAGAGTCACAATGAGGTACAGTAGGTGGTTGCTTGGAGCCAGCGTCCAGACGTGAATTGCTAGCAAAAAGAGATGCAAATAAATTTGCTTTGTCACTTGCAGAGTGAGCCAGCGACCCATCAGGTTTCAGCATCGGAGGTAAAGTGGGCCGACAGAAATTCGTTTCAACCGCTTTAGACAGGGACCAAAACTGTTTACTACCCGGAGGGTGCGATGCCAGCTTGGCCCCAATACGTCCAATATGGTCAAAACGTGCCCGACGCAGAACCCGCTTGCAGAACTTGGCGGCAGAATTAAAGGCTCTTTTCCTCGCGCGAACCCTACGCGCTCTAACTTTGCGGTCGCGGGCCCCGACCCAGGCTTGGTAAGCAGACTCTTTTCGGGCCTCAGCATGGGCGCATTCTGCATTATACCAAGGTCGGGTTTTGTGACCGAGCGGAATGTCGGAGAATGGAATGAAATATTCCATTCCCTGCCGAATCACATCCGCAACCGCGTCTGCACAGCTCGAGGGGCTACCCGAGGAGAAGCACACATGCCGCCAAGGATAAGACGCAAAAAAGTGCCGCATCTCGTCCCAGTCTGCTGACTCGTATCGCCATACTCGCCTCGTGCCTCTAGGGCTCTCATCTGGAGGGGAGCAAGTCGAAACGGATTTCACCAGACAGTGGTCAGACGATCCCAGCGGGGCTGAGACCGACACCGAATGACTGTCCGGATCAGTTGTCAGTAGAAGATCCAAGCAGTTGGGTGTATGGCCGTCAACATCCGGTACCCGCGTTGCCACATTCACCAGCTGGGTTAGATCTAGGGATAGAGAAAACTTGCGCGCCTCTAACCCGGCATGGTCAGTTTTCCGGTATGGGTACAACCATTCTTTATGATGGGCGTTAAAGTCCCCCAGAAAATTAAGCTTCGCTGTTGGGTACCGTTGCTGGGCTATGTCAGCCGACTCCGCGAGGCAATTAAAAAGCGCTGTCGTCTCCCGGTCACCTGAGTGCGATCGGTAGACGCCGATGTAAAGAGACTTCTCCACGCCAGTGTCCACAAGTAGCCATATGGCAGAAAAGCCCGATTTCTCAAAGCAACGGAGACGACGACAACAAATGTCATCGCGGACGTACACACAGACCCCAGCTTGCTTCTTGAATTTGTGTTCAAGAGAGTAACCCGGGTAGTTGAGGTACGCCACGTCCGACGGGGTTGTTATCTTCGTCTCCGTTAGAAAAAACAGGTGCGGCTTCTCGGTCTCGAGGTGGTGGTGGACCGGATCGAGATTAGAGTGCAACCCCCTGATGTTAGTGAGGTGCACTTTTAGTGGGAGGAAGTGCAGCCGTTGTTTCACCTTATTCTTATTTTTTCTGGTCATTGTGTTAGAGTATGGTGGGGAAGAAGTTGAACTGTCGAGGCGCTGCTCAGTGAACCAAGTGGAAAACTGGAGCTAACCCAACCTATGGGGAACTCATTTGGAGACTGCGGGGACGCCCGAACCCCCCCGGATATGGCCACCGGGTCCTCCCATCCAGTCGCCAGCTGGCACGGTGGAGCATTCCGGGATTTTTCGCGAGTTGGCGGGGCAGCCTTTGGCACGTGGCTGGCGTGCTACTTGGGCCCCCTACTGACTGCGGTCGGCCAACGGCTGGCACCGTGCTTCGGATCCCGCTACCCTCCAAAATGAGTTACCCGGCCAGTTTTGCCCAGAGACCAAGACCGGTTCTGAACAGCGCAACTGACATCCTCCTTCTCCCCCAAAGGCACTGGCAGTCCCACACACCGGCGGAACACAGTAAGCTGCTTGGCGCCGGACTCCGGTGGGATGGTGGTCGCGAGCCAGGCGGCCCCTTGCGGAGCCTACCACCGCTTAAGTGGGATCGTTCAGCCGTACCACAGGCAAGCCTGTGGTGCCGTTGCCCGGGATGGACCGCTAGGAGGTAGATCCCATACCCACCCCAAAAAACTTGGCTTGGCTTGGCTTGGCTAGGCTTGTTCTACGTAGACGCTGCGTTACAATTAACTCTGATGAGTCTTCTAACTCACTACACTGTTGTATTGCTACAGTTTGCATATTTGTAATCTAGTAACGATTAAATATTTTTTTGAATATTATAAGACAAATTTTATTAATACTTTTGTTTGAATTGATTACTACATTTTTCGTACGGCTTCGTTCCAGTGGCCTATACTTGGATTTTTTTTCAGGACAAAAGTAGTCTATGTTACACAGGGTTTTGGCGTTCACCTTTACATTTTACAAACTGACAATTTTCCTTTTTCATTATATAAGTAACTAGCGACCCGCCCCGGCTTCAGGCACAGGTGCAATCTAAAATAAAAATGGTTAGTGTTTATCCTTAGGAGATAGATATATACCATCACGGCCTTTTTGTAGAGATTTTTAAGATATACAATTCCATAGTACGTTATTTTGATCTATCTCGTAAGGTTTAGCCAGTGTTTGCAATGTAAGCGCACAATCAATCTGCGCTAGCCTTTTCCAATCTATGTTGGGGTCGGCTTCCAGTCTTACCTTACCTTAGGGCGGGTCACTAGTTACTTATATAATGAAAAGGGAAAAGAGAAAAACAAGTACTAGGTACAATTTCATACATAATTATAATATATGAGGTGCTGCCAGCGATGACAAACGAAGTTTTGGTATGTTTTTTTATAATTGTTGTTTTTAGGGTTCCGTACCTCGAAAGTAAAAAACGATACCCTTATAGGATCACTTTGTTGTCCGTCCGTCTGTCTGTCTGTCAAGACCCTTTTTCTCAGGAACACGTGGAGGTATCTAGCTGAAATTTATATCAAATACTCAGGTCTACTGTCCCTTAAATCTGTTAAAAAAATCAAACTTCTAAGCCAACACAATCAAAAGATGCAGCCGTATATGCCGCAATTTTCCGCAAATTTTCGACACTCGCAAGGGAATCAAACCTACAGGGTACTTCCCGTAAACTCAGAATATTGAAATTTGGTAGGAAACAACGTCTTATAGCACTGATAAAGGAAAAAAATAAAGAAAAAATAGCAATTATTCAAAGACTATATAAGCAACAGATCTCAACAAGTTAAAATTGCATCCAACCTAAGTGAGGAGAAAATTGTTACTTACGGATTGCCCCAGGGTAGTGTTTTATAGGCCCAACGTTATTTAAAATATATGTTGATGACCTTTGCACAACGTCCGTACATTGTGCAAAGGACATTAATATATATTTGCCGAATGCAAAAATATATACTTACGCTGATGACACAGTTATTGTGATAAGCGCTCCTACCTGGGACGAGGTTTAAATAAAAGCGGAAGATTGTTTTGGGGTAGTTATAAAATGCCTTAACTCCAACCTCCTCACACTTTACCTGGACAGAAGATCACTCAACCACCTAGAACGTTTAGTATTGTTGCCCATAATTGTTTAGATAGAACAAAAAATTGTAATTGTCGAACAATTACTCGGTCTACTACTGTTAGGTACCTTGGAGGAGAAATTGACGACCAATTGCGATGGAACAAACATCTAAATAAACTAAAAACATGGTTTAGGAGTATGATTTATATTTTTAAAACTCTGAGAGATTCTGCATCAATTGAGCTTCTTGCAAAATTATACATTGCACTTTGTCAATCTGTTATTCAGTATTGCATCACAGTATGGGGGGGTGCTGCAAAAACACGGTTCCGCGCATTGGAACGGGCACAGAGAGCTGTCCTTAACGTGATGACCCGAAAGTCATTTCGATACTCGACTACACAACTGTATTCTGACTGCAAGGTGCTTAGGGTCCGACAGATCTTTGTGCTTGAATCCATCTTGAGGAAGCATCGATCTGTTTCCCCTCCTGACACTGCCAGGCGTAAACAGAAGCTAGTTTGTCATACTCCTTCAAATCACACAACATTTGCGAGTAGACAGTATTATGTAACGAGCAGTATACTTTATAACAAAATCAATAAAAATCTTAATACATTACATTTAAATAAACATGATGCTAAGATCTCAGTGAAAAGATGGTTATTGCAGTTGGACTACCAAACTACCGAATATCTTTTGATTTCACAAACATAATAGTTAAACACACACACATATATACACACATACACATACACAAACACCCAATCACATTCTTTATTAATTAACACAGTAGCACGCAATGTTTTAGGTTATAAAATAACGAAATTGTCAACTGAGTAGTAATATATCTTCTGAGACACAGGCCTCGCCTAGTTCAGAAGATAGAGTCTATACCTGTAAACCTCTCTTTACCACCACAAATGCTGCTGGATTATTATTATATAATGTGAATGATATTAGCATACTTACCTAGTATTAAGCACTTTTACTATGTAATTCCTTGTTGCTATGCTGGTGAGAAATAAACCATTTTATTTTTATTTTTTTATTTTTACGAGTATAAGCAATAAAATAAAATCAGCAGACGATAAAATAAAAACTACCTGGAAAATAATAAATAATGAAACAGGTAGAAAAAAACAGCGTAATACTGAAATTAATTTAGCGACTGCACATGGTCCCATACAATCAGATGTAGAGGTAGCTCAGGAATATGAAAACTTTTTTGTTGATATTCCTCTTAAAACTACAGCAGCTTTAAACTCCTCACTCGCGCTTTCTGCTGCCTTACTTAGAAATAATGTAGATGCGTGCCCTTCGGAGTTTAAGTTTCAACATACAAACCCCCAGGCTATTTTAAAAGCTTTTAAATATCTTAAAATTAAATCAACAGAAGATATTTGGGGACTATCTGTAAAGGTATGTAAACCCATCATTGAAACTATTGCGCCCCATTTAGCTTTTATATTTAACACTAGTGTCGATCAAGGAGTCTTTCCGGACCTCATGAAAAAGTAGTTTCATATTTTAAATACGGGGATAGCAAAGAAGCCAATAATTATAGGCCAGTGTCAATTCTGCCGGTTCTCAGTAAAGTCTTCGAAAAGTTAATGCTCAACCAATTGTTGCGTCACTTTAACAAATATTCCATCTTTCATGATCAACAGTACGGTTTCACCAAAGGGCGTTGCACAACTGACGCTGGCGTAACCCTAATAAAGAACATCTTTAACGCCTGGGAAGAAGCACAAGACGCCATTGGAATCTTTTGCAACCTCTCGTAAGCGTTCGATTGCGTTAATCATGAGACACTGTTGTTGAAACTCGAGCACTATGGGATTAGACATATGGCCCTTGAATTACTTAGGTCATATTTGAAAGCCAGACAACTTAAAGTTCAGGTAAACGGCGTAAACTCACTAGAGTCTGAAATGACAATGGGTGTTCCTCAAGGCTCTATATTGGGTCCTTTCCTCTTTTTAGTTTACATTAACGATTTGCCCCATTTATTACTAAATCAACCGAAGATCGTGTTATTTGCTGATGACACATCTTTGATATTTAAAATATATCGTCGGTCACAAAATCTTGACGATGTGAATAAGTCTATTCAGCAGGTCCAAACTTGGTTCACGGCAAACAATTTGGTACTAAATGAAAAAAATACAAATATATTATATTCACATTGCCGAATGTCAGAAGTAGCGAGTGCGACATCATATTGAATGGAGAAAAGCTGGACTATATAAATCAAACAGTTTTCCTAGGAATAACTCTAGATGACAAATTGCAATGGGGGCCTCACGTTACATCTCTTGCGAGTCGGCTGAGCTCGGCCGCTTATGCTGTTAGAAAGATGAGACTGTTAACGGAGGTGGAGACCGCGCGTTTGGTCTATTTTAGCTATTTTCACAGCATTATGTCATACGGTATTTTACTGTGGGGTCGGGCGGCTGACATTGAATTAATATTTATTTTGCAAAAGAAAGCTGTCAGAGCCATATATAAGTTAAGTCAGCGAGAATCTCTCAGGGAGCTATTTAAAAAGACTAATATTATGACAGTTTCTTGCCAATTCATTTATAAAAATATTATGTATGTAAGGAAAAATATACATCTCTTTAGTAAAGTCAGTGATAGACACAATTGTAATACGAGAAATATAGATAAGTTAGATCAACCATCTTATTGACTAGCTCATCTTTCATGGGTACTGTGTTAAATTCTATAACAAAATACCTTGTGATATATTAAAACTAAATGAAAGTGAATTTAAAACTTTAGTTAAAAGCACACTTTGTAAACAAGCATATCACAAACTAGATGATTATATTCAAGATAAGAATGCTTGGAAACATGCTGGGCCTGCTCCATAGGGCAATCCTTAGTGTAGACAAAATCAAACTGGTTAATTTGTATTATGTAACGCTTTATTTGAATTATTTTTCAATTATTTTTGTTTAAGAAATTTTGACTCGCACACTGTTCCGTTGTTGTTGAATTATGTAATTTACCTATGTATGCAATATTTGTAAGTATGTGAGAACCATGTTCCTATTTATCAAGTGAAGGGTTTACCTGTTAGTGCTTGTAATACTTTATACCTATATGTAGTATAGTAGTGCTAGGTGCATCGTCCTCACGTACATGAATTTATTAATGTATGTACTTTAATATTGTAAAACATTTTTTTTTTTATAAATAGTTAGTATGGAGTTTCTTGTGCATTCTTTTCCATAACAAGCTACTTTTCCGAATGCACGGTATAATCAATTTTTATTACTTGTAAATTTTAATTGTTAACGTTCAAAAGTGCCGCTTAGTGGCCAAATTAAATAAATACATATGACTTTGACTTTGTGTATAAAATACTTAATTAACTAAGACTACAAATATATTACCTTAAACCAAAAACTACTCACTACCTAAACCTATTTTTCTGTTTCTTCTTCTTGTCTGTATATTATGTGTGTGTTATAATTATATAATATATAATTGAATAAATACATTTGACTTTGACTTTAGAGGTGGCCTATAGCCAAATTGTTGCAGTGGTCTATAACCGAACTGTTGCAGTTGCAAACCCGATTGAGGATCATACTCGAATACTGGTTTGAATGCTTGACCCATACTTTGAGGTATCTTAACTTGTGTATTTTGAGGTTTATTCTCATTAAATTTAGACTAAAAAGGTAAGGTCATTGACCCAACCAGTTGGGAACAAACCCGTTCCCCACTGGTTGGGTCGAATACCTTGAACTTGATTTCGAATTTTGACTATTACCATGAATGCGGTTACGCATATTATATTGATCTAATAGTTGACTTCTTCAAGTACGATGCTTAAGGCAGCTTCTAAGGTTGTAGGCGATTTAAGCCTAATAATACGCACCATATTTTCAGGCAGGTTGTACAAAAATATATTTAGAGCCGTATTATTGTAGATAACCTAATTAGCACGTCTTAATTCTATATCATCAATTGTATTCACCTTCGACTTAATAACGAGCGAACATTTTAGATTCTATTACAAAAGTCTAAAAAGCTTTCACCTGAATTAATTTTTAAAGATTCTAATTCAATATTAATACACGCTTCAGTACGGGGTCTCCAAAATGTTGAATCAGCCATTCTTTTAATGCGGACCTTGTAACAATATCCTCACGTTCCGATAAGAGCGTAGCTGCATCATCTTTCAATTTACTGGTTAAAACATTAAAAACATAAATATTCTGTTCTATACTGCCCTTAAATTGATCAACCACGTACTGACATTTTCTCAAATAAAGATTTAGCTGTCGTTTATCACCATTATACAGTGGGATTAATTGAACAATTTCGTTTGGTAGCTGAACTACAAATGTTGTGGCCGTCGTCATGATTACAGTATAGAGTAATGAACTGTTCAGAGGCTGCAGCTCGTTTTTAAAAATTCTATTAACACACTTAAAATACAACAACCACACAATTATAAATCACTATAATAATCGATATACTTATGGGTAATTTTGGAAAATAAAATAGTAACACTTCTATTATAAAAATAAAGATTTTGTAAACAAATAGTTTTTCTCAAAGTTACTACTTTTCATAAAATTTACAGTTAAAACAGGTTATTTTACACATTTCAATCAATAAAGATTATTTAATTATACTCTCATTATATAAAATAAATGTGTACTCTCTAACATTAACACTACTCTATGTTTTATGTTTTGAGAATTGATAGATAATAATGTTCGTATCCGAACTTAGATTTAAGTTTATATTTGTTATATGCTGGCTACATTTACTGTTGTTGGTTTTTTGTACTAGCAACATAGACAGAAGATTTTTTTCTCTCTCTCAACCATTGTGTGTGCTGGATTAAAATAGTAATTAATTCAACTATAAAGTGAGTTTTAATAACACAAGATATCCTTTATGTTCACGCCACGAACATAAATTTGGTTCCGATACCGAAAAAAGTTGGTTCCGATACCGAAAAATTTGGTTTCGTTACCGAAGAAGTTTGGTTCCTGCTGCGAGTGAAAAATAAAACACGTGGAGGAGAATTTCCTGTGATCTTGGCGGAGGGCTCGGAGGATTGCTGACAATTCAGTACTATACATCAGGGCATCATCTGCTGGCTTGCGGGGCCTTCAAGAATCAAGCGGGGAATCATAACATCAACTAATTAAAATATAAAACATAACATAACCGTACATTGGTTAATAAGGTACCTATTTTGTTCAATTTTTACTGGGCAAGAAAGAGACGACAACAAAAGCAAGAACCACGTGTAGTTTCTCTCCTGCATCTGGAACGCGAAGTGCAAGTGACGCGACGTTCAAAACCACCAATCAGAAGGAAGAGGGCGACGTTGCGCAGGTTCTGCCAACCTAATCAACATTGCGGAGCTTCGTGATTCGTCGGCATCGCATGTCGATAGGTTGTTTGCTGTTGAAAAAACGCGACGTGTGTTTGCGGTGATTTTGTCAATTCATCAATACGAAATACGATACGATACGCCATTTTGTTTTGTTGTTCCTTTGTTGGGTGTATGTGCACAACGATTTGTACATTTACATTAGTAAAAAGTTGAAGACGCAGTATAATTATAATATCATTGTTGCAAACGATCGGTACAATGGCCGATTTACAAGAGCTATTAGCCCAAAGAGGCTACATCAAAGGTAGTATAACTCGATTGTTCAAATTTTCACAAAATGATCTAACCGAATTACAAGAAGAGTTGCTCAAAGAAAAATGTAAGAAATTATCAGAATCATTTGGGGAGTACGAAACTCTTAATAAAAAAATATTGTGTTTAAGTGCTAGCGATAAGGAAGATTATAGTGAGGTAGAAGAAAAATATTATACTACAGTTTCGGCCTTGAACACAGCAATTGCAATTATAACAATGAATAAGGACACTAAACCTACTAAAGGTGAATTTAAAAAATTACCAGTTATAAATTTAACAACATTTAATGGCACAAATGTAGTGGATTATCCACCTTTCATTAACATGTTTAAATCAGTTATTGATGCAGATAGTCGGCTAAGTTTATGTGAAAAGTTACATTATTTACGCTCATTCTTGGCTGGGGAGGCTCTAGATCTAATAAAAAATTTACTTCTAAATGACGAAAATTATAATGTTGCATTAGAATTGTTAAACAACAGATTCAATAATAAGTTACTTATAGTCAATCATCATGTAAATAACATTCTAGAGTTGCCTGTAGTCACAAAATGCACTGCTCAAGGTCTTAGGTCTCTTGTTTCAGTGATAAACTTAAACATTGCAGCACTGAAGAATCTGAAGGAGCCAGTGGAGCACTGGGACACCTTGCTGGTAAATATAGTGTCCAAAAAGGTAGATAACTACACTAACCGAGGGTTCCATCAAGAACGCCATGCCAAGGATATACCTAAGTTGTCAGAGTTTCTAGATTTTCTGGAACGAAGAGCCATTGCAATGGAAAACACCACTGATGAGAAACCAACGCATTCCCAGAAGCCAAGGGTAATAAGCGGTGTAAGCACATCCAAGTCGGCATTATGTAAGTATTGTCAGCAGGCCCATAAGCTTTATGAGTGTTCAAAATTTAAATTAGCTTCTGAAAAGGAAAGATTATCCTTTGTCAATGACAACAAGCTTTGCAAAGTATGTCTTAACAACCATAGTGGCAAGTGCTTGCTAAAAATAAAGTGTGTGACATGTGGGCAAAGGCATAACACGCTTTTGCACAATAATGCATATCAAGGTGATGCATCTAGCAATACAGCATTGCTGGCTAAGCATTAAAATAATGCTGGAATTAACCGGGTGGCCTTGTCGAGTGCTACAGCTTACTCAGATGTCTTATTGCCCACTGCTATGGTGCGCTTGGTCAAAAATGATGGCACGTTTGTTACTGCTAGGGCTCTACTTGACTCTGGTAGTCAAGTATCATTTATCACAGAAAGCTTGGCTGACAACATTAAATGCAAATTGAATAAGACTGATCAGCTTATATTGGGTGTATGTCAAGGAGGTGAACAAAATGTAACATGCAGGGCTAATGTCACTGTTTACTCAACCATAAATAACAAAAGTGTATCAGTTTCATGCTGTGTTGTAAAAAATATTACATGCCCATTACCGCAGCAGTCTTTTGACATTTCTCAATTTGCTTTTCCTTCTTATGTGGAACTGGCTGACAAAAACTTCAATAAAACTGGTGAACTGTCTTTGCTATGCGGGTGTGACATATTTTTCCAGGTGCTGCGCCGTGAGTGTCTGCCTGTCACTCCGTCAGGACCTTACCTGATAAATACAAGTTTAGGTTATGTTGTAGCAGGCAGTTTGCCTATAACCTCAGGAGGAATAAGCTCTTCTAATCTTTGTTTGCTAATAAGGCCAAATAATTATTCAAAGGTATGTAACACTTGCATTACTAAAGATAGTCAACTTGAACAAACAATCTTAAAATTTTGGGAATGTGAAAATGTACCCAAGGTGTTCAAAGAGGATACTTCTGAGCATGAGCTGGCTGAACAAATGTTTCAGGATTCTGTAAAATTAGAAAACAATAGGTTTAGTGTTGCTTTGCCTTTGAAAGTTGATTTTGATAATACAGGGTTAGGGCATTCATTACCACTGGCTTTGAGCAGATTGCATAATTTAGAAAAAAGATTTGCCAAAGATAATAAATTGTTTCAGCTATATAAAAAATTTATATCTGATTATGTTCAGCAAGGTCATGCAAAATATTTAGATACTAAAGGCCAAGACCTAGATTTGGGCAGGTTGAACTTTCTTCCTCACCATCCTATTGTAAATCCTAACAGTAAAACAACACCAGTCCGAGCTGTGTTTGATGGAAGTGCAAAAACAAAAAATGGTTTAGCACTAAATGATATTTTGTTGAATGGACCCGTTGTCCAAAGCGATTTGTTTGACATATTGATTTTGTTCAGAACATACAAGTATGTCTTGCTCTGCGATATTAAAGCTATGTATAGACAAGTCTTTATGGATGAAAATCAGTGTGGTTTGCAAAATATCCTTTGGCGAGAATCCAGGGCAAATCCTGTTCAGTGTGTTCAACTACTGACTGTAACATATGGCTTAAAAAGTTCTGCCTTCCTTGCCACTCGCTGCTTGGTTGAATTAGTGCAAAGATATAAAGATCAGTATCCTTTAGCTGCATTTTGTTTGCAAAACTCCAGTTATGTCGATGATATACAATTTGGCAGTGATGATATCTATGAGCTAAACCAGACCAAGAATGAGCTTTGCAAATTATTGAGCATGGGTAGTTTTGCATTACATAAATGGTGTTCAAATGATAGTAGCTTACTAAAAGATGTTCCTGTTAATTTACATCAATTAGATATAAAGGATTTTGATAAAAACTGTTTGTATATTAAAACTGTAGCTGCTAGGTGGCTGGTTGTGAGAAATAAAAGGACTGGACTTGAATTTTCAAATTTAAAGACCATTAGGACGGAATGCGCGGGCGTTTTTTTGTACGCATGTCGGCGTCGCGTAGTTTTTTTTTGCACTAACTCGTTATTTTTCTAGAAATCGCGGCCGCAGCCGTTGGCGGGGGGGGGTCGCGCATCTACCAATGAGAGCGCCCGTGAGCAGTTCGTTCTTGTTGGTCTTTGATTTATTTTAAAGAAAAGTAAAGATACAACAGTAGAAAACATACTTAAAATACAAACCAAATTATTAAAAGTAAAGTATACATGGTTACTTAAAAAAAAATATATATATTTTTTAAAAAGACGGGCGGACCGCGACACTGTCGTCAATATCCTGCCCCTTAGTGTCGTCATTGCGACACTCAAAACTCATGAGTAAAGCAACTCGTGTTGCGGGACGTTTCAAAATACTTGTACTCGTTTTAATATCCACGGTTCTTACCCGTCCATCAGCTCCCGGATACACTTGTTGAATGATTCCCTTTGGCCAGACATTCCGAGGAGAAGCGGGGTCTACTACTAGAACCAGGTCACCTACCTTTAGCTGTGCACCCTCGCGGTCCCATTTCTTGCGGGGCGCTAGTGTAGGCAATACTTCTTTGAGCCATCTGGACCAAAATAAATCAGCTAAGCGTTGTACAATACGCCATTGCTTTCTAAGGTATAAGTCACTGTCATCAAAGATACCTATCTGTGGGAGATTGGATGAAGAACCTAACAAAAAATGATTGGGTGTTAAGGCCTCTGGGTCCGTCGAAACATGAGTCAAGGGTCGCCCGTTTATCATGTTCTCAACTTCACACAAGAAAGTAAGCAAAGTTTCTTCTCTCGGGGCTCTTTCCTTTAGAACTACTTTTAAAGCCGTTTTAACGCTTCTGACAAGACGTTCCCACGCACCACCCATATGTGGACTGGCCGGGGGAATGAAGTTCCACTCGACTCCTTTGTTTAAAGCTTCAGTTGTTAATGCTTGTTGATTATCGACTAGTTCTTTATAAGCCTTTTTCATTTCCCTGTCAGCCCCTCTCAAATTAGTACCATTATCCGAAAACATGGTGTGTGGCCAACCTCTACGAGCGGCCATTCGACGAAGTGACATTATCATGGAGTCAGTAGTAAGAGTCGGAACTACCTCAATATGAACTGCGCGCACCGTGAGGCAAGTGAAAAGTACACCGTACCTTCGCGCCCTCTGGCGACCGACCGTGACTTCCATAGGCCCGAATAAGTCTACTCCACACATGGTGAATGGTCTTTGGTGATGTGTAAGCCGACATTCGGGTAAGTTACCTAGCCGTGGCGGCAAAGGCATGGCTCTTTTAAAACGGCAAATTAAACATTGTTTAGATATAGTACGAACCGTAGGTCTCAAACGAATGAGCCAATATTTTTGACGCAACTCATTAACTACCATCTCGTTACTAGAGTGCGCGGCCTTTATATGGTATTGAGTAACAATTAGTCGCGCGATATAGTCATTGCCATCCAAAATTATTGGGTATTTAGTGAGCTGATCTACTCCCTTCACGTTACCGATACGACTACCCATGCGTAACAAATTATTTTCGTCCAATATCGGGGTAAGTGATCTCAATCGGCTATCTTTATTTACTTCTTCGTTTAATCTTAACAATTTTATTTCAGTTTGAAAGGAACATTCTTGTGAGTACCGGAGTAACAACAGTTCCGCTTGATTTATAAGTTTTTCGTTAATTACTTTAATTTTACTCTTCTTACATTTTTCAACAAACAATAGAACAGTTGCAGTACTACGTAATAATCGTAGCCAGCTAGAAAATCGACTTGGTTCGGGAACAGGTAAGTCCCCTTTTATATTATTATCTTGAACAACGTGTACTTTTTCTAATATATCATCACTAATTGTATTTATTTCAGGTTGTTGCGGCCAGCAAGAACGCGGCTGATGTAAGAACGCCGGGCCCGAGAACCACTCCGAATCGCCAGTCAATACGTAATCATTATTTTTTGTCGCCAGGTCGGCGACGTTTACGCCAGTGGGCACATATCGCCACTCGTCGGACCTACTCATCTCGTCTATTTCTCCTAGCCTGTTCGCGATGAACACTTTATACGTTCTACAATTATTTTTAATCCAGTGTAAAACTGTAGTCGAATCTGTCCAATAGAAAACTAAATGAGGTTGTAAACGATGTTCCCTTTTAACACTAGTGGCTAACTTACATGCTAACACAGCCCCTTGTAACTCAAGTCTAGGCACGGAAACCGGTTTTAATGGAGTAACTTTACATTTACTCGCGATAAACGATACGGTTACTTGTCCGTTGCTGCTTTCGCGACGCCAATATGCGGCAGCGGCGTACGCGCTCGGCGATGCATCACAAAATAAATGAAGTTCCAAACTAGCTAAACTATCACCCGTCTCATCGCAGGAAAAATAATAACGCGGAATTCTAATATTATTTATCTCCTTAGCTTGATTAACCCATTTACAGAATAAATCATATAAATTATCATTTAGTTTTTCATCCCATTTGATATTAAGTTTCCATGTTTCGCGCATCAATATTTTTCCCTTGATGGTAAACGGTCCCAAATAGCCGTGAATATCAAAGATAGACATAATAATACTCAGCATTTCTCGCTTGGTAGGTATTCGTTTCAAAAGTATAATATCTTGCGGAATACGTTTAAAAGATAAATCTAAAGCTAACAGATCGCTGCGCGGGAACCACAATATGCCTAATGCCCGCTCAGCCTGTTTATCAAAATTGAACTTTATTGCTATGTCGTTAAGACTGTCTTTTGGAATGTCACTTAACACATTAGGTACATTACTGAGATAGTTACACATTTTAAATCCACCTTCATTATGAATAAATGAAATTTCTTTTATTATTTTTCTAGCTACCTCCTCATCAGAAAAGCTATCAATATAATCATCCATGTATTGATTATTTGTTATAGCCTTTACAGCGTCTGGCATCTGATGACTAAATCGAGATGCATTTTTATTTTGATTAATAAATTGGGCAACAAACGGTGAACAATTTGCGCCGAAAATAAGTGACGTCATTACATACTTATTAACAACATCACTGCCTTTCTCCTTCCACAAAAACCTAAACGCATTTTGATCGTCATTATGTATTTTAATACGTAAAAACATATCTTTTATGTCTCCTATTATTCCTATAGGGTTCTCTCTAAACCTAAACATTATACCGTATAATGATAGTAATAAGTCGGGCCCTTGGAGTAGAAAGTCATTAAGTGACATATTGTCACTTTTGGCGGCGGCATCAAAAACCAATCGCAGCTTTTTTTTATTTGGATTATCCACGCTAAAATGCGGTAAATACCAAACATGGTCCGACTCGGAATCGAACCTGCACTCTGCGTCAGTCAGTTTTCGTGCGTAATTATTTTTAAATAAATGTTCAATACGTTCGCGGTATCTAATTTCATATTCTGCATTGGAAGACATTTTTCTTACCACCGAGTGTAATCTTTTTAATGCTACGGGATAAGAGTCCGGCAAAACAAATTTATCGTGCTTCCATGGAAGCTTGACCGACCATTGACCGTTAACTAACTCAGCTGACTCGTTAAGGATATTTACGGCTCGTAATTCTTGAATATTTTGACGTGGTTTGTTACTGATTCCAATTAAATCGAGTGAAAATGAACAGCGAATGAGCTCGTGTAATTGGCTTAAATCAATGTCTGTACTACATTCGAAGGTATCTTTAATGACAGCTGACGGACACAATGGTTTATTTACACATGTAATAAAATCAAAACATGAAGTCCCGCTCGCGTCCGCGCTGCCGTTCCTCCGGGACGAGTCGCGGAGCGCGTGCGCGGCAGGCCTACCTGGGTGACTGAGTGTACACGATGTTGCCGCTCCGTGCGCCGCGGCTGGCTCGCCGCCGGCGCCTCCAATGCTGCCGATGTTGTTGACGTGCTCGGCGCGCTTACCAGTAATATCAGCTTGCCAAACTCCGTGCACACACCATCCTAATAAAGTTTGCGTGATGTATGGTCCGCCCGGCTTATACCTTTTACAGGAAATAGGTGCAATTAAATCATAGTTGTCCTGACCAATTAACATTTTAGGTTTAACATTGCTGTCACATATTATGGGGTTATTATTACTAGAAATGTTTTCACAATAGTTTACATTAGAGGTGAATAGCTGTAAGGGCAAATTAAGTTCTTTGAGTTTACGAGCACGCAAGTCGAATTTGTTACCGTCACTGTTACTTATTTTACATTGAATTATCTCAGTCTCGCACAATAACTCGGAGTCCCATGCGCCTGAAGCGCGCATTGTGACCTTTTGCCCGTGCAGTCCGACCTTATCGGCGAGGTCGGCCGCGATGAGCGTCACTGTTGCGCCGTCGTCAAGAAGCGCATACGTGGCCACACTTGACCTGGGTCCATGAATAGTGACCGGCACTATTTTAAGCACTACATTTATGTTTGGTTTTATCACTGACACTTCGTGACACTGCGCGGCGCGGGTGCTGGCGTGTGAGACGAGCTCACTAGCGGCGGCGCTAGCGGAGTCGGGCATTGCGGTATCGTTAGGTTGCGCGGCAGTTTCACGGCGCGCCACTTCTGGCTTCGTCCAGTGCAGCATCTGATGATGAGCCCCGCCACAGTCCTCGACGTTGCAGCTTTCCGCAGTACACTCGTTCTTATCCGGGTGCCGAGCACCGAGACATTTGTAGCATAAGTTGTTAGCTCGAACAAATCGCCATCTATCCTTTCTCATGGCTCGCTTGAATTGACTACATTCTGACAACGCATGTTTGTTCCTTTTGCAAAACTTGCACTTGCTGGCAGTGTCGGGGTCAATGTCCTTAACAGATGTTAGCACGGAATGATGGTCGTTATGCTTTTTCGGGTATTGTTTATTACTGTTAAATTCCTTCTGGTATTGTATGTGGCTAACTCCCGACTCTGCAACCTTTTGCGCTTCCCCGTATAGGAATTTGGACAATAGTTCCAATTTAGGCGTTTCAGTGTGTACTCGGTTTTCGTGTAGGTATTCTACCCATTTGTTGACGAGTCCTGTAGGTAGTTTGGATACGACGATTGTTAACAACTCTGGACTTTTCAAGTAGTCTATTTGTTTCAATGTAGTTACGGCGGTGACGTAATTTTTTATTTTTATTGCGAATTTCACAATTTCGGCGTGGTATGAGTGTGGTAGTGGTGATAACTTTTTCAGTTGTGATATAACTTGCCGTATGACGTTTTCTGGTCTGCCGAACCTCAGTTCGAGCGTTTCTATGATATCGTGAGGCGAGCTCGCTCCCATCAGCAATGCAGCTGCTGCATCTTTTGCATCGCCGCGCAAACACTTCCGTAGACGCCACACATTTTCAGTATCACTGTACTTACATACCCGTGACGATTCGTAAAACGCTTCCCGAAATTGTATCCATTCCAACGGATCCCCAAAGTACAAGGGCAGATCCTTCGAGGTTGCCAGTCTAGACAACAGCACCTTATTGCCTGTGTTAGAATTAGATGAGTCGACAGCCTTCATAATCGCGTTGGTCAGCTTCTCGATGGCGCGATCAGTACTTGACGCGGCAGTAGGTAGCATAGCCATCTCGTCGCCGTCAATGTTGCGGTGGCACGCACCGCTCCCGACAGTCGCTTTGTTGCAATCGTGCGACGTGACGGGTTCAGCAACAGACTTTTCCAGCCAATTCTCCACTTTGCTTTTGTAGGAAGCTGATGAAGATTGATTTGAGCAGCGCGATTTCGATTCTAACTCGGCTAAGTCGATGGCCAATTTCTTGTCGACCAATTCTTTTTCGATACGAGCCTTTGTTTGAATTTCTTCCATTTCGATTTTGGCTTTGACTTGAGCGGCTTCATATTCCAGTTGCTGCCGCCGTATTGCTGACGACGGCGCGCGTGAGTTGCGAGAACTTTTACACTCGCTGCCATCTTGTTTCAAACTCGAGATAGCATGTGGGCGTACACCAATATCTGAATGCACTTTCTCGACTTCTTTCACTGCATCCGTACTGCCATGCAGCAGATCCGATTTGACTTCAAGTTGTTTTCCTTCTTCGTTAGTCAGTTGCTCCTTTTTCTGTGCACGTGTTTTCAGCACACGCGACGTTCGGAACGACGACATCCCTGCTACACAGGTTTTGCTTCTCACTACCGATACACAATACGGCTCGATGGACCAACTTTGTAGCTGCTAGGTGGCTGGTTGTGAGAAATAAAAGGACTGGACTTGAATTTTCAAATTTAAAGACCATTAGGACGGAATGCGCGGGCGTTTTTTTGTACGCATGTCGGCGTCGCGTAGTTTTTTTTTGCACTAACTCGTTATTTTTCTAGAAATCGCGGCCGCAGCCGTTGGCGGGGGGGGGTCGCGCATCTACCAATGAGAGCGCCCGTGAGCAGTTCGTTCTTGTTGGTCTTTGATTTATTTTAAAGAAAAGTAAAGATACAACAGTAGAAAACATACTTAAAATACAAACCAAATTATTAAAAGTAAAGTATACATGGTTACTTAAAAAAAAATATATATATTTTTTAAAAAGACGGGCGGACCGCGACACTGTCGTCAATAAAAACATTAGGGTTAATCTACAATGTGAAAACTGATAGTTTGGAAATACAATGTCCTGTCAAAGACTTAAAACCTGAATATACTAAGAGGGAAATGCTTAGTTTTATAAGTAAATTTTTTGACCCACTTGGTCTGGTGGGACCTATATTGGTCTCAGCAAAACTTCTAATGCAAGAAGTGTGGTTTCATAATTTAAGGTGGGATCAGCTTTTGCCACCAAATATTAATAAAAGATGGGTTGAGTTTGCCAAAGATTTGATGAATATGCCATGCATTGCTGTTCCTAGGAATATTAAAACTATAATATGTAATAACTTTGAACTAGTAGGCTTTTCTGATGCTTCTGGCGTCGCGTATGGTTGTTGCTTATATTTAAGAGTGATAGGGCCTGATAAATGTGTAACTATTAACTTATTTTGCTCTAAGTCACGCATAAATCCTAAGAACAAAGCACTAACAATACCTCGACTAGAGCTTGAAAGTGCATTATTGTTAGCTACATTGTCAAGCAAGGTTAATACTAAATTATCTCTAAAATATAATGTTCGTACATATTTGTATTCAGACTCTAAGATAGTACTTGCGTGGCTCAAAACAGAACCTGTAAATTAAACATGTATGTTGCTAATAGAGTAAAGAAAATACTACAGATAACTTCCTCTTATAAATGGTTCTATGTTAACACTGCAGAGAACCCAGCAGACTGTCTGTCTCGAGGTGTTAGTCCTTCTTCTTTGAAGGAAAATTTACTGTGGTGGCATGGACCCAAGTATATGAGGAATGCTGAATTTGTGCATGGCATCGATCCAGTTCTAATGCCCATGGAAGATATACCTGAAATAAAACCTGTAATAAAATCAATCAATATATTATGTGTTAAGGGCAACACATTGTTGACTATGCTAGAGAAATACTCAGATATAGAAAAACTTATTAGAATTGTGGCATATGTGTTAAGATTTATAAATATTTGCAAGGCGCAACATTGTAAAAGCGTGAAAAAATTAAGTCCACAAGAGTTAGATTCTGCCCTGCATGTAATAATAAAACTAGATCAGGGTAAACATTTTGAAAGTGAGATTCAATGCTTACAAACTGGTAATAATGTAAAATCTAGTTTGAGTAGTCTTAATCCTTTTCTTGATTCTAGTAAGTTATTAAGAGTAGGTGGTCGATTGCACAATGCTGACTTACCCTTTGCAGAGAGGCATCCTATAATCTTAGCTAAAAAATCTAATGTTACTAAAGGGATTATATGGAGGCAACATATTCAATTAAAACATGCAGGTCAAAGTTTGGTTCTTGGTAGTTTGAGTGAAAAATACTGGATTCTTAATGCTTTACGTGAAATTAAATCTGTTTTATACAAATGCATTATTTGCTTCAAATTAAAGGCTAAGAATGCTACTCAACTAATGGGCTCTTTACCTTTGGATAGGGTTAATATGACAAGGCCATTTCAGATAGTTGGCACTGATTATGGTGGCCCTTTTAGTGTTAAGCAAACTCGTATTCGCAATCCAGTAATAACTAAAGCCTATATTGTCCTATTTGTTTGTTTTGTAACTAAGTCTGTACACATAGAACTAGCATCTGATATGTCAACAAATACTTTTTTGGGGTGTTTGAAAAGATTTATATCCAGAAGGAACAAGCCCACAAAAATTTATTGTGATAATGGTGCCTGTTATAAAGGGGCTGCGAATGTATTAAAAGAATTGTATGATTTGCAGGCTTCTACAAGTCACCAAAACACCGTAATGGAATTCTGTAATACAGAGAGAATATCCTTTCATTTCATACCAAGTTATTCCCCTGTGTTTGGTGGATTGTGGGAGGCAGGCATTAAAAGTGTCAAGTATCATATGAAACGGGTAATAGGCAATACAGTGTTAACTTATGAGGAATTGTATACTGTTATTGTGCAGATTGAAGGCATTCTTAACTCGAGGCCGTTGACGCCTCTGTCTAGAGACCCAGATGATATGTCTTACTTGACACCTGGACATTTTTTAACAGGATCACCATTGGCTTCTTATCCTGAATTAAATCTAAGTGATGTAAATGTTGGCAGATTATCCTTTTGGAAACAGTGTGAACAAATGCAACAATTATTTTGGAAGAAATGGCATAAATATTATTTAGTTCTTTTACAAAATAGACCAAAATGGAAAAGTATCCAACCAAATTTAAAACCAGGTGACATGGTAATTTTAAAATATGATAACATAAATCCACTTAACTGGCCAGTAGGAAGAATTTTAAAGGTAATGCCTGGTAAAGATGGATGTGTACGTGCATTAGAGGTTAAAACTGCTAAGGGATCTGTCATCCGAACTAGTATTATGAAAGTATGTCCGTTTCCTATCAATGAAGATAATAACTAGGTTTTGACTTGTGTTATTCTTTAATTTTATAATGTTTTGTTCAAAAGGCCAGATACGCCCCCAGTATGTTCGTATCCGAACTTAGATTTAAGTTTATATTTGTTATATGCTGGCTACATTTACTGTTGTTGGTTTTTTGTACTAGCAACATAGACAGAAGATTTTTTTCTCTCTCTCAACCATTGTGTGTGCTGGATTAAAATAGTAATTAATTCAACTATAAAGTGAGTTTTAATAACACAAGATATCCTTTATGTTCACGCCACGAACAAATAATATAAGACCATATAATTTTATATAGGGTTATCAACTAAAGACTAAATAATCACTGTTATAATGACCAAGTTTCAATCTCAAAAATAACATTTAAAACTTATGAAAAATATAGGAGGATTAGGGGAACATAGGATCGACGAAAAGATTTACTCACCAATCTCCCGCGACTTCCATACTCGATGATTTCTGCACACACGCGATTCAAAAGAATATTTCTTTGGTGCGAAGGATTTCCTCTGCTTTCGTAGGTTTACGCCAAACTTTTCTAATCGAATTTGGACGACGGAAAAACGCGAAAACTACGGATTTTTAGGAGGAAATCCTACCGGCTGCGCCACTTTTGGTTTCGGAGCGTGATAAACCTTTCTACTAAGTACTAAACTTAACTACTCAGTATTTTTACTGAGGATGGAAATAAAAATACGTAGTACCGATTTGGAGGCGACTTTTATTCTAATTACAATACGTACATAACACATGCGCTGGACATAGACCGCTGAGCTTGCAAAAGGTATCTTGTTGCTAGAATGGAGCCATATAATGTGCTTAGCTTAATCTAAAGCAGACAGGCGAGGTGTATCCATAACTAGTTACTCACCCACACGTGTATTTTCATATCAAATACACAGTTACACAATACACAGTTTATATATAGTACACAGTTTATAGAAAATAGTTTATAGAATACAGTTTATAAAGCAGCAGCGTTTACCATGATAGTTCTTTATCGCGCTATTTATTATAACCTTGGAATGAGCGGGCAAAGAGAAGTGCCAACTTATCGTTTACCAATCTAACAACGGGCGCGAGCCAACACAGAAAAATCACTTGGTGTGTTCAATTAAATATAAAGATTGTTAACATATTATTATATTTGTCTTCCAGATTATTAATGATATCATTGCTTACACACTTCTCTGTTGAAACTTTTAGCCGTTGCTTTTATGAATTATCTATTTACTATCCCATTATCATCTGCTTGTTACAAATAATGGCCCAAATTGAGTACTTTCACTTTTACGTAAACATTTTTTTGATAGATGGCTTACTTTTTATCGATCGCTGCAGTCAGAAAAAGTTTTTCATAATTATAATGTTACACACAAACTAGAATAATATCTAGTTTAGCTATCTATGTAGTAGTATCTAGCTTTTGCTAAACATATTAGATACAGGCAAGCTCCATCCACTACCATAAGAAGACCTAAACTGCCTGCAAAAAGGAGTTCTTTTGTCCGCCGTTTATAGTATGGGTCAAGACTGAGGCAAATAATAAAACTGTTATGCACAAAATACATTAATTTAATAAATAAAAGAATAATTTATTTTGAGGACACAAAGAAATTATGCAGCACAATATTATTATGTCACTTGGGCTTCGTTACAAAAAGGCAAACTGAAGTAACACAATCATATAGCTGGAAAAATTACCCATTAGACTTAATTGAAACTCAGCATCTACGTGGAACAAGCCACACGCACGCATCTTACTAAATGATGTTTGATGCAAACGGAGTATGTTCTTGCAAAGATGTTTCTCATCATCTGTAAATAGTAATAATGTACACGTCATGTAGGTTTATCATTAACATTATTCCAGTCAAAAGACGGTCATTGTTGGACATATACCTCCTCTAAGCTTTGCCATATCGATTGGTACTGTGCTTCTCACTAGGTCACCAGTCCACTGTGAGCCAAGCTTTCAAAGTTTCAAAATTGCGTCTTTCAGTACGCGGTTGCCTCGCCGAAACCTTTAGTCCCTATCGACCATCCGTTTTACGAGTAATATGACCTACCTACAACCATTTAAGTTGGACAATTTTTCAGGCTGTATCAAGTATCTTGGTTATACAACAGATCTCTTAATTTCTGATTCGTTTACTTAAAGAGGAGAGATCATTGCTAGATCGAATCAGAAGAATAGTGTTTTGATGATTTACCGTTTTGTGACCAGTCCCATTGTGAGCGACCACGTTTCAGTGATATGTCATGACTCCTGCATGCACATATTATTATTTGTCGTATGTTTTCACTTGTTTGTACAAATAAATAAATAGATTTACAAACTGTAAAGTTTGTGACACGAGAGTCGAGAAGATTCGATATGTGGGGGGCGGGCATATATTGCTTAGTTTTAATCTACCTAAGTATGTAGCCTGTCCTAGATAATAACACTCCTTTTTTGGGCAGTCGTGTAAAATAATCGTAAATGAGGTTTTTAAATACCTGAGCAATTTGATTTTAAAATATGAACGCAAGTATCATCAACACTTTGGACAGCCATATAGAATTTTTCGCATTGCAGGCTCAACATTGCCTGCCAAGACAAATCCTTTATCATCCAACAGTATATGGAAAGTGAGGCAACTGATGCTGCACTCTGTAACAATATAAACGTATTAATACTGACTGATCAATTGAAAACCATCATCTTTCTGCCTTTAGGCTTAGGACAAGTGACATTCTATCAACGAAAGCGTCTTAGCGGTTGATAAAATGTCAAAAACGCATGGAATTTCTAAGCGCTATCGAAATGTCACGTGATTAATCCCATACATTTTGGAATTTCCACAACTGTGTTTTATCTAAATTCACTCGGAGTTGGCACGAAATATATTTTTCTTTCATACATCTCCTTCCATAGTCATCTTCTATCTAGCCACAACATCATCTTCAATCATCATCGTTCCTTTGGTCTTCCTTTACCCCTATCCACTTTCATGCTCAAAACATTCCTTACGACATATTCCTTATCTCCCGCACCATATGATTATACCCTGAGAACCGATTTCCAAACATCTTTAATTCTGTAACGAGTCCCACTTCCTGACAACAGTGCACGACTTTTATTTTGTTCTGAACAACTAGTCCACAAGATCAAGAACAAGTTCTTACCAAGTCATTAATTAGGGCACCTCTTTTCAGTATTTCTATTGTCACTTGAATATAAATTAGAGTGTGAATGAATGCTTCTACGATGTAATATAATATCTGAAAAGAGATTAGTCTGTGTAAGATTATGCAGGTAAATATTTCGGCCATAAGGTATCAACAAATTTTGATGCAGAATGATATTTTTCTTTGTAAATGGGTTTTCAAATAGTACTTTCACAATTTGCTTCAGTTCATGTCGATTAATTAAATATGTTCTTTATACAATTTTGACCAACCAATCCGTTGAATACCAGAAAGGCTCCGTTTAGATTCTAACAGAAGCACATGGTTGGGCATGACGGGCACGTAAGGGGATGAGTCTAATCCTGAGAAGACAATTTACACTGCCACTGACACTGGTTTTATTTGGAATCCACGATTTACGATGACCGATACATTGACATATTTCAACAACGGTCAGCCTGGGCTTGAAATATCCTTATTAGCTACGGGTCTAGACAGCAGATGTTGTGCCCTAGTATTAAATTGGAAGGTCCCACTTTCGAGTGTCTTTGTTTTATCCAGTTTGCACATATTATCTGCGAAGTGTAGCACTGAATGACAAACTACTTACGAATTGTTCAGTACAACCTTGATGAATGTCATAACACTCCAATATATCAACGTACGTTTGAAACATTTCTTTAATGTATTTTTCATTACATATATATTTTGCCTCTCGATTATTTAAAGCTTGAATATTCCACAGAATAACTTTATTTTCCAACAATTTCATGATTCGAATGGCATAGATGATATTAAAATCGAAAAAAATGAAAAAGTATGTCACTAATATATGATAGAATGGTGTATTTATCAACACGCAAAATGAGGTGAAAATAGCTAAATAACCACAAGTGGAAAGGGTTACAACTATCCAATTCCAAATGATGAAGCTTTTAGTACTGTCTTCATTGTTGAGAATTCTATGCACTTTCTGGAAAATAAACACGAACCTAATCCAGTTTTTGGTTTGGATCAACCCAACCACAAAATTCATAGTGAATCCAACACTATAGAAAACGCAGTCAAAATAAGAAATGAAATAGGTAAAAGTAGTATATCCCATAAAATCTTTAAAAAAGTAAAGGTTATAGTTGCGATACAAGAACAAAATTGTAAATAGTAGTGTGGCGAGCATTGAAACAAAATAAGAGATGAAACTGTTTGCCGTTAGAAGATCGTTTTGAATGCGATATTTAGGGCAGAACATTATATACTGCATTAGATTTAAAGGCCAAAGCATCGTCTGCACATCTTCGTCTACCATATTGTTTAAAACAAAATTCACACGATTATTTCGATCAATATTTTGTATTTTCCTCATATTTAAACAGTCGTCTTGCCACTTGTAAGAAAGCTACTGCTAAAGCTTTCTTACAAGTGGCGAGACAATCGATAGTAAATGTATTAACTACACCCATCAGAGTTATTATGATTATACGGATGGAATCAATAGATTAGGGGATATTATAAATTGCATATCAAATAAAATAATGTCTATTAATACATACTCATCATTTATATTCTTTTTTACATCAAATAACTTACTAAATGTTTAGCAAAACTCAAACTGCAGATAATTCGAAATTATACATCAATATGACATTACTTTTTTGCCTCATAATGCAATACAGTTAAATTTATTTTTGTACAAAAATACTACATACATAGCAGAAATACTAACTGCACAGCAAATTTTCCATATTTCGTAGCAAAATAACTATCTCAGTCGCATATTAACCAGTAAGTACAACAAAACCTGTTCATCAGTTCTCCTCAGTGCTCGTTCGGAGCGGACGTGTTTTTGCGTGTTTTCTGTGATTTTAGTAATATCTTTTTACCTTATTTTAAATTATTATTTTAAAATTTACCCAAACTCGGACCCTCCTCTTTCTTCTTGGGGAAGTGTCCGTAAGATGTGGCGGACATATTGGTTGGTGTCGGAAGTCTCGCTTTCTCACATGTGAGCTCAGAGGCGGAGGGGATATTGCATCACTGTCGGATTTTGGTGAGTCTACCAAGACAACATCAGGATTTTGCAAGTTTAGAAAAGTCATCCTCGCCCACCCTGAGATTCGAACCACGGACACCGTGCGCGGGGACGGCGTATTCGGTAACTGCGCCAAGTCAACGTTGACGTCACCGCGCGAAATTCGTAACCTGTTGCTACGTTGCTACGGAGTGCGCAATACATCTGTGCCGCGCATCGGCTACGCGCTTGGCTGCTACGATCGCTACGAATGTTCTAACTGCTACGTGTTTATGTTGCGCTGCACTGGCCTTACTATATTGCTTGCTTGTTTACTCATTGGCTATACGTTCCTAGATATATAAATACTTTGCAGGAATAATATAATTTTTCTAAAATGCCTAAAATAAAAATAACCCAATCGTCTGCCCAGCCTGCACCTTCGAATGAGGAACAGTGTGTTACACCAACAACTAGTCTTGCGACTGCACCGTGTGAATTGGAGTACATTAATACACAACAGAGGTCAACAAAGCGTCCTTGTTTGGATTTTAGTCCTACAAGTGAATTTGATGATTTTAAAGAAGAGATGCGAACAATGCTGGCTAAATGGAATTCAAAACAGGAAAGCATTTTGGAAAAATTTATGTCAAAAATAACCCTCGATCTAACCGAGTTGAAAACTCAAAACGAGGAATTGCGTAACATCAGGACTGATCTGGAGGAGTCGGCGAAACTAATGAATGCCAAATACGAGGATATGAGAATTAGCATGGGTAGGCTGGATGGTGAACGTTCGGAGCAGCGTAAATATATTAGCCAGCTGGAAAAACAAATTCAAGATATGCATGGCAATCATAGGTCTGCCGTGATCGAGCTGCGTAATATCTCCTCAAAGGACAAAGAAAACGTCAGGGACTTGGCGGCAGTAGTTGTGGGTGTGTGTAGATCCTTGGCGGTGGAGGTGAAGCCGGAAGAGATTCGGGACGTTTATCGAGTGCAGAGCAATCAAGGCCCTTCAAAACAAATAATTGCTGAATTTCAATCAGTCGTTACAAAAAACACAGTACTCCGTGCTGTGCGTGACTTTAACAAAGGGAAGCCACCATCTGAAAAATTAAATAGCGAACATGCCGGTCTAACTGGTGAACGTACCCCTATATATGTCACTGAACGTCTCCCAGCAGCTGCCAGGAAACTCTTCTATGATGCCCGAAAGTTTGCTAAAAGCAATGGATGTCAATACTGCTGGATAGCAAACGGAAAAATTTTTATTCGAAAGAAAGAAGGGGAAAAACCGATACTCATAATCTCTGAATCCAGCTTTCAAAACCTATTTCATGATAAAGAGTAATTTTTTAACTTGTCGAGTAACATTAGCTTCCAAGTTATTTAACCATGATCACGTTTGTTATTGTTTAAGCATTATCTTTTTTGTAAAGGCACCTTCACACACTTCACACACTTACAAAAATATATTAATTACACAAGTCTACAATTCACACATGTACATTAAAAACATTCACAAATCACAAAGTTTACTGATGAATTCAGGCAATGATACTCATCTTGATGTGCAGAGCAATATTAGGAAGCAATATCGAATATATTATTTTTATCTGGTTATTTTTGGGGACCATAATGATCAGTTCTCTTATGACATCTTAAGGTTAAATTTGGGATTGTTTGTCTTTTAGTGTAAATCATATTAATTTCAATAAAAATGAATAATGTAAATGAAATTATTAATAATCTGGATACATTTGGGTCCCACGAATCGTTCATTTGTCCTCCTGATAAATGCCTTCAGATCTTGGGAAACTCAAATAAAACGATTAATGTGCTACATTTAAATATACGTAGTATTGGCAAGAACTTCGATAGCGTCCTGGTATTGTTGTGTTCCTTAAAGATCAGGTGTGACGTCATTGTATTTTCGGAGTGTTGGCTCACTAAGAGTATTAATATTCCGGTATTGCCTGGATACACAGCCTATTCATCAACTAAAAGCCTAAATAAAAGCGATGGCTTGGTTGTCTACGTTCTCTCTGACTTACAACAGGACATAACTGAGCCGGTTTTTGTTGATGCTAACTGCCTAATATGCAAACTCACTGACATTGTTATTATTGCTATATACAGACCACCATCTGTTCAATGTTAACCTTTGAACATCGAATCAGCACTTGGCCCGGCGACGACTACACGAGCGGCCTAGTTAAAATAATGACTGAGTTGCATCTTACACGCATGAAACACATACAACTTTGTATAATAGTGTGTATTAAGTTAAATTAGTATATAAGCTGTACATCTTGTAAAATAAACTAGATTTGAATTTTATATTCTTGTCTCATTACCCCTCACTGTGGCCAAGACACCTTTAGCCATCTCTGATCAGTCTCGTGAGTCTGCGAGCTGGCAGTGAGTTTATCCTTCCCGAACCTGGACATCCTGTCTACTATCCGTCTGTGACCTTAGGTCGCATGGTGCAGACATCCTGAACTTATTTATATATTTATATATCACTACTAGGTATATGGTAGGTTAGGGCTGTAGGGCTTATAGGGATTATAGTCGTAGGGACTGTTAGGCTTATAGGTTCAGTAGGCGCGTGACGTATCATATCCCTACATGTACTAACGCACCCTCAACAGTATTGCGACCTCACGTGACATCTGTTTGGAGTGGTTAGACATTTTGGTCCTTCGAGCATTTGAAATTTCTTTCAATCACGCGGTCCCCTTATTACTGTAGGAATTGACTTTGACAGACTTGACTATTGAGTTAGGTAGATAGGGCCGTTAGAGAAGTGGGAAAGAAGAGCACTATGGAGATACAGGAAGTTAACGAACTAATCAGGAGCCAGGAAGCGGATTACAGTGAGATCAAAAGGATAGTCTCAAACCTGAAAAAGGACTCGCCCACAAGGAAAACGGAAAAATACCTCAACGAACGGGAGAAAATATTAGACCAGGTTTTCCAGCGAGTTCAAGAAAACCACTTGAAACTACAAGATCAAGAGATCTTGTCAACTCATAAGTACATTACTACAAACTACTTTGGTAACATTAAGAAATGTTACGACGAAGGAATCAACTACCTCAGAAAATGTGAGGAAAGACTACAACACGTACAAAGTATTTATGAACCACGACTTCTAGATGAAGATGAAGACAAGGGGGTTGTCAGTAGCCCAAAACTGTTTATACAACTGTTCCGAATGTCACAGATATCCAAGAAAATATCTCAGGCTAAGGAATCCATTACTCAGGATAAGCCAATATGGCATTTACAAACACTATTACAAACCTTACAAAAACAATGGCTAGAAATTGAAGAGACGCACATCGAATTACTGATGGCTGAAAGCACACTGGACAATAGCTATTTCAAGGACAATTGCTTCGAGAATACACAGACAGATTATGACATTATCATAAATTTGTTAGAAGCAAGAATAATCCAAAACTCGGGTGAAAAAGCTATGTCGACAAAATCGTCAGTAAAACTTCCACGAATAAATATTCCCATATTTGGGGGGAACTATGACTCTTGGTACACATTCCAAGATTTATTTAGAAAAATAATTCACGAAGATAACTCAATTTCTTCTACAGAGAAAATGCAGTATCTTAAAACACACGTAAAAGGCGACGCAGCAAGATTAATACGTCACTTAACAATTAGCGAAATAAATTACGAAACAGCTTGGAAATTGCTTACGCAGAGATATGAAGACGAGCGCATGATTGCTACTAAGTTTATTGACAAATTATTAGATTTACCTAAAATGCAACGAGCAAACGCGGTACAATTACGAGACATGCACGACACTATAAATGAATGTCTTGAGGCACTGAAAAATCAAGGCATAAATACACCATCTTGGGGCCCTCTATTGATAAGAATAGTCAGTAGAAAATGGGACGAGGAAACAAATACCAAGTATGAAGACCAATTACAAAACAGGAATAAATTACAATCTTTCGACGAGATGATGAAATTCATGGAAAACCGTTTCAGTTGTCTTAAGTCATTTGACGGGTCGTTATCACATACTAATGGTCAACAATCACGTAATAAACAAACATCGGAAAAATATAAACGCTGTTGGCATTGTCAAAGTATGGATCATAGTATTCATTCTTGCCCTAGTTTCAAAGAGTTATGCGTCAGCGACCGATACAAAGCCGTCACGGAAAAAAGAATGTGCAAGCGTTGCTTAAATCACGATGATCGGAAACAGTGTGTGAGTGCAGTTTACAAACAATGCGATATTTGTCAACATAAGGGGCACAACACATTATTACACCAATATAAACCGTTTCAAAATAGTAATAACGCCAAAAAATACACAACAAAAAATGTAGGAATAGAGAAGCCTCAAAATATAACAACGTCGAATTTATCGGCAACAAATACCAACACTAAAAATACAACTTTACTCGCTACCGCTATAGTAAAAACTACCTCTTATGACGGGACGCCGCAGTTGTTGAGAGTGTTATGTGATCAAGGATCAGAAGCTTCATTTTGCACTGAAGAAGTGGCACAACTGCTGGCTTACCCACGTCAAAAAATCCGAGCCGAAATAAAAGGAATCGGAGATGAAAAACCAAAAACATCAAACCATACAATCAACATTACTTTACAACCAAGGTACTCTAGCGATTATAAACTGCCAGTAACGCTAATAATACTACCAAAACTAACAAGATCATTACCAAGGCATGACCTAAAACAATTACAAGAAAAAATCTTGGATAATGCGCTGATAGCTGACCCAACTTATTATAAAAAGGGACCAATTGATATAATATTAGGTGCCCAAGACCATAGCAAAATACTACTACAGGGTTTCGAAAGACTACGGGACGGAATTATCGCTCAAAACACACAGTTAGGGTGGATTTTATCCGGATTTTATCCCGATGACACGAATAGTGGAGCCAAAATACTGAGTATGGTGGCTTGCACTGAAGAGGTACGACAACTTACGAAATTTTGGGAATTAGAAGAAATTCCACAAAACTACAAACTCACACAGGACGACCAGGCCTGTGAAAACTACTATAAAGAAACAACGATAAGAAACCTAGATGGAACATACACGGTACGACTTCCGTTTAACCTTTTGAACGCCAATGTCGGCTATAGCCGACATGAGCAAGCGTGCCCTGTGCGCCAACGACGGCTATACTCGACAAAAAACAGGTCGCAGAAAAATACTTGGCGTACAGGGCATAGGAATACCGATATGGCGTGGCGGTGAAAAGGTTAAGGATACAAACTTAAACTTAAACATAAACGGCGAATCGCGCAAAAAGGCCGCTGCTCGCCTTTTACAACTAGAACGACAGTTCGCAAAAAATGAAAATTTACGACACCAATACATTGAATGTATGAACGAATATTTACGTATGGGTCATATGAGAAAAGTAGATACAAAAAACTACAACTTAGGAAAATACTACATACCACATCAGGCAGTAATTAAGGAAGACTCACTTACTACAAAGTTACGCGTGGTTTTTGATGCGAGCAGCAAAAGCAGCACAAAAATAAGCCTTAACGACAATATGTATAAAGGTCCACGACTACAACAAGATTTATCCACTATACTGCTACGATGGCGAAAACATAAGTTTGCCTTCATGGCGGATATTATGAAAATGTACAGGTTCATAAAAATTAATGATTTAGACTTCGCACATCAAAGAATATTATGGAGACTTTCTCCCAAACAAGCAATTAGTGAATATGAACTTACAACAGTTACATACGGTACAACTAGCGCACCTTATCTTGCGGTACGAACACTACAACAACTTGCCATAGACGAAAAAGATAATTATCCAATGGCGAGTCAAGCAACATTACAAGATTTCTACGTGGATGATATTTTGTCTGGAGATTCCCAGGAAAGCACAGCTAAAGAACTTCAAAGTCAGCTAATATCCATGTTAAACAAGGGTGGCTTTAAACTTAGAAAATGGTCGTCAAACAGTTCAGAGCTCCTCGAAAATATACCTGCGGAAGACAAAGACGATCAACTACTCAAGCTACCATTAGACGAGTCCAGGAAGTCATTAGGCATTTCATGGTCACCACGGGAAGACAGTTTTTATTTTCAAATAACTATAATGGAAAAAGAAAAACCAACAAAAAGATGGATTATGTCAGAAGTAGCGAAAATATTCGATCCCCTGGGTTGGTTAGCACCAATTATAATTAAATTGAAGCTGCTTATACAAGAACTGTGGACTAATGAGATAGGATGGGATCAACCTGTTGATAACATACTCCAGAAAAAATGGATTGAAGTACAAAAACACCTTAAAAGTATAGAAAAAATAAAAATTCCGCGGTGGTGTCACATAACTGATAGCACAGAGAATGAACTATATGGTTTCAGCGACGCGTCCGAGAAAGCTTACGGAGCGGTCGTATATAGCCGTGTAAAAATCAATAACAACTACTACATTACATTATTACAAGCAAAATCAAAAGTGGCACCGAAGAAACAAAAGACTACTCTACCTCGTCTCGAGTTATGTGCAGCACTCCTACTAGCCAGTTTGATCGAAAAAGTTAAAGAAGCGCTCAATTGTAAGAATATCACGATATCTTGTTGGACGGATTCCATGATCACCTTAGGCTGGATAAGAGGAGAGCCTGGACGCTGGCAAACTTTCGTAGCTAATCGGGTATCACAAATTAGACAACTTGTACCGAACGCAGAGTGGAACCATGTAATATCTGCTGATAACCCAGCTGATATCATTTCAAGAGGCCTTGAGCCGGAAAAACTTGTTAACTATTCCTTATGGTGGAATGGTCCACTATGGTTAAAAACCGATCAGATACCCACCACGAGACATATGCCACAGCCGACTGAGGAAATCAAAAAGTGTCACACAGTTACAAGTGTTACAACTGAGATAGAAAAGAACGATCTCTGGAATAGATTTACCAGTTTAAATAAAATGTTAAGGGTGTTATCTTACTGCTATAGATTTGCAAACAAGCAAACAATAAATAAACCAATTTCTTGCGTTGAATTAAAAAAGGTAACAAAACGAATAATTCTGAAAATACAACAACAGGAATTCGAAGAAGAATTGAAAACTATACAAAGAGGACAGCCTATGAAGAAAAATAAAAAGCTATCCACTTTAGATCCATTTATAGACGAGGATGGATTACTAAGAGTTGGAGGCAGGTTACAAAACTCTGGATTGCCTTACAACCAGAAACATCCAATACTGTTACCATACAACCATCATGTAACGTCACTAATTATACAAGACGCACATTTAAAAACGTTGCATGGAGGCAACAAATTAACATTAGCATATTTACGACAAACATACTGGATCATTAATGGAAAAAGAAAAGTGAAGAGCGTTATTAACAAATGTGTGAAGTGCATACGATACAAAGCAGACACAAACTCGCAAAAAATGGGAATCCTACCAAAAGTACGAGTGACGGAATCATATCCATTCAGTCATACTGGAGTGGATTATGCAGGTCCAATACAAACCAGAACTATGAAAGGAAGAGGTCACAAGTCTTACAAGTCATACATTGCTGTCTTTGTATGCCTAGCAACAAAAGCAATACACCTAGAATTGGTGGGAGATTTGACAACAGAAACATTTATTTAGGTTTTTGTAGCTGGATATCAGACTTCCTTAGCGAACGGTCGATCCGAGTAGTCATTGACGGCTGCTCCTCAGACCTTATGGCTATTGATGCCGGAGTTCCTCAGGGGTCTGTTCTCTCTGCAACTCTTTTCCTGCTGCACATCAATGACCTACTTCAGCCTGGTATTGTTGGGTACGCAGATGACAGTACTGTTTCAGAGAGATACTTGTCCAGCGCAAAAACCAGCATGGATGAAGTTCGTTCCTTGAGGGAGGCTATGGTTGAGCGGACAGATTTGACCTTAAGCCTTGTCTCCCAGTGGGGTGATGACAATCTGGTCTCTTTTAACGCCACCAAAACACAGGCGTGTCTTTTTACCGCCAAAAGGAGTCTGTTCGATCAAACGCCTACTTTTCGGGGTGCGTCTGTTCCTGTGACTGATCGGCTCGAGCTCCTAGGCATGGAGTTGACATCCAGTCTCAACTTCGGCTCCTCCATTGAGAACAAAGCCCAAATCGCGGCCAAAAAACTGGGCATCCTAAATAAAGTGAAGCGATACTTTACGCCTGGACAGCTTTTAACCCTATACAAAGCACAAGTCCGATCCTGCATGGAGTATTGCAGCCACCTTTGGGATGGTTCAGCTAAGTATCAGCTTGCCGCGCTTGACTCAGTGGAACGCAGAGCCAAGAGGCTCATTGGCAACGTGGAACTGGTGGACGCCAAGCTTCACAGCTTGGCTCATCGCCGCAAAGTTGCCTGCTTGTCGGTCTTCTACAGACTGTACTTCGGTGAGTGTGCTCAGGAACTCCACGACCTCATCCCACCAGCCCCCTTCTACCATCGGACATCTAGACGCACTGCAAGTTATCATCCTTACCTTGTTGCCATTCCACCAATTCGAACCAAGCGCTTCCAAACATCCTTTATAATGCGCACAGCGAATGAGTGGAACTCACTGCCTGCGTCTGTGTTTCCGAACGCATTCAACCCGAATCTCTTCAAAGTTAGAGTGAACAGGCTACTTCTGGGTAAGCTCACTCCATCGTAGATTCTGTCTCTGTCACCTATGACCTAGACTAGAGTCAAGAGCAAACCCATTACAAATAAAAAAAAAAAAAAAAAAAAAAAAAAATCGCTGCGCTACGCAGATTCATGGCACGTAGAGGTCATGTGTCACACATGTATAGTGACAATGCAACAAATTTCGTAGGTGCAGCCAACTTCTTACATCAAGAAATATTACAAATCACGCAATCGCCGCAATTCCAAAGCGCAATAACAAACATAGGAACTGAGTGGCATTTTATTCCTCCGTCATCTCCACATTTCGGTGGCATTTGGGAAGCTGGCGTAAAGTCAGTGAAACATCATTTACGACGAGTAATCGGAGATACGACTCTAACATACGAGGAAATGACCACCTTACTACACCAAATTGAAGCGTGTTTGAATTCAAGACCATTGTGTGCGCAAACCGAAGATGTTAATGACAACACTATACTAACTCCAAGTCATTTTCTTATTGGCCGAGAAGCAGTAGGAACACCAGATCCGATGGAAAACATTAATACTGACTTAATGAATAGATGGAAACAGATACAAAAGATGAAAAAAGATTTTTGGAACAGTTGGACAAAAGACTATCTACATCAACTTCAGCAAAGATACAAGTGGAAACAAGCACATGAAAATGCTAAAATTGGAACTGTAATACTAGTAAAAGATGACAATGTAAAACCAAGTAAATGGCCGTTGGCAAAAATCACAGAAGTCCACCCGGGAAATGATGGGGTAGTTAGAGTGGTAACAATTAAAAAATCAACAGGAGCTGAACAGAAGAGATCAATTCATACATTGATCCCGCTCCCTGTAAACGAAAACAAAGAAATTGGTACAACGAGTAAAGACATACAAACGGCTACACAATGTAACATATCAACAGCTACCACAAACAGAAGAGGTATACGATCACCGAAAAATTGGATAAAGGATCTACTATTACAAACAATACTTGTTTTATTAATTGGCACCGTATCAAGTACGCCTACATACACATTAAAAAATATAGATCCAGGATTGTATGTGGAAAAAATAGGAACTGCAACTATCAATCGAGGAATGTTTAGAATTGAAACAGACTACGAGAGAGAAAGTTTAGAACTAGACCAAGGAAAGATTGAAAAAATAACGTCACAATTCCAACAATTTTGCATAAATACGCAAAAAATCATGTACGAAACGCATTGCAACGAATTTTATCACCATTTAAACGAAGAAAAAACAAAGTTTAAGACAACAAAAGGATACCTAACAGAAATAAGAAATAATAGGAAGAAAAGAGGGGTATTAGGTCAACTCTTAACATCGGTGTTTGGAGTTAATGACGAAGTATACAGAGACATAGATACATTAAATAACAACCAGCAGAAACTTATTGATGCTGCCAACCATCAAACAAAAATAATGATATCTACAATCACAGCTGTAAACCAAACTGAAGAGCAAATCAAAAAAAAGCTAGATAAATTCCAAGCAAAACTAAATGAAGCAATATCATTTATGAATCAGAACAATGTTTGGTATAAAAAGATTGACAACAACCACGTTAAAATACAAGTAATGCAAGCCTATGAGTTAGCAAACAATTTCATCAATGAAATAATGGATTACTATACAGGTTTACTTGAAATTTATTTACAAAAAGCAAGTGTATATAGCATATTAACACCAACACATGTCAGCAACATAATAAAAACGGCTAATCAAAAGTTACCATCAAACTTAAAAATCATTCAGGATCAAATACTACAGACTGAGATGAATGTAAATACTACTCACATAAGAGTATATGCTCACTTTCCAATACACGACGTAACAAAGTATACACTCATACATGTCACGCCTATTCCAGAGAGGAAAACTGATGGATCGTTCGAGTGCTTCTCTATTCAGCAGACTTTCATGGGGTTCGACTACAACAACGAGCGTTACTTTGAACTGAGTCAAGAAGAATTTAAAGATTGTCTTCATAGCAATACAGAATTTGTCTGCTATCCTGTAGCTGTCAAGAACATGCAATTAAATAAAAATTGCATAGTTGATCAACTTTTTAGAACTGAGAACTACACACAAACTCAATGCACGTCAGAAATCTACAAAATGTCGACAGATATTGTATGGAAGCAATTATTCATGCAAAACACTTGGCTCTTCGTAACGACAAAACCAGTAGCCATATCGATTGTGTGTGACGGACAAAGACAAGAAATAACGATTCACGATGTTGGAGTTCTACATATCGCCGAGAATTGCGTTATTAAAACACTTAAAAACATACTTGCTGCAAAAAGAACAACGACTGTGACAGTGCTAGCTTCTTATTCTAAAACAACGAATTTCTCCATTAATACGCAGATTTTACAAACAAACATTAAAGATATATCGAAAGAAGAAGTAGTGTTAGACAGGACAAAAGGAATTTTTGACCATTTAGTCACATCTGAAACTAGCTTACAGACTCAACTAGATAACACAATTTGGAAACAGTTACAGTCTCATACATACATAGCTAGCATCAGTACTTCACTCATAATCATAACTTTAGCATTTGTTTTAATTTATTTTGGTCCACAGGTGTTGAATCGACTTAGAGCCGTCATTACTGCGAGAAGAAACACTGCGCCACCTACTCAATTGCCCTCGATCGTCAGCAACATACCACACACGCAACTAACAGAGCAGCCGTACGGCATACCACGCAGGGTGCCCACTCAAGCACAGCAAACTGGAGAAGGCCAGGCCAGACCATACGAAACCATTGAGCTGTACCAACTACGGTCCTGTCCCTGAGGAGTCGCCAGAATGTTCAATGTTAACCTTTGAACATCGAATCAGCACTTGGCCCGGCGACGACTACACGAGCGGCCTAGTTAAAATAATGACTGAGTTGCATCTTACACGCATGAAACACATACAACTTTGTATAATAGTGTGTATTAAGTTAAATTAGTATATAAGCTGTACATCTTGTAAAATAAACTAGATTTGAATTTTATATTCTTGTCTCATTACCCCTCACTGTGGCCAAGACACCTTTAGCCATCTCTGATCAGTCTCGTGAGTCTGCGAGCTGGCAGTGAGTTTATCCTTCCCGAACCTGGACATCCTGTCTACTATCCGTCTGTGACCTTAGGTCGCATGGTGCAGACATCCTGAACTTATTTATATATTTATATATCACTACTAGGTATATGGTAGGTTAGGGCTGTAGGGCTTATAGGGATTATAGTCGTAGGGACTGTTAGGCTTATAGGTTCAGTAGGCGCGTGACGTATCATATCCCTACATGTACTAACGCACCCTCAACAGTATTGCGACCTCACGTGACATCTGTTTGGAGTGGTTAGACACCATCTTTTCGCAAATTAGACAATTTTTTAAATAGCCTCAATTATATATTAACGTCGCTATCCTCCTATAGAAATATATTTCTAGTGGGAGACATGAACATTAACATTAGCCCAACAAGTAATGACCCAAATTATAATGAATACATGATTTTGACGGCATCACACGGACTGTTACCAGCCTACACTTCACCTACCAGAGAAAAAAATTGCTTGGATCATGTCATGACTAGAACAGAAAAATCTGTAGTATCTTTTATCGTGGACAGTCATATAACCGACCACGTCCCTGTACTTGTCTGTGTTAAAAATATAAAAATACGTCAAACTAAAAAAATCCTCTCGAAAGTAGATCTGCCTAAAGTTGTTTTGGAAATTGAAAAAACCGATTTCAGTGCCATTCTTTCGTCTAGCAACGCTAATTGGGCTACTGAATTTCTTATTAATACTATTGTGTCCATTATACGTAATAATACCGTAACCATTGGCGTTCCTTCTAGGCTGAGAATAACTAAGCCCTGGATCACACCAGGACTGCTCAGATGCATTAGACACAGGGATAACATGCATCGAGAACACAAAAAGACACCAGACAATTATAATCTTAAATTAACCTATTTACGGTATCGCAATTTTTGCAATAAACTTCTGCATAGGCTTAAATTTAATTATGAAAAAAATGAATTGGGGAAAGCCAAAAATAATCCTAAAAAGACATGGAAAGTTATTAATAGTATAATTAATAAACAAACATCCAAACCCCCTCCGAGGGAGTTGCTGTCTGTATCCAGTCTAGACTGCAAGGCTTCATTGAATATAGTTAATAGCTTCTTTGGAAATATTGGCAAAGAACTTGCGGCTAGTCATGCAAATGCAGGGAGGGAGCATGAGTCATATGTGAGGCATAATGAGCAGGTTAACTCAATGGCCTTACTCTCTCCTGATGATACGGAAGTTGAAAATATTATTATGGGTCTTCGTACTGATTCTGCCCCGGGATGGGATGGAATCGGTCCAAAACTTCTAAAGTTGAGCAGAAAAACTCTTGTGCCCCTCGTCACTCACATATGTGACGTGTGTTTCTCTAAAGGTGAATTTCCGAGAGTGTTAAAGAGAGCGGTCGTACATCCTGTCCATAAGACTGGGGAGAGAGGCAGTGTCAATAATTATAGGCCGATTTCAGTCCTGCCTGCGATATCAAAGGTTCTTGAAAGGGTCCTCAATAACCGTCTTGTGTCTTTCCTAGAGAGTAATAACATCCTTTCCAACAATCAATTTGGCTTTCGCAGAGGGAAGTCCTGTGTAGACGCATGTGCGGCCTTGATTGACGATGTTGTTGAGACACTGGATAAAAAATATAAGTGTCTAGGTTTATTTCTAGACCTTTCCAAGGCATTTGACACTGTCTCTGTCCCTATTCTTCTAAAAAAATTGGAGCAATTAGGAGTTAGAGGTCCTGCACTCGCAGTCTTCGCCAGTTACCTATCTGAGCGAACGCAGTGCGTTAAAATCGACACATATGTTAGTGACGAGTGTACATTGTCCTTCGGAGTACCTCAAGGTTCCATCCTGGGGCCTACACTTTTTCTAGTGTACGTAAACAGCCTATGTGATTTAGCAATCCCATATTGCTCAATTTATTCATATGCCGATGATACGGCCCTTCTGGTTCATGCTGAAAATTGGGACGAAGCCAGGAAGAGAGCTGAGGATGTCCTTCGTATTGTTATGTCTTGGCTGACGGCGAATAGTCTGACCCTGAATGTAGAAAAAACAAACCTTATCACTTTCTCTTTGAAATCTACCTCGCAACCCGACAACTCATTTACAGTTAAAGCTCACATTTGCAATGCACACCCGAACCGATGTGCTTGTCTTCCCCTGACAAGAACAACCAGTGTAAGATACCTGGGTATGGTTATAGACAGTCTGGTCTCGTGGGGCGCCCAGATTAGGGTTTTGTCTGGCAGAGTTAGAAAACTAATTACGGTGTTTAAAAGCCTGCGGTATAGTGCTGATGCGGATACTTTACGTATGGTTTATTTTTCTCTTTGCCAGTCAATATTAACTTATGGCGTTACGGTCTGGGGTGGAGCTCCGAAGACAACCATGTTACAACTGGAAAGGGCACAGAGGGCTGTCCTCAAGGTCATGACTTTCAAACACTACCGGCATAGTACCGCACTACTGTACAAAGAATGTAACGTCCTGACCGTGAGACAGCTCTTTGTGCTGAACTGTACGTTGCGTAAACATACCGACCTGAGGTTTGACGCTAATCGTCCTGCAATGCGTAGGACTGCTAACGTTTGTCCCTCCGTAAGACATAGAACCACGCTTGCGCAGCGACATTATATGGTACTAAGTGGTCGTATATACAACTTCATTAACAAACAGTGCAGCATTTACAAGTGCAATAAATTTGACTGCAAGGCTCAAGTCAGTAAATGGATCATCACTCTTTGCTATGATGAAGTCGAAAGAATTCTCGATGCGTGACCGTATTCTGCTCCCCCTTATCCAAACTTTCCTCCATCCCACACATCCTCAAACACACATAAACACTTACAACACAGAACATAAACACAATACATACACACGGTTTGCCTCTCAATTAATTATTTAATTATTTGAATTGTCACAGTCTTTGTTTCTTGTTTGACGTGTACTTTACTCCGAACTGTATGCATTGTATTGCCCTTGTGAACGAGAGCCCTGACACCCATAACACAAGTTCAATCTTAGCTTGGGTGTCAGAGGTGTATAACTCTGTGTTATGTAGAATTCTAATTTAAATTTAAATCTTAGTTTTGTTAAACCATATAGTGACATGGAATTGGAACTGTATTCTGGCAATAAATGTTTTATTATTATTATTATTATCACATTTGTCCTAATTTTCAAGAAGTCATTAGTCCAAGAGCGAGCGAAGCGAGCTCGGGAACTTAGGGCACCCCGACACGGACAGGTTAGGTTCGAAAAGATGACGGCAGCTGAAGTGAGCGAGCAAAGCGAGCGAACTCAGCTCCCGTCATCTTCTTCGTGTTAGGTTACTTTGGACCCTTTAGACAGAAATAGGAGACCCGCGCAGCGGGGCTCCGTCGACTTTGTCGTTAAATAGTAATTGTGAAAACTTTAACCATGGATTTAAAAGAAAAAGAGTTAACATGTATGATGTGCATTAAGATTATTAGCTGCTTAAAAAAGCTTTTGCTTTAGGAAAAATCGCTGTACGCTGCGAAAATAAATTGTAGTGTGTTTAGTGATATTTTGCGTTGAATATTTTGCTGCGCAATCAGTAATTTTGATGAGAATTCGGAATTTTATTGCATAGAAAAAGGATATTTTTTGATTTGCGTTTAAATACTACCCATAGATTAGCAGTTAAATATTATAGGTACACAAAAAATACCCTTTAAAGCAAAATGAAATTCCAGTAGTTCGTTTATCTTTTGGTCTAGTGGTTACAAGCGCGACTGCTGAGTATGCAGTCATAGCTTAGATTCCTAGATCGGGTAAACAGTTTCATTGGGTTATTCCATTACAAATTTCTCAATGATAGCCGGGAGTTTGGATGTTGGTGGTGTGACACTCCCGTGCCTCGAAAACCACGTTAAGCCACTGGTCTTACGCATGATCTCACTGCAGTGAAAATGGGAGTGGTCCTGTGTTTTCGCACACACTTGTTCAAAAAAGTGATAAATAAATTTAACATTCATGAATATTTCACAATATAAGTAAAGATACAATATAAACTTTTCCCTGGCAGATTAAAAGGAAACAATCGGTAATGTTTTACAAAAGTATATAAAAATACTTATTTCACATTAACTTGTTTTCTAATCGTTAGATCAGTAAATTCAGTCTGTGAAACGGGGAAATAGAAAATTCGATAACATCATAGAAAATTCGTTTGGCGCCATCATAGATTTTGATTTTAACCATGTATTCACAACCTCCATGAAGAAATGTTTACGCAAACATTCGTCGGCGCCATTATGGGCTTTTAAGGTTACACTGGTCGAAAATTATTCCATACAAACGTAGTCTAGGGAGTATTCCACTGTTTGACGATGTACGTTCAAAATAAAAAGTGATATGAATTTGTCTCATCATTATCTAGCCCTGTATGGAAGCAAAAAAGTTAAAAAAGAAAATATTTGAAAGTTATGAGCGACGAAAGTTCCACATTTCGACACTAATTTTAACGAATTTTTGGTTTTTGTATGGAGGTCGTTTATTGCTAAACGGCCTCCATACAGGGATAGATTAGTAGTTCAACAATGCAAATAATTTTATTTTGAACAAATAGTGTTCGCGACGGTGCATCACGCCGCATACGATAACGTATATAGGGACGTTATAGCTTATGTACTAATGTAATACATTACGTGTTTACATACGTCTGCCTGCCTCAACGCGCCATCGCTTACTAAACAAATTTCGCATGGCGCGGTCATATTTATAGATTCGTGAATATTTGATTTTCATTCACATTTTTGGGGAACTCAGATAATGATTTTGGGATTTATTAATGGGTGACAGGGTGCTATAAAGCAACCTTAATAGTTTAAAAGCATCAAAAAAAAGATTGATTGCGGTTATCATAGTAAAAACCTAAATTCAAAATCATCAGAGACGTGCATCTCGCACGAGAGTTTAGTTCCAAGTGACCCGCTGCTCCTGGAAGTCGCGTCGCCCCCGTCAGGGGGCGAGGCGAGCGGTCACGAGACGTGGTCCCCTTCCCGCGGGTGCAGCACCGAGGCTCGTCACGACGAACCCATACTTGGGTTGTCCACTGGACCTAGCATGTTGCTAGCGCGGTCGGTAACTTTTGTAAGTCAATGACCCACGCTAGCTATGTTATTGTTGTATGTGTGAATGCAGGCGCGCCGCGGCGCCCGTTATGAACGGTGCGCCGCTTTTTCACGACACTCTGGCGGTCTACCTCCGCCGGGTGAGACCCCGAGCGTACTCTGGGAGGCCTAGCGAAGGTGACCAGCGTCAGTGCCGGCTTTGGACGAACCTACAGTTTAGTAATGTAAGCGCCTAGTGGCGCCGTTTTGTATGTAGGAGCGGCAATGTTCTGAGTTACACCGCTCATGTACCAATAGCGTGCGAGGTACTCGCGACGCTATTCGGTGCAAGTGTACTCGTGAATGTATAGTAACGAGTGTCTGTTGTACGACGCAAAGTGAGTCTATATTAACTTAGAACAAACTTCACGCCACGGGTGTCGTGTGGGGTGGGCAGTGTTACTGTGTGAATAAATAGCGTGTAGATTGGTACTACTTATTCAGGCGTCAAATCCGGGATGTAAATGGGGTCGCAGTGTCGGGTAGCCGGTCTCTGGGGCGGCGCTTTCGGTCGGGCGGGCGCGCGTGCCATGGCGCCACAGGTGTTTCACATGGGGCCAGGCAGAAGCGTCGGCCCGCGCGAACATAGCTTTCGCTAAGCGCCCCACGAACTCGTCCAGGCTCTCAATCCCAGTGTCACGCTGTATGACGTCATTTCTCACACAGCGAGGGGCGTTCACTACGCTACGTAGTGCTAGGTGTTGTTGTGCACGGAGTCTCTTTTTATTTACCTCGCTGGTGAGGGCGAACCAAGCTGGGGCGGCATAGGTGATGATTGGTCGCACGTAGGTTTTGTAGATTCCCAGCTTGGCCCGGGCGGGGAGGCGGGATGAGAGCACTGGATTTAGGAGGTTACGAGCCACCCTGCTCTTGTTGACCACCTCTGTGACATGCGGCCCCATCGTGAGCCGACGGTCGATGGTGACGCCCAGGTATTTGTCCTGGGGGGACCACTCGACGTCGACTCCATGTAGCTTCAGTGGAGGCGATAGTGGGACGTGTCCTGTAACTAATGCCTGCGTCTTACTCACGTTTACCGATAGCCGCCATTTGGCTAGCCACTCGGGAAGTTGGTCGAGGGCGTGCTGCATTTTTCGCGCTGCATGCTTTGTGTTGATCGAGGTGGTGACGTATGCAGCGTCATCCGCATACAGCGCTAGCGTCGCTTCTGGAGTCTTGGGGATGTCATCTGTGAAACATGAGTAAGACGCAGAAGATAAGCAGCTTCCCTGCGGCACTCCCGCCAGTATTGGGCGGGGGGCGGAAAGCGCTCCCTCTACCGTCACTCTAAAGCTCCTGTGGGACAGAAAGGATTGAATTACCTTTACCACGCGACGGGGCGTGCTAGTTTTGGCTAGCTTGTATACTAGCCCATCATGCCAGACACGGTCAAAGGCCTTTTCCATGTCGAGGAGTACTGCTACCGCGTATTCCTTTTTGTTCATAGTTGATGACAGCAGGTGCAGGACCTGGAGGTCCGCCGGGTTTATTGTGGTGGTGGCCGGGTCAAGGGGTGTAGTTGTGGCTTGGGTAGGGGTGGGTGTTGTCCTAGCCCTAGTGGTGTCTTTGGGTGAGTGCCTAGCAACAGTATTTCCGTTCGGTGAGGGCGAGCGAGAGAGCAGTGGCGTGAGAGCAGTGGTGGCCCAGTGGTATCGGCCGCGACTTACAAGTTGTAGGTCGAGGGTTCGAGCCCAGGCAGGCGCTTTACTTTGTGTAAATTATTTCATCACCACTGCTCTCAAAACGGTGAAGGAAAACATCGTGAGGAAACCGGCATGTCCTAGAACCAAAAATTCGAAGACATGTGACATCCACCAACCCGCACTGGGCCCGCGTGGTGGATTATGGCCCATTCCCCCTCACAGAGAGGAGGCCTGTGTCCCAGCAGTGGGAACATTGATAGGCTGATGATGTGTGTGATGTGATGTGAGGGCGAGCGGCGTACTGCGTCGGCGAAGGTGGGCGACTTTTGCGCCTGTGCGCGTTGATTGTCGAGGCAGTAACGCTTGGCCTCTTCCTCCGATGTTTCGTCAGGGCTCCTACGTCTCCTAAGACCTCTACCCCCCGTTTGGAGGTCAAAATCCACGTCCATCGAAGGTGTGGGTGAGGTCGGCGTCATTAGGTCCTCTACATCTGCCCGACGCCCTATGGATGCGAGCGACGTGTTTGACCCACTTATCGACGATTGGTTGGATCGGTGTGCGGGGGAATCGTAGGCTGAGGTGCGGGGGGCGCTGGCGAGCCGGTATTGGCTACCGATGCTACAGCTGGCGCCATCTGGCGGAGTGGTTCTCTGTTTATACGTGGGTCGTTTACGAGTGTTTTCGTTCCGGGGCCCACTCTAGTTGTTGATGGACGAGGGCTGGCTGTATTTGCTGTTCGTGTCGCGGTGGTTTGTGACGCGGCGGGATGTGGGGTAGTTGTGACCCCTTGGGCTGCGCGTGGCGCGGTGCGCGGCGCTGTATGTCCTTGGGACGTGTTTGTCGCGTCTGATGGGTGCGCGACGAGTTTATATTTAAGTTCAAACGGTTTCCAGACGATGTTCGGCTACTGCGGGTAGTCGGTGAAACCGTTTAAAACTGGCTTTTGGGCGTACGTACTGTCGATGTGCGGTCGGTAGGTACGGGTGTTTTGGCTGGCGCAGGGCGACACCTCGATGGGGCACAGTACCTGGTAGGTGATGTTGGTGGTGGTGATGCTGGGGAGTCGGTAGCGGTTTGTCTACTCTGTCTCCTTGTAGCGTCTCCCTGCTGGCTGCATCCTGGGTCCGCCGGCTGGGCTCGTGGCATCATGGTCCCCAGGTTGGGGAGCGACGAGGTCCGGTCCAAATGGCGGTGATCTTGAGGGCTGGGTGCGCCGCGGCCCTGATGGCCGCGGGCGCCGGGCGGCGGCATCTTCTTCTTTCTTCTTCTCCGTGCTATGCTGTGGAGCTAGCATGAAGCATACGCTTTGATACTAGTCCCCCGCGACCACTATAACAGCTATCGCGAAAGCAAAGGCTGTTAGGCGGCAGCGAAGTCCACCCGAAGTGCCCTCGAAAGTACAAATTTGTAAAAATTTGCACTATCGGTGGCAAGAGGGTAGTCAGAAATGGTCCGTGCGGTGATTTGAGAAACAGGTGTTTGCAGGTGCGCGACTAGTGGCTATCCGTGATCCGCTGGGGGGCAGCATTTGTTATTTATAGTAAACGCGCGCTAGAAAAAATTTGATAGCGGGCTATGTACTGACGTTATGTGTTAAATGTTTAGGTATCCTATGTAGTAGCTAAGATAAATTAAATTGTTTAATTATCTTCATGAAACCCTCAAGAAAGCAGGGTCGTTTGTAGGGCCGTGTACAATGCATACACGCGTCAATTGTATTATTTACCTAACACACATTAGTCTGTCAGGACGCATAACCTAGGTGTCCTACCCTGGGGCTATGACCGGGAAACTATACTAACTACTATACTATATTCTGTTCCTATCGTTCTGTCCATCCAAAGATTGTCTGTAAGAGATTGCCTAGTGCGATAAGACCGCCCATTGTACGCTTGTTATTGTGAATGTTTGTCCTGTATGTTTTTTTGTGGTGTACAATAAAGTATATAATAATAATAATAATAATAGATAGATAGATAGCAGCAAAGACCTTGCCGATACCCACTCAATCTTGTACTGTGCGGCTGCAGCGGCATGTCGTGTAGCTAACGTCAAATTACCCAAAACTGATAGAGCTACACGACCAGCTATACCAGCTTGGCAGTGCAGGATTGAGCGTCGTATCGGTGAGGCTAGAGCACTCATCGGCAAGCTTATCTGCTTCAGGGAGGGCAACACTCGCCCTAAAGTGATGCGCTTTGTGAGGCGGGCATTCTCGGGGACTGATATCAGTTCTCAAGATTATCTGTCCCGCGTCACAGAGCGTATCGACTTCCTGAAGCAGAAGATCTATGCATGGGCAAGCCGTATTCGTCGGTACAAGCGGCGAGTGGAGCGATACACTCAGAATCGCACATTCCGGAGCAACGAAAGGTGGGTTTATAGGGCTTGGGAGCGACCCGACCAAGGTGTGACTGATATGCGCCTACCGGATAATGACGCCATGTGTTCGTTTTGGCGCGATATCTGGTCGGTGCCTGTCAGTCATACCGAAGGTGACTGGACTCGGGAGGTCGAGCAGGCGTGCGATCCGATACCACAAATGGGGGCAATTACCATCAGCCCCCAAGATGTGGCTCGTGCAGTCCGTCCGTTGCCCAACTGGAAATCTCCAGGGCCAGACGGACTGCAAAACTTTTGGATTAAATGGTTCCAAAGGTCGCACGCTCGTTTGGCAACTCAGTTCCAGTCTGTCTTAGAGTCAGGCTCGCTGCCCCAGTTTCTAACGACAGGAATAACCCACCTGCTCTATAAATCGGGTAGTACTGCGGAACCTAAAAATTATAGACCGATAACGTGTTTACCGACGGTCTATAAAGTTCTTACATCCATTCTGAGAGCGAAAATTAATCAACATATTGACAATAACGCCATTATGTCTGCTTCTCAGAATGGATGTAGGAACGGGTCTCGCGGTACTAAGGAGCTGCTCCTCATAGACATTGCCATTAGCCAACAGGTTCGCCGTTCCCGCAAGGATCTGGCGACATGTTGGATAGATTACAAGAAGGCCTATGACTCAGTGCCACATACATGGCTCATGAGGGTGCTGGAGTTGTATAAAATTGATACAACTCTGCGCGCCTTCTTGACGTCATGTATGGGGCAGTGGAGGACGGTCCTTCACTATCCAGGATGTCGACAGATTCAGGAAAACAGCGAACCTATAAGGATCGAGCGCGGAATATTTCAGGGCGACAGTCTGAGTCCTCTGTGGTTTTGTTTAGCCCTGAACCCTCTCAGTACACTGCTGGAGGGTTCAGGCCTGGGCTATCGGTTGAGGAGAGGTGGTCAGGTCATATCACACCTCCTTTACATGGATGACCTGAAGCTCTTTGCCCCCAACAACTTGCAACTGATGAAGCTACTGAAGGTAACGGAAACCTTCAGTGACGCCATCAGGATGGAATTTGGTGTGGACAAATGTGCAGTCATGCATGTAAAGCGAGGGGAGATTATGGAATCTGTGGGAATACAACTCTCGGACTCCATACACCTTAGATCCCTTTCCTCAACTGAGACTTACAAGTATTTGGGTATGTCGGAAGCACTAGGCATCAATGTTACTGACGTGAAACAGTCGTTGAAGGAACGCTTCTTTGGCCGCCTGAGAAAAGTACTAAATAGTCTTTTATCAGGCGGGAACAAGGTGCGCGCCTTCAACGGCTGGGTCATGCCGGTCTTGATGTACTCTTTCGGCATACTCAAATGGACTCAGACAGAACTTGACGCCCTGGATAGGAGAGTCCGCACATTGCTTACCGCAAATCGTATGCATCACCCACGGTCATCGGTTATGAGACTGTATATCCCTCGGAAGAGCGGGGGTCGTGGCTTTTTAAATGCTAAGACCCTGCACAACCGCGAGGTATGCAGTCTTAGGGAATACTTCCAGGCCGCTGACGTGGGTATGCATCGAGATGTGGTAGCAGTGGACAAGGGCCTTACCCCGCTCTCCTTGGCTAACGAGAACTGGCGCAAACCTATAGTATTAGATACTAATGACCGCATGGAGGTATGGCAGAGCAAGGAGCTTCACGGACGCTTCTACCGGGTCCTACATGGGCCCGATGTACATTTTTTGGCGTCCGTGGCCTGGTTGCGATTTGGTGACCTTTTTGGGGAAACCGAAGGTTTTGTCTTTGCGATTATGGACGAAGTTATGATGACGAACAACTACCGGAAATATATTGTGAAGGACGGCACGGTTGACATTTGTCGGGCATGTCACCGGCCGGGGGAATCAATCAGACACATTATTTTCGGTTGTTCTAGTCTGGCTAACGGAGACTATTTGCATAGACACAACCTTGTAGCCAGGATTATCCACCAGCAACTTGCTCTTAAATACAATCTTGTGGAATCAGAAGTGCCTTACTATAAGTATGTGCCCGACCCAGTTCTCGAAAATGGCAATGTCACGTTGTATTGGGATCGGTCTATCATCACTGACAGGACTGTTGTTGCTAATAAGCCTGACATAGTGGTGATAGACCGACTAGAGCGTCGCGCAATGATTGTTGATATTGCGGTCCCCCATGACGAGAACCTCGTGAAGGCGGAGAGAGATAAGAAAAGTAAGTATCTTGATCTGGCTCGCGAGGTTGTCGACATGTGGGAGGTGAATACAGCAGTCATTGTGCCGATAGTCGTGACGGCCAATGGTATAATAGCCAAGAGCCTCGACGAACATCTGAGGAGGCTCTCGTTGGGCAGCTGGATCAAGGGCTTGATCCAGAAAGCGGTACTCCTGGACACGGCTCGTATTGTTAGGAGGTTCCTCTCTCAGGAGCCCTGACCACCGGTAGCTTGGACCCTGTTCCCGATACCGGTGGGCTACTATTTTTGTATTTTTGTATTTTTAAATGTTTTTTTATTTTATTTTTTATAGAATGATATTTAAAAATGTAAAAATATGTAAATATAACAAATAAATGGAATAATAATAATAACGGCACATAGCCAGGGATAATAGAACTTCACCATAGAAAGGTGAATACACACACATTTCCATCAAGTAAACACTAAGAAAACTGGTTTTTACCAATCTAGTGATTTCAGATAGCCTAGACTTCAGGCTAAGTGGCGCTTATGTAACTCTAGTACATAAACACTGTTTACTTGAGATAATGTGTTTGTATAAACAATAATAGACATTTCTATGCGCCAGTCGGCAGGCTAACCGCCTTCAGACACACCTGGTGCCTGAAGGGTAGCTGATATTTTTTTTTTATCTTCAACGTAGTCCTTGATTTTTTTTAAAAGCATATTATGCATTTTTTTCCAGGTTGCCTGGAAGAGATCGCCGAAAGCGATAAGGCCGCCCATTGTATGTTTTTAGTATTAAGTTTCTTTTTTTCTTGTTTATAATGGTGTACAATAAAGTGTATATAAATAAATAAATAAATAAATAATAAATATAAAATCAAGGACTACGTTGAAGATAAAAAAATTACTATAAACGGCACAAATATATGGATATCTCTAACTATTCTCAATCTCATTTTTTTTCTCTTTTAATTAGACTTTTTACAATATTTTTCAATCATCATTATAGCCCTTTGCTAAGAATAGTTACAGCACTGATTACAGTATTTGTGCCACATGTTAAATTTAGTGTTGTGTATTTTTTTTTTTCCTTTGTATATATTCTTTTACCTATTGTGAATGTGTGAACATTGTAGGCTTTCTAGATTTCTAGATGATTGTTAACTTTTTATTTCGTGCATTATTTTTTTTGTTTGTTTTTTTTTTCAAATTCGTACGACTTATTGTCGGGCCTACGTTGTCCCCCCATATCCAAGTACTAATGCTGTAACATGGAAATATTGTAAACAAAATTTAAGAGAGTAACCATGGAGTTTCTTGCCGGTTCTTCTCCATAGGAAACGACTAACCCGAACCGTGCACCTTTTGTCGACGTTTTATAAGCGCCCATGTAGGCCTATGTAAAATAAAAATATTTGATTTTGATTTTGATATGCCATCAGAGGCATTACCTTAGGCAGCCTGCAGACAGGCGCCTGGATCTGGTCATCACACGCAGCCAACATATGGCCCGCTTGATGGCCTAGGCTCATTAAAGCTGTGGAAAACGCACACGTTTCCCTGTTTCGGCCGCTTCCCGGCACCTTAAGTACCAGAAGGGCTGGTGGTATACCCATCAGGGTACCATCATATGATGGCCCAGTTCTCTGGCCTCCCAACCGCACTTCGGCAAGGAGCCTAGCTCTGGCGGTTGGGGAGATAACCTTGTTGAAAGACTACAAGGTTCCACAGCTTTCATGTAGCAACAACCACATAAGGGTGAATACTACTTCGAGGGTTAGGGTTACACCCACCGGCGTGGTGTCATGGGGTAGCTTGTCGCGAGAGCTACCGGATGGTACTAAATCGGTGAGGATCCCTCGGATGGTTTAAGTAGGATATAGCCTTTTATTTGTAAAGTTAGTACTTTTCGTTAAGTCTAGCACTTCCAGACGGCTGAGCACCTGAAAGATGTAAATATAGGCATAGAAGTGGTGTCAATCTATAGCCTCATAGAAGGGCTACAAGACCCATATAAGTATCTAACCCTAAGATGTATAGTCTAGGAAATAATAGACGATAAGTCCCAAAATCGACGGAAAATACTCTCATTCCTCATTCTTCCTGGAGAATCTCTCCAGGGACACCAGTTGGGAGCCTGGTCAAGGGTCCGTTGGAAAGGCCGTTCCAAGGCACTTCCAACAAGGTATCACACTTCGTGATACCTTCAGGGCAAGGGGAGGTTCTGTCGATTTCTAGCTAAGATCTAGGTTTAAAAACTTTGTAAATAAAGATCGGCGCGTGCGCAAATTCAAGGCGCTCGTTACGGTCAAGTTTGGTGGTTTAATAGGACGCATTCGCGGCGTTCATTTCGTAGCCATATTTCTAACAAGTCAAAATCCACGCAACTTTACCTAACGAAAACCTCAAAGAACATCGCACAGCATTAAGAAGAATACAGTGTTTCATTTCCTGAACGTCAGACCTTCACCAACAAATATAGAACGGACCACAACAGGCTTCAGGGCTCCTGATTTTCCAGCAAGAAAGAACTATAGGTGCAGGGGCGTCAACGCGCTTTGAGCAGGAGCCTTACAACCTCCAAATTGTTCAGGCGATCACGTCCGTCCCGTACAAATAGATTTAGTCGTTTTTTCATGATATCTAGACTGCCAAAGGTCTGTTTATAAAATTTCGCGCGCTTTTCGTCCTAAATCATTATCCATTTCGCTACAAATTTGCAAAAGTGTGTATTCGTACGCGAACTAGCTTCATACTGCTCATCACAGCATCTATCTCTTCCGCACGTGTTGTCGGTTGATATAAAATCAACCGACAACACACAAAAAACAAAAAATAGTTCGTGCCGTCGACTAGTGTACCCTTAATGCCAGTCCACTGTCGGTTGACAACCATTAAATAACGAGCTTCGGCGTTTGCCCAAGTGTCCAAGATCCTTGTTTTGAAATAACTTCTAAGTAAAATGTCTATTAATACAAATGTGTTTGGCTTGTCCTGCGTATTGACCAGTTTTAAAATATTATGTAAATGATTTTATATTAAACCGAAACTTTGTTTAATCTCATTATGATAATGAAATTACTGCGTCAAGAAATGCTCATAAGCCTTGTCACAATGTCCCAAACAAGATAAATGTTACTAAAAAACTCGCTGGAAAAAGATGTTGAAAGAATATCGTTTTCATTAAATTTTCTCTAAATCTTTTTTGCCTTCAAAATATTATTAACGAAAGAGTCACATTCAACCAAGAGGAATTTCTATTGCCGCCATAACAACAAATACTAAAAACAGAATAAAATTAATATTTAAGGGGGTTCCCACACAACAAACGTGATGTTTTTGCCGTTTTTTGCGCTAATGGTACGGAACCCTTCGTGCGCGAGTCCGACTCGCACTTGGCCAATTTTTTGAAGATACAAACCATTCGTACAAGTATCGAAATAAGTCAAGTAAGTCACAAAAGCAGCTTTTGTGTTCTAAAATTTAATTAGGTCGCCGGTACAGAAAAAAGTTGGTTAAATACGTATCGTAGTATTAATTTTTATTTTGATAAATATTTTCATCATCAAGGGTATTTATGTAACAGTAAAAGGTCTGAGAACAAAAGAAAGAAAAATGGTTTTTAGAGTACTTTAGGTAGGTTAGGCAGGTTGGGCAGGTTAGGCAGGTTATGCAGGTACCCCCCCGAATTGGTTCCCGCCTTGTCGTGGCGGGGAGGGTCAGTAGCCGTGGTGGCGGAAACTCACGGTGAAGCCAAGAGGAACTTTGGCGGGGGCCGCTCGTCTAGGCTTAAGCCAACGACGAGTGTACCAATAGTTGCGGTGCCGCGGGTGCCGCCTGTAGTGGCACCGCAACTGAGCGGGCCGCGATGTCTGATGGGGGGGGGGGCATCGCGGCGGAGTGCGGGAGGCCGCGGCGGGGAGGAGTGTCGGTGTGGCTTCGGCCATTCTCCCTTACCTTCCGCGGCCTCAACGGGGCCGCCACCGTCAGATGGCGGACGCGGTGGGGCCGCAGGGGAAGAGGACTGTCGGTATTTCGTTGCCGCTGACCCTGTCCCCTGCGGCCGAAAGGTGGTAGGTGACGGGGCCACAGACCCAACCCGTCACAGGGGGAGCTCCGGCGTGCCATGACTGCGGCGCGTCGGAGGGCCTGGACCCCTCGCTTCCTGGCGTGGATAGCGCCATGCTGGAAGGCGACGGGTCTTGGCAGCGGTCGCCTCCTTTTGCGAGGGTGCTAAATCGCAAAAGGAGGTGAAGGTGGTGATACGCGGGCGACAGGTGCGGTGGCCCCTTCGCCCGCATTGCAAATCACCACCTGCAGGAGGGAATGGCCGAGCACTCGCGGTCATTCCCGGGCCCCTCTGTTGAGAGGGGCATGAAGGGCCCGGTGAGAGAGCGGCGAGCGAGGAAACTCCCAAAAAATTTTTTTTCATGATTTTATTTTACCACTTAGTCGGAATTACTAATATGTATATCCAGGCCAAATTATAGCTTTCTAGTACTTAGATTCTCTGAGCTAAGCTGCGGACGGACATACGGATAGAGCGAAACTATAAGGGTTCCTTGTTGTCTTCGGAACCCTAAAAATTTGCCAAAATTAGAAAAGGAAACAAAAGATGGGCATGGGAAGCTGTCTCCTCCTTCTGCGAAGCAGTAATGCTCGCAAAGGAGGAGGCGGAACGCGTAAGGGAGACGCAAAGGAGACGCCCTCACGCCCCTAGGCACCGCAGGAGACGCCCCGGGCGTCGGGCGTCGCGAGCCGATTCCCGGCCACCGTAGGCGCGGGCTTGCGGACGGAGAGTAATGGGTAGCTCGCCGTCCGATAAGGACCAAGCCCGAGTTTACGGCGCGTAGTGTTCCACGCCGCCAAGAGATGTCAGCAAAAGTGACGGGGTCCGATAGGGCCGATGCCTGTCTGGGTCGCGGATAAATTTGAAATAGAGTTACCGCGGCCCTGGCACAAGCAACTGAAGGAACACGGGTGGGTTTTAGTCAGTAAAAGTCTGACATGCCCTCCCGCTTCACCCAGAGCGGGAGAAGTCATCGGATGATTTCCCAAAAAAATAAATAAAAAAAAAGCCTATCCACCACCGTTGGTTACGCATGACGAAATCAGACATCAAGGACATTTACAGGGTTCGTGTGCGGGGGGGGCAGTATCTCTAATGCACCTATCGTTGTAGAATTGACATCGACCTTTCTTAAGTCCGATATACTGCAGAAATTTAAGGTATTTAATACAAAGAACAAATTTAAACATCGCGCAAAAAACCTGGGATTCGTTATTAACTAAGAGACTGCTGTCTTCGTCTCTGAGCAACTTACACCCAAAGCCTCACGGTTATATTTTCTTGCGCGGGATCTTATAAAATCTACTGCTTTTACCTTCTGTTAGACGGCGTACGGTAACGTATACTTTAGAAAGGACGAGATCTCTCCAATAATAACTATCACTAATGAAGCTCAAATCAAACAGCTTTTCAACTCTGTATGACTAGATTTATTTATAGACTGTAGTATTATTAGTGCCCATATTTTTTGTATCTTAATACTGGTATCTCTAATTCATGTACTGTGTAAAATTGTAAACAATTTTAGCATAACTCCACTTACCACGCTTTCTAAGACATTCAAAACCACTCGTATACACTTACATCTATTCACATACACAATATATACTATTAACACTCATTACACATACACATTAGCCCTAAGCAAATCTAATGTATGTCTAATTCATGTATTGTGTAACGTTGTAAACAATCTTAGCATAAATATACTCACCACGCTTTCCAATACATTCAAAACCACATGCAGACACTTCAAACCATTCACATTCATAACATACACTTATAGCACTCATTATTTATACACATTAGCCCTAATAAACAAAACTAACTTTATTCCACACTTTAAGCGCTCTTATTTACTTTTGCTGCATTTGACCACTCCCCCACAAAATGTAACTCAGTCTGAACCTATAAATAAATGTCAGATGACCTGAGAAATTTAAATGAAATAGACGACATCGCGGTTGCAAAGTCGGTGACATGTGACATAGCAGATTTAAACAAACAAATTAAGTATAACAAAAATGATCTAACATTAATTCATCAAAATATAAGAAGTATTTATTGCAACTTTGATGCCACACTCTCGGATCTTAATTCAGATATTGACGTTATAATACTTACCGAATGTCGCCTTAGCATTAACAAACCAGTCCCCTCTCTAAGAAACTATAGTCATTATGCTACCACGTACAATTGTAATCAAAATGATGGAGTGGTCATATACGCCAAATCCAAACTTAATCCAGTTTTTAAGGAACATAACCTGGATAACGCCTCGTGCATACAGGTGGGTGGTCGAAGGGGCCCAGCACTCTCGGTCCACGCCACGCGTTGTATAGGTAGATGGTCGAAGCCCGAAGGGGCCCAGCACGCCCGGTCCATGCCACACTGTTAGTAGGTGGGTGGTTGAAGGGGCCCAGCACGCTCGGTCCACGCCTCACTTTTTCCAGTTGGATGGTCGAAGGGGCCCAGTACGCCCGGTCCACGCCGCGCTTTGCCCAGTTGGACGGTCGAAGGGGCCCAGTACTCCCGGTCCACGCCACGCGTTGTCTAGGTAGATGGTCGAAGGGGCCTAGCACGCCCGGTCCACGCTATACGTTGTCCAGGTGGATGGTCGAAGGGGCCCAGTACGCCCGGCCCATGCCGCGCTGTGAGTAAGTGGGTGGTCGAAGGCGCCCAGTACGCCCGGTCCACGCCACGCTGTGTATGTGGGTGGTCGAAGGGGCCTAGCACGCCCGGTCCACGCTATGCGTTGTCCAGGTGGATGGTCAAAGGGGCCTAGCACGCCCGGTCCACGCTATACGTTGTCCAGGTGGATGGTCGAAGGGGACCAGTACGCCCGGTCCATGCCGCGCTGTAAGTGGGTGGTCGAAGACGCCCAGTACGCCCAGTCCACGCCACGCGTTTCGCAGGTGGATGGTCGAAGGGGCCTAGCACGCCCGGTCCACGCTATACGTTGTCCAGGTTGATGGTCGAAGGGGCCCAGTACGCCCGGTCCATGCCGCGCTGTGAGTAAGTGGGTGGTCGAAGGCGCCCAGTACGCCCGGTCCACGCCACGCTGTGTATGTGGGTGGTCGAAGGGGCCTAGCACGCCCGGTCCACGCTATGCGTTGTCCAGGTGGATGGTCAAAGGGTCATATTAACAACACGGTCAAAAAATGTGAACGGTCTGTGTCGGTCCTTAAATCTTTGGCCGGAGTGTGGTGGGGAGCTCACCCCTACACCCTCAAACTAGTCTACAATGCGCTGACTAGAAGCGCTATGGATTACTGCAGCTTTCTTATTGAGCCCTGCAACAAAGAAGTGCTTAAGAGACTAGATGGAATCCAGGCCAAGTCTTTGCGAATTATCATTGGGGCCATGAAATCTTCTCCAATTAATGCGCTTCAAGTTGAATGTGCAGAACCACCTCTACACCTTAGAAGACAGTATTTGGCAGATCGTTTCCTGTCTAAAGATTTTCCCTTTCATCCCATCCCTTACTTCCAATCTTAGAGCAAATCGACCTTTCGTTTAATGATTCCCCTTATTGAAACAATAAAATAGTTCCTCTATTGATAAATAGGTACAGAGAGCTTGAACAACTCTCCTCGCCAATTTGTCAATACCCGATTTCTTCTCCGCCGCATATGAAACGATTCATTTCGAACCAAAAGCCGTTCTGGGACTAGGAATTTCAAAGAATTCCCAAAACTCTAAAAACGACTTTGACTCAGCTGTCAAGCGTTACTGGAATGGATGGAATTTATTTTTCACTGATGCCTCAAAATTGTCCGAATCAGGATGCACTGGTGCGGCAAATTACTTCCAAAATTCTAAAATTGCTTTACTTTTTCAATGCCCACCAGAAGCATCAGTTTTTACAGGCGAGTGTATTGGCATTCTTGAAGCCATACACTATATTAAATCGCATCAAATAACAAGGTCAGTAATTTTCTCAGATTCCCGTAGTAGTATTCAGGCCTTAACACAAAATCAATTTCATAGTAAAATCCATAGCAAAATTATTGTAGATATTAAGAACTTGTTGTTTGATTGTTCCCAAAACGGCTTGGACATCGAGATAGCCTGGATCCCCAGTCACTCGGGTATTGTTGGCAACGAGTGCGCTGATTCGTTAGCAAACCATGCCACATCGAATCCGGTTGATCGAAAACATTACGTAGCTCATAACTACGATTTGCGGAATGGTGCCAGACCCAAGTTATTTAACCCGTCGGCTGAAACATGGAAGACGTCCTCTAAAACTAAGGGCTTCTATTATGCCACTATACAGCCTGAAATCCAACATAAGCCTTGGTTTTCTAAATGCCCTTAATTTTCGAAGAGAACTGATTCGTCACTGTCTAGTCTGAGACTCGGACACTGTTGTAGCCCAGTGTTCCTGAACAAGATTCATGTCCGGGATAGTACCCTCCGCAAGACCACACTCGCACAGAGCGTGATCTTGCGGAGGGTACTTTGGACCATATTTTCTTCTCCTGCTCCTTAAACAATACATCCTTCCACCTCTATGAAATTTTTTCCAAAATTAACATTCCTCTCCCAACCAACTTCCATACCCTCCTATGCCACTTTTCTCCTAAACTAATCCATATTTTGGCTACTTTTTTAAACGACAATGAGTTAATTTTTTTTTTTTTTTTTTTGTTTTTAAAAAACGTGGCCCCACACTAGGAATTTCTTCCTGTATCGTGGGTGCGTTTACAAACATATAAACTCACATACACAAACACCCAGAGCCGGAGCAACTATCTGTAGGTCATACAAATATTTGTTCCGTGCGGGAATCGAACCCGCGACACGCAGCGCAGCAGTCAATCGCTTAACCACTGCGCCAACCGTGCGCCGAAATTGGTGCGTAACGTGTGTGTAAATAGTATATGTATATTATATAGTAGGTTAGGTCTTGTATTTATATACAAGACCTAACCTACTATATAATATACATAAATAATATACATAATTTACAAGGTTATCCTTGTAAATTAGATTATGTGTTTTTACTAACCCTTGTGCTCGTCTTTTTAGCGATTAGACTAACACCTACCACAGAGTGCAAAGTTCGACGGTCCGCCTCAAAGTGCTGCCGTCCCAACGTGACACTGGCAGAATAGTCAAAACCGGCTCAGTTGCCATAAATAAAAAAAAATGGGATCGGGAGACAGTAGATGGAGGCAGAAGATGGCGTTTGAGATTGAGTTCATTAACTTGTTATTTTGTGATAAAACTACTGGACTTATGGAGAAATACAGTGAGAGTGACCGATTGTTCGTGTAGATTTAGCTACGTGATCGGTGGAATGTCGTATACCTACGTTATTCGCCAATACATAACGTGATCATCATGTGATCACGTGTATTCAGTTACATTGTGGCCCTACATAAAAGCGAAGAAGTTGGATTGTCTAACTCGTATTAGCCCGAAAAGAACCCATGCAATAATGGCTTTTCCTGACAATTACACAGTATTCCTACATATATAATAAATATAGTACATTATGGTACAAGTGTGCAATGTTGGTGATTACCGCTGAGGCGACATTGAGACCTGAGCCGTAGGTGAGGGTCTTAAGAGAGCCGAGGACGGTAATCATCAATACACACGTGTATCATACGACGTTTTTCAACACACTTGTGAAGAAAATAATACTAAAAAATCATTTTAACAGTAAAAACGAGTTGTGATTTTTTTTTCACAATGGCGGGCAATATTAGTCAGTTTTCCTATTCGCGCGCATTTAACAATGGCAATCGGCCATAGACTAAAAGAATGAGGTTTCTTTTTTTTGGCTTTTCGTGGATAGTGTACATGCCTCGTACAAAATAGGGACTTAAATTTTTTCTTAATTACAGAGCAAATAAAATGTTTATTTGAGTGAAAGTTTTATTTATTAAGCACGTACAAGTTGAAATTATCTATCTATATACGAAGTTGCATGAAATGAGCAAGCAATAGGTACATTAATTTTTTTGTACTATTGAGCACGATCTTTTTTGTATCGAAACTTTTTTAAGAACAATGCAACTTAACCAATAAATTAAAAAAAAAAAACTCTATAACTCACTTTATGAATAATAGCAATGAAAAAGTCACAGTTTGATAACAGGTATCATTATGTGCCTAATTGCGGTGAAATTAGAGCCACTTTATGATCAAGTGTGTTGAAATATAACAAACGGCTGTAAAGTTTGATAAATATAAAAGAAATATATAAGTAGTACATTCTGAATTGGCAGCTACGAAAAGGATTGGTAATAACAGTCGCACATAACAAACAAAAATCCTTTACCAAAGACAGCATAAATGATTTTCTTTTTATAAAGTTTTTTTTTTTTTTGTAATGTGTTTGCTCTTGACTCTAGTCTAGGTCATAGGTGACAGAGGCAGAGTCGACGATGGAGTGAGCTTACCCAGAAGAAGCCTGTTTACTCTAAGTTTGAAGATATTCCAACACTGATATGATATTCTCGCTCAAACAAGACTATAAATAAAAATAAAATAAATATAAAAAGCCTTTATTCTACTACTTTACGTAAATATTTCCTATAATTACTTAACTAGACTCTATTTGCTAAATTTTGTTTTTTCCTAAATTAATTTAAATGTTTGTACGAGTTTATATCACGCCATTAAGCAGTAGTCGCCTCTTTGGCGTAGGCCTCCCCCATTTCCTTCCACTGATTCCTGTCCCTAGCTTTAGTCATCCAACCAGGTCCACCTTTCTCCCAAAATATGTCTTTCCACCTTTTCCTGGGCCGACCTCTACTTCTGTTTTGATCTCTTGGTATCCACTCAGTTACTTTTTGGTCCATCGACCATTCTCTAACCTGCAGACATGACCAGCCCAGTTCCACTTAAGTAGCCTTATCCTCTTTACGACGTCAACTAATTTTGTCTTCTGTCTGATAATTTTGTTGTTGATTCTGTCTTTCTGCTTTATTCCCATCATGCTGCGTTCCATTTTTCTTTGACATATGGCAAGTACGTTTTCGTCGTGTTTCTTTAATGACCAGGTCTGGCAGCCGTACGTTAAGCATGGAAGAATTGCTACTTCGTAGAGTTTTTTCTTTAAATTTATTTTTATTTGTTTATTCTTCATGATTTCTTTATAGCTCCAATACCTCTTCCATGCCAAAGATATGCGTCTTCGAATTTCGTTGCTGGCACATTCGTTAAATGAAACCATTTGTCATAAGTAAATGTACTCTTCTACATACTCTATGCTGTTACCGTCAATTTAAATTATTTTTCTGTCCCCGTTAGTTAGTATCTTGGTTTTTCCGGTGTTGAGTGTCAAGCCTACGTTTTTGCTTTCACGTGTTAATTCCTTTAACCGAATTTCCAGGTCGGTAGGGTTTTCGGCAAAAAGTACAATGTCATCAGCAAAACGAAGATGGCTGAGATAATCCCCGTCGACTTTAAGATCTCTGCCCTCCCAGTCTAAGTTTCTAAAGATTGACTCTAGAACAGCAAAAAAACTTTAGGCGAAAGGGGGTCACCTTGCCGAACGCCTTTCTCGATGGGGAATTGATCCCCTTCTCTTTCTAGCCTCACCTTTGCACAGCTGTTGGAGTAAATATTGTGGAGTAGAGTGATATACTTCTTTTCCACGCCTTGTTGCAAGAGAGAATGCCAGATCGCACCATGCTTTATATAATCTAAGGTCTTTTTGTAGTCAATAAAGCATATATGTACAGACCACATACATGTTGTTACACAAGTAATAGAGAAGATTAAAGAGTACAGCAAACAAGACTATACCGATGAAGTATGAAGGAAAAAAATGCTTATTAAATCATAATCTATAAAGATTTTTCTCTATTTTCTTCTGTGAAGGCGAACGTTTTGAAGTATACGTAACGTTAAGTTGAAAAGGTATTGATAAAGTTCATAATAGCTTTTGAGTAATTGGCTATGTTACTGACCCATTATAATTATAAAAACAATGATGGTGACTATAAATAAATAATTACGTTTCTGTCAGTAACAAATATTTAAATGGTAACACTATAAAGAGCAATACACTTAACTGTCATTAATCTATCACTTTTCTATTGACAGATAGTCAATAAATAGAAATATTATTGGTAGACTATAAACACTATAACAATTGCTGCTAGGTGCACCTCTATCTGGTCCTTCGGGATATACAGCCGTGATGTTGTGTGTATGTTAAGTTATTATTTGAAAACATTACTGTCAATAAACTAGAACTTATTAACAAAAAATCAAACCGACTTCTAGAACAAAAAACAACAAAGCAAAAAATAACTTTCCTATCCAAAGTAGGTGTCTTTTGTACCCATTGTTTTCCGTTTTTTGACACCAACTTCGAAAAAGAAAGTTATTTTTTGCTTTGTATTTTTTTGTTCTGGAAGTCGGTTTGATTATTTTGTAAAAAAGTTTTTATTTTTGGTAAAAGGTATCTCCAATTAAAACGATAATCCTTTATAGCCAAAGTACATCTCATGACGATTCCAATAAGCCCAAGCACGACTAGGATACATTGTTTTATATCAGAGTTCCAGTGCCTACCTTCCGACTTCATCATTAGATCAGTTCGATGGTGCCATTTTCATGAGTACCATTTATTTATAAGCATTTACTTCATCACAGTCGGTTAACTATTCGAGATATCTTTTACCCGTGACTTACTTACTATGGTCTTCTTCATCAGTTCCACTTCACCAAATGATACTTTCTGAGTGCAAATAATTGCATTGCTGATGAAAATACCAAAATCGCTATATGTATGCCTATGATATTTGAGGAGATCCCTCGATTTCTCTAGGATCCCATCATCAGATCCTGACCTGATGACTTAGACCAACCAGGAAGAAAGAACTACTCTTCAAAATAAATCAAGATTTTTTTAAATCGGTCCAGGCGTCTTTGAGTAATCGGGGAACATACATAAAAAAAAGATTCCGACTAATTGAGAACCTCCTCATTTTTTTGAAGTCGGTTAAAATGGCTTGTTAATAAAATTATTTTGTCAAGACGTGTGTGAAGACCATATGATTTTACTTCTCAGAATTATATCCTTATTAGCGATACAATCGGATGGTTAAATAATACAGAGTGGGTTTTGTTCCATAATCAATCGGTTCGATTCCTGGCTAGTACGTAGTACCTATTGAGTTTTCAAAAATCCAATGATGCAGTTTTGGTTTTCATCAAAATCGGGCCCGTGACTCCTTTGAGTGTTTTTCGCTATTACTCATTGTTTCGACTTCTGCCATCCACGCCCACTTGAAAATCTCACCCTGTATACTCTGATTATGTTTTCCTTCAGTGATGTCATCCTTCATGATAAAATATTATTAACATATGAATTGAAATATCACAATAGTACTTGCCCGGTTTCTAACCCACGACCACACACGAGAGGCGAGGCCTAAACCTAATGTATGTTATTATTAAGTATATGTCTATGTTGTCCCACTGCAGGAAAAAAGACTTAAAATTCTACTGGTCTACGCGATCTGGTGATTACGGCCATACGAAGTAGTTCAGCTCATCTCACTGACTCTTTCTGGGCCTACTGCATTTCCGTTTCCTGCTTTTTCGGTTCTTCTGAGGCGTGGTTTTACCAACTTATCATAATACTTCCTTACCCTTTCATTTAGCTTATATTTGAAAATAAAAACAAAATAATTAGGTACTTCAAGTTCAGAGTACAGTATAACGTCCCATACATTAATTTTTGACGTATGATTTACGGTATAACTTTATGCAAGAATTAAGACTAATATTATCTTACAATTAGAAGTAGGTATACTTTGCTCTAAGCGCTGTTACTTTTTCGATATAAAATTTGGTTTTGCTAGTATATTATAGTTATATTGGGGTTTGCAATTTTATACTCTTGGCCTCATTAAAAACTCTTCCATCGTTTCTCTCCTGTTTAGTCTGTATATTTGCTCATAATAATTTGATGTACTCTTTTGGCATACTCAAACGGAACTTGACGCCCTTGATAGGCGGGTCCGTACACTGCTGACAGGATAATGAATGCATCATCGACGATCGTCGGTCACGAGATTGTATATCCCGCGGAAGTGTGGACGCCGAGGCTTATTAAATGCTAAGAACCTCCACAACTACGAGATATGCAATCTCAGGGAATATTTCCTACACGCCAACCGCTTCCCTACATCTTGACGCTCCCTGTTGTACTCCTCATCGTTGCCACTGTAGCGAAGTTGTCAACAGCCTCGGTCAACACGGTCTTTCATGCAGCCGAAGTGCGGGTCGCATAGCGTGGCACGGAAACATAAACGACATCATCCGACGTGCTCTCGTCACCGTCGGCGTTCCGGCCGTATTAGAACCCCATGGCCTGGCACGCGACGATTGCAAAAGACCCGACGGGATGTCTTTGTTTCCACACTAAAGTCCTCAAGATGGGTAGGTCTTTAGTGTGGGATGCTACTTGTGTCGATACTCTTGCGCCATCTCATTTTCTTAGCTCGGCGTGCTGTGATGCTGCTACCGCTGCGGCTGCAGAGAACCTCAAGTGGCGTGTTCGAAACGAAAACGTTTCGTTCTTTCCTTTGTTATTTTGTTGCAACACATGTCAGCTCGCTGTCATTTTGAATTGACAGTTCTCGACTGAGCTTGGAGTTGACAGACGACTATAAAAACGTGTTTGCCGGAGAAATACGTGACGATTTATTTGGCTTTGGGCTGGTTTTGTTTGTAAACTGATAAGTAACCAGTCAATCGTTCACCGGAATTGTGTCTCCATTCGCGTGTGGTATTGTGCTTCACCCGGACATTGGTATTTGTGTATATTTCGCGCGCAGCGAGTTATTTTCGTGTCGGGAACGTGTATGCTGACAGCCGAAGCCCGGCTCAGAACACGTTTGTTGTCCCTTCCACATTAATTATATATATTTTCCCTCCAACACACCGACCACACACACGAGATTGACCAGAAGACCACCGCGGGAACAAACGTGAGTATTATTTGTAAGTTGTGCGTTATGTACCTACCACTGCCCACCTGTCTGACAGGTAGCAGCATCATAAAGAATAAACTCCTAGGTTTCCGCTGCTGCGCATCGCAGTTTCACGGGTATGGACCTGATAGGATCCAAGAGTCACAGCGTTGCTATGGGTCCCAGAGTCTGCCTCTTGGCTTTGTGATCCGAAGGCCTGTATTAAACATTTGGTAGCAGAGCGTGGTGATGGTGGAAATATAATAATCTCATCGGTAGTTATATTTTCGAGCCGTTTGGGGTTAAAACTCTGAGGGCCAAGTGCTCACGCTTTGTTTAAAGATCTTTCCAAACGCCTAGTTGACACTTCGCGTGATCCAAGGGCTAGCTTTTACCTTGGACAGAGAATAATAATTAAAAAAAAAACAAAATCAATTTTACAATGCATGTCCTCGAAAAGAGCGTTTTCCAAGCAGCCAAACTGTGCGGAAAGTGTCACTTTTTTTTACTAGTGCTTTTTACTTTCCTGTACTTTTTTAATGTTTAACTCCAACGTCAGCCCGCCCGCATAGAGTTTTTATTATTTGAGAAAAGTTAAAAAAATTAGATTTAGATTTTAGAGATTCATATAAAAGGTAAAACAAAACTAATACTTCATTTAAGGCGTTTTTAATTACTCTAGATTTAGATTTTGATCAATAAATTAATTTTAAATATTCATTAAATATGTTTGGCAGAATGAATATTTTGCCCGTGCCTTTTTGCGTTACGACGTGACAGGTATTTGCAAATGCGCAGTAGACATGCCCGAGGAACTATTAGTTAATCTGTGGATATGCTGAGCGCCCTAAGCGCCCTTGAATAAGCCCGCCATTTTATTAATTTCTTGCTTGGTTCAGATATATTTTTTTATTTCCTCGCACAATGCATAGTAAAATGTTGTATGATACACGTGCGTAAGATGATTTTCGACTCGTGTTGATTTATTCACTCATCGGAAATCACCTACCTTCCGCACTTGTAGCATAAAAAACTATTATTTTATTTCACATAGGCCTACATGGGCACTTATAAAACGTCGACAAAAGGTGCATGGTTCGGGTTGGTCGTTTCCTATGGAGAAGAACCGGCAAGAAACTCCACGGTTACTCTTTTAAAAAAATCGTATGGTTCACAATATTTCCATGTCAATATTTACATTGCCATACAACGTGGCATTGCTGCCAGTCTTTTGGGCACATTACCAGTGGACAACGATGTGGAGGAGTTTTTAGACGCCATATTTTAGTTTAGTATATTTTTATTTATTTATTTAACCATTTATGCACACACACATAATATACAGACAAGAAGAAGAAACAGAAAAATAGGTTTAGGTAGTGAGTAGTTTTTGGTTTAAGTGAATATATTTGTAGTCTTAGTTAATTAAGTATTTTATACACAAAGTCAAAGTCAAATGTATTTATTTAATTTGGCCACTAAGCGGCACTTTTAAACGTTTACAATTAAATTTACAACTAATAAAAATTGATTCTACCGTGCATCCGGCAATGTAGCTTGTTATGGAGAAAAATGCACAAGAAACTCCATACTTACTCTATTAAAAAAGAAAAATGTTTTACAGTATTAAAGTACATACATTAATAAATTCATGTACGTGAGGACAATGCACTTATCACTACTATACTACATATAGGTATAAAGTAGTACAAGCACTAACAGGTAAACCCTTCACTTGATAAATAGGAACAAGGTTCTCACATACTTACAAATATTGCATACATTGGTAAATTACCTAATTCAGCAACATCGGAACAGTGTGCGAGTTAAGATTTTTTAAACAAAAATAATAGAAAAATAATAAAAATAAAGCGTAACTATAATTATGAATATAATACAAATTAACCAGTTTGATTTTGTATACACTAAGGATTGCCCTATGGAGCAGGAACAGCATGTTTCCAAGCATTCTTATCTTGAATATAATCATCTAGTTTGTAATACGCTTGTTTACAAAGTGTGCTTTTAACTAAAGTTTTAAATTTACTTTTATTTAGTTTTAATATATCACAAGGTATTTTGTTATAGAATTTAACACAGTACCCCATGAAAGATGAGTGTACTTAAGCTAGTCTATAAGATGGTTGATCTAAAATATCATTATTTCTCTTGTTACAATTGTGTCTATCACTGACTTTACTAAAGAGATGTACATTTTTCCTTATATACATAAAATTTTCATAAATGAATTGGCAAGAAACTGTCATAATATTATTCTTTTTGAATAGCTCCCTAAAAGATTCTCGGTGACTTATTTTATAAATGGCTCTGACAGCTTTTTTGCAAAATAAATATTGATTCAATATCAGCCGCCCGACTCCACAGTAAAATACTGTATGACATAATGCTGTGAAAGTAGCTAAAATAGACCAAACGCGCGGTTTCCACATCCGTTAACTGTCTTATCTTTCTAACAGCATAAGCGGCCGAGCTCAGCCGACTCGCAAGAGATGTTATGTGAGGTCCTCATTGCAATTTGTCATCTAGAGTTATTCCTAGGAAAACTGTTACATAGTCCAGCTTTTCTCCATTCAATATGATGTCGCACTCGCTACTTCTGGCATTCGGCAATGTGAATCTAATACATTTGTTTTTTTTTTCATTTAGTGCCAATTTTTTTGCCGTGAACCAAGTTTGGACCTGCTGAATAGACTTATTCACATCGTCAAGATTTTGTGACCGACGATCTATTGTAAATATCAAAGATGTGTCATCAGCAAATAACACGATCTTCGGTTGATTTTGTAATAAATGGGGCAAATCGTTAATGTTAACTAAAAAGAGGAAACGACCCAATATAGACCCTTGAGGAAGGCCCATTGTCATTTCAGACCCTAGTGAGTTTACGCCGTTTACCTGAACTTTTGGTTGAATTACTTAGGTCATATTTGAAAGCCAGAGCTTTCAAATATGACCTTAGTAATTCAAGGGCCATATGTCTGATCCCATAGTGCTCGAGTTTCAAAAACAGTCTCAATCATCATGGTTAACGCAATCAAACGCTTTCGAGAGGTCGCAAAAGATTCCAATGGCGTCTTGTGCTTCTTCCCAGGCGTTAAAGATGTTTTTATTAGGGTGACGCCAGCGTCAGTTGTGCAACGCCCTTTGATGAAACCGTACTGTTGATCATGAAAGATGGAATATTTGTTAAATTGACGCAACAATTGGTTGAGCATTAACTTTTCGAAGACTTTACTGAGAACCGGCAGAATTGACACTGGTCTATAATTATTGGCTTCTTTGCTATCCCCGGATTTAAACAATGGGACTACTTTACTGTGTTTCATGAGGTCTGGAAAGACTCCTTGATCGACACTTGTGTTAAATATGAAATCTAAATAGGGTGCAATAGTTTCAATGATTGGTTTACATACTTTTACAGATAGTCCCCAAAGATCTTCTGTTGATTTACTTTTAATATATTTAAAAGCTTTTAAAATAGCAAGGGGGTTTGTATGTAAAAACTTAAACTCCGAAGGGCACGCATCTACATTCATTCTAAGTAAGGCAGCAGAGAGCGTGGGTGAGGAGTTTAAAGCTGCTGTAGTTTTAAGAGGAATATCAACAAAAAAGTTTTCAAATTCCTGAGCTACTTCTACAACTGATTGTATGGGACCATGTGCAGTCGCTTAATTAATTTCAGTATTACGCTGTTTTTTTCTACCTTATTCATTATTTATTATTTTCCAGGTAGTTTTTATTTTATCGTCTGCTGATTTTATTTTATTGCTTATATACAGCGCTTTAGCTATTTAGCATGCAATTTTGAAGGTTTTTGAATATTTTGCAACATATCTATCAAAGCTTGTATTATTCATATGTTACTTTAGGCCATAAAGTTCATATAGCTTTTCCCTGCTTTTACGAATGCCTGGAGTCGCCCAATCGCTAAATACGAACTTGGTGTAAATACTTTTCGCTTTCAGTGGAAAAGTGTCATTAAATTGCGTGTTTAATACTTTAGAAAATTCGGCATAGAACTCATTTGAGTCATCTATATTATTAATGTTTTGAATACATAACTTAATATTCACGGTATTATTAAATGTTTCTAAATTTTTATAAGTAATAGGTCTATATTTTATTTGTATTTTTTGTAAAGGTATGTAGGTGCTAAACGTTATTGTTTGTCCACTGTGATCAGATGCTAACTTATTTACAATTTCTTTATCTAAGTAATCAAAATTACAAAAAACATTACCTATACAAGTCGCAGAAGAAGCTGTCACTCTAGTTGGCTCCATAAACACATTTTCCAGATTAAATGATTTAAGAAGACCCAACAACCTGATACTGTTAGAGTTATTCTCTAATAAGTAAATGTTAAAATCCCCACATATAACAATTGATTTGCTACTAGTACTAATTTTTTTTAACACATCTTCCATTACAGAGACAAACACAGATATATTCTGGAACACAGAGTCTGGACATACTGTGTATACTTTTATCTATGTAAATAAATTAAACTTCTAGTACAGTTAAAAGTTATCAGACTATTGAAAAATCGGCCCTTAAAACTTTTGGAGAACTCGTTCATTAATAAAACTAAAAAGTCTTAAATAAAACTTTTGTAAAAATAAGAAACCCGATTGCTAAAAATTAACTAACTGAAAAGAGAAAAACAAATACTAGATATAATTTACACATGTAGCACGCGAACTTTTGCTTTCATACATTTTTAATCAAAAATAAATAATCGTACGTCGGACATCGGCTCGTCATACTACAACACCTAAAACGTCACCTCGCGGACATCAGTCCCTCGCCTACAACACCAAAAGTTTGTTCGCGGCCCGCGCGCCGCTCACGATTGGAACAGACAGTTGCTCTCACGCTGCGTACCGCGACACACGTTTTCTATGCCTCCGCGCCACCGGCGCGTGCCCGCTGAGTCGCGTATATTCTCTCGCTGTTATATTGTACCTATGCTATCAATGTTCATGTTTTGTTACCAGTGTATGTGACGATAACGTTGATTATACGAAGTTGGTTTGAACTAAAGTTTTCGCCTTATTTAATCTCGTGCCCCGCAACATAACCCCTCACAGTGACGCCCAACTCGTGGAGCCAACTTCGTGTACAATAGATAACTAACTATTAACCTCAGTGTGGTGATTAACATTTAAAAGCCAGATACGTGTACGCGCAAAATACCTATCCAGTGTGCGCTGTGAACCCCGCGCTGAAGTAGTTCACCGTCCGTTTGCCGCCGGCCCGACCGACATGACGCCGTCGCCGAGGAAAACACGTGCAAGAAAAAACGACGAAGACGAACGCAGTGCGGAAGACGAATCGCCGCCGACTGGTATGACCTTCACTGACCAGCAGGTGAACCACCTCGTGACGTCCATCACGCAAAACCAAGCAGAAGCGACCCGCCTGCTCATTGAAAACCTCATGGCGTCGAGCAATCGAAACCACTCCAACATACCAGACGCCAGCGCATGTACCTCGACACCTAACCCGTTCGAGATGTCCCAGCCACGCCCCGGCAACTTCGCGAAGTGTACGGCGCGCTTCGACGGCGCCGCCCGCAATGCAGACGTGCTGGAAGCGTTTATAGACGCCATAGAAGTCTATAAAGAATGTTCGCACGTTAGCGATGAACATGCACTACGAGGGCTGCCCATGCTGCTGACTGCCGACGCCGCCGTGTGGTGGCAAGGAATAAAGGCTTCGGTGACGACGTGGAACGACGCTCTCCAGCGATTACGAGGAATGTACGGAACGCCGCAACCAGGATACAAGATACTCCGCGAAATATTTTCCGCCGAACAAGGACTTGAACGTGCTGATGTGTTTATCGCGAAAATTCGTGCATTATTAGCTAAATTACCGTATAGTGTACCGGAAATTATGAAAATAGATATAGTTTATGGACTTTTAGATCGTAGGATTAGGAAACGTGTGCCTCGTGATTCGGCAATCGAGCTCGAAAAATTAATCGAGAAAGTAAGGTTTGTAGAAGAGTCCCTGGCGGAGGTAAGTGTTTGTTTACCTATAACTAAACCTGCAACGCGAACCGATTGTCCATTCGATAATAATAAAAGTCATGCTAATAATCATAAAATAACAACACAACTTTCTAAAAATAGTAGTTTCACGTTTAATCCTTCAGCTGCGACAGTATCCAATATTAACCCTTCGTGTGCTACGTCCGACTCTAGTTCGTACGAAAATACGAAACTAAAGCGAACTCGACCTCGATGTACTTATTGCAAAAGGTTTGGTCACACAGCAGATGAGTGTCGTAATAAGTTTGATAAGTCAAAACCAATTAACGTAGAAAATCAAAAGCCGGATATCAAGGAAACTGACTTGCGATGTTACGGTTGCGGACAACCGGGTGTTATACGATCAAAGTGTAACATTTGTAAGAACAGTCCGGCCGCTAGTAATGTTAGTTTTCAGAGCGCAGATATAGAGGGCGCTCAAAGTACGCGACCCACTATTCAAATAAAAATTGCAAGTTATACAGGTGCCGCTATTTTAGATACGGGAGCGACGCATTGTATCGCGGGCCCAATGTTGTACGACCTATTAGTAGGTAATGGTGTAGAGTTTGTAGACACGCAACGCAATGTTGGACTCGCAGACGGCTCCCAGAATGTGCGTAGAGCGCTTATTTGTAATATAATTGTAAACTTAGAAGGACGGAAGATACCTACCTCCTTCCTTGTGTTTCCTGGTGCAGAGACGAGAACGCTGCTCGGACGTGACTTCATAGTAGACGCAGGGATGGTACTGAACCTACCTCAAGGCATGTGGAGTTTCGCTGACGCCCCGACGCAGATGTTCCCTTTCCTGCAATCATTTAAGTTATTACCTGTTGACAACACAGAACTTATGCGCGTTGATGTTACGAAAGTGACCTTGAGAGAGGAAGAAGGCTCGAACCTGACTCCAGACCAAAAGGTTCAACTCAATGCACTATTGGTGAAGAGCTCTGACCGTTTCGCCACCGAAGGGCCGCCGACCGAGTACGCTGTGCACCGGATCAAGGTCGATGAAAAACAGGAACCTATAGCTTCGCCGCCGTACCGAATGTCACACAGCCGCAAAGAAATCCTGGAAAAAGAATTGCAAAAACTGTTAGATGCAGATATAATCGAAGAATGTGAATCCCCCTGGGCAGCGAACGTAGTTCTCGTTACGAAGAAGAATGGAGGTGTACGCTTGTGTGTGGACTACCGCAAGTTAAATTCAGCGACAGAACCTGATCGCTACCCCTTACCAAGGATAGAGGACATCTTACACGCCGCTAAAACGACGAACTACATGACTACCTGCGACTTAAGATCTGGGTATTTTCAAGTGAGCTTGAACGAAGAAGACCGGGACAAAACCGCTTTTGTTACATATTTAGGGACTTACAGGTTTAAAAGGATGCCCATGGGCCTGCGAAATTCAGGAGCCACCTTTCAGAGGTTAATCGATCGATTTAAGTCAAACTTGAAGGAAGTCTCTATCCTAGGATACCTAGATGATCTAGTAATTCTGTCCGAAACGTTCCCTAAACACTTAACGGACTTAGAAGCAGTGTTGGATAGGCTCAAAATGTTCAACTTAAGAATCAACCGAGAGAAGAGTTTCTTCGCCAGAGATGCTATAAAATTTTTAGGACATGTTATCGTTCCAGGAGGTATACAAGTAGACCCTGAGAAGACAACAGCTGTTTCTAACATGCCACCACCGGAAAATGTAAAGCATTTAAAGACGTTTTTACAGACATCCAGCTGGTTTCGTCGATTCATACCAAACTATGCTGAGGTTGCCAGAGCGTTAACAAATCTTTTAAAGAAGGACAGCATCTGGACGTGGTCAGAGAAACAACAAGAAGCGTTTGATCACATCAAAAAACTTCTAGTGTCAGCACCGATACTGCGCCAGGCAGACGGAACCAAACCGTTCACACTAAGAACGGATAGCAGCGGTTACTGTCTCGGTGCAGTACTTATGCAAGGTGAACAACAGGATGAACGACCCGTGGAGTACGCGAGCCGCCTGCTCAATCCCGCCGAAAAGAACTACACGACCACCGAGAGAGAAGCACTAGCCGTCGTGTGGGCAGTAAATAAGTTCAGAGGATACATTGATGGATCTGAAGTAACAGTGAAGTCCGATCACCAGCCCTTACGTTGGCTGATGAGTGTCAAGTCACCCAGTGGGCGATTAGCAAGATGGGCGCTGACACTACAAGAATATAATCTAAAGATTGAGTATACACCAGGGAAGTCCAACGTAATTGCTGACACCTTATCGCGCCCGCCGTGCTCAGAAGAAATATGTTGCGACCTTTGCCTCACGGTTGTTGATATGCCATCTAGAAAACCCCGAGACATCAGAGAAAACCAGCTCGCGGACCCCGACATCAAGAAAATCGTTGAAGACCTAGAGAATACCGACGATCCGTTTAGGGGGAGGAGTTGGGCAGACAAGGGATATACCTTGTCTGATGGGATCCTCTATAGATACGGCCCGGAAGCAGATGATGAAGAGACAGCATGCTTAGTCGTTCCAACGCATGAGAGAGACAAGATATTACAGGAATTTCACGACGCACCAACAGCAGGACATTTTGGAGCTGAGCGAACTCTACATCGCCTGCGATCGAAGTTCTATTGGCCAGGGATGAGACAGTTCATTACCAATTATGTAAAGAAATGCGTACCGTGTCAGCGTTACAAGGTAGACGCTAGAAAGCCGGCTGGACTCCTTCAGACGCCCGCAAGCGCGCGCAGGTTCGAAGTCGTAGCTGTAGATCTCTTCGGCCCATTACCTGAAACACCTGAAGGTAACAAATGGATACTTATACTGGAGGATGTATGCACCCGTTGGGTAGAATTGTTTGCCTTACCTAATGCTACCAGTTTAGAGTGTGCGAAAACATTGATAGCCGAAGTTTTCTTACGCTATGGCGTGCCTAGACGCGTGATCAGCGATAACGGTGTGCAATTTGTTAGCGAAATGATGCAGCAAGTGTGCCATACTTTCGGTATTACGCAATCTCTCACTCCGATGTACCACCCGGAAGCTAACCCAGTAGAACGGAAGAACCGCGACTTAAAACCCCAAATAGCCATCCTAGTAAAGCAGGACCATCATACCTGGGATACTCACCTGGCGGCCATTCGTTTTGCAATGAACTCGGCTGTTACAGGGAGCACAGGTTATTCACCCGCGTTCTTGATGTTTGGACGAGAAATCCGCGCCCCAGCCGACGTACTAACGGACATGAAGGCAGTTATTGAAAGCGAAAATGTCATTACAGGGATAACGTCTTACCTGAAGAAGATGTCTGATGTCCTCCTTGACGCACGAGACATACATGACAGAACCCAAGCAGTCCAAAAGCGATACGCCGATGAACACCGCCGGCCCAGCCCTGATTATGTTGTAGGCGACCTGGTTTTGCTAAAGACGCAAGGAGCTAACGATGCCAGCCGAGGTCAGACAGCAAAATTTATACCACGACGTGACGGGCCGTATCGTATCAAGGAACCCGTTAGCGCGACGACTTACCTCTTGATGCGAACCAGCGACAGTTCCTTAATGGGCAAATATCATGTGTCCCAATTAACGCCATTTGTCGGAGAGATCCAACCGCCTGTCAGTGAGAAGAGGAAGAGAGGTAGGCCTCGGAAAAGTACTAGCACAAACGCGAGGACGCTTGTTTCGAGCTAGAGGGGGAGGATGTAGCACGCGAACTTTTGCTTTCATACATTTTTAATCAAAAATAAATAATCGTACGTCGGACATCGGCTCGTCATACTACAACACCTAAAACGTCACCTCGCGGACATCAGTCCCTCGCCTACAACACCAAAAGTTTGTTCGCGGCCCGCGCGCCGCTCACGATTGGAACAGACAGTTGCTCTCACGCTGCGTACCGCGACACACGTTTTCTATGCCTCCGCGCCACCGGCGCGTGCCCGCTGAGTCGCGTATATTCTCTCGCTGTTATATTGTACCTATGCTATCAATGTTCATGTTTTGTTACCAGTGTATGTGACGATAACGTTGATTATACGAAGTTGGTTTGAACTAAAGTTTTCGCCTTATTTAATCTCGTGCCCCGCAACATAACCCCTCACACACATTAAATATTATGAGGTGGACAAACGAAAATTATAGAAAACCGACCAAATGGTTTGTCACCGCTGGCAGCACCTCATAATATATAATGTATAAATTATATCTAGTACTTGTTATTTTGTTAACACATTTCTTTCCTTTGTTTTGTCTCTCTCTATGGGTGACAGTAGTCACAGTTCACAACGCAAACCCAATGCAAGTTATTGGATGTTACAAATGTCTAAAAAAAATTTGGTCCTAGCGGATGCCAGTTTCCTTAATTATTTTAAATATTTGATAAAAATGGATGAAAACACAGACTGACTATGAATCGATTTCTTAATTACTGGCTAGGTGTTTACCTTGCGGGAGGCTACGACCTATATTGGGTATATAGGTAGTAGCCTCCCGCAAGGTAAAACCAATAACATGATGCAGGCCGCTGGAGACCGCTGGGTGCGAAAATCATAGGCCTGGTTGATGTGGCGGCACTTGGTGGAGGCATTATGTTCAGTAGTGAATTTCATTCGTCTAGAACGATGATAATGATTTTGGAGGAGGTTGCTGGTATAGCCTTACCAATCAATCGCTCTATGTCAAATTGAAACCGATCAACATATTCGAAAATGATGAGGACACAGATTCATTTCCAAAAGGAAACAACAATTGTCCGACCTAAATTTGCAAGTCGAACCCAACGCCTAGCAAAGAGCACGTTAGTAAATTATACCATAGCCTTATAAGTACATGCTTTAAAAAATGCTCTTATGATATTAGTCTACGAACGATATCAGACACAACATTATTGTAAGCATTATTGACATAATTGCTTATAAATTTGTCATTAGGCTGTAGTAGGACGTCTGAAAACTTCTGTATTTTTTTATAAGAATAACAATATGAAGTCTACAAGTAAAGTACTGTTAAATGACGACCTTCTAGGTGTCTTCTATCCTTTTTACTACATTAACACTATCTCGTGTGTACGGAAATATAATATCAATGACAGTTTTGTGAAAATTATAACAAGAAAAAACATTATTTGTGCTATATTTATAAACTGTTTAATTATTTGTTTTTACTTTTTGGTGATGACTTTCACCAAATTTGGCCAGCCATTCAAATGGGCCTACTATTTGGTTTATTTTGAATATTTATTCAATTTTGAAGCTGTATGTTTCGTCAATTTATACTTCAGTGGCAAGTGTGCGGTTGCTGTCAATCTTGAATGAGATTAACAATAACTTTGATATTAGCAAAGATATGTGGAAACTGATGGTTTCCGCTTGGGTGTCAATTGTTTTAATTCTATCAAACTGTGTTGCCCTAGTATTTTTCAAAGTCACATACGATGCGCACTGGTCTTTTATGAGAGGTATTTTTGTATCAATATCTGCATTCTTAGATATTGAATTAGTACACAACGCAGTAACAGTTAACATGTTGTGTTACCAAACTAGAAATTTGACCTCAATTATAAAAAATACACATTTTGAACAAGTTAATGATGATGAAATACAAGTGGACAATGAAACAGCATTGGAGGAATTGAATGAAGTATTCATGTTTGTAACCGAAGCTTAGGGGTATTATAAGAAATTCATCTGGATTTATTGTAATTTTTCCTTTTTATTTACCTCTCTGTTTTGTAGTGATTAGGCATTTAAATCCGTAGTGCTTGACACCTGTTGTAAAAATATCCGTGCCTTAAGGCCTAGCTCAGTTCTGTCTTCTGTTTGATAATTGGAAAGGCTTTGATTCGTCTGCTGTTCTTTTCTCATTATTTTCGTTGCAATTTCTTTAGGAGATGGAGTGGTAGAGAATCGTGAAGATGGCTAGCTTATATTCAAACAAACGAAAAATAGGTCCATGGTTTATTTATTTTTCTGTTGTAGATTCTGTGTCACTACGTTACAACCTTTGTACAATCTTTATTTTACGCTGAAATTCTAATTTTATGGTCAACAAAGCAAGTAAGTAAAATCTTTTTTACTTTTTTACCGATTTCCTAAAAAGGAGGAGGTTCTATGTTCGACTGTATGTATTTTTTTTTTGTGGATATTCACCGATTTTCCGTCAATTGAGGACCAATTTTGAAAATACGCCTGAAGTGGTCCGATTATCACCGAGTCAGAATATGAGGATGTGATGCCATGGAAATTGAGGGAACTCCTCAAATATTATGACTTGAGAGGGCTAGGCATCAAACAACAATGAACGATATAGTGGTCATGGCTGAGACCATGTAGGACCTCAGTACAATGCTCGATGATTTCAGTAGAGTTTCAGAAACAGTGGGTCTTAAGAAGAACATAAACAAAACCATAGTGATGTTGAATGCCCAAGTTACACACACTCCTATCAAGGTCGGAGACTACAAAGTTGTGAACGATTACCTTGGACAAACTGAAACGCAGTTGAGAAGGTCCAACTTCGAGAAAGAGGTCAACCGTCGAATCCGACTTGGTTGGGCAGCTTTCGGGAAGTTGCGCGGTATCATCTCGTCCAATTTACAGCAGTGTGACAAAATGAAAGTCTATGACCAGTGTGTGTTGCCAGTGAAGATTTATGGGATCGAAACATGGTCGCTCACAATGGGCCTCATCAGAAGGCTTAGTCACCTAAAGGGCAATGGAGAGAGCTATGCTTGGAGTTCCTTTGCGTGGTCGAATCAGAAATGAAGACATCCGCAACAGAACTAAGGTTACCGACATAGCCCGAAGAATTTCAAAACATAAGTGGCAGTGGGCAGGGCACATTGCTCGCGTAATGGGCGGTCATTGGGGCTGAAAAGTACTGGAGTGGCGACTGCGTACTGGAAGTCGCAGCGTTGCAAGGCCTCGCTCTAGGTGGTGCGATGACCTGGTTAAGGCTGCGCTAATGCGGTGGATGCGAGAAGCACAGTATCGATCAGTGATGCGACGCTTGGGGGACGCCTATGTCCAGCAGTGGACGTCTTTTAGCTGAAATGATGATAATGATGAATACTCATAATTTAATTTGTACATTTCAGAGTAAGAAAAAGTATGAATATATGGTTCTTAGCCATGCCGTTGGTATGGTGCTGCTGTTATCGAAAGCATTCTTCGTGGAAACGCAATTATGTGTTGCTTGTGAAGGATTTTACAGAGAAATCACAAGAGCCTACACTAATGTGATTTTGAAATTATCTCAAAACAGTAAGTATTTATTCATCACTAGCTGTGCCCGCGGCTTCGCTCCTGTTGACTGCCTATCCTGCCCTACTTACCGACCTGTACCTACCCTACTTACCTAGATCTACCTACCTTACATACCTTTCTACCAACGTAGATAGAGTGTTCGCTGCACAGAATACTATTTACTCTAGGAAGAACAATATCGACTTCATATAAAAAAGTAAGGACAGATTTGCTTCGCACCATCTAGTAGCACTCCAAAACACCACACCGAAAAGAAAATATAAAAACTTTTTTTTTTTAAATACTACCGACTTCCAAATAAATACGAAAAAAAATGGTACCTACCAAAGACACCGACTTCCAAAAAAGTAAAAATAAACCGGCCAAGTGCAAGTCGGACTCGCGCACGAAGGGTTCCGTACCATTATCGCAAAAAACGTAAAAAAATACGTTTGTTGTATGGGAGCCCCACTTAAATATTTATTTTATTCTGTGTTTTCTATTTGTTGTTAAAGCGGCAACAGAAATACATCATCTGTGAAAATTTCAACTGTCTAGCTATCACGGTTCATGAGATACAGCCTGGTGACAGACAGAGAGACAGACGGACCGCAGTGTCTTAGTAATAGGGTCCCGTTTTTACCCTTTGGGTACGGAACCCTAAAGACTATAAAGTTATTTTTCACTATGTAGTGTTTTTATTTGAAAGTAGGTAGTATTTAAAAAAAAAACTTTTTTATTTTTTTGTTTTTAGTCGTATCTAATAGGCAAGTTCTTTAGTAAGATACATACAATGCTAGAATAGATTACCCGAATATCATGAAAATTGAACATAACCGGTGAAAGAGAGTGTACCGAGGTGAACTGTACACATCTGCGTACCCCTTTAGAGCGTACTGGCATGATGTTACGTTAAAAAATGGTATAAACAATAAACAGACATGCGATTGCAGCAATCCCGAGAGATTTGCCGTCATTTATTGAAGGGTTCTATTGTATATGGGACCACATTGACGGAGATATCGGTGAATATAAAAAAAACAATTTCAACATGGAACCTCTTCCTTTTTGGAAAGTCGGTAAAAGTCGGTAAACCTATCCATAGCTGGGACTCGAACTCGCAACCTTAAGTGCCTTTTTACACGCCCTGGTTGCCGGGTAGCCGCTACCGGGTACCCGGCTGCCAAGTGTATAGCTATGTATTTTTAGCTTTCACACTTACCAGCGTACATGGCTAAACGAGCACATTCGCCGCCGGATACCCGCCACCGGCTACCCGACAACCGGGGCGTGTGAAAAGGCACTAAGTGTACGAGGCCACCACGTTTATCATTAGGCTATTCAGACGTGCAGTAGTGGCAGCGAAATTACGAACCACATTGCACGCACGTCAACGTCATTATTGACATTAGTAATATGATTAGAGACCAAAAATTTCAAAAAACGTAGTTTTTTTAGTCTCGTGCATTAGGTCCCGAATTATTATTTTTTACTCTAGCCACACTTGGAATAGCCCATGAAGGTATATCGTATATTCGACAAAGAGAAGTGAACGTGGTTGGCTGCTTCCACGCATGAGGGCGCTGCAGGTGGGATTTAGGGACACTAACTACCATTTTTTTTCTATGGTTTTTCTGCCGCGCAATTCAGAAAATGACAAGACATGCACAACGCCATCTATCGAATATGGAGTTCAACAGTCCATGTGCATCTAAATTGCGTATGTTGCGATATTTTACTTCTTGAACACTATAAATTCATCTAAATTTTGTTAGTGTGAACCGATTGCGATGAAACAAAAACTAACTAAACTAAAAAGTTATCTACATTGGTTTCGTACATTTTACGTGATGCGTGCACAGACAAATAGACAAACAGACATACAGACGAACTGACAAACAGACAACAGACAAACAGACCAACAGAAAAAATATCCAAAAACTATTTAAACCGACTTACCAAAAAGGAGGAGGTTCTATGTTCGACATTATGTATTTTTTTTTTGTGTGTGTTCACCGATATCTCCGTCAATTGTGGACTGATTTTGAAAATTCTAGAAAGAATATGTTCCGAAATTGGTCCCATTTTAGTTTGGTGAAGATCTGATGAAGAACTTCGGAGATATACAACAAAACTCTTCAATAAATAACGGCAAATCTTTCGAGATTGCTGCAATCGCATGTCTGTTCATTGTTTATACCATTTCATAACATAACTTCACGCCAGTACGCTCTTAAGGGGTACCCAGATCTCTCATTTCACCGGTTATGTTCAAGTTTTCAGCATATTCGGGTAATCTATTCTGGCGTTATAGGTACCTTACTAAACAACTTGCCTATTAGGTAGATACAAATAAAAAGTAAAAATAAAAAAACATTTTTGCAAAAAAATACTACCGACATCCAAATAAAAAAACTACAAAGTGAGAAATAACTTTATTTTCGGAAGTCGGTGTCTTTCGTAGGTACCAATTTTTTGCGTTATGGACACCGACTTCTAAAAATAAAGTTATTTTTCACTATGTAGTTTTTTATTTGGAAGTCGGTAGTATTTTTTTCCAAAAAAAGAATTTTTTTGGAAATATTTTCGATATACAAAAACAACTTTCCTACAGATTTATTATATGTATTGATGGTTGATGGTTTATTTTTGGTTGATACTAGTAGCGCGAGTAGCTAAAGTTCTTAAGAAATAATAAATTGTTATTTACTGATCGTTTGTGTTTAAACTCACGAATAGTTGGTGGAATAAAAGCCAGATGTCTCACACAGACAGGGACCTGTTACGATACCTACATACATATGTAGGTAACTACTACCTACATACGCAGACGCCGGACGCGGACGTCGAACTACATAGGTCTATCTACATTTTAATATGTTTTATATTTGTATAATACTTACACATACTCTGACCCACCTTCTGTGTTTATTTTATTTTGTTTGTTATTTATATATTCTATTTTATTGTATTATTTAAGTATTTTCCGTTTCCGTAAGCGTGTCCGTCGCATCAACAGTTGGTCTTATCAGAATATCAGCGCAGCGTTATTTCCTTTTTTGGATATCGCTGCACATGCTGAGATAGGAGCCTTTTTGGTCTCGCACGGGGTTTTTATTTTCAATTTTGTTTAATTTTAAGCTGATTTCTCGTGTCTCCTGTGCGGGTCACAAATAAATACTTTTTCTTTCTTTCAAATTCCGTCAATATAGTTAGAGTTTAAAATTTGTCAAGAATGAAATGCGATGGTAGCTTTGTGTTTGAATTTAAGTACTATGTATATATGAAAAGATTACCACTACTATAGAAAGATTTTATATATTGATTAGATTCATAAGAAGAGAAACAAATTTTTTAACATTCAGAATATACACCGATTTTTTTTAACTTTGATTTTATTTATAGAAATTTATATTAAGACAGGTGGTTCACTTACTTAAAATTTACCTTTTAAAATAAAAAATGAGATTGCATTTAGTACATTTTGTGTGAGTAACATGATTTTATGTGAAAACTGCGCGTTGTTGATTTTTAAGGTTATTAAAGAAAGTTAAAAATGTTAATAAAAAAACAATTAGACAATAAAATTAATATTACATAATATGCAGTGTTTCCTCCACGTTCTCTAAATAAAGTTTTCACCCGCCTAGACATGTTGAGAAGAATGTTATCCATTGTTTCCTGTGGTAGTCTCTATCATTCCTACAAAACGGCGCTTCGCACTTCACCCACATTGACAGGTGCAGGGATTTTAAATTTTGCCCTTCCTTTCAGCAGGTCTCAGACGTGTTCTATCGGATGCATATCTGGTTATCTCGCCGGTGTTGAAAAAGTGGTATGCGGCCAAGCATTATCCTGGATCAAAACGAAGTGACCCCTGATAAAGGGGAAAATGATATCACATTTTGTTCTTAAATAACTCTTCTATAGCGATCTGCAATAAGATCTCCTCCATCGATTACCACTAAGTCCGAACGAGCTTTCAAACACATCCTATCTGAATCCAATAATAATAGTGCGAGGATCAAAGTCGCTGTTCATTAGAAGAAGTAATTCTGTTTCTAAGGAGGTGTGCCTAAACTTTTGGATCTTCGGCGGGCACGAATGAACCTAAACCAGCTTCCTTTAACTTCCTTAGTACCTTAAGCTCACTTACTGTTGCACCTCGAACTTCCTCCAGCTCATTTCTGGTTGTACGGCCTTTAAACGCAGGTTTTTGTGAACGAGAAAATGGATGCAATGATTATTCCTGTTTGTACAAGTTTTCTGCCATGCCCTGATCTTTTAACAAAAACATTAGTCTCTTTGAATCATTGAAAACTGCAATAAATGGTTGAGACAGGTAAACGATGAATTATGCACATCACCTGTAGGTTTTATAATTTTTCCTCATCTTTTACCTCCTCAAGTGCCCTGGGTATCTCAGTTAGAAACAAGTTGGGCACAATGACGTACTTAACTTCGTACGTTAATGAACATTTTTCAAAATTTTAGAACAAAACCATAAAACGAAATTCTCTCAAAATTATATAAATTCGAATAAAGTTAAAACAATTGCATGACGGGTGACATTTAATTGTTTTATCAATTAAACATAATTGGTTTTATGACAAAACAAAAACCATCCTGTAAAGGTAAAAAAAAAGTTTTAAGATATTTGTTTCTTGTTCCGTTAATTTTGCCAGAATGTTAAGTAATTTGTTTCTTTTCTTGAATTTTCTCTTGCAATTAGACCATTCAACCCAGGTCTTTCCAAACAAACCATGGCTAAACAATTTTTTTTTATTTCAGTGTCGTCAAAAAGAATATGGAAGAATGTGTTTCGCATAATCCAAGGGGAATTTGAAAAACTCAATGCATTTCGATTATTTGATGTAGACGCCGCAACATTGCTACATTTCTGCAAACTTGTCACCACTTACATAATTGTACTGCTGCAATTTGCGTTTTTGTAATACTTTGACATTTTAAATTATATGACGAATATAAGTCATAAGTAATTTATTTCATAACAATATGTACATTGTGTCGAAATGTAATAAGTAAGTAAACATTTAAAAACACCACTAATACGAAATAATTAAATAACAATAACTTTCAATAACAATAATTTAACAGTAAAATTAAAATGTCAGAGATAATAATTTAATAATAAAATAGATTCAGTCAATCAATAAAAAAAAAAAAAAACATTAGGTAGTGATTATAAAAGATTAACAAATAAATAATGATAATCCTAAACAAAAAATACAAGTCAAATAAAAAGAAGAAGATATTGGTGACGATCGTTTATATCTATTTCATAAACTACGTTTGTTACACAAATGTATGTTTGCAGAATATTAAATTGTACAATAATATAATATAAGATCAAACGAACTTCTTAAAGTGAAGTTCGATCATTATTATATAAGTCGCTTCATTCTTCAGATACAAATAACCATGTAGTGCCTTTATTCTACACTCTATTTGCACGACTATTAGTTGATTATCATTTTTGTGTATCTGTCAACCTCACTAGCGTGTCGTGATGTTCGTGTTGTGAACTTCATTCTTGTTTAGATATCAGTTTTCTACGATGGGTTTGGGTGGGTGAGGATTTTGTATTTTCGAATGAAGCCACTTATATAATAACTAGCTGACCCCCGCGGCTTCGCTCCCGTCAACTGGCTATCTACCTACCAACCAACCTACCTACCAACTTACCTACCCACCAACCTTACCTACCTACCAACCTACTCACTGTAAGGCGCAAGTATACCCTAATGGCCTTGAGCATCCCGGCGAAGCTAAACTCACACACCGGCACGGCTCACGCACACATAGTCCGCACGGACTGTGATGACAGAATATGCGCAAACGCAGAGATGCGACTACCTCGGTGGTATTTTGCCTACGATTCTTCTTATTTTAGTTTTTACTAGACATATTTTTTTATTACGTTAAGTATGTAGGTCAAGTGATACAAAATAGTTTAGATTAACCTCTTGACTACCGGAGTTGCAGATTACGGCATTCAATCGGTTAAAACCTACTTACGTACAGATGTTTTAAGTTATTATATTTGTAAATATATATACTAAGTAGGTAATTTAAAAATAATTATTCTAAAAAAACAACTCAAACTGGAATTGTAACAATAAAGCATCTAGTTAAATCCGCTTTCAAATTATTTTTACCATGAGTGATGCAGCTTTTAACAGTTACATTTTCATCCCATCCCACCCTCAAAACTTTAGCAATGATTTCGAGCATTATCTTGAGAATAGAGTTCCTCATTTGCGTAGATTTAGACAGTGAATGCGTTTTACATCTTCTGCTGAATATGGGAGATTCTTGCATCTAACCCAATGTATGAGACGTGTCACTCCTGGATGACACAAAGATTCGTGTAATCTCATAAGATTGTCTCCAATCATGCTGGCACATGTTGCTTTCGTACGTGACAGAGCATCAGCCACAATATTTTCTTTACCGCTCCTATATTTAATACCAAAAGTAAAGTTGGCAAGTTCCATACGCCATCATTGAATCATTTCATTCATCATCATCAGCATCATAAACGCAACAGATTTTTGATCAGTTAACAGGTAAAACTGCCGTCCAATTAAGAAATGTCTCCATTTCTTAAGGCTTTCAATAATAGCACATGTTTCTTTTTCAATAGATGGATATTTTCGTTCACTTTCGTTAAGCGTTCGTGAAAAAAAAGCTACAGGTCTTCCGTTTTGAGTTAAGGATGCCGCTATAGAATGTTCAGATGCATCTGTTTCAACAGTGAATGGTTCGTTAGGATCAATTGTAGAAAGTGAAGCTTTTGATATGATTTCTTTGATATTCTGAAATGCACAAATCTGTATATCGTTTAGTGGATAATTTTCTACATCGATAAGTGGTCGTAATTTATTCGAAAAATCAGGTATCTACTTCGAGTAATGTGAGAAAAGACCAATAGTACGTCTAAGTGTAGCTGAATCTTGGGGCACCAGCATTCCTAGTAAAGGTGCCAACCGGTCTTTGTCTGGTTTAATCTCACCATTATTAATGTTATATCCCAGTATGCTTAGGTTCGTTATCGAAAATTCACTTTTTTCTTTATTAATAGTAAGATTATATTACTCTGCTATCTCCATGATTTTTTTTAGTTTCCTATCGTGATCTACCTGATCTGATTCACAAACAGTGATATCGTCTAAATATGAGTACACACCGATAAGGTTAGAGTCTCGCAGGATCATCAATGGTTCTTTGAAAGCAAGCTACGCCGTTTGTCACTCCAAAAGGAATACGACAAAATTGGTACAAGTTCCCTGCTGCTTCGAACGCCGTCATGGGCTTATTCATTGAGATTATAGGTATTTGATGATAAGCTGACCGTAAGTCAATTTTACTAAATACTTTGAACTTAGATACTTTCATTATCAACTCTTCTATATTTGGCAGAGGATAGGCGTCAAGGTAAGTGAATTTATTGACAGTTTGAGAGTAATCTATGCACATACGCTTTTTGTGGTGAGCGCCAGATGTGACAAGTACTTGAGAACGCCATGGAGAAACACTCTCTCCTATGATTCCGTCTAATAACAGTTTCTTTATTTCAGTTTCAATAAATCCTTGGTCATCTGGCGTGTGTCTACGAGACTTGATTGCAATGGGTCTGCAGTCTGCGGATAAATTTGAAAATAAATTTACTGGTTGTATAATAGCTTGACTTAATGCACTGCATGCGATTCTGAGTTGCGGTTCAGATCCTCCGAACTCTATCGTCATCTCAGAATGATGTTCGAGGATGTCGTGACCCAGTATGACTTGTGTACATAAATCCTTCATTACCCGCAACGGAACATTAGTTATATCATGGTCGTAAATTTTTACAGTAGCATAGCAGACTTCTCTTATTTCTGTTTTTAAAATCGATGACGCCATTGTTACATTTTGGTGCCACGGTTTCGTTTGTAACCCATACTCTGTCGGATGACTTCCTTATCAATGAAATTAGCAGTGCTTCCAGTGTATATCAGTGCTTTTACTGATACTCCATTCACAAAGATAGGTATTGTACATTTCTGAAGTCCAGTTGACGCCAATTTAAAGCATGAAGATGTATGATTATCCTTTTGAGTCGTTACTGATAATGTATTTCTAGGTTGGCCTTTGCAGACTTTTGCAAAATGTCCATTCTTGCCACATTTGAGGCATGTTGCGTTGGCAGCTGGACAAAAACGACGAGGATGCCTAGATTTGCCACAGAAAAAGCAATCATTCGGGATATAAGTTGAGCTTCGGTTCGAGCCACTTGCAGCGGCAATCGATGTTTCTGATGACTGTGATGCATAGCCCGCTGTCTGTATTTTTGCTGATTCTAAAGCTCTCGCCTGATTACACGCTTCTTCCAGGCTCAGTGTTTTATTTTCTAGGAGTCTTTGCCGTATATCCGGAGATGTTATACCGGCAATTAAAGCGTCTCTGATGAACTCCTTTTCATTCTCTGCAGCCTTGTTGTCTTTAAATTGACAGTCTTTGCTCAGCAAATATAAAGCCAGAATATACTGGTCAATGGTTTCAGTTTGTTGCTGTTTCCTCGTTGATAATATGTATCTGGCGAATATTTCACTTTTCGGCTTTAAGAATAGTGTTTCTAATGTTTCAATAGCTTCTGAGTATTTCTCGCAGTGTTCTATACACCGTGAAATTTAAGTGGTTGTTTTCCCGCGGCAGAACGACTTGCCTTTAGGAGTACTTTCGAAGCATAGAGTTAAAGTAAAAAAATAACGATGTTTTTATTTTAAAATAATTTAAAAAATATTCATCAACTCGAAAAAGTGAGTAACAATAGTAACTTGTAGGTACTAGGTACTACTCGCGTCACCACCGTATTATTCACCGTAGTACCTAGTACCTACAAGTTACTATTGTTACTCACTTTTTTTTTTTAATTATTATATAACAAAAACATCGTTATTTTTTTACTTTAACTCTATGCTTCGAAAGTACTCCTTAAGGCAAGTCGTTCTGCCGCGGGAAAACAACCACTTAAATTTCACGGTGTATATTTTAATGTGCTTGGTGAGATATAATTTACTAATAGATCTAGTTTTGTTGCATCTGAAGGCTTTTTTTCACTTGATCCAAGAAAATTTTCAAACGTCTTGTGGCGACTCGACCAAAAAGTATTTATGGTCGAGTCGCCACAAGACGTTCGAAAATTTCGAAAGTCGGTTTTCTTTATGGAGCCACGAATTTTAATTTGAATTGGGGTTTGGTTTTGGAATCTGTCAGGAGATGAAAATTATTCTTTAGAAGTTTTTACGTGTTTGTAAAAAGATATATTTGACTTATATAATAATGATCTGCCTGTTTTTAATCTATTAAGCTCAACCATGTACTCTGCAATAAAGTGATAAACAAGCAAGAGCCCATTTAATTCAGTTGATATCCATCTAACATCGCATTACCAGGAATCTACCGTTTTCATCCAGACATCATTCGAAGATAAGTATCTTAAAGTAATTGGAGCGGAGCTAGAGATAACGGAACCCGCACTCTAGCTTCCCCAAATTGGTGACCCCGATGTGATCGTTCGATGCTCAACGTTCGGATGGTCGGATGACCGGCGACCCTCAGCTTCCAGCTGGTCAGATTGCGACTGTGTTTTGATGAGATGCTGCCGGGCGCCGGGTGTATTTGCATGCTCAAGGAAAATTCTTAATTTTTACTGTGATTGTGATATTGACTTTTTAGGGTTCCGTGACAATTATTTGTGTTTTTGTATGTGAACATAATGTAAGGTTTTATTTTTATTTGCTGGTTAGGTGCTTATGTGGGGCTTCGCCATAATTTTGAGGAGTTGTCACATCACCAACCTATCAGTCGTACTTTTTATTTTTTTTTGTCCGCTTTAAACAAATGAAAGCAACTTTCATTTATTTATTATAGGTACTTTCCTTTCCTTTTCAATATTTATTTTCGTTTATTCCGTTTTGTTTTCGTGCGTTTTTTTTTAATTTTTTTTTAGGGAACTGAAGTTTTATAAAGTTTCGGAAATTAATAGACCTCGACAAGTAAGTCAACATGACGAGTAAGACAGAAGGACGAGATGTTTCGGATGATGGCGAAGGTTTCTTCGAGGCATCAGCGACGGCGGAGGTATTCGTACACAAGGTAACCATTCGAACCCCTCAATTTTGCAAAGAACGACCAGCTTTTTGGTTTGCCAGTTTGGAAGCACAATTTAGCATAAATAAAATAACGCAAGAGTTAACTAAATATAACTATGCTGTTGCTCATCTAGACATTAGCTGCACAAAGGAGGTAGAAGACATTATTGTTAATCCACCTGCTTCCTTGCCGTATTCTAAACTTAAAGAAGCAATTATTTCGCGGTTTTCCGACTCGTTTGAAGATAAGATTAGGAGATTGTTAGAACGCGAAGCTATGGGCGATAGGAAACCGTCATCGTTCTTGCGACATTTAAGAACGCACGCTGGACCGAATTTTCCGGAAGAGGTTTTGAAATCGATTTGGTCAAGCCGACTGCCGCAACAAATTCAAATCGTTTTGGCGGCACAGCAGTTACATGAGTTAGCGGATTTAGCATCATTAGCGGATCGTTTGATAGATATTCAAACACAAACTTCATCTAAGGTGTACAGCTTGCACTCAGATCAGCCATCTGCGTTTTCCGAGCGGTCGGAACTAGCTGACATTAGGAAGAAAATTTCTGAATTGGCTGGGATGGTTGCTTCTGTTATGGAGGTCAAAACTCATGCCAGTAGATGTAACAACAACAGTTTCGATAGGAAACGAGGACACAGTCGTAGCAGGAGTAGGTCACGTCCTAGGAATCCGGATTTGTGCTGGTACCATGATCGTTTCGCGAGCAAGGCAGCGAAGTGTGTCCAACCTTGCAAATGGAGTGCGGCACAATCGGGAAATGCGAATCTCGGTCGGTAGCGACGACGACCGAGCGTAAATTTGAAAGTCGTCGCTTGTTTATTTCCGACAAATTAACAGGAAAAATTTTTTTGGTTGATACTGGATCTGATATCTGCTGTTACCCCCGACGCTTAATAAAGGGTCGTTTAGAGGAAAGCGGATACGAACTTTTCGCTGCAAATCAATCATCTATTAAAACTTATGGCACTACTGCTCTTCATTTAGACCTTGGTTTAAGGAGAGATTTTGTATGGAATTTTGTAATCGCAGAAGTTAGAACGCCTATTATTGGATCGGATTTTCTGAGCCATTATAATTTATTACCGGATTGTAATAAACAAAGGATTATAGACGGTGTTACAAACCTTAGTGTTGCAGTGACCGCAGCAAACGTCGTACAGTCTAGTGTTAAGGCAATCGTGCTTCCGAGCAATGAGTACTCGGATTTGCTTTCGGATTTTCCTGATATAACGCGACCACCAGGGATTGATAGGGTAGTGAGACATTCAACAAGGCACCACATTGAGACAACTGATGGACCCCCAATTTCGTGCAGACCACGACGGCTGGCTCCGGATAAACTTCGTGTGGCTAAGCGAGAGTTTGACGCAATGGTTCGAGCTGGTACGGCTAGACCTTCAAATAGTCCTTGGTCTTCACCCTTACACCTAGTTCATAAGAAAGATTCAACCTGGCGGCCTTGCGGTGATTATAGGATTTTAAACGCGCGAACTATTCCTGATAGATATCCGGTTAGGCATATTGGAGATTTCGCTAGCAATCTTGCTGGATCAACGATATTTAGTACGATTGATTTAGTAAAGGCATATAATCAGATACCTGTATTTGATGATGATATTTGTAAAACTGCGATCATAACGCCTTTCGGATTATTTGAATTTCCGTACATGACTTTTGGATTAAGGAACGCAGGTCAAACCTTTCAACGCTTCATCGATGAAGTCGTGCGCGGCCTTGATTTCTGTTTTACGTACGTTGATGACATTCTAATACATTCAATGAATAAGGAAATTCATGCAGAACACCTCAAAATACTATTCGGTAGGTTACGTCAGTTCGGTGTTGTTATTAACCCAGCGAAGTGCATATTTGGTGCGTCTGAAGTTACCTTTTTAGTTTATCAGATCAGTGCAGAAGGCACAAAGCCTCCGAAAGAGCGAATTCAGGCGCTCGCAGAGTTTCCACTTCCTAAAACGGTGCAGGAAATACGTCGTTTTCTAGGAATGTTAAACTTTTATCGCAGATTTTTGCCTGGTGCTGCAAAATTTCAAGCACCACTTATTGACGCGATTGTTTCCATCCAAGGCAAAGGTGCAAAACCATTCCCTTGGACGGAAGAATTAGAAAAAGACTTCATAGCTTGTAGGGATAGTCTTTCTGCAATTACCTTGCTCTCTCACCCAGATACTACTCCACAACTAGGTTTATTCACCGACGCTTCGGGAACTCATGTAGGCTCATGTTTACAGCAACGTCGGAGTGATAATGAGAGCTGGAGTCCCTTAGCATTCTTCAGTAAGAAGCTAACAACTAAGCAGAAGGAGTGGCCCGCTTATTATAGGGAACTTCTGGCTGTTTACGAGAGTGTTCAGCATTTTAGACATTTCTTGGAAGCGCAACACGTCATAATTTTTACAGACCACAAGCCTCTTATTTTCGCATTTAGACAGCGAAGAGAGAAGTTGCCACCGGTTCAATTAAACCAGTTGAGTTTTATTAGCCAGTTTTCCACCGATTTCGTTTTTGTTAAGGGTGACTACAACGTTGTGGCAGATGCTATGTCGCGTATAGAGGCAATTTCTCTTACAGACGATTACGCTGCTCTGGCTGAAGCTCAGGAGGTGGATGAAGAACTTGTTAGTTTGCTCGCAGATTCTTCCTTGAAATTGGAATCAGTTCCTATTCCAGGAACTGATGTTTCCGTAACGTGCGATGTATCAACGGGGAAGCCGAGACCGTATTTACCTGCGTCATTTCGACGGCCGGTATTTCTTAGATTGCACAATCTCAGCCACCCTAGCGCGCGTACAAGCGCACGCCTGGTTGCAAATCGTTATATCTGGCCGTTGCTTAGAAAAGATTGTATGTCTTGGGCGCGCTCTTGCGTCTCATGCCAATGTAGTAAGGTTACCAGGCATATTTCATCTCCGTTAGGCAATTTTGGTGGCACGAATTCTCGTTTTCAACATGTGCATATAGACATTGTTGGCCCATTACCTTTTTCAAATGGTTTCACATACTGCCTCACTGCAATTGATAGATTTACTAGGTGGGCAGAGGTATGGCCGATGACATGCATTACCGCAGAAGAGGTAGCAGATACCTTTGTCAACGGGTGGATTTCGCGATTCGGTGTACCACTCGCTGTCACTACAGACCAAGGCAGACAGTTCGAGTCTACCTTGTTTAAAGGGTTTTTACAGGTTTGCGCAACTAAGCGAATCAGAACAACCAGTTATCATCCGCAAGCTAATGGAATGATAGAACGTTTACACAGACAACTTAAGGCTGCTTTAATGTGTCACGCAGAAACGTGGAGTAAAGCTTTACCTTTTGTTCTGTTGGGCAATAGGACGGCACTCAAGGAGGACTTGAAATGTTCTTCTGCTGAGTTATTATATGGAGAGCCTTTCAGGAGATTTCGTAGTACCATCTTCGCTAACTAGCGATTATAGCTCGTGCGATTTCTTGGTACGACTACGAAAGGTCATGGCTGACCTTCGGCCAATTCCTGCATCTCGGCACTCGTCCGTTTTTATTTTTAAAGATTTGTCGACCGCCACGCATGTATTTTTACGCGATGACACGGTTAGGCGTTCACTTCAACCACCGTACACAGGACCATACAGGATCCTTGACAGGAAATCAAAAACTTTAACTTTGGATGTTGGAGGAAGGAAGCAGGAAGTTAGTGTGGATCGAGTTAAGCCAGCACATCTGGAATCTGAAGATGAGCATAAATCAACTTCAGAAGCACCGGTCAGCAAACCATCGTGTTCTTCTCCTACGGTGCTTCTTTCGTCATCTGGGAGCTCCATTCTTTTGCCTGCATCGAGGGTGCCTCCGCCATCAGCAGATGATCCTGTCGTTACGACGCGTTCTGGTCGTAAGGTTAGATTCAGGGACATTTTGGATCTATAATGCCAGAAGTCCCATTGAATTTTAAGTTAGTACCTATTCATTTAATTTTAATGTAATTTATTTTAATTTTCTTAATTTTTGTTGACTTGGTGTCCCAAATATAAGTATTTCTTCTGCAATCATCTCAGTTTTTCTTATTCTGAATGATTGTAGCTTTAATAATTTCACCCTTATTGGTTTCCCTTTTTCCTTTGGGGATTTTCTTCTTCGTAGGGGGGTGATGTGGCGACTCGACCATACATACTTTTTGGTCGGTTTTCTTTATGGAGCCACGAATTTTAATTTGAATTGGGGTTTGGTTTTGGAATCTGTCAGGAGATGAAAATTATTCTTTAGAAGTTTTTACGTGTTTGTAAAAAGATATATTTGACTTATATAATAATGATCTGCCTGTTTTTAATCTATTAAGCTCAACCATGTACTCTGCAATAAAGTGATAAACAAGCAAGAGCCCATTTAATTCAGTTGATATCCATCCAACATCGCATTACCAGGAATCTACCGTTTTCATCCAGACATCATTCGAAGATAAGTATCTTAAAGTAATTGGAGCGGAGCTAGAGATAAGGAAACCCGCACTCTAGCTTCCCCGAAGTCTTTTTCCAATGTCTCCACTGCGACGAAAGTTCTTGCTGTTGCCCCGATGTGGGATCTCCATCAAATCGCTCTGGATAAAGATATTTTTCCATGATGTTACCTGCTGTTTTTCAGTGCGATTCAATTAGTTTTTCATGTGGAATAAATTGTTGTAAAAGAGAATCCCTGTCTTTATTCTAGGGATTATTCCACATGACACACTTACAAATTGCATACAAGGAGGTATCTACAATAGGTACTATAGAGAATATACATCAGGCAGATCAATGGCTATTGATAGCACCATATAATTATCCCTTATGAAAGAGATCCACCGGAAAAGCTATGATTGATGATGCCGAAGCATCAAAGGTATTCAGGTTGTTTTTGAAGTAACATTTCCATCATTAATTGTGACGGAATATTGTTTTAAAAGTATTATTCGAGATGGAGCCTAGCATTAAGTCTATCGCTACGTTCGGGGTATTCAGTCTCGTAAATGCTGTGAGAGCGTCGCGGCCTCCAGTGTAAGGCTGCTGTGAAGTGGGTGAAGAGATCTGTAATTTGATTCCAAAAGGTCCACATTAAGATCTAAGAAAACTATATCTGGCATGAGCATTCTTTTTAACAATAAAAACCAAGGTTGATCAGGCCAGTATGGAAAGCCTAGGATGTCGGTAGCTGAGTCGTCAATTATTTTTCTCAAACATTTTAGGATTAATGCAAAGGTGGAAAGGCGTAAAAAAAAGGTTGATTGCTAACTAACTGTAAAAGCGTCAACTGTTATTTAATCAGGGTCCGGTCTCCATAAAATGTACTGGCTACATTTAGCATTGGTGCGGGCAGCGAATAGATCGATTTTTGGTTTACCTAACGTTTGAACTATCGTTTAGAAGGCCCAACCCGATAGTTCCAATTCTGTGTCTGCATTAATTTATTCTTCATCGGCTTCTATATTGTCATGTGTATTTTGTATGTGTATGTACATACAGCAGCAGAAAAACCTGATCCAATAGAAATGTGTAAAAAGCGACATCTATGGACGTGCGTCGCGTGCGCGCCAACTCTGTGACATCAAGGAAACTGCTAAGATATTCTAACTAGAAATATAAAAAAACTGACGGCGGTCATGCAAGCGACCGCTAGGTAATATCCATCGCATCCTACCTATTGATATTTTATTAAACGTGTTCCACAAACATTATACTTTTTACAGATTTCTAAAAACTCACAACAGAATTTTAAAATTTAATATTTTGTTAGGACAATCAAAGAATCGAACCTGGTCTATAAATCACGAGTCAAGCTGTTATATCGCCACGCTATTCTGACACTAATAATAGTTATTAAATTCATCGATATCTATATGAATCATCCATCACATCATATCGGCCGTGACGTTTATATTATAAAAAATAGATTATGAAGAAGACTAAGGATAAGCTTAAAATTTTGTTGAGTAAATGGCATCGCATCATAGCATATTTACTCGTCTGCTTGTGTTGTTCGAATAACAACTTAAAATTGTAATAAAATTATATCTCGATTGAGTTACTTTTTAAAAGTGAAAATAATCATCCTTTGGGAACTAAATCAAAGTTTAAAGAGTTAAAATCAATTTATATTTTATTTTTTGCCATTAGAAATCTAACTTTATAATTTACTTCTTTATAGAGAAACACAGTACGTTTGTGGGTGTGAATTTAGCTAATGCCCCTAATTTGGAAATGGATCCCTTCGATGCGCCATTTACTTTGGAAGAACTGAATGTGGTACTTCAACATGTCCGGGACTCAGCTCCTGGTATTGATGGTGTGCCATATTTCTTTATTTCACATGCTGGCAACAAGGATAAATCCTATTTTCTTAATATAATTAACTTTTGTTATAGTCATGGTTTGTTATACTTTGTGTAAATTATTTCATCATCACTGCTCTGAAAACGTTGAAGGAAAACATCGTGAGGAAACCGGCATGTCCTAGAACCAAACATTCGAAGACATGTGACATCCACCAACCCGCACTGGACCCGCGTGGTGGATTACGGCCCATACCCTCTCACAGAGAGGAGGCCTGTGTCCCAACAGTGGGAACATTAATAGGCTGATGATGTGATGTGTGATGTGATAGTCATGGCTGGGTACCAGACCAATGGAATCTTCAGATTGTAATTCCCTTTTTCAAACCTGGCAATCATCCAGATGATCCGAATGGTCTTCGGCCAATTGCGTTGTCCTCAGTCCTAGCCAAACTATTGGAACACCTAATTAAAAATCGTTTAGAGTGGATAGTCGAGTCGAGACTTACTGCCGAGTTTCCAATTTGGTTTCAGAAAAGGGCTTAGTACAATGGACAGTATCGCTGTTCTAGTTACTGACGTTCGCCTGGCCTTTTCGAAAAACCAATCCGTTGTTGCCGCTTTCCTCGATATCTCTTCCGCATATGATAACGTTCTTCTTCCCGTACTCAGGCAAAAATTGCAACAGCTGAGTCTTCCGGCTAAGATAATACAATGCATATGTGGACTCCTTATGTCCCGGTCACTGGTTCTGAGAGGTCAGGGAGAGGAATTTGTTGAGAGACAGACGTGAAAGGGTCTCCCTCAGGGCTCTGTCCTTAGTCCCCTTCTATATAATTTATATACGGCTGACATCGGGTCATATCTAAACAATGATTGTCAAATTCTCCAATACGCCGATGACATTGCTTTGTACGTGACAGATCATTCGATCGCCAACGCTGCTTCATCCTTGGTGCTTGTCTTTGGATTCTTTGAACCAGTGGCTTTTAAGCCATGGCCTTTCCCTTTCCGCACCTAAAAGCTCTACAGTGATTTTCGCCCGCAAAAGGCAGATTCCTCAGGTCTCACTGAATATTTCTGGTCATAATATTCCCGTAGTTCAAAAGGTTAAATACTTGGGCGTGTTTTTGGATCCAAAATTAACGAGTAAGTACCACGTGAATTTCCTTATCCAAAAATGTGAAAGGACTATTTCTGTTTTAAAAGTTTTAGCTAGTGTTTGGTTGGGTGCTCACCCCTACACCATGAAATTAGTGTATAACGCCTTAGTTCGTAGCGTTCTGGACTATGGAACGTATCACTTGACTCCTTGTAACAAAGGTGCTTTGGCGGGACTAGATAGAGTTCAGTCCAAGTGCCTTCGGATCAAGTCCGCCCCCGTTAACGCATTGTAGGTTGAATGTGTCGAAACTCCCCTTGCCTTAAGACGGCAATACCTTGCCACCCGTTTTTTATCCAGGTTAATCTCTAAGTCGTCCCATCCTCTTATAGTTGATTGCATGAGCTAGACGCCTTATGCAGAACCTCAAACTATTGGAGAAATAAAGAAATCCCATTAATTGTAAAAGCATTTCGGAGTGTTCGAAATTTAGATTGTCCGATTCTCCAGCATCCTACATTACCCCTTTTTGACTTCGCTTACGAAGTATTATTTTTTACCCCTAAAATTATCTATAATATTCGTAAATCCAAAAGATCCCCATCAGTTAATTCAGCCTTCAATGCGGTGGTGGGCGAGAGATGGAATGGTTTCCAACTGTTCTTCACTGATGCTTCTAAATTAAATAGTCTTAACAACACTGGAGCTGCGGTATATTACCAAAGCTCTAGAATTGTATTCTCCCTTCCCAAATTGAGGGTCCAGGAGTCATGGTTTTGGTTTCAGAAAGGTTTCTAAAACTGCCATATCCGTCCTCTGTAGAATTCGGTTAGGTTTTTGCTGCATCCCCGTCTTTCTCCATAAAATCCGTATACGTGACGTCTCTCTTTGCGAGTGCGGATTAGGCGAGGGTACCTTGGATCACATTTTTTTTGAATGTTCGAATAATCACCCCTCACTTGATTTATACAGCCGTCTATAAATTTCCCCTTCTCTTCTGACTTTTCACTCCTCTGAACTCCTTGTGGCGCTGATGATTTTCATCCGCCACAATAATATAAAATTATGAGCCTTGCTAAATTCCAAACTACCGTCTATTTGTATATGGTATACAACGTATCTTTAGTGTGTTGACAATTATATTATTTATGAATTTTTATTTTTTGTTTGTTTCAGTCACGTACTAACCCAACAGGTGTCAACTGTATGCGAAGAATTTAGTTTTTTCTACAGAGCCTGGTTTTTTCTTTACTAATAAACATACTTGCTCTTCCATTTAACTTTAGACATTGGCAGAATAGTCGACATCGGCTTTGCTTGCCATACAAAAATATAGAATAGAATAGAACATTTTTGATGTTAATGTTAAGCAATTTCAAGTAATTTTTTAGTGTAATGTTTTTGTAATGTTTCAACATGTTTAGGGTGAGATTATTAACTCAAAGGGCAGTTCTAGTGGCGTCAATCTAGTGACGAAGTGGAAACAATTAAACATAAAAAAGGAATCGAAGACGGTTTATCTCAGCTACGAACTAGGTAACTAATTTTCCCTTAACAAGGATTCTATCTAACAAAAAAGGTGTTGCCGGAACAGCCGGTACAGCTCCTCAATTTGTATCAAGCACAAGTTCGATCAAGCATGGAGTACTGTTCTTATCTCTAGGACGGATCTGCCAAATACCAGCTTGATGTACTAGAGTCTACCGAAGGCAGGCCAAGAGGCTCATCGGCGATGAGGCGCTGGTCAAATCAAAGCACCAGAGTCGTGAACATCGTCGCCGAGTCGTCAGCTTGTCGGTTTTTATCGGTTACATGGGAGAACAATGTCACAGGTGTTATTTTCGGGGACCTTTCAGCAGCCTATGACATAGTTAACATTAAAAAACTTCTATTAAAAGTCAGCAAACTTACAAAAGATACAGGTTTCGTCAAAATTCTCAGCGCCATCATAAATAACCGTAGCTTCCAAGTACATATTGAAAACACCAAAAGTAGGTGGCGTTGCCAAAAAAACGGACTACCTCAAGGCAGCGTACTGGCTCCGGCCCTTTTCAACATTTACACTAACGACCAGCCTAGCTCTCCACTAACGCAACATTTTATTTACGCAGATGACCTTGCCCTAGCCGCCCAGTCAACCAGTTTTGAAGAGGCCGAAGAAATACTAACGGAAGCTTTGGAAATGCTCAGAAAGTATTATGGTGAAAATGCTCTAAGGCCAAACCCATCTAAAACCCAATCCTGTGCTTTCCATCTACGCAACCGCCAGTCAAATAGAACCCTTAAAATCTCGTGGCAAGGTGTTGCCATAGAGCACTGTGCTCAACCCCGCTACTTGGGCATCACCTCGGATAGGTCCCTGACGTTTAAATTCCACTGCTTAAAAACTAAGCAAAAAGTCGGGACTAGGAATAATATCCTTCGCCGCCTAACATCCCTGGGGAGCATCGACACAAGTACTACGCACATCTGGCCTATGTCTGTCCTTTTCTGCTAGAGAGTTTGCATGCCCAGTGTGACATCGATCCGTTCACGCTAGAGAAGTCGAAATAGCACTAAATGACACCTACCGCATCGCAACTGGGTGTTTGAAACCAACCCCACTACTTGTGATGTTCTTCCCTCTGGCGGGTATAGCTCCACCAGAAGTTCGTCGCGAAGTAGCCAGCCGCATCGAGAAGGACAAACAGGAACGAGACAGTCGGCATCCCCTATATGAGCATCAACTCCAACCTGCGCGCCTGAAGAGTCGTAAGAGCTTCTTGAGAGATACGACCTCCTCGAAAGCCAGCGCAACTGACGAGAGATGTGAATTATGGAAACATATATACCCTACTCCTCCACACTTCATCACTCCGGCAGAGAATCTGCCCTCTGGAAGCGAACTGCATTGGCCAATCTGGAAATCCCTAAACCGATTGCGGACCCAGGTTGGCCGCTGTAAAAGTAACCTGGCCAAATGGAATATCATAGACCCATCCAAAACACAGTGCCAGTGTGGGGCCCCTTCGCAAGATATGGCCCACCTCCTTGTGTGCCCTTCATGCCCGACCACCTGCACCTTACGGGATTTGAACGTGGCAAATGATAGAGCTGTCCGAGTGGCTGCATACGTGTCGGACAAAATCTGAATGGTTGTATAGTTTAAGTTGATCGACACGAAAGAAGAAGATCGGTTACATTCCCGAAATGTAACCAATAAAAACCGACAAGCTGTATGCGATGGAATTGCACGATCTAATTCCACATATCCCGATTCATCATCGGACTACAAGACGTACGGCGATGCGCCACCGATACGTGTTGGACATCCCACCCATACGCATAAAACGTTTTGGGAACACTTTTATTATGCGTACAGCTAAGGAGTGGAATTCCCTGCCATAGTCTGTCTTTCCCGACAGCTACAATCTGGGGGTCTTTAAGTCAATAGTGAATGGGTTATTTCTATATATAGGCAACCGTATTTCACCGACGATAGTGGTCAAGCGCGATAGCCTATAGAATATAAAAAAAATGTCTGTTAACAATTTATTGAAAGTATTTTTATTGCCGCAATCAGCTGTTAGTCTTCTACCAATGCACCCACCACTATCCAAAAAACACTCAGATTTAAAACGGAAAAGAAGAAAAGACACAATTAGTTACAGTATTACAGAAATTCAAGCTGTAGTATAACGATGGTGTAAGTAGTCATGAGAGCACACAAGTGCAACGATAGTTCAGCGTTGATGATGAACAGGCCACAGGCGCGCATCTTCTTGAAAGTAGTTTTTTGTATTCGTTGGATATTCTTTTTTGGGTATCTGAAAATCAACATATTGAATTATAAGGCCATGGCCAGTGAGTCCCCTCATGCTTATTGATTTTTGTCAATAGTCATGTTACATATAAATATAATTATATGCTCATATACTAATTATAAAATTTATGAGTTTTAATTTTTTTCTTGCGGCCCGGAGTCTAAACTTGTGCCCAGTTGATGGCAATAGGCCTCCAATTACATAGAAGCCCTATGTAATAATATAAACATAACTGGCAATATGTGCTTGTACTATAGATGCATAACTGCCTAACCCTGCGGGGAATATATGTGAATGAAAGAGAGCGTTGGCTTCACTTACCCGAGCATCTGCTTGAGTTAGCTAATTGTATACAAGCACTCCTAACTTCTCTCAAAGCCGAGAAAAATTTCTCATTTTCCACGCTCAAAAATATTAACAGAAGCATGTTCTTTATAATCCACGTTAAAGATAGAAATGATAAAACAGCAAACTGGAACACAACATAAAAATTAATTATTATAACAAAAATAACCCGTATATTCTTTTTTTTTTTTTAGAAGAAAGATAATTCTTACGCTTGTGTCGCTCCCTGTTGTTACTTTTTTCATCTCTATCCGCATCACTATGGAAATCAAAGATTTAGAGGTTGTAACTAAGATATAGTACAAAATCTGAAACAAAAATTAAAACTAAAACTGTGAAATCTTCTTCATCATTGTTATCGGCAGTAACTTCAGCCTAAAACAAGATAATTAACATACCAACTGATGAAAAGTCTTCTCAAATATTTTATAGGCTTCTAAAATTTCCATGTACACTTCAAACATTTTATTCCAGTAACTATCGTCTTTTCTATTTTCAACGCATTCTGACATCTGAACGTTTTTTACCCATCTCTTAAGAGGTTTCGTCAAGAGTTTCATGATCCTCGTAGCATACAAGATATTCATGTCGAGACACAACCAAATGTGAGTAGTAAAGCTTAAGCCAAGACCCAAAAAATCAATGACGTAATAAGAGAAGAAAATCCAAGAGATATGATAAAAGTTCAGTGCTATAACACAAACCCAGTTAGGAACAATAAAACGTTTCAAAGTTTCGTTTATGTTAAGGATTGTATCGACATCCTGGATTTTTATAACAAAAAGCACGTTATTACACTTTTGAATAATATTAGTGCAACAGTTCAAAAGAGTACCCATAAAAAGAACAAGAAATATATAGATTTTAACCAAATATTGGTAATATTTGAAACCTTTCAAATCATCTTGGAATGTGGATCCGAATGTAAAGTAATAGTAGGTACACGTAAACATACACATACCTAACACAGAAATTATGTTGTAATTAATGCTATTTGCCGTAATCCTGTTGTTTCTAATCTTGTACTTAGCACAGAAGCAAATGGCTTGCATCATATTTAATGGCGTTAATACTGATTGTAAGTTTTTGCTAAGTAAATTCTTTGGTGTTGAACTATTTTCATCGGGAGTCGGGTCGCCTTCAATAATGAAATCAGGATCTTTTGATTCTCTTCTACCATAAGCAGAAGGTACGATTGAAAAGGTATTTGAAGACATGTCTCCTACTGATGACAGGTAAAACTTCATTGGAGTTTGCATTAGTAAATCGATAGAATTTTAATCTAAGCGTAATAAATAATATAACAAGAATATTTATTCAATTATATCAATTTCCTTCTAATACGCATGTGATTAACTTTACTGTAAGTGACACGTCTGTGTGTATAAACATCAAATATAGTATTTTATGTCTGTAAATAACATAAAAGACGTCATCTTTCTTTTATTGTTTTTTCCTTTGTTTGTGTTAATTAAATAATAAATATATATTATAAAGTGGAAATATTGTTTTGTTTGTTTCTTTGTACCGAATGGGCTCCGACGGGACTGATTTTAACCTTTTTTCACCAATAGAAAGCTACATTTTCAAGAAGTAACATAATAATATAATAATAAATTAATAAAAAAAAATAAAAAAAATATTCTATAATTTATTTAAAAAAAATAGAGATCTATAAGAAAATTGCAATAAAACCCAAATTAGCAAAATTTTACCTAAAATTCATTATTTGGTGTGCGCTGAGAAAACTATTGATAAATACATAAAAATTACGTATTACATGTTAAAGTACTCACTATTACCTAAAAAAAGGCCACAAGTGTATATATTACATAAAACTGTTATAGTTAAGTCACAATAGCAGTATTTGTGTTCTAAAATTTTATTAGATCGCCGATAGAACCAAAAGTTGGTTACATCCGTATCGTAGTATTAATTATATTACGTCGCTTTATTTATCAGATATTGAATTTCAATCAGAACCTTGATTAATTGCGCCACGGGTATAGTTACCTTATTAAGTATACCGTTGATGAAGGTTATTTCCATAAGTTTATTAGGTGGACTCTGCCTGGTAATAAATTCGTCAACCAACTGGTCGCATAATTGTATGAACCTGGTTAACACATTAACATTACCTTCAAACTCGGGCACCAATCGAAGGGCCTTAAAAATTCTATCTAAGTCTGCCATCTTATACTCTAAATTATCTAAACTACCACTAGAACTTAAGTTAATTGCTCTATTTAAATGCACAAGACCTACTACTCTGCCTACTCTCTAGCCTAACGCTCCGCGATTCTCTTGGATGGAAAATTTTGGAAAAGTTATGAATACGGGAAAACTTAAAGATTAGGATGAGCAATCCACTAAAAAGATTTTAATGTACTCACATGAACTGCATCTCGGCCTTCTCGCTGTATCAATGTCTGGATACCCATGCTGACGTCACGACGTGTAGATCCGGATCCTTCAACAGGGCTTGATAACCTCCAGGAGAGCTGGTAGACACTTTGCGATCCTCGAGGATCCTACCGACTGCGCCAATTATTTCAGTGCGGCAGGCAAGTTGCAAAAAAAAACCGAATACAATTATTTAACGTTATAAAAATGGTGACAATAGTTCGATGAGAAAAAACTTTGTCTCTGCTTTTGGACAATGTTTATTTGGTGTCTTTATTTATTTTCCATTAAGTCGAGAAAATGATACGGCTTCGCCAGAATTGATAAACATTCGGGCCTGTTTATGACTTTTGCCATCACTCTTGCCAGCAGAACTTCTGGCGGATATTATCTTTGAGGGCTTCAAGAGTCGAGGCTTATGTTGACTTAGACTCGTGACTTAAAAAAAAACCACAGTAAGAAGCCTAGAACATTTGCATCAGGCGATTTTACTGTCCAGTGCAAGTCCGGGTAGTGCCGTCCTCAGAATTTCAGTTGCGGCTCGTGCAGTAAGCGCCGTTGCATTGTCCTGTTGGAACCATAATGTACTCTAGTCAAAATTTATTCCTTTTAAGGATAGATAAATATGTTGACCATAGCGCTGTGACCTCGTCTACCACAGTTGTGGTTTGGCAATCCGATGACGCCTCCAGCGTAATAAACACACCATGAGCGGGTGTAAAGACTCTGTCTGGATTGTATGGATGTATTTTCTGGCAAATAAATATTTTGATTTGATTTGATTTGATTTGATTATACGCGGATGTATGATGCCGCGTTCCCGTGTTTTCGCCATAAGCGGCACGGTAGGACACCGTGGCGTTTTAGTGGGTTAGAGTCCCACATAACTGCGCTATCTCCCCGTGGTAGCGCAGTATGCATGACCATTTCTCCACGCAAAAAAAAAAGTTTTCACCCGCTTGGAGGTTACCAGCTATATTTTGTATTTGTTATTTTTGTTTTTTTTATAAACGTTGCCCCACACGAATTACAATTAAATTACACATATGAATTTCTCCTGTATTGTGGGTGCGTTTACAAACATATAAACTCACATACACAAACACCCAGGAGCCGGAACAACTATTTATAGATCATACAAATATTTGTTCCGTGCGGGAATCGAACCCGCGACACGCAGCGCAGTAGTCAATCGCTCAACCACTGCGCTAACCGTGCACGCGCGTGTGTGTGTGTGTGTGTTTACTTCACAAGGGTCGAAGCAGAATTGATATTTTCCGCCATTTACAAAAATTAAAGCATCTTCCGATAGAGTGATGAGTTTTTCGCCATCCTATGTATGGATACTCCAATTAGCTTACACTAACAAAGTCGTCATCAAGAAGTTAGAATTTGATTAACCACTTCTTTGTTTATCACATTGTTTTTTTTTCTGTCTGGTGTCAAAATGACCAGGCTGCTAGTGCTGACTCTGGGACTGGCAACGTAAAATTGGCCGTGTCGGAAGCAATCTTGCCTTAAATCTATGCCTGCCACCCTTAATGATTGACCTTGAGATTTATTATTTATGGTCATTGCAATGCAGACAGACCTTCAGAGGATTTGTAATCGTTTAAACTTAAAGGCATAGTCAGGGGCTATCACTGGTTTTTAAGTTATGAAAACTGTTTCACAATAATCATTCACATAAACTTTAACACCCCTTTTTACCCCTTTAAGGGATGAAATTCAAAAACTCCTGAAATTAATGTTTCTTTATTTATTTATTTATGTACACACAAAACACTTAACAGAGAAAATAAATAATACAGATAGAAGAGCACAAAGGTACTGCTTATTTCAAAAGAAATCTCTTCCAGCAGACCTGCGACAGGAAAGTTGGATGAAATACGAAGACACAGTGTGTAGAAGGAAATAAGGAAACTTAAAATAGAATAACAACTATACAACTATATAACTTAACTAATTATGTATATATAACACATATACCTTAACTAAATATATAGAAGATAAAAATACATACATAATAATATATAATAATTACAATATGGTGGAGGTAATGATCTTTGACTTGTTTCTTAAATATATATACATTTTTGGAGTCACGAATTTTAGGTGGAAGTGAGTTCCACAGTCGTACTGCATGAACAGAGAAGGAGTGGGAATAGAAATTAGTACTATGGGATGAGAAGTTTAGGTGATGCTTAAGGTGGGATCTACACGGTACATCGGCAGGGCGAGTGAAGGAGAAGTGATCGCGCAGATATTTAGGGTAAGTAGGGTTAAATAGGATGTTGAAGAGGAGACATAATACTCGAGTGTTCCTGCGAAGGCGAATAGGGAGCCACTTGAGGGAGATCCTTGCGGAACTGAGAGACATGGTCGTATTACCTCAGACCAAAAACAAAACGGATGCACAGGTTTTACAAGCGCTCAAGTTTATTTAAGAGCTCCTCCGTGGCATCCAGATAGCAGGCATCAGCGTAATCGATGATCGGCTGAATTAGAGTTTGAGCTAAATAGATTTTAGTTTTAAAGGACAAGAGGCTTTGAAGGGATTTTAACGAGTGAAAGGAAAAGTGCACCTTACGACTTACCTCATTTACTTGAGCTCGCCAAGAAAGATTACTGTCTATTAAGACACCAAGGTTCTTAGCAGTTTCTGTGTAAGCGATGATCGAGCCGTCAAGAGATAAAGGCGTCAAAGTGGATATGTCAAGCGCAGTGCGATAGTATCGACTGCCTATGATCATAGCCTGGGACTTGGATGGGTTGATTTGTAATCCGTAGGACTTAGCCCATTTACTTATACTTTCCAGGTCACGATTCATGGCGTCGATCGCCAAGTCCACATCTGCAAGCAGGAAGTTTCGGTAAAGCTGCAAATCGTCTGCGTAAAGATGGAAGTTGGAAGTGATAACCTTGGTAACAGTGTTAATGAAGATAGAGAAAAGAAGAGGAGAGAGAACGCCACCCTGAGGAACACCAACAGTGAGATCACACCAATCAGAGAACATCTCTTCAAGACGAACACACTGCGAGCGACCCCGAAGATAAGAGTCAAACCAGGCTAATGCAGAAGAAGAGAAGTTAATAGACTGAAGGACCCCAAGTAGAATGTCGAAGTCCACTGAGTTAAACGCACAACTGAAGTCAAGCAGGACTAACACGGTGAGAGATTTATTCTCCATAGCCCAGCGGATGTCGTCAGTGACCTTCAGAAGTGCAGTTACAGTACTGTGACCTCTACGGAAGCCAGATTGAAAAGGACAGATAAGAGAATTAGACGAGAGGAATCTGTAAATTTGACCATGAACGATGTGCTCGAGAACTTTAGAGAGGAAAGGAAGAATGGATATGGGTCTGAAGTGAGATAAAGAAGAAGGATTGTTTATTTTGGAAAGTGGTATTATTTGTGCCTGTTTCCAGGCTGATGGAAATGTGCCAGAGAATAAAGAATAATTAATAATGTGAGTTATAACGGGTAGGAGTTGCGGAAGAATAGGTATTATCATTCTCGAGCACAAATTATCATGGCCAACAGCAGAGGAGGAAATATCAAGAAGAGATTTTTTGACATCGTCATCCGAGACAGAATTTAAATTAAACAGTGAGCAATTCGGTAACGGCAATTCGGAGAGTTTAATCAAAGTGGAAGTTTTGACACTAGGGTCTAGAGAGACAGGTGGAAGAGAAAAGTGCCTATTAAGAGCCGACAAGTCGACATCTCTACAGGTATTAGTGGGAGATTTGCCGATACCGACAGACCTTAGAAATCTCCAGACATCAGAAGGCTTCCAAACGACTAGAGATTCGTGGAAATAGCGTCTCTTAGCATCTCGACACAGACGATTGCAGTGATTACGTAGAGCTTTGAAATGAGCAAGATTCTGATCCGTGGGTCTACGCTTGTACTTGCTCTTCACCTTGTCCTTACGGGCAATAGCATCTTTGATGAGAGTACTCATCCACGGAGCAGGATCATGCTTAACTTTAACTCGCCGACGCGGTGCATGCTTGTCGTATAATCTCAGAAGTTTGGAATTAAAACAGTTCACTTTATCATCGACACTTTCGAAAACGAGAGACCAGTCAATATCACCTGCATCACGCTTCAACGCCACCAGATCAATACCATTATAACTACGCAAATAACAGACTTGAGCTTTGCGTTTAGGAGGCCGGATACGATAAGAGAGATAGATGAGGTCATGGTAAGAAAAGGTTGCAGTAAGTTGCCCAAACTCAGCAACATTGTGAGGGGAAGAAACAATCATAAGGTCAAGAAGAGAAGGCGTGCAGTTGGGAAAGTTATGTGTCGCAGAAAGAGGTAGGATTTCAAGATTAAAAGAAGATAAGAGGGAACGGAGTTTTAGTGAACGTGAGTCATTTTTAATTAGGCATGTATTAAAGTCACCCATCAAAATAACATGCTCGTACAATGGGCAAAAATAATTAAGTGACGATTCCAAAGAGTCAAAATAGTTGATGTGAAGATTAGGAGAATAAATTTTAAATAAATTGAATTAAATTGAATTGTTTTTTTGATTTTTGCCCCACACTAGGAATTTCGCCTGTATCGTGGGTGCGTTTACAAACATATAAACTCACATACACAAACACCCAGAGCCGGAACAACTATTTGTAGATCATACAAATATTTGTTCCGTGCGGGAATCGAACCCGCGACACGCAGCGCAGCAGTCAATCGCTCGACCACTGCGCCAACCGTGCGCCCAAAAGCAAAAAAGAATAGAATACTGCAAGTAATATTTTGGCATGATTTAAGATAATCTCTAGGAACAAGAATTCAGCCGACTCAGAGAACTGAGATGGGGACGCACTAACAACTTTGTGCGGTATATCTGCACGTATATAAATGGCGACACCACCACCACCCTTGCCAGTCCTGTCATTTCTGACCAGAACAAAGCCAGGAAGTGCATAGTGCGTGGAAAGGAGAGAGGGCTTAAGAAAAGTTTCAGATATTAGGAGTGCATCAAGATGAGCACTGCTAAAGGATGCCAGAAGATCGGAGTGGTGACCAGGAACACTCTGAGCATTAATATGGGCTATGTGGAAATTTTTAGGATACTTGGAGAAGACAGTGGAGATGTTTTCATGTAAAGTATGAAGCGGGGACTCACTTCCCGCACTAATAAAACTACAAGTCGAAGACGAACATGAGAAAAAACTGTCATTTAGGTCAACAGGTTCATTCATAGATAAATATAAATACAATATTAAAATATATAAAATAAATACAATAACAAGAGAAGAATACAACAATTTTTATACAAAACAAAACTAATTAAATCTATAAGTATAGGCTGGTTGATTTTATAATAAAATAACCACCCCAACTCACTAGTGTAACACATAACAACAAGAATAACATACAAGTCATCTACCAAAAAAAAAAGTACCAATATAATCGTAAACATAAATTTCTAAAACAGCGTAAAACGAAACGCAATAACAAACTGACAACTGTTAGACTACTGTCAAGTTGACAATGACAAATGATAGTCCAGACGATTTTTTTGTTTGGATGACTTGCTTTATGTGCACTTAACCTATAATAATATTAGAAATAAAATAATGGTACCGACATCGTAATTAACAACACAGTAAAAGAATGAAGGTGAAGCGGAAAGTAACAAATATTAAGGTACCGGCACAGAAATAACTAAAAGTGATAAGTATATACTACACTCAGCTCCGGCATAATGAAGAATGAAGTAGATTGACGAACGAACAAAACAACAATAACATTAATTACGCCGGCGCGCCCTCCTTTGATCTCTTGAGGGTGTAGCAGTAGTCTCAGTCGCGCTAATATTCTTTGAAGAAAGATCCACAGATTGCATAGCGTTGCCACCAGAAGCCTTTGGGAACCGCAACACCAGAGCTTGAAGCTCGCCCGGAGTTTCAATTTTATGGCGCTTGGTATCAGGCGTGATGATTACTATCCGCCCCTCTACCGACCAGCAACTCTGCATCCCAAAATGCTTGCGCGCGTCCATAAAGGTGCGGTGTCTTGTGTGCGTCAGAAATTCGGAGATTGTGATACCTATACCCTTCAGGGACTTTTTGCTCTCCCAGATCATGTGACGGTGCTCTGTGGTGTATAGTCTGACTAGTATAGGCCGAGCCTTCAACGACAAAAGATCCCAATGGGTCGAAGTGTCCGAGGTATTTCTCGGCCCCTCCATAAGATAAGATAAGATAGGCCGAGCCTTGCCCCGTATAGAACCCAATCTATGGCAGACATGAATGTTGTCCTTCCTAATCTCAGGCAAGCTCATTTTATCGGACAACACCTTGTGAACCACTTCTGTCAACTTTTCACCGGGATGCTCAGTGACACCGTGGAACAGGAGTACCTTCCTCCGCATCAGGGTCTCATGCCTATCAAAGCCCAGAGACAACATCTCTATTTGGCATTTAAATTTGGAGAGTGCCTGCCATACAAATAGTTTAAAATCTGCAAACTCACTTGCAAGTGCTGTTAACTCCATTGTAGGCTGGGTTTCAGATGATGCATTCTTGAGCTTCTTCTCGTATTCTGACATACGCGAATTGAACAGGACCTCCAGATCTTCCAAACTAGTTGTCAATTTTGAGTCCATGATGTTTGTTGCAGAAAAAGTAAGTTGGTAGATAGAAGTATTTGGTATGCGAATGACTTGGAAATTTTATTTAATGAGCGTAGGGTGGTAAGTATTAATACTAAATAATTAAAACAATAAAAATACTATTAAAAATTATTTATAACAATTTAAAACTGGGAGCTGTATAAAAGGCGTGTTTACCTTACGTCTACCCACACAGGAAAAAAAAAAATCTTTAATTGTATTGAAGAGCATAAATACTGAATTTCAAGTAATTTTGATTATAAACAATTTAGTTTTCATACAAACGGCCTTCTAGATTTATAGATGCTTGTTAACATTTGTTATCTTTTTATCTCGTTGTACCTTCTTTTAGTTTCTTTCGACTTAATGTCGGGCTAAAAGAACCGAAGTCCGCCGAAAGTCTTAAGCAGTTACTCAGACATTTTAACTTACATAGTCTCCTTCACAATGACCAATATGGGTTTACGAAGGGTCGCTCGACTACAGATGCGGGTGTTGCTTTGTTGAAACACATATTTGATGCATGGGAGAAGTCGCGAAATGCAATTGGTGTTTTCTGCGATCTTTCTAAAGCCTTCGATTGCGTTCACCATGATACGCTTTTGCGTAAACTACGCCATTACGGTGTTCAAAACGAAGCCCTTAATGTAATTGAGTCATATTTACTTAATAGATACCAATGCGTAGACGTTAATGGCGCTAAATCTTCCAGGTTACCTGTTGAGCTGGGTGTACCTCAAGGCTCAATACTGGGTCCGTTTTTATTCCTGGTTTATATTAACGATCTGCCATTCTATTTAAAGGATGTTTGCGACGTTGTACTGTTTGCAGATGATACTTCTCTGATCTTTAAAGTAGATAGGAATAGACAAGTTTTTGATGACGTGAATAACGCACTATCAATGGTCACAGATTGGTTCACAACAAATAATCTTGTTCTTAATGCCAAGAAGACTAAATGCATAAAGTTCGCTTTGCCCAATGTTAGAAATCTGGGTCCCAACATTGTGCTCGGCAATGAGAAGCTCGAAACTGTTGATTCAGCTGTGTTTCTGGGTATAACAGTAGACTCAAAAATTCAATGGGGGCCACATATATCAAGCCTAGCGGGTAGGCTTAGCTCGGCCGCCTACGCCGTCAGAAAGGTTAGACAATACACTGACGTTGATACAGCAAGGTTGGTCTACTTTAGTTATTTTCACAGTATCATGTCCTACGGTATTCTACTGTGGGGCAGAGCCGCTGATATTCAAAATATATTTGTGCTTCAAAAACGAGCTGTTCGTGCCATTTACCAATTAGGTGCGCGTGTTTCTCTAAGAGATTTTTTTAAAGAGATTGGTATTCTCACAGCGGCTTCACAGTACATATTCGCCAACATTTTATATATTAGGCAGAACATTCATTTGTACAGTAACAATAGTGATATTCACAACTTTAACACCAGAAATAAGGACAAATTACGAGCTCCCTTTCATCGACTTCATAAGGTGCATAGTTCATTCGTTGGGGTTGGTATAACTTTTTACAACAAGTTACCGTCTTCTTTTCTAGATTTGCCGTTTAACGCATTTAAAGCAAAGGTAAAAGCTAATCTCTGTTCTAAGGCATACTATTCTATTAATGATTATTTAGATGATAAGCATAGTTGGTCGCTGTGTTGAACTCAAGACAATGTTCGTGTTCTTTTACCAAAATTAGCTTGCTGTCAGGTTAAATATTATTATTTTTTAATTTCATTTTTATGTGTATTTTTTAAATTTTATTTTTTGGTAAGACTGTTGTAGGTATCGTTTACTGTTATTGTCGGAGCTGATGAAGATTGCTACTATCGACGATAACGTCGATTATGGGGGACGTGAATCGCGTCCTTATTACACGTTCTCTGGGGTGAGTCAAGGCTGCAATATAGGACCTTTGGAGTTTATTTTAATGATCAATGATCTGCCTACAGTCGTAAAAGAGGCGAAGTGTCTGCTGTTTGCAGATGACTTGAAATTATATTTGAATGTTAAAGATACTGCTGACTGTAATAGACTCCAGTCTGATATTGATAATGTAGTCGCATGGAGTAAGTCCAACAACCTACATTTCAATGTGTCTAAATGTTGTGTTATGAGCTATAGTCGCGCGCGTGCTCCATTGCAGCATCAGTACGACATGGACGGTGTAGTTATTCCGCGTGTCTCACAGGTACGAGACCTGGGCGTTCAGATGGTGTCGGAGCTGACGTTCCGGAAACACATAGTTGAGGTGTGCGGCAGGTCTTTCAGAAATCTCGGATTCATTTTAAGACAGTGTAAGGATTTTACCGACACTGCTGTTGTAAAAGTTCTGTATAATGCAATAGTAAGGAGTCATCTGGAAACAAGTGCATTCATTTGGAATCCACATGAAGAGAAATACAGTCTAATGTTGGAAAAAAATCAAAATAAATTTTCTAGATTTCTGCATTGCAAACAGTATGGAGTTTATCCCTTTTATCCCCTGATGTACCCGAGTCTGTTCGTCCTGGGCATGGTCGGGTACACCAGGCTAGCAGTAAGAAGGGGCATAGCGCTGGTTAGATATGTGGCGAGCATCTTACTAGGTTTGCGGCAACACCCGGAAGTACTAGAAGCGCTGCGGCTGCGCGCGCCGGACGGGTGCGTGGGCGCGCGCCGCCGCCCCGCTCTGTTAGACGTGCCGGCGGCTAGGACCAACCTCCTCAAGTTTGCCCCTATCTCGCGAGCCGCGCGTATTCTCAATGTAGTTACAATTTCGGAAGACATATTTGGGCTAAACCTGTCGAGATTTCTTCAAAGGGCTCAACTCATTATTGAAAGAGGCCTGGAGCTATAGACTTTGGCATGTTTATTTAATTTAATTTATTGATGTAAAATTAATACTTATTTTATTTTATTGGGTGTAATTTGTTGCTAGGATACTTTAGTATTATGTAATTTTGTGTGTTTGTGACTTGTAGCATCATATTGGATCAAACTGTAAAGATGTTATAATTGGTGATAATAAATAAATAAATAAATAAATAAAATCTTTGCATTATATAGAGTTAATCTTTCTAGTATTATATAGCAGCATAGCCAGCATTGTGTGAGTACCATGTACTTCAGAGCTATCATTGTCTAGGTACCTACGTCTTCTATTGACTTGAATGACTCCGGTGGTTGAGAGTATGTCATGCCCACTCAAATGTCTCGCCGATGGTGGCGCGTGTGTCGGATCATTTAGCTCCCTTCAAAATGGTTGAGCTGAATGGTGCTGATACATGTGTCATGTTCGTGAACGGGCGCTGTCGGTTGGGACTGGTCATCTCTTAGCTGCCATGGTTTATTTTAATTGATTCTAATTTTATTTCTGAATTGTCTTTTTATATTTACTATGGACACTTTTAACTTTCTACATCGTTCTCACATAATGTGTAATCTCAACATGAATGATGTAACAAATGATTTGTAATAATTACCTAATTGAAAAAGAGTGTCCATGGAGTTTCTTGCCCGTTCTTCTCCATTGAGATCTACGCCTTGGAATGGGCATCTACGGTACTTTCACAGTTATTATGTCTTGTGACTGGGACTGTAGCACCATAATTTTGTAATATTTTATTTTGTCTTTTGACAATTCAAAAGTGCCTGTAACTGGCCTACTTGAAATAAAGTGCTTTGACTTTGACTTTGACTTTGAGTCCTGGTAAAATAGGGGGTTGACTTTAATCCCCTTTACGAGGATGTTTTTTTTTAAATTATATATAGGCTCGCGCTTGAACACTAATTTCCAAAACTCCTTTCATAAATAAACTGCAGGCGTCATTTATAAAAAAAATATATATTTAATTGATAAAATCACCATCCTGTAAAAAAATCAAACTTCTATCATTAGTGGTTTATGCTGGGCGTTAATATGTCAGTCGGGACGTTGTCATTTATATATATAGATTTAAATTATTTACTCTATTCAAAGCAATGAAATTATGATGAAACTATTGACGTCAAACCCGGTAAGTATTCATCTTGAAAACATTGTTTATACACTTAGTCCATTATTCGATAACAAAAATAAATAAATAAAAATGTTTTTCAATAACTTACCGACATGTTAGATGTGCAAAGCTGCTCCGGTGTCTTTTATTTATAGTAGATAGACTTGCGCTCGACCACTATCTCACCTGATGGTAAGCGATGATGTGGTCGAAGGTGTAGCACGCTTGCCTAGAAGTAACCTATTCACTCTTGACTTAAAGACCCCGAGATTGTAGCTATCGGGAAACACAGACTCCGGCAGAGAATTCCACTCCTTAGCTGTACGCATTATGAAAGTATTTCCAAAACGTTTAGTGCGTATGGGTGGGATGTCCACCATGTACCGATGGCGCATCGCCGTACTTCTTGTAGTCCAATGATGAAACGGGCTTGGCGGAATTAGATCATGTAATTCCATCGCACACATCCCGAAATGCAACCGATAAAAGACCGACAAGCTGGCAACTCGGCGACGATGTTCAAGGCTCTGGAGCTTTGACTCAACCAGTGCCTCATTGCAAATGAGCCTCTTGGCCCGTTTTTCGATCGACTCTAGTGCATCAAGCTGATATTTGGCAGATCCTTCCCAGAGATGACAGAACAGTACTCCATGCGAGATCGAACTTGCTCTTGGTACAACTTAAGCAGCTGTTCTGGCGTAAAGTACCGTCTCACCTTCGCAAGGATCCCCAACTTTTTAGCAGACAGTTGAGCCTTTGCCTAATGTATGGGCCAAATTGAGAGTCGATGTCAACGTTACACCAAGAAGCTCAAGATAGTCCGGAAAGAAAGAGCCGGATAAAATTGGCTCTTTTTAGCGGAGAAAAGACACGCCTGTGTTTTAGCGGCATTGAACTTGACTTGAGATTGGCATCACCCCATTCGGCGACTGCCTCCAAGGGCAAGTTCAACCGCTCCACCATGGCCTCATGAAGAGATAGGATGGTGCTGTCGTCTGAATACCCAAAGGTTTTAGCAGCTCATTTATGTGCACCAAGAATAATGTCGCTGAGAATACCGACCCCTGAGGGACCCCGGCATTAATATCCAATTTGTCCGATGAGCAGCCATCTATAACTACTCGAATGGTCCGATCCCTCAGGAAGCCTGCAATCCAAACACACAGACCACCGGGCAGACCGAATGAAGGAACCTTACCAATAAGGCTTTCATGCCAGACCCTATCAAAAACCTTCGAGATGTCCAGGGAGATGGCAAGCGCTTCCCAGTGTCTCTCGATGGCCTGACTCCTTATGAGAATGGCATACGTAAGATACCCAGTAGACCGATTTCGGCGGAACCCGTATTGGCGGTCACTAAGGATGTCGTTAACTTCTAGGTATGCCAGGAGTTTGCTATTAAGCACGCCTTTCATACTCTTACAGATATAGAGATGGGTCTGTAGTTGGCCGGGTCAGCTCGACTGCCCTTCTTGGGCACGGGCTGTACGTTGGCTTGCTTCCAAGCATTCGGCACTTTTTCAGTCTCATACGAAAGGCGAAACAGGCGTGTCATGATCGAAGACAATTCAGGCGCACAGGTTCTAAGAACAATTGCTGGTATACCGTCGGGGCCGCTTGCCTTATTTACGTCGTGGTTGCGCAACACCCTACGTACGTCTTGCAGGACCTTCTTGCAGGACATGGCAGCCCTGTTGTAGGCTCTCTTCCTCTGACTCACGTCACTTGCCTTACACGTTCGAGCGTCGACCCAGGCATGGTATGCCTCATGTTTAAGGGCATCGGCGCGGTTACACTCGGCGCCAAACCAAGGTCGATCGTCGTCCAGCGAAGACCGACCTTGGTTTGGTGCATTGTTACGTCAGAGAACAGAATGTAGTACTCCATTCCCTAACGCAACACGTCCGTCACTCCGTCCGCACACAACTTAGGATCAGCCGAAGAAAAGCAAGTAGGCTACCAAGGATAGGATGCGAAGAAAGATCGCATCCCATCCCAATCTGCTTGTACCGCCATACCCGCCGGGTGCCTCTTGGTCTGGGATCGGGCGGGGAGTAGACGGATACAGACTTTACCATACTGTGGTCGGAAGTACCCAAAGGGATACCGAAACCGAGTAACGGTCTGGATCTGTTGTCAGCTGAAGGTCCAAGCAATTAGTCGTATGCGAATCAACATCAAGCACCCTCGTTGCCCCCTGGACCAGCTGAGTGAGATTTAGCGCTAGCGCAAGCTTTCGCGTCTCTCGCCCAGCATGATCAGTGAACTGAAAAGGGAAGCGCCACTCCTGGTGGTGGGCATTAAAGTCCCCCAGGAACACTAGTTGGGCGGCAGGGTACCGTTGCTGAGCCTCATCAGCCAGGCCACTTAGGTGTCGATAAAAATCGGAAAAAAAATGATGGTGAAATAAAAATGTAAGTATGCTATTAAGGTTTAAAATCGATCACGTATTGGTTACATACATATTCAGAATCGCCAGATTTTTTACGTCGTTTGAAGCCGGTTTCATGGCGATCCGAGCAATTTTTTGTTACTTGAAACATCAGTAAATTTAGGACTAGTTTGAATCTGATTTGTTTGATGTGACACAAATTTTATACAATTTTACAAAAGATGGACTTCATACAGACAAAATATTTTATAATTTTGACTTAAGCTGTTTGTCCTGACATAAATTTCGTAACATATGGCGTTAGAATAGTTTTACCTGTTTCTAAATAAAACTGATTTGAGGCAATTTTGTAAAAAGCGACAATAATTATTTCTGGTAAACACAGCTTAAAAAAATGAAAACTAAACTAAATGGTGCGGTTTTTGTTAAGGAAAACAATACTGACCACTTTTTCGTAAAAATATTCAAACTTTGTATAATGCTTTTTTTTCCTAAAAATTAAACCTTGAAATGCTCTCTTGTAAAGTACCAAAAAATTTGCTTTATTCAAATAGCTCGTGAACCCTCGATATGTCTTGATATTGATTGATTGACTACTAAATGAAGTTATTAATATGATGATGTTATTATGTTATTATTTATATGATCTTATCAATATCGATTGACACCACAGTTTATGATAATGTTACTGTTTATTCTATCACACGAGTAACAAAATTTATTTTAACGAACATGTATATAGAAAATTAAGTATGAGATGTAGTAGAGAGTAGTAGTAGGAGTATAGAGGTCCAAAAAACTTCGTAACTTCCTTTTGGAATTTCGGAACGATAACGTTACGTGCCTTTCCAAATCAATCAGAATTATGGTTCACTCTTATCTCAATCCTACCGTTGTAATCGAAGACATGTCATATTGAAAGGTAGAATAAAATAATCTCTGGCAGGGTTTTTGAGCAAGCATATTATGGGCTACAAGTTGATGTGCGGCTAAGTAGGTTCGGCTTGCTTAGAGAACACCGATAACACCGAATGAAAGTTTCAGATCGGATACCTTTGGTCAGGGTTCTATTAGATGTACAAAAAGGACACTGAACGTTTCGGCAGGACCGTTCATTTTAAATTGGTCAGGTACGACATGACGCAAACTGACGTAAATGGCCAAATCGAATGAAGAAATTTTGGGCTTTCTCAAATTTAGACAACTACCAACAATTTTTTTAGCATACTTTTCATACCGGGGGTGTTTTCTAAGGAATTTTAATTATTGAGTTTCAAGCGGGCGGTGCCGCGGCCAGAGGTACATACATGATAAAGAACTATCGATACGATGAAGAAGAATATACAGTAAAACAAATTGTAGCTCTATATTATAATAATTATTTTAGATTATTACTATCAGCATCCTTTATTATAAGCTTCACTATAGGTACATACTTGTAGGGGTAGGTCACATAGGATTTTTTTAAGACTGTTTTTTGTCAGATTTTTACTTGCATAGATTGTAAGAAATGTAAATTAACAGGCGGTAAAAGACATTTTATTTTTATTTTTTTGTCAAAAGAAAGAACAATTGGAGGTTTATATTTCAATAAATATTTATTTTACAGAAAATTGATTTGCAGCAGTAAAAGGACGTAATTGGTGATAGCTTCTATCAAATATATTGCTAGTGCAGCATCTACATAAAACAGGCCACACGCGCTCATCTTACTGAACGATTGATTAGCCCGCACAACTCTCTTGCAAAGATGTTCTTGACTCTCTGTTAAAAAAAAACTAACATTAATATGACACTAAAATTACGTTTTTAGAAAAAATAACCCTATACGTTGCTAAATTATAAAAAAAAAATGTACTGCATAGTTGATCAATTTTCATATTTCAAATTGAATCCCATATTTTTATAAACACCTTTCGTGTTTGTAAAAAATCACTTTTACTATAAAATTAAGTACGCTCAGGGAGTGAGCGTACTTAAACTAAAACTGAATTAAAATGCGGGTAAAAAACGGAAATCGGTACAATTATTTCAATTTCAGAAACCATTAGTACTAGCTAGATTCCAATGCAACGTTAAATGCCCTCCTGATCAGAAGGTCTACGTAGCTAAATGTCCAACAGCGCGAAACGTCTAATGAGCAGTAAGTCTAATTAGCAAAATGACCATGTAGCTAAACGTCCAACTATCAGATGGTCTGTATATCAGAACATCTATATAGCAAAAAGTCAGATTCTCAAAATGTCTGGATACTCAGGCACAAAATTCAACACATTGCATATCGACTGTTAAAAAAATCTTACTTGGACAGTTTCTTTTCTTCATGAGCTGAATACACGTTGTCTCAGCTTCCTCAACAGATATATAGAACTTTTCACAGTTAATATTGTATATAATTACTAGAACTATATTCTTAAACATCCATAAAACTAAACATACTGTATGCATCCAAATCTGTAAATATATTTTTTATGTTAAATAAAAGGCTAGTTAATAGCAAAAGCCAGATATTGAATAAAAAAGGTCAATTAAAAATGTACTTGAATCTAAATTATCAAATAATATATTTTCAAAATGTCTTATGTCACTGAATTATTCAATTTTCAATTTAATTCAATCATCAAATTGATATCGAGTAAGTGACAGATGTATCTGACGTGTATACATCTGTCCCTTATTCGATCTCAAATTGATACCGCTCTAAGAGCTTATGGTCACCCCCCTGTTTCTAATCAATTTTGCGAGATTATAAATTCACAATATATTGTGAATAGATAATTTCAGTAACAAAAAATCCCATCCAAATTTGATAGTATCAAATATATTAGTTTCTGATTGAGAAAAAAATGTTTCACAATATCACGTGATTTTGCAATAATCCAGGCAATCTATACTATAGTTAATAGTTTGATTTTGCCTACAAAATTGTAATTTTTTGTCGCTTGCATTATATTATCCAACGGTAATAAAGTGCAAGCGACAAAAAATTACAATTAAACAATAAAAAATAATGAGGATACATTTTGATAATCAGAGAGAACAAAGAGAGACCAAAGAAAATATCTAAAAGGAGTGTTTGATAACATAATTTGTGCTAAAGAGACACATACATCAGACAAGATTTTATAAAAAAAATATTCATAACTTACGTCATCTCCATTTTCTTCAAATATCCTCAACGTGGATAACATTAACTCGACACAACATATGGTACGATAGAATGTTCCAAATACAAGATACAAAACCTATGAAAAACCAAATATTATAATTGTTAAAGTAGACTTCGCTTAATTGAAGTACTGCAGTGGCGAATCTAGAAGAATAGCCAACCAATCGCGCATTCGGTCAAGTTAGTGCTCTGTCATGTGCAATGTCTTAATGCAGTATTCGGTAAGTCTGATTAATGCAATAAACTCAGAATACAAATGGTGACAAATCAAATAGAACAACAAATTTGTAGGAAGGAACCCGTGATCCCATTTATAAACAATCATTGGATTACTCCAATAAACTAAACTGTTTACGAGTAACTAGCGCCACCAAGCGGACACCGCACGCAACAGCGTCACGGACAACAGCGGCGTGGCCAACGGGGAAAGGGAGGCGGCGCCAGCTCTGACCTGACTTCCTTCTACTGGTAGGAAGTCAGGTCGATGTAGGTCAATAATGACCGGTAGTACCGGTCATTATTGACCCTCACGGCGACCGAGTACTACACACTTCTAAAACCTTTGTAAATTGTAAAAATTTAGTCCAAAGTACTGTTCTTTCATAATCGAGTTTCAATAAGAACTAACATCCTCAACACGACAATTGACATATTTATATAAACTTTGAATTCAATTTGAAAATATAATCTTAGTTTGGGGTGCCAGAGCTCGATACTCAGCAATTTACACAATAAAAAAAAGATGTTTCCTATTGTATTAAACCCATTCATGTCAAAATTGAAAATTAAGTTATTTACCTATTTATTGATTTAATTTAATAAGTTAAAGTCAAGAGAATCAAAGTAACTTACCAACACCTGGAAAATATCCTTGAACAGTGCGTAAGCTTTTAAAATATCTTGGTATATTCCAAACAATTTGAGGCAATTTTCATTGTTCTCGTGTTCATCATTCATCATCAGAATACCCTTAATCCACTCATCGAGATATTTCCTTAACGATATAATAATTCTGATGGCTATAACTATATTGATATCCAATATGTAAAACAACAAGTCACAAATATTTTCAAGAATAAGGTCAAGGATTCTTTCATAGTTACATGTCAAATAATAAAGAAAATGTAAGGACAAATTAAAACTGATAGAAAATGCAATTGAGATCCAGTTCCAAATAATAAAACTCCGGATACTGTTGCTCAAATTGATATGCCTATATATAGTTTGGATCTTCAAAATAAGTGAGACGTTGTTCTCCTTATGGACTGTATCCAGAATGAACAACAACGTGAACCCGATTGCATAAGTGATAAAATAAAAACGAGTAAATAAAGTTAAAAGGTTAGTTTCTAAATTATTCTTCCTTCTATCTGTGACGTCTACTGTAAATGTTTGATAGGTATAAATCGCATTCATAAGTAACATGCACAAGAACCTAAATATTTGATATTTTCTTCCTCTAGGATAAATGTGACCATTTTGTACTTTGTATTTTGAAGCAAAAAACAGATTGAGTCCAAAGTTGAAGGAATACACAATTTTCTGTATATCTTTCTCAATTCGATTATTTTGTAACATTTTGATTGAGACCTCCCGAACGAGTTTTGGTCTTTGAAACATTTTTATTTATATTTAACTTCAGCTGCCCGATATTTGATGGGTAAATATTGTCTGTCACTGTAAATAATCACACTAATATTATATAAAGGCGAAAGTTTGTGAGTGTGTGTGTTTCCATGTTGGTTACTTCTTCACGCTCAAACGGCTCGACGGATCTAGATGCAATATTACCTTCTTCTTTTCTATCTTCTTTTAGATTATAATCTGGCATAGCACATAGGATACTTTTTATCCCAGGAATATGTTCCCTCGGGATTATTTTCAACTTTCACGAGGGCGAAGCCACTGGCGGAAGCTATTATAATTACATAGTAGAGTGGACAATTTGACGATTCTATTATAATTGCATTTAAATATTTATATTAGACACTTGACGGACTTTCTAATGTTCTGTTCTAATGTTCTGTTCTTTTTGTGTTTTTTCTATACTGGGGTTCCGATGTACGTGACGAATCACCAGTTAACGATTGCTCCGCGAATATATTTCGGTTTTAGTGTTAAAATCAGTCATTACAGTATTCAAAACGTAAAATCAGACAGAACTAAGATCATTGCTAAAGTGAAACTAATCAGTGCGATAAGAAATAGTGAATTAAAAACCCTTAAAACAAATACGATATTTGGAACTCATCTGTCATAAAATTTCAACCATAGACATACGACTTTGCGAAATAACGTACCAACTTTACGGAAATATAAATCTCCTATACACGTTTCGTTCCGTTCTAAAACCCATTTACAACTAACAAAAAACATTCAGAAACCAAAAATTGCAACACAACAAGATCTGTCATTGGAAAATTCATGTTTATTTACTTGATCACAAACAAGCCAAAAACCGAAAATATAACTGTTACGGTGCTGAAAAGTAAAGACAAAAAATTAAAGCATATACTCGTTGAAAATTAAAAAAAATAAACGGATATCAAAATCTCTACAAAAAGATCGAACAACTACAGCTAAATAACAGGAAAAACGACGTGATCCTGCACGGAATGCCGGAAGAAAAATATGAAAATCTAGAAGCCGCGGTGAAGGAAATATTGAAAACAATAGATGTTGATATTACAAGCAGCGAAATAAAAAAAGTGCACAGATTAGTAAATGAGTGGAGAACAGATGGCAAAAACAGGCTGATTTTACTCACTACTACTAGTTTCAGCAAGAAAATACAATTTTTTTCTACATCGAGTTATCTCAAATCTTAAATAGGTACATAAACAACATCATAATACTGATGGGCAACTTCAATGCTCAAATCGTGACTAGATAAAACAAAGACGAATATGTGCTGGGAAACATCAGCCATGTCAAGAGAAGTGTCAATGGCCATAGATAAGTGGAATTTCTATTATAACCATAACCTTTCCATTACAAATAGCATTTTGAAGAAAAATACAAACAGCAAATAGACTTGGATCTCCCCAGACGGGAAATATAAAAATGAAATGTGTAGATTATGTTAACAATACAAATGCTGTGAAGTGAGCCAATAAATGCGCGGAACGGTCGCTAACTTCACGCCGTACATGTGGCCGGCGCGGCGCCCGCGACCTCTAGCGTCAACAGTGCAAACATAGACACCACGCCGTCAACACCATTGAGATAATATTATTATGTAATGGTCAACACACGCTTTCTTTTCTGTCGGTCCAGTGAAAATTATTGTACTCTCTCTAACTTGATTAAACACAAGTATTCCTACATCGCATTTTTAATGTGCATGCGTCCCACATCCTGCACATAATTTGGTGACCCCGACGAGATGGTGACAAGCGTAATAAATACACAAAACCGACGAGACGTCATAGTCGACGAATTCTGCACGCACCGCCTGTTAAGAACAACGTGACCTGTTGAAAGACGAGTCGCAACGAGCTGTACCTGCTGGACCTGGATGAATCTCCACGACAACATCTCTGGGATCGCTGATCTAAAGTGCCTAAATTCAGGAAAGTGCTGGTCAATGCTGTGGTGAAGTGATCTTCCGTATTGTCGTGTCGTTTGTAAAGGAAGTAGCCATCTTGGTGGCATAAAGGGGTTAAAATTTCCTTTATGGGCCGCTGAGTTTTGGAACGAGGAGGGTGGAGGGGGGAGGGGGGGAATTTTGGCTACCCCCCATGCATGATCCCCACCACTCGGAGCCCCATGGTGCTCCGAGTGGTGGGCCGCTGGGTTAACCCCTCTAAGTGCGAAATTTACCTCTCTGACGTTACCGACAGACAATCGACTTTAGATAAATTTAGTGCAATAGCCCCGCAAATCAAAATCTTAATCTTAATCTCTGCACCTCCTAGGTTCCCCTATTTTAGAAGAAAGTTTTTCATCTTTCATCGAAGATAAAATCAAACATTTTAATGATATTTCGGATAGATTCTCCAAAATTAATATACATTCGGCATTCACCCTTATCAGATATTGCTGTTTCGGTCCAAATTGTATGTATTTTCTCCGTTCTTATCCTCTTTGGAAGAAACCCCAACTTTTGGATAAAATTGACCAAATTATTCGCAACACATTAACATCCATTCTTAATGTGGCCTTGGACGACCGTGCGTGGTTGCAAGCCACCCTACCAATTCGTTTTGGTGGCCTCGGCGTCCGCAAAATTTCTAGTGTAAGCTTACCAGCGTTCCTGTCTTCTGTCCACAGCACTGAAAAGCTAACCAGAAAAATTTTAGCTCTTTCCCTGGTTGACTCGGAAGTGCCGTGCTTGACGGACGCAGAGAACGCCTGGAAAGTGGCTTGCCCGGATACGGATCGGCCCGAGAACCCATTTTCCCAGAGACAGTGGGATGAGCCGCTCTGCAGGTTGGTACGGAATAACCTTATTAATACGTCTACTAATACTGCTGAGCGTGCCCGCTTGCTGGCTGTGGGTGAGTGGGAGTCGGGCCTCTGGCTTCAGGCACTACCGTTGCCTAACATAGGCACAACCTTCCGACTCGCGACATGCCTGCGTTTGCGCTCCTTGTGGCTCCACATCGCTGTCAATGCGGTGCAGCAGTCGACTGCCTCGGACACCATGGCCATTCATGTAGTAAGAGTGCAGGTCGGATTGCGCGGCACGCTAGCATTAATGATCTCATCAATCGTGCTCTTGCCACCGCCGGAGTGCCAGCTGTCTTAGAACCCAATGGCCTGGAACACGTTGATGGGAAGAGACCAGATGGTTCATACCATCTAAGACCAAAGACCAACCCAACTTCCATGGCATTATGGTCATCCATAATGCCATGGAAGTTGGGTAGGTCTTTGGTGTGGGATGCAACTTGTGTCGACACCCTTGCACCATCCCATCTTCCTAGCACGGTGGGCTGCGCTGGGGCGGCTGCTGCAGGTTCTGAAAACCTCAAACGGCGCAAATACAACAACTTAATTGGTAATTATGTGTTTGAGCCGTTTGGGGTTGAAACACTAGGGCCATGGGGTCCGAGTGCACACCTATTATTTCGGGATATCGCCAAGCGGTTGGTCGACTCTTCACGAGACCAAAGGGCTGAACACCTGCCCTAAGCAGATTATCAAGTGGTGCTAACACTGTACTAACATCTATATATATAAAAATCAATTGATGTTCGTTAGTCTCGCTAAAACTCAACAACGGCTGGACCGATTTCAAGATTTTTTTTTTATTTTGCTCGCCCGAATACAGGGAAGGTTTAAAAATAAAAATTATTGACGTTGTAAAAATTATTGACCCTTATGGGATAAACTTTCCTTTATGGGCCCAGCGGCCCATAAAGGAAAGTTTATCCCACAAGGGCATTAAATCCGCCTTTGTACTTGTGCATAAAGTTTTAATAATAAATAAAGAAATAAATCAGATATTCATTTTTATCACTGCGAACTTCAAGTTGTCTCTCGTGTGACAGTGTTTCGTTTTCGTTTGCATTCTTTTATTATTATTATATTATTATTATTTACGAAGAACTATCCTTTATTTAACAAACATAGGTACCTACATATTACTTACTAGTCAAATTATTGACCATCAAATTCATGCTGTTTTCTCACACATTATTGTGCTGTTTTCGTGCCTAGCTTAGATATAGCTGTATTACGGAAAATTTATCATTTATTGCATCGTATCATATATTGCTTCGTAATCTACCTACACGCTTACAATAGAACTTGCGCTTATTTAATATGAATGGATGGATGATCTATTAGGCATGACACTGCTACTAAGATTAACTAAAAACTATCTGCGCTATGGTTGCTTATTTTCTATCTAGTATCTTGAGAAAATTTATAAACCTACATACGTAATACGTTGTGTAATCTAATTCCTTTGTTTATCTTATTTATAACAAAGACAACCTTGCTCCTTAAAGTAAGTAAGTTCGAACTGTTGGATATAATTACGTACTTAATAATACAAATCCTACTTAGAGTATTCACAATAACTACCTAATACAATAACATAGGTAAACATTACAATCTTCCACCTACAACTTATTGAATTATAAATAAATAAACTGCCCGGCTTTTCAAAACTGTGATAGGCAATATCTACACAGTAAATTCGTTTGTATTCGCCGACTATTCCAGATTCGGAGAGTCCACCAGAACGAGAAGTCTGCGCTGCACGCGATTGTTACGGCGGCGCATGAGCAACAGAGGATGATAAGCAGAGTAAGCTGAACTGAAGGTGACGCTGACGCTGACAGCCTGCACTCGCTGCGCTCAGAGTTCGTCTGGTTGGATTGTCGGTACCATACTATACTATATTGGTCATAATATTTAGTATGGCTATATTTAGTTGGAAACGATATTTGCCTCTTCGTATTTTGCGTAGGTAGGTACTTCCCACACTAAATAATAATGTCGGACAATATTAAAAAGCTTAGGCAGACTCGTAGTAATATAAAGGGTATAATTACTATATTCAAAAACCTTATTCATCATCATCTTCCTGCTCTTGTCCCATGTTACTTGGGGTCGGCGCAACAAGTTTTCTTCTTCCATACCGTCCTGTCCCCCGTCACGCTATCACTGACTCCCTTTTCTTTATTATCATTCCTCACACAGTCCATCCATCTTTTCTTTGGCCGTCCCCCCCTCATCATCCATCCACATTTATATTCATAACTCTTTTAGTAACATGCATTTCATCCCTCCTCATCAGATGACCATACCAGGACAAACGGTTTCCTTTCAACTTTTCTGTCACTGGCGCCACTTTCAAACTTCGTCTGATATACTCATATCTCACTTTATCCATTCTCGTCACTCCGCACATCCATTTCAACATTCTCATCTCTGTTACATGCAATCTCTTTTCATCCATCTTTTTCACAGCCCAACATTCTGATCCATACAGTACGACAGGTCTTATCACGGACTTGTTAATTTTACCCTTTAACTTGAGGAGCATCCGTGGGTCGCAAGTTGTGCCAGTGACCTGTCGCCATTTCATCCATCCCGAGTTGATCCGGTGCGTTACGTCTCGTTCTACCTCGCCATCCCCTTGGACCAAGCGACCCTAGGTACCGGAAGTCGGAGTAGATTGGTTAGGCGTTCCAGCGAGAGCTATAGGCACGGAACTGGAGAGACCGCCAAAGTCACAAAACAAGTATTCAGTTTTGTTTCTGCTCAATTTCAGGCCAACACTCTCCAGTCTGCTGCACCTCCAATTTGCTCTGGACCTAGAGGTCCAGAGCAAATTGGAGGTGCAGCAGACTGGATGGACTGGATGACATTAAGCTGGTTGCCGAGAGTGGCCTAGAGGCCACTCTCGGCAACCAGCATAATGTCATCGGCAAACAGCATACACCAGGGTGCCTCTTCCTGTATGTCCGACGTCAGAGCGTCCATTATAATAAAAACCATATTAAATTTTTAAAATCAATTGATCCAAGTCAAATTACAAAATTACAGCTTACTGAATTACAATTTAAGTTTCAGCCATTGTTTTCTCAATTTGATGAACTTAAATCTAAAATTGAAGCGCTACATCTTGAATCTGAAGGTGAGCTTGACAAAAGATAATCATTTGAGGAAACATTTTGTAATTTGATTTCATGTGCACAACTAAAATTGAAAATGTGTCACAGGCTCAAAGCGCTTCTGTTCATATTGATGTGTAGTCAGAGTGCAGCGGTTCATCCTGTAAAAATAATTTTAACGTTAAATTACCAACTATAAATCTTCCAAAATTTGATGGCAACTACTTAAACTAGCTCGAGCTCCGTGACACTTTTGATGAACTCACAACAAACAGTAAACATGGTAAATATCCCGCTTTTAATGTAAATGTTAGTTACCATGTTAGTGACCATGACAGTTTAAAAACTTATAAAAATAAATCTATTCCAGAAATTGACAAATTTCATTACCTTCGGTCTTCACTGGGGAGTGGCGCTGCACTCGTTATAAAATCGGTTGAATTTACTGCTGAAAACTATATATGCAGACCTGGGCCTGCAGTCTCGAGATAACGATCGATAACTCGTAACGATCGGTCGATAAGTCCTAACGATCGTTAAATAATGATTTTCGGTAGTCTCGACTTTCAAAGCTATCGATTTTTGACGTTTGTCATCGTTAACTTAATGTATATTTACGATAAGTTAACGATTTATCGGTATGATATCGGATTTCCTAGCGAGCATTTTTGACAGCCCGATAAGTATTCGTAACGATCGTTAACATTGGTTTTTTGAGTTTACGCAACAATAAATAAATAATAATTGGAGTAATATGGCTGTATTGTATTTAGCGTGGGCTTTGGTCGTGCTCCAACACAGACGCGATATAATAATGAGGTGGCAAATTGCACAAAACCGGCGTGAAAGTGAAAACCCTTTGGATTTAGAGGATGGCCAAATTCTCTATATTTACCGAATAAACAAGGACATGTTTCATGAACTTCGCCCATCTATTCAAGTGAGTGTCTTTGCGTTGGGTAACTACCGTGCCTAAATAATATTTCTATTATTTTTTTGTAATATCCAAGATGTACATAAAATTTTCTTCTTAATAGATACTGACGGCACTCCGATTTTACGCAAGAGGGTGCTACCAACTACCAGTGCCATTACCAGTGCTAGCTTGTAGTGGGGCTGCAGCATAAGCCAAAATACATGCTGTAACTTAGGCTATCAATGAAAACCTTTTAAGAAGATACGTCAAATTGCCCATAACCCAAGAAGAACGGTGGGTAGTTAAAGAGAAGTTTAGAAATGCTGCAACACCCTGGGTACACCGAAGTTTCAATAAACAAATGTTCATTGTTCAGCCATGAACGTCGTTGTAATATGATTTGGTGTTCTAAATTCTGTTTTTAGGTATCTATCCCACCAACGCCAGTGGGTAGTGGTGTATGGCTCATACATCATATGAGCCATACACAACATGCACATAAAATATAAATTACATGAACCGGAGGTCACTACACCTATGCAAATAGTGGACAATTATGGTAGAGTTCATGATGATGGCCTAGAAGTTACAGGTGCTAAATCAATTGATTTATTTTAAGGTATTCATTTAATATTTTATTATATTACATTTCCTTTATTCAATTAATGTACATACTAAAAACATTTTAAAATATTAGCTTATAAAAAAAAAACATATAAAATAGTAGCCCACCGGTATCGGATCCAAGCTACCGGTGAATATATTCTATTTATTAATTACCTATATCTGCAGAATATATAATTTTCCCCAGATCTTTATACCTATTTCATTGTAATCTCCATTTATTTGACCCAAAGGTGATAGATAATGACTTACAGCATCAAGTCCGCCTTATGTGACACCATTGTATGAATACTCATAAAATCTTGTTTTTGTTATACAGAACTTGAATCGTGCACTGGGCGAGCTGTTGCAGAGTGTATAAGAAGAAGACTCATTAATACTAGATTTACATAATTTTATTTTATTGACCCTCTGTGATTTAAATAAAAAACATATAAATTCATTTAATATTTTTATTTACAAATGTTGTAAAAGCATCAGCTATTTTATTTGCAGCCTATGCAAATAGCATTCCCGCCTCGGCTTGTACCTTGGCTGCCTCAGCCTGCATCTTGGCAGTGTCTGCTTGGACTTGAGTTGCAGCTGCCAGCATCTGTAAAAAAGTTAGATGTACTAAAAATGTCTCTTAATCCTCTAGCGTGCTTGTGATTCTAATAATAAAAAAGGAAATAGCATAACAATATCAAAATATTTCTTTTTATTTCACATAGGCCTTCATGGGCACTTATAAAGCGTCGACAAAAGGTGCACAGTTCGGGTTGGTCATTTCCTATGGAGAAGAACCTTCAAGAAACCCACGGTTACTCTTTTGAAACTTTTTAACGTCCGGGCAGTCGATGCCAAATGTGTACTCTACACCAATTAAGGATGTCATACATCTCTCCACCTCAGTCAAAGGAGCAGTGATAATGCCTCGGTTGCCAGACTGTATGATTTATTTATTTAATTTTGCTGCCTTAGTTCAAGCTGTAATTAGAATAGTGTATTTTACTAAATATAAATAAAACTGACGTGGATTGTACTTACAATTAAAAAGCAACTTGTGATTTAACGTCATGCACTGCTCGGGCTACTTGATGGATTCCTTGGCAACCTCCTTCCAGCCTGTTTCAAGATTTCCCCGTGTGGAGATATGGTCGGGCTTCTAAAGTCGCCAAAAGTGGATCAATCTGCCCCGAAGTACGCCTGAAACATTTAAGATATTCATTAAGTAAACATAAACACCAACTTCTTTGGAAATACGCAAAGTATTCAATTTAGTACCAAAAATTGAAATCGAAAATTGTTGTAGGTTGTATTTACCTGACGCTCACGCTGCTGGCAATCGGGCTCGGGCCTGCGCCTTTGACACTGTCCTCCACCATCAAAATACGGTTCTTTTCCAGCTTTTCTATCAATTCCAATTCTATCTCAATGTCATAATTTGTGTACAAACAAAGTTGACATTGACAGTTTGTTTCCCATTTTCAACGTCTGTGTTGCAAGGAAGCAAACTATTTTCCTCTTTGTTATGCGTATTCTTAAAAACGGTATATTCTACTTACCCGTTTGTATGCAAAAAAGTGTTAACATGATAAGGTTTTTCTATCTTCTGTAGAATTTTCAAAGAAAAATAGATTTTTTTGTATATCTTGTCTACGAATTTTCCCTAAAATACAAGGATTTTTTTCAAATGCCATAATTTTACAATAAAATTACCGCACTATGAATACGAACATCGTTATCGTACCGACAACGCTAAGTCAAGATAGTGACCGATTTTGCACGATAACTCAGCTGTCGAGACTTGCATTTAAAGTTAGCGTCGTTACGGCAAGCGTATTTTATCGGTAAGAGTTAACGATCGTTAGCTCACTTATCGATCGCTAACTAAGTCGAGACTGCAGGCCCTGGCAACTCATTTGTGTTAGTTATGATAACAAGAGATCATTGATAAATAACCATTTGATATAATTATATAGTTTTAAGCCTATCACAAAGGAATCACATAAATCTCTGCGTTATATAATTGACTATTTCACAAAAACTATCCTTCTCTATACTATCCTGCACAATCCTACTTCTCCTCAATATCTTCGCGAACGGTTTGAGTACCTCGCCCCGAGGGATAAAAATTGTCGCACAGCCACTTCGGTTCTTCTTCGAATTCCGCGACACACTTCCAGCCGCTATGGCTGCTTCTCTGTTACTGTAGTGCATCTCTGGAACTCTTTCCCACATTCGCTACGCGATAGCCCTTCTCTCGATGTATTCAAGAGGAAAATTATGGAGCATTTTCTTTCAACGCAATAAATACCATTAGTATATATATATATATTTGTATTTATGAACGCAGTTCTTTTATGTATATATTATTATTATATATTTAATAAGTATCTTACTGTGAAATGTACACTGGATTACTGCCCTGAATTATTTTGATCTCTATCACTCAAAGGTTTGCTGGCAGAAAACGCCATTTTGGAGTTAAGCTCGCTTTTGTACATGGATATTGATTTCACTTTGTTTAAATGTATTGTTTTGGTCTACAATAAAGAATTAAGAAAAACGTACGAGCCTTAAATTTATTTAAGGAACCTACAGACTACGGGGACACACTTATTATTATGTATTTATTAATTTAAACTTCATCTACAATGGTGATACATAGGCGGACTTACTGCAGGAAGGCATTCTCTACCAGTAAACCTTTGGGTTAAAAAGGACACAACAGTGGTAGGAGTACAAAAAATAAATAAAAAATTAACAATAATTAAAGTCGGATATTAATAAACTATCTAACTAATAAAATACATAAATAATTTCTAACACAATAGACTAATAAATCATAATCATAATCTTTATTAAATATTATTTTATTTTATTTCATTTAGTTAAGCACACCAACAGTACAACTGCTTAAAACCATCCAAAAAATAATACTTTTAAGGTGAAAATTACATAGCAATCATATAGATTATAGGTATGCATGACATTTACAAAATTCAAAATTAAGACTACAACTAAACTAGGTTAACATTCATCACAATGTATCAGTTAAGGGTAATGAGCATTAAGAGCTTGAGTCAAACTCTGGTGACTCAATAGGGAGTGTCTGAATGTTATGAACTTCATAATAAATATAATATTCTAAATTAAACAGAAATTTAAATATAATAACTATGACGAAGACCGAGCTATGTAAGAGAGGACAAGTAATAGTTCCGTATTCTACGCTTAAATGAAAATTTACCCTCAGCCTTTTTTTATGTCAGGGGGAAGGACGTTCCAGAGTTTTATAGTAGAGATAATGTAAGAAATATATAGAAACCCAGTGCGGTGAGACGGAATATGGAAAAGTAAGTTTTTGGAAGCTCGAAGGTTAACATCGTGAGAACTGCCCAACACTTTAAAATATTGTTTTAAATTATAATCAGGAGTACAAGGATCGTTCATGGTGTTGAAGAGCATGCAGAGGGATCTTAGGGATCTCCGCTGACCGATAGGCAGTCATTTAAGCTGAGAACGAAAGGAAGAAATGTGATCATATTTACGAAGCCCGAAAATAAAGCGAATACAGTTGTTAAGAAGTCGTAAGTCAGAAGTAAGAAGAGATCATTTTGTAAAGAAGTTCTTGAGATAGATCAGAGTAACAAACATCAGCATAGTTGATACAAGAGCTTGAACCAAGGTGGTTTTAGAGACGGAAGAAAATGTTTGAATCTATAGATAGACCGCAGTGAGAATATGACTCTGGCTAATCTGAGCGACCTGCTTCACATCACATCATCAGCCTATTAATGTTCCCACTGCTGGGACACAGGCCTCCTCTCTGTGAGAGGGAATGGGCCGTAATCCACCACGCGGGCCCAGCGCGGGTTGGTGGATGTCACATGTCTTCGATTTTTGTTTCTAGGACATGCCGGTTTCCTCACGATGATTTCCTTCACCGTTTTGAGAGCAGTGGTGATGAAATAATTTACACAAAGTAAAGCGCTGGCATGGGCTCGAACCCACGACCTGCAACTTGTAACTCGTGGCCGATACCACTGGGCCACCACTGCTCTCCGATGACCTGCGTAATCCAGCTTAACTTGTCATCAATGTATAAGCCTAATTCTTTAACGTGAGGCGAGAGAGGGATAACGGTATTGCCGAAAATAACCGGCAATAGAAGGCTAGTGTCCAAGGTTTGTAGAAAATACGAACTACCACGGGATAGCCCGACATTTACTGACATTGTCAGTAACCCCAAATCTGCTAGACCATTCAGCGATTGCTTGAAGTTCAGCATTCAACATTGAGATGCAGTTATCCAGATTGAGAATGGCAGATTGCGCGTAGAGCTGCAGGTCATCAGCATAACGATGGTAGGAGCATTTGAGGATAGTAGTAATAGAGTTTATAAATAAAGAAAATAAGAGTGGAGAGAGTATACAGCCTTGTGGAACGCCTGTATCTAAAGTGCACCAGTCAGATAATTTCTGATCAGCACGTACCGCCTGCTAGTGACCACGAAGATATGATGAAAACCAATCCCGTGCCAACGAAGAAACCCCAATTTGAGACAGGATGGCCAGGAGAATGTCGCGATTGACTGTATTAAATGCATTGGAGAAATCTATTAAAACCAACACCGTCAACCTCGAACTCTCCAAGCCAGTCGTGACGTCTTCAGTAACGTTAAGCAACGCTGTAGCTGTACTATGGCCGGGCCGAAAACCAGATTGGAAAGGGGACAATAGGTTATTCCGGGACACGAAGGAGGATATTTGTTTCAGAGCAACTGCATCCAGGATCTTAGATAGGAAAGGGATAATGGAGTTTGGTCTGTAGTGATAACGTGGGGTTGGAAATTTTTGGCAGAGGGATAATGAATGCCTTACGCCAGGTTGTAGGAAACTCACCAGCCTGCAGAGAGAAGTTGATGATGTGTGTGATAATGGTAGGGATACTTTAAAAAATGAAGGATAGCATGGATCTGCTCACGCCATCACAGCCGACAGCCTTGGACTTAATTGCATTTAACGTTTCTACGACCGAGACTCTCAGCGTCGGTCACCGCGGAAAAAGAAAAAGATTCGGGAGGTACAATTGGCATGGCAGTAATATCACGTATAGTATTATTCATAACAACAGCCGTGACCATAGTTGACGATGAATAGTGATTATTCAAATCATTCAGAGACATATGAGATGATACAGTATGAGAGGATGATTGCGTGATTCCAATTGATTTTAGAAACTTCTATATGTCAGCCGGTGAAGAATTAAGGCCATGGTTAGCAACTAGATTCTCGGCAGACGCAAGCATGAGATCAAGCCAGGTATCGCTTGAGTCAGGATTAAGATGAGTCGGATTGAGCGTGAGAAGTGACAGACTCGAAGATTCCAGGATTGCTCTCAATCTGCGCGATCTTGAGTTATCCTTCGAGAGGTCGGTGTTGAAATCGCCCATGACTATGAGATGCTTGTACTCCGAAGAAACAGATCCAAAGAGAGATTCAAGAATAGAGAAATAATCAATAGTAGGTGGGCAGTAAGAACGGCCTTAACCCCTTTGACATCAATTTCAAGGACTAAGAATTCGGGATTACCGCTATAAGTTGTCGGAGAAGATGATAGAATTTTGAAGGGGATGTCACTGCGCAAGTATATGGCAACACCGCCAACCGTTTTTCCCGTGCGATCATTGCGAATTAAGATAAAATCGGGTAAGCTATAATGTGTAGAGGGAAGTTCGGGCTTGAGACAACTTGCCGACACCAGGACAGCGTGTAACGCCACATCACAAAATAAATCCAGCATCTCAGAGTGGTTTTGAGGTATATTCTGAGCGTTCACATGACATACATTAAAACACTTGTTAAAACGCTGGTACTCACCACTTAAGACACTGTTAACTGAGAGAACTAATAATACAGAAAAGTCGACCAGTAAACAGTTTGCCATCTGCAAGCAACAACTTGAAACTTGCAATTAAGTGTAGACTTGCGCCTGAAGGAGGTTCCTAAGCATAAGCTTTGTCCCATTTGTCTTCGCGGTGGTCATAACGTCAACCGTTGTTTTAGAGGTCCTTACAAATTCCGTCAGACAAACAGTACGTTGTTACATGATATTCATTCTTTAAAAACAACAGGATTTGTAAAGTGCAAATCTAATAATCTATCTTTGAATCCATTTTTGGATAATGAAGGTATCCTGAGACTCGGGAGACGCATTCAAAGTGCCTTTCAACCCTAAAATACATCCCATTTTAATTGATTCCAAACATGCATTTACCAAACTTTTATTTGCAAAGGAACATCTACGTCTACTACATTGCGGTCCTCAGTAATTGTTTAGTCTGATACTTGAGAACTTCTGGCCCGTTGGTGGCAGAGTTCTTGCTACACAAACTGTAAAACAATGCGTCAAATGTGTAGTAAAGAGTAAATCCGTTCAAACTTTGATGGGTAACCTACCTCAATCAAGAGTAAATCCCTCATCTCCGTTTAAGATCTGTCGCACCGTCTTTGCAGGTCCGTTCCATATTTTCAATCGGAAAGAACGTGGCGCTAGGACTAATTAGTGATATTTATGTCTTTACGAAAATTAAAAATTAAAATTATTATTTTTAAATTCGAAGACATGTGACTTCCACCAACCCGCACTGGGCCCGCGTGGTGGATGGGCCATTCCCATTCCCTCTCGCAGAGAGGAGGCCTGTGTCCCAGCAGTGGGAACATATTAATAGGCTGATGATGATGTCTTTACGTGTGTTTCGCCTCCAATGCTTTGCACCTTGAAGTTGTTAGTGAGTTAAGTACCAATGCATTCATTTCGTGTCTACATAGTGTTACGAGCTGGGGCTCAGGGATAAATTATTTAAACAGCAGACTTCAATTAATCACACTTTATTACAAAAACACTTCTTAAACAATTCTTTTACTTCTCACTATTTTCCTTTTCTGATCGCTCTGTGTCGCTTCCGAATCGAAACTGACTCACGACGAACCCGACCGCTCTTTATATAGCACCGAAGATGTTTCTAGAACGTTCCATACTGTTCTAGATAATTCGAGAAACTTCCAGAACAATCGACTTTCGAACTCACTGTTCCCGAAGCGACTAGAAGATTAGTTCCGCTATTCGATACTAGATGGCGCCACTAGTAACTACTTAGTTCTTCTACTCGTCACTAGATGGCGTTGCCCTATCTTGTAACATTGCCTCCCTCTTAGACATGCTCGTCCCGAGCATTGTTAGACCCATGATAACGGGCCAACCGATCCACGTGAACGACCTTTGATGCACCTCGGGGTCCCTTTTGAATTCGGTAGGTGACGTCATTAATCTGGGTAACTACGCGATATGGTCCATCCCATTTTGCTTGCAATTTAGGCGATTTTCCTTTGCTGCGTACCGGGTTATGTAACCATACCAGTGATCCTTCATCGAAGCCCTTATTGTTCGCCTTCCGATCGTAGCGAGTCTTCATCCTTTCAGACATCTGTTGACCTGTCTCTCTGATGTGCTCATATACATCATTCATCCTGTTCCGTAGTTCGTTTGCATAATCTGTTATACTGCGTGGAGACTCAGGTGGGATGCCAGTGATGAGATCTGCAGGTAATCGTAGTTCTCTGCCGAAATTAGCAAAAGCTGGTGTTACTGTTGTGGTTTCATGAACAGCACTGCGATATGCCATGAGATATGGTTGAATGTGTTTGTCCCAATCCTTCTGTCTGTTTTCCACAACCTTTGCAAGATATCTCTCTAGTGACTGGTTGAATCGTTCAACCATCCCGTCTGATTGTGGATGATAAGCAGTAGTTCTGGTTTTGTGAGCACCCATCACACGGCACGTCTCCTTGAACACTTCTGACTCGAAGTTCCGGCCTTGATCACTGTGGATTTCCAAGGGTACCCCAAACCGACAAAACACTTCGTGAACTAACTTATCAGCAATCGTAACGGCTTCTTGATTAGGGATTGCAAACACTTCCGGCCATTTTGTGAAGTAGTCCATGACGACCAAGAAGTACTTGTTCCCGCTTTGGCTTTCCGGAAATGGTCCCGCAACATCTAATGCTATACGTTCCCACGGTGCACCAACATTGTAAACCTTTAGTGCCCCTCTGCTTCGAGTTTGTGGTCCTTTCACAGCCGCACAATTTGTGCATTTGCGGCACCATTCCTCAACGTCCTCTCGACAGTGGATCCAGTAAAATCGTTCTCGGATCTTGATTAAAGTCCTCTTAACTCCCATGTGACCCCCTGAACTTTCATTGTGATAGAGCTGTAAGACCTCCGGCACCTTAACTTTAGGTACGACCATTTGTAGATGACACTGGTCACCGCGAGCATTCTCCCATTTCCGGCATAGAACTCCATCCTGGATAACCAAGCTTTCCCACTGTGCCCAATAACTCTTGGTGATGGAACTGGTTGCTGCGACATCACTCCAGTGAGGCCTAGGGGCTCCTGATTTCTTCCATTCAAGGATCGGTTTTATGTCTCTGTCTTCCTGTTGAGCACTCTGCAAGGTTTCCTTCCACTCTTCGCTAAGATCCGTCCTCAAAACCCGCACTAGTGTTACCTGCTTAGCTTCTTGTCTCGCACAATGTTTACATTGGTCTGGACATGGTCTTCGCGAGAGAGCATCAGCATTACCGTGCGACGTTCCGCTACGATGTTGAATTACGAAATCAAATTCTTGCAGTAATTCAATCCATCTTGCTACCTGTCCTTCTGGGTTCTTAAATTGCAGTAGCCATTTCAGTGCAGCGTGGTCCGTTCGCAGGAGAAATTTCCGCCCCAATAAATATTTATTGAAATGCTGCAATGTTTTTACTACTGCTAGAAGCTCCCTTCAAGTGACACAGTAGTTCCTTTCAGGTTTGGATAAGGCTTTGCTGAAGTACGCAATTACAACCTCCTGATCTCCTTTTCGTTGTGACAACACCCCGCCGATTCCAGTATTGCTGGCATCTGTGTCAACTATGAATTCATTTTCATGGTCAGGATAGCCTAGGATGGGAGCATTGCACAGATGTTCTTTCAGCTTCTGAAATGCGACGTCACAGCTCTCATTCCAGCAGAACTGTATCTTGTCTTCAGTTAGTTTATGAAGAGGTCGGGCAATGTCAGCAAAGCTCTTCACAAACCGTCGATAGTAGGAGCACAAACCGAGAAATGCCCTGACTTGCGTTTTGTTCTCAGGAACTGGCCAATCCTTGACGGCAACGAACTTATCCGGGTCCGTTTGAATACCTTTTTTGGAATCCACGTGTCCTAAAAAGTTCACTTGCCGCCTGAACAACGCGCACTTCTTTGGGCTTAGTTTTAGATTGGCTCCTCGTATCTTCGACATCACTTGCTCCAGATTGCGGAGGTGATCTTCAAAGGTCCTACCCACGATGATAATGTCATCCAAGTAGACAAGGCAGGCATCTCCAATCAGTCCAGTAAGCACCCGCTCCATCAATCTCTCAAAAGTGGCAGGAGCATTACACAAACCAAATGGCATGACGTTGAATTGCCACAATCCTTTTCCTGTGGAGAATGCTGTCTTTTCTTTATCTCGAGGGTCTATCTCGACCTGCCAGTAGCCACTCTTCAGATCTAAGGTAGAAAACCACTTCATTCCCGTAAGCGTATCCAGCGTGTCGTCGATCCTTGGCAACGGATAACTGTCCTTTTTAGTGATGTCGTTTAGTCGACGATAGTCAACACAGAAACGCATGCTGCCGTCCTTCTTCTTCACCAACACTACTGGTGAACACCATGGACTGGATGAAGGTTCAATCACGCCATCTTTCACCATACCCTTGATCATGGCGTCAACTTCACGTTCCCGTGCCACTGGCACACGTCTTGGTCGCTGGCGGATTGGTGCCTCATTTCCTCTATTTATTCTGTGTTGAACTAACGCAGTCTTTCCTATGTCGGCATCATTTGTCGAGAAAATGTCGGCGAACTTGTTCAACATCTTCTTAGCCTTGTTCTTTTCTTCTTCCGATAAGTTATTCTGGGAGTCCTTCAAAAGCGAAGTCACGTCGTATTTTGCACTTTGAACTTTGGCGTTGGTAGGGTTTTCGTGGCATCTACGCATCCAAACCACTCCTTCGCAAGTGCCTAACATTGTGCCTTTCTTGAGCACTAGGTCCTGGTCACTTGTGTTGAGTGCACGTACGGATGAAACTCTAGTTCCCCTTACCAAGGTGCGTGCAATCTTCCATGAAGCATCGTTATCTAATCCTTCTATAAGTACACATCGGTTTTCCCGACCAGAATTTCCTGGTAGACAAACTGGTACGATTGTTTCTGACCTTGGACGAAGAATAACTTTCTTGACGCAGTACACCTTTCCCGATGATGCACCTTCCATGAAGACTTCCTCTGAGCCACACTTCAACACTCCTTGATGAACGTCAATCTCACACTGATGTTTTCGCATGAAGTCCAAACCCAGAATGCAGTCGTCCACTATGTCGGCCACGATAACATTGTGGCGATAAACTTTGTTCCCTAACTTCATGTCAACCTCCTTCTCACCTCGGACGGATATGTGCTGACCGGTGGCTGTTCTCAGATGTACACCTTCATGGCTCCCGAAGAAGTCCCCAAGAAACCGTCTTGCTAATTGGAAACTGACAACTGTCCGAGAAGCTCCAGTATCCAATGTCAGCTTGCAAGGTGTTCTGTTGTAGCCTCCACCCGTTCAATTCCCACCTAGCAATAGGCAATAAAAAAACGGGGGCGTACTTTAAACATAAGAACTTTAATTCGTAAAAAAAACATCCAGTTCAGCCGGAGGCACACAAATTTGTAAGGTCGTGGGTTACGGACGTCTGTTGTCACTCCTGCAGGGATAGGTACTCCCCTGTAGTTGCAGGAGGCCGGAGATGGAAGTCGGCCGATGATCAGATTCGTGATGTACGGTGATGTTAATTGCGGCCTATACGGCGAGGGTGACCGACTCGCTTAGCCCACCAGTGGCGTAGCGACAGGTGGGTCTTCGGACTGTGGCACACTGGGACGACCGGCACGCTGTGCGGCGAAGAAGAAGTTGCCGTAGTAATTGCAGCCGTAGGAAGCGCAGCCGTACACGATAGTGCAGCTGTAAATAGCGCAGCCGTAAAACCCTAATTCGGGATTTCCACGCACAACTTCAAACGTGAATCAAATATTTCTTTATAATAATAACGCTCGTGTCTGCTAGGACGCTCGACACGGCGCAAAGTGATGCGTGCGCTAATACATAAATATAAAACAATTTAAAACATAAAAAGCTTACTTGAAGTGTTCTCCATTGGCTGCAATACAGTCCTTTAAACGTTGAGGTCATTTATCAATAGAAGCACGCACTCTTTCCATGGATAAATTCTTGACTGCCAATCGTATGGATTGTTTTAGGGACTCCAAATTATCATGGCGTTTAGAGCAAGCCGTAATCTCTAAAACTTATCATAAATCATAATCCAGCGGATTAAGATCGGGACTAGACGACGTCCAGTCTTCAGCTCTGATGAAGTCGGACACGTTCGATTCCAACCAAGACTGCGTGGACCGAGCTTTGTGACCCGGTGCCGAGTCTTGCTGGAAGGACCATTCTTGGTTATTGAACATGGTGTTGTTAAACTTAACTACCGTCTCAGATTGGTATCTTGATACACTTGTGCCGATGTTTTGATACTTTTTTCACTCCTTCATAGCTAACACCCCACCAAACCATCACTGAAGTCGGATAATGCCCACGTTGCACTCTGTCGACTAATTGGGAAGCTTCCTTAGAGCTTTGAGCATAAATACGGTCATTTTGTTTGTTAAAATGTTGCTCAATTGTAAAAAAATCTCATCCGTAAACAAAATTTTTCTGTGACCTCCCTTTGCGTACCGCTTCAGTAGTTGTTTCGATTTTACCACCCTATTCTTTTTTAAATTATCAGTTAAGAAATGACCAGTACGTCTCCTATAGGCTGCAAGTCCCAAGTCATCTTTCAAAATACGCGACATGATTCTAGGTGCTATCTTCATCTCCCGAGATAAAATCTTTTGCTTTCGGACAGGATTTCTTCGAATTCTTTCCCTTACTGCTTTTACCACCTTTTTCGTACGAACACTACGTGGACGGCCAGATCTTTTTCTGTCACAAACAGAGGAGGTCTCATTGTACCTATTGATAGCCCGGTACACAAACATTTGACTAATACCAAGCGTATGGAGAGTTTTAAAAATTGCATTTGGCTCCATACTACTTTGTGTAACGCAATTACAGCGATTCGGTTCTCTTTATCCCCCCACTCCATTTTAATATTGCAAAATATTGTACAATGTATTGGCGCCAAAATAAGAAAACACAATGAAAAATCATATAAAAATGAAAGATTCCAAATTCAAATGTAATATTTTGTTTATTTTCAATTCAAACAGTATTTATGGCCAGACTAAGTATTTATAGATATATATTTTACTATTTATGTAAGAACCCCTCGTTCTCGAAGGCCTCCTCTAGAGATTTCCATTATCCCTGTTCTTCGCTGTCTCGATCCATTGTTTGCCAGCCGCTTGTATAATATAGTTAGTCCACCGGGCAGCTGGTCTACCTATCTGGTCCCTGATGGGCCCTTCCAGGATGTTATCCTGGCAGTCCATCTGTTATCTGTGAGTCTGGCTATGTGTCCAGCCCAACGCCACTTAAACTTTTTGTATTGAATCAGAGCGTCTGTAACTTTTGTCTTCTTTCGAATTATACTATGGGGTATTTTTTGTTTTTTTTTGAATTTTAACATACTTCTTTCCATTCCTCTTTGACACTTCTTGATTTTTGCTTTCGCTTGATGTGTGAACTTTCAAGTTTGGCTAGCGTATGTTAATGATAGCAGTATGCAGGTATCCATTACTTTTTGCTTAATTTTGATCAGCATATCACTTTTCATAATTTCTTTTAAGCTTCAAAATCTTTCCAAGCATTCGAAACTCTCCTTTCTATTTCTAGTTCATTGCTTTGCTTCTCAAATGATAATTGTTAACCCAAGTATACATAGGCGTCGACGTACTCCAACGCTTATTTGTTTATGGATACAGGGGACTTCAGGTAGTTTGTCATAATATTGGTTTTACTGCGGATAATTTCTAGTCCTACCTGCTGACTTTGGCGTGAAGATCGTTTAACATCGACTGCAGCTTCATTTTGCTCTCAGACAGCAACAAGATGTCGTCGGCAAATCTCAAATTACTTATATCGACTGACTCTTTCCCATTTTATTTGTCCAATGACTCGTTGTAACACTGCTATAAATAAAGTCGGAGAGATGGGGTCGCCCTGTCTTACTCCTCCTTTTATGAGTATTGAAGGTCCAGTCGTCTCCAGTCTAATTCTAATGCTACAGTTTTCATATAGATAATGTAATACCTTCAAATATCCTGTTTCAATATTTTGCGTTTCTAGAGACTCCCATATTCACCGATGATCCCATATACACCAAAGTATCAAAAGGTTTTCGATAATCGATAAATCCGATGTAGAAACTCTTGATATTTGTCTATAATCATTTCAATAGAGTGGATATGATCCACAGTAGAGAATCCTCTTCTAAATCCTGCCTGCTCTATGGGCTGTTGGTTTTCTATGTCTCTGATTCCCTTTTCTGAAATTGATGAGAATAATTTGTCAGTAGGCTTATTGGTCAGTAAATGATTATATTATCATTTGGGTATCTTTTTTTAGGGTTCCGTACCCAAAGGGTAAAAACGGGACCCTATTACTGAGACTCCGCGATCCGTCTGTCTGTCTGTCCGTCTATACCAAGCTGTATCTCATGAACCGTGATAGCTAGACAGTTGAAATTTTCACAGATGATGTATTTCTGTTGCCGCTATAACAACAAATACTAAAAACAGAATAAAATAAATATTAAAATTAATACTAGGGCTCCCATACAACAAGCGTGATTTTTTGGCCGTTTTTTGCGATAGTGGTACGGAATCCTTCGTGCGCGAGTCCAACTCGCACTTGGCCGGTTTTTAATACAGTAAAATGATGTCCGACTCAGACCATTGTTTTGGTTTAGTTGCCGTTTTCAGCACGGATTAAAAAGCGGTGTTAGAGGGCTCACCGAATAGGGAGCTCCTAGCTTCAGGGCTTCGATGGATATTTTATCAGGTCCTGGGCTTTTTCAGATTTTAATTTAATTATTCCCTTCAACACTTCAGCCTCCTCTATGTCTAGAATAACGGACGATGTTTCTTTTGACAAAGTTGAAGCTGAAGCTGGCTCTCCACTATATTCACTATATTCAGGTAGGTAAAATTAGGAACTACGTAGGGGCAAATAACGAATGAGGCAGGATGCTTAAGACCGCTAATGAACACGTGACTGAATACGGAGCGAGCGAGGGTATATAATTTATATTCAGTCCAGCTTATTTATTTATTATAATAGGGAAAACAAACAGTAGTATACAAAAAATATACAAATTGTCTTAAACATACGACTTAACAAATATACTACCCACTACATTTTCCACAGATTACTACTTAAACTAAGACAAACTGATTAGCAAACGTTATTGTAGTCAGGATAACTATTTAGAAACATTAGAAGCTACTGTTGATACTTCAAAATTTTGATTATGTTAGTTCTAAAGGTATATCTGCTTACATATAATATGTCAATTGCACAAAATAGTTTATTGTATGTATCGACTAGACGGCGTAGTGGTGAGCGCACACCAGCATTGGATTTGCAAGAGATAGTAGCGAATAGTTGCCTGGAGCACACCTCCCGCCCCTGCACTGTTCGAGGAACCAGGTAACACAAACGGTTCACCAAGTCGGGGCAATCAAATTTATTTCGGCATATACTGTATAGTCATTGTCTCAAGGAGCGTGCGCCTTGACTGTAATGTAAGAAGACCATATTTTTTTAAAACCGACTGATATGACGTTTTTTTTCGAAAACATCTATACTCCATGGTTCGAAGGTACTTACGTTGAACTAATTCTATAATTTCACAATACTTTGCATAATAGGGATTCCAGATAGGTACTGCGTATTCTAATTGTGGTCTAACTATGGACCTGTACAAGTGCAAGAAAGTGGAGGGTCGATGGAATTCTCTAGATGCACCCAATTTCAGTGGAATCAGGTAAGCTGGCGTTAACGCGGACAAGTTCCATTTAAAAAGAATTGCAGGTAATACGAACCTTACATTTGAAGAGATCTCCACTCTGTTTACACAAATTGAGGCAATGTTGAATTCGCGTCGAAAACATTCGACCTCACTATAGAAATAACATTCAAGCGACTCACCGAGTATTCCATTCCAAACTTGCGTGCCCTCGTAACGTTCGGCTACCACCTGCGAACTGCTAGCCTGCCGTTCCTCTTAACATCTCAGATCTTGACGTGTCAGCCTTCGCATACAAAATCTGTTAGTTCAAAAGTTGTTGTTGTCAAAAGTTTTCGGGATAAAAACTATCTCCATTGAGATAATTATGTAGTAAAATAAAATAATACATAATATCTCAATGACTAACTCCATCCAAAATCAGTTCAGCGGTTTAAGCGTGAAATGGTAATAGACAGACAGACAGAGTTCCTTTCGCATTTATAATATTGTATTATATGCGATTTAAGTATGACAGATGTCACTTTGTCCACTATTTTTCTTTCTTTTTCTACTTTATGTCATAAAATTTCTTGGTTTCATTCACTGGTTCACTCTTTTTACTTTTAAATGAAACTGGGTTGCCATAGCTTATGCGTAAATCCAAGAGTAACAAATGAATAGTTAGTCCGAGGTTATTCCATGTTCATTAATAACATTGCTAAGCCTATGTTAATCCTTACTTACTCCGGGATTAGCTAGTCCAAGAGTAACTTCGGAGTAAAGTGCCATACGCCATTTTTATTAATAAGACTGCTAAAGTATAAGCTTAATGATTTCGTCGTTAACTATATTGATGACATCCGCATATTTTCAAAAACTTTTGCTGAGCATATGAATTATCTCACGCAATTACTTGAAGCCATCAAGACAGAAGGTTTTAGGTTAAAATTTTCAAAATGCTACTTTATGTCATAAAATTTCTTGGTTTCATTCACTGGTTCACTCTTTTTACTTTTAAATGAAACTGGGTTGCCATAGCTTATGCGTAAATCCAAGAGTAACAAATGAATAGTTAGTCCGAGGTTATTCCATGTTCATTAATAACATTGCTAAGCCTATGTTAATCCTTACTTACTCCGGGATTAGCTAGTCCAAGAGTAACTTCGGAGTAAAGTGCCATACGCCATTTTTATTAATAAGACTGCTAAAGTATAAGCTTAATGATTTCGTCGTTAACTAAATTGATGACATCCGCATATTTTCAAAAACTTTTGCTGAGCATATGAATTATCTCACGCAATTACTTGAAGCCATCAAGACAGAAGGTTTTAGGTTAAAATTTTCAAAATGTTCATTTGCCTCAGACTCGGTAAAATATCCAGGCCATATCATACAGAACAATTCAGTTAAACCAGTGAAGGACAATTTGATTTCAATAAAGAGTTTTCCGGTTCCAAGAACTCAAATGAATATAAGACAATTCTTAGGAAAGATTATTTTTTATCACCTAAGAGTGCAATAATACTAGACCCATTACATAACTTATTGCGAAAAAATCAAAATTTCGTTTGGTCAGAAGAGTGTTAAAAGCATTTGACACCACGAAGAACCTGCTATGTTCTCAACCAGTACTGGAGATTTTTGAACAAGAATTGCCTATAAATATTTACACTGATGCTTCTTTGGAAGGTATTGGTGCTATCTTAAAACAAGTACAACCTGATGGAAAGGAAAAACCAGTTGCATACTTTTCAAAAAAACGAAATGAAGCACAGAAGAAGAAAAAAGTAATATATTTAGAATATCTAGCTATAAAAGAAGCAGTCAAGTACTGGTAATACTGGTTAATAGGAAAATCATTCACGGTTTATTCAGATCATAAACCGCTAGAGAACATGAATTTGAAATCAAGAACTGACGAAGAACTGGGTGACTTGTCTGTCACAATATGAATTTAAAATAAAATATACACCTGGAAGACAAAATTTTGAAGCAGACTGCCTTAGCAGGAATCCTGTATTGGAACCAAATGAAAACACAGATGAGCATTTCAAAGTTGTGAACTTTATGAAACTGGACGATATTCTAACGAATCAATATAAAAATGAAGAAATTAAAAAATATCAAAGCAAGTTAATTGAAAAAGACAAGATCTGCTTCAAGAAGGTTAAGAAAAAAGAGAAAATAATTATATCAGAAGAATTTTGCATACTACTTTAAAAAACAATACATAAGGACTTACGTCATATCAGTATTGGACATATGCAGAAGACAATGAGCCCGTTATTTACAACCAAAAACTTGGCAAAAAATATAAAAATTATTTGTAGAATCTGTGAAATATGCATTAAAACAAATCAAGGGGACACGACATATTTGGGTTTATGTCACATCTAGGTCCGGCCACAAAGCCATTTGAAATAATGTCTATAGATACAATTGGAGGTTTCGGACGTTCTAAATCAACGAAGAAATATCTGCATCTCTTAGTGGATCTTTTTTTTTTTTTTAGAGATAAGAATAGATTTTTTTAAAGATTTTACAATGCATGTCCTCGAAAAGAGCGTTTTCCAAACAGCCAAACTGTGCGGAAAGTGTCACTTTTATTTACTAGTGCTTTTTACTTTCCTGTACTTTTTTAATTTTTAACTCCGACGTCGGCCCGCCGCATAGAGTTTTTATTATTTGAGAAAAGTTTAAAAAAATTGTTAAGTACAGATCATCATTCATAAAAAAGGTAAAACAAAACTAATACTTCATTAAAGGCGTTTTTAATTACGCTAGATTTAGATTTTGATCAATAAATTAATTTTAAAAATTCATTTAATATGTTTGGCAGAATGAATATTTTGATCGTGCCTTTTTAAGTTACGACGTGACAGCTATTTGCACATGCGCAGTAAAAGTCAATCTGAGGATATGCTGTGTTCCCTTGCATAAGCCCGCCATTTTATAAAATCCTGACCCTTAAAGCACAACGTCTATACTATCTTGCCAGAAACTTTGCGAAGGACAACGGCTACAGGTTTTGTTGGACATCATTTGGGAAAATCTTTCTACGAAAAGCTGAAGGCGGTAAGCAAATTTGGATTAAGAGCGTATCTGACATCAACAACCTTCTACTGAACAATTGACTAGCGAAAGTTTCATGTCTTCTCACTTGTACTATTTGCGCAATTTATTCCTCTTATCTAACACACTTTGTCGTAATCTTGTATATTTATTGTAATTTGATACCTACAAAGTCCAAACACATTGTTCAATATACAATACAACCTAATTACACAATTCAACAATTTTATTCATCTCACACACATGCACACAACTACGTTTACCAGTTAATGAGACATGAAAGCAATGTATGGGAGCAGTGGTGGCCCAATGGTATCAGCCGTGACTTACAAGTTGTAGGTTGTGGGTTCGAGCCCAGGCAGGCACTTTACTTTGTGTAAATTATTTCGACACCACTGCTCTCAAAACGGTGAAGGAAAACATCGTGAGGAAACCGGCATGTCCTAGAACCAAAAATTCGAAGACGTGTGACATCCACCAACCCGCACTGGGCCCGGGTGGTGGATTACGGCCCATTCCCTCTCGCAGAGAGGAGGCCTGTGTCCCAGCAGTGGGAACATTAATAGGCTGATGATGTGATGTGTGTGTGTGATGTGATGAAAGCAATTATTATAAATATATGTAATGAGATCATTCTTGAGGCATTCCTCAAGAGGAATTCTTGAGGCATTCTGTTACATAATTTCTTATTTTATAATACACCAATAATTTGTGACATTGTTTCTAATTCATTTCCCAATGGCTAATAATTCCAATACAATTTTATCAGATTTAGATACCATCTCTATGGCAAATAACTATGTTTGTGACCCTGAAACTTGTAATTCTATATTAATTGGTTCTGCTACAAAATCTCTGAAAATAATAACACAAAATATACGCAGCATTTATAAGAACTTTGATAATTTTCAGGTGCAATTGGCTAGGTTCTCTTTTGAGGTGGATATTATAATTCTAACTGAATGCTGGCTAAATGAACATAAACCTGTTCCTGTCCATGAGAACTACGAAGTTTTTTCATCTAAGACCAAGCTTAATCAGAATGGTGGCATCGTAATTTATGTTAGGAAGAATATAGGATGCACTGTTGAAGAACCAGAATCAAATGACGCTAGTTTTTTATTGCTTCAAGTTCACCCAGATATTAATATTCTGGCTGTTTATAGATCTCCATCTAATCACTGTACTAGCAGTTTTCTGAACTCATTGGATGAAATCATACGGCCAATTAAAGCTAAACACATAATTATAACGGGGGACATGAACATCGACATTAAAACAAATAATAGTGACAAGAACAATGCATCTTACCTAAATCTGACTGCTGAGCTAGGTCTACTCCCGGCACAAACCTATCCAACAAGGCTTGCCAATTGTCTTGATCATATTTTGACAAACACACCCGAATCTGCTGCGGCCTTTGTTGTGGATTCAACCGTGTCTGACCACGCCTCTGTCCTCTTAAACCTTTCTTGCTCTCGTTCTGCTCAGGCTAGCAGAAACAATGTATACAAGAAAATTGACTTTGAGGCGGCTCTTGATTATCTGCAGACTGTTGATTTTTCATTTGTCAACGATGACGCGGATGCAAATGATGCCGCCACTCGTTTTGTTGAGCATATATCCGGTGCTTTGACGCAACATTCTACACTTATTTCACGACCCTGTAGAAAAAGATTGCTTAAACCTTGGCTCACTAATGGATTACTACGATGTATTCGCCATTGGGATAAGCTTCACAAATGTGCCGCAAAAAATCCACAAAATGAGTCTGCTAAATTGACTTACAAAAGGTACAGAAACTTTTGTAACGCTCTTCTGGTAAAGTTAAAGAGAAGTTATGAAAAATCTTTACTAGAAAACGCAAACTGTAATAAGGACAAATGGAATGCTGTTAAATCGATTATCAATACATCAAGAAACAAAACCGTTGGGGACCACCTTTTAGTTCCTTAGAAAAGTAGTTCCAGTGGTATTTTTATTTATGATATTGGATATGTTTAAATTTTTGACATTGCAAGCGTTTTAAGTTGTGACATTGAACGCGTTTTAATTTTATGACATTTTATACCATTTTTTAATTTATGACATTGAATACGTTTTAGATTTACTTTTTTATTTTATGACATATACGTTCAAAAAGTAATTTTAATTTAATTTGTAACATTGTATTATTTTAATTATTATTGTAATTATAATTTTGCATGCCTAAATTGGTGGAACACGGTTGACTGCGCATTCACCTGACATCTGGAAGTGTAATTTTATTTACTGTGTTGAGCAATAAATGAATTTGAATTTGAATTTGGAGTAAATGATATTAATACCTACTTCTCTAATATTGGTAAACTGCTCGCAGATAAAATTACAATAGCACAAAATTAATATAACTTTGAGATGAACCCCGTCCCAAATTCAATTGTTTTGCTTCCGCCAGATGAAGACGAAATTAATACATTAATTATGAACTGGTTGGGACTCTATTCCAGCCGAGTTTCTCAAAACTGCTAGGCATATCATCGTCCCCCATTTGACTAAATTAATTGAAATTTGTCTTACTCAGGGTATTTTTCCAAAAGTATTTAAAAAGTCTCTTATTACTCCTGTTCACAAGGGTGGGAAGAAGGACGATGTTGGAAACTATAGGCCCATTTCAGTACTTACGACTATGTCGAAAATATTAGAAAAAGTGCTAAACAACAGGCTTACAAACTTTTTGCAGCACAATACGATTCTGGCTTTCCCAGATTCCCAGTTGGGATTCCCAGTTTGGCTTTAGGATGGGCAAAAGCACTGAAGATGCCGTAAGTCAACTGGAAGATCACATCACACTTAAGTTAGATCAAAAAGAGAAATGTGTAGGCATATTTCTCGACCTGGCCAAGGCTTTCCACACCGTCATGATTCCCTTCCTTGTGAGCAAGTTAGAGAAGATTGGAATACGCGGTATTGCTCTTGGAATTTTTCAGGATTTTCTTACCGACCGCACGCAAAGAGTAAAAATCCAAGAACATATTAGTTCCGATGCCTGGGTCACCTATGGCGTCCCACAAGGCAGTATACTTGGCCCGAGTCTCTTCTTGATTTATAATTATGACCTATGCCAGCTGCAACTAACAAACGGAAACATATTTACGTATGCTGACGATACGGCATTGGTTTTTCATGGAGGGACCTGGGACGAAGTTAAAAAAAATGCTGAGGTGGGGCTGCATAGAGTGGGCCATTGGCTAAGATCTAACCGTCTCACCTTGAACCTTACTAAATCAACATTTCTCCAGTTCTCTTTCTCTAAAAATAAACCAGTAAACTTGGATATTAAACTGCATGTCTGCAACTTGGCATCTACTGTGGAATGCTCATGCACAAAAATATCTAAGTCGACGCATGTTAGATACCTTGGTGTAATTGTGGACGATAAGCTTAGCTGGCAGCAGCACATTGATGTCACCACAACGCGTGTAAGGAAACTCATTTGGGCTTTTAAAACACTGAGGCGCGTGGCCAAATTCGAACTCCTTCGTACAGTGTACCATGCGCTCGTGCAGTCAGTCCTGGGATACTGTATTGCTGTATGGGGTGGTGGATGCAAGACTTTTATGGTACACCTTTTTTTTTTTTTTTGGGTGGGAAATCATCCAATGACTTCTCCCGCTCTGTAGAGCGGGCCCAAAGATCCCTACTTCAAGTCATGACTTTCAGACCGTTTAGATTTCCCACCAAGGTCTTATACGAGAAGTGCGAAGTACTTACGGTGAGAAAGAATTTTATTCTGCAGGTTGTCCACCAACCAAGCAGCATAGTGTAACGCCTTATGATGCTCAGTTATATAGGAAACGCACCGTTCCAAACGTTTGCTTACCAGTGTGCTGCCACACGGCGTCTGCTAGGAGACAACAGGTATATCTTGCTGCCTTTCTTTATAACAAATTAAACAGGATCCTACGCATTAATCCCCTCACGACGCTGGAAACAAAGAGGAGGGTAAAGAAATGGCTACTGTCTCGGGACTACTTCGAAACCGAAAACGTATTCTAATTAACATAAACAGGAAACTACTGCTATTCTCCACACACAAACACATACATACATACATGTTTTTAGTTAATAATAATTGAATTGGACTTTGTTTCGGAGATTTGATTTAATTTAAGTTAATTTTATATAGGATATTTTATTTTTGACCTAATTTGATTTCATTTTTAAATTTTGATTTAATTTTGATTTTAATCGAGTGAATTGTGAGTGGCTGGTGATAATTTTAATATTAATTCGGTTATTTTTAATTAAAACTTTGAGTTTGGTTGTAATTTCAATGCTCATTGTGACTATAATACTGATTGTAATTTTATATTTCGACGGTTGAAAAAAATTTTTATGTTGGGTTTCTTGTGGGCTGCTACTTCAATGAAACGAAGTTTTGGTACCACTTTAAACTTTATGTATATTTTGAATATTTACAATTTCTACTTAATTTAAATGTAGGTATAGGTTAATATATTATAGCTATGTACTACGTGCGCACCTCGCGGCGGTCAACGCTCTCTCGGCCCTTGAAGGCCTAGGGGGCTTCAAGCACTTCTGTGTCCTCGTCCAGAAGAGGACATAGTCTGGTGATTGCGCGGCGAATGGTTCCCTTGGCCGTTTCCACGTCCGCAACTCTGCTGCAGCCGTCTGTCCCAGGATAGACTTGCTTGATCCTACCAAGCGGCCATTTGAGTGGTGGACTGTGCTCTTCTTTAATCAGCACAAGTTGTCCTGGTTGCATGCTGGGCTTTTTTAGACGCCATTTTGTGCGTTGCTGAAGCTCGCAAATGTACTCACGGCTCCACCGTGACCAAAAGTGCTGGCGCATTTGTTCCATTTTGGCATAGCGATGCAGGAGGTGAGTCTTGACTTCCCGTAAATCTGGGGCTGGCAGTGACGTCAGTGGTCTTCCGATGAGGAAGTGCCCTGGGGACAAAGGGGAGAGATCGTGAGGATCGGATGACATTGGATAGAGAGGTCGAGAATTTAATATTGCCTCGACCTGGACGAACACAGTGGCAAGTTCTTCAGCAGTTAAGTGTATATTTCCCACAATGCGTTTTATGTGAAACTTAGCCGATTTTATAGCGGCTTCATAAAGCCCACCGTAGTTGGGTGAGTAAGCGGGTGAGAATCTGAATTGTATACCTTCACTAGAAAAATTGTCTGATACAGAATCACTTAATTCAGTAAGGAATTTTCCTAACTCTTTGCTAGCCCCTACAAAGTTTCTTCCATTATCTGAAAAAATCTCGAGAGGTTTTCCTCTTCGTGAAATAAATCGTCTGAAAGCCAAAATGAAACATTCAGTGCTTAAATCACTCGCAAGTTCTAAATGAACTGCCTTTGTCTTAAAACAGATGAATAAACATAAATATGCTTTGGACAATCGTGCACCGCGGCCTCTTTTATTTATAATATAAAATGGACCAGCATAATCTGTTCCTACAATTTGAAATGGATACCCTGGCGTTATACGCTGAGATGGCAAACGCCCCATAATCTGGCCAGCAACTACTCCTTTCACACGTCTACATGTTACACAGTTTCGATAAGTCTGCCGTGCTACATGTCTACCTCCCACTGGCCAATACATTTCGCGTATGCTTGAAAGTAGTAGCTGCGGGCCAGCATGCAACAACTGTACATGATAATGTTCAAATATAAGTTTTGTCAAATAGTGTTTTGAATCAACAATCATGGGATGCTTTTTATTGTAATCATATGTAGAATTATCTAACCTGCGTCCCACGCGCATAACACCATCTGCATCAATATATGGATTTAAACTCAGAATTTTTGACTTTATATTAATGGTTGTGCCCCTTTTTAAAGAACTTATTTCATTTTCAAATGACTGGATTTGTGCAAAACAAATTAACTTGATGTCAGCCGTTCGTAATTCCGCCACTGTTAATGAACCTTCTATTTTATTATTAGAGATTTTACAATTATGTATGAACCTCAACACGAAAGCAACTGTTCTTCTTAGTTTGGTAAACTTTGAAAATCTTTCAATGTCGTTAATATATTTGTTAGGTTGATTTAGTGTTACGGTTGCCACCTTAATTTCTGGTAAATCCATGGCTAACTTAAACGATTGAGCAGGCCAATCTGTCTCATCACGGAGCAGGAAGGGCGGCCCGTTCCACCATAACTTGGCTTCTGGCAACACATCCGGTAACAGACCTCGCGATGCTAGGTCTGCCGGGTTCAGAGCAGACGGAACATATCTCCATGCTCCATGACGAGACAAATCATTAATTTCTGAGATACGATTCGAGACAAAAGCTTTTAATTTCGCAGGTGTACTTGTTTTTAACCATGACAATACTATTTGTGAATCAGTCCAATAAACATACCTACTAACATCGCAACGTAAAGCTTTTGTGACCTTGTCACAAAGCCGACTCGCAAGTAGGGCACCACATAATTCTAGTCTAGGTATCGTAATTGTCTTTAGGGGTGAAACCTTAGCTTTAGCGCATAGGAGCTTGACTGAAACCACACCGTTATCATCGATACTGCGAATGTATATACAGGCGGCATACGCCTTTAAAGATGCATCGCAAAATACATGAATTTCTATATGTTTTGGGTTCCCACACATACCATAACGATCAATTTCGAATAAAGACAGTGTACGAAATCCTATAGATATTTTTTGCCATATGTTTCTTATATTGACAGGTGCATCATCATCCCAGTGTAATTTTAATGACCAAAGTTCTTGTAATAAACTCTTTAGTAATATTGTGCAGACACTAAGAAATCCAAGTGGGTCAAAAATACTTGCTACAAAAGATAAAATGGTACGTTTCGTGCACTTATTATTGTCATCATTCTGTTGTTTAAAATCAGGTAAATTTATCATTAATTTGTCCGTTGACGGGTTCCATTTTATTCCTAGAGTACTGCATTCTTTATTAAATTCAACCTTGCCTTGTTCGTGAAACATTTTATCATCATTAAAAAGGTAAGTACAATTAGATTTAATTTTACGTAGATTCATTTGAGCTGTATTTAATGTGTTTTTTATTGATTCTAATATGTATTTTAATTTTTTAGGATCCTGATGACCGGTACACAGATCGTCGACGTAAAAATCGTGTTTTATTATATTGGTTATGAATTCATCCCTACACGAATCAGCCAATTCGAATAAACACCGGACACTTAAAAATGGTGCTGAAGAAGTTCCGTACGTGACTGTATTTAACTGTAAGTATTGCAACGGTTCATCTTCATTATTCCTCCACAGGATCATTTGTAAATGTCTATGTTTTTCTTCGAGCACTATTTGGCGATACATCTTTTCAATGTCTCCTAATAATACATACCTATGCTGACGAAAGCGAACGAGAATTGAAAAGATGTCTTCTTGAATCGTAGGCCCTACCATCAAAATATCATTAAGTGAAAGACCTGAAGTAGTTTTTGCCGAAGCATCAAAAACAACACGGCATTTTGTTGTTTCACTTTTATCTCGTAAAACTGGATGGTGAGGTAAATAATTCGCCACTTCAGGTTTCTCAATCTCTGACAAATGGCCCAAGTCTTTATATTCTTGAATAAATTCACTGTATTGTTGTTTGACATGAGGTTGCCGTCGGAACCGTTTCTCCAACTGGATTAACCGTTTAAATGACATTGATAATGAATCACCTAAATCCTGTGGATCACCCTTCAACGGCAAACTCACACAAAATCTACCGTTATTTAACCTATGAGTATTTTTTACAAAATGATCTTCGCATAATGTTTCTTCTTGATTCCAGGGTAACTTAGGGGGTAATTCCTCAAGTTCCCAAAACTTACATAACTGATTTCTTATTTCATGACTAAAATTACAGTTGATGTTTTTACTTTTGTCGTAACTAGTGCACATTGTCGGACCAACCACTAACCATCCTAATAAAGAATTGTTTAACATTGGTTTGTTGTGTCCGAGCTTTATTCGATTTGCTAAAATCAGATCCCAAAAAACGTCTGCCCCTAGTAACAACTCAACTTGGGAGGGACGATAAAATGTCGGATCTGCCAATTGCACATTTTGTGGAATATCAAAGTTTGTGATATCCACTTCTTCAGAAGGTAAATTTTTAGAAATTTGATTTATTGTTAAACAGTTTATTTTCTTTGTGAACTGTTTAACTTTCAGTGTAATTGTACACCTTTCCATTGTATTGAAGCACATGTTGTTGATGCCTGTTACATTAACCGATGGTACCCTTTGACTCAGAAGCCCTAACCTACACTTTAATGAACTAGTTATAAAGGATGACTGACTACCTGAATCCAATAAGGCCCGTACCTCATGGCACTGATTCGTTTTCTCATCCACTATTTTAACAACTGCTGTTGATAACAAGACTTGACTTGTTACACAGGAGGATAATGAAACCGAATGTGCATTCTTGTTATCAGTGTTTGGATCGTTAGTGTTAGTTACCTCACTAACTTCATTGATTTGAACAACATTATTGGCCGTAACTGGCTTAGACTTATGTAACAATGTATGATGTCGACGACCGCATTCTCGACATGGGCCCAATCGACATTTACTTGCAAAATGACCACCGCGAAAACAATTTGCACACAACTTCAACCTTAAAACTTCAGTGTAACGCAATTCAGGCGACATATCAAGAAACTTCTTACATGAATATATACGATGTTCACCACTACACAATAAACATTTCATTCTTGATGCATTTTGACTACCTGACTCAGAAGCAGAAGCCACAAATGATTTTTGTTGTTTATCTAATCTTTTGTTTGTTTCAGGCTTTTTAGAGGGAGAGCTGCTTCGGTATAAGGACTCCAAAACGTCAGCTCTTTTCCGCAAAAATTCCTGAAACTCCTGTAACGTAGGTGAACGCCGACGGTCTTTGATTTCTTCCCATTTACGCAATGTTACCGAATCTAATTTGTGTGCGAATATATGAACAATTAATGAGTCCCAATTATCAGTGGGCTCCCCTAGTATGTTAAGCGCTCGTAAATGCTTTGTGATGCTATCTACAAAGTTTCGAAGTAATTTATCGGACTCTTTAGGCAATGATTCGATATTTAATAAATCCTGGAGATGATTAGCAATAAGTTGGCCTTTGTTGTCAAATCTTTCACATATAAGTTGCCAAGCAACATGATAATTATCATTAGAAATTTGCAAAGATTTGACAACAACGGAAGCACTACCCTGCAATGATGAACGCAAATAATGAAACTTATTGATACCACCTAGATTTGTATTATCATGTATCAACGATTTAAAGGTGTCTCGGAACTCGAGCCACTTACTATAATCTCCATCGAAAACGGGCAGCTGAATCAAAGGTAACCGAACATTTGCATTATCATAACCCGAATTTACTTTTATTTTAGCATCAGCGTCGCTAAACTGTTCTTGATTCAGCTGCACTATATCTTGAGCTAAGGTAATCAAAGAAATAAACTGGTTTTCCATTTCAGAACGTTCAACAAGTTGCACATCACTGTCATCCGACAAAACTTCTATTCTACTCTGAATTGGATCAAAATCATTAAATAAAACCTCAAACTTTGATAATCGTAAACATAATTCCTTAACGTGTTTTTGTGTTACATTCTTAAAATTCTGAAAATCAGTCAAATAGTTTCTAAAATAAGTAATCCTTCCCTTAATCGTGCTACGTTTCTTAGTTAAATCCTTAAATTCCATTTCAGACATCTTCGATGAAAAAAATAAATAAATGCAAACAATATAAATACCGTTAGTCCGGCAAACCAGATTCTCACTCGCTAACTCGTAGTTATGTGCCACAGGTGGGTAGATCTCGCGTTATCAGTACCCGACCGCGTGATCCTTTGTCTTCGCTCGATGTGTGCGCGCGCTCGCGCAGCGATCGAAATGTCTGGAAAGTTCGGCCGGCTAATTACTCACAAACCAATGCAGGCTTTTTTTTTTTTGTTTTATATGGGACTTGCTTATTTTTACACAATCATGGATTTATTCACATTTAATTTCATCATCATTAGAACTCGCAACATTAGGTAGGAAATTAAGTCCCCTTAAACGCCAAAGCGATAGCTTGTTTGCACTGGATAGGCAATATGAAAATAAGGTGGTTTTAAATTTAACTGTAACGCCCAAGCCTTGGCAAATTAAACAGCTGAAGGATAAATATTAGGAATTTGGAAAAGTTATGGATGGATCGGGCACTCCCCTGGAATTGCGTCCTTGTAGATGGAGTCGACCTGCTGCCTCGCCCTGGATCCTCTTGCTTGCTCAGCTCGTCGTACTTCCACGTCACGCCTCCGCGCGACGTCCTATCACGGTCGCCAAATTTTTATGTTGGGTTTCTTGTGGGCTGCTACTTCAATGAAACGAAGTTTTGGTACCACTTTAAACTTTATGTATATTTTGAATATTTACAATTTCTACTTAATTTAAATGTAGGTATAGGTTAATATATTATAGCTATGTACTACGTGCGCACCTCGCGGCGGTCAACGCTCTCTCCTTGTCAAGAGAGACGGTGGAGGTGGCGCGGCGCTCCCTCCCCTCCCGCACGGTGTACTAGTGGCGGCAAAAATTCGTGGCGACCGTGACAGGACGTCGCGCGGAGGCGTGACGTGGAAGTACGACGAGCTGAGCAAGCAAGAGGATCCAGGGCGAGGCAGCAGGTCGACTCCATCTACAAGGACGCAATTCCAGGGGAGTGCCCGATCCATCCATAACTTTTCCAAATTCCTAATATTTATCCTTCAGCTGTTTAATTTGCCAAGGCTTGGGCGTTACAGTTAAATTTAAAAAGGCTTGGGCGTTACAGTTAAATTTAAAACCACCTTATTTTCATATTGCCTATCCAGTGCAAACAAGCTATCGCTTTGGCGTTTAAGGGGACTTAATTTCCTACCTAATGTTGCGAGTTCTAATGATGATGAAATTAAATGTGAATAAATCCATGATTGTGTAAAAATAAGCAAGTCCCATATAAAACAAAAAAAAAAAAGCCTGCATTGGTTTGTGAGTAATTAGCCGGCCGAACTTTCCAGACATTTCGATCGCTGCGCGAGCGCGCGCACACATCGAGCGAAGACAAAGGATCACGCGGTCGGGTACTGATAACGCGAGATCTACCCACCTGTGGCACATAACTACGAGTTAGCGAGTGAGAATCTGGTTTGCCGGACTAACGGTATTTATATTGTTTGCATTTATTTATTTTTTTCATCGAAGATGTCTGAAATGGAATTTAAGGATTTAACTAAGAAACGTAGCACGATTAAGGGAAGGATTACTTATTTTAGAAACTATTTGACTGATTTTCAGAATTTTAAGAATGTAACACAAAAACACGTTAAGGAATTATGTTTACGATTATCAAAGTTTGAGGTTTTATTTAATGATTTTGATCCAATTCAGAGTAGAATAGAAGTTTTGTCGGATGACAGTGATGTGCAACTTGTTGAACGTTCTGAAATGGAAAACCAGTTTATTTCTTTGATTACCTTAGCTCAAGATATAGTGCAGCTGAATCAAGAACAGTTTAGCGACGCTGATGCTAAAATAAAAGTAAATTCGGGTTATGATAATGCAAATGTTCGGTTACCTTTGATTCAGCTGCCCGTTTTCGATGGAGATTATAGCAAGTGGCTCGAGTTCCGAGACACCTTTAAATCGTTGATACATGATAATACAAATCTAGGTGGTATCAATAAGTTTCATTATTTGCGTTCATCATTGCAGGGTAGTGCTTCCGTTGTTGTCAAATCTTTGCAAATTTCTAATGATAATTATCATGTTGCTTGGCAACTTATATGTGAAAGATTTGACAACAAAGGCCAACTTATTGCTAATCATCTCCAGGATTTATTAAATATCGAATCATTGCCTAAAGAGTCCGATAAATTACTTCGAAACTTTGTAGATAGCATCACAAAGCATTTACGAGCGCTTAACATACTAGGGGAGCCCACTGATAATTGGGACTCATTAATTGTTCATATATTCGCACACAAATTAGATTCGGTAACATTGCGTAAATGGGAAGAAATCAAAGACCGTCGGCGTTCACCTACGTTACAGGAGTTTCAGGAATTTTTGCGGAAAAGAGCTGACGTTTTGGAGTCCTTATACCGAAGCAGCTCTCCCTCTAAAAAGCCTGAAACAAACAAAAGATTAGATAAACAACAAAAATCATTTGTGGCTTCTGCTTCTGAGTCAGGTAGTCAAAATGCATCAAGAATGAAATGTTTATTGTGTAGTGGTGAACATCGTATATATTCATGTAAGAAGTTTCTTGATATGTCGCCTGAATTGCGTTACACTGAAGTTTTAAGGTTGAAGTTGTGTGCAAATTGTTTTCGCGGTGGTCATTTTGCAAGTAAATGTCGATTGGGCCCATGTCGAGAATGCGGTCGTCGACATCATACATTGTTACATAAGTCTAAGCCAGTTACGGCCAATAATGTTGTTCAAATCAATGAAGTTAGTGAGGTAACTAACACTAACGATCCAAACACTGATAACAAGAATGCACATTCGGTTTCATTATCCTCCTGTGTAACAAGTCAAGTCTTGTTATCAACAGCAGTTGTTAAAATAGTGGATGAGAAAACGAATCAGTGCCATGAGGTACGGGCCTTATTGGATTCAGGTAGTCAGTCATCCTTTATAACTAGTTCATTAAAGTGTAGGTTAGGGCTTCTGAGTCAAAGGGTACCATCGGTTAATGTAACAGGCATCAACAACATGTGCTTCAATACAATGGAAAGGTGTACAATTACACTGAAAGTTAAACAGTTCACAAAGAAAATAAACTGTTTAACAATAAATCAAATTTCTAAAAATTTACCTTCTGAAGAAGTGGATATCACAAACTTTGATATTCCACAAAATGTGCAATTGGCAGATCCGACATTTTATCGTCCCTCCCAAGTTGAGTTGTTACTAGGGGCAGACGTTTTTTGGGATCTGATTTTAGCAAATCGAATAAAGCTCGGACACAACAAACCAATGTTAAACAATTCTTTATTAGGATGGTTAGTGGTTGGTCCGACAATGTGCACTAGTTACGACAAAAGTAAAAACATCAACTGTAATTTTAGTCATGAAATAAGAAATCAGTTATGTAAGTTTTGGGAACTTGAGGAATTACCCCCTAAGTTACCCTGGAATCAAGAAGAAACATTATGCGAAGATCATTTTGTAAAAAATACTCATAGGTTAAATAACGGTAGATTTTGTGTGAGTTTGCCGTTGAAGGGTGATCCACAGGATTTAGGTGATTCATTATCAATGTCATTTAAACGGTTAATCCAGTTGGAGAAACGGTTCCGACGGCAACCTCATGTCAAACAACAATACAGTGAATTTATTCAAGAATATAAAGACTTGGGCCATTTGTCAGAGATTGAGAAACCTGAAGTGGCGAATTATTTACCTCACCATCCAGTTTTACGAGATAAAAGTGAAACAACAAAATGCCGTGTTGTTTTTGATGCTTCGGCAAAAACTACTTCAGGTCTTTCACTTAATGATATTTTGATGGTAGGGCCTACGATTCAAGAAGACATCTTTTCAATTCTCGTTCGCTTTCGTCAGCATAGGTATGTATTATTAGGAGACATTGAAAAGATGTATCGCCAAATAGTGCTCGAAGAAAAACATAGACATTTACAAATGATCCTGTGGAGAAATAATGAAGATGAACCGTTGCAATACTTACAGTTAAATACAGTCACGTACGGAACTTCTTCAGCACCATTTTTAAGTGTCCGGTGTTTATTCGAATTGGCTGATTCGTGTAGGGATGAATTCATAACCAATATAATAAAACACGATTTTTACGTCGACGATCTGTGTACCGGTCATCAGGATCCTGAAAAATTAAAATACATATTAGAATCAATAAAAAACACATTAAATACAGCTCAAATGAATCTACGTAAAATTAAATCTAATTGTACTTACCTTTTTAATGATGATAAAATGTTTCACGAACAAGGCAAGGTTGAATTTAATAAAGAATGCAGTACTCTAGGAATAAAATGGAACCCGTCAACGGACAAATTAATGATAAATTTACCTGATTTTAAACAACAGAATGATGACAATAATAAGTGCACGAAACGTACCATTTTATCTTTTGTAGCAAGTATTTTTGACCCACTTGGATTTCTTAGTGTCTGCACAATATTACTAAAGAGTTTATTACAAGAACTTTGGTCATTAAAATTACACTGGGATGATGATGCACCTGTCAATATAAGAAACATATGGCAAAAAATATCTATAGGATTTCGTACACTGTCTTTATTCGAAATTGATCGTTATGGTATGTGTGGGAACCCAAAACATATAGAAATTCATGTATTTTGCGATGCATCTTTAAAGGCGTATGCCGCCTGTATATACATTCGCAGTATCGATGATAACGGTGTGGTTTCAGTCAAGCTCCTATGCGCTAAAGCTAAGGTTTCACCCCTAAAGACAATTACGATACCTAGACTAGAATTATGTGGTGCCCTACTTGCGAGTCGGCTTTGTGACAAGGTCACAAAAGCTTTACGTTGCGATGTTAGTAGGTATGTTTATTGGACTGATTCACAAATAGTATTGTCATGGTTAAAAACAAGTACACCTGCGAAATTAAAAGCTTTTGTCTCGAATCGTATCTCAGAAATTACTGATTTGTCTCGTCATGGAGCATGGAGATATGTTCCGTCTGCTCTGAACCCGGCAGACCTAGCATCACGAGGTCTGTTACCGGATGTGTTGCCAGAAGCCAAGTTATGGTGGAACGGGCCGCCCTTCCTGCTCCGTGATGAGACAGATTGGCCTGCTCAATCGTTTAAGTTAGCCATGGATTTACCAGAAATTAAGGTGGCAACCGTAACACTAAATCAACCTAACAAATATATTATCGACATTGAAAGATTTTCAAAGTTTACCAAACTAAGAAGAACAGTTGCTTTCGTGTTGAGGTTCATACATAATTGTAAAATCTCTAATAATAAAATAGAAGGTTCATTAACAGTGGCGGAATTACGAACGGCTGACATCAAGTTAATTTGTTTTGCACAAATCCAGTCATTTGAAAATGAAATAAGTTCTTTAAAAAGGGGCACAACCATTAATATAAAGTCAAAAATTCTGAGTTTAAATCCATATATTGATGCAGATGGTGTTATGCGCGTGGGAGGCAGGTTAGATAATTCTACATATGATTACAATAAAAAGCATCCCATGATTGTTGATTCAAAACACTATTTGACAAAACTTATATTTGAACATTATCATGTACAGTTGTTGCATGCTGGCCCGCAGCTACTACTTTCAAGCATACGCGAAATGTATTGGCCAGTGGGAGGTAGACATGTAGCACGGCAGACTTATCGAAACTGTGTAACATGTAGACGTGTGAAAGGAGTAGTTGCTGGCCAGATTATGGGGCGTTTGCCATCTCAGCGTATAACGCCAGGGTATCCATTTCAAATTGTAGGAACAGATTATGCTGGTCCATTTTATATTATAAATAAAAGAGGCCGCGGTGCACGATTGTCCAAAGCATATTTATGTTTATTCATCTGTTTTAAGACAAAGGCAGTTCATTTAGAACTTGCGAGTGATTTAAGCACTGAATGTTTCATTTTGGCTTTCAGACGATTTATTTCACGAAGAGGAAAACCTCTCGAGATTTTTTCAGATAATGGAAGAAACTTTGTAGGGGCTAGCAAAGAGTTAGGAAAATTCCTTACTGAATTAAGTGATTCTGTATCAGACAATTTTTCTAGTGAAGGTATACAATTCAGATTCTCACCCGCTTACTCACCCAACTACGGTGGGCTTTATGAAGCCGCTATAAAATCGGCTAAGTTTCACATAAAACGCATTGTGGGAAATATACACTTAACTGCTGAAGAACTTGCCACTGTGTTCGTCCAGGTCGAGGCAATATTAAATTCTCGACCTCTCTATCCAATGTCATCCGATCCTCACGATCTCTCCCCTTTGTCCCCAGGGCACTTCCTCATCGGAAGACCACTGACGTCACTGCCAGCCCCAGATTTACGGGAAGTCAAGACTCACCTCCTGCATCGCTATGCCAAAATGGAACAAATGCGCCAGCACTTTTGGTCACGGTGGAGCCGTGAGTACATTTGCGAGCTTCAGCAACGCACAAAATGGCGTCTAAAAAAGCCCAGCATGCAACCAGGACAACTTGTGCTGATTAAAGAAGAGCACAGTCCACCACTCAAATGGCCGCTTGGTAGGATCAAGCAAGTCTATCCTGGGACAGACGGCTGCAGCAGAGTTGCGGACGTGGAAACGGCCAAGGGAACCATTCGCCGCGCAATCACCAGACTATGTCCTCTTCTGGACGAGGACACAGAAGTGCTTGAAGCCCCCTAGGCCTTCAAGGGCCGAGAGAGCGTTGACCGCCGCGAGGTGCGCACGTAGTACATAGCTATAATATATTAACCTATACCTACATTTAAATTAAGTAGAAATTGTAAATATTCAAAATATACATAAAGTTTAAAGTGGTACCAAAACTTCGTTTCATTGAAGTAGCAGCCCACAAGAAACCCAACAAGGCTAATTGGTACAAGCGACATTTTTTGCGATATTGAGTTATATACATATTCAGAATCAGCAAATTTTTCTCCGTCGTTTGAGTAAGGTTTCAATTTCTACAGCAAAACATACCTCATTTCTAAGCTCATTGATCTATACGACAAAAATTAGACAAATTTGAGGACTCGATGACTTATTTTGACTTTTTGAACTTTTATGAGGAGTGTCGATTAAGGCATTTGGTTTTTTCGCCGTAGTTGTGGTTTTGTCGTTTGGCCTATTTTGCATTAAACCAAAACAATAAGCTGTGTCGTTTGGCCCATTTCGCATTCAACTACATTAAAAAACCGTGTCGCTTGAACCATTTTGCATTAAGTTATACGTCTGTCTGTCTGTCTCTTAACTCATTTAGTCTGTATTAAGGATAATGGATAATTTTACTTCGGATATTTTGACCTAACTATCTCATTAATGTTATGACGGTTGAAACACTTTGATTAAATTCATAATTTGTATGATTGGCATTTCCATCATTTTATTAAATCGGTTTTACCACATAGACCGTCTAATAAATAAATGAGGTAAGCTACTCCTTAGTCGCTTGGAACTAAGTTCAATTTATTGCGCGCTCTGTGTAAGTGTCCGTTACGAGTACCTCAGCCAACCGCGCGGGAGCGTCAGTTGAGTCAGCCGTCAACACTAAACAAAGTGCGTTGTGTGCGAGCGAGCTGTGAAGATAGACGGTCGATTTCTCTAGTAAGTACATTTTTTTGTTTTATCTAAGTGATAATCAATGGAAAGATCTGTAATTACGCTAGAAATACAAAATAAGGAAAACATTGTTTTATTTACAATAAATGTAGTTGGTACCTACCTACAATAAATTCAAGCCAGTTTCGCGTCGTGACTTGTTCACGAAATAACTTTTGTAGGTAAATGTGTTATAATAATATTCTTTGTATGTATTTAGGATGAGTAATAGAAAATCTGTATGTGAAAATAGATATTTAACCCAAAACTAAGTAGGCAGGTACTGCAACGATATTTGAATAGGCAAACTGATACGATTATGTAGATAATTAATTGTTTTTGATTGGGTACCTACCGAACCAAACAAAATTTAATTACCTACCTACTTATCAGTTTATATTTCCACTCCTGCACACCCCCGACCCGCAGACTCCCACAAAATTCTTTGAATTTGAATTCAAATTCGTGCAAATTCGTTCCTGGGGGTGTGCAGGAGTGGAACCATATCGGCTGGACCTTGTCCCAGGTGTGTTTACTAATTGAACATTGAGTAAGTAGTCACACACACAACAAGTCATGCTCTCATCAACATCATGCTGAGTTTTGTTTGAAAACATCACGCTAAAAAACCTTATCCTGGCATCGCGCCTTGCCATGCTTTCTATGTGTTGTAGCTTTTTTAACTTTAGGTACAAAGAGTCCTGAGCTTCAGAATTCATTTTTAGTAGCTTATAACTATTTGTTAGGTCTTCAAGATGTTCCTAAGTCTCTCTTTCAATAGGTAATAATGAGACATTGTTTATTAGAATTACTTATAAATATAAAATGTTCTTAAATCGGTTTTGTTTTGATCTAATTTCAGCAACTATGGAATCGCACCGCCGGTTGTATTTTAAGAAACAGATATTGAAAGAGTTGTCTCAACAGAAGGCTGAAGTACCTACAAATGTAGAAAATCAAAACAGTAATAATAATGAAGCTGATGAAGATTGTGTTGTTACACTATTAGGAAGTCAATCCTATTTTCGGGAACGTATTGTTGGTTACTTTAGTTATATCGGCGTTACGGGAATCGCGAAATGAGTACTTCGGTTTACTTCGTGTTGGAGTTAGTTTATTAAATATAAATTACAAAGAGTAAGGGTGCCGACCGACCGCTCCTCTAGACCGAATAAGATTGAATGAATGCTTATACACAGTTGTTGAAAACTGGGATAACGGTCGGGTCGGCACGTTACAAACTACAATACAAAGGTTTTTACAGCTATAATGGGTTACACAATAAATATAGAAAGTTATACATTAACAAAAGAACCGTCGGCATCACAACACAAACCCTACGCTAAATTATTAAAACTAAGATAATAAACTCATTGTTCCAAAGGACACTTGCACATTACAATAAAAGACAACATAACATCTGTGTGCAGGCCGTGAGAATCCTTAAAATAGCGGTAATTTACAGTTAACTTAAAATAAGTTTAGAGAACTTATTTTAAGTTAATACCTATTATGTAATACCTATTATGTTATAAAGAATTAATGGAGACGCTACAGTACTCCCCTGCCAGTGATCGAGATCACGAAAAATTGGCCTGGTAGTAATCAGGAAATCGTACACGTCTACCAGACTTTCGCGGCCCCTGCGGTTCAGGAACCTGAGGTACAGATGGTGAACATTGGGGAACTGATTCAGATGCGGTTTGAGAACGTGAAGTGATTTCGGGAGCGAGATCTACGACAATATTAGTAGCGCTGTCCGGATGACAATTAGAATCCCTTAAGAAATAAGCTGGCTTTAGTCTATCGATTGATACCGTAACCTCGCGGCCACGTATATCTAATACGAATGTTTTATCCTTCCTACAAATTACTCTATAAAGGCGGTCATAAGGTTGCTGTAATGGAACTTTGACTGCATCGTTCCGCACCAACACGTGAGTAGAGGTATTAAGGTCCTTGAAAGTGAAAGTGCTTTTCTTTCCGTGTTGGGTACTAGCGACAGGCTTGAGCTTATTAAAATGCGATCGAAGCTCTTTAGCAAATTCTGCCTGCGGCGTTTCGTTAGTCGGATTGTCACCTAGAAATTCTCCGGGGAGGCGTAAGCTCTGTCCGTAAACTAACTCTGCGGATGTGCTTTTCAAGTCCTCCTTCCAAGACGACCTAATTCCTAGCAAAATGGTAGGGAGAATTCGCGTCCAACTACTGGTTGCTGCATTGTGACACTTTAGTGCACTCTTTAATTGACGGTGGAAACGCTCGACCATGCCGTTAGCTGCGGGGTGATAAGCCGTCGTTCGAAAATGAGCCGTACCGGTCAGGGTATTGAGATCTCTGAATAGGTTTGACTCAAACTGTCTTCCTCTATCTGTTGTGATTCTAAGTGGTATGCCAAAACGAGCAATCCAATTGGAATAAAATGCACGGGCTACTGTGTCGGCTTCTTGATTGACAATGGGAATAGCTTCCGGCCATCTAGTAAATCGGTCTACACAAGTAAGACAATAACGGTATCCCTCAGAATAGGGCATTACTACGATGTCAATATGTACATGCTCAAATCGAGATGACGGAAGTGTAAATGTTCCCGGTGTTGTAATGACGTGACGAGACACTTTTGACCGTTGACAATCAACACATGCTCTGGCCCATAACTTACAATCAGAATTTATCGATGGCCAAACAAATCGTTTAGTGATAAGCTTAGTCGTTGCCCTGCTACTTGGATGGGAGGTATTATGAAGCATATCGAAAACGGACTTTCTGAATGGTTCCGTAATAAAAGGCCTTTTGCTGTTAGGGTAGAGAAGTCACAAAAAATTGGTTTTTCTGACTCTGGCAAATGAACAAGACGTAATTTAAGGGACGAGTTTCTATTGTCAATTAAGCTTTTAAGCTCCGCGTCATTGTGTTGCGAAGATGCAAGAGCTTTCCAGTCTATCTCTGTACATACTGATTCTATGCGAGATAGTAGGTCAGCCGTAATGTTGTCCTCTCCTTTGATGTGACGTATGTCTGTAGTAAATTGTCCAATAAAGTCTAGATATCTAAATTGCCTATGGGAACATTGCTGATTTTTCTTCCTAAAAGCGTAAGTTATTGGTTTGTGGTCTGTAAAAATTGTAAAACTTCGCGCCTCAACATAATGTCTGAAATGTTTGACCGCAGCGTATATTGAGAGTAATTCACGGTCATAGGCTGAATATTTCTGTTCAGGGGACGTAAGTTTCTTAGAAAAGAAAGCAATTGGTTGCCATTCATTATCGATTTTCTGTTGTAAAGCCGCGCCTATGGACATGTTGGAAGCGTCACAGAAAATAGCAAGTTCGGCATAGGGCATCGGATGCACTAACAACGTTGCTTCAGCTAAGCTGTCTTTGCACGTCTTAAAGTCACGCTTAGCTTGGTCGTTCCAAGTAATAGGTGTTTTTCCTTTTTTGTTGCCGCACAGTAATTCATGTAAACTAGCTTGGCTACTCGCTGCATTAGGTATGCACCTTCTGTAATAGTTCAACATACCTAGGAATTGGCGTAGCTGCTTCGCGGTGGTTGGTAAGGGGTAGGTACGTATTGCTTCAACCTTTTCGGGGAGCGGACGTGTTCCTGCTGATGACACTTGGTAACCTAGGAAATCAACTTCAGGCTTCCCGAACACACACTTTGCGGGGTTTATTACTACTCCGTATTTCCTTAACCTATCAAATACAGTCTCTAAGTGTTTTAAATGTTCCGTTTCGTCACTAGACGCGATTAAAATATCGTCTATGTAGCAGTACACAAAATCAAGTTCACATAACACTTCGTCCATAAATCGTTGAAAAGTTTGTGCTGCGTTACGCAAGCCAAAAGTCATAAACTTAAACTCGAATAAACCGAAGGGCGTAGTTATTGCTGTCTTTGGAATGTCCTCTTCGGCGATAGGGATTTGGTTAAACGCACGCACTAGATCTAGTTTTGAAAACACTTTTTTTTTACTTAAGCACTGGGCGAAGTCTTCAATATGTCGCACTGGGTATTGGTCGGGAACTGTTCTTTCATTCAAACCACGATAATCACAGCACGGCCTCCACTCGTCTTCACACTTTGGAACCATATGTAGTGGCGAAGCCCACGAACTTTTCGACGGTTGAGCGATGCCTAATTTTAACATCGACTCGAACTCTTTCTTCGCTGCAATCAGGCGGTCCGGAGCTAGACGCCTAGGCTTCTGCGCAACTAGTTGACCAGGTGTAACAATTATGTGGTGTTGAGTATTGTGTTTGACCGTTTTCTGCATAGTCCCATCAAGGCGAGTCATCATCATCATCATCAGCCTATAGCAGTCCACTGCTGGACATAGGCCTCTCCAATTGCATGCCATTTGCTTCGATTCTCGGCAACTCTTATCCAGTTGCTACCAGCCACCCCACGAAGATCGTCACTCCACCTAGCCTCAAGGCGAGTAATGTCGATATATTGTGCTAACAGATGGTGGTACGGCGTTTCACCGTTAATGGTTTTGACTGATTCAGTTTTGCACCCAACTATCTGTCCGTTAACGGTACACTGGGTTGTTGCATCTACAAGTCGTCGGTTGCGCGCATCGACCATTAAATTATAATGTGCTAAAAAATCGATTCCAATGATTGGTTTTGATACATCTGCCACCACGAACATCCACGGGAAATCTCTGCGTAAACCTAGGTTAAGTGTGAGTGGGATCGTACCATATGTAGCGATCTGTGTGCCATTAGCGGCCACTAACCCATAGGCAGACATTTGGCGAGCCGTATGAATCAGCGACTTTGGATAAACGCATAGGTCTGCACCGGTATCAACAAGAAAATCTACCTTGTTGCTTTTGTCCTTTATAAAAATGCGGCGTGTTGGTGGCTGGGAGTTTGCGTCATCCGCCACTAATGACCCCCGCTCGCGTTTGCCGCCGGTGGTGTTTTATATGCGCAGGGTTGCACACACTTCTCTGCTGCAGGGCCGAATTTAAGGTGGTACCAGCACTTCCACCCCTCTGGTCTCGACCTTGATTGGCTTTTTGAGTGGCTGCGACTTGGTCTCTCTCTGCAGCGGCTGCGTGGTCGGGACTTGCGTAATTCGTCTAACTGAGCCTGCATTTCAGCTAGTATCAACATGATTCGTCCTTCAGGCGGCGGTGCGGGCTCTTGTTGCGCAGCGGCTACAGCGGCGCAGGTATTTCGGCTAGATCGTAGCTGGTGGTTTTCGTGAATGAGGTCTGCCACATCCGCAAGGTGATTCAATGATGCATCCGTCTTTGTTATAACCACGTTTTGCATGTCGTGAGCCAAACCTTTTATCCATATTGCTCGCAGGACGTCGTCCGTTACCGAAGACCCAGCAAGAGTTTTTAGATGCCGCAGAAACTGTGATGGCGTGCGGTCACCGATCGCCTGGTCCTCGAGCAAAAACCGTGTTTTTTTTGCTTGTGAGTCACCAAACCTTGTCAGCATTGTCTGTTTGACATGTTGGTATGCATTTCCTTGAAAAGCCGGCAACTCGGCTAGTATGTCGGTGAGCTCTTCCATCGCTTCCGTGTCTAGGGCGCGTACTACGCATTCAGCTTTCAAGCGCGGACACGTTACTCCTGCCAATGCCATTAAGCACTCTGCTCCGCCAAACCATATTTCCGGCTTAGCCGGATTAAAAGGCTTTAAAATAACTTGACGTGTATTTGCAGCGGGCTGGGGTTGGTCCTCACCGGCTATTTTGTTGTTGACACCTATTTCTTCCGTTAATGAAAAACTACCACTCGTTCGCGCACAGGTATCGCGATCCGCGCACTAACCGAAGCACTAGGTAACCCGTTCTCTTAACGACAGAGATCACGTCGGGGTCACCACTTTCGGGAACGTATTGTTGGTTACTTTAGCTATATCGGCGTTACGGGAATCGCGAAATGAGTACTTGGTTTACTTTGTGTTGGAGTTAGTTTATTAAATATAAATTACAAAGAGTAAGGGTGCCGACCGACCGCTCCTCTAGACCGAATAAGACTGAATGAATGCTTCTACACAATTGTTGAAAACTGGGATAACGGTCGGGTCGGCACGTTACAAATTACAATACAAAGGTTTTTACAGCTATAATAGGTTGCACAATAAATATAGAAAGTTATACATTAACAAAAGAACCGTCGGCATCACAACACAAACCCTACGCTAAATTCTTAAAACTAAGATAATAAACTCATTGTTCCAAAGGACATTACAATAAAAGACAACATAACATCTGTGAGAATCCTTAAAATAGCGGTAATTTACAGTTAACTTAAAATAAGTTCTCTAAAGTAATACCTATTATGTTATAAACAATTAATGGAGACGCTACACTATGTTGACCAAATACAAAGATTTCCATTCGTGAATACGATTTCTTCAAACCCACATAACAGCAATATGGAAAATGAGACACAAGTAAATAAAGCTTTATACCTATAGAAATTTTATTATTAAAACATAAGTTCTCGTTCATTTATTTTTCCTTTTCTTTTAGGATGATCGTGACAGTACCAGAGCTCTATTAGAAGATATTACTAACAAAGATTTAACCAAAGAAAAGAGTTACAATACAGAAAATATGGAAGATATACGCATAGACATTGAATTTGAGTCGGTATGTAATTAATTGTAATACTAGCTTTTACCTACGACTTACTTCATCCGCATAAAGAATTTCTTATTTTTTTTTTCAGTTGACAATACTGATGGAGTGTGGAATAAGGAAAACTCGAGTGATACATTTCCACAAAAAGAAAACGATGATGATGAACTGATATCTAAAAATGACGAAGAAAAAGAACCTGAACTTATTTCTACATTAACGGAAGTAATTGCTGCGAGTGAGATGGAGTTGCTGAGGAAGTCTCTTGAAGCAGATGAAGATGACATTGAAGCAGAGAACAATAATATTACCTACGATACTCAAGTCAAATCTAAAAAAAAGAACAAAAGAAGCAAAATTAATAAAAGTTATGTTGATTTTCTATCTGAGGAAGAGGACTTCGAATGGGATTCATCTTCTTGGAAAGAAACTGGAGAAGAATCATCTTCAAACGAAAGCAATGAACCTCAAAAAAAGAAAAGAAAGTAAGATCAGAAGAAAAAAAAGAATAAACGCAAAGAAGCAAAAAAGAGTATGTGAAAAAAGACGGAAATATTGTAAGTGCAAGATCACTTAAGCCTAATCTATGCCTAGGAAAAAACTGTGGTAACAACTGCAATAACGTTTCCGAAGAAAAAAGAAAAAAATATCTTTGATTATTTTTGGGGACTACCATCCCAAAGAAAAAAAGACTGGCTAGTAGGCATGACTGCTAAAACAGACATAAAACGTAGGAGGTCAAAGGACTCTGGTGTGAGGCACAATACATATTTCTACTATATTAATGATGGCGAAGGCCGCCGTAAGGTTTGTAAGAAATTTCTAGTAGACACTTTCAGTCTTATTAATAAAAATGACGTATTACCAGCTTACTCCGAAGTTACTCTTGGACTAGCTAATCCCGGAGTAAGTAAGGATTAACATAGGCTTAGCAATGTTATTAATAAACATGGAATAACCTCGGACTAACTATTCATTTGTTACTCTTGGATTTACGCGTAAGCTATGGCAACCCAGTTCAATTTAAAAGTAAAAAGAGTGAACCAGTGAATGAAACCAAGAAATTTGATGACATAAAGTAGAAAAAGAAAGAAAATAGCTGACAAAGTGACATCTGTCATACTTAAATCGCATATAATAAAATATTATGAATGCGAAAGGAACTCTGTCTGTCTGTCTATTACCATTTCACGCTTAAACCGCTGAACTGATTTTGGATGGAGTTAGTTATTGAGATATTATGTATTACATAATTACCTCAATGGACTTACGATAGTTTTTATCCAATGTAATGGTGGCAAGGAATGTAGAAATTTCAAAATCAAAATCAAATCATTTATTTGCGAAATATGGGTAGTTTTTACGGTGACATTTATTTATAAGTTCTTTAGACCATATCCTACCATGAGAGGTGTGCAAAATATTACAATAAAATTAATAAAAATTACAAAATTAATTAACAATTGCATCATCTATACATTATATAACCATATTATTGAAACAATTACTCAACTTAATTATAACATTATTTTCTCATTTAAATAATCATTTACAGAATAATAAGCTTTTTGAATTAAATACTTTTTTAATTGGTTTTTATATAAATTGAAATTATTAGATTCTTTTATATACTTAGGTAGTTTATTATATATTCTAGGGCCCATACAAAATGCACTCTTATCAAACATAGCTGTCCTATGGCTTATTCCACTGAGTGTACTAGCAAGTCTGGCACTTTTTAAAGTTTCATACTTATTTAGGTTTGTTCTTATGTCCAATGCTAGTTCATAGATGTATAATGATGGAAAAGTCAATATTTTTAAATTAATAAAGTGCGGTTTACATGTTTCAGTCGATTTTAATGCACAAATCGCTCGGATACATTTCTTTTGAGCTTTAAAGATGGTTTCTCTCTCAGTGGCATTTCCCCAGAACATTATACCATATCTAAGTGTCGAACCAACAATGCATGATAAGCGGACAGAAGAGCACTTTGATTTACAACTTTTCGAAGCATATAAATGGCATATGAATAACGACTTAGTTTTGTGCATACTTGTTCAATATGTGTCCTCCATGTCATGTCTGAGTCTATGTGTAGTCCTAGAAATTTTGTAGTGTTAATATTATGTATTTTTATTTGTTCGTAATTTATATTTAAAGTGCTATGTTTTGAATTTCTATTTTTAAATGTCATTATATATGTTTTAGTTAAATTTATTTTGAGATCATTTAGATTTAACCAGTTAACAATAGATGATAGCGTACAGTTTATTTCATGTTCATGTGTCTTAGGGTCTTCAGATACAAATATAGCAGTACTATCATCAGCATACAGAACCATGGGTGGTTTGATTGATTTAGGGAGATCGTTAATGTATATAATAAATAGCAAGGGACCCAAAATGCTCCCTTGTGGTACGCCTTTACAGACTCTTATTGGTGTTGACAAATGTTTCTTTTCTACTTTTGAGATATGCGAAATGCTAGATATTTCAGTTTGTTGTTCTCTGCCACTTAAGTATGATTTTATGAGATCTCTAGCATTGCCTCAAATTTGTATGGTGAACTAATAATTTCTCAAGTAAGGCGGCCTTCACAATATAATTAGTGCGACATTATAAATAGGCTATTGGGAGTACTAATGCTACGCAGACAAAGTCACGGGCAACAGCCTGTATTTAATATTCGTAGTGGTTTGATACATCTGATGACGAGTGTATCTCTCATAGTAATGTTAGTAAAATACCTAAGTATTAAACATATCTCCTTCATGCCAATTCCTGAAATAGTGTTTCCTGTCTATTACCATATATTTATATTAAACTAAAAATTTTCATTATCAAATCACAACGAACAAAATGTCAGTCAAAAATAATAAATGCAGTCGCCATGGATATACTCTTAATCCAACCTTAAGGACACTATTACATTTTTCTACAAATAACAGTGCTTTTCAGGTACCATTTTAATGTATAAGCAATCACAGATGTGAAGATATCATGGTCTTAAATTAAAGATAATTTATTCAGCTCCAGATTGGTATCAGAAAAATTGTATGACATCATATAAAATTTTCGCACAAATACGTTTTTCCCATCACAATAATCGCAAAAATATTCAAAAAGTAGGGTCCGAATAGGGACCAGTTTAGGTAAATTTACAGCTGTAACATATCTAATTACTACCACTAACGCCATCTGCGTATAAAGCTGTAAACTATTACCAACAAGTAAGCGTAACCAACCAACTGTGTTCATATCATTGATTGTCTTGTAAATAGTTAGCAAGATTAAAACTAGATGTCGCTGTTCGCTCACCTCGGATTTATAAAACTCGGTGTTAAGATTTACCGCGAATGAGTGACCTTTGCTACAAACATTGTTTCATTGAAGATTTCTACTAACCAAGTGCACCAACCACTTCATCCTAATTCGAAAAGTGCGTAGGACGCTCTGGCTAGCTAGTTTTCGTGACATTTATTTACTTTTTGGGTGAGAGGTCATCTACCGCCTCCCTTGTCCAAGCGGGCGTGGTGAAGTTGGTGGAAGCCTATTATAAGTACTGTATAAAATCACTCTAAATTCTGTAATCATCCATACCTGTTGGAAATTACTAATAAATCGTCCTGCCAAAACCCTGGAGTTTTCCTGTCTGCCGGAACGAGTGACGTCCTCGACTTCCAGTCAACGCAACCCCCTTTACAAACTGGCGACCAACGGTGGGCACGACTGCAAGCCGAAATACAGAACCCGCTCCGGCCGTATCACTACGACTACAGTGAAAAGGAGGCAAGCAGAGATGTCTGTCAACCTGTCCGACACGCAGTTTGAAGCACTTCTGGCTAGACTGTCACCTGGAAGACACGGTTCCTTTGCTTCCTGTAATGCTCAATATGACGGAGTGAAGAATCCGGAAGTGGTGGAAGCATTTTTGGCAGCGACAAGTGTTTTCAAAAAGATAGAAAACATAAGTGATTCAGAGGCACTTACTGGTGTACCACTTTTACTGAAGGGAGAAGCTGCAGTATGGTGGCAGGGAGTGAAACAGCAAGTCACTACCTGGGAGGACTTCAAGGAGCGCCTCTGTTACGCGTTTGCCCCTAAAAAGCCCGCGTACATAATTTATCAAGAGATAGTACAAGTCAGGCAGGATTTTGCAATGCCTACTGAGAACTTCATTGCTCATAAACGCATGTTGTTGGCTCAGCTCCCAGGTCCTGAACACACTGAGGCGCAACAGCTGGATATGGTGTACGGACAGCTGAAGCACAGAATCCAGGAGAAAATTCCACGACATTCCATAACCACTTTCGATGACCTACTTAGAGCAGCGCGAGCTATTGAGCAATTATGGTGCAGCATGTCAAAAGGAGATCCTGCAACGTTTCCTAAGAAGTCCAGACAACCAAAACCAAAGTGTGGGTTTTGTCACTTCCCAGGACATAGCACAGAGCAGTGCCGAAAATTAAAAAAGAAGGAGAATGAATCGGGTATTGTGGAGTTAGATCCAGGTCCACGAGCACAAATAAAAGGTACCCAGGCACCGTCACCATCGACACCTATAGTATCCTGCTATGGATGCGGTGCGCCCGGCGTTGTTCGTACCAGTTGCCCAACATGCTCAACGAAGAAGAGGGAGTCTGCAAAAACCGAAGTGGTTGGCCTAAGTTTCTGCCCAATTAACCTCCAATACGACATCAAGATGAGGCCCATTGTATTTATTGAGGTCAATGGGATAAAGGGCACAGCTTATATAGATACATGTGCGAAAGCTAATGTCGCCTCTTATCAACTATATAAGCAATTAGTCAAGAATGGCAGCAAGTTTGAAGAGGAAATGGTTCGTGTCACCTTGGCCGACGGCGTCGGAAAAACACAACGCGTCTTATCCACCACAGTCGTTGTGATACTGGAAGGGCGTACATTTCCTGCTCGCTTCATTGTACTTCCTGAGGCGAGAGACAATCGTACCCTGTTGGGAGTCGCCTTTCTACAGCAAGCAAAAATGGTATTGAACCTCGGACAATTCACGTGGAACTATGGGGACAGTGACTACAGAACGTATGAAATGTACGACGAGGATTTCGTGCAATTCGAAAGTAGTGCCGTGAGTATCACTAGTTCGCCGAAAATCGCCGATAAGGCTGCGACATTGTCACAAGAGGCTAGCTTACCTGACAGCACCGGCTATAAGTTGATACCACTGGAGCTATCGCCAACAAAGCGAACGCGAAAGATATTCGACGGATACGTGCCTTCTTTCGCCGATTATATGATGAGGGATGCCGAGAAAAACATCCAAGAAGCGGACATTACACTTTCTCCCCACTCCAAGCAACTATTTACTCACGATACCAATATAGAAATAGGTTGTTTAGATGTCGAACTAAATAAATTATTAGTAGAGTACCAAGATGTTTTCATTGGTAATAACCAACCATCCTTGCTTGGGGAACAAAGTATTGTTACCAAAAGTGACGTTCCAATATCGGTGCCTCCTTATCGATTATCACCGACTAAGAAAGAAATTCTAAAAAAGGAACAGGAAGATGCATATTCTACAATGAAAACCTGTTTATCTACAGCTCCTGTATTAAGACAAACAGATGAAACAATACCATATCTTATAAAAACTGATACCAGCAGTTACGCACTCGGAGCTGTTCTCGTCCAGGGGGAGAAGGACGAGGAACATCGAGTAGAATGTGAGAGCAGATTGCTCACATCAGCAGAAAGAGACTACTCCACTACTGAGCGCGAAGCTTTAGCCGTCGTATGGGCGTCGAGTAAATTTCGAGCTTATATCGATGGTTCATCCGTGACTCTAGTAACGGACCATCAAGCACTGAAGTGGTTGATGAATTTGAAATCTCCTACAGGTCGTCTAGCCCGCTGGGCCCTACAACTTCAAGCCTTCAATCTTGTTATCAACTATCAGCCTGGTAAATTAAATACTGTGGCTGACGCGTTATCTCGACCACCATGTTGTGAGGATTCTTCCACCTGTGCCTTATGTGCAGTAGAAATAGATATGCCTACAAGAAGTAGCAAGGAGATTCGAGAAGAACAACTAAAGGATAACAATATCAAGAAAATAATAGACGCCTTAGAAGAAGCAAACGGCAACGAGGAAGCCATCTATTGGAGTAACAAAGGTTACCTAATGAATAATGGTATGCTATACCGTCTACATCCTGACACAGAAGTAGATGATGCTCAACTCGTAGTACCTTGTCATGAGTGGGAAAATGTTCTTGGTGCTTACCATGACGACCCCTTAGCTGGGCATTACGGTGCTGAGAGGACATTCAAGAGGATTGCCAATAGATACTACTGGAGTTGAATGCGTAGTTACATTGCAAGTTATGTAAAGAATTGTTTAGAATGCCAACGTTATAAGCCTTCTAACCAGAAACCTGCGGGACTCCTTCAAACTACTTCTATGAGCCAACGATTTGAAGTAGTATCATTTGATTTGTTTGGACCTCTTCCATCCACTGAAGATGGTAAGACTTGGATATTGATTGTGGAAGACGTGGCTTCACGATGGGTAGAACTATTTGCCCTATCCTCTGCGACCGCGGAAAACTGCGCTATGACTCTCATCAACGAGGTGTTCCTGAGATATGGAGTGCCTAGACGTCTAATTAGCGATAACGGTACCCAATTTGTGAGCGCTGTTATGCAACAGTTTACTTACAGCCTGAACATAAAACATAATTTTACGCCGTTATATCACCCGGAATCTAACCCTGTGGAACGTCGAAACCGAGACCTAAAGACACAGCTGGCCATATTAGTGCAAGGAGGAGAACATAACCGATGGTCTGAGTTGCTACCGGTAATACGATTTGCAATGAATAGTGCTCATTGTTCTGCTACTGATAGAACTCCAGCCTACTTAACTTTTGGAAGAGAGCTACGGTGCCCACGGGATAATGAAGTCGATTTCAAAAACGTAATGATATCTGAAAACTTAATACCGGAGATCACCCCGTCCCTAATCCAGTTGGCTGAAACTCTAATGAAAGCCAGAGAAGTACAGGAAATGAAGGAAGAGACTCGCAAAACGTATGTTGATAAACTTAGACGGAAACTTCCACTGTACCAAAAAGGAGACATGGTACTTGTTAACCTGCATCCTATAAGTAAAGCAGCACAGGGTGTAACAGCTAAATTTGCACCCCGCAGGGATGGGCCATATATAATTAAAGAAAAGCATGGACCCGCATCTTTTAAATTGGCTACGCCAGCTGATCCTGAAACATCAGAAAATCAAAATTTCCCTTGCCCAAACACTCATTCAGCCCATCATTGACTACGCCGACGCCTGTTATTTGGATGCCACCGAGGAGCTATTAAATAAACTTGAGCGTTTGCAAAATGTATGTATTCGTTTTGTTTTCAACCTTAAAAAGTATGATCACGTTTCAGATTTTCGCAAGTTACTCAAGTGGCTCCCTATTCGACTTCGCAGGAACTCTCGCATATTGTGTCTATTATTTAACATCCTTCACAGTCCTAAAACACCTTCCTACCTCCGTGAACGCTTTTCCTACTCCCGTCCTTCTGATGCGCTTTGCAGGTCGCATCTTAAAAATCTCCTTAATATCCCTTCCCACACTACCGACTTCTACTCCTACTCTTTTACTGTGTACGCCGTGCGTTTGTGGAACTCTCTACCGCCTGACATTAGGGACTGCCAAACTCTTGCAGTTTTTAAGAGAAGAGTGAAAGACCACTACCTCTCCATTCCGTCATAGTTGCATAATTATGTATTATTATTTTTATATATTAGATAGCTAGGTATTCGTATTTATTGTTTTAATATTTATTGTCTAAGTATATATTATTATAACAGTAGGTATATTTAATTTGTTATCAGTATTGTTTATTAGTTATTACTTTGTTTTAAATCGCTTTGTGTTAATTATTTTTCAACTCTACACACTATGTCTACATCTCTTTTTTTTTCATCTTTCCTTTCGCAGGTATGCTGGAAGAGATTTCTATAGAAATAAGCATTACCTATGTACCTATCTTTTCTGTTTCTTCATCTTGTCTGTATATTATGTGTGTGTGCATAAATGGTTAAATAAATAAATCAGTTGGACTTTATCATGCATCCGCTTTGACGCCATACAAAATAGACTCTCACACTACCGTGCCAGAGCCTATACAACCCATTCGCAGAAGAGGACGACCCAAGAAGAAAGTGGTCGACAACAAGTCATCCTCATCTACACGACGAGGACGTGGACGTCCTAGGAAACAATAACTCTTCTCAATCCAGTCCCTCTCGCAGAGACGTCTTCGGGGACTGAGGGGGAGACTGTAACATATCTAATTACTACCACTAACGCCATCTGCGTATAAAGCTGTAACTATTACCAACAAGTAAGCGTAACCAACCAACTGTGTTCATATCATTGATTGTCTTGTAAATAGTTAGCAAGATTAAAACTAGATGTCGCTGTTCGCTCACCTCGGATTTATAAAACTCGGTGTTAAGATTTACCGCGAATGAGTGACCTTTGCTACAAACATTGTTTCATTGAAGATTTCTACTAACCAAGTGCACCAACCACTTCATCCTAATTCGAAAAGTGCGTAGGACGCTCTGGCTAGCTAGTTTTCGTGACATTTATTTACTTTTTGGGTGAGAGGTCATCTACCGCCTCCCTTGTCCAAGCGGGCGTGGTGAAGTTGGTGGAAGCCTATTATAAGTACTGTATAAAATCACTCTAAATTCTGTAATCATCCATACCTGTTGGAAATTACTAATAAATCGTCCTGCCAAAACCCTGGAGTTTTCCTGTCTGCCGGAACGAGTGACGTCCTCGACTTCCAGTCAACGCAACCCCCTTTACACAGCATATTTTATCTTCAAAATTATAAGAAATTGCGGTATATATAGTCCTTTACAGGTTCAGCTAATTATGTTTAACCTAAATCAACATATTTTTTAATTATTAGCTAAAATAAAAACACTTGCCGACTCCTTCATACATTTTGCACTAGCGACTCGCGGTTCTTCATTCATTCCGCGCTCAGAAGCGCTTGTGGAAGGATGGGCGTATCGCTCTCTCGCAAAAAATAAATACGATAAAAGTAATAGAAAAGATTGTAGTGTGCATGCGTGTGAGTACCGCCGCGCGTCGTACCGTCGTTCGTCGTGGTCAAAAAGAGTTGATATTTTACGTATGCTCATTATGTAATGCTCCAATAATTTTAGATAATAATATTTTATGTGTTCAATGCAAAATGTTCATGTAATTTTTTAATCCTTGTGACTTCCGGTCACAATGCTGACAAGGTTTGGTTATTTTGTATTAGGTATCTACTTATTTTACGTAGCGATTTTTTTAAATACCTACTTACTACAACAAAATGAAAACTAATTTTTAACCGACTTTCCAAAAAGGAGGTTCTATGTTCGACTTTGTTAGTTTTTTTTTGTTTATTTCCACCGATATATCCGTCAATTGTGGACTGATTTTGAAAATTCTTTTTTTGTTGGCAAGAGTATATTTTGAAATTTTAATTAGGTGAAAAGGAGAATGACCAAAATCAGTATCGCTTTATAATAAAAGAGTAAAGCCACAAAAATATACTCATAAATTATAACTTTTTTTTTAAGTATTCTTATTTAACTTGATCGAAATCGTATGTGGGGATAATATTTTGTGTTTAATTAGTTATTTATTCGATTTTATTTTAATGGCGTACTTTAGTGAAAACAGTGTTGCCATTTTATGAACCTCCCCGTAATCGGTGTTACTAATAGTGTAAGGGCAGATGCTGAGTTTTAAAAATCATTTCAATTATTACATTTCCCGCTTTATTAATATTTTTATTTACATATAACATAATTAAAATGATATTACTTTACTAATTAAAAATCTTTCTCTAATTAACAAATCACTTATGGTCAGGATCATATAGATTAATTGTTGGTAACACTACCACAGGCGATGTAAATGAAAGGTGAACTGTCAACTATCAAAAATGTCATTGTCAAAAATGTAATTGTCAAATGTTAAGTCAAACTAGGTGCCAACCAAAGCATTGTGTCGGCGCGGCAGCGAATTTTTGTTTTTGCGTTGATATTTGCGGAGTTTGTTGTGCTAATTAATAACTTATCATTGCGTTGAGTTCGTGTTCAGTAGTCTTCGGACTCCTGCACGCTCAAGAAATCTTTTTGAAGACTATTGTACTGTTTAATGGATAATTTTTATTTCCTTTGAAAGTATGACCTCTCCCCTCTTTTATATCCAATTTACGCTATCATACCTTTTTTTTTATGCGCTACGGCGGTCCATAGAAGAATGGGCAATCTCCTTTGATGAAGAACTTTGGAGATATACAACGGAACTCTTCAATAAGTAACGGCAAATCTCTCGGGATTGCTGCAATCGCATGTCTGTTTATTGTTTATTTCCATTTCATAACATGTTACGTGCCCTGCCTACACCAAATCGGCTGAATAGCGACATGATAGCTAATTACGTACAACAGATGTTTCCATATAAAATTGCAACACCGGGGCTCTGCTGACTCGACGCCTCGTGTCGCCGCCGATCACCTACTTCCAATCAGCTGATGTCGCACATGCGTTTCGCAATCATTCTAAAAATGTATTTTTATAATAATTAATTTAGGCACTTTGAGACTAGCATCGTCCAAGTCTAGATTTAAGATTTAATTGTAATTTTCAAGTAATTAAACTTTTATTTAAATTAACTTCGGTTTTTTTAAGTCCTCCGGCTGTCACCTTCATAATTGGCGCAGTCGGTAGGATATTCGAGGCAGTGCGCGGCGCGGTATAGATTTCCAAAATTGATAATCTGCTGGCCCCGATAGTCGCTGTCGGTATTTCCAAGTACCTCGTCGAATATCCGAACATAAGAAGACGCAGCTGAGGACGTATCCAGGCATCGATACAACGAGAAAACCATGTATGATACAACGAGAAAACCATGTATATGTAAGTCCTTGAAAACTTCTTATAGTGTTGCTTCCTTGTCCTTCCTTTAACCCATATATTATAATATTTAATCAAAATTTTTCACCCAAGGGAAACTAGGAAAAAATCTGTCTCCTCCAGACGGATAAGTAGGAGTAAGGAAGTAGATTCAAATAGGTTTATAGATTCTGATAACTTAAGTTTAGGGTTATTATTTGATAGTAACAATATGGCACTGGACCCCGATACTATCTACAACGCTTTGCGCGCAGTTCCAAATTTCGATGGCAATCCGAATATTCTAACACGTTTTATTAAAATATGTGATCAGCTCGTAATAAAATATGTTGGAAATGGCCCGAGTCATGAGTTAACTAACTTATGTCTCTTAAACGGCATCCTGAATAAGATCACCGGACCGGCAGCTTCAACTATTAATTCCAATGGCATACCAGAAAATTGGCAAGGGATCCGTGACGCATTAATTAATAATTTTTCCGACCAAAGGGATGAGACCGCCCTTTATAATGACATGTCTTTACTGACGCAAGGAAGTAGCACTCCGCAGGAGTATTTTGACAAATGCCAGACCCTTTTTAGCACCATAATGACTTATGTCACATTACACGAAAATGTAGCAACTACTATTGAAGCAAAACGCGATCTTTATAAAAAACTAACTCTACAATCCTATGTTAGAGGTCTTAAGGAACCTTTAGGGTCCCGTATCAGATGTATGAGACCCGAAACTATTGAAAAGGCTCTGGAATTTGTACAACAGGAATTAAATGTCATGTATCTACAGCAACGTAATGAGAGTATCCCTGAGCGTCGTAACCCGACTTCACAGCAAACGCATTTAACCCAAAGAATGCCACCCGCGGTCCCTATGACCACACCAAAAGTTTTTAGCTACCCTAGCCCAGGCCCCAGCTGGCATAAGCCTATGCCTATGCCTCCGCAGCAGCAGCAGTGGAGGCCAACCTTCCAGCATAATCAGGTACCTCAACGGGCCCCTAATATGCTTAGCCGTACTCAGCAGATGTTTCGTGCGCCCCCGCCGAACTACAACCCTCAAAGTGACGCATTTAAATTTCCAAATAGGAACCCCCAAACGCAGTACACCGGTCCGAAACCAATGAGCGGTGTTAGTCATTTTGTACCGAGACCACTAGGGTTGCTAGTACACGATTGGCGTAGGTTAGGGAACCCACCACCTAGTAACTACTTCAAAGCGCGCGAAATGAATTTTAACGAAATTACTGATTACTATGACACTTACAATTACCCCGACTATTACTACGAACAACCTGACTATTACTATCTCTGTGACCCTTGTGACTTTTATGACTACCAGCAGACCGATCCCGAAAATCAATCAAATGTACCGGATCAATTGAATTACGTAAAATGCTTAGAAGCAGAGCCGTCCGCTACTTCTAAAGCAGATCAGGATTTTCGCAAGGAACAGGATCGAAAAGGATTAAAATAGAATTAAATCTCCAATCTAAAAGGGAATTACGTTACATACAGATATCAGACCCACCACTTAGATTATTAGTAGATACCGGAGCTAATCAGTCTTTTATTAGTCCCGAGGCAGTCGAACAATATTTTTCACATATCCCTTTAAACTTTGATCCCTTCGAAGTAATAAACGCTCGTGTAACTAGTACGCACGAACATTCTATTACGATTCCGAACTTTGCTGAATTTAATAATCCCACGAATGTAAAATTTTTTATCTATAGGTTTCATAATTACTTTGACGGTCTATTAGGTTTAGATTTACTTGACGGAGCACAGATTGATCTAAAAAATAACTATTTAATTACAGACTTTACAACCATCCCTATACGATTTTATCAATTTAAAAGATCAAATTATCAAGAAACGATTCCCGCTAACTCATCAAAACTAGTGAATATTCCTATTTATAGTCCCGACGGTGACGTTTCGATAGCTCAGCAAATTCATTGTAATTGCATTATTCACGAGTGCATTACTCGCGTTACTAATTGTACTGGAATTGTAGAAATTGAAAACCCGACAGAATATGATTTAACTATTACATTAGACCGGCCTTTACAAGCCGAGATATTCAATACTGAGTGCATTAGCACCGAACAAGACCCTATCCGCGTTAGAGAGGTTTTAAGTCGATTGCGTACAGATCATTTAAATATTGAGGAAAAAACTAACTTAGAGACATTATGTGCCCGTTTTGCTGACGTATTTTATGTTGAGGGAGATCCCTTAACCTTTACGAATAAAATTAAACATCGTATTAGAACGACCGACGAACTGCCCGTATATACTAAAAGCTACCGCTACCCTTTTGTGCACCGACAAGAAGTTAGAGACCAGATAGTTAAGATGCTGGACCAAGGTATTATACGACCTTCTGAATCAGCCTGGAGCTCGCCTATTTGGGTAGTTCCTAAGAAAGCAGATGCATCAGGCAAACGAAAGTGGCGCATAGTAGTAGACTTTCGCAAACTGAATGACAAGACTATAGACGACAAATACCCGATTCCAAACATCAATGACATACTTGACAAGCTTGGTAAATGCCAGTATTTTAGCACGTTAGACCTTGCATCAGGATTTTACCAATGCCAAATGGAACCAGACGATATTCCGAAGACAGCTTTCAATGTAGAGCATGGGCACTTTGAATTCTTGCGTATGCCCATGGGATTGAAAAATTCTCCATCTACTTTTCAAAGAGTAATGGACAATGTGCTCAGAGGCTTACAAAATGAGATCTATCTGGTCTACCTTGATGACGTAATCATATTTAGTACATCGTTGCAAGAGCACATGATTAATCTAGAGAAAGTATTTAAAAGATTGCAGGAATCTAACTTCAAAATCCAGATGGACAAGTCCGAGTTTTTAAAATTAGAAACCGCGTTTTTAGGACATATAATCAGTGGCGAAGGTGTTAAGCCTAACCCTGATAAAATAGCAGCGATAGAAAAATACCCTTTACCTAAAACACCTAAGGAAATAAAACAGTTCCTAGGACTATTAGGTTATTACAGGAAATTTATCCCAGACTTTGCTCGCATCACCAAGCCTATGACAAAATGCCTTAAAAAGACTAATAAAATAACTTTCGACTCTGAATACATTGACTGTTTTAACAAATGTAAGAGCTTACTGACAAATGACCCCATCTTACAGTACCCCGACTTCACTAGGGAGTTTATATTAACAACAGACGCTTCAAATGTAGCTATAGGCGCCGTACTCTCGCAAGGTACCATCGGGTCAGATAAACCTATCTGTTACGCTTCGAGAACTTTGAATGATAGTGAAACCAATTACAGCACTATAGAAAAAGAGCTTTTAGCCATAGTTTGGGCTACAAAGTATTTTAGACCCTATCTATTCGGTCGTAAATTCAAAATATTCACCGACCACAAGCCGTTACAGTGGATAATGAACCTTAAGGAGCCCAACCAAAGATTGACTAGGTGGAGACTTAAATTAAGTGAATACGATTACACTATAGTCTACAAAAAAGGAAAGTATAACACTAACGCAGACGCATTATCCCGAGTAGAAATTAATAATGAGGAGACAGAGTCAATGTTAGCCAACCCTTCAGAGCGACCACCTTCACAAACAGGTTCTACGACAGCCACTGCCCATACTAGCACTGAAAACCCTATTTTAGAAGTTCCAATCACCGACGACCCTTTGAATAAATTTCACCGACAAATATGTATAACTATAGTCAGTACAGCCCCTTACATTAAACGAACGTCAACCACTAAACCTTTCGACACACATACTCGCACACATATTCAGGTCTCAGAGTCTAACCTAGAACAAGACGTAGTAAACGCCATTAAAGAATATGTCAAACCCAAGGTTAAAACTGCTCTAAAGATAATTCCACCCTTAGGCATGTATTCAATCATCCCCATTATCCAAAATAACTTTAAAAGCTCAGCTATGAACCTAGTCCTAACAAAAACTGAACTAGAAGATGTCAAAGAATATTTAAGGCAGCAACAGATCATAAAAAACTATCACGAAGGCAAAACCAACCACAGAGGGATAAACGAATGTTATCTTGCACTTTCCCGGAAGTATTACTGGCCTAAGATGAAGGACGAGATAGCCAAATATATTAATGAGTGTACAATTTGCGGACAAACCAAATATGATAGGAACCCAATTAGACCACAACTAAATCTAGTACCCCCAGCTACCAAACCTTTTGAATTAGTACATATGGACCTCTTTACAGCCCAAAATGAAAAATATCTTACAGTAGTAGACGTTTTCTCAAAATACGGACAGGCATACTATTTAAGAGATGGCACGGCAATAAGCGTACTTCAGGCCGTTTTAAACTATTGTACACATCACGGTCTTCCACTCACTATCGTGACCGATAATGGTACTGAATTTACAAATCAATTATTTTCTGAATTTACTAGATTACATAACATTAACCACCATAGAACACTAGCTCACTCTCCTAATGATAACGGAATTGTAGAACGATTTCACTCTACATTACTAGAACATCTACGTATCCTACGACTACGTCAGAAAGATGAACCTGTGGTCAACCTCATGACTTATGCTATATTAGCTTATAATAGCACAATCCACAGTTTTACAAAGTGTAGACCGCATGACATAATTAGGGGACATTTTGATCCAAGAGACCCACTTGACATTAACATGACCGAACATCTCATGCAACAGTACATCTTAACTCACCGTGACCAAATGAAAACTGTATATGACCTCATTAATGACTTCACGCTTACTGACCGAACGAAAATCATACAAAGTAGGAATAAGGATAGAGAGCCCGAAATAGAATACCAACCAGAACAGCGAGTCTTCATTAGTAACCCAGTAGCTAGTCGACAAAAATTAGCACCGCGTTATACTCATGACACCGTGCTAGCCGACCTTCCGATTCACATATACACATCCAAAAAGAAAGGTCCCGTAGCAAAGTCCCGACTCAAGCGTATCCCTAACACCTCAAAATTGTTACAGGATACTACTGGCAATGATCATCCACACAACACTGGCGCTCGAGATAAAACTTGAAAGTAAAGTCATTAGAACCCGGTCGCAGCAAAAGAGGTCTCATAGACGGTTTAGGATCCGTTGTAAAAAGCATAACTGGTAACTTAGATCAATCGGATGCCCAAAATTACAATAATGCCATTAAACTTCTGGAAAATAATGATGACAAGATATTATCGGAGGTAAACGAGCATATAAGTCTTAATAAAGTCTGGATGACCAGATACAGTGAGATACTTTCTAAATTTGTAAGCAATCAAGAAAGAATCAATAGTACCTTAACATTACTTTTAGACGGGAAAGCTTCTGTTAAAAAACGACCTTATAAGATACGCAAAGTTTGCTCAGTTGTTAACCATAATTAGCGATAATACAGATGATTTATTTCTAGAGATAACTAGGATAGAAGATACCTTAGCTTTCATACGTGCATCGAGCACTCACCATAGTACTTTAAGCATAGATACTTTAGGTAACATGACTAGACGATTAAGATCTATATACGGTTCATATCAATTGCTAGAGGCAGATTTAAGAGAATACTACACAGTTATAAAACCTGGTTATTATTATACGGGCAAAAGAATAGTTATCATATTTAAAGTCCCAATAATCTCCCCTGATAATTTCGAAATATATAAATTAGCAATAGTTCCCAATAAATATATGTACACCTTTATTCCTCCTTACCCTTTCATTGCAACCAATGGGAAAGTTTTCAAGTACATAGAGGCTGAATGCCCGAAGTTCAACCGGATTCATCTCTGCGAAGAGGAAGTCAACCATCAACCGACGAGAGGACATCTAGACTGCATCCAAGGGCTCATTTTCAATCAATCTCTACAGAAGTCATGCCAGCCCACTAAACTCACGCTGACCAAAGAAGCCATGGAGCAATTGGACGACAGACGCTACACATTCACCTTCCCACAACCAACCCGAACTGAGCTACAATGCGAACGTCAAGAATTCATCTCTCTACGCGGAAGTTATCTCGCCACCATTCCGCAAAAATGCTTACTACGCACTGAGCAGTTTACTATCATCAACACGAATGACCACATCAAAGGACAACCGCTGAAAATCACCGAAATACCTATGAACCTGGTCATTGCCAATGAATCTATCCCACATCTCAAGTTAAATTCACTGCACCTGAAAAGTCTACATGAAATCGAAGATAAAATTTTAATGCAGCAACCAGTACAAATCGAGCACGCAAACCTGGAACAATCGATTTACCATACGACTATCCCACTATATGTCGTAATATTCGGTGCAACTGTATTGATCGTTACTCTCACCATACGTCGGATAACGTTTGCACAAAGCTCAGAAAGCCACAATCACCAGATGAAAGCGCTGAAAATCCTCAATACGAAGATGCAGAATCTCCTACAATCAAGAAAAATGCACCAGCAACATTCTCGCTGAAATTGCTCAAATAGTTGCTGTTCTGAGGGGGGAGGTGTTACGTGCCCTGCCTACACCAAATCGGCTGAATAGCGACATGATAGCTAATTACGTACAACAGATGTTTCCATATAAAATTGCAACACCGGGGCTCTGCTGACTCGACGCCTCGTGTCGCCGCCGATCACCTACTTCCAATCAGCTGATGTCGCACATGCGTTTCGCAATCATTCTAAAAATGTATTTTTATAATAATTAATTTAGGCACTTTGAGACTAGCATCGTCCAAGTCTAGATTTAAGATTTAATTGTAATTTTCAAGTAATTAAACTTTTATTTAAATTAACTTCGGTTTTTTTAAGTCCTCCGGCTGTCACCTTCATAATTAACATAACATCACGCCAGTACGCTCTAAAGGGGTACGCAGATGTGTACAGTTCACCTTGGTACACTGTCATTTCACCGGTTATGTTCAGTTTCATGATATTCGGATAATCTATTCTGGCATTATAGGTACTTACCTTACCAAACTACTTGCCTATTATTGTAGGTACCACTAAAAAGTTAAAAATAAAAAAAACTTTTACACAAAAAAATACTACCGACTCCGTAGTATATAAAAAACCGGCCAAGTGCGAGTCGGACTCGCGCACGAAGGGTTCCGTACCATTATCGCAAAAAACGGCATGAAAATCACGTTAGTTGTATGGGAGCCCCCACTTAAATATTTATTTTATTCTGGTTTTAGTATTTGTTGTTATAGCGGCAACAGAAATACATCATCTGTGAAAATTTCAACTGCCTAGCTATCACGGTTCATAAGATACAACCTGGTGACAGACGGACAGACGGATCGCGGAGTCTTAGTAATAGGGTCCCGTTTTTACCCTCCGGTGTCCATGACGCAAAAAATTGGTACCTACCAAAGACTCCGACTTCCAAAAATAAAGTTATTTTTCACTTTGTAGTTTTCTAACTTGGAAGTCGGTAGTATTTTTTTTTTGATGATTTTTTTTTATATGTTTCAGAAGTCGGTGTCGGTATCTATTGTCTTTCGTTTTTCGACACAGGAAAGTTATTATTTTTCTCTTTTTAGTTTTGGTTGGTACCCCATATTGGTTGTACTAAATACATCTGTTTACCCCTAAAATCTTACAAGCGTGATATTATGGTATGGTGAAAACAATACATAAACATACGATCACAGTAATCGCAGGTCATTTGCTGTTTGTTATTGAAGAGTTCCATTGTCTATCTCCGAAGATCTTTATCAAATCCTAATATATTATACAATAAAACCTTCCTTGAAAACACATACATTCATCGACGAAAACCCGAACTACTGATCCGATCAATATCGGATCAGTAGTTTTTGAGAAAATCACGAGCACCTCCTTTTTTTGAAGTCAGTTGAAAATACTAACATACTTATCACGAAGACGGTTCTAAGTAACAGTTACCAAATGCATTTTCAAAGTGCCAATAAAACTTCCTGAATCAACTTAAAACAATAAAATAAAAAAATAATATCAAGGACCAATATTATTTGAGTGATGTATAAATTCGAGCGCTCAGTAGTTTCAATGAGTGCGTATGCGTAATGTTGCTGTGTGTGTGACTAGATACCTAAATTTGAGTTCGTCGAAAATGTAACAGCGTCCTTAATCCGACCTTAAACTAGCTAGCACCATGGAATAACTTTTAGTCCAAGACTAGAGTCATATTAGTATAATCTCTCCTTATTCCATGTTTATTAATACGGAAAATTGTTAGTAGTAACCTAATGCTTGGAATAAAGTTAATCTTACCTTAGTCCACGTTTATTAATAAGACGGTTTGGGTGTTAGCCCAAAATATGTTAATTATACTTTAGCCAATGCATCGTTTGGGTTGTCAAAAGAAGAGAGCAGAGGTAAAACTTTTCCTAAAAATAAAACGCCTCATGCAGTAAAGGAATCGGCCATTAATTTTATCAAAAGTTTACCAGCACTACCGTCCCATTACTGCCGTAAAGACAGTACCAGATTATATCTCCCCATTGAATTTAAAAACATAAAAACATGTTTATAGGATTTATAAACAGTCTAAAACATCAGAGGGTATAGATGTTGTTGGTGAAAAAATTTTTCGTAACATTTTTAATAAGGATTTCAATGTAGTGTTCCACGTTCCAAAGAAGGATAAATGTGTCAAATGTTTACGTTTTGAAGGTCAAAATGAAAAAGAAAATCCTGAAATGTTAAGTCATTTAAAGGAAAAAAAGGCATCAAAAGATAGATAAGCTTTTCACTGTGAACTAAGCAGGAAGAATAAATTAATACTTTGTACTTATTTTCATCTACAAAAGGTACTGAACACCCCACATGGGGAGAGTATGCTGCTATTTTATTCTAGAAAATATACAGTATACAACCTATGTTTTTATGAATCTGGTACTAGAAATGGCTTTTGTTATACGTGGGGAGAAACCGAAGGGAAAAGAGGAGGCAATTAAATACAATCTTACAAAAACATATTGCTGAAGTCGATTCACGTGGTTCTATAACAAATTTAATTCTTTATTCAGACTCATGCCCAGGGCAGAATAAAAACAAAAATGTTTTAGCCGCCATACATAGTGCACTGCTTGAAACAAAACACATTGAAACCATACAAATGAACTATCTGCTTCCAGGGCATACGGAAATGACTGTAGACAGCATCCATGCCACAATCGAAAATTCAGTAAGAAATACTATAATATGGGCACCGTCGCAGTGGCCAACTGTCTTTCAATTGGCTCGTAAAGATCCCGGTCCATATTACGTAGAAAGTCTTACGCACAACGATTTTATGAATTACGAAGAGTTTTCCGAAAAGTATTTTAAAGGAAATTTAGCCGGAAAGATTAGTAAGGTTCGGGTGGCGACATTCAAAAAGTCATCACCCAATGTCATGACTGTCAAAAACAGCATGGATAAAGATACTGAGACCGATTCTATAGCTATAATTTCAAGACCAAAGGTAGTGCAGCCGAAGTATAAAACATCTTTGCCTATAACTACGGCCAAATATAAAGATCTTAAAAAGCTATGTGATACAGGGGTTATTCCCAAAATTTTTCACCTAGAATACACAAACTTTCCGCACCGCGTTGGTAAAGATGTTCTTATAGATACAGATATTGAAGATAATAGAAGCATAAGGTAAACCTTATGCTTCTATCTCATCTCATTTTTTTTTTTATATAATCTTACCTACATTTTTTCTTTTTCATGATAGATAGTAATCTATAATTGTTTGTTTTTTTTTTCTTATATAGTATATCGATTTTCTATTATTCTTTGATAAAGAAAGTTAACTTTGAGAAAGATTATAATTTTTTTCAACTTCTCATTTAAAACAAGTACCTAACTGAAAACATTTTTTTAATACTAATGTTTGATATTGATTTTAATTAGGTACGTCCTTATTGAAAACTGATTTTAAATAAAATATTTTAATTAATAACAATTAATTTGTTGTTTTATTTATAAAGTGATACTAAAGTAAAATAATATTGTATTCCGTTATGATACAACTACCTAAGCAGGTGATATACCACTTTATTTAATACCTTGTTCCAAGACACAAAGGATCAACATCTTGAACGATTCCTCTACACAAAAATGTTTTTTTTTTTACAAAAAAATATAGAAGACACTGTCTAAAATTTTATAAAGTTGTATACCAAGCTCAAAAATATCTTATGGATGATGCTGAATGATGACCTAAGCTTCAATATCTACTAATAATCTAGTAAGGGGTCAGTTTGTTTCATCCTGCGGTCCATCTAATGGGCATCTGCATCAAACTACTTCACTCTGGTGTAACACCATTATGTTGCTTACAATCATTGTGCTTATTCAACTGTTGTTGACAAAGCGCTAAATTCATTTTCTCTCGTATTGTTTTATTCTAAGTCGATGCTTGAGCCAGTATACTGTCAGCTATTTTTTTACGGCAGGCATTTAAACCATTTTGCCTTTCTCAAAAAAAATCTAAATTCGATGCATTTTGGGCTAACCAACATAAAATTTCCAAAATAATACACAATTAACAACAGTAATAGCTTAAAAAAATCCTAACTTAATTAGGGATATACTGTACAAAATAAATAAAAGTCTATTAAATAGTTGATTTTTTATGTTTTTTTTTTCAAAAATAAATGTTTACTCCATCCTCCTGCAAGTTTTACTAAATGTCGCTTAGGTCAATTAGCCTTTCAACCGTCGATTTGATTTTAATTTTGATTTCATTGTTGACTTCGGTTTTAATTTTAATTATGTTATTTTGATTTTGATTTTGATTATGGTCTAGGATTTTTATTGAATAATTATTTGAATTGTGATTATAATATTAATAGCATTGCTGTCTAATTAATTATAATTATGTAACATAACGGAAGAGGTCACTGGCCCCTGAAACACAGGTGCTGTTACCTAGCTCAGGGGTCAGGGTTTCACACTTCTTTGTAAATTTTAATGCTAATAAACAATTTATTATTATTTATTAATTTCTTGCTTGGTTTAGATATTTTTTTTATTTCCTCGCACAATGCATAGTAAAATATTGTATGATACACGTGCGTTAGATGATTTCCGACTCGTGTCGATTTATCCACTCATCGGAAATCACCTACCTTCCGCACTTGTAGCATAAATAACTATTGTAAAACTGATTAAGGGCATAACAGACGTAGAGGACATTGGCATGGTTCTAACTGACCAATACCCAGGAATAAATTCGAAAAAAATTAGGACATGTTTAAAGGACAAGCCTTTGGCATTTACAGCAGTGAATGCTCCATTCTCAAATGGCCTAAATGAGAGGTTAAATCAAACATTGGTAAATAAGATTAGATGCAGTATAAATGAAGAAGAAAATAAAAAATCCTGGACAACCATAGCTCATGAATGCGTTAAAAAATATAATGAAACTTGTCACTCAGTCACCGGGTTTTCACCTACCTACCTTTTACACGGTACAGATGGCTCAATTTTACTAACAGAATTAAAAAAAAAGTCACATAGTGATTGGATTACAGACAGGAAAATGGCCCTTGAAAATACCATGAAATCTCATGATTACAACAAAACAATGTTTGATAAAAATCGGAAATACTATGAATTTAATATAGGAGACAGGGTATACTCGTATGTGGAAAATAGCAATAAGTTAAACAGGAATAAGTTGGAGGAACTAAGAATTGGACCATATAAGTTTGTAGGAAAAGTTTCTAGTTCAATAAACAGGATAGATACGAGCCGCAGGGAAATTGAATCAAATCTTTTCCATATCACAAAATTAATACTAGTATCTGCAATTGAATATCAAGAAGACGAAGGATAGAGTGGTGTTCACGAAAATTTTACTGAAAATTTTCTTCCCTTGCGGGGAAGATGTAAAGAAATGATTATGATATTTCTTTATTTGAATTTTGCTGCGACTCGTGCTGTCAGTATAGAAGGCTGTCAATAGTGAAGTTTTAAAAGTTATGAAAATATTGTGTATGAGACTAAACATTATTATATTATTGTAATAATTTATAAAGGAATAATATAACACTGAATAATAAACGTTAAATGTCGTTTCTTAGGTTACATATTGAGTATTTTCATAGAATATAACTCACGGAAATAAAACTTTGGTTACAGAGCAAAACATTGTTTATTTCACTATAAATAATAAAACTAACGTTATATATATAGAAGGTCAAGGTTACATATTGAGTATTGTCATAGAATATAACTCACGGAAATAAAACTTTGGTTACAGAGCAAAACATTGTTTATTTCACTATAAATAATAAAACTAACGTTATATATATAGAAGGTCATTGTTGAGGTTGTAGTTATCAATCTTAAGGTTACACTAGTCAACGGCACGAACTATTTGGGGGCGGAGTTAAAATATTTGCTATCTCATCCGACATCACGCACGAAAGAGATAGACGCTGTGATGAGCAGTAAGAAGCTAGTTTACGTACGTATACACACTCATAACGCTGTGTGACGCATACATGCGCAATTTCATTGACGAGCGCCGACAGCGGTGTGTGTGTTTGCGGTGTCATCGGCGGTGGCGCGTATGCAATTCATGACAACATAAACTCATACAAATAGGTGTTAGAATTTTGGATTATTACTATGTGTAACGTAATTAGAAGACTCTTAATTTACTTGTTGTTATGCACCTATACTTACCCCCGACTTTGCAATAAGATCTCTTGCGAAAATGTGTTTTTACGTAGATATTGTTACTATCGACAAGTACGAGTAATGTTATTGATTTGACTTCAAAATTATTTTTGGCGGCAGCGACGACAGCGCAGTGCGAGCCGCTTGCGCGCTTATTGAACCTTATGTCATTAGTTATAAGAATGAAAAGTGTTCGAGCGTCAAGTCGGTAGATTTTATGTTGGCAGAGCGGTATCGTACCAGCGCGTGCGGAAAGCTAGGCTCTATACGCACGGGTGTAGGTCATGTCTATATGTTTTTGTATTTTATTGAAGGTTGTGCAAGTATTACAATGTGTGTTAAATAGGTATTTACTTACCTTAGCTAGTTAGCTATAACCTGCAGGCGACTCCCCGTAAGTAGGTATTTCATACCAGCCAGAGTCAGGATAGGTAACTGCTTTTTCGACAGCGCCATATTTATGTGAGACTTATTTTCTAGGTACATAGGTTCATCAAATAAAAAATAATGTTATTTTGTAAATTGTTTATTGATTGATTGTTTACAACAGCAGTTTGAAATATTCTCTGTGTTATCACAATACAATAGGCATTGCGCCAGCTTTCTTTTCTTAGAGGTGTGCTCTAAATGACTCAAAGAAATAAAACTTACATATCATTTTTATTTTTATATTGGGCATCATTCATTACCTACTTGTAAAACTTAGTCGCGGGAAAGTAATAGGTATTGTGATATACTATGCGTTTCATTCAAGTAGAATACTGATGATACTCACAAATCCGGTGTGTTACGTGCAGAAGCAACATCGGGCTCTATGATATCCCAATCACTTTGATCCCGATAATTATCGGAGCTCATAATTTTGCCAGGTACTACATGAACATCTGGTTCAACTACATCTTTATTAGTATTTGCCCAGCTTGACCTTGAAGGTGCATTATGTACTGCCGCTTGAACTATCATTTTCTTCGATGATTCTTCAGGTGACCTAAATTACATAGATTAAGATTAATGAATACACATACTCAGTATGGTTTTTCTTACTATATTATAGTACTTCTTTCAACACTGTTTTATGTTCTTACTTTTATTATCTAGTAACTTACCAATTTGGTGGCAGAGTTGCCTCAATATTTGCTTCACGTAGGTTATTGGCGATATTTTCTGTATTTCTTGATACATCCGCAGAGCACCTAAAAAAGAAAGATATTATGTCACTGGCTGATTGCAAACGCCGTGAAATTGACGCTTATCCTGACCTGATGACTATGGGACCACTTGTAAAGTATATCCTTTTTACACAAAAGAAGAATTTTTCAAATCGGTCCAGGCCGTCTTTGAGTAATCGGGGATCATACATAAAAAAAAAGATTCCGACGAATTGAGAACCTCCTCCTTTTTTCGAAGACGGTTAAAATAATTATACACGAAAAAGAACTTACGATTCAGACATGTTCATTGTTGCAGGAATATGTTCTTTATTTGGATTTGAAAATCTCCCTTTTACTTTCCACCTCTTTGTGCGAGTGGCACATGGCCATAGGCTGGTCTTTTTGCCCATACGCTTATCCTTATTTAGCTCTGTAACACAAAGATTATATGTGTGTTAGTTTTATATAGTTCTTATTAATCTGTAAGAAATCAAACCTAATAAATATACTATATATAGTACCTAAGATAGTAAAACTAGGTACTACTATTTTATTTAGTACTATGCGTTTCAAATAAGAATAGGAACCTCAATGATTTTTAGCAATTTATTGCCAACAAAAATACAAATTAATTTTAATTTAAAGTTGTTAGGATAACAAGCAACTTTTTTGTTGACTTTACCTAACTGGTTCAATTCGACAGCTATGACGTTACAATATGGCACGAAGGCCGTCCTATTCTTAGTTGAAACGCATAATAGTAGGCATCTAGGTAGGTATTAGGTACTACGTCATGTCATAAAGTAATAACCAGTAGCTTCGGGTGGTCGAGCCGAGCTTGTGAGTGTCGGCGCGCATAGTAGGTATACAAATAAAAAAATATCATCAAAATCGGTTCACATAATAAAAAGTAACTATTGAGGTAAGACACATAAAAAAATACAGTCAAATTGAGAACCTCCTCCTTTTTGAAGTCGGTAAAAAAATAGCTTCCTTTTGTTTTTGTCCGCCGCTGAAGCCGAGCCGATATAACAGATAGGTACCTACATAATAATGAACTTTCGATATAAGTAGGCACGACTATCGAAAATCTTGAAATACCTAATCTAATTGAAATCTAATACCAAATATATATAATTCTATGTATGTGAATAAATATATACAACAGAACTCTTCAATAAACAACGGCTTATCCCTCGGGATTGCTGCAATCGCATAACTGTTTATTGTTTTATAACATAACGTCAAGCCGGTAAAAAAGATTTTCTAATTATAGATAAAGATAAATGAATTCTAAAATTTTATAAATGCCCGTGAAACATTAGAATTACAGTCAGTGTTTAGTTATAAAAGTCATGTCATGCGCCCTCATGAATTGTACAAACTAAATTCAATAAAAGATTCAACTTACCCATTTTTACTTGAACTGCTGAAGATCACTTCAATTCACTTCACTGACGCAAAAAGTTCAAATTCAAACGTCATGTAATTCACTATGAAATCGGAATCCAAAGTCCAACGCCAGGGTCAGTAAAATTTGGGACCAATACAAAATAATCAACACAAAACATAAAAGAATATCGAAATCCAAGTTCAAGCCAGGGGTCAATGTTATAAAATATTATACAATTACGTTATCGCCGATATCACAATATCAGTTACATACACAGCACGCGCGTAATTACGGTGACGTATGTAGTAGCCGATTGAGGCCCTGCCTGCGGGGCAGCGGGGCGCGGGCGCATCTAAACTAGTGAGCTTGTGTGTGTGTAGGTGTGTATGCGCCGCACGCGCCACCCCTCCGCCCCACTGACCGGGGAGGAAATTTGTAGCGAAATGGATGATGCTTTAGAACGAAAACGAGCGCGCGAAATTTTACAAACAGACCTTTGGGAGTTTGGATATCATGACAAAACTACTAAATGTATCTGTTCAAAATAAAATTATTTGCTTTATTGAACTACAAATCTATCCCTGTATGGAGGCCGTTTTTCAATTTTCCTTCTTCTTATGACATTTATTGCCGCCCAAAGATGCGTTAAAATTAGTGTTGAAATATGGAACTTTCGACGCTCATAACTTTCATATAAATATATTTTTTACTTTTTTGCTTCCATACAGGCCTAGATAATGATGAGACAAAATGATATCAGTTTTTATTTTGAACGTACATCGTCAAATACTGGAGTAATACCTAAACTACGTTTGTATGGAAGAATGATTGACTAGTGTAACCTTAAGGATTCTGTGTGCGTGCTGGATCTTTAATCCCAACAATGATGCTACTCTTTTGCAATCTCGATTAATTTTAGCTTGGATGATCCATTTAAATGGCGAAAATAGACAGTATGTGCTCCTGTTGGACATAAAAAGTATAGTCACAATAATTGTGGAAAAAACAACTATGTAGTTCGCGGTCAGTCTACCGTACATTTATACTAAGTTAGTTTTATGAATACCCTCATGGCAATAATGAAAAGTTATAATTATTTCATGAACATGAAAAAAATTGTTTTATTATCAACGAAAGAATATTCGACTTCGACTGTAATGATTAGTAAGCGTATATACACAATTTGCTCACAGATACATAAATTGTAATAAAACAATAGTATAAGATGTAATAAAGCTTGAAAATTGTAGTGGTAGCTCGGCGTCTATGATAAACAAGCCGCACGCGCTCATCTTCTTGAATGATACCTTCTGTACACGTTGGATGTTCTTGTAAACTCTTCTTTCTGGATCTGTGATAAGGAAGGTTTCTGATAAGATGGTCGATCGAGAAAAGATGTTAATAGGCTTTCGCGCTGCCGATGAATCGAGCTTATAGTTATTCGAGATTTTGATATATCTAGGTAGTGAACTGTCACGCTCATAATTTATAGATTTCAAGTACTATCGAGTTGTTTTCGAGCAAGTGTTATTCGATCTCAAGTCATTTCAAGTAGGGAACCCCGTGTTCATACATAAAAGGAAAAAAACATTTAATAATGATCATGATGTGAATGTATACTTACCGCAACAATTGCTGGATTTTACTAGCATTATACAGGAACTCTGAACATTTCTCATAGTTCTATAAAATCTCTCACATTCTACACTCAAGAAGATCAGAATCACGACATTCTTCATGTTACAGATTTGGGTTATGGATAGTAGATAGAAAAACTAAAATAGGTAATGAAAATAGTATATTATGCAATTAGTGAATAAAGTACGTATTTAAAGCGAGGGCCATAGTAATAATCACGAGCATAGGGAGTGATTCAAGTGTTTTTTTTTTCAATATTCTAAGCGCGGGCATGTGGCAGCCCGCGCTCTTTTTTTATTGTGTTTATATTTTGTTTGTTTTTTTTTCATAAATGTTACAGTTGTTTGACTCCTACGTCGGACATTATTTTTAGGCTTACTTAACTAACTTAAGTCTACGTGAGTTCATCCCTCACTAAATACTATATATATATTACACACCGGCATTACAATTTTATGTTTCTATTTACTACTTATCTTTATGTTATTAACTATTTTGTTTACTTATTTCTATTGATACACTTTCGGGGAAGATGCAGGGCAATGCGAGCAGACTAGTCCCGGCTGACGGTTCCGGTTATAGAACCCCGTCGTTAGGACGTTAAGGTGAGTATGACTGACTCGCTCCACCATGCAGCTTTACATATATATATATATTTTTTTTTTTTTTTTGCTTGACAGGGTTTAGTCAGGGTGATGGTTTGGGTATTTGTTTGGGTTGGAGTTTTTGGATGGGACTTGTTATATGGTGTTTTGGTGATGTCTGCTGACCAGGGACTTCGCTAGCGTGAGCAAGGCCTCTATGACGACTACGTTTCGATGCAGCATAGCCGTCTTAAGATTGTAGTTGACGACCGTTTTAGTCGACGCATCCATCGCCCTCTTAGCAAGGCGGCCTGCGGCGTCATCGGCGTCGTCAGTGTAACAGACGCAACTGACTGTATGTCTGGACACCGCTACTACCGCGTGATTCAAGTGTTAGAATCCTGAGCGACGCGAGTGATTCATGGCCCTCGATATAAATACGTTTAATTCAATAATAAAAAAACTGTACTTCCTTTCCATAATATTACAAACTTTATCTAGCTTTGCAAATGCAAACCAATTGTTACAATTGTCCATGCGCGCAATATGCTTAAAAATGAGTATTAAGTTTCCTAGTCCTCTTTTCATACGATCGTGATCAAACATAGTTTTTGATTGGAATACTTACGCTAGGATAATTTGTCAAAGTTAATAACGTGGCTACGTTCCGCAAACTGTGGTAAGTAGTGAATATTGTATAAAACACAATCTGAAAGGGTAAATAACCGAATTAACATGCAATCCCCACCCAATCAAAATATTTTCTTTTTCTTCCAAGTTGCAGCTGACGAAGTCACTGGCAATATGTCCATCCGTACTTGTAGTAATTAAAATTTAACGTCGTAAAATACACCTTATTTTGTCAAAAAAACAACTTACATAAAGGGTGCAATCACCACACACTAAAAGATAGAGCGATTATAGTACCAACTTCGTCGTACCTGACTTTCCTACTTGTTAAGGTATCCACATAACGTAGCAACCATAACTTTGGACTAGGTCTCATAGAAGCGAGTATTAAATGGTATTTTTAAGGCCATAGCACAGAACATTTAAAAATATATTTAACTAACACACAAAAGGTAAGATATGTTTGTATTGAGTTACAAAAATCAATCTATAAACATAGTTTCACAATTAGTTAAATATTATTGTTGCCTTAAAAGACCCCCGCGCATTATTGCCTCATATTTTTTGCAACCCCTTATGTAGGGTGTTTATATCGATAAAATTAAGTTTATATTGCGGCCTTAAAGTTTTATTACTACAAGCCCGGATAAATATTATACGCCAGAACACATTTTAATAAAAATAGCATATAAGGGTTCCTCTTAGGGACACATTATAATAATATATACTAATTTATATTGTGCGAAAAATAATCCTTGAGAGAAAAATAAATAAAGCGAAAGTGTTTCTATGATATGTTCCACGGCAAAACAGTTTGAAAATATGCATCTTTTAGTGTAGTTTTTATTATGTTTGTGCAATAGGTTAACATTTTTGTTGCCAGACAGAGTACTTGCATTAAATGTGAATAATAATGTAGGACCCAAGTTCTATTTACAAATAATCTTACCAGGTGTCGAAATGTCGTCTCTATAATCATGTATATCTGCAATATATCCACGTATATCTTAAACATTAACTTCCTGTACTCTACTCTTTCTGATTCATCGATGTTTCTTGACGTTTCTAGTCTTTCGATCCACACACACAGCATTTTCTCTATTAATTTCAATACTAACAAACTATACACAACGTTCATATCGAAAACGGTGCTAGTATACAACGTTATAATATAAATAATACTTAAGTTTGGGAAAATTAAGTAAAAAGATATGATATACGTAATCCAAAAAATATTAAGAATGATTACACAAGTCCAGTTGCAGATAATGAAACCTCTGAGTTCGTTACTGTTAATTTGTAGGACTTTGAGCACGCGTTGGATTTTCAAGACCAACATGACATTGTAGTAGCTGCATGTAATGTTTATGAAGTTGTTCAATAAACCTCCAATTGAGTACATAAAAAAGTCAATAGAATTAGTCAAACAATAGAACCATTTGTATATCCCCCATAGATGACTAAACTGTATGATGGTACTGATTACATTATGGAAAGAGAAACACCAAAATATGATGATGCAAACCACAGTAATAAAGTTGTAAAGAAAAGAATTAGTACTGATTTTGTTATCACGAATAGAATACTTTGCGCAAAAGAAAATACTTTGCATCAGGTTTAGCGGCCTTAGCACTAATTGAAGATCTTTATTATTAATGACGTTACTAACACTATTATTAATGACGTTAGATACAACTGTTGGAACATTCTCGACACGAACTTCGATTGATTTATAAAAGTTTTTGATATACGAGGATATGTCTATGCCATTAGACATTTTGATGTTGTTTGAAGTATAAAATAAACGATAGACGAGTAATTTACTAATATGTTAGCAAATAAGTAGTGACAAACCTAAAGTGTTTTGTTTAATAGCTTTTAAATTCATGTCTGTTATTAATTTAATACAACTTTTAATATGTATGTGTTTTTGTTGTAACAAATGACTCGTTACATTAAAGTCTAGTTTATTAATATTTTTAGTTATTTACATTGGATAAACATAATCGTCGCACTTACTCACGTTATTGTGTATAAATAAAAAAAAAAAAAAAAAAAAAAAATGTAAATAATATGTAAAAATATTTTAATTTTTATTATAGAAACACTATTTTTCGCAGCCGTAGCCTTACATTATCTAGACGTTGTGGTATTCATTCCACATCCTTTAGTCGAATTACGTTTTTTAGCACACTATACAAACCACATCTTCATATCTTTTGATATTGTATCAACCATAGATATAATAAACAAGGAGATATGGCGTGTAGACGAAAATATATCGGAAACCTGTGTCTCCAGTTTGCCCCTACCACACGGCAACTACTACACATGCAGTTCAGTAAAGGCAATAGATACGCAGTCACGCACACACCCGCACTTCTTAAATCAGAACGTATTACTCAGTCAATTCTAAACTTTATCTCATCAACACAGCGTGTATTAGCACAGCACTAACTCGTCGTAAGAAGCAGCGATGCATCCGCTTAATATAGTATCGTTTTGTGATTTTTACATTGCTTGTTCAGTCCCTCAGCGACAAACTTAGGTAGTGGTTAAGAAGCAATGTATTTAATGCCAAAATAGTACAGTCGCTGTGCTATTTGAAACCAAAAATAACATAGTCGAAGCAAGAAATATTTTACGATTTGTTGTTTTTCATGATTTTAAAAACAAATATAATAAAATACTTGTAATTACATACGGTAAGTGATTCCAGGATTTACAAAGTTTTGATTTAGGCTTCGGTTTTTACAAGAAACCACTGAAAAACACGGCATTCTTATAACTTTTCACGATCACGGTCGAAAGCGCACTAGTTCGCGGTGCCGGCCATTTGTCTATGACATGCTCAGTCAGACCACGTCGCGCGTACACCGACACGCCCCCTTGCCACTTCTCCTGTATTTTATATTTCTATGGTATCAACTCATTTTTATGTATTCTTTGTATTGTTATCATCTGAAAAGCATGTTTTTAGTTAACTCTGATTGATTTAATATCTTCAACTTCGGACAGCAAACGGTAGAGTTTTTCTTCGAGAAATGGAAGGGAAGCCACACATTTTGGTAAAAAATGAAGAACATTTAATCACCCTTAAAAATGCGAAATGACTATCACCAGTGATACAGCATAACAAGATTTTTGTAATCTTTAGTAGGTTGAGTTACTTGTATTTAGTCTTAGTGTTTCTTTGCAATACTTTAAAAATCATTACAAACACACACACATACATACACAATCAATTTTCAACATTCTTTCATAACGCAAATAATTATACACACTGCTTACATTCGTACAATACCGTTCTAATCCTGGATATTCTACATTCCAATTTCATAGATAGCACCACAAAAGAGATTATAAATATTTACAATGTACCAAAAATAATTATATTTACATATTTCAGATTCTTTACATTTTATTTACATATTGAGAGTAGTAATACTATTTTAATAGCCTTTATCATGCACGAACAAAACCGAAGGATCCTTTGTTGCGTACCTTTTATACTATTCTTTCAAAATTCGATAACATAAACAATAATATAGTGACTGATTTGGACTCATCCATGGATATTAAATGCTTTAAATCAGAGAATCCCGCAAACTGTTCGTCTATGCTAAAATATAATGCATTAAGCAATAAATCTCTAACAGTAATAACAATTAACATACGTAGTGTAAATTGCAACCTGGACAAATTTCTTATATTTGTTTCGAAAATAGATATCACAATAGATGTTTTCGTATTAACCGAGTGTTGGATAGACGAAAACAGTATTATACCTACAATAAATAATTACAGGGCATTAAGTACCAAAAAAAGTTATAATAAAAATGACGGGGTTATCGTGTACGTTAGAGATGAAATTAACTGCACACATTATGAGCCATTTATGGATGAAGGAAATTGCCTTGTGGTAGATATTTGCAAAAGCTACACACTTATATGTTCATACAGGCCACCTTGTTTTCACAACCCAACTAAATATATTGATTCCCTAAACGTAATTTTGCAGGACTGTAAAACCGCGAACATTATTTTTACTGGTGACATCAACTTGGACATCCTTTCGGATAATTTAAATACCCACGCCCATCAGTATTTAAATCTAATGGCTTCATTTGGATTAAAACAGGCTATTAACCTTCCCACAAGAAGCCGGACCTGTATTGATCATTTTATGGTTAAAACCCCGTCTGATATACAGTCAATAGTTTTTGAAGAGCTTACTGATCACGCTCCTATACTTCTTTACATAGATATGGCTCATATTACAAAACAAGTATCAAATATATCAACATCTAGAACCGTAACAAATTTTGATAATATTGACCAAGAACTAAAATTGACACTAAGTGATGATTATTTTAATACTGTTGACGTTAATCATGCAGCAGAAACTTTAATAACATGCCTACAAAACGCCATAAATAATAACACAAAGATGATCCACTTACCACGAAAAAAAAGGCCATTGAAGCCATGGATAACTGCCGGGATACTAAATTCTATTAGGAAAAGAGATGATCTTCATAAAAAAATTAAAAAACAATTAAATAATGAACAATTACGACTATATTACACTGCGTACCGGAATAAATGTAATGGATTGATAAAACTTTTAAAGAAAGAATATTATCAGCACCAATTACAAAAACATAAATGCAATATCAAAGAAACCTGGAATATTATTAAACAAGTATGCTATCTTAATAAAAAGAAAGATTATCCAAAACAACTACTTACAATTTCTGAAAATTCTGCTGACTCATTGAATCAAATTAACAAATATTTTACATCGATCGGTAAGGATCTAGCTAACGCTACTTTAAGTAAACTCCAAATCAGTGACCAAACGCTTGCGAGTGAAGCTTTAACATGCATTTGGGCCTCCAAATTCAATGTCATTTGCTCCAACTGACCCCGTAGAAATAATGGATATAATAAGGAACCTTAAATCAAGCAGCGCCACAGGTTGGGACAAAATTTCTACGTCAGTTATTAAGCAGCTATGCCTTCGAGTTGGCTCTCCTATTAGTTATCTTTGCAATTTAAGCCTAAGTAGTGGAAACTTTCCAAATGCATTTAAAAAAGCTATAGTAATACCTATTCACAAGTCTGGTGATCGGAATGTACCTAATAATTATAGACCAATATCACTACTTTCAGTTTTGTCTAAAATTTTAGAGAAAGTAGTCAATAAGAGATTAACGAAATACCTAGAAATAAATAACATCTTATCCGACAACCAATTTGGGTTTAGATCTAATCGTTCTACTGCTGACGCTGTGAATAGATTAACATCTAACATCACATCATATGTAGATATGGGAGATAAATGCATGGGGGTGTTTTTGGACCTACAGAAGGCATTTGATACCGTATCAATTCCTATTCTCATCTCACGCCTTCAGAATGCAGGAGTCAGAGGTATTCCACTTCTGTGGTTTCAGAGCTATTTATCTGGAAGGCAACAGTGCATTAGGATTGGAGAGGAGGTTGGCGACAGCAGTGACATTGCATATGGCGTTCCCCAGGGGAGTACACTTGGACCAAGCCTATTTTTACTCTATATTAATGAGCTCTGCAACATCAAAATTGATAGAGCTGAAATAATTATGTTCGCAGATGATACAGTTATTCTGTTTCACGATACTTCATGGGACTCAATAAGGACTACTGTTGAAAAAGGGCTACGTATCGTAACGCGGTGGTTAGAAAACAGCCTGTTAAACCTAAATGCGGGGAAAACAAAATATCTTTGTTTCAGTATTACCAAATCAGGCGCCCCAAAGGATACAATTACAATTAAGAGTCACACATACCCATGCAACAGGAATCCTTATCTAGATAACGATACAAGTTGCACGTGTCCCATTTTAGCTCAATCAAAAACTATTAAGTACTTAGGTATTATAATAGATGATAAACTGAACTGGGGTGCACACATAAATTCGGTAGCGGCCAGGACTAGGAAATTAATAATCGCGTTTAAAAACCTGCGTGATGTGGTTGGCAGAGATCTCCTGGTACAAACATATCTTGCACTTAGTCAAAGTGTTACTAACTATTGCATCAGTGCCTGGGGTGGGGCTTGTAAAACAATTATGATTGTTCTTGAGCGCGCACAGAGATCATTGCTAAAAGTCGCATTTAAATTTCCCTATCGCTATCCCACCAAAGATCTATACGACGAAATAAATGTCATGAGCGTTCGTAAACTTTATATCTATGAAGTCCTACGTAGATACCACAGACAGGTAATTCCAACATTACCAAAGTTGAATAAAAGAAAAGTGCAGTGTCCAGTGCCAAGAACCAACACAAAATTTGCTAGCAGAATTTACAACGTCCAAGCTTCACGATATACAATAAATTAGCTCAGTATATTCATAATATCAGATCATTCAGTAATAACCAAGTCAAATGTAAAGTTTGGAGGTCAGTGTCTCACCTCAAAGATACCCTGTAAGATGTTCATAATAAAGATTATTATTATTATTATTATTTCCTTTATTTATTCTTGTTCTTACTTTATACATTTTTAAATATTAATAAAAAGAAAACTTAAAAACATTTAAAAATATAAAAAATAGAGGCCAACCGGTATCGGGAACAGGGTCCAAGCTACCGGTGGTTAGGGCTTCAGAGACAGGAACCTCCTCACAATGCGAGCCGTATCGAGAAGTACTGCCTTCTGTATCAGACCCTTGATCCAACCGTGTAATGACAGCCTCGATAGATGTTCATCGAGGCTATTGGCCATCAAGCCGTTGGCCGTAACGACAATCGGCACAATGATCGCCGAGTCCACATCCCACATGTCGACAACCTCGTGTGCTAAGTCGAGATACTTGATTTGTTTCTCTTTCTCAGCTTTCACGAGGTTCTCGTCATGTGGGATGGTGACATCGATTATCATTGTGCGGCGCGCTAATCGGTCTATCACCACTATATCCGGCTTATTGGCAACAATAGTCCTATCAGTGATGATAGACCGATCCCAGTACAACGTGACATGGTCATTTTCGAGAACTGGGTCGGGCACATACTTGTAATACGGTACCTCAGAATCCACCAGATTGTATTTCAAAGCAAGTTGCTGGTGAATAATCCTGGCCACTTGGTTATGTCTGTGTAAGTACTCGCCGTTAGCCAGGCGAGAACAACCAGAGATAATATGTCTGATGGATTCACCAGGACGGTGGCATGCCCGACACACGTCAACCGTCCCGTCCTTCATTATATGTCTCCGGTAGTTATTCGTCAGGATAACTTCGTCCATAATTGCACAGACAAAACCTTCAGTTTCCCCGAAAAGGTCACCGAAACGTAGCCAGGATACGGACGCTGGGAAATCTACATCGGGCCCATGGAGAGCCCGATAGAAGCGCCCGTGTAGCTCCTTGCCTTGCCATACCTCTTTGCGTTCATCAGTCGATAGTATTACAGGCTTGCGCCAGTTCTCTTTAGCCATGGACAACGGGGTGAGTCCCTTGTCCACTGCGACCACATCCCGGTGCATACCCACTTCAGCATTTAAAAAGTATTCTCTGAGGCTGCACACCTCGCGGTTGTGAAGAGTCTTGGCATTTAAAAAGCCTCGACCCCCACACTTCCGCGAGATGTACAGTCTCATCACCGATGATCGTGGGTGATGCATCCGGTTTGCGGTCAGTAGTGTCCGGACCCTCCTATCGAGGGCGTCGAGCTCGGTCTGAGTCCATTTGAGTATGCCGAAAGAGTACATCAAAACCGGCATGACCCAACTGTTGAAGGCACGCACCTTATTTCCGCCCGACAAAAGGCTATTTAATACCTTTTTCAGGCGGCCAAAGAAACTCTCCTTCAGCAGTTGCTTCATGTCAGTACTGTTGATGCCCAACGCTTCCGACATACCCAAATACTTGTAAGTTTCGGTCGAGGAGAGGTGTCTAAGGTGTATGGAATCAGAGAGTTGAATTCCCTCGGATTCCATAATCTCCCCTTGCTTTACATGCATGACTGCACATTTTTCCACACCAAATTCCATCCTGATGGAGTTACTGAAGGTTTCAGTTACCTTCAGTAGCTCCGTCAGTTGGAATTTATTGGGGGTAAAGAGTTTCAGATCATCCATGTAAAGGAGGTGAGATATGACCTGACCACCTCTTCTCAACCGATAGCCTAGTCCTGAATCCTCCAGCAGTGTACTTAGAGGATTCAGGGCTAAGCAGAACCAAAGTGGGCTCAAACTGTCGCCCTGAAATATGCCCCGCTTAATCCATACAGGCTCATCATCCCCCTGAATCGGTCGACATCCTGGATATCGAAGGACTGTCTTCCATTGCCCCATACATGATTCAAGGAAGGTGCATAGAGTTGCATCTATTTTGTACAACTCCAGCACCCTCATGAGCCATGTATGTGGCACAGAGTCGTATGCCTTCTTGTAGTCTATCCAGCATGTCGACAGATCCTTGCGGGTTCGACGAACCTGCTGGCTTATGGCCATGTCAATGAGGAGTAGCTCCTTAGTGCCGCGGGACCCATTCCTACATCCATTCTGAGAGGTAGACATTATTGAGTTACTTTCAATGTGTTTATCAATTTTTGCTCTCAGGATGGATGTAAGAAGTTTATAAACCGTTGATAAGCATGTGATTGGTCTATAATTCTTGGGTTCCGCGGGACTACCTGTCTTATGGAGCAGGTGGGTAACGCCTGTTGTTAAAAACTGCGGCAGCGACCCAGACTCTAAGCATGACTGGAATTGAGATGCCAGTAGCGCGTGTGAGCTGCTATACCATTTTAGCCAAAAGTTATGCAGTCCGTCCGGTCCCGGAGACTTCCAGTTCGGTAGCGGACGAACTGCTTTGGCTACATCAGATGGGCTGATGATTACGTTTTCCATTTCTGGTATAGCTTCACACACGCGCTCGACATCACGCATCCAGCCACCCTCAGTATGACAGACGGGCACCGACCAGATGCTTCGCCAGAATGTACTCGTGGCGACATCATCCGGGCGGCACACGTCTGTCACATTTTGTTCAGGTCGCTCCCAAGCTCTGTATACCCACCTCTCATCGCTCTGGAACATGCGATTCTGCGAGTACCGGTCAACCCGTCGCTTATACCGCCGAATACGGTTTGCCCATGCACAAACTTTCTGTTTCAGGAAGTCGATGCGCTCCGTTACACGGGATATGTATTCTCGGGGACTAACTCCAGTCCCCGAAAACGCACGCCTCACGAAGCGCATCACACGTGGGCGTGTATTGCCCTCCCTGAAACAGTATAGTTTGCCGATGAGTACCCTGGCCCCATCGATACGCCGTTCGATCCTGCATTGCCAGGCTGGCACGGCAGGCTTTGGTCGAATAGCCTCGTTTGGAAACTTAACGTTGGCTAAACGACATGCCGCAACAGCCCCGCAATACAGGATTGAGTGCGTATCAACAAGGTTCTCGCTGCTCTCAAAGATGTTCATAAGCAGCGAGTCCAAAGCACACACCAGCGCCCTATTCTTTTTGTGCATAGGCAACCGTGGTAATCGGGGCCTAAGTTCAGACGAAGTGGACCTATACTCACGAAGCGCATCCTCCAGTGCGCTCCTCAATCTTTCGTTGCACTGGCTACTTACTGTGGCAACCCTATCATCTGCCTCATCGTTAACAAGATTGGACCGCGGCGGGATCACAATAGTGGCTGGCGGTGCCGCGGTCTGTGACTGGGTTGAGACGATTTGGTTGCTCAGCACTTCAGAGCGTAGCCTATCAAGTGCGGCATCATCCAACCTGTGATTACGCTGAATGACCCGCACCTGATCCGACAATCGTTGGGCCGAGACGTTCACGGTTGGCTCTAGGTCCCGAAACAGAGACAGCATCCTAACACGGTACGCAGTGAGGTTAGTTCCCCCCTCTGTAGACCCGTAATATGCGCGCATGACGTTCTCATTCATACCTTGAGTCCATCTCATGCGCTGCACACAACCACCGGCAGCGGGGACCCGGCTCGGGGCCGGTTGGCCCCTAGATCCCAAGCTCCTCGGTGGCCGGCCTCTCCCCTGCCGACGTACAGGTGTTGGCGACGTCGGCGGGGAAAAATACTCGTCGCTCGAGCTCGACGCAGCTGCAGCCGCAGATTACACTGGTGATCCAAGGTCCGGCGGCGGCGAGGCGGAGCTGAGCGACGAGTCCGGGGGTGGAAGGCGTGCGCGGTAGGCAGCTGCTCTCGTCAACATTATTTACATTTTTTCTTTAAATTTATCATCTCGTCGTCACTGACAGATGTCAGTCTGTATTTTCTATTGAAATTTCTTTGATTTTATTTAATTTTGATTTATGTATGCGGATAACTGGATATTAAAACAAATTGGCTCTTGCTGCTTTCTTTTGCGGTTTATTAGATGTCGAAAATTGTTAATATTGAATTTATAATAAAATAAACAGAGACGGAAAAAATAAGGCATGTTGACACTTCAGGGTTGCCATATTATTATTATTTTCTTTATTAATCAGTTTTCTTATTATTTACATTTTTAAATATTTTTATAAAATAAATTAAAAAACAAAAACATTTAAAAATATAAAAAATAGAGGCCCACCGGTATCGGGAACAGGGTCCAAGCTACCGGCGGTCAGGGCTCCAGAGAGAGGAACCTCCTAACTATACGAGCCGTGTCCAGCAGTACTGCTTTCTGGATCAGGCCCTTGACCCAGCCGCCTAACGAGAAAAAGCCTTTATTATTATTATTATTAACTTAATTTATATTGCTAATTTGTAAAATTTGGAATATTTGATACTGTGACATTTATCATCTGATCTAACATCTGTTTGTCTTTTTATTTTCTAAGGCCATACACATAATATACCATGGACTAGTTAGACCTCCTTTAAGCTCGTTCTACATTATAACTTTCATTATAAGGGCAGCGGCAGACTGCCCCCCTTTGTAAACCGTTTTTATTTGTTCTGGTCTTTATTTTTTAATTGAGATTTTGAATTTTAAATTTAGGAGAGATGTCAGAACGAAGGAAAAACGGGCGTCAGCCTTTTTAGTTTGAAATCTGGACTGAACTCAAAAAGTCGGTTGACTACATAGTATTACCAAGTGTATCATTGTATCTGAAAAACTCTTTAAAAAATAATATATACGGCCGGTGAATGTTATAAAACTTTGAAGTGCAATAAATTTTACTGGTTCTTTAACCTCGTCGGTCACCGCTTCATATAGAAGGGCTCTTTTGATCGGCGTATTAAGCCACAGCCCGGCCTCCACACCCTTGCTGCCTGTGCCTGCACCTGTGCTACTACCTAACTGCCCATTAGCCTGACTATTAGTTCAGCTGTCTTGACAGCTGTTTGCCTGCCTATCCGTCCTGCTGCCTACTCTACAGTCTGCCTATCCGATTGCCTGCTTGTTCGTCATGGTGCCTGCTCACCTGCCTACCTCGGACATTTCACGACTTCCTGCCCGGCCTGCTTCCTGGTTAGCTACCTACGTCGTGCGAAGCCGGCCCATAGTTTCTAAACTCTATATCCATTTTATTTTTATAGCTTTAATTGTAATAATCCTTATTTAATCTTTTTATACTAACGTAGCATACGTTTAGCTCCTTATAGCTACACGTAACGCTACAATGTGTGAGATATTGGTCTTAAGTTAATAAGAAATAATGTGTCCACAAGTCTAATAGCTTATTGTCGGACTTATTAACTTAAAAATCAAGAACTGAAATATCATTGAGGTATCAGAAGCAAAGAAACATCAAATAAAATTATAGTAAAAAACCGGCCAAGTGCGAGTCAGAATCGCGCACGAAGGGTTCCGTACCATTGTCGCAAAAAACGGCAAAAAAACAACACGATTGTGGTATGGGAGCCCCAACAAATATTTATTTTATTATATTTATAGTATTTGTTGTTATAGCGGCAACAGAAATACATCAACTGTCTAGCTATCACGGTTCATGAGATACAGCCTGGTGACCTTTTGGTTACGGAACCCTACAAATTGTTAGGACGATTTTCTTTTTGACGTTGGATGTTGTTGCACACTCTTCTTTCTGGATCCGAGACAAATTCAATTCAATTCAATCAAATTCTTAGAGAACTTAAGTAAATTGAACAGGTCTTGTACGATCTTTATACCGATAAACGATATAGATCTTCAGAATTTCGTTATTTTCTTGCTACTCACAGTTTGTCCAAGCTTCTGAAAGTTACTTACAAAGCTGTTTCGCATACCGTAGGTTGCGGATATCGTATAAAAAAAGATCTGAAAAAAAAAAAAGATAACATGTTTATCATGGTAATAGCAACTGTTTAAGATTTCAGAGATGACGTAGTAATACATGTACTGACTACTCACTTGTGACCACAATAGTGACCCAATCGGTCAAAGTGTCCGAATTACTTCTCGGCCCCTCCACAAAATAAGATAAGGTAAAACATGTACTTAAACATTTAATTTTGGTTTATTTCTTATGTCAGATAGGATGAGTCAGCAATGAAAACATTATATCCAGCACAATCACTCCTTTTTCAGACCTAAGGTTTTCTTCAGGATTTGTACATTCAGTCACGAATACATTGGAAAATTTGTGTTGGTGGCAAAGTTGTTTCTATAATCATGTTAGTTTGCAGTATATTCGAATATACATCAAACATTATATTCCAGTACTCTTTTCTATCTGAATTTTCATCAAACATCTTCCAGAGATTACAGTTTTTTATCCATATACGTAGGTAGCGTTTTCTCTATTCGATACAACGGTGCCATCGAAGGCAACATTGGTAAAAATTTAAACAATTTCAATAATACTGATATCAAAATGGATGTTTTTAAATGGTTAGCATAGTATTCGTTTTTTTGTGAGCAGAAAATTATAATCTGTGAGCAGAAATAGCTAATTGATCAGCAACTCATGGCCAGCAAACATTCCAAAATCAATCAGCAATTTAAGTCATTCTGGATGGCTGTAATTATTTTTGTACAGCATATTAATTATTTATATTTAATAAAATTTTGGAAAGCACTCAGAGGGTAAGCAAAAAAATTGATTTTGAGCTGCATACAAAAGTAGCAAAAATACTTTACTTGTATATGATTACATGGTTTTGTTTCTGGCTCCTGCGCTCGTTGCGCTCGCGCTCGTTTTGCTCGTCGCGCTCGCGCTCGCTTCGCTCGCATTTTTAATTGTCTCTCGTTTTCTGGCAAAAATGTCGTCACTTGCGCTATACTGCGCTCGCTCCTTTCTGTCAGCTAGGTTCTTGATACCCTGGGAGCCAGGTTTTTTTTAATCAGGTAAACGATTTTTCATTGTCAATGCAGCATTCCGCATCCGATTCGTATATATATATTATCCATTTTACTCGTAAAACAATCGAAAAATCACTAAAACCACACAAATCTCTTTAAAACACGTTGTTACCGCTGCAATTTGACTGCAAATAATCGCCGCATAATCATCGAATGACAATACTCGCACGCGATTGGCTCCTCGTGTCACGCGCCTGCTCTTACTCCGCCCACTTTTAACGTACATTGCCGATTTAAATAACTATAAATGATTTTTAAATAACTTGCCCATCGAATGATATTCATCGGAATTACATAAAGCAGGACACACATAGTACAACGATATTAATAAGGCATTAGTAAATATTAATTTACTTCGATTTGTGTCTATGTGAATACCAATTTATACGAGTAGGCTATTAAGCCTACTCGTATAAATTGGTATTCATCACATCATCAATCAAAAAGGAACTTCCCACAGATAAACATGTTTTCGCGTATAAAATAGTAGTTTATGATACTGTTGCAGTTTCATAAAACATGAGTGTGTGTTTAAAAATCGAGCCACAGGCGAGGTTTTTAATAGTATTCACACGATTTTTTTAATACCTAGTTATGTGCAGTTTCATACACTACTTTATCTACACTCATACATTTTGGGATTGAACCTACTAAATACCTTTTTTTTTCATAAATGCATCATATAATAATCTCGACTTTGCTGGTAAGAGATTATGAATAATTTCCTTCGCCGCATATAAAATATTTGGCGGTGTCAAATTTTCTTCACATTCACTAATATCAGACATTTTAAGCAAGAATTTAAAAAGAACTCATGAATATCAGTACAGCGAACCTGCAAAACAAAACGTATTAATGGCGCCAAAACCCAGCACATCACCGCATTATCCGCGCATGCGCTAAGGCTTAGCACACGCACTGCGATATTTATTCGCGATATTTTTTTCCGCCCACTCTGCGACTTATGGAATTGTATGAAGCTGCTCGCATTGCGGTAAAAAAGTCGTGCGGCAATAATACCGCATGAAAGCCGTGTTTTGCAACAGAATCCACCGCACCGCGGCGCAAAGGAGACGGATACGCTTTCATACAATTTTGGGCCTGGATTTAAAAAGATGAAATTGGTGTTAATTGATATCTACTATATTATCAAACATTCACAGAAAATTTTGCAGATTTTGGCAATCTGTGAGCCGAGATAAAAGAGATTAATGAAAAGTGAGGTTACGTAACAATGTATACATAACAGCCGATTTTTGAACTGCGATTGTTTTTTAACCGACTTACCAAAAAGGAGGAGGTTCTATGTTAGACTTCTTATTTTTCTTTTATTTTTTTTTGTGTATGTTCGCCGGTATCTCCGTCAATTATGGACCGATTTTGAACATTCTTTTTTTGTTTGAAAGAGTATGTTCCGAAATTGGTCCCATTTTAATTTGGTGAAGATCTGATGATGAACTTCGGAGGTATATCACAGAACTTTTCAATAAATAACGGCAAATCTCTCAAGATTGTAGCAATCGCATGTCTGTTTATTGTTTATACCATTTCATAACATAACATCACGCCAGTACGCTCGAAAGGTGTACGCAGATCTCTCATTTCACCGGGTATGTTCAAGTTCAAAGGCGTTATAGGTACATACTAAACAACTTGTATACAGACACTATAAAAAAATATCTACTAGGTACAATATAACTTAGTTCTATTCTTATGCACTACATCAATGTTACCTTTTCTTATTATTTCTACGTTTGGTGCTAAGTCCCTTACAACTACATAGGGTCCAGAATAAATGGGACTGAATTTGTTTCCAGTTTCTTTTTTTACAAGGATTTGGTCGTTTGGTTTATAAGTGATAGGCCTCATATTGGAATCATAATGTTGCTTGCGCAATGTTTTTTGTTGAATCAAGTTATTTCGTGCTTCAGACTGTGACACCTGTAATCTATATAACGGGAAATTGGGAGACCGGGCTGTTGCATCTGGCTGCTGATTCGTAACCTCGTCAGCACGAGAATTCATAGTGGGCGTTAAACTACGGGGAAACGTTTCAAAGAATACACTGTAGCGTTGACTGCTCACTACTTTAATTATACACACACTTCAATTACTTAAACAATTAAGGATTGCAGTAATAATTTTCTATTTAGAGCCAATGGGTTTGCGAATGTTCAAAACGTGCAACCGCTGACAACCATTTTTTCCAAACATATTGACATGACGTTCGCCCGTCAAGACAGACGCAACTCCATTCGGTGTTACCCGCTCTTAATTAAAATTAATCTTTAAAATAACAGAATAATGACCAATGTTTAAAAAATAACAACATAAATTATAATTCTCCAAATTAACTGATTTTCATTATTTAATAATGTCACGCGCCGTTACGGCCGTCCTGCATCTTCACCCGTCCTCGGGTGAATAGTTTATCTCATCAATCATTATCTGTGGACAATCATAAAACAGCTCAAGTAATCAACTCAACGTTCGGTCATTCTGACCGTTTTGAATCAAACATCACAATATCACAAAGAGCGAACACAGTTATTGGATAACACAAAACACCTTTACCAGATTACCACACAAGCTGAGGCCACATAGGCTAGTTCCAAATTGGCTAGTGCCGCACAGGCTATTTCCACACAGGCTATTGTCAACTATACTGCCACACAGGCTATTGCCACACAGGCTGGTGCCACACAGGCTGATGCCACACAGGCTGATGCCACACAGGCTGGTGCCACACAGGCTGATGCCACACAGGATGATGCCACACAGGTTAGTGCCACACAAGCTAGTGCCACGCAGGCTGATGCCACACAAGCTAGTGCCACACAGGCTGATATCACACAGGCTATTGTCACCAATGCTTAATGTTAGCAAAGGCCTTCACAGTAAACAAGTAAATTTAGCTGCACAACTCACCTGCGCCGTTATCGGCACATTCTGACTCCACACTATTAGCTGGCGCCTCCAAACCTACATTCAACTCCAATAGAACGTAGCACTCTAGCATATTTCGTATGAGATCATGTGCATACTTATACGTCCGATTAGAGTTCAATGCTTTTAGTAAATACCTGTCACTATCAAAGTCAAAGTCAAAACGTTCATTGCGAACTAAGTGTATAATGTTGGTGTTTTGTTATATTAGCACCTCAGCCACCTGATAAGGCCCCTTAAATTTGGGTTCCAGCTTTGTTTTATTGTTCTCATGATTTTCTAATAACACATAGTCACCTACTTTAAAATTTCTTACTTTAATGTACTGCCGTGAGCATATTGTTTAGTGTGGACATCACGCGTTCCACCTGACCATTAGCGCGACTAGAACCGGTAGCTATCAGGTGTAAATTAATATTATGTGCAGCACAAAAGTCTTTGAATTCTTTCCCAGCAAAACATCTACCTTGGTCGGCAATCACACGCGTAGGGGGGCCAATCAATGACACGCATGACTGCAATGCCTTTATAGCGCTATTAGCGTCAATGTTCATAGTATGATGCAGAAGTACGTATTTCGTAAAAGCATCTATTGACACAAAAACGTACTCCTTAGAGTCCCGCTTACCGCTAAGCTTTCCCGTTGCATCCATATGAATGGTATGCCAAGGTACCGTTACTTTCGGTATTGGATGTAATTCTGCTTGAATTTTCCCAGAATGTGATTTGGACACTACATGTGATGCAATTTTCGACAAACTTCCTGACATATTTGTTCATGTTAGGAAACCAATAATGACAATATATTTTTCTAATGTTTTCTCCCAACCTAAATGCATTATGCTTTCATGAACATGATTTATAATTGACCACTGAAACGCTTTTGGTACTATGGGTAACCAAATTCTTCTGCTGTTGCGCTCTATCTTTCTATGCAGAACCCCTCGTCTAATTTCGTAACTCCTAGCAAGGTCAAGGTCAAGCACCTTATTCTGAAGTTTAGCTTTTACAGAATTTATTTCGCTATCCTTTTCCTGCTCAGCCTGTAACCATGTATCAGAGATTTCAGTGAAATTGACTCGCTTTTGCTCTACTTTTGGGACCGGTCGTTGGACATCAGCTAAGGGTAAGGGATTTCGTGATAGAAAATCAACGTGCCCCATATTTTTACCTTGAAGGTGTTCAATATAGACTACAGCAAATGTCTCAGTTAAGGGTCCTAGGGCCTTATTTATGGCACGTTGGTACACCGAAGGGGCATTTCGAAGACCAAACGGCATGGTCAAATATTCAAACTGCCCGTCCGGCGTTACAAAAGCTGTACGCTCTATGGACTCTTCTTGAACCGGTATCTGATGATAGCCACTAGCCATATCAAGCGATGTAAAGTAGTTTGCCCCTACCAAACGTCCTATCTGGTCAGAAATTAGCGGCAATGGGTAACGGTCGGGTACTGTATTGGTATTGCTATTTCGAGACCCAGGAATTTTGTAGATTCAACTTCTTTTACAACATCATTATTGTAGTGTACATTAAGGGTCACGCTAGGTATCCGTTGGCTGAAATGTACAACTTTTGTTTTACTCAAGATTATTTTTAAATTGTTTTCATCTAACCAGTTTACTATTCATTTTAAAGATTTATTGATGTCACTTGCATAGGTCTCTACACTTTTGCAAGGTATTGTAACGGTACTATCATCCGCAAACAGTGTAACTGGTTGCTCAATGCATTCAGGTAAGTCGTTAATGTACAATATAAATATAAAAGGACCCAGTATACTCCCTTGTGGTACTCCAAACTTAACTTGACGCTCTGAAGATCGCACTACCTCTTCCTTCTTATTTGCTGTATTAATTTGGTTAATTTCAGTTATTTGTATTCTATCCTAGTTATTTTAATAAACCCAACAGTTCCAGCTCCAGAAAGGTAAAAAATACTTCGAGTGTATGGAAGTGTAATTTATCATTTAGCAGCGCAGATAGTAGACGACAAAATTGTGACCAGTCTATTCTGCCCCACTGGTGGGACGAGCAGGGGGCGGAATAGAATAAATAAAATTGTTATAGTTACGGAAAACAACAAGCTCAATAAAGTATTAATAAATTAATAAGAAGATAATACACATAAACACACACAAAAAAAAACATTATATAAAGTGCTAGTTAATTGCTTGCCTATCGATTGACTCTAGTGTATTACGGTAATCGACATCTGAATATCAAGCGTAACAAACATGTTCTCGTATTTCAAAAACTATTTCAAATCAAACAGAAACGCTATTAAAATAATTGGGAATATACGAACAATTTCACCCAATGAAATTTTACAAAATAACGTTATTCAAAATGATTTACAATCAGTACTAAGACCGTTGAATTTGATACTTAGACTTTTATTCTGCACAAAGTATTCTATTCGTGACAACATTATCATTTATAATACTTATTTTTACAACTGTTTCCGAGTGTTCGGCATGTTATCGTACCGCTGTATTATTTTGTATGCATGGATCATGTTTATCATTGAGGACATGCGGGACATATGGCAGGATTTAAGTTTATTTTTTTCTTCGGCCATAATCTTCGACTTTATTGTCTTTTTGATAGGGGATTTTGTAAACATCGGCTTAAGCATCATGCATAGCTACAATAATATTTTGATGGTCATGAAAATTCAATACTTACTTAGAGTTTTACAAATAAATAGCTACGATCTCAAAGAAATTAGGATCAGTAACTGGATTTGGGTTTTTATTTTAAATTCTGTGTATTTAGGATTCATCATGTGTTTTCATTGGGTTTTTTACTTGGATATTTTTGATATGACATCGATGTACGTTTGCATAGTGTTAGATATTAATATCGTATACGCTTTGCCATTGTTTAAAATGATTGAGAAAATACTTCACGTTTGGATGAAAACAGTTCAAAATTCACGAACCACCGAACACTCAGAGAGAGAACACTGGAACCAGATGTTTGCTTTATACCTGAATATAATTGATATCTACTTAATTATAGAGGCAACGTTACGACCTATGGTACATTTATTATTAATCACACTAATATAATAAAGGCGGAAGTTTGTGAGTGTGTGTGTGTGTTTGTGTTTGTATGTTTGTTACTTCTTCACGCCAGAACGCCTGAACGGATCTGGATGAAACTTGGCACAGAGATAGATTATAGTCTGGAATAGCACATAGGATATTTATCTTTATATTCCAGGAATATGGTCCCTTGGAATAATTTTCCACTTTCACGCGGGCGAAGTCGCTGGCAGAAGCTAGTGTAAAAATAGTTTTAAGATTGAAGTACTTAAATTAAAGACCGACAGAGTCTAACTATTTGCTTCTATTTTCAGATTATATTTTATGTAATATCAACAACGTACTTTGGTTTAAAGAACCTAGCAATGGTTTTAATTTCACTAAAGAATTTTATTGCAAGAGGTGAAACTAAAGTAAGTAGTCGTCATGTTCAATCATATCTTCAAAAATCAAGCAAGGGGAGACCAAATTCACTACTTTGTATGGCCTCCTTTTACGTGCAAAGCTTCTAAATGACTCCGTCGCCGCGTCGGTAGAGCCTTACCCAGGTTTTACGCGAATTCCTTCGTCGGTAATACACCGTCTACACTACTTCAACCGTACTTCAGTAACTATTCAATTGTAACTTTGCTTCACCCGTCATCATTACCTACCTCTTTATCAGAGTCGATCACAACATCCAGACCGTCTTAGTTGACGGAATTAAGTACAGAATTGACAAGGTTTATTCATATTAAAATAAGTCTTAATTTAAATGAAAATCTATTTTCAGTATGAACACTCAATCAGCCTGTAATAATAGCAACGTATATTTCTATTGCAGTACATCTTTCTACTACTTACAACACAAATTTACAACTGCAAGAATATCTTCATAATTATATGCTTGAGCGTGGAATGTGAGAGATTCTATGCAGCAATGAGCGATGTTCAGAGTACCTGTATAATGCTCATGAAGACAAAAAATTGTTCTGGTTGGTGTGTCTATGATATGTGCGATTATTACAATTTTCTTTTCTGGTAGTGAAGAATATTTTTTTTAATTTTGTTTTAGTTATCAATCGGAGATTTTGCAAGAACATCCAACGTGTACAGAAGGCATCATTTAAGAAGATGAGCGCGTGTGGCGTGTTCATCATAGACGCCGAACTTTTACAGTTGTCAAGCTTTATTACATCTTATACTATTGTTTTATTACAGTTTGTGTTTCTGTAATAAATTTATCATGTTTTGTTTAGTTGTGATATCAACGGACACGGTTTTAAGCGCCTGCTTGGTTTAGCACTAAACTCTGGGTTGGTTGATTTGATTGACTTTATATTAGACTGGTAATGGTTTGGTTATTGATTTTCGACCACTGGTTTAATGATACGCAATAATATGGTTTTCAAGGTTATATTGAATACTAGTGAACTATTAAATGGTTAATCTAAGCTAGAGTAGCACTAAGATGGTTTGATTCGAGTTACGCGATTGGTATCCGAACACGCAAAAACTGACGCTTATTGCGATACATGCGTTTATGGAAATGCACGCAGGCATTAGTGCTGAGCTGTTCGGTTGCAAGTATTGTACCGAACATATTCCCGAGCTCAAGTTGAGATAAGAAGAGGGTAAATTACTCATCAAATCATCTTAGTTTTCTAATTATACAAGAATTAAAGAAGAATTGGTAAAAACTTAACTAAACAAGAAATGTTAAATACAATTAAAGTAGATAATTATAAAATGGTAAACAAAGGTAAAGTATAAATCATCGTTGTCTAAACATGCTGAATTCTTTAAACTAATGAGTCTTCCACTGTAAGCACACGATCTTTTCGCGCTATAGGCAACGTAGCCCTGTCCTTTTTACCCGCACTACGCATAGCACTGGGCCATCGTCTGGCAAAATATGCACTTAAACCTATAATGTTCACTCTCACTTTGCTGACGGTCAGCGGTGTACTATGCTTTCATGGTTGCACTATGCACTCTAGTTGAATCCGATGTGGTCGAAACAGACTCCTGTCTGCGGTGAGGCTGCGCCCGGCGGGCCGTAGAATGCGAGTAGCAACTCGCTCTTTTCCAGATCCAGACTGCTGCCACGCATAGTACAACTCCCAGCAATATGTAGACGATGGTGTACTGGTGGATGTCATGAACTGATACGCCATCAACCTCTGCTTTGGTGGTTTTCAGCGTTTTAATCTGTGTCTGTGTGTGTCTCCAAAAATGAATAGAGATCTATTCAGACGCATGTCCTCTGATAATTGCTGGTGCCGTTGGTATTGTAATGTTCATAATATGGTTTATCTGGTCTAGCTCTGGTACGAGCATATTTGGTGAAAAATTTAATCGGTTGGATTACTGTTGTTAAGAATATAGTGTGAAATCTTTATTTTAAACAAGCACTTCTGCGTCATGCTAATGACCCCAGCTTGGGTCAGCAGGCGTACGGTAACTTGATCGTCGCATATGATTTTAATCGAATATGTGTCACAGCAAAAATAGAAGTATTGTGAAGTTGAGTGTAATTCTACCCATCTGTTTTTGCACGCTGTTCTTTCTGTTGTAGACCTTAAGTTTATTGGGGTCATTCCGTAAAAGTTTTCGTCACTGTCTAAATTTTGGATTGGTTTGAAGAGCTTACATGTGTCAAGTTCATGTATAGTTGGTACGAAATAATCATCCTTTTTCAGATTTACTGCGACGTATTCCGATATTGGTGTTATGGTAATTATACTGTAATTAGTTTGTTGCGGGAATGGTATTATTATATATAATTGAAAACTTTCTCTTGCTATGAGCGGGCATGTAATTTCGTAAATATTATATTTTTCGGTTACCCGAGCTTTTGTTCTCAGTAGCTTGAAGATGCGCTGGATGTCTGTCTGTCTCTATGTTTTCGATTAGTAGTGCTAAATCTTGACGCCCATAGATAATTTCTAGCTTTTTTTTGAGCTGCGCTGGTGTCAGTAGATTCTGATTGATTTGATTATGGTATATTTCCGATATTGTATCTATTCAAGTTTTTTGAATATGTTTCAAGTTATGCATCATATTAATAGTAGCTATAGAGACTAATTTGAAGTACTGTTGTGTAGTCATCACATCGATTTCTTGTTGCAGCTTACTGTTAACGTTGTCTAAAGCATTCAAATGTTTTTTTTTTATGGTTTTGTGTTGCTTTGCTATTATGTCTTTAGTTCTTTGTAGTAGTACATTGTGCTCTTCTTCGACGATGGATGTCAAGTTTTGTTTTTCCAAAGCTATTGTATGACAGTTACATCCAAGGAAAATCGGAAAGAGAAAAGCTGGCACTTCTTGTTAATGATTTGCAGGTACAAATACAAAGCCTTCATTATCAACTACAAAGCCGCCAAAATGAAAAGCCCAGCTCAAGCAAGACAAGGAAATAATGGCCCCATGGAGTTGGAAGCTAAGAGCAAGATACGTTTGCTCAGTCTGAAAAAGGAAACATCGAGTATTGCACAGACGAGGATGAACTCGCTAAAGAGACTGAGTGGATAAGGCCCAAAAGTAGGAAAAAAAAGGAAGCTAAATATTTCCCTTTCGCCCAACAACAAAAATCATTGGAGAAAGAACAGACATTAGTCAAAAAAGTGCGTGCACCACCGCCAATCATTATAGACGGAGTCAAGAGCTACCAAAAGTTTTACGATTCACTGACTGAAACCCAACCAACTGAATCATTCACCGCTAAAATGATGAATGGAGACTGTGTGAAGATCAACGCTAAAACTTGATGAGTCTTATAGAGCGATTTCTAGGTTTTCGACAGAGAAAGACTATCATTAGCACACATATGAGAACAAACAGGCTAGGCCAATAAGAGTTGTAGTGAAAAAGTTACATTCTTCGTGCCAGCCAGATCGAATCAAAGGTGATTTAATATCGCAAGGTCTTAAAATAGAAAAAGTTGACCACAAGTTGAGCTGGAAGAGTAAAGAACCGCTCAATATGTTTGTCCTTTCATTTCATAATGACGAAGATGTCAATAAAATATATACAACAAAGCACATTCCACAGTGTAAGAGATGCCAGGCATATGGGCATACTCATAAATACTGTAAAAAAGGGCCTAGGTGTGTGAAATGCACTGGCAAGCACCTTACAGCCGAATGTATTGAATCTCCGCAAGAGAAACCGAAATGCGTTTACCCTACCCAGCCAACTACAGAGGGTGTGAAGTAGCCAAAGAGATGCAAATGGCGAAAAACAAAAACATAAAAAATAAACTTGTTGACTCATTGTAAACTTTTTGAAGATGGTCGTATTCTTCTTGCAGCATTCTGTTGGCTCAAACAAAATTAGTTCCATTGTCACTATAGATATGATGTATAGATCCGCGTCGTGCCATTCTGTTTATTGCGGCTAAGAATGCTGAGGTGGTTAAACCTGAGACGAGTCTTACAGACATACAAAAATTGCTATTTAGCCTTTGTTCGTTTTTATCCCGCGCCCTTTGTTTGCTTACACTTCCATAAAGCCTGTGTAGTTGACGCCACAATGATAGAAAGCGCTTTAAGGATTCAATCTTGATGATGGTAGATCACCCATGAGCTGATATTGTTGGATGAGCTCTTGCTTCTTGCATGTAACGGACTTACGTATGACATTCTTTGTAGCTGAATATCCGCTAATTATCCAATAATTTTGTCGAATGTTTCACAAAGTACGGCGTGCTCCACTGTGGTAGGTTAGCTCATGAGCGTATTGCGTATTGTATTATTAGCGTTGTAAGTCGGTGGTTGTGTGGTAATATGATTAGGTGTTTCATCTCTGAATTTATTTGTGCGTTTCTTAATCTGTCCCTTACTCGCAGAATACTATCTTGGTCTATGATAGGGTGTAAAGGTAAAAGTTTACTTTTCGAATGCACGTTTCCATTTTTAAGTAAGCGACTGATGCCACTGGCAAACTCCATATGTTGCACACTATTAATAATCAGTCATTTTGCGCGACGGAATTCCTGTAATGTTAGATAAGGTTGACGCCCTGCCTTTGCAGTAGGTAGCGCGTTTTTGCTTTTATACTAATAAAAGCAAAAACGCGCACGATTTTTGCGAAGGAACTCAATCTGCTTAATAAATATTGTATAGTGTTTGGTAATGGTAACGTTTTATCTCTAATCTGGTTTCATAGGTAGTTTGAGGTACGTCTTGGTTTTGGAATGGTTGGATCCATGATGGCCCTTGCCACCACAGATCGTGGTTTTTTAATTGTTTGGTTCTCAACCCACGGCTGGCTCAGTTAGCTTGATTTTCAATGGTTTTGACATAACTCCATTTTTCTTTTTGTCTTATTATGGTGACAACTTTCACACGATTTCCATCTCGCTGGATCTGCTCGGAGCCATCCCAACACCACTCCAGAAATATATCTCCTGGTTATAAGACTCCAAGCAAGTCTGTACTTTTTGCATCAGCTGTAATAATAGTTGGGCACCCATTAACTCCAACCTTGACATATCATGTTTTAACTAACTGGCGCTAATCTTGTTTTTACGGCAACCAAAGTTACCTCGTCGCATCACAAAATCCGTGTAGTTGCAAGCTATGGTTTTACTTTATTCCTAACTATCAATTTACATCTATGGCATTGATGTCTTTTAATTCTCCCCTTAAGTTTAGCCACTTAATCTTGATATCTTCTGGTAGAGCGTCATCCCAGTTAAGACTTGATGACCAGACGCTTTGGAATAGCATTTTCATGGTGATAGTTAATGGTGTGAGAAAGCTTAATGGGTCGAATATTTTTGATATTTCGGAGAGAAGCGACCTTTTGGTATGTTTTGGTAATGATACTGGCTCCAGTTTCGAGTCAAAGATGAATTTGTCCTGTTGCGAATTCCATCCTAGCCCCCATGTCTTCGTTGAGTCTGACTGTTTAAACTGGTAGATTTGCTGGGTGCAGAAATCTTATTCTAAATCAGCGAGTAATTTTGTTTCATTTGTGGCTCATTTTCGTAAATTAAACCCACCCTTGCTGAGTAGTTTTATTAGATTTGATTTAAGCTGTTTGGCTTGAACCATTGTATTTGCTCCGCCACAGTAGTCAACCATATAGAAACACTCCTTTAATGCTTTTGCTGCATCAGGGAAATAAGGTTTAAAAAAACGTTCGAACCACTCAAAATACACATTACGGAATAGCAGCCTGATGTGGTCATGAATGATTTTGAACAGGCAGCCATATTATTATATTATATATAGCCATAGAATATCTATGCTATGGCCGTAAAAATAACATTAAATGTACGTTTCTATAAGATCTAGGTCCAAAGTTATGGTTGTTATAATATGTAGATATCGGAATAGGATCTTTGAGAGTGTGGTGATGCGCCCCCCTGTATTAGAGTGATGTAATCGAAATAAAAGAGAAGTGTTCGATTCAACGATTCGTGTAATAATGCCCATAATTGGTGTGTGCTGTTACATATATAAGGTAGGGCGAGCTGCACACTACACCTCCCCTTTTTTTTTTTAATGTTGTTATTACTAAGTACATAATGCATTTTTTTTAACTTAAACTGAGCTTACATCACTACTTTTAAAATTATTTACTTTTTAACATAACATTATACAAAAAAAAACATCTTATCTTAATTAACCAAAGTATTTTAAGTTACAAACAGTTTTGTATTATTTTTATGAATTACATATTCTTTATCATCTTTTATAATTTTTATATTTGGTGATACATCTTCAATGACTCTGTATGGTCCTAAGTCAATTTTATCTAACTTATTTCCTACTTGATTTTTGATTAAAACTAAATCTCCACGCTTATATATTAACCGATTTACATTTTTATCAAAATTATTTTTTCTTAATTCCTTACTGAATAATAAATTATTTCTAGCTTCTGCTTGTGCTCTTTGAAGTATGTATTTTAGCTCCAAAGGGTAAGAATCTGGATTATATAAAAGATCAAGCGATACCTTAATCCGCAAACCAGCCAACTCCATTTTTGTCAAAAAAAATATTATGATGGAGTTTTTTTCTTACAATAATTCCGCGTAATCTGGAAAAAGCAGTAACTCCATTTAAAGTCTATTTTTGTCGTAAATTGGTGTCCGAAAATCAGACAACTCCAAGCGTTTCGGAACGCGCCAATTTTGACAGCTAACTCCGCTCAGTCGGCCATTTTGTATGGCGATACAGCACGAGTACGTTGTAGTTACAAATTATTTTCGTAAATTGAACAAAAACAGTGTATAAGATTGAAAACGAGTGCAGAATAATATTATTAGGATTCAAGGTAAGTGTAAATCACTTTTATTTATCTAAATGCATTGTAAATTTTGGGTAATTTGGGTTTTTAAAAGTAGTGAAGGGTATTGCTTCCTTTGGAACGAGACCGAGGGTGGTCTTAATTCAGACGAATTCGCCACCATAATAGCCACATTCTTTATAGAAACTGTTATTCCCAAAATGGGCAATAACAATCGTGAAATTATTTTATTCTCCGATGGTTGCTGTTACCAAAATAGAAACACTGTCTTAGCGAATGCCCTTTCTAATGTAGCAATGTTGTATAATGTGACAATCATTCAAAAATATTTAGAAGTCGGCCATACGCAGATGGAGGTCGATAGTATGCACGCGATGATTGAAAAGAAATTAAAAAATCAAACCATCAATGTACCAGCTGAGTATATAACTGTCTGCCAAAAAGCGAAGAAGACAAAAGCTTACCATTTGAAATACTTAACCCACACATACTTCAAAAGTTTTAAAAATCTAAATTTCTACAGATCAATAAGACCGGGAAAACTAAAAGGAGATCCAAAGGTAAAGGAATTTATTTAACAAAAAAAAAACGACAAACTGTACCAAACCAAGTTCGAGCTCAAATTATACCTACCATACCATTGTAGAAGTGGGTAGATGGGTGTGGGGTAGAACTTTATGTGCTTTTTACCTACTTATCGTTTTATAAATGAACCTATTTGCCTTTAATCTAATTACTTCTCTTCGTTATTCAGGTGACCGATATAAGATGTCTGAAGTATGATCCGGATGGTCAAGTGTTCTATAAGCTTCGATTTCGTGATGAATTCGCATTACTTAATCAACGACGAAAGGCATTAAATAAAACTCCTTTTGAAAACATACCACAGCTACATACTGAACGCAGAAAAATAACAAAAAAAAAGTATTTAGATTTGCAACAGTTAAAAAATACGATGCCTGAAGACTACCGAAATTTTTATGACAACTTACCTTATGAAGAATAAACATACATACCTTGATCTACATTGAATTAAACTATGCCATTAATACTATTTTAATAAATATTTTTTTAAAGAAAACAACCTTTTTTATTTCTTACCTAATGCAGTCAAATCAGATAACTACAGATTGCTATATTTTCAGTGTTTAGCAAAAGGGCCAACTCCAAAATAACGCTTTAATTTGCGAATGAAGAGTTATTAAGTAATAAACCTAGTAAAATATTAAACTTTGTGACATAATGCACCAACGGGACTTTCAGTTTCTTTTTATTTTATTCAAAATAAAAACTAGAAAGTTTTAAGTGTCTTCTGTAAACTATAGCAAAATGGAGTTGGCTGGTTTGCGGATTAAGGTATCCATATATTGTGCTATATTAGATGGTAAATTACAATTTTTCCAAATACTAACTCAAATGGAGTGTATTTTGTCTCAGAATGCATTGTAGTGTTAAAAGAAAAGCACCAGAATGGAAGCCAACTGCTCCAATCTGTTTTGTTATTGTCACACTGAATTCTAAGATAAGCTCCTAGAACCTTATGAGTATTTTCCAAACCTCCCAGAGTTTCATGATGATAAGCTGTTGAATGCAGTTGATTAATATGCAACAAATTGCAAATCTCAGTGAAAACTGATGACATAAACTCTGTTCCCTGGTCTGTTATTATTTCTCTAGGGATACCATACCTCAGAATAAAGGACATGGCTAAACAACTGCCCTTAGCATGAATAGAAATTGTTCACTAGCTCGTAACATTTAAATATTCATTAATAAATAAATTGTAGTTCTAAAAACTAAAAAACACGCTTTAATGGTAAGGATAATGGGACAAACTGTTTAAATTATTGCATTGTCATCGGTCCTTGATAAGTGTGCAAAGTTTCAAATCAATCCAACGTTTTGAAGTGGGTGAAAATCACGTTCAAAGATTCCGTTACATTGATACATTGTTACATTGATACATAGATACATAGATACATACATACCAAGCTAATAAAAGCGTGTTAATTATTACAGTTTTGTTATTCTTCTAGAACTTCCGCGAATTAATCAAATAATTAAAAGTTTTTTCATGTTTTTGTTTGACAAGAAGAACATAAGATTCAGTTCTACGAAAAATTGTAGTCAATAAACCTACTTTTAAGTCATTTGCGTAAGTCGAAACGAACAGTATTCATTATTATTTATTTTTGTACCTATCGCAATACATCTCAAATATTCATTAATGAATTATTACAGTTTCATTATTCTTCTAGAACTTTCGCGAATTAATCAGATAATTAAAAGTGTTTTCATGTTTTGTTTGACACGTTTTACGAGAAATTGTAGTCAATAAACCTACTTTTATAGACATTTGCGTAAATTGAAACGAACAGTATTTATTATTATTTATTTTTGTACCTTTCGCTATACACCTCAAAACCTTAGAGATAGAACCTTAGATGTTGTTTTATTTAATTGCATTTATCTGTTTTCTAGAAATTATTGGCAAAAACTGAAAAGAAACGGCATTTCTAGATTACACTTGATTCGATTAGAACCAAATAAAAAAAATACATGTTGGGGGTGTCGTGGGAACTCACTTTGAACGAAGTTCCTTTCGCCGGGTATTATGTATTAATACAGAGCCAACTAGTATGGCCTTAAGTTTCAATTGCGTATTGATTCATCATGAGATGCATAAACTGTGGTGTAGCCACAAATGCCAGATCTTCAAATGATAGCCGGGACCAACGGCTTAACTAGCTTTCCAAGGCACGAAGGAACCACGGAATGACCTCGGCTAGCGTTGCTTAACCTTGAAGATCGACCTGTGCGGCTGTTATTATTAAACCACGAGCTCCTCTAAACGCCTTAATAAAGTATCATAGCAAAATCTTATTATTTTACAAGTTTGTATACTTATTAATCTAGGAGTTTCTATGATTTTATTTTCAGGATTGTGACGATATAAAAAGTTCCAGTAACTTTTTTCATACGAAATACTAATATTCAGCTATTCAGCATTACATATTACTAGTTAAAATGTTTATATATTGCTAGGGCAGTCGTCCATACTTTATTTAGCCATGTCCATTGTTTACAAATAACTTAGCTACAGAAACAGTATCTTTCTTTTCTAAAGGATAAGCTTCGACGTATTTTGTTAAATCACACTGTAATGTCAAAATATACTTATAGTTTGAATTATCTACATCTAAAGGACCCATTAAATCTAAACTAACTCTTTCAAAAGCAGTGAATGCCGTGGATGTGATAACCATCGGTTCCTTCGTATGCCTATTGGTATGCTTTTGAATCTGACAACTTCTACACTTCTTCACGAATTCTGTTACGTCATTACTCATTCCTGGCCAATAATAGTACTTCCTAATATTATTTAACATTCTGTTTACCCCCGCGTGGCCACTCGTGGGTAACAGGTGGAAGTCATTCAAGATCACAATTTTCGTGTCTTTGTCAGTAACTCTTGTCACATCTTTAATAACAAGTAGCTTAGGAATATCATTTAAATGACTCATTTCCTTTATAAAATTATAAAAAAAAATTTCGTTGCGCTTGTTCTTAATTATTATGAGCTCGTTTAATTTGATTTGCTTGCAAAAACGTTGTAATTCTCTCGCTAACACACTTACGGTCGATAACGATCGAAAAATTACAAAAATTGCTGACTTTTCAGGCACGAATTTGCAGTTACCATTGTCACTAGTGAAATGTTTTGATTTTTCTATCTGATTTAATGTATTTTTATTGCTAAGTAAAATCAATTCAACGCTGTCAATTGGTCGTTTGAGAATTTCCACTACCTTAGGTTGATCAGGCCTTGGAGTAGAGGATACCTCAGTAGTCATGTCGTTGTTGTCACAGTCAATACGTAACCTTCGAGTCTGTGCTCTTGTCATGACCGATAGTACATGCTTGTTCATATCCTTTAAGCTGTTGGATGTAATAGGCTCAATGCATCTGCAGCTGCGTTTTGCCGTCCTGGGACATAGCTGATTTCAAAATCATATTCCTCGAGATATAATCTAAACTTTGTCAACCGGCTTGAAGGATCGGTCATATTAAATAAATAAATCAACGGCTTATGGTCGGTTTTTAAGTAAAACTTTTTCCCATATAAATAAGGTCTAAAATGTCGAACCGCCCAAACAATAGCAAGCAATTCTAACTCTATCACAGGGTATCGTGTCTCAGCTGGTTTCAAGTTACGACTGGCGTACGCGACTACCTTGCTATTGCTATTAGACAGCACGGCGCCTAAACCTAGTTTTGATGCGTCAGTTTGTAACGTAAAAGTATTATTATCGCTGAAGTCTGGATAGTCAAGTATAGTTGGACTAACAAGGATCTGTTTTAGCTTGTAAAATGCTCGCTCGCATTCATCACTCCATACGAACGCTACATCTTTCTTACATAACGCATTCAAAGGATAGGCTTTCGAATCGTCCGAGTTCTGAAGTGATCTTATGCCCTAAATAAACGAGTTCTTTACGCAAAAATTCACACTTTAGCGGATTTAGTTTCAAATTCACTCTTCTTAGGCATTCAAAAATTTTTGTAAGATTCTTGTTGTGCGTTTCAAGACAATTTCCTACGACAATACAATCATCTTGATTTATATCAAGATGATTGTATTGTCAATTTTAAATCCTGCTTCTTATGAAGCAATTTCCTACGACAATACAATCATCTTGATTTATATCAAGATGATTGTATTGTCAATTTTAAATCCTGCTTTTTATGAAGCAATTTCCTACGACAATACAATCATCTTGATTTATATCAAGATGATTGTATTGTAAATTTTAAATCCTGCTTCTTATGAAGGGATTTAAAATTTAACCCTGACATTGCTATTGTCATGAGACGAGCAAAAGCACTCGGCGATGTCTTAAGTCCCATTGGACATCGTTTCATTTGATACTGCTTGTTGTAAATGCAGTAAACTTCCTAGACTTTTCTTCTAAAGACAGCTGATAGTAACCTTGACTGAGATCTAATTTTGAAAAATAGATGTTATTAGATAACGAATCTAGAATCTCAGTGATGTTAGGTAAGGGAAATTTATCATCCTGTATCCTATTATTGAGTTGGCGATAGTCCACTACAAGTCTCCATTTCCTTTCTCCTGACCTATCTGTCTTTTTAGGTACTAATAGAACTGGGCTTGACCATTCTGAGATAGTCTCTTTAATGATATCGTTTTTAACCATTTCATCTATTTGTCTTTGTACCTCGCCTTTCAAAGCTTTAGGCAATCGATAAGGCTTCACGTACGCTGAAGACGCATTTTCCTTTAGTTTAATTGAATGTTCTATTAAATTAGTAGTAGTGAGCGTATTTCCTGGCAAAAGGAAAACATCGGCATATTTGGCACATACGTTTTCAATGCCTCTTTATTCCTCTTAGTTTAAATAAGTATGTAGTTGTAAAGTAGTAAGCAAAACTCTGACTCTATCCACAGATATACTATCGTCGTCAAATTTGCAAACATAAAAATTATCTAGGCAGCTAATAATTAAATCTGAAATATTTATCTTAACCGAACTATCAGTTGTATTTAAAATCCTAACAGGAATAAGTCTATTATGTGGCTTCGATACTACACCCGCTGTGAACACACCATTATAAATTTCCTTTGACAAAATGACGCAATCACTATTGTGTGACGACGGGATGTGTTTAATTACTTCGCAACGAGGTGGAATTGTAAACAAATTCCTATTAACATGAACACTAACAGACTGGTCTCGGGTTTCTAAACTCAGAGTAACATTTTTATAATTTAATACCGCGTTATAGCGCTCAAAAAAATCCTGCCCGAGTATACCTTCTGCGGCGCAAGATAAGGGTTCAAAAATAAGAAACTTTTGTTGAAAATTCACATTATTAATTAAAATGTCTAAATAAATATATCCCATAGATTCTAAATTACCACTAATTCCTTTAATAACTATCTTATCTTGTTTTACTAAATTCATTAAATTCCTATGTCGCGACAACCATTCATTATAAGCACACATAAGCTTGCTCCACTATCAATCAGTAAATTAAGATCAACATTTATATTTTGTAATTGACAATTTATAATACAAAAATTACTAAAACTATGAATAGAATGAGTGTACTGTTTAGGTACGAAAAAATTCTAAGTTTTCGTGACTATTTGCGTGATCTTTGCGCAAGTTGTCTTGGACATTGGACTGTTGCGCGTTATGCTGAACATGCTGACAACGCACCGGACGTCCGCGTAAATGCTGACGCTGACTACCTGTGTGTTTACCTCGATTTACACTGTATGAAGTTCTTATACCTGTGCTATTTTCAACATTTTTATTATAATTATGATTATAAGTTTTATTGTTGTTATAAAACTGTCTATTTCCTCGGCCTCGAGAACGTCTCAAAGCTTCCACGTTTATGGTTTTGGTTAGCCCTAAATTTCATAACCTGGTCTTGTGGCTGGACAGACATGGATTGCTCATCTACCGCAGCCGTAATAGCTTCAGACAAAGACGCAAACTGTCGTGAGGCAATGATGGTGCTGAGCCGCTTGTCGGCCAAACCATCGCAAAACCGTTTGATTGCAGTCTTCTCATTGAGCGGACGCAAAACCTCATAGGCATCACGCTTATCGTTAGCCTGTGCAATCGTGAGATTCACAAACAACTCCTCGATCTCTGTACCGAATTTTTCTATGCTCCTACGGCCTTGAGTCGCCTAAAGCAATTGTGTTTGTAATGCTGAAAACGATTTTTTAGGTAACAAATTAATGCGAATATCTTCTATCAAACTTGCAATATCTGCGTAAGTATTTTTAAGACGCAATTTTTCACTAGGCGAGAGACGCGTTTTTAATACAAACTGTATCAATTGACTTTTACTGGCATCATTGATAAGCGAGCTATAAAGCAAGATACCATCAAAAAGCTAATTTGTCACCTGCTCCTGGCCATTCATCACCGGCAACAGGGAAATTGCAGTTTTAATATCGAATGTTTCAGCCATTTTTGTAACACTATTTGAATGTGCTATAAAATCCTTAGAACTATTTATTTATTTATTTATTCAAAATTATGTAAGTAACACCTTAACAGCTATAACGCTAATGCGATGTTACTACCACAAAGATATTAGAATTTTAGAAACACAATTAAAAATACAATTTAAATTACCATTAAATACAATTTAAAATACCATTAAATACAATAAAATATTACAATTAAAATGTCAATTAAAATACAATCATTCATACAATTTCAAATACAATTATCATAGAATTAAACACAATAAAATACAATTAAAATACCATTACAATCCAATTAAAATTTCAATTAAAATCATTTTTCAACATTTTCAATGCACTTCAGTGCTACCCTTGTGAACTTCATCAGGCTACAGTGAAATATATCTAAATCATAAGATATAATATTTAAAAATCTTATGGCGCGTGACAAGGGGGCAAACTTGTTCAGGTTAGTCCTATATGATGGCTCCAGTAGCGTTGGCGTGGGGCGACGCGCACCCCCGCAGCCGGGCGGCACGCACAGCCCCAGCTCCGCTAACAAATCAGGGTGGTGAAGCCAGCCGCGCAGCACTCGAAACACATAGCTACACAGAGCGATGTCCCTCCGCACCGCCAGCCTGCTGTACCCTACCATCCCTATTACAAAGAGACTCGGGTACATGAGCGGGAAGAAGGGATAGACACCGTACAACTTCAAAAACAAAAAACGAGTGAATTTTTCTTGGATTCTTTCCACCATGATATTGTATTTAGCCTCATGGGGGTTCCAAACGATAGCACTCGTTTCAAGACGGCTCCGTACCAGCGCATTGTACATGATTCTAACCACTGCCGTATTCTGAAAGTCTTTGGACTGTCTGAGTATAAAGCCCAGATTTCGGAAGGACTTGCCGCATATGTCTATGATGTGCTCACGAAACGTTAATTCCGGAACCATCTACTATATATATACTATATATATCTAACTAGTTTGTCTACTACTATCTAATCTTTACATATTATTTTAATGCCTGATCTAATTGCAATATTAGGTATGAAGTATTGTAGAAAAAATTGTTAGCAGTGCAAAACTTACATTGCAGTAGGTACGTATTGTACTGACAACGTATATGTAGGTCACGACGTCTCACGTGGCGTGGATGAACGGACTCCTCAGCACTGGACTCGAACTGACTCCCAGCTGCTCCACATCGGACCCGAACGATTTATCTCCCGGCAGCCTGCATATCCTCTCATCATAAGGCTTGAGCATTCTCCCGGCACCCGGCAGCAACGTTCCTTTTCTGTCTTCTTATTTAATATTTTCACCGCTTCAAACTAATTCTTGGATTTGGTTTCTTCTATATATTTTTTAAATTTCTTTTCTTTCTTTCTTCATAAACTTCTATCAGTATATATTTCATGATTTCTTCAACTATTGACGTCTTCGCTTTTCACGTAAGTTGCAAAATTTTAATTGCTGGCTAAGGGTCGCCATGTATTAGAGTGATGTAATCGAAATAAAAGAGAAGTGTTCGATTCAACGATTCGTGTAATAATGCCCATAATTGGTGTGTGCTGTTACATATATAAGGTTGGGCGAGCTGCACACTACACCCTTATGTGGGGTGTTTTTATCGATAAAATTAGGTGTATTTTACGGCTTTAAATTATTATTAGGTACTACAAGTCCGGACATATTGTATATATATATATCATTAATCATCAAATTGTTTGTTGTAGCAGACATGTTTTCATAACTCAAAAACTATGTTAGATCACATTGAAACGAAGATATAATAGAGAATGCGCCAAGTCTCATCTTATGAGATATTCCTTGTGTGTGATTGTAGAAGATTTAAAATCAGTACTTAGACTGTTGAACATAGTGCAAAGTATTCTGTTCATGACAACATTGTAACTGCTAACAGTGAAGGCCACGAAAATACCACCGCATATTGCTATTACTTTATTGCTTTTACAGTAATTTGAAAATCAACAACGTGAGCCTCAATAATATGATCAATACACACAGAATTATATTTAGAACGCAATCGTTATATAACTTTTTATTGAAAATGTCACATCCATTTATCATTTAACAACAGACAGTTAACGTTGAAAAATGTATAAGATCCGTACAATATTTCGAAAAAAGAAAACAAAACTAAACTTGTCATTGTATCCACCAGAAGTTTTACTAAATAATCGAATAGAAAAAGAAGTTCAAAGAATATTTTATCCTATCAACTGTTTACTTCTTCTATTGTTCGCTTCAAAATATACTATTCAAGATGATTATATTACTCCCAATGGCAAGAGGCGTATCATTTTGTCGTTCTTTAATGTGTGTTTTGTGATTGCGACCTGTGTTTACTTCCTTTATTTTGATGAAGTCGTCGATAGTTACAAAAATGTCCATAAGAATATGATAATTTCGCTCATTACAACATTCTCATTTATTTACTTCGGTTTCGGCGTTATAATATTTTTTATTCTTAACATAGTTCATAGTCAAAATAATATCTTGCTCATTGTTACAATTCAGATTATACATAAGAGTATTGATATTACGACTTTCAGAAGTTTCATTATTTGCAATTGGATCTCTGTCGTTATTGTATTTTCCGTCAACGTTCTTATTTATACGACACATATGGCACTTTTTTGTAGTAACTTCTTGCAGTTGACAATGTTCATCTGTAATTTTATATTTGCTGTATTTGACATTAATTGTATATATGCCATACGGGTTATAATGTTGCTAACAAAATATCTCAATGAATGGATCAAAAAAATCTCGAACCTGGTTGAAGAACAAGATAATGATGCATACTTTATCGAACTACATAACATTTATCAAAATATTTTAGAAGCTTATAAGTTGTTCAAGAATGTATGCCAAGTATTGGTAAGATTTTTCGAATCGACACTTTAGTCTCGAACTATGAAAGTTATGAAACCGCCAAAGAAAGAATTTAATTTTCAGTATGTAATGAAAAAAACTATCCATAATTTTTCACATTCGTGCGTATATATGTAAGTTAATATAATATTTGCCGTTGTTTTTATTGTTCTTTAATTTACAGATTTTATATATCACAGTCAACGTATTTACTCGTAACATTGGTTATTTGGAGACACGACTACAAATGCTGAAAGATCCAACTGTATCACACATCGAGGTAATTGTGTTTTTATAGCTCTAAAATAACAATTACCGTCAGTAGATGTATTGATTACACACTCGAACTGGCTTTGAGAATCAATATCTATGTCATATGTTTCTTCATTGAAGTTCATGCCAACGGCTTTACTCTCAATTAAGTCGAAAATTATCCCAAGGGAACGCGTACTACTTCTCATATATAATAAGTAGGATTAAAAAAGGAATATAAAATTTAGTTTCGGTTTCAGATAATTTTTCGGACGCCACTGCTCGGATGCGTTACAATTCTATGGATAATCAAAGATTTATTATTAGTAATTATTCACAGTTTGGAATGCGAGAAGTTCTATAAAGCAGTTAAAGAAGCTGAAACGACGTGTATACAGCTGATAAAGAACAAGAACTGTCCAAGTACGTTCAATGTTTCGATGTAACTAGTTTCCGTTCGTGATCTTTTTGTCTGTATTCTGACCTGGAGTATCAGGACTACTATTGTACCTGTCAGTGCCTACTGGTTTATTCCAGTAGATTTTGATGTTATTTATACTTTGTGTAAAGACCTGCCCCTTAATAGTAGTTCATAGATGTATCATTTCTACGAAGGTGTGAGTAGTTATTAATAATACACATTCTGCGTTTGCTTGTTTGTAAGTGTCAGAAAACGGTGGCTCTACAAACACACAGGAGACGTAATGTGTAGTGTCAAATATACCTTGTGCGACGCATGATTTTATTTCGACATTTATCAATTGTCACAGTCGCGACTTAACTTGGTAGTTCCAATGTATAGCTGATGTTGATAGTATATTTCTAATCTAATAAAATCGTTACATTTGTTGTATATTTTACAGACAGTCAAGTACGTCTATGCAAGCAAGTGATACAGACGAATCGATCGTTCAGTAAGATGACAGCGTGTGGCTTTTTCTATGTAGATGCTACGTTACCACTTTACTTAATGGGTCTTCTTACCAGCTACGTCATAATACTGTTGCAATTAGCATTTCTGTGAATTTAATACAATTCAAAGGAATTTGTTAGTATCATTCATATCGTACGTATAACGTGAAATCGTTTTACATATTTGCATATTCGATTCTGAAATTTCCTCCGACAAACATTTCTCTGCCGAATGAGCCGCCGACAGAATGTTTCGTTTATGAGTTGTTCAACGACAGAACCTTTCAACTACGAACGATTCGCCCACAAAAAGATTTATTCATGAGCGAATAGACGACAGAATCTGCCACCAAAGAATGATTCGTCGACAAAGCTTATTAAGGCATGGTTTTACACTACTTGTGACTAAATCAAAAGATTACACACACGTTTTGAAAGATTAAATGAAATATTTGCAAATTAAAATAACTTTTATTATTAACACTTAACTTCACAATATGAATATTACCAAAAGAAAAACACAACAAATCAACTATGATTAACAAAAACAATTCTAAAGTTATGGGACACATTATTTTGTATTAAGTATTTAAATGAGAAATTTGCGCTTAGCCATTTAAGTAGATTTTAATGTCCATATCATCCTTTTCTGCTAAGTAATTCTCTCTTGATAATTTCATCTTTTTCTCTTAATCGTTGGTTCCAAGGAATTCATGAGTTTGGTAGTGCATTCTGTGTGCTTTGTTCTTTCTGAAACTCCAATATTGTTTTGATTCCAATTATGAATTTATCGCCGGCGTAATAAAGTATTCCACTTGTTGTGCCACGATTCCAGCGCATTTTGAGATAATGGTATATGTGAAAGTTGGCTGTCATGTAATGACCACATCCTTGGAGGAAATATTGGCGGAATTCGTTTTAATTTTATAAAACTGTAATTATGGAACTAATGGATTTTTTAAAACCATCCCATCACTGTCTTACCCTCATCAGGTAAAACTTCATTTGTTATTACTTACATCAAGCGCATCGGGCATTTCTATTGGCTCTAAAGATGGTGCGCTCTAAAAAGTAGACGACGCCATGTCAAAAAGGGTAGTTTCACATTCGGTAGATACGCTTTCATGCAAGGATTCTTTTTTGCATTTTAATCCAAAATGCTACCCGACTACCTATTTGAGCTTTAATATACCTATGACAGTTTCTACTTGTTCAGTACAATTATTATAACAACTAACATGATAGATTGATGATGTGTCTTCCTTTTCATTTCACATACCTACTATGTCTTAAAGAGTCTAACACTTTCAGCTCATAGAGTTTGAGATTTTTCAATCGTCAGTGATTGCAGTATCGACATTTCTATGGATAACGAAGTATATATTCCTAATCATTTAGCACAGTATGCAATGCGAGAAGTTCTACGTAGCCGTTGATATATTGATTGCTGTGTCGGCGTGTATTCAGCTTATGAAAAACAATAACTGTCTAAGTAAATAAATAACGACACAAAAGTAGCAGATATTCTTTGTTAATTTGACGTAATGCTATTTATTACGTTTTGCAAGAAAGTGCTACAGGCAAATAGAACGTTCAGTAAGATGACCTGTTCTACGAGTATGTCGACGCTACGCTACCAATATATTTTATGGGAATTTTAACTAGCTACGTTATTATACTGCAACAATTCGCTTTTCAGTGAAAGAACTACGTGTTTCAAGAAATTGTTTAATTTAATAGTCGTTCCCATTGCTGCTAGTGCCAAAAATATATTGTTATGATTCATCATTTGCAACAATTGACAGACAAATATATCGTATTTCAATCAAGTTCTTCAGTCTGTTAACGATAGTATATTACGCCTAATGCTGTCAAATGCTTTTAATATAATTGACATCAACTTTGACGTCACCATTACCAACGATACGATCATGGAAACAAATGACATAATTATAGGAAAGCACATTTACCAATTACTTTTAATTAAAATTAAGTCCTATATATAATTTTAAAACGGGCTGCTAATGTCGCTAGAAATGTCGTTTAAGTTATTGAAGATATTCCCAAAGAAAAACAAGAAATTAAACTTATCGTTGTAGCCATCAGAAGTATTACTGAATAACCGTCTAGAAAAAGATGTTCAAAAAATGTTTTATCCTTTACATTGTCCACTATTTCTACTGTTATCTTCAAAATACACCATAAAACATAATTTTATCACTCCTAACGGAATAATCCATATTACATTGTCGTTTTTGAGTGTGTATTATATGAGTGTTATCTGTGTTTATTATATGTATTTTAATGCATTCAGTTTAGATTATATAAATGTCCATAGTGATCCTATAATTTTTCTGCCAATTATTTTTTCCTACTTTTACTTACTTATCGATATGATAATGTCTTTCGTTTTCATCATTGTTCACATTCAAGAAAACGTCTTATTAATTGTCACTATTCAGATTATACATAAAACATTGATATTAGTAAGAGTTTTAGAACTTACATTATTTGGAATAGGATCGCTGTAATTATTACTTTTGGTGTTAACATATTTATATGGCTCTTTTATAATAGAACATTTATCATTTCTGATTTGCCATTGCTGATTCGCAACTTCATCCTTACCAAATTTGACATGGATTGTGTTTTTGCAATTCGAGTTATAGTAAGAAAATACCTGAAATGAATGGATCGAAACAGTTCTGATGGTGCACTATGAAGAAGAAAATGATACATGTTTTAGCAATTTGTTTAAGACTGATCAAAATATTTTGGAAGCGTACAAAATTTACAAGACCATTTTTCAACCATTGGTAAGTATTTTTAGTATCTTCTTATTTATCGAGCATTAAACTACTAGCTCAGAAAAAATAAGAAATTTTTTGCGAAAATAAATCCTACTGAATGTTTTTCACCGGGATCATCTTAATTTTAGTAATAAAAATACTTTTCTTTTTAATCAACTGTGTGAGTAAATATTGTGTAAATTGTATATTGCGATATCTTGTGCGAAAAAAGAAATTGAATGTCAAAGGGTTTGCTAATTACCTACGTATTTTATAAAATATTCTATTTATAAAATACGTAGGTAATTAGCGAAATTTTTCGTTACTTACTTAATTCTACACAAAATATTCCTTTGAGCTTAACGTAGTACCAATATATCTCAATGTATAAAGCTGAGAAAAGTTGGGGGTAACGATACTTTTGTCTCCGCACCACTGCATTATAGAGTAAATGCTGCAGTCTCGTTTTCGTTGAAATCGTAAGATTAAGATTTTGTATTATGATTGAATTTTATAAATCGTAGGTTGTTTTGTTTTCCTCATACTGGCCGTATATATCTTATGCCTTCTATTTATTTATTTAGACTTCACACAAACCTGTAGTACGCACCGATTTAGTACATAGTTAAACAAATGAAAAATAATGTCCTATGACTATACCTCGCCTCTGGTGCTTGAGGTCGTGGGTTCAAATACGGGCAACAACCAATGTGACTCCAAATTCATACGTACTATCTATGTTTATCTTGGACATCACAGGCAATGGTGAAGGAAAACATCGTGAGGAAACCTGGACTTATATAGTTCAGCCAAGTCAAGAGTCATGTTTGGTTCCAAGAGGCGGCTTAATATCTGACACCGGAGGAGGCCACATCCTCACACGAAAAAGAAGATGAAGAAGAAGGACTACTCAATATATTCGATTGATTTTTTGTGTGCTGTCTGGGCATGTACTGACTTATACAATTTTTTATTTACTGTCGTATTGTCGTCTACACCTTGTATAGGGGCATTTTCACTTTTAAGTGCACCCTGATAAAAATGGTATCTATACCACTAAATGAGTATTTTTTTTAAGTTATATTTCAAGGTCGCAGAACGGATGGCCGATGGGGCAGAAAAGTTCTGGAATGGCGACCGCGAACCGGAAGACGATACGTTGGAAGGCCTCCCACTAGGTGGACCGATGACCTGGTTAAGGTTGCGGGAAGGCGCTGGATGCGAGACGCACGGGATCGGTCTATGTGGCGACGCCTGGGGGAGGCCTATGTCCAGCAGTGGACGTCTTTCGGCTGAAATGATGATGATGATGATTTCAAGGTCCTAGGCTGTACTGCATAGTCTGACGGACTGAAAATAGTATTTAATTTTAAATAAATAGCATATTTTCCTTGTTATAATGGAAAAAATGGACATTGTAGTGAAATAGTAGTAGTAGAAATGTCACCAAACTGACGTCGAAGTATAGAACATTTTTGAAAATGTATTTTCAGCCTGTGGTCTTAGAGTTTAAATTGTACAAAAATTTGATGAATTTTGAATTTAATTTTTTTGTAGGTCGATCTTCCACGTCTCCCCTACTATAATTAAATAATTATAGTAGGGGAGACGTGGAAGATCGACCTTCACCCATCAGAACAGGATACAACATAGCAGATGCACTCTACCTAACCGTTGAATGTATCTGAGTGCGCATGCTCGTGTACAGTCGTAATATTCGAATTATAAACTTCAAAACAAGTTGAAAAAACACACGTTCAATCGGGATGATGGTTACAACCATCATCCCGATTGAACGTGTGTTTTTTTAATTTCAATCGCTTCACGCACAATTCTTGAATAGAAGTGGCGTTGCCAATGCAACCAAGACGTTCTAAACAGGTTGCTCCTAACGTCAGATCCCTTCATGAGTAGCATAAGGCTTAAACTACCGAAAATATCAAGGCCATTTAGCGCAGCAGCCATGGAAATGTTATTGCCGAGTAAAGTTGAGGCATCAAATGAAGAAGTTGAAATTACTGAAGATATCGATGAACCTAATAATTCTATTTATGGAGACGAGTGGGACTCATCCGCTGAGTCATTATATCTTGTATATAAACAATTTTATCAAGTATTTTAATGTTTAATTACACTTTTTCCTGAAGAAGTAGCTTAAATACGTTTCACTCTTTGCCATTTTCCAAACCCCATTAAGTAAAAAAACAATTTTATTATACATATTACTGTTTTGAGCTTATATGTCATTTAAGACCACAAAATAATATTGTCCGTATTTTTGAGTCAAATACCCCTATGTGCGTCGGGTGAAATAGGTAAATAAATAATCGAAATCATCGCGTTAAATTCCCACAATATATTGTTTTTTCAATTATGAAACGCGAATGTTTTAAAGTTTATAATTGGTGATTATAAATAAATAAAACAATTTTTCAATTCTATTTTTAAATTTGGGTGTTGTATTTATAAAGTATGTCAATATAAACTCGTTTTGAAGTTTATAATTCGAATATTACGACTGTACACGAGCATGCGCACTCAGATAAATTCAACGGTTAGGTAGAGTGAATCTGCTATGTTGTATCCTGTTCTATCACACGGACCTAGGACGCTCTACTTTCTCTCTCGCAACTATCAAATAGCTCCAATTCTAAAACTTTATAGCTTGGCAACAATATTTCATGTACGATTTTTTGGTTTTTTGCAGGCAAGCATATACGATTGGTTTTGTAATTAAAATATCTTACTTATGACATCCATTTCGATTGGTTATCAGATCGGTGTAGTTACCTATATTGACTTACCTGTTCACATCTGCTTGCCAAGTAGCCATGAACAGAAATAAGTAGGCAAGCCTACCAAGGCATATTCTGTGTGTTAAAAACTATCAGTTGAGATGAAATTCATTCGGTTATCAAATGAGTGAAGGTGATGAAAAAAAATATATTTCAATTAATTCAATTAAAAATAGCTATGAACACTTTTCGATAGGCAAGTTATCAAAAGCATGTTTGTTAATAAATTATATTTGATAAAAAATATGTCTCATCCAGTTATCTGATGGGTGAAGGTCGATCTTCCACGTCTCTTAGGCTATTATGTGCCAAGAGAAACATACACTATGGTTGCACTAAAACTTTTAAATGTATTCGTAGTACTACGAGTATTTTAGTAATTTCGGCCAATTCAATGTTGGTAAGGGCAGAAATGCCAGAAACAGTTACTCTGGATATTTAAAATACTCATAAATTAATGATTTAAACGTATTTTGCCAGGATTGCAGATGGACTCGTCAATTTAATATATATTTTACCTTTTTATCCAAAAAATATGCAATATGTCTTCTATTTATCTTGCGGTGAAAATCTTCACTAGGATTTGTTTCGGCTTTATGTTATTTTCCTGGGGTATACCATATAGTTGTCCTTATCGCTACTCTTTTTCAGATACTATACACCACCGTCAATGTATTTATTCGCAATTTATTTTATTTGGAGGTAATGCTTAAGATGCGGGAAAGTCAAACCGAATCACAAACCGAGGTAAAATTTCTTTTGATACTTTTCTATAATCATACTTACTTTAATATTGATAGCATATTAATTTGGGCGCACGGTTGGCGCAGTGGTTGAGCGATTGACTGCTGCGCTGCGTGTCGCGGGTTCGATTCCCGCACGGAACAATTATTTGTATGATATACAAATAGTTGTTCCGGCTCTGGGTGTTTGTGTATGTGAGTTTATATGTTTGTAAACGCACCCACGATACAGGAGAAATTCCTAGTGTGGGGCAACGTTTTTTAAAAAAAAAAAAAAAAAAAAAAAATCTATAATAAGACTGACCAACTTAAATCTACCGACATACTTTCAAACTAATTGATATGAATGTACGAGTACCTACCTACTTTACAGATATAAAAAAAATCGCTAATCCTGAACATCCTGGTAAGGATTATGGGACAAACTATTTTAATTATTGCATTGTTATCAGTCCTCGATAAGTGTGCAAAGTTTCAAATTAATCCGACGTTTTGAAGAGCGTAAAAATCACGTTCAAAAGATACATTATCTATATATATCATTGTATCTCATCTTATATCATCATACATACCAAGCTAATAAAAACGTTTTAATTATGTACACCCCCGCCATCCTGAAGAATCGCGGGAGTACTGCTAACCAATATATGTAGCTAAGTACACTGTATAATTAGATTTGGTACCTCTTGTGTACCAGCAGAAACACGTATTTAATAAACAAAATACTGTAAGGTTGCTGCGAAAAGTAAAAAAAACGATTCCCTTTCTTTGACGTTGTTACTATTAGGCAATAGTTTTTCATTGGGGAACCTGAGACGAAGTTAGAATAAGTGCCGAGTTGGGACTGCATAAAATAGACCATTGGCTAAGATCCAACCGTCTCACTCTGAACCTTTCTAAGTCAACATTTCTCCAATTCACTTTCTGTAAAATTAAACCAATAAGCTTGGATATTAAACTACAAGTTTGCTATTTGACATCTACTGTGGAATGCTCAATTGCTCTTGCACAGCAATCTCTAAGTCTACGCATGTTAAATACCTTGGTTGCTTGGCTGGCAGCAGCACATTGGTCACCACAACGCGTGTAAGAAAACTTATTTTGGCATTTAAAAAACTAAGGCACGTGGCCAAATTCGAACTCCTTCGCACAGTGTACTATGCGCTCGTGCAGTCGGTCCTGGGATATTGTATTTCTGTATGGGGTGGTGGATGTAAGTCTTTTATGATACAACTCGAGCGGGCCCAAAGATCCCTACTTAAAGTCATGACTTTCAGACCGTTTAGATGTCCCACCAAGGCCTTATACGAAAAGTGCGGCGTACTTACGGTGAGACAGAATTTTGTTCTGCAGGGTATCAGTAAGCAGCTTGTAACGCCATATGATGTTCAGCTATATAGGAAACGCACCATTCCAAAAGTTTGCTTACCAGTGCTCTGCTACACGTTTCTGCTAGGAGACAACAGGTATATCTTGCTACCTTTATTTACGACAAATTAAATAGGATTAATCCCCTCACGACTCGGGAAATATAGAAGAGGGTAAAGATTGGCTGCACTCCCTGGACTACTTCGAAACCGAAAACGTATTGCAATCAAATTAACAAAGAAAACTACTGCTTATTACATACACACAAACACATACATACCAGCACCCATATTTATTATTTTATTTTTGTTTAATATTAATTTAATTGAACTTTGTTTTGCCGATTTAATTTTATTTAAACTTTGATTTAATTTTATCTTATTTTTCATTTTAACTTTAATTTTGATTTGGATTGTGATTGAAAATTTAATGTTAATTCTGACTAATTTTGATGTTTCGATTTCATATTTAAATTTGAGTTTGATTGTATTTTGATTTCTCATTGTGATTTTTATTTTTATTTCATTATTGACTTCGATTTTAATTTTGAGTTTGGTTTTGATTTTGATTTTAATTTGAACTTGAGTTTGATTGTAATTTTAATGCTCATGGTGAATTTAATTCTGATTGTAATTTTATATTTGATTTATTATTGAATCGATTTTGTTTTTGTTTATATTTAGGATTTTAATAATCATTTTGATTTTATTCTAGGATATTTAGTGAATTCTCATTTGGATTGTAATTCTTATATTAATTAATTGCATTGGTGTTTCATTATTTATAATTATGTAACATTACGGAGGAGGTCACTGGCCCCTGAAACACAGGTGCTGTTACCTAGCTCAGGGGTCAGAGTTTCGCGTATTTTTGTAAATTTTGAAGCTTATAAACGATTTATTTATTTACTATTTCATATTATATAATAGTAACGACGTCAAAGAATAAATAACAATCTTCGGTAATCGAACTCTTCTGAGTTCCACATTAAACATTTACAGTAAGGAGACAAAATGGCAGTCCCATCTCAATGTTTATAGTCACCTGCACGGTTCTGTGTATATAAATATGTGCGTGATGTTTTAACGCAAACAATAAGACATCATACAGTCTATCTACGAGGTGAAGGGGCGTGGTCAACGCCACACAAAGATTAAAATATATACTTACTCGTTTCACTAAGATCGTTTCTCACTATTTTCTAATGCATTAATGCGTAAACATTAATATATTACACCTACTCTCTAACGACAATTTGACGATATCGGAATCTTACAGATCGAGCAATATTTTGTTCTCTCTTCGAAAAGAATAAAGATAAGTGAATTTATTTTTATAAAATGAAACATGGTAATAAAAGTTGTGCACCGTTACATGAGCAAAAACAAGCGTTTGAAAATATCAACAATTTTTCAAGGATTTGCCTTCACCCTTGTGATTTCAAGATATTTCATGAAATTTCTACAAAGGCATCGTATTTATCATTAAAGGAGCTATGACTATTTTTTTTATTCTGAAAGTGTTCGTGATGTGTGGTCTGATAACAGTGATTCAAAAAGCAGTGTTTCAAAAAGTGACATAACAGAATTTGCTTCGGATTCTAAAGAATATTCTAAAGGTGTTATGGAAGATGAAGACAAGGTCTCTCAAGGTCATATATGTCAAGAGAAAATGTATGGAAAAAATACAACCTATCACAAAATACACTGAAAGAAATAAATTTCAATCTAAGTCGAAGACTTCTCAATATTTTTTTAACCAAACATGAATGGGCTCATCTACTACGGGAAGAAATTTGGAAAAAAACATAAATACATGTAGTTAGACCTTTAAAAATCATTCCGATAAATGTGGCGATACAGTTACATGCTATGGAACATCTGCACAATGTAAGGCTGATATCAAAATACGAATGAATGTGCCGACGGATAAAATTATTGTTTGTGAAGGATTTTTAACTAACTATGACAGAAGTCATCATCATATAGCCGCAAAAAAGATTAAAATATCACCAGCTAAGCGGAGAGAACTTTCTGAAAATTAAAAAAAACTAATCTGTGATAATTGTTCGTAATAGATTAGCGGATGAAAGTATGTCCGTTGGAGATACTGAGCCATCAATACTGCCAACTGCGGGATGTTAGCGTCAAATAAAATATGAATGTAAACAGTCAGTACTATCGTAATCATCCTATTTTGGCCTTGTGGAGTATAACAATAGTAATTCCCTATAATGAATAAATAAGACATGTTGCTTTGTACTCCTTTTATTTGCACTATTGGTATTATTTACTCAAGAACGATACTATGAATCCTATTCAAAATTAAAACCATAGTACTACCATAGTTCACTCATTTCACTCGACGAATACAGACGTGCTCAGTAAAGCAACTTAACAATTGCATAAATTAACAGTTTTTAATTGTGACCTAGTTTTAGAGACATAGACGTTTTTGTTGTGTTACACAGTTTTTATTGCGAATATGGTCAAAAGTAAGTGATTATTTTACAAATATGGATAGCAGCCCCCTCAATCGTGGCGGCCAGCCGCATCGCTCTCCACCACCAGCAACAACACCTAGAAGTCAAGCACAGGATGAAACGGTTGAGGTTTTTTCTACTCCTGAAATTCAATCGTGGATGTCCAGCATTGAGCAGTGCCTAAGTGAGGTGTCGACCATAGCTTCGGAAGGAAAAATGAATTCCGAACAAAAGCTTAGAATTAGTAGCCTATGTCGTAAAGTCGGACACGGAGTCTCCCAAATGGCAGTGCAATATCAGTCACTGAAACATAAAGCCCTCCAAAACTACGCCACCCTGCAAAGTTTAAAGGAAAATGAAGACCTCGCCATTAGTTTGACTGATATCAAGCATAAATTAGAAGAAACTCTGACCAAGCAAAAACAGGAAAGCACTTCTTTTGCAGACATGGTGAAGGGGACAAAAAGCCTTATTCGGCCTCAAGCAACTAGCTCAGTCGCTATTTATCCTAGCGACAATACCAAGACCAGTGAAGAGACCAAAAATCTTATACAAAAAATTGTATGCCCTGAAGAAATGAAGCTGAAGGTTCGAGGACTTCGGAAAATAAGAAACGGAGGTGTAATCATTAGCACGGAGACCAAGGACGACATCCAAAAGTTGAAGCAGACTGTCGAGCGTTCCACATCAGGACTTACTGTAGATGAGCCTCAAAAGCGGAAGCCCCGTATTGTAATAATTGGGGTCCCCACTGATATGGCAGAGAAAGAGGTATTTAAATGTATTTATGAGCAAAATATCGTCGATAAACTACCAACACTGACCAAAGATACATTTTTGACCTCAATCAAATTAAGCCATAAGTCAGGAAAACGAGATGCCGACAGCTGCAACTACATTGTTGAAGTGCCAGCCAGCGTCCGGAAAGCCCTAGTGAACCAGAACAGGCTTTATATAAACTGGACGTCGTGCCCGGTACGAGATTTCACCCTTGTGACTCGGTGCTTCAAGTGTCAGCAATACGGTCATGCATCCAAGACTTGCAAATCCGCCATCTCAACTTGCGGCCACTGCGGAGTGGAAGGCCACGCGACTCAGGAGTGTTCTTCGAAGGATGAACTACCGAAATGTGCAACCTGCAAGCGCTACAAAAAACCCCACAACCACAAGACAGGAGATTCTGATTGCCCAGCTAGAAAAGCCGCTGAATACAGGTATATCAACTCTGTAGATTATGAAGGCGCCTAAGAGCGCCAAACTCTAGATTATATTTAGATCTAACGTATTTTTACAGAGTACATACTTTTACATTTTTTTTTACTTATGGATAGTTTGATTACTGATATAGATAACGCTTTTTTGTCAGAATCAAAAACTTGTGAGGTAGAAGACTGCAAACAATATCTTTCCGAATACCAAAATCCTTTTACAGTACTAACACAAAATATTCGTAGCATCTGCAGGAACTTTGACAGTTTTAACATTTTTCTTCATAGACTAAACATAGCTTGCGATATCATAATACTAACCGAATGCTGGTTATCAAAACGCCAAGAAAACATCCCTACTATGACGGGATACAACATGTTCCATAGCACTACTAACCAGAATCAAAATGATGGTGTCGTGATTTACGCTAAACAATCGCTTATAGCCACAGTTGAAGAACAGAATCAACAAGACTGTAACTGCCTTATAATTAAAATAGGTACAACTATAGCAATACTAGCTATCTACAGATCCCCATCGTTTAGAAATCTGGACTCATTTCAATATTTCTTAAACCAGGCCTGTCGTAATCTTTCCGCTTTTAAGCACATCATACTAACAGGTGACATTAACATAAACATCACTGCTGAAAACTGCGATGCTGGAATTCAAAATTACCTCAATTTATGTTCATACCATGGGCTTCTCATCGGTCATACGCTACCAACACATCAGAGTGGCTCGTGTCTCGATCACATGATGATAAAAACCAGCCTACAGTTACTAATTCAACAATTACTGATCATAATGCTGTCCTACTAACAATGAACTTAACGCTACCTAAGCAAAATCGTCCACTGACAAAGTCCAAACTAAACATGCACAAACTAGAACATGACCTGCATAACATTGATTTTAGCCCTGTTTACGATTCTCCTGACGCTAATTTGTCTTTATCGTATTTAATTAAAAACGTCCAGCAAGCAATATTACATAATACGACCGTAATAACATTAAATCGGAAGCATTATAATATTAAACCGTGGATTACTCCGGGCCTTGTTCGATGTATAAGGCACAGAGACAAATTACATCAGAAAACCAAACGCTACCCAGACAATATAATGCTTCTTGTAATATACAAGAGGTACAGGAACTTTTGTAATAATCTCTTGAAAAAACTTAAAATTGAATACGATAAAAACGAATTGCAGAAAGCAGGCAAAAATAGTAAACAGATATGGAAACATATTAAAAACTCGACTTACAGATCTAAACAACGGGAACCCGTTTCAAGTTTACTGCTCACTAACTCTTCACCCCTATCATCAGCTAATAATGTAAATAACTATTTCGTGAATGTAGGGAAATCCCTCGCGGAACCACTCCTGAGGCAATCGTCTTATCGGTCTGCCGCGCACTTTCAGACTTCTCTCAAGAGCTGTGCTAAATCTTTTGCACTATTGGATACGGACGAAAGTGAAGTAGAACTAATCATCTCAGCTCTGAAAGATGACTGTGCAGTCGGCTGGGATAATATTGATAATAAAATACTTAAGCGTTTTAAACACATTTTACTCCGACCGTTAACATGTATATTTCAGGCGTGCCTCCGAGAAGGAATTTTCCCTAAAAGTCTAAAAAAAGCGGTGGTCATCCCTATCTTTAAATCTGGATATAGAGATGTTGTGAATAATTATAGACCAATATCTATACTGCCTTCTTTATCCAAAATATTAGAAAAATCATTAACAAAAGACTCGTCAATTACTTGGAAACGAACAACTTATTATCTTCTTCACAATTCGGGTTTAGAAGCAGATTGTCCACAGCAGATGCGGTTCAAAAGCTGACAGACCTCGTTGCACAAGAACTCGGCGATGGAAACCAGGTCCTGACTATCTTCCTAGACTTAGCAAAAGCTTTTGACACCGTATCTGTTCCTTTGCTTTTAAATAAACTGGAAACGTTGGGTATAAGAGGTACACAGCTGAAACTATTCGAAGATTATTTAAACGATAGATCGCAATGTGTTCGAATAGGAAATATAACTAGTAACGATGAAAAATCACTAGGATTTTGGAGTTCCACAAGGCAGTATCCTTGGTCCATCATTGTTCCTCATTTACATTAATGATCTTTGTAATTTAAATGTAGGGAATTGCAAAATAATATCGTACGCTGATGACACTGCGCTTATTTTCACCGCAAAAACTAACTCCGAGCTGTATAATGTTGCACAGGCAGGTTTTAACATCGTTCTAAACTGGCTTCGTTGTAATTTACTAACACTAAATGCAGATAAAACAAAATATATTCAGTTCAACATGCGCAATCTTAATAACAAAACTAATCCCCATTTATATGCACACCAATGTAACAATCAGTCAGCCACTTCTTGTACCTGCCCTATGATCCTGGAAACAAAGTGCCTCAACTATCTTGGAGTTTTTGTTGATAACACGCTCTCGTTTAGGCAACATATTGACAGTTTGGTTACTAGAGTACGTAAACTGATGTTTGCTTTCAAACAACTGCGCTCCATTGCCGACACTAACTTAGTCAAACAAGTTTATTTTGCTCTATGTCAATCAATACTTCAATATTGTATAACCTCATGGGGCGGAGCATCAAAAACTATCATTCTCTCTCTTGAAAGAGCACAAAGAGCTGTTCTAAAAGTAGCAAATTCTCTACCTTTCCTTTTCCCTACCCACCAGTTATTTAAATCCTGCAAAGTCTTGACTGTTCGGCAAATTTATTTACTGCACATAACACTAAAACAGCATGCAATGCTTAAATATAACCTAGATATAACTAACAAAAGGCGAAACGATGTAGTATGCAGTTCAACCTCTACCTCTAAATTTGCATTTACAAATAGATTCTTTACATTTTTAGGGCCCTTTTTATATAATAGATTAAATAGAATACTAAGTATATATAATTTAAATTATTTTAACTGTAAAAGCATTGTTTTAAACTATTTGCAAGGTTTGTCATATGACCAGACTGAAGACCTGCTTCTAGTATTAAAATAAAATTAGATTAAAACTACGTAAGCATGATTAAAAATAACACTACTATGTATATTTCCGCAGTGTCCTAGTTTTACTTAAAATTGTTAATTTATTGCAATACCTACATTATTAAATATAAATAAGCACTTTTACGCCTGAAGCACAGGTTCTACCTAGTTCAGGCAAATTATACATCAGCACTTTTTAGAACATAAGCAAATTATTGTAAATTTTGTACTTTAAGAAATAAATAAACGATTTTATTATTATTATTTTATTATAGTTATACTAGTATTATGAGTTAGATTTCACCGGCAGTATTGCAAAAGACACTGGCCCGTCAAATTAAATAATCATCACAAAACACATATTTCTATAATCAGGAGTAGTGTATGACACAAACAATGGAAGGAGTGTACATACAGCTGCAGAGAAACCTCACCCCTTAGAAATTTACGAAAAGCGACATCTATGGACAAGAGGATATACTACGACTTTTACGTGCACCGCATGCGCGCCATCTTTGTGACATCAATGAAGTTAGTTTTCTGTAGTTATTGACATCATCGATTCCACAAGTAAACGTGCAAGATACACATAACAATTATTGCTTACGTTGTTAATACAAAATTGTCATGCACATTAGCATATTTAGGCAGCAGTGTATGGCTATATTCCCCATGGATAAAGTTAAAACTTCTAATCTTGATGTCATTACATTTACCATATTATTAAAACAAATTGCAATGATTGCCAATCTTGTCTTGACGATGAGCTTCGGTTAGTTAATTGCTTTTTGGCAGGTTTATAGTTATAGATCCCAGTTGCATTTAAATGTATTCGGACAGTGGTAAGCGAAATGACATGTCTTATAGCACTAGATCGGGTGGTTGTAAAAGAATCCGTGGTTTGGCTATTCACAATATCGACACACAATATAGACGTGGCCCTTAGCTGTTACACTTCACTTCACCAGTGTCTTGATACCGTCACACCCATAAACGAACTGTGTCTCTATAAAGAAGTAAATTAAAAAGTTAGATTTCTAATGGAAAAAAAATACATAAATAGATTTTATTTTAGATTACACTTACGTCGAAATTTAATTCTCGAGCAATATCTAATCTTTAAACTTTGATTTTGTTCCGACAGGACGATTATTTTCACTTTTAAAAAGTTACTCAATTGAGACATAATTTTATTGTAATTATAAGTCGTTATTCGAACAACACAAGCAGACGAGAAATTATGCTATGATGCGATGCCATGTTTAACTTAACAAAATTATAGCTTACCCTCAATCTTCTTCATAATCAAATTTTTATAATATTTTATAAACGTCACGGCCGACATGAATGATTTGATGGATGATTCATAAACATGTCGATGAATTTCACAGTTATGATAAGTGTCAGAACTCAGAACCAAACGCCTTCAGAAGCATACATTTATACTAAGAAGGCAGGTAATGAGCTAGTAATACTCGCTTTCCATGTCGATGATATTGTCATTTTCTGTAATCTGACTTACGGAATTATTTTAGCCTGAAAGTGATAGGCGAATTAAGTTATTATTTAGGTTTAAATATACATTGCAAACCTAATGAAATTAAAATTTCACAAGAAACTTACATTTGAGATTTACTGCTAAAGTACCTATAATATGTCGGATTGTAAGGCCGTGTCTACGCCGTAAGAAACTAATAAGTTGCTGCCGTGTGAGAGAATAATGTGAGTGAATCTTCATCATATCCACATCAGCAGTTGATTGGCTCTTTAAATTTCTTCTTGGCAATAAATTGTCGACCAGGCGTTGGTTTTGTGACATCGTAAATAAGCCAATTTAACACATTGAGGTAATAATGTACTATGATTTAACACTAAGTTTGACAAAACTCATTGGATGGCCGCAAAACGAGTGTTACAATATTTGAAAGGCAATATAGATTTAGGCATTACTTATAGGAAAGGCGGTGGATGTCTAACTAGCTACGCGGATGCGGATTGGGTAAATTGCCCCATAGATCGTCGTTCTTACACCGGATTTTACTTCTTGTTGTCCGGAGGAGCAATATTGTGGGAAAGTAAGATGCAAAATAACGTTGCTTTATTATAAACTGAAGCGGTCTATATGAGATTGGCCAGTGCTGCTAAAGATGCTACGTTTCTAAAGCGGTTGATGCTAGAACTTACTGGTGAGTCAAATGTTGTTCCTATTTACAATGATTCACAGTCTTCCAAGAAGTTGGCAATTAATCCAGTTCACCACAATAGAACCAAGCACATAGACACTAGATTTCATTGTATACGTGATTTATTAGCTAATAATGTTTTCAAAGTTGTATATACTCCTACTTTGGAGATGTGGGCTGATGTGCTCACAAAGTCATTGGTTTGTCTTTAGTTGGCATCAGAATTGTGTAGAAGGAATAGGCTTGCATTTATAATTTTATTTTGATTACAGGGGAGTATGTTGATCTAACTAGCTAATCAAAATTTTGAATTTATGTTTCTTTTACCTCTAAATGTATTCTGAATGTTGCATCAATAAACTAAGTCAAACATGTGGGAGAAATAACTAATTCCTATTTTTTTATATTATTTGAGTATCTTTTGAATTACTTCCTGTTTAATAAGTTGGTGTATTGACTACGTGCTCCCTGCCACTGAAAGGCAAAAAAAGAGTGCGCAAGAGGCTTAATCGTTCAATTTTTGGATTGACTTCGGACTTTGAACGGTCAGGTACGTTTTGATTGCTCTTGATTTATTATTAATGTGATAAATGTGATTATGTTGTGTACTGATGATTTTCATTATTAATGTGCGTGTAGTTTTTACGCAATAATATTGTGGCTAGTATTTTACTGAAGTTATTATGCTGCTTTGAATATAATAAAAATGGTCTAAATTATGCAATGGTTTTATTCCATTAAGCTTTACCCTCACATTAGTTTATAACCTCACATTTTGTTGTTTACACTTTCACAAATACAACAATAATATTAGTGTATAAGAACTAAGCATCTTTATGTAATTTTAGGCTTCCTTACATTGGCTGTACTTACACCGCTTACTGACATGTGTTTTCTACTGACTTATGTTGTCTTAAGCTGTCCACCCTTTGCCGAAAATAGGCTACTTTCAGTAGTGAAAATAAATTATGAAATGTGATAAAATTTATAATTTATTTAGAAATATAATTAAATATTTTTATTTTGAGTCATAAAACCACATAATTGTTTTATTGTATTAAAATTAAAAATCGATATTTTCAATCTATATGTCACGTGACCTAAAACACGAGCCGCCATGGCGTGACGTGACAGAGGCAAAAACTGTTAGTTGTCATCTGCCAGTACAGTCTAAACAGATATCAACAATCAACAATGATGTCCGTGTCTACCGCCGGACCACCAACGCCAGTCGGTTCCATATTTAGTTAAGTTTAGTTTAGTTAGTTTTCGAGAAAATTTACTTTACAATGGATGTCCTCAAAAAGAGCGTTTTCCAAGCAGCCAAACTGTGCGGAAACTGTCACTTTTTTTTACTAGTGCTTTTTACTTTCCTGTATTTTTTAATTTTTAACTCCAACGTCAGCCCGCCGCGTAGAGTTTTTATTGTTTGAGAAAAGTTTAAAAAAAGGTAAAATAAAACTAATTCTTCATTAAAGGCGTTTTTAATTACTCTAGATTTAGATTCTGATCAGTAAATTAATTATAAATATTCATTAAATATGTTTGGCAGAATTAATATTTTGCTCGTTCCTTTTTGCGTTACGACGTGTCAGCTATTTGCACATGCGCAGTAGATATGCCCGAGGAACTATTAGTTAATCTGTGGATATGCTGAGCTCGCTTGAATAAGCCCGCCATTTTATTAATTTCTTGCTTGGTTCAGATATTTTTTTTTATTTCCTCGCACAATGCATAGTAAAATGTTGTATGATACACGTACGTAAGATGATTTCCGACTCGTGTCGATTTATCCACTCATCGGAAATCATCTACCTTCCGCATTTGTAGCATAAATAACTATTGTGTGTGACTTGAAAAAACTTTTGGACCATAATAAACCAGATAAAATGAGAATCCTTTTGTATCTACTTACATTATTAGCAACATATTGTTACTGCAGTAAATTAGGTTTTGAATCACATTCAGATATAATATTTACTCTAAAACTTAGGTACTGCTAGCAGCAACGGTAAATTAGATAATAAATACCTATCGCTCTTTAATGATATTCATATAACAACACAGAAAGTAGGTACTTACAATACAGAAAAATAATTATTCGAGTACCTACCTACCCATGACATTAACAAAGATATCACAGGTCATCGGTAACGGTGTTTTTTTTTTTCTTAGTATAGGTACCTAGGGGTACACCGTTTGTATAAAAAATATAGATATTAACTGTTGTTATTACTATGCCAACATCCATGAATTTATGTGTACGAGAGTACATCTCCTAAACATCTCAATACTATTGACAACTGAATTTGCTCGGGTTATACTCGGAGATCTATTATGGAAAAGTTAAAGTCCAGACAAAATCTTGGTTAGATCATGTGAACACCATGTTGATTGAGTGGACCTGTCCAGTCAGAGCACGCATTTGTCAATAACCGTGCAGCTCAACTCAGAATTTAAGGAGCTCAACGATTCGACGAAAAATATCAAAGAAAGGACATGTGGGACTTTCCACCCTGTTCCACCTACCCCCAAACTGGTGACCCCGAACATGAACGTCAGCGCAGCCTTCGTGCAGAACAACTTCGTCGTGACGTCAACATCACTTCCTCAAGCTTTCGAGCAGCGAGTCATACAGCCAGCCAGTACCCACGGCATCTACGGGGGTATCCTGACCACCAGCATGCAGCGGACGCGCATTCCTGGTCATCACCCTCAGCTTCTTTCATCACCGCTCCGACCCACTGGAGCCAGCAGCACTGTCCCGACTCACTGGGACACCATCACCGCTCCGACCCACTGGAGCCAGCAGCACTGTCCCGACTCACTGGGATATCATCACCCCGACTCACTGGGGCACAACCGCATACAGTTCCGACTCACCGCGAACTCTGCGACTTCCGGTTCCGACTCACGGGAACCAACCTTCCACTGGCCAGGCACGCATCACAAGATGTACGGACGACTCAAACCTGCTATCGACCTCCGGTCTCCGGAGGGGAGTGATGTAGCGGCACCAGCGCCGCCACTTACGAACTAATGACATGACGTCACACAAATCCTGCATCGCGCAAGTAAAGTTTTCGGCGCGATTAGAACACACACAACAGTCCGACAACAACCGTCGGGCAGTTGCCCGGACCAGACACAACACCCGTCTGGTCGGAGGATCCTCCCTTTTCTATGGAGGTTTGTGGGACTTTCCACCCTGTTCCACCTACCCCCAAAGACATTCGGGTAGGCCGCATAAGTTACTTAACTGCCAGACTATTATTAAAAGTAACTGAGAAAAATTAAAATACAAAACAAAAAATAAGAATGACCCACAGAGTCTTCACATTCACAATAATTAAAAACTTACATCTTCAGTCTTTTAATTTTCCCACTGCTGGGACACAGGCCTCCTCTCTGTGAGAGGGAATGGGCCCTAAACCACCACGCGGGCCCAGTGCGTGTTGGTGGATGTCACAAGTCTTTACTTACTTACGTCTTTTACTTTCTTTACTTTAAAAAGTAAATATTCTTGTCATTGCGACAATACCTATCTTCATCAATGAAGCCTGTTTCCGACACTCAAAAGTATTGCTTTATGCAGACGACATGAAGATCATGAAACAGGTCTCTATTTATGAAGTTGCCCTATTACTGCAAGAGGACTTACATAGCTTCAAAAATTACTGCGAAACCAATAAATTAGATTTGAATGTCTCAAAATGCTATGTGTGTTCCTTCACTCGCAAACCGAACACGATTCACTTTGCTTATGAAATCTCGGATATCTCTATAACCAGAGTGAACCTAATTAGGGATCTGGGAGTAACCTTTGACTCGAAACTCATCTTCGACACGCATGTTGACAAAAGAGCCAAAAAGGCCTCCAAGGCACTCGGTTTTATACTCAGAATCTCGTCACAGTTCCGAAAAATCAAGACCATTAAAATACTGTACTGTTCTTTCGTTCGCAGTCACTTAGAGTATGGCTCTCAAGTTTGGAACCCCAAATACAACGTTTACATCAATCGACTAGAAAGCGTTCAACGAAAATTCTTAAGGTACATTCAATTCCGTTCAAGAGTATATTTGCCCAATAACGTCACACGCTGCAGGAAGTTTCATATTCTTCCTCTTTACGAGCGCAGCAAAATTGCAGACTTGGCGTTGTTATTCAGAATAATGAACGGATCGGCGGGCGGATATACCTGAGTTAGTGAATAAGATAGGACTTCGTGTACCTGGTGCATATTTGCGCAGACCTCACCTACTGGACACACAGGTGGTGAGAACTTCTTATAGACAAAACTCGTACCTTGTTAGAGCGAGTCGTGCCTTTGATGCGGCCGGCCGGGAGGTTGACATCGACCTCTTCTCCATTCACTCTTGACTTAAAGACCCCTAGATTGTAGCTATCGGGAAACACAGACTCCGGCAGGGAATTCCACTCCTTAGCTGTACGCATAATAAAAGTGTCCCCAAAACGTTTTGTGCGTATGGTTGGGATGTCTACCATGTACCGACGACGCATCGCCGTACGTCTGGTAGTCCGCTGATGGAACGGGCTGGGCGGAATCAAGTCATGCTATTAAAAGATGGTATTGGGAAACATTTTTTAGTCTGTGAAGTCGGCGACACCGAAAAAATATTAATGTTCGCTACAAAATTAAGCAGAAAAATTATAAAATCCCTAAAATCATATTATGCCGACGGGACTTTTTATGCAGCTCCAAATCCATGCTATCAATTGTACGTATTACATGTTGATCAGAATTCTGACCAATCTACGACGAACATAATTCCAGTCATTTATGCACTGCTCCCCAACAAATCGCAAAGAACATATGAGCGTTTTTACAGTATATTACGTGGCTAATTGGGCATTCAAATCAAAAAATTTAAAAGTGACTACAAGCTAGCGCAGTTGAATGCAATAAAAACAATTTTCCCAAATGCCCAAGTAACTGGCTGCTACCGGCATTTTAATGCCGTTGTATGGAAGCAGTCTAAAAAACTCAAATTGCTGGACACTGCGGAAGGGCGCAATACAGCGAGGTTTAGCACAATACTGCCACTAATACCAGCACGTTTAATACCAGAAGCATGGCGTTACATTGTGGATAATGCACCCGATAATTATGCAATGCATCTCATTGCATAATATTCAACGATATTATGAAACCAATGGTATCCGAAAATGGCATCTGTATTGAGCTGTGCAGGACAAAAACACCGTACAACAAACGCTCTCAAAGGGTAGCACCACCGGCTCAATATCAGTTGTATTTATTTGTACATAAATTAAAAAAAGAAGGTCAGCACTGGGATTCCCGAATAAAATAAAGTTTATTAAAAAAATACAGAGGAAACAGAAGACTGAAAGATATTTATTTTGACAATGAATATAAAAATACTTGGTCAGATAGGCAGTCGCACCATGTAAAATAACACTGGTACTTAGCTGAATCCGGTAACTGGAAGCCGACCCCAATATATTTGGGAAAAGGCTAGGCTATGATGATGATGAATATAAAAAATACTTGAAGAAATGAAGGGCTGTAAATATGGGTAAGGCGCTTGATGTCAACTTATAACACTCAGATATTAGAGACGTACACCGACTTAATGCTAAGGACAAGTCTGGTTCAATCATAATAGATCTAAATACAGTCATCTTGAAGGATAAAATCATCACAGGAGTAAAGAGTTTCAACAGGTCCAAAGATAAAAGAGATAAACTCAACACTGGTCATTTGGGTCTTCAATCTCCAGCACAGCCGGTTTATGTCTCGGAAACCCTGACTTATAAAAGCCAACGATTATACTATGCCGCGAGACAATTTCAAAAGGGGTATGGATACAGCTTTTGCTGGACTTCTCACGGCATTGTCTATCTTCGTAAAGCTGAAAAAGATCCACAAATACGTATTAACTCAGAGTCCGACCTTGAGAAACTAAAGAGCGCTGTATGACTGGTTTTTTGTTTTGTCGATCGAAAAATAATTATTTTTCTGTTAAAATTGCATGCTACTCGTATTCATAGGTTTATTATTTTAATATCGCTAATTATTTTTAGATTTAATCTTAATTTTGGGTTTGTTATTTTAATTTTGTTAATTGATTTTGGATTTGATCTCAATTTTAGGCTTATTATTTTAATTTTGATTATTGTTTTTGGATTTTATTTCAATTTTATATTTATTATTTTAATTTTAGTGATTGTTTTCAAGTTTAATCCCACACTATCATTAATGTTATATGAATTATGTTTGTCAAACTTTTTGTATTTTTTAAGTACACACTATCACACACACACACCTAATAGCACACATACCGATAAAAATACAGATGCATACGAACAGAAATATGGGTCAATTGGCCATTTCTCAGATCTTGATAAATTTGACATACTTATTAACATTCAAAATTCGATAACCTAGTCGACTTAACAAATAATATTGATGGTTTGACTGTCTCCAAAGCTCTTACATGTGACTTAGATAATTGCTATAAGTTACTTTTACCGGCAAATAATAGGCTCACGGTTCTTACACAGAACATTCGTAGCATTCATTGCAATATGCTAGGATTAGAAACTATGTTAGAAAGACTGAAATTTGAATGTGACGTACTGGTACTCACAGAGTGCTGGTTAAAAAAAGATGATGCCGTACCTATTCTTTCGGGTTATCGATCCTATGCAACAAGGCAAAACAACAAACAAAATGATGGGGTCGTAGTTTATTGTAGAGATAACCTAAACTTTAGTGTGGAGGAGCCAGATTTCATGGAAGGAAACTGCTTGGTACTTACAAGGGAAGCCACAGCTATTGTTTCGATATACCGTTCTCCTTCTTATAAAAATATAGATAACTTTTTAGCCTCCCTAAACTGTACTCTTTCGAAGTTATCGCTTTTCAATAACATAGTTATCATTGGTGACATTAATATTGCAATCAATGATGGCAAAATCGAGCTTCCCGGAGAGAGGTATCTTACGTTAGCTGCTCCACATGGGCTTTTACCGTCACACACTGAAATTACACGTGCTACAAGCGGCACGTGTATAGATCATGTCTTACTTAAATCTAAAAATTTATGCACGACTCTTGTACCCCAAACTACTTTGACTGACCACCATCCTGTTCTACTTTGCATGAGCCTTAAGCATATACGTAAATACCCAACTACTACATTTACGAAGGTTGATTTTGAGAGCCTACGAAGTGATATTCTTAGTATTGACCTAAATCCCATATCACTAACACGGGATCCTAACGTTGCTACAGACTACCTTGTGGATAGCATACAGTTTTCGCTTCAGAAAAACTCAAAATTGATTACTCAGTCAAGGCGAAAAAGAACAATAAAGCCGTGGGTTACACCAGGTTTGTTGCGATGCATGAGGAACCGAGACCGCTTACATATAAATTATAAGAAGTCCCCCGATAACGAAATTCTAAGAACCACATATACGTTATAGAAATTTCTGTAACAAAATTTTGAAACAAGTCAAGATATCTTATGAAAAAAATCTAGTCGAATTAGCTGGTAATGATCCAAAAAAGTTATGGAACGCGATAAAAAGCATCACTAGCAATAAAAAGGACAACACCTGTCCTACAGAATTGTTAAAAATTTCTTCCTCTCCTCAGTTAACGGTTAATGAAATGAACAATTATTTCTTGAGTGTGGGCAGGTCTTTGGCTGGGGATATTGTGCAGACAAAAAATAACAAAAATAATATCTCATCGGCTGTTTCTGTACATGATTCACCACTGTATTCCTTCTTCCTCAAAGATACCAGTGAAGAGGAGGTCGCCCGACATATAGATGAACTGAAAACTGAATGCTCGGTGGGTTGGGACGGTATCTCTAACAAATTATTAAAGCAATTTAAAGAATTTCTTGTCCCTCCACTAGCAGTCATTTTCAATCTGTGTATTGAAACTGGCACCTTCCCTATGGCCTTGAAAAAATCCGTCGTATGCCCAATCGATAAGGGAGGAGATTTCTACCCTCTTTGTCCAAGATTCTAGAAAGAATAATTAATACAAGATTGGTCAGTTATCTAGAACAAAACAAACTTTTTTCTGAAAATCAGTATGGTTTTCGTGCAGGAAAATCAACTGATGAAGCAGTTCATAGATTAACTGGCTACATCACCACGAAGTTGGATGGGGGTGGGAAGTGTCTCTCAGTCTTTCTCGATCTCGCGAAGGCCTTTGATACAGTCTCTATCCCTCTTTTAATAAACAAGTTGGGGAATCTTGGCATAAGGGGAAAACAACTTGAACTATTTGAGAGCTACCTAACTGGACGTTTTCAGTGTGTAAGAGTGGGCAGCCACTATAGTGAAGAGCTTCCCGTGTCGTACGGAGTACCTCAGGGCAGCATCCTTGGACCCACCTTATTTCTCGTGTATATCAACGATCTTACAAACTTAAGTTTACCAAAAGGCGAAATAATAGCTTATGCGGATGATACTGCTCTCCTCTTCTCCGCCGATAATTGGAATGAGGTCTTTGATGCCGCTCAAGCTGGTTTCGATATGGTTCAGGAGTGGTTGCATGGTAATTTTAAGTACTGGCCTGTAATATTTTGTGTAATTTGTTGTATTACTTTTGGTGAAAATAAATAAATAAAAATAAATAAATCAGAAAGAAATCAGTTGACATTGCCCAATTTTTTGCGTAAAATTATTTTCTTGCAATTCGTAAAATTCGTAATAAGTGTATTTTTTTAATAACTAGTGTACTTATGTAAAATTCGTTATTAACATTGGTTCTTTGATTTGTTCACTGTAAAAAAAACGAGTTTTTGTAATAGTCTGGCAAACGAAAGTAGACACTAATTGTTGCTGGCAGTTTTATGAGACATTGATGATTTTTGAAAATTGATTTGTGACAAAAAAATGTGACTTCAATATTGACATGTAAGAAAAGAAAATTGAATAAAAATATTTCTAAGACAATTTCAGTAGTTTTATCTGAAATAATTTCAGTGGTCTTTCGAAGCCGGATCAGAAACAGTGAACGACTAAATGGATTTGCCGCGAAGAAGTGAAAGAATTTCGAAGAAAAATAAACCTGTTCCCGAACATAAACAAGTAAGCCCAAATCGTACCATGTCACCGTCCTCGCTAAAGTCCTTACGATCTAATAATTCTAGTGCATCACAGCGGCGCATTCTCGAAGCTCGCGCCGCAAAAGAATTAGCGAAGATTGATTTGCGGAAGCTAGAAGTAGAGCGAACCCTCGTCGAGGCCAGACTCGCCGAGGAGACGGCCCTATTGGAAGAGGATGCGGCGAGCCACGTCTCCGCTGTATCAGAGGCTGTGAAATCGGTTCAGGTTCATAAGTGGGTGGATGAGACTTACAACGCTGAACGTGAGGTAAATGTAGATTATAAACAGGAACGAGGTCACCAAGACTACCGCACCGCTGTCAACGACTACCGCAGCGGTTACGACAACGACATCGTTAAACTGACTGTCCAAGTGAAAGTAGTTTTTCACTTGAAAACTACTTTCACTTGGACAGCCTTGGCGTCAAGTGTCTTGACAGGCCCAGATTATCCCCAGATGAGAAGAGAGCCATTCACATCCTAGACACGAAGTCCCGAAAGATAGGGCAGAGATGGGAAACCGGTTTGATATGGCGGAGCGACGACATACAGCTGCCTGATAACCGCCGAAATGCTGAACATCGACTACGAAGCACGGAGAGAATGATGGACGCTGATCCTATCGCCGCCGTTGATTACGAAAAGCAAGTGGTCAACTTCATTGAGAAAGGTTATGCAAAAGAAGCCCAAGAAAAACCTACTGGTCGTGTCTGGTATTTGCCGCATTTTGGTGTCCGCAATCCAAACAAACCTGGAAAGCTACGACTCGTATTTGACGCCAAAGCTACAACTAACGGTATTTCTTTGAATACAGAACTACTTACTGGTCCTGACTTGTTGAACAACCTGCTAGGAGTATTGCTGAGATTCCGTGAACGAGCTGTCGCTGTAACAGCGGACATAAGAGAGATGTTCCGCCAGGTAAAGATTAACGCAGACGATCAGAACGCCCAGTGCTTCCTATGGCGAGGGATGGAGCGAAAGCAACCACCGCGCACCTACAAGATGACTTCGATGACCTTCGGAGCCACGTCATCGCCCTGTACCGCAACGTACATCATTCGCCGCAATGCTGACGAATACGTTTCTTCTCACCCAAGAGCCGTCGAAGCCATCAAGAAACGACATTATGTAGATGATTACCTTGACAGCCTTGATGTTGAGGAGGAGATGAAGCGACTTGTGGAAGATGTAGTGATGATACACAAGACGGGCGGCTTTGATATTCGTGGATGGGCATCAAACCGACCAAATGTTCTACATAAAGAAGCAAAAACAGAACCTGTAATGTTACTCGGACGAGATGATGAAGTCCAAAGAACCTTGGGCTTGAACTGGAGACCATCTTTAGACACCTTGGGTTTTGATCTCAGCATGAAGAAAATTGACAAGGACATTGCCAATGGTGTTAGAATCCCTACTAAGCGTCAGATGCTTCAAGTGGTAATGTCAGTCTTTGATCCGCTTGGAATATTGAGTCCCTTCCTGATTAGAGGGAGAATAATGCTACAGGAGTTGTGTCGGACCAAGACAAAGTGGGACGAACAGATAAATGACGATCTCGCTCAAGTATGGATCAAATGGCTTCAAGACTTGAAGAAATGTCAGTTATTTTCCATGCCACGACACTACGGGTTCTCTGCAATGAACAAATTTCAATTAATAATCTTTGTTGACGCATCTGAGCAGGCTTATGCAGCGGTAGCCTACCTGCGCCGTGATACATAAATTGCCTTTGTCGCTGGAAAAAGCCGCGTGGCCCCATTAAAAGCAGGCACGACAATACCGCGCCTGGAACTGCAAGCTGCGTTGCTTGGAGCACGCTTGGGAGAGACAATCAAGCAAGAACAAAGCGTGACAATCTCTCAATGTATCTATTGGACTGATTCTCTGACTGTGTGGCGATGGATACGGAATAATCCACGAAAGATTAACGTTTTCGTTTCTAACAGATTATCCGAAATAGACGAACTCACAAAACCTGAAGAGTGGAGATGGCTGCCTGGAAACATGAATATCGCCGATGAAGCCACAAGAGCCAATGTAGTCCTCGACATGGATAAGTCAAGATGGGTGTCGGGACCTGACTTTCTTCACCTCTCAGAAGATGCATGGCCTAGGTTCAAGCCGGCCGAAACCGAGGAGGAGATTGAGCCACCTACAACTATTTTGACTGTCTCGGAAGCTATAGTGCTTATTGACCATACTCGTTTTTCAAATTGGCGCCGACTAACAAGAAGTTTAGCATACGTTTTGCTTTTCATAAATAAATGTCAAAGACTTGACACTAGAATGTCACCGATCTATGAACGTCGTTCTCAAACTCATATTATCCGACAAACTCAATGTGAGTTATTTTATGATGAATTAAGAAAGGCAATACGATAAAACTGCAAATTAAGTTAAGAAAACTTAATCCGAGACTGGACGACGACGGTGTGCTACGAGTTCAGAGTCGCTTGATGGCTGGAAGAGAGTTGTCGCTTGAGTTGAAAAATCCGATTATACTCGATGCAAGACACAATGTGACTAAGCTTATTATCGAATACAAGCACCGATTATTAGGACACTACGGTACAGCGACCCTGGTAAACGAGCTTCGACAAGATTACTACATATTCCGTTTACGGGCGGCAATGCGATCATTAATTGCTAACTGTGTAATCTGTAAAGCGCGGCGTGCGCGCTGCGAGCAACCAATGATGGCAGGATTACCGACTATGCGCCTCGAACACCACTGCAGACCATACACGTACTGCGGTATCGACATGTTCGGTCCAATGTCAGTGACCATCGGGCGACGACAAGAAAAGCGATGGGGTGTTATCTTCACTTGTATGAATACCAGAGCCGTGCACATTGAAATAGCATCGTCATTAAACACTGATTCGACTCTTATGGCGATTAGAAGGATGGCGGCGCGACGTGGATACCCCAAAACGACTCCACTCAGATAATGGCACTAATTTTCGATCTGCAAACAAAGAGCTACTGAAGATAGATGAAGAAGCGATAAACAGGACTGCGGACTTAGGCATTGAGTGGACTTTTAACCCCCCAGATGCACCACACATGGGAGGTGTATGGGAGAGGCTCATTCGATCAGTCAAGACGGCTCTTTCGGCGATCCTTCACTCAAGAGCGCCCAAGGAGGAAGTCCTTATCACTCTCATGGCTGAAGCTGAAAACGTCGTGAATAGCCGGCCTCTTACAGACGTGTCTCTCGACCCAGTCGAGGAGGAGGCACTGACACCCAACCATTTTCTGCTTGGATCATCAAATAGGCTGGGTAGACCAGGAAGCTTCACAGATGCAGGCATTTGGGGTGGGTATGGGATCTACCTCCTAGCGGTCCATCCCGGGCAACGGCACCACAGGCTTCCCTTTGGTACGGCTGAACGATCCCACTTAAGCGATGGTAGGTTCCGCAAGGGCCCACCTGGCTCGCGACCACCATCCCACCGGAGTCCGGCGCCAAGCAGCTTGCTGTGTTCCGTCGGTGTGTGGGACTGCCAGTGCCTTTGGGGGAGAAGGAGGATGTCAGTTGCGCTGTTCAGAACCGGTCTTGGTCTCTGGGAAAAAGTTGCCGGATAACTCATTTTGGAGGGTAGCGGGATCCGAAGCATGGTGCCAGCCGTTGGCCGACCGCAGTCAGTAGGGGGCGCCAGCCACGTGCCAAAGGCTGCCCCGCCAACTCGCGAATAATCCCGGTATGCTCCACCGTGCCAGCTGGCGACTGGATGGGAGGACCCGGTGGCCATATCCGTGGGGGTTCGGGCGTCCCCGCAGTCTCCAAATGAGTTCCCCATAGGTTGGGTTATCTCTAGTGTTCCACTTGGTTCACTGAGCAGCGCCTCGACAGTTCGACTTCTTCCCCAGCAAACTCTTGAACAAATGACCAAAGCAAAAAAGAAGAACATGGTGAAACAACGGCTGCACTTCCTCCCACTAAAAGTGCACCTCACTAACATCAGTAACATCAGTAATCTCGATCCGGTCCACCACCACCTTGAGACCGAGAAGCCGCACCTGTTTTTCCTAACGGAGACGAAGATAACAACCCCGTCGGACGTGGCGTACCTCAACTACCCGGGTTACTCTCTTGAACACAAGTTCAAGAAGCAAGCTGGGGTCTGTGTGTACGTCCGCGAGGACATTTGTTGTCGTCGTCTCCGTTGCTTTGAGAAATCGGGATTTTCTGCCATATGGCTGCTTGTGGACACTGGCGTGGAGAAATCTCTCTACATCGGCGTTTACCGATCGCACGCCGGTGACCAGGAGACAACGGCGCTCTTTAATTGCCTCGTGGAGTCGGCTGACATAGCCCAGCAAAGGTACCCAACAGCGAAGCTTAATTTTCTGGGGGACTTTAACGCCCATCATAAAGAGTGGCTGTACCCGTACCGGAAAACTGACCATTTAGGTTAGAGGCGCGCAAGTTTTCTCTACCGCTAGATCTAACCCAGCTGGTGAATGTGGCAACGCGGGTACCGGATGTTGACGGCCATACACCCAATTGTTTAGACCTTCTCCTGACAACTGATCCGGACAGTCATTCGGTGTCGGTCTCAGCCCCTCTGGGAACGTCTGACCACTGTCTGGTGAAATCCGTGTCGACTTGCTCTCCTCCAGATGAGAGCCCTAGAGGCACGAGGCGAGTATGGCGATACGAGTCAGCAGACTGGGACGAGATGCGGCACTTTTTTGCGTCGTATCCTTGGCGGCATGTGTGCTTCTCCTCGAGTGACCCCTCGAGCTGTGCCGACGCGGTTGCGGATGTGATTCTGCAGGGAATGGAGTATTTCATTCCATTTTCCGACATTCCGCTCGGTCACAAATCCCGCCCTTGGTATAATGCAGAATGCGCCCACGCTGAGGCACAAAAAGAGTCTGCCTACCAAGCCTGGGTCGGGGCCCGTGACCGCAAAGTAAGAGCACGTAGTGTTCGCGCGAGGAAAAGAGCCTTTAATTCTGCCACCAAGTTCTGCAAGCGGGTTCTACGTCGGGCACGTTTTGACCATGCTGGACGTATTGGGGCCAAGCTGGCATCGCACCCTCCGGGTAGTAAACAGTTCTGGTCCCTGTCTAAAGCGGTTGAAGCGAATTTCTGTCGACCCACTTTACCTCCAATGCTGAAACCTGATGGGTCGCTGGCTCACTCTGCGAGTGAGAAAGCAAAGGGGAATGCCCATTTTGTAAGGGCACTTGGGCCCCTTTGAAAAAATGGTTGTATCTTGATGAATTTGGTTGTATATTGTAGAAAAAACACGTTATATTCATAATTAGAAAACATTTTTTATTTATTTTGCGGTGTTCACGAGAAATAACGATGTTTCTGTTCTTGAAATGAACTCTTATTACAATGCAATAAGGTGCATACAAATGTCCAAGTGAAGAAACCTGATCTGTTGTTGTCTGTACATAAAAAGTAAAGGACACGGATGGAAAAAAACACAAAATATAAATCTTATTTTTGGATAATATTGAAATCGCAGACACGATACCTCATAAGGGGCCTGTGTATGGGCAATCTCCTTTATTTGCATCTCCCTTTGCTAGCAATTCGCGTCTGGAGGCTTGCTCCAAGCAACCACCTACTATACCTCACTGTGACTCTTCGATGCTGGAGATCACTGTCCACACTAAAGAGGTCCGGAGAGTATTGTCCAGTCTAGACGTGAACAAGGCCAGCGGGCCTGAAGGCATTCCAGCGAGAGTGCTGAGGCATTGTGCGCCTGAACTGTCTCCTGTATTGATACGCTTGTTCCGCCTCTCTCTTGTAAAAAGAACGGTGCCGAAATGCTGGAAGCTTGCAAATGTGCAACCAGTGCCCAAAAAAGGCAACCGTGCAGACCCTGCCCATTACCGTCCGATCGCCGTTACCTCCATTCTGTGCAAAGTTATGGAAAGGGTACTGAACAGCAAGTTGCTGACCTACCTTGAAGACAATAATCGCCTCAGTGACCGTCAATATGGCTTTCGCCGGGGACAGTCAACTGGCGATCTTCTTGTGTATGTCACGCACTGCTGGGGCGAAGCCAACGAGAGACACGGCGAAGCACTTGCTGTATCGCTTGATATCTCGAAGGCCTTTGACAGGGTCTGGCACGCGAGTCTGCTTAGTAAGCTTCCTGCATATGGCATCCCTGCTGGTTTTTGTAGCTGGATATCAAACTTCCTCAGTGAACGGACGATCCGAGTAGTCATTGACGGCTGCTCCTCTGACCTTATGGCTATTGATGCCAGAGTTCCTCAGGGGTCTGTTCTCTCTGCAACTCTTTTCCTGCTGCACATCAATGACCTTCTTCAGCCTGGTATTGTTGGGTACGCAGATGACAGTACTATTTCAGAGAGATACTTGTCCAGCGCAAAAACCAGCGTGGATGAAGTTCGTTCCTTGAGAGAGGCTATGGTGGAGCGGACAGATTTGACCTTAAGCCTAGTCTCCCAGTGGGGTGATGACAATCTGGTCTCCTTTAACTCCACCAAAACAAAGGCGTGTCTTTTTACCGCTAAAAGGAGTCTTTTCGATCAAACTCCTACTTTTCGGGGTGCGTCTGTTCCTGTGACTGATCGGCTCGAGCTCCTAGGCATGGAGTTGACATCCAGTCTCAACTTTGGCGCCTCCATTGAGTACAAAGCCCAAATTGCGGCCAAAAAACTAGGCATCCTAAATAAAGTGAAGCGATACTTTACGCCTGGACAGCTTTTAACCCTATACAAAGCGCAAGTCCGATCCTGCATGGAGTATTGCAGCCACCTTTGGGATGGCTCAGCTAAATATCAGCTTGCCGCGCATGACTCGGTGGAACGCAGAGCCAGGAGGCTCATTGGCGACGTTGAGCAAGGGTGCCAGGCTGCACAGCTTGGCTCATCGCCGCAAGGTTGCCTGCTTGTCGGTCTTCTACAGACTGTACTTCGGTGAGTGTGCTCAAGAACTCCACGACCTCATCCCACTAGCCCCCTTCTACCATCGGACATCTAGACGCACTGCAAGTTATCATCCTTACCTTGTTGCCATTCCACCAAATCGCACCAAACGCTTCCAAACATCCTTCATAATGCGCACAGCGAATGAATGGAACTCGCTACCTGCGTCAGTGTTTCCGAACGCATTCAACCCGAATCTCTTCAAAGTTAGAGTGAACAGGCTTCTTCTGGGTAAGCTCACTCCATCGTCGACTCTGTCTCTGTCACCTTTGACCTAGACTAGAGTCAAGAGCAAACCCATCTCAAATAAAAAAAAAATGCAGACTTAAACCTAAGAAGGCAATGGAGGATAAGCCAGAGACTGGCGGACCATTTCTGGTCTCGATGGATGCGCGAATATTTGCCCAGCCTACAGACGCGCACGAGATGGACGCACGATGATGGGTGTGGGGTAGGGCTTAATGACTTAGTCTTAATTGCAGATTCTACATCTCCTCGAAATGTGTGGCCTAGAGGTCGAGTTGTCGCCACGCTGCCAGGCCGGGACTGCCGTGTCCGCATGGTAGATGTGGCTACCCGCGGCGGTGCTGTGCTACGGCGCCCGGTCAACAAGTTAGTGGTGTTAATGAAAGCAGTGGGGCCAGCTGCCACCGTGTGAGCTCGACGGTCAGGGTCGAGCGAGGAGGAGTATGTTGCTGGCAGTTTTTATGAGACATTGATGATTTTTGAAAATTGATTTGTGACAAAAAAATGTGACTTCAATATTGACATGTAAGAAAAAATATTTCTAAGACAATTTCAGTAGTTTTATCTGAAATACTAATTATTTGCAATTTTTTTATATGGCAATGCTATACTAATGTCAACCCCAATTTTCCGTATGACGCTACTAAGTTGATACTTTGTTTTAATTCGTAATCACTATTTATCTTTTTGTAAAAACATTTTATCTATTTAATAATTTAAAATGTTTCATTATTAATGTGGAAAACAATGATTCCTGTGACTCTTTATGAATCTTTTCACATGGAAGTCTTAGATTCAGATTTTAATTGATAGTGAATAAACCAAAATTATAATAGAAAGCTTTTTTTATTCAGATTGATATATCTATTTTATATTACCTACCTAAATGTACCTATAGTATTTTTATTCAGACGAAGTAATATAAATAATTCTAAAGTATCAAATTAGGTTATTCCAGGTATTGCATACTAGTTTTTGGGGTTGCTATACTGATATTTTTTAAATTTGCCGCGCTTTTTCAGTCTCTACTTTCGTTTGCCAGACTCTAAATAACATTTTTTGTTTCCTGTACTTGTGTAAAATTCTTTATTAACATTATTTCTTTGTTTTGTTCACTGTAATAAAAACGAGTTATATAAAAACGCGCCCCACTTGCAGCTCATCCTCGTCTCGTTTTGCCCAGTTTTGCGTTGAAGTCCCCCATGACAACAGTGAAATGAGTTTTGAAACCATGCATGGCTCTAAAGATATCCTCATACATGGCCTCTACCTCGTCGTCGGGGTGTGCCGAGGTCGGCGCGTAGACCTTTACGACCTTCAGCGAATATCTTGCGGATATTCTGAGTATAAGGTACGCCACCCTGGTCGACACACTCTCGATCCTTATCACGTTGTTCAGAAGGGATTTGTGGACGATAAACCGCCCTAGGACTGCCGGTCACCCTCTCGGCAATAGAGCAGGTTACCGGCTTTGAGGATCGGATCCTCCTCCTCTCTTCGGACTTCAGATAACCCTATAATACTCCATCGTAACCTGCTCAATTCTTCCTCGAGTTCGGCTATCTTCCTGTCGGTCCGGAGTGTTCGCGTGTTCGCGGGTCCACTCCGGGGATTCTTAGCACCCCTTGCCACGTCATCGCCTCGGACGCTACCGTAGCCGAGGGTAGACGGGCTGCCGGGCACTCGGGGACGTTTTTTATGTGTGATATTCGTTAGATTTATAGTGCCGTAACAATTGTAAATTGATTAAATGAGTTTAGAGCGTCCTTTATACACATAACTTTTCGGGTTCACTTCCCGACCGTCTGTTACACATATCCCTCTAACGAGATTCGAACCCGCAATCGTCGGTTTCGAAGGCAGGGTAGTGACCCTGCCTTGGTGTAGTTGGTAGTGACCAACTACACCAATCGGTCGTCATCCGACATCTGGTTTAGAGTTTATGCAATTGGGACCTTTTGAGAAGGGGCTATTTTGCGAATAGGACAATTTTTTTCACCGTGACATTTTACGAATGGGACATTCTGCGTCAGATCCAACACAACTTAGCAAGAAAGTGGTATAGACAAATCGATCATTCTGTGTGTGTAGCTTGTTCTATGTAGACGCCACGACAGTCGGTACCAATGTGCGGGAGTCTAGACCAGATAGGTACGTTTTTACTACTTCTTATAAGGCTAGAATTTGTTATTTTATGAAAATACGTCATTTTAGGTAAAAATAATTGATATTTTTTTCATGATATGTTGTGTAAGTAAATATAGCATTCTAAATAAAACACGACTCCTGAAAAAAAAAGTGCATCTAAAAACAGAAAATTCGAGCCATAGGTAAATATATTTTGAATTAGTTACTTTTCATTTTATGTTTTTAGCCTTATAATCAATCTTATAACGTAGGTACCATCGACACAAAGAAACCAAGACATTTTGATTGAGACCAAACATAAAATTACTTAAAACAACAACACAACAACCAAATAAGAATCTGACTAATTCAACGTTTTTTTTTCTAACAGAGGGTCAAACATAACTTAGCAAGAAAGTGGTACCTACAGAGAAATTGATCGTACCTACTCGTACACAAATAAAATGTTTTTCTTTCGTTCAGTAAGTCACTAAGACGAGACACGTTTTTATCACTTCTTGCAATACATGTTATAAAAAAGACAACACAATAACAAGTGCAACACACAGCAACTGTTTTGATAACATATTGACTATGTTCTTTCTTCTTTACCCGACTGCCGAAGGCTGAAGAAGGTGGGTAATGTGTTTATCAGTCTATGTATGTATGTTTGTTCCTATGTGGCGTTCTAGAGACCAAACGTGTTGGCCGATTTTGATGATTCTTAGGTCAATCGATTCATCTTAAACTTGCGAGTGTCACTAGTTACAATAAAGTAAAAAAAATAGAAAATATCGGATTTTGGGCGCCATATTGGTGGAGGCCCTATTTTTTTTCTTCTAAACCCATCGTGTGGGGTATCAAAATAAACGGTTATATGAGTGACTACAAAATTATATAACACTCATAATATGTTTAAAGTTACATAATTCGAAATAAAAAAATAAATGTTAACAAAAAAGATAAAAATAAAAAAGTTAATTCAAAAAACCCGACTGCTTGAGAAAAGAACTAAAGACGTAAACAAGAAGAAAATCATGCTGTGCAGTCGGACGATACACTTTTTTATATAGAATCAATAGGTTGGTCCACCGAGTAGCGACAGATGACTGCTGTGCTTTGGGGTCCTAGACCAAAAGCTGAAGAAGAGGATTATTATGATGTTTAAGAACCTATTCATGTAGAACCTATCATCAAAACTTATTCATAATATCAGTCGAAAGACATGCACCACAGAGAAAATATATGAAATCCACTGCTAAGTAAAAATGTGACATACCTATTTTGTTGTAATAATTTTGCTATGGAAGATAGATAAGAGGAAGATGTATTTTTTTTTTGGTTATCTCATCATACAATGACTTCACCCGCTCTGGGTGAAGCGGGAGGGCGTGTCAGACTTTTACTGACTAAATTCTACCCGTGTTCCTTCAGTTGCTTAAGCCAGGGCCGCGGTAACTCCTTTTCAAATTTATGCGCGACCAGCAGGGCGAGCACGGCTTACTATGACAGGCTTGAGTCACACATTTTTATCACTGTTTGGGAGCAAAAACAGTGATAAAATGCGTGACTCAAGCCTGTCACAAAGGCCGTGCTCCCCCGGCAGGTGTAGTACTGGTGTGTATTGTACTTATATTAACCCCCGGTTTCTCAACATTCGATTATCTTGTCGGGCTGTTGACGTAATCGACGAATAATCGCCGATTATCTGCTGTGATTGACTGTTGAAAATTCATTCATCAATCACAGCAGATAACGCGTGCTTGACAATTTGTCACATTCATTCTGCGATAATTTAGCGGTGAGAAACCGGCCTAAGCAATTAACACATAACAGATGAAAATGGTTATATTTTTTGGTTTGCCAACAAGAGCAAATAGATGCCATACCGCACTATCAATAAAATTAATATGGACAATGCGGCATCCTGTACAGTTTTTACTAGGTAGGTAGGTATAATAAAAAGTTACAAAAACCATGTTTTAATAATTTATTATAAAATTAAATAATCACAATAAACACCAATAAATAGGACGTTACAATATTGGTCGTATAGGGCGAATCGCAAAGGCCCGGTGCGGTCGATCGTCCAATAATCACGTGAGGCTCGAAAGGGTTTGGAAAAATCACGAAATATCAAAGAGGGAGGGGGTGTAAAATACACGTGATTTTAAGAAGGGGGAGTCTAAAACCTCGCCACGTGTGACACCTGGGGGTGGGCGGGTTATAAATGTTGCTAAAAAACGTCACGTGATTAATGAACGACCGTTTACAAAAAAAAAAAAAAGTTATTTTACTCCGCTATTCGCCACGTGACTTGGCGCTGGAAGGCAGTTTGCTTGCTAGTCTAGGCACTAAGCAAGCAACCTGCCATTGCGTTATCGGCCTTCGGCAAAACGCAAATTCAGGTTTTAGACCTCACAGAGCATGGAGACACCTCAGTGGCCGCTGCTAGAGACGGCATTTGCAAGTATCCATAAAAACTAAGCGTGACGTTAAGTAAAAAAAGAAAGAAAAGATTTTTTTACTTTTCAGCTGTTGAAACCTGTTTCAACAGCTGAAATTAGCGTATTTTTTTTGTTTTATTGTAGACTAGCTGTGCCCGCGGCTTCGCTCCCGTCATCTGCCTGCCAACCCTACCATACTTACCAGCCTGCCTGCCTACTCCACATACTCAAAAAAACTTTTTACAAAAAAATACTACCGACATCCAAATAAAACTACAAAGTGAAAAATAATTTTATTTTTGGAAGTCGGTGTCTTTCGTAGGTACCAATTTATTGCGTTATGGACACCGACATCCAAAAAAAAAAAATTTTTCACGTTGTAGTTTTATTTGGAAGTCGGTAGTATTTTTTAACCGACTTTCGAAAAAGGAGGAGGTTCTATGTTCGACTTCTTGCATGTTTTTTTTTTTTTTTTTTTATGTATGTTCACCGATATCTCCGTCAATTGTGAACCGATTTTGAAAATTCTTTTTTTGTTTGAAAGAGTATGTTCCGAAATTGGTCCTATTTTAATTTGGTGAAGATCTGATGAAGAATCTCGAAGATTTACAACAGAACTCTTCAATAAATAACGGAAAATCTCTCGGGACTGCTGTAATCGCATATCTGTTTATTGTTTAGACCATTTCATAACATAACATCACGCCAGTACGCTCTTAAGGGGTAAGCAGATCTCTCATTTTATGATCTTCTCTTCAAGTTTCATGATATTCGGGTAATCTATTCTGGCGTTATAGGAAACTTACTAAACAACTTGCCTATTAGGTATATATATAAAGACTTCCAAATCTGAAAACTACAAAATGAAAAATAACTTTATTTTTGGAAGTCGGTGTCTTTCGTAGGTAAATTTTTTTTGCGTTATGGACACCGACTTCCAAAAATAAAGTTTATTTTCACTTTGTAGTTTTCCGATTTGGAAGTCGGTAGTATTTTTTTGTAAAAAAGTTTTTTATTTTTCACTTTTTAGTTGTACCTACCTAATAGGCAAGTTGTTTAGTAAGTTACCTACTCGTATAACGCCAGAATATATTACCCAAGTATCATGAAACTTGAACATAACCGGTGAAATGAGAGATCTGCGTACCCCTTAAGAGCGTACTGGCGTGATGTTATGTTATGAAATGGTATAAACAACAAACAGACATGCGATTGCAGCAATCCCGAGGGATTTGCCGTTATTTATGGAAGAGTTCTGTTGTATATCTTCGAATTGCTTCGTCAGTCCTACACCAAATTAAAATGGGACCAATTTCGGAACATACTCTTTCAAACAAAAAAAGATTTTTTGAAATCGGTCCACAATTGACGGAGATATCGGTGAACATACACAAAAAAAAAACGAAACATACATAATGTCGAACATAGAACCTCCTCCTTTTTGGGAAGTCGGTTAAAAATATACATACTACATACCAATTTTTTTTTCTAGCGTCATTCTTTCGCGTAAAATCTTAACACCGCGATTCAGAAAATGACTTTAAATGCACAACGCCATCTATCGAATAGCGAGTTCAACTGTCCGAGTAACTGAATTGTGTGAGCTGTGATAATTTTACTTCTTGAACACTTTAAATTCATCTAACTTTTGATAGAGTGAACCGATTGCGATGAAACAAAAACTAAGTAATTCTTCAAGATACGCACAATTTTATGTATAAAAGTTATCTACATTGGTTTCGTACATTTTACGTGATGCGTGCACAAATAAACAGACAAACAGACAAAAATTCCAAAAATGCTAGAAATGGGTTCTGTTGGTTATCCTTTAACACTATGGCTATTTTTTTTGGATTTTTTTTCGATGTACACAAAATATTTTTCTACAGATTTATTATATGTATTGATTGATTGATATTGATAGGCTTGGGCTTGACCACTAATCTCATCTGATGGTAAGTGATGATAAGGTCGAAGGTCTATCACGCTTGCCTAGAAGTAACCTATTCACTCTTCCTTAAATACCCCTAGATTGTAGCTATCGGGAAACACAGAATCCGGCAGGGAATTCCACTCCTTAGCTGTACGCATAATGAAAGTATTTCCAAAACGTTTGGTGCGTATGGGCGGGGTGTCCACCATGTATACCTAGTTCTCGCCAAACTTCTTGGCCACCCTGAAGTTTACTACAATAACTGCGCAGTAGGATATCTCATACAAAAAAAGTGCCTTTTCGTGCCTTGCGCATCGGAAAGCCAACTTCAGGGCGGCCCAAAAGTTTGGCGAGCACTATACCGAAGTAATGCTTAAAGGTTGCCGAATAGTGCTATTTCCGTGCTCTGTGGGGTTACTACTAAGCCTCATTGGTCTTGTGGTCGCAATGTGACTGATAAACGTGGGGTCCCGCTACCCCCAGGGACAGGCAGTTTTATATTTAGGCGGTGTCAGAGTTTAGATATTCTCAATAGCAGTTCGAAGTCTGAATTTCAATTTAGCATTTTTAAACACACCAATATTATTTTTCTAACCTTTTAAATCTTATTTTATTCACAATGTAATAATTAATTGGCCAAGTACACAAACTGGACGTAATTTAAGAAAATTACAATTAAAAAAATACTGTAACAAAATTATAATGCGTGTCCAATTTACGCCTCGCATTATATAGAAACTTCTTACTACGTAAGACCTAATTGCGGAAGTGAATTCGGCAAGGCAGAGTTTTGATCCCATCAATCGACCAATCGCATGTGAGATGAAAGACGCGATGTGGATTTCCGTCTATGTGATATTGCGTTAGACTGCAGTTCAAGACCAAAGTACATTCAAAACAACTTTACACACGACAAAATATCAAGCAATACCTTCGTCGTTTCCAGTTGACGTTACATTGCAAAGGAGATCCGAACAATGTAAGTAAGGTCATCTTTTACTGAAAAATACGTCTACGGGCGAACACGACTCATGTAAATTTTCATGAAAAGATAGTTAACTCATAATAATAATAACAAATAAGTAGACAAAATATTTACCACACATCCATCCACAGCATTTTCCATTTTAGAAGTCTAGACAATGTCCAAAAAAAGTTACATGGGGACATTTAGCTTATTTTTGAACCAACTCAAATCGACCAGGCAGAATTTCAAACAACTTTCGACAACCAAACTAAATTGCTAAAAAACAATACTGAAACCAAAATCAGTTTTTGTACCTTGGCCCATTTTAGACTATATTAATACCATTGAATGGAAAAAAAACAGTTAATTTATGAAATGACACTTTCCTACACCAACCAATAAAAAAGCTTTTAGAAAAACACCAATGATGACCAGGCCATATTGTTAAGTATACTTAGAGTAAGGAATTGTCTTTTTCAAATTTTAAATTGTCCTACCTATTAACATAAAAGCTAGCCTTGGCGCAGTCTCGCAACAAGACTGCAAATAATACCTGTATATAGCTAATCCCATTACTTAATAAAAATTGAAATTTTTGGTACTGTATGAATAATGTATAAACTACAGAATTTCACCTGCTACAATTCTTATATTTAATTGAGCATTATAATATTCATTTATTGGGCCCTATCCACAATATTTATAGAAGATATAACATAAGATACTAATATTATAAAGATGTAAACTTTGTAAGTTTGCTTGTAGGAATTAATCTCTGGACCTACTGAACCGATTTTGAAAATTCTTACAACAGCATTCTATATTATTACTGAGTGACATAGGTCACATAGGCTACGTTTATCCCAAAAAAAAAATGGTCCTGTTGGGTGGGCCGCGGGAGCGAATCCGCGGGAAAAAACTAATAAGATATATAACTCGAAAAACAAAACAAGTAATTACCCAACATAATTCACTATTATCAATCCTATTTTTAACAATCTCTTGCCACTACCCCAATTAATTTAAGGTCGGCACATGTTTTCTTCTTCCATACTCCTCTATTATTAGATGTGGACCTAATTATACCAACAAACAAACAACGCAGATGTATTTAAGAGAACCATATTCTAACCAAACCAAAGAAATCAAAACAACCTGATAAAAAAATCAAGCATTCAAATAACAATATATATATACAAAACAACACATTAAAAACCCATACCCACCCAAGTAATAGTGCTATGAAATAATTGCCATGAAATTCAAGACTCCGGAGTGCTCTCTTAATAATATTATACGTTTGTGCAAATCCAACCCACTCACGTGTGGAACAAACCTAAGACCTAAATAAAAAACAAATAACACTACCATATATGGGTAAATTACCCTATACAACTAAATTCCTAAAATTTGGTAAAGACAAAATCTAGCAATGCCTAGCATTTTTACGTATTTTCAGTAAAACTAATCACTCTAATGGTACAATAATATTAATTGACAAGTCTATTCTAATCCTACATAAAATATATAGTAAATAGCAGCTAGCATCATAACTAGGAATGATGATATTGGTACCCAATACCTCTTTAGGAAACCTCGGTCATCTTTATTAACAACCATCTTCTTCTCCTTGTATTTCTTCTTCTTACCGCTCAATTTCCACTCATACTCTGCTAACTCTTTGCGATTCTTCTCTTCCTCTAATTCTTTTAATCTCTTCATCTCTTTCTCTTGCTCTATTTTAGCAGCTTTCTTCTTAACTTCACAGGTATGGTCACACAGTATCTTTGTTTCTCCAATTTTAACAGAGTTGCATGGAGCCTCCTTCTTTATGTTACCACAAGGACAGTGCACTTTAGTTTTCTTAGTGCATATTTGGTTTCTGCAAGCTCCTGAATGGCATGTGTTACGGCAACGATGGCCACAGTCTAAGTTCTTAGGACACTGTTGCTTGCATGATAATATCTCTTCAGTAGCTGTTGACAATTCTCGACAACGCAGGTATATCTCTGTTACACCACAGTGGCAGGCTAAACGTTCCAGTGTATCACACGGACGGCACGGACCAGGATGACATGCCCTAATAGAACATTTATGGGCACATTTCGCAGGACGCTGTACTGAACATTCTCTGTTACATTGCTTACAACTGGAAGGCACATTTGGATATTCAGGAGCAGGGCTGTAGAGATGACAGAGTAAAGAACACTTATGGTTTCCACAGGCCAATGGTTTCCCACATTCTCTTCCGCAAGGCTTCCTCGAAGCTGTGTGGCAAGGTTGCTGATCTGTCTCATGCTCTCCGAAACAAACTATTGGTACTGGTGTGTTGCATGGAGGACAATCTAAGGTCATTATCTTGGTCTTTGGTGGTTGAACTTCCCAAGGAGTAGCCGGTTTCTCAATTTGTTTGAACAGCACGGCAACATACTCATGGCATACTGCTTTACATTGGTGACAACACTTTGCATATTGTTTGTCACAGATTGCTTTGCAAGGTGGGCAATCACTAAAATGACAGGAATGCTTATTTTCTTCACTATGGCCACATTTGTATTTAATTTTGCATGGCAGGTTGCATTTTGGAGGTTTCGTCTGCCTTTCCCGACCACATGGGACTCTTACATAAGTCTCTTTGCATCTGCAAGTAACTTTTGATTCTAAAGGGCATGGATAGCAAGGTCCCCGATGACAGATATTTGTGCATTTATGCCGACCACATTGCAGGCCTTTGTCACATGTTTTCTCACAAGGAGGACAGTTTCCATTACAGCATTTTCTTCCACAACCATGTTTGCCACACAGTCTTATTCCTCTACATTTAGTCTCACATTTGAAGTCTTTGCTACATGGTAGGGACCTAGTATGTGTTGAGCAGTGGCATTTCTTTTCAATTAGAACTTGGCAAGGTGGGCAGTTACCATTATGGCATTTTTCTGGACATTTGTGTTCACAACCTTCATGCCTTTTACCACATGTACCTAGGCAGGTTTCCATGACATCTGGACATTGGACAAAACGCTGGTTAGCACCACAAGGACAAGATAGTGTCCCAGAATTAGGACAGTCGCCACAGTTCCCAGAATGACAGATTCTCTCACATTTGTGATAACCACATGAAAATAATCTGTTACATGGCTTCTTGCACTGCCAGAAAGTATTGTTACATGGTCTTTTAGCCTTTTCAGAACCACATTGACATGGCTGAATACTAGTATAGCTGCATTCAGCACAATCACCTGCATGACAGACATTTTCACAGTAATGAGTTTTGCACAAAAGAGTTTTCTTACAAACTTGACCACAGGACCATGTAGCAGCGCTGCACCGCACTCTCTTACGTTCCTTCTCACAGTAACATATGCCATTAACAGTCTGTGGACACGGAGGGCAGGGACCAGGATGACATAGAAGCAAGCACTTGTGTTTACAATTTTCACCAGTAGACAATCTCTTTCCACAGACTTCACCACAGGTATGAGGAATGAGCCAAGGATGTTGCGGTGGGTCGTCTGTTTTGCTGCAGAAACAGCGATATTTACGAGGTATTTCTTCCTTGGTATAAGAGTTTCGACACTTCGGGCAGCACCATTCGATTTTCTGTTGTTTTATAACAGCTATCGGGCCCGTACTTTCTTCACTGCGCAAGCTTATACTGTCGTTCGACCATTTTTGGATGCAAGACAGATGGAAGTAGGCAAAGCAATGATCGCAAGTCCAAATAGCGTGAGATTTTTTGATCGATGATATGCATATCAGGCACGTAACAGAGCGGCCGCTTATGGCTTCTTCAAGGAGGTTTTTAGTCCTGTTCAGCATGTGAGTGTCTCCGCCGCCTCGCCAATAACTCTGGAACATGGTTTCTAAGACGCTGGACTCGCAAGGATCCTCATCTTCAGACGACGACAGTTCCTTCATTTCTTTTAGATGTTTCTGGACATTTTGCTGCAATTTTGCAGCCGCATCTCTGTATCGGCGCGCCATGATTATAATTGCGTGAAATGAATGCGTAAAGTTCACGTATTTTCAATTTTCCGGTAGAACCTTAATAGAAAATTATGTACCAGACATCCTTTTGACGTTTCGTTTCGAATTTTAGAAAGAATGTCAAACTTACTGAAACGTTGGGACACGTCACGTTTATTGAATCTAAAAAATAATTTACTTTAATTTTCTTGTCACAAACTATTATTTTTACAAGTTATATTTGACTTGGTTAATCATTTAAAAATCACAAATAAAAAAGAATTTATGGATCTAAATTCGAAAACCAAAAAAAAAGTGGTCCATAGACCACTTTTTCACTTCTCTTTTATGTCTTCTTAGTAGTTCTTAGTTCTTGTATTTTTTATGTAATATTTTCAATCATTTATCGATTAATTAATCCGTATATACTCCAACGATTAAGATTTTTACTTAAAGATTACTTATTTAGACTCGCCAAATAAATATAATATTTTAGTAAAAAAATAGCACCATAGACTAATATATACATATTAGTAGCACCATCTATAATCATATCTTAACAAACTTTGCAGATTTATGAAATTACCCTACTTGACAACAGATGGCGCATACAGTCAGAATCATAGTCGCAGAACTCGCAGAGTATTTTTTTTTATATCTATACTTAAAATTATAAAGAGGAAAGATTTTTTTGTTTGTTTGTACCGAATAAGCTCCGAAACTACTGGACCGATTTGAAAATTCTTTCACCAATAGAAAGCTACATTATTCCTGAGTGACATACACACGTCACTTTGCAGTATAAAACTGATTTACATCCGTCACCTCAAACACCAGGTTCTGTTGAAAACCAGCGTCAGGCACAAGTTGTCTGGCATTATTGCTGAACAAGGCCTTTTTGGCGCAGCCGTGAGGCACACTTTCCTGCTAATTTCTTACGTCAGACTTTTTTTATTTTAATTTTAATTGTATTATATTGATGTATTATAATATTATATTGTGTGTCTTTTAGTCTGTGCTAAATAAATTTATTTTCTTTCTTTCTTTACATAGGCTATTTTTAATCACGAAATTGGGCCCTGTGGGGTGGCGCCAAGAGAGCGAAGCCGCGGGCAACAGCTAGTGTGTGATATAGGTATGCATCACCAAAGACCTTATACGTATTTCTGTAAGAAGTATAAGGTCTTTGTGCATTACAGAACAGAAAAACGTCTGTCTTTCTCTGTTCTGTGGTATGCATCCTGCAGACAGATAGATTCTTGCTAGCAAATTTTGGTAGGGAAATTATTAACCGAGGGAAAAATATACTGAATGGGCGACTATTATACTAAGTAAGTAACTATTTATCCGGTTTGAGTAATACCTTTTAGGAGATTTTTGTGAGCTGCGGTAATAATATATTGTTACATACTTTAATTGTATTTGGGGTTCTATTTTTTCTATTTTAGCATATTATTCTTTTGAAAATAGCTGAACAACTATAGAGGCGACATCACTGTGCAGTGCGGGAGTTCGGGTTTATTCGTGTCCAAGAGCGAGCGAAGCGAGCTCGGGAACTTAGCGCTCCCCGACACGGATAGGTTAGGTTCGAAGGGGATGACGAGAGCTGAAGTGAGCGAGCAAAGCGAGCGAACTTAGCTCCCGTCATCTCCTTCATGTTAGGTTACTTTAGACCCTGCAGACAGAAAAAGGAGCCCTGTCGACAAACTTATATTTTCAAGTCGCTGTTTTAAACATTTGTATTCGCCCACTGTTTGTCGCCCACTTAGTATTTCAGTAAGCCATATTCAGTATTTTTTACACCTTTAATTTGTTTTTTTTTTTCGCTCGTTTAAATACTAGCCATTTTGGTAGAGTTCGCGCAAGATAAGTCTGCGCGCGACGGGTGGCGTGCTTAATGTTGCCAGCATAACTGATAATTTTTCCTTCATTTAATCAATAGTAATTTTTCATTACTCGAAACTTAAAGTAATTTAAGTTTAGCATAATTAATTACTAGCTTTTTCTTTTTCTTTTTAGCATAATAATAATTACTAGCTTTTTCTGTTCTTGCATAGAAAATTATGAAAAAAGCTTCATGAAATTATTGTAAATCTTTTATTGAATACTTAGTAGTACCTACTGTTAAATTTGGTCTAACAATAGTCCTGCATTGGCTAATACCCGTCCATTTCAATTTCAATTCTTTTTTAATTTCGTTTTTAACAATTTAGAAGCTGCTGCCACATAACCCTCTTGAGTTATTTGGGTGACGGTGCGTTCAGAAACGCCTAAAACGAAATAACAATGATGCATTATATTACATGATGCAGGTCCTGCCCCGCTGGTATATTTATGTACCACCCAATACTGTCAGGCACCGGTAGTACGAAAATTTAGGGACATTTTTGTATAATGGTATCCTTAAAAGTTACCTGTCAAATAAGCAACGCGGGCTCTATCTTTGTAAAACGGGCCCTGTACTGTCTTGTTCACTTCAAGAAAATATCCCTGCCAGGATTTTAAATTACATTTTGCATAATGATGGCGATTATTTACTTCGGAAACGAATAAAAACACGGAATACAACACACTCTCTTGACACCTGACATAAATGACAAATGATTAGTTCCGATTTTGGCCGCGCGCAGACTTATCTTGCGCGCACTCTAGTTCGAGAAATTATGGTTCGAGCAGAGTAGAGCTATTCGAGTTTAGATTTTCTAAGCAACTTAACGTTTATAAATGTTTAAACAAAAAAAATATATCCAGTTTCCTTTAAAGGTGTCCGGCGATTTATGGCCGAACATGTCTTAATTTTTTCGTTCTAAAAGTCCAATAACGTAGAAGAATTAAAACACAACCATTATAATTAGACGTTTATTATTATAAATCAATCAAGTTAAAGTCGAGCTCTGTTAAGTTTTTCATCAAACTAACAACTAAAATATTACAAACGGCATTATTATTGCCGTAGCTGCCGCCAATTTAGATATAAAATCACAACACTCGACACTTTCGTTTTACCTAAAAGCATTACAAATTAAAAATCAAAAGAAAGAAAACTTAAATCAATAAAAATTAAATTAAAAATATTATGCACAGATATTTTCAATATCTTATTAGTAATAAAAGCATTTTACATAATGACTAAAAATATAAAATGGTAACATTAATGAATATAAAGTGGTCCATGGCACTAAGAAGTAACCATTAGATACTATGTTATTTTTTTATTTTATTAATATTTTAACAACCGTAGCTTCGCTGGTGAAAAGCTAGTAATGATTTTGGTAGTGTATTTGTTTATAAAAGTCAAACATTATCGCACAAGTTTGCTTTTACAGATTATAACTGCTTTAGTTTCGGATGCCACTTTTAAAAAACAATTTTTTATTTAATTAGTCCACCAAGCCTGGGTTAGTGACCAGTAGACCTATATATCGAGTCGAGATGCGCTTGATGCACACGTAAATAGTTTCGAGTATGGCACTCATTTCATTATCAAATTGTTCTTGGGTACCTATTTATGTAAGTACGTGTTGTACATGACAATAAATATCAATGATCAAATTTAATTTAAAATTGACCGGTTGTACGATTTCAGAGTTAGTAACTGTTCTATATCTTACAGTCACTATTAAATATTGTTGAACGGCAATCCATTCGAAGTCGGTTCTAAATATGAGTGCTAACGTACTCTAGTATTTACTTCTGGTTTCTTATTTTTACTCGACAGTTTGAACCAGCCTGCTTTTTTATTATTATCTTTAGGCATTGAGATTGATCTCGACACCCTTTCTCGTTCGCTTTCCCGGTTTATCAACTCGCTTGACTGACTTTTCTTGCCATCTCTAGCAACTGACTTCCGGGGCGTGGTGTTGCTAGTGTCTTTAATTCTTTTATCGGATTTTTTGTATAGTGTCGTGCTTGAGCTTGATAATCGATTATTTTGTGGTCGTCGAGTAAGTGTTGTTTGGCTGTATGACTTGTTCTTTTGTAGTGTAGCTGGTTTGTCTTCTGTTAATGTTTTTGTAGAGGATGCCTTTTTAATGATCTCTTTGGGCTTGGATTTCCTCGGTCGCTGTGCGTAGTGGACGTCATGTTGGTCATTGTAATGTTTCGGGGTCCAAGGCGCGAATATTGAGAAGCTCTTTGTGGTGCTTCGAACTTGAAGGTTGGAGGAGTTAACTGAGGAGACATCGTCGCGAGAACGGTTTCGCGTGATGCGGCCCGGGTCCGGGATGTCACCAACTGAAATGGAAATTAAAATGAGATAACTGAACTGCTCTGTTTTCTCGTTGGTAAAATTTGCTAAGGTAATCACGTTCCTCAGTGTTTATACACTGACATCATCTTGGGTAAAGACAACCGTGTTGACCCATAATGTTTGGCGTAAGATGCCTCTCAGAGTTAGGACTTATACAGTTTTTTGGAATGATTGTATCTATCGTGCTATCGTTTTTAACTTGCTTCAACACTGTTTTTCATAAATTCGAAAAGAAACAGCACTGTTTATATGTAATGTGCAGTAACAGAACTTACCAGTGGTAGCATGTAGGTAGACGACGCTGCGCTGTGATTGGTGACTGGAGTCGCCTTCAGTGCTGCTCTCTCCGGAGTTAGTGACAGGGGTCCTGCGTCGGTGTCTGCAATTAATTGAAAACAAATCGGTTTTAGAAACGGACATAGTAATTACGTAGTCAGGACGGATTGCAATTGTACTTCAGTGTTTTTTTTTGTTAATTCCAAAAATAATAAAATTTAGATTTTTGGGTCACGCAGTTGATCGGGGAGTTATTTTCAGTTCCCACCCAATTGCACTACTTGACGTTTTTTAAAAAGATTGTGGATCAGTCCTGACGCTGGTACTTTAAATATGCAAATATACTATAAGTATCATTCCTTGACTATCATCAGGAAAGTTAGTTCAGTACACAAAAACAAAAATCCAGCAATGTTTTAATGCTAAATATAACGTGAGCTGCAAAGTAGAACGTTTACACAAAGTAGTACTCACTTCATATCCCTGCTAAGCTCCTGCTTGCTTCCTCTCAACTCAGAAGAACTCCCTCTATCATCGTGCCTCCTCCTCACATCTCCTTTAGATCCCTTCAAAGTCTTCGAACTGCTGTGACTCCTAGACCTCTCATACGGACTTATGGGGGGCTTCGCATTTACTTTCCTGTCAAACTGACTCTCGTTCTCCGAGTTACTCTGAATCTCTGATATATTCTGAAGGTTACGCTTATAAAGCTTTCCATTGGGCGATTCGCTCTTATCTTCCCTGTGTAGATTTGAAAGCGAGTAGCTTTTGTTTGTCAGTTCGCTATGGTCCACCTCATCAAGTCCTGTGCTTGAATTTGAGATGGTCTTTCTCAATGTGCCGTGTTTTGTATGAGTGTATCGTTTTGTTTCGGTTGATGGCTTGACGTTCGCGTCCGAGTCTGGATCTGTGTCGCCGAAGAAGCGCAGGTTCTTTGCTGGTGATGTCAAAGGTTTTGCGTGCTTTGGGTAGCTCTTGCGTGGTGACTCGTCTTCTGTTGTTATTATGCTCTCTTTCTCGACCTGAAAGTGAAGAGTTTAGAATTACTAATTAATTGCAAGCGTCAGCAATGGTATGTTTTGTATGACAAGGCATGTTATGGTTGACTTCTAAACCAGTAGGGGGGTAAGTCCTGTTTGGTACTTAGTCGATGAGTTATACCCAGTTAAGAGGTGCAATATACGTGCGCGAGTTGCGTTATGCGCTGTTATATTTATGTAACGATTGAACTTGTAGTAGGTAGGCAGGTGGTAAAGAAGACCATCCCATTTAACTCCTGACTGTGTGTTTTGAAATTCAATTACAGCACATTCACCAATTCTCTTATTAATGAGGTGATACTGGTTCTAACGCATACGTAAGAATATATAAAGACATATCTATAGACAGTAGATATTATTGCTATGACTACAATAAGTTTATACCTTGGTATTCTTTCCCTTTTTTCTGGTTAGCCTGTCTAATGACTTGAACCAGTTGCCGCCACCGGCTGGCGCGGGGGCTGTCTGTCTGCGCGGGGGGGAGGGCGTCGGGCTCGGGGTGGCAAGCCTGCGTCTCTCGCGGTAGCGCTCAGCCTGGAAAGAAGGGATCAGGTTTAATGGAATTGTATAAGATCTGATGTTCTTCCAACACAAATGGCAAAATGAGTAAACGATATAGGAAGGTCTATAAGTAATGCGCAATAAGAATAAAATAAATAATATCATTTAGCATAATCGAGCTTTAATATTTTCACGATCTCTCTGTGAGAGGGAGTGGGTAATCCACCAGGCGGGCCTAATGCGGATTAATTGATGTCACATGTTTCGATTCTTTTGTTCTGAGAGCTGTGGTGACTGGTGACGAAATAAATTGCACAAATAAAGAACAGAAAGAAGCCTAAGTCCAGCAGTAGAGGATGATGATGTTGATGAAGTAAAGAAACCTCATACAATGAAAGACTTTAGAATCATCGGCAAATAATATCAGTACCACGGTAGGTAATGTTAATATTTAAGGGTAAATGACGACCAAGTTCGACCGAGATAAAATTAGTCCAAAACAACAACAATATAGGTACGTATTGATGGCGTTTAGGGAGGAAGCTTATGCCCTATAGATATGATATAAGAAAGGACCCAGGTGGTTGATACTGCCCTAACCCATACTGTAATTGAATCTAGTAGATACCTGTTTCTGCCGATAACGGTGAATTGATGATTGCCTTGGCGGATCCACATTTTTTTCGACACTCAAGAAAAAGCAACAATCAGCTTGCTTTGATAAAGAGGGAAGTTTAATAAAATAGGCAAGTACTCGATGTATGTACACACTACACATACACAGTTTTTGTACACTGAGATCACCTCATTATTTCTCACATACCCGCTACATGTTAGCAAGTCTGTAAAAGTTCAATGACACCACACATAAATAAATATAACTTCTAGCATTCTCGTGTAAGATAGACGAAAATATCAAGTGTTTTTGTTCGTAATTAGAGAAACAAAAAATGCGGTAGAATATCAATGTTTGACGTGGGGAGTCTGCCATCTGACCTCTTTAATTATTGATGAAGAGAAGATTATGGATGAAGAGGGCAGAGAGAGAAAAATATATAAAACAAAAGATATGGAAACTTACGAATTGGGGAGTGATAAGACTTAAGACTCTGAGGGACAAGTCTCTATGAAGGAATGGTCAACCATTCAAAGGCTGTTATTTCGCAGAGTACCAACTCCTGAGGCTCTAGACAAGTGGCATTCGATTTCAGCGAAGGCGATAGTCAAAATGTTAAAGTGGAAGGGATCACGTGATTTTTCGATATCACTTGTCAATCCAATACAAATTTGCCTTTTTACCCGACTGCCGAAGGAGGGTAATGTGTTTATCAGTCTATGTATGTATGTAAGTATGTGGCGTTAAGTTTGTTCCTATGTGGCGTTCTAGAGACCGAACGCGTTGGCCGATTTTGATGGTTCTTACGTCAATCGTTATTAAAATTACTTAATTCTTACGTCGACATTAAAATTGGAAAATATAAAAATGGCGGCTTCGGGCCGCCATAATGTGGGGGCCCAAATATTTTTTTTCTTCCAAACCAATCGTGTGGGGTATCAAAATAGGATAGAATGGGTAGGAAGATAGGAAGGGTTTTAAGATGAGATTTAAAAAATATATAATACTTATTTACTTAAAGGTACCAAATTAAAAAAAAAAAACTAAACAAAAAAAGTTAATTAAGAAAACCAAAAATCCCGACTACTTAAAAAGCGAACTAAAAAGATGTAAACAAGAAAATCATGTTGTGCAGTCGGAGGATACATCTCATTCTGGTTGACTCATTTTGGTCAGCCAGCTCGCGATCATGTGTTTCGGGTTTTTTATTTTTTATTTGTTATAGGCTCGCGTTTGACCACTATTTCGCCTGATGTTAAGTGATGATGTGGTCGAAGGTGAAGCACGCTTGCCTAGAAGCAACCTATTCACTCTTGACTTGAAGACCCTTAGGTTGTAGCTATCAGGAAACAATGACGCCGGTAGGGAATTCCACTCTCTTTTTTTGGTTTTTTGATTTTCTTAATTAACTTTTTTTTTGACAATCGCTATCGCCACGCTTTCGATGATAGATTGTCATGTGTGTGGCCTCTGGTCTATCCTCCTGACTTTTTTTTGTTAACGGGGGGCAAACCTTCAAAAGGCACCTTGACTTTTGGGGATATGAACAGGGAGTGTGGCATTTTCACCTCACTAAAACCACACTGGTGATCACCATCAGTATCTAGAGGGTCCCCGTGACCGCTTAAAAGATTTCCTGGTATCTTATTTTTTCCCAGTGCTGAGATTCAGACAGAGAAAAAGATCTGTGAGATTAAGTGATCCGCAATCTATCACTGCAATGGCAATAGCTCTTCGTATGTTTGGTCCAAGAAAGACTAGGACAGACACTATGGTACTTCTTCAAATACACCAGCGGCACCAAAATTTGCCATAATTGCATTTTGAATGATCCAATATACTGTCTACCTATTATCTAATTTCTCCGGTATGATATTACAAGGCAAAAAAGAAAAAAACAACACAGTTGACGAATACTGACAGTCTGCGACTAACAAAAAATAGCGTGGTCTGATTGAATCTTGATTCATGAATCATATCTAGCGTCGATTTAAAAATTGTGTGCTCGTTCATAAAATAAGACGGTCTTTCGCCAACGTTCTTTATCTACTACAAAACTGTAAGGTTAATATACTCTATGGTTTTGGTAATTCAAATACGATAAAAGAACTTGTCTATGATAACGTCCTTCCGGGTTCATTTACCCTAGTATCGAAGATAGAACACTGATAATATTCCGAAGATAGCACGTACGATTTTCAAAACGGACAGTACCTATGCATGACTTATTTTCTGCACGAGTGATACTGAGTCACCCTGTGCAGTGAGTTCAGCTGCATGATGACCGGCTAAAATTATCAGATTTCCGTATCTCCTCCCTACCACAAGCGCCGCCGCTTACGTACTTTGTGCCCCTACGCACCGTCTGCCTGTCTACGCTTCTGACACAAGGTATTCACAGAATACGTGTTTTTACATAATTATGCAACAATAAAAAATTGTCAATGTACCTATCATGTTAAATTCAAAGAACGTAAGTTGACCCACTGCCTGCTTCATCTTTCTATTTCTCCAAAAGAACGTAACAAACTATACTTTTTATCTGACATCCCAAAAAAGAGGAGTTTTATGACACCGATTGTTCAGCGATTTCTTCGTCAATTGTTCGTGGTATGGTACACTCAGTGCGCGAGTTAGTTTTGTACTTGGCCAGTTTTAGTTAAAAGGTCGGTCAGGAACCCTGGAACATGTTAGTCAGCATACTTAATATTATAAAGGCGAAAGTATCTCTCTTTTTCTGTCTGTTACCTTTTTACGTCTTTACGGTTGAATGGATTTAGATGATGTCCTACATAGGATGCTTTTTATCCCGGGGGAATGTTCTCTTGGAATGACATCCAACTCTGACCGACGCGGGCATAGCCGCTGACTAAAGCCAAATGACACTAATTATCACTCTTTTGTAATACAACATCCGGCAAACATGAGTAACTTAATTGTGATTTGTGAATGACTGTGTGTCGCTGGCCTTAAGACGCTCGCCATATGGTCCGTGGCCTTACCAGTCTTATTTTGGTACAACGAAGGTAATACTTTACTAAAGTCAACATGAAAACTGGCAATAACTGAAATAAGCACTTTAGTTGCCAATGTATTAAGTAGATTTCAGAACAGCAATAATGATGATTATTGAAAAATTAAAGGTCATAAAAAACAGCTGTTAGATGTTGACTTTCTGTGATAGTGTTTTATTCATTCATGAAATCGCAGAACATCATGTCTGAGGTAGCCATAACCTACCTTCATATGTAGGTTCACCCACATGTCACCAGTTATTTTGAAGTCCCAGGTAGTAAAGACTGCCTCCCTAGCCTAGTCACTGCAAGCACTACTTCTTGTGTCTGAGTTCTCGGTTCGGACAAATCTTTATTTGGTCTTTCTATCTGGAATTTCTTAGCAGCAGCTTGAGTCTGGATTCGTGCCAGGATTTTTTTTTATTTTTTCTTTTGAACAACCTTTTTCGTGTATTGTCATCCAAACCAAACTTGTTTACAAAATATCATCTTAATCGGTACAGGATAACTGCTTTAAAATTCAGTTCAGCAAGATTTGACCCGAACGTACATACATACATTGCAAGTTAATTAAAAGATTGTAACATACATATTTTTTTTAAATTATAGATAGGCTCGCGCTTTCGCACTATCTCACCTGATGGTAAGCGATGATGTGGTCGACGGTGTAGCATGCTTAAACATACACTCTTACATTGCAAGATTTTTGCCTAACCCTTCGGCGAAATACCTACAGGCATCATATTATGTAATAAGGTGTCATCACATCACATCATCAGCCTATTAATGTTCCCACTGCTGGGACACAGGCCTCCTCTCTGTGAGACGGAATGGGCCGTAATCCCCCACGCGAGCCCAGTTGCGGGTCGGTAGATGTCACATGTCTTAGAATTTTTGGTTCTAGGACATGCCGGTTTCCTCACGATGTTTTCCTTCACCGTTTTGATGGTGGTTATGAAATAATTTACACAAAGTAAAGCGCCTACCTAGGCTCCAACCCATGACCTACAACTTGTAAGTCGCGGCCGATACCACTGGGCCACCACTGCTCTCCATAAGGTTATTCAACTAGCTACATTATTATTTCTAGCTACAATATTATCTTTTGAATTTTCAATTATCTGACAGACCGATTATTGAAAATTCAAAAGTGCCAGTAAATAGTTTAACTCAGAGTACCTGAGTTTGGTAACTGTGATATCCAATCTTAATGCTGCGGCTGAGAAAATATTAAAACGCGTAATGTTTGTAAATTTTTGTGAGTCTACAGCGTTGTCCCAAAATAAAACAATGTAATGATCGTGACATTGTCTTGCTCTGTTTCGGTACTTTGCTCTGATTCATATGTGGAGGCTGTGCGTACCTAGTCAAACAAATATGGATGTGATTCTATGGGGACTTTCATTTTTACAGGTGACATGTTTAAACCCTGCTTTTTCTTCTTTTCGAGTCGATGGAAACTCTTTAAATAGTTTTGGGCCCAGTAGGTGGTCACGCCAATCACAGCGTCAGTGGCGCCAAGGTCATTTAAAGTGCAGGTGTATGAACACGTGGGGCACTCTAGCATGTGTGTCATATTCTGCACAGGGGCACAGATTACTAAATAGTTACTTCGTAAACAGGGGCTCCACACTCACACTGGGTATCAGAAGGATCTGTAAAACCCCATTTCGCCAAATTGTGTTTGCAGCGGCCTACCTGGGTTCCCAATCGCTACAAAAAGCTGTAAGAATCCGCGCTAGATAGAAGCTCCTGCTGTGAAACAAGGCTCCTATTATAATTTATATCTATACATAGTATAAACACAGCTCACAACGCTGAGAACCATTAATATTAATGATATTTTTCATCCGTGGTGCTAGGCAACTGGGCTTATCCCAGTTCTAAACGACCCTTTGTGCCTATTGGCCTTGTTTGTTCTGTCTCCTGCTTGATATGCAATAAAAAAAGAATTTTCGAAATCGGTCCACAATTGACCGAGATATCGGTGAACATACACAAGAAAAAAACATACATGAAGTCGAACAAAGAACCTCCTCCTTTTTCGAAAGTCGGTTAAAAGCTAGATGAGGTCGGCGCTTCCTATCTGACTATTCTGAGAAGAAAGGCCGAAACAAACTCAGAGGTGTAATTGCTGTAAGACAAACTAATAAAAATTTCTTGAGAAGACTTGGACACAATGATTGTCTTTCTTTTCTTTCATATCTATAGGCTAACAAAAACATACCATTCCCGTTTCCAGACATTTTCGCTAAGTGGGCAGTTGTTAAAAACGGTAATATTCGAGAAAGATCTGAGAGTAAATTGTGATTGTTTAGCACGAACCGTCTAATTGGAGATGCGGTTTGCGGTCTAAACGCAAGCAGACCTTTTTTGACCTCAATAGAATAACTAGTAATCAAAATGAACAAACAAATAATTGTCAAGTTTTTGGAGAGAGGACTATCATCATCTTTCGTTCCTTGCCCCACGTAACTTCAGGTCGACGCAACACGTTTTGTTCTTCCATTTCGTCCTATCAACTGTCTCTCTATCACTGACACCCTTTCTTTCTTAACACTTCTGAAACAATTAATCTTTTCATATGCTATAAGACTATGCGTGGAAGAAAGAACATTCAGTCGAATTAAGCTGAGAACCTCGTCCTGCAAGTCGAAAAAGGAGGAGATCCGCGTTCTTCATGTTCTTGGAGTTTGTCATTTTCTAAAATTACGATCGCGGCTTTTTGAAACCTAAAAGTTTACGAAAAACCTGATCAATATCTTGTTAACTTGTTACCGGAAGGGATAATCAGAGCGAAGGCAAACCTATGGTAAGATAGGTCAATACCGTATTAAACTATGCTCGAAGAGTTGTCTTATAATTAGTGCACAATAAAGTATATTCTGTTTATCTATCTTGAAGCCCACCATAAGCATTCCAAATCTGGACTCTGCAACAATCTTTACTGCAAGAATCCAGCTTCTCCGAGTTTCAGAGGTTTTCCAGACGAGCTTATATGAAGAGAATATATCTAAACAAGACTTCCAGAAGTTTGGCAAAATGGGTAAGAATGACTTAAAAGAGCTTAGCACAGGCTCGAAAGTCGCCTATAGAAGGAAGGAAGACCTGTGGACATACCTCCTATCGGACAATGAGCCTTCTTCGCGTGTTTATTCTGCGCCCGAGTCGTTGAATCTTACCGCTCATGAATATACGTATGACATCACTGTTGGTGTCAAATACACGACATTGAACCCAGGGCACTGACCCCGCTCGTTAAGACGTTTCTCAGAGACTAATCCTTAATCTTTTGGATAAAATTTTTAATATATCAAACCCCAGAAATCTTTTCAATTTGGTGATGTTTTTTTTATTTATTAACTGAGCCTTTTACAACCACTGACATAAATGAAGATAGTATATTAATCTACACAGGGATTTTTCCACCTCAAGACAATGGTACAAAAGCAAGAACGTCTCGACGTCTCGACAGGTGAATGAAGATCGTGATAAGGGCAAACGCCTCTCCTCATATAGAGTAGGAACAGTATAGATCACCACGCTTAACATATAAATAATAACACTTAGTGGCAGCAGAGTTTGACTTGCCACAAGCCAAGCGGCACAAGAATAAGGGCTCCAATAGAGCACTGAAATAATGTCAAATTCAAATTACTTTGGAACTGTAGATTGTTTTTCGTTTGTTTTACTCATTGTGTTATTGGGAAGACCACCATCACCATTGCAACATAAAGACATCTACTGCTGTAAATAGGCCTCCCCCAAGCGTTACTACAACGACCCGTCCTATGGCTCTCACATCCACCGGCTTGGGGAGATCATTAGTGTAGTGTTCATTAGTGTAGTTAAAAATTAAAACTAAAGAATTAAAATGTGTTTTGTTAGTTGTAGAAAATGGATTAAAAAGTTTATTAGGGAGAGACTTGATTAAAAAATTTAATATTCAACATTTATTGTCATTAAATACAGTAGAAGAACTGTCACTACAAAATGTTTTAGAACAGTATTCAGAGGTGTTTAAGCCAGAATTAGGAGTAATTAAAGGGGAGGAAGTAGGATTAGAGGTTGACAATAATGTAAAACCCATATTTTTGAAGCCCCACCCCATTCCGCATTCTTTTAAGGATAAAGTTGACCAAGAGTTACAAAAATTAGAAAAGGAAGGTGTTATTGTAAAAATAGAGAACTCCAAGTGGGGAACTCCATTAGTTCCAGTTGTTAAAGAAAATGGAAAGCTTAGGTTATGTGCTAATTATAAAATAACTGTGAACAAACATTTAAAAGATGTAAACCATCCCTTGCCCAGAATTGAGGATATTTTTACAGCTTTACAGGGGGGAGAGAAGTTTACAAAACTTGACTTGAGAAATGCCTTCAATCAATTATTGCTAGATAATGAAACAGGACAATTACTGGCGTGGTCAACTCCTAAAGGTATTTAAAAATTAACTAGGTTACCTTATGGTACCAAGCCTGCTTCGGCAATATTTCAGGCAAAGATGGAAAAAGTTTTACAGGGGACCAAGGGAGTAGTAAATTTTATTGATGATGTTTTGGTAACGGGTGCCAATGACAAAGAACATTTAGAAAATTTAAAAGAGGTTTTAAAAAGATTTGCAAACGTGGGAATTAGATTAAACAAAGATAAGTGTTTATTTTTTCAGTCCGAAGTTAAATATTTAGGACACATTATTTCAAAAGAAGGTTTAAAGAAGGATCTTTCGAAATTGGAAGCCATTACCAAAGCCCCTGCACCCAAAAGTGTAACTGAGGTAAGATCATGGATTGGAATGGTTAATTATTACTCTAAATTTATCCCCAATGTTTCTATTAAACTTAAACCTATGTATGAATTATTACAAAAGGATAACAAATTTAATTGGACATCTGATTGTCAACAAAGTTTTAATAATATTAAGAAAGATATAATTTCTGACAATGTCTTAGTACATTTTGATCGGTGTAAACCTTTAAGATTAACATGTGATGCATCTCAAAATGGAATAGGTGCTGTACTGAGTCATGTTATGCCCGATGGTACGGATAGGCCAATAAGTTTTGTTTCTAGAGTATTTAACAAAGCAGAAAAAGGTTACTCAATGATAAACAAAGAAGCGTTAGCTATTTATTGGGCAGTACAAAAATTTTATCAATATTTGGTTGGGACAAAATTTGAATTGTTATCAGATCACAAACCCTTACAAGCTTTGTTTGGTGAGCATAAAAGCCTACCACAAATGGCAGCTGGTAGATTACAGAGATGGTCTTTGTATTTAGCAGGATTTGACTATACTTTTAAGCACATTAAAGGTTGTAACAATAATCAAGCTGATTGTATGTCAAGGATTCCATTAGAGTATGAACAGTCTGTATTAACTAATCATTCTGAGTTTGACTACATTAACTTTGTTGAGGAACAAAATATTATAGATTTAAATGTTGTAAGGTCTGAGACTAGAAAGGATCCACTTTTAAGTTCTGTTTTTAATATGATAAGATATGGATTTCCTAAAAATGTTAAAGATGAAGTTTTGAAACCATTTGCACAAAAAAGGGACCAATTATATGTTGATCAAGGTGTTGTCATGTGGGGATATAGAGTTGTTATTCCTGATAAGTTACAGCAAAATTTATTAAAAGAGTTGCATACCACACATGAAGGAATTGTTAAAATGAAGACCAATGCTAGATCATATTTTTGGTGGCCTAATTTAGATCAATCTATTGAAAACTTTGTTAAAAATTGCAACATTTGTATGGCAGCTAGGCCAGAACCTAAAAAGGCAAACATTATTTCATGGCCAAAGACTAACTCAGCATATGAAAGGGTTCATGCTGATTTTCTGGGACCATTTGATGGTAAAATGATTTTAATTATCATTGATTCCTATTCTAAATGGCCAGAGGCCTTTATTATGAAAAATACAAATGCTAATAACACTGTGGAAAAATTTAGGGAATGTTTCAGTCGTTTCGGATTACCTAAAGTAGTTGTAACAGATAATGCAGCAGTATTTTGCTCAAAGGAATATTCAGATTTTCTATCAAAAAATGGAATAAGACATGAAACATCACCTCCTTTTCACCCTGCAACTAATGGTTTTGCAGAAAATGCTGTAAAAAACTTCAAATTTTGTATGAGTAAAGCACTAAAAGATAAGAAAAACAATAATGTTACCTTTGAAACATTAATGAACAGATACCTTTTTCATTACAGAAATTCAATTCATACTATAACGGGTAACACCCCAGCTGAATTAATGTTTCAAAGGAAATTAAGGACTAGATTAGATATTTTAAAAGAGAAAAAGACTAAAGATAATATAAGTAAGTATAGTAATATGAGAGAAGAAACATTTACAGAGGGAGAATATGTGTATTGTAGAGATTATAGAAATCCAAATAAGAAAGTTTTTGTTAAAGCTATGATAGATGAGGTGTTAGGTAAAAGAACCTATTTGTGTAAAATTTTAAATGAAAATTTGATTTGGAAAAGACATCTCAATCAGATAATACGTTCATTGCCTTGTGAAAACCCTGAAATCTCTAAGGAAATAAATATTCCTATTAGTATAAGTAATAATAATGCTTATATGAAACCTAATAACTTTGAAGATCAGGTGGCTAAAGATTTCAGAGATTTCAATAAGGAAATAATTGACAGTAATGATAATTATAAATGTGATGATTTCAAACATGTAACGCCTGAAGTTATAGATAGTTCTAATGATGATAGTAATTGTAGTTTTAAGGATAAAAGCAATATGAGTGTATCTCAGGAGGCTCAACCAGTACCTCAATCCTCTTTGAGGAGATCTTCAAGAACAGTTAAGGCTCCTGAAAGATTAAACTTGTAAAGGACTAAGAGGGGGGTATTGTAGTGTATTTAGAATATAAGTATGGCAACACAAATTGAATATCTGTGTTCACAAGTCTCTTGTCTTTTCTAATATCCGGAAAAGAGGAACCATCTTGGAAGCCACCGACTAAGGTCATGTATAATTTAAATTAAAGTATTTTAAATAGCTATGGAAGCATTTTCATTTTATTAAAACAATTCAAGAGTGTAAGGACACTACAATTAGGTACAATTTAGGAGTCATTATTGAGAAACAGTGGATTACAATTCTGTCCATAATGCGTGTATTTTATAGCGTTACTAAACGTAAAAACTGCGAACGCTAGCGGCTCGAATATAGGCCACCTCTTATATCGACCAGGAGCGCGGGCTGTCACTTACTTTCACTTTCATGTAGCCCTGGTACCTCAAAGCATGGAACGCAGCGTTTTCAATGCAGAAACTGTTTTGGAAGAAAACAGTTTAATTGCTATGGGTAAAATAGAGTAATATTTAATAGAGATGAAGGGAATGTAGCTTCAGATTCCGACAATAACTTGGCAAATCTATCTATCTAATACCTTTTAATGAGCAATTCTTGTTTATATGTATATATATAATCTTAATGTCGAGTATGCAGGGGATTTTGGGGGCGAAAAATCGATCTAGCTAGGATTCATGTTTAGAAAACGTAGATTTTTCTATTTTTACCCGAGCAGAGCTCGGTCGCCCAGGTACTATTATTTAACAGAACATAATGGAAAAAGGTGTTGAGTAGGAAGAAGTGTACAAGTATTAGGACTCAAGTAACGTTCATATGTCCGAGAGATCGACACTTTGGAACGTGCAAATAGCAGCTGTTTTGTGACTGACTTTTGACAATTCGGAAGTGCCTGTAAGTTGAAAGCCTGTTAGTTTGAGTTGGTATGTAGGTAATGTTTTGTGTAAAAAACAGTGAAGCATAAACGACGAGAAACATTAAATCGTGATAAATCTCACAATGGAGCCGGTTTCCGAATTAAGCATTTGGAGTTATAAAAGCTTCATACCTTACTTTAATTCCAAAGCTTTACAGGTTTAAAGGCTAAGGTTAAGTTTAACAATACCTGCTCAACTTCAAATTTAGAAATCGGGGATCAGTAAGCAAGCGTGGCTTTTAAGCTCGTTGTCTCTTAGAATTCGTGCGGCCTTTACTGCAATGGAACAGGTTGATAAGTATGTAACTTGGAGTATAATCAAATATTGCAGTCGCCAAGAAGCAGTGTTGAAACATTCCTCCGGTTTAATTGTCGCATTGATTGCATTCGAAGTATATTTTATTAACAAGTTATTGGTTCCGGGAGTAATTCATAATTAACTCTGAATCTAAACTCGTTCAAGAGATTATCTTAGTCTAATAAAAATACATAAATGATTTTTGAACGTCGTAAAACGGACACGGTCCCCAGAATTATCGTTTCAATTATCTTACAGAACACGGAATCGCCACGCGATAGTATTAGTAGTATTATGTTTGTGGTTTTCGTACCCATGGGTATAAATTATAACAAAGGTTAACAGTTTTTCAGGCTTAAATGAAATTAGACAAATACTCAACGACACGAAAGTCCAAAATTTCTCTGAGTAAACGGTGACTCTCACTGACATGTTTGCTTGCTTACTATAATATTATAAAATTTCGTAGATGCCGTTTCTAACAGTGGCCGCAAAGGCGTCAAGGTGCTCTGTGATAATCTCCAAAATTGACAAATCATATTTTTAATTGACGTAACCGGCAGACTTATTTGAGTGCTCGAGTAAGAGGTGCTCAAACAAATCTAAAAGGACAATATAACCGCGCCAAAGAAGTGCTTTCAATATAAATGATTGACCTTTTTTATAAGGAAAATCTTTAAAGGTTTAATCACTTATTTTATCTTTATCTGTCAAGTAAAGCGTGGTGAATGGCGATCGTCCTTTTGTTCTATAATAATTTTGTTGTTGTTTTTAAAGAGATATGTAGTTACCTACAGGCTTATTCTACCACTATAATAAATATAAAAGTCTGTTATTTGGCAGTTTGTTAGTCAATCAAATCTCACCACGGACGGATACTGAACGGTAGATCTTAGCCTGGATTAGGGTATACTATATGTTTTAATGTCGATAACACATTTCCAAGACATAATATTTGACTTTAAAATTAGCAATGTTAAGCATCAACGAAAAAACTACTTTAAATCAGCATGTTTGTTTGGAAACGAAAACAAAAGAAGCTCTATTGCTTCTATGAGCAGAAGCAGCAAGTTTTCCATATAATAGTCCGGAATATTTCGCATAACCACGGATTGGGGAACAAAGGCGTAATTCACTAGTGCAGTTTACACTCCGCAGGTATCAATCATTAGACTGCAAGTGACGGTCGAAGCACCTAGTTTATGCGAACAGTTGTGTAATGACGCTCTTACTAGTGGTACGAGAGAGATGAACGCCAGTTATCACTGAAACGAGTCGATACCTAAATCAATTAATTTCATCGCTGATGTCACCCAATGGTTGAAAATCCAATTGTGCGCTTTTATTTAGACATTCACCTTTTCTAACTGAGGATGAAATCGACTTTGATGTTCATCAGATTCTAGGAATGCTATCTGTACTACAAAATCTAAAGGGGCAACACTGCTGACAATGATTATGGTGGAAGACGATGACAAATAAAAATTGGACACTTAAGTGTCTTTGTACTCTGTACTCTTACTTTTAAGGCGCAGTTGAATTAAAAATCGTGAGCAGACAACTTTTTGACAAAACGCATTTGAACAGATATGACTTCACACAATATGTCAAACGCATCAGGGTAAATATACAACAAAAATTTAAAGTTTGTTTTATCCAATATTAATTAAGTGATATAAAAGCTGAGACCATAGATTTTACCAAGTTGTTTTCGAAAATCGTGATCAAGCGAAGCCTTGAAGAACCAAAATGTGCAGGCAGAGGATCTGCCTAGGTTTTTCCAAACTATGCAAAGCATGTTGGGATCGGCTTCAATTCTAACTGAATCAGATACATACCAAAATGTTATACGGAGTGGTAAGATGACAACACTGGTTGTCAGACATTTGGGATTCTGACTATCTGAAACGATTATCAAATATCTTCGATATTTTTTTGGGACAATCCCTCTACATTATTCCCAAAAACTGCAACTTCTGAAAGCCAGAATCAACAGTAGCGAACCAAAATAAATTGACCAAAACAAAAACTTCTCTTATTTTTAAGCTGTCGGGTTTTTTGTTTTTATAATAATTTATTTTATTTCAGACTTTTTAGTCTTATTAATGAACGAGTTCTCCAAATAAGTTATGTGGTAAATGATTTATTTGAGATAGATTTAGATTTATTTTGCTATCAAAGTTACGCTTATCTTGAATTTGGACCAAAATAATAAAATAAAAATGTTACGATTTATATATTTTTGGAATGGTCCATTTAGTAGCTTTCATTTGATACCCATATTTTTATGATAACGAAAAAAATTGTATCACCTACTTGTTTTTTAGGGGGGGGGAGGGGGGCCATATTTAAAAATTGTATAGCTTATGCTACTCCCACAACTGACACGAATCCAACGACACCTCATATGTCATAATCCGTCAAGCCGTTTGGGTTATAGAGCGTGCTATAGAAATAGACATACATACATACGCTCGAAAAACATTACCCACCCGCAGTCGGGTAAAAGCACCGAACCAATAAAACTCGAGGAGTACCGGAGAAACAATTCAACTTTTTTGGATTCTGAATTCAAATCAATAGAAAAGAACAACGGAGGAGTAAGAATTCACATAATTTTAGTCCATATTAAGCAGGAGATGCTCAAAGGGATGTTCACAATGGGAAAAGCAAAAAAAAAATTTTTAATAAAAAAAAAATAACCAACTTAATCAATAACCCAAATCCAAAATAACTTTCTTTTTGGAAGTCGGTGACATAAACGAAAAAAAAATTGCTAACGAAACACCGGCTCCCGAAAAGAAAGTAATTTTTCGCTTTGTAGTGTTTTGGTTTGGAAGTAGCTCTTTTTAGTTTTGGTACCTTATATTACCATGAAAATACGCTTAATACGATATTGATCAAATTTAAATAGGGCCACATGATAAGGACCAGCTTTTAATTAAAAAACTATTCATCAAAATTGGTTCACCTAGTAAAAAATTCTGAGGACAAATAAAAAAAAAACGAATCGAGTATCTCCTCCTTTTTGAATACGGTTAAAAAGTGATGTAAATTGCGAGTAAATTCATATCTTGCAGGTGAGAGACAAATGGTAGTGTCTCGTGTTAAACCTCCGACCTTTAGCATCGATAGGTCAGCGCAGAGTATTGTGCGGTGATGACGACTCGCATTCTGTTCCGCATTGCTCGCCGATGCTTGGACTGAGGCCCAATTAACACTTGGGTCTGGCCAATTTATACTCACTCTTTGTAGAGGATTTACAAAGGGTCGTTTCCGAAAGATAAGTTATAAATAATTGGGTATCAATAAGTAGTAGCAAGGTTAGTGCTCAGTTTCCGGAATTAGGAAATAAGTACGAAGATTAACAAATATATTTATATACCGAATTGCAGCTAATTTGATAAAGATAAGTATATTTTCAAATAAAAAGAAACTATATATAACTATTGTAGTAAGCGTCCGATACCAAGCTGAGTCAAAAGGTAATTAAAAAAATATAAGTATTAGTATATGTCGAGGCCGGTCCAGATAGAGATAGCGAGATGATGGACGTGTACCATGAGGGCTGGTTCAACGAAGAATATAATATGGCGACCGGTACATGGTGGACATTCCACCTATACACACTAAACGTTTTGCTATTACTTTAATTGTGCATGGCATACAGCCACGGGGTCTCATTGCTAAGAAAGAAAATTTGGTTCAAATAAATCTCACTAGATGGTGCGACATGTACACACAATTCAATAGAACTGTGTGTAAAATTAACATTTTCTGGAATTGAACATAATAATTGTATTTTCTTTATCAACTCTCCTAAGTACAAAATTATGGAATATTGGGCTCTTAATTCACATTCCAAAAATTATTTGGACGAATCATTTAAAATTGATGACAATAGATGGCGCATTTTTAAATTTCTGAGGCATTCCACTCGATTGTTAATATTTGCATTGTAACACATTTTGGTGCAAAAAAACTGTAAAATGTGAAAAAAAAATACTATAAAACGAACCTTCACTGTATTTAAAGAAAAAAATATTCACAAACCTAGTAAACCCTTTTACTTGCAAGTCGCTGCTAACACCAACTAGTGTCGTGAAACGGGATCGAACGCGATTGATGTACTTACAAAAATAACAAGATTAATCAGATGAAAAACGCTAGATACGTCGGCACGGTATCTTTGTATGGGATGAGGCATCTGTATGCTAGTATTATATTATCTGTGATACAGCTAAGTAATGGCATTCCCTGCCGGAGTCTGTGTTTCCTGATAGCTACAACCTAGGGGCCTTTTAAGTTAAAGAGTGAATAGGTTACTTCTAGGTAAGTGTGATTCACAACATCGCTTACCATCAGGTGAGTGCCGCTACCGTACCGCTTACAGTCAGGAACGTGGGACAGTTCTTTGAGAGCGGTGGGATAACAACGGCAACATAAAAATAATGGTATATTATAGTCGATTTAAACTGTATTTGATTATGTATATTAAAAGAAAAATCTAGGTTACCGGCAAAATTGGGTGAGCTATTTAATTCAGCTTCAATAAATCAAAAAAACAGTAATAGACACGGAGCACAAAACCAGTGGAGAGAGCGTGCCGGGACTACCGCGGGCGCCAAGCGTATGCAATATCAATCATATGCGGCGAAATTTTAGTCAGTCGCAGCATTCGTAGGTAGGACGTACGAACGTCACGCGCTTCCGTCTTTAAAACAAATAAACTGAAAAGTAATGCCTAGTTGTGCAATTAAATGGTGTGGAAAGTGTTCTAATACTTCAAGTTACACAAAAGATGGGTTAACATTTCACAGGTAAGTGTTTTTCTACTCCATTTAATCAATTTCATTAAGTAAAATCAAATATTTTTATTTCTGGATGGTTCCGCTGCTGTCTCTTTCTGGTACACTGATTCGCGCATTAGTCGTTGTCTCTTTTCTTCTCGATAGTGCTGCATCGCAGCATCACGACGATTATATCGATATGTTAGGCTCCAAGACGGAAAACGCTCGTCGAGTGAAAAAAATACTCAGAATGCATTGTTTATTATTAAGCATTACACAATACTTTGTTGCCGAAATTAATAAGAACTGCAGCTGTGTACGTTCTTTTGTTTTTTATTGGCGTGCCCGTATTTACCATAAAAAATAAAAAATCCTCAAAAATCATAAATCTAACCTTTAATCGAGCAATTCATGTATATATGTATCTTTACATATATAATTCTACTGTACGTGTTTTGTCACTGAACTCCTCCTAAACGACTGGAACGATTTTAATGAAATTTTTTGTATGCGTTTGGGTGGCGCCCCAGATGGTTTAGATTCACAATAGGGTAGGGTAAGTAGGGTAGGTAGGGTATTTGATGTTTTTATAACAAAACAAAGTTTGTCGGGTCAGCTAGTATATATATAATCTGAATCTCGGAAACGGCTCCAACGATTTTCATGAAATTTAGTAGGCAGTGGGTTTCGGGGGCGATAATACGATCTAGCTAGGTTTAATTTTTAGAAAACGTCGTTTTAGAGCTCGGTCGCCCGGGTACTGGTTATTATGCGTACCGAAGATCCTAAGAAATTCATTCTTTTGTTTGTTGTGATTACCAGTGTAAATTCATAAAAAATACGATTACATTGCTGGTGCAGCAAAAAACGACAGACGAGAACAGACTATACGCAATAAGCTTTGTTATTTGTATCAATATTAATTTTGGCAGTTTGTAAATTTATTTATTTATTTTATACTTTATTGTACACCACTTAAATAATTACAAGACAAAAAAAAAACATTTATTTTTTTATTTTTAAAATTTCTTCAATAAATAATATTACCTAAATTGTAATTTGTAAAATTGCAGTGGCGGCCCATTGGTAACGGCCGCGACTTACAAGTTGTGTAAATACTTATTTTTCTTCTCTCCATTTAACGATAACTCTTTAAAACGTGATTAGCATGTTTTAAAGAGATTTGTGAGTTATCGTTCTTGGAATTTGCAGATTTCCCAACGATGACATCGAAAAGAAAGGAATTTGGATCAAAGCTACACATGGAGACAATTTTTTTCCAACAAAGTTTAGTGTCGTGTGTTCTAGACATTTCACGCCCGATTGCTTTGAAAGTTTAAAAAATGATAGACGCCGATTATATAGGTAATACACCTGTTTTATTTCAAAATCGAACCCGTAATCTCTGTATCCTAAAGAAATCCTTACACTATTAATAAGTTTAACAACTATCGATATCGATATTTTTTTAATTACTTGTTTGGAATCCCTTAAGAATCAGCTGTCATTTGGTTGTCAATCTGTCACCCAATCACAGCGGAGGAAGCTTACCTCTGCCCCCGCCGTTATTTGGTGACTTTGATTTAGAACAAAAACGTGCCGATGCTCTCTCCACTGGTTTTGTGCTCCGTGGTAATAGATATTCAAATCGAATCAAATCAAAAATTTCTTTATTCAATTAGGATATTACGCGGCACTTTTGAACGTCAAAAAAATAATTAATAATTGATTCTACCGTCCATTCGGCAATGTAGCTTGTTATGGAGAAGAATGGGCAAAAAACTCCATACTTTTTTAAAATAAAAAGTGTTTTACAAGTATTTGGTTACATCATTCTTGTTGGAAAAATACAAATATGTGAGAACGATGTTAAAAGACGTGTACGTAAAAAAATACAATACATAGGTAACTAAAAACAGGCCGAGGCAGCTAAGTTATGACCAATCCCAACTGATGGCGCCCGTTCACGAACATGACACATAGATCGGCACCACTCAAGCATCATGAAGGGAACCGAAAGATCCAACATTTGTTTTATTAAAAGCACTTACCAAAGCGGGTGAGTCCAATGGCCTAGACCTGGACTTCCTCAAGTCACTCTCTCCATCAGAAGGTCTCGACTGCCTGTCACTCTCCCTGTCCGACGAGTGATACCTTCTCTTTTCTTCTTTGCGCTCCTTGTATCTTCTCTCTTCTTTCAGTGTCTTGTCGTATCTGGGAAAGTTGTAAGTTCGGTTAAAAAGTTTTCTGAAAGAGGGAGGTTCAAAAAAAACTTGATAAAAAATTATGCCTCTTCTTGCCCAAACGTGGAAGGACCTACTTTTGGCTTTTAAAGGGCAATTCGAACAGAAACTCTTTATGGTATCTAGTACTTTACAGGAGTTCTCGATATTATAAGAAATTGTCACACAATCCAGAAACTGGAAACTAATTTTATTTTCCTTCTAATTTCTTTCTCTCTCTCTCTCTCTACATATTGTGTGTAAGTATTATTCAAATCCAAAATTCAAATTTAAAAACTTTATTTCGAGTGAAGACTCATATAGGGTTAGTAACAATGTGCATTAAAACTTTAAAACTAAGTATACAACATGATACGGTAACACATGTAACTGACAGCAGTGAACTATATACGGATAGTCCATCCGTCAGCAATCATTTTCAGAACCCTGTTAGGGCTGTCCATAACTCAGGCCACCATTGAATTTGAAATTGCTCTGTTTTTTCTATCTGTTTATTATTATTATTATTTTTTACGCCATCTATATCTATGTATCTAAATCTTGCAATTTAGCATGACAATTGCAATTCATTGCCAACATTTACTAAAATTCTTATTTTTAAAATTGCAAATAATCCTTTACTAATGTAGTTACTAATGAAAAGTGATACATATTGTTTATTGTTCGGTTCCTACGGGCTACGGGCTATAGCCACTATTGTCATGACAAAACTAAATTACTATAATCGGTATGTCTAGTTAGGCTATTGGTAATGTTTTCTCACCCTCCATCATATTCCTCTCGGTATTTCCTTTCCGTCTCATACTTTCTTTCAGGCTCATATTTCCTCTCAGGCTCGTACTTCCGTTCAGGTTCGTGCTTCCGTTCAGGTTCGTACTTCCGTTCGGGTTCGTACTTCCGTTCAGGTTCGTACTTCCGTTCAGGTTCGTACTTCCTTTCGGGTTCGTACTTCCTTTCGGGTTCGTATTTTCTTTCAAGGTCGCTATCCCGGGGGTCTGAGCTCCTGTACCTGTCCAGGTCTTCCCTGGAGCTCCTGTACCTCCTCTCGTCAGCCTTGCACTCATAGTTGATCTTCTTCTCCACGATCTCACTGGGTTCTGGGTCGGTGTATCTGAATTAGGAAAGGAAGGATATTAGAAAGTAAGTTCGTTTTGGGTGTCTTTAATTCAAACATAAAGTCAAAACTCAAATCATTTATTTCAATTAAACCATTTTGAGGAGTTGATTTGTTTTTTTTTTGGAGATTTATTTTTAAAGGAGTCTGTCAGACGATTTTAAAACGTAGATTTCTCCTTTCTTTCTCCGACGTTTTGGAATGTGCAAAAAACTCCTTGGACTCGCTCTTAAAAAAATATTGATGCTTGCTTAACTACTAACAGAAAGAGTTTATGGTTCTAGTTTACAGACTTTACCTCATGGCTTTCTGTCTGGTTACTTAAGTAATTTTTGCACAGTAAGATCATATTTTCCACAGTACTTATTATATTATTGCCTAAGCCAGATAATAATTTTGAGCTTTGTTTAATAATGTTACTAATCATATTCTAACTTATACTACTAATATTATAAATACGAAAGTTTGAATGGATAGATATATGTTTGTTACTCATCACGCCAGAACCGCTGAACGGATTTGGATGAAATTTGACACAGAGATAGATTATAGTCTGGAATAGTATATATCCTACTTATTATCCCGGTATGATAAAATACTTTTCACGCGGGCGAAGCCGCTGGCAGAAGTATTATAAATATGAATGTTTATGAGGATGACATCCATCCTTGTTCCTCTTTCACGCAAAAACTGCAGAACAGATTTTGATGAAACTTTACAGTAAAATAGCTTACACATCAAAATAACACATAAGCTATAATTTATTAAGATATTAAGTACTAATACCACTCATACGGAGTCGCGGGCGGCAGCTAAGAGTTCACAAAATCAAACATATAATTCAAACGCTGTTTCATATTTTATCTTCACGGGAAATATTTAATTCTTTACTATCGTATACATCGTGATGATATTTTCATGCAATAGTTTTCCTGCTATAAAGTGTTGCGTTTCCTGTGTCTCACTTACTTAGAATAACTAAATTACATATGTGTGTATACGAATACAAACAGCAACTTAGTATTTAGTACTTTATGCATAGTCCCAGCTATGCAGACGATGCAATGACGCTATGTCACGTGATGCGAAAGACGAAGCTACTAGATACTCCTCATACATATGAAAGGAAAATATTGATAACAATTAATACAGGACATGGATGGTAAAAAAATAATGATACAACTTCCTAAGAAATTAAGATTTTCTTAGGAAATTGTATGCATCAGAATCCAATTTATTGATGCATAGGTTTGTGCACACTTATATTTATATCTATTACTATGTATTATTTCGTTATCCCTTGTTCAATCAAAATAGGTAGGATACCTAAATGCTAAACAAAAGGTATTAAAATAAAAGTTTTATAGTAAAATTATTGTGTCAGTCATTTGTTTCTCCTACAAATACTGGCAATGTGTGCAAAACGTCGCATCGATTTGAATTAAACATCAGCATCAGTTTTTTTATAAGGTCAAAAATGTATTTAGTTAGAATTTTCGGTCGTCTCGACCCATTCTATAGTTTAGTATCGCATCACATCGCTACAGTCGCTCACCTAGGACGCGGGTAAGGAGCGGACATGAGTCACGTGGGATTTTCATGTCACTCACACTGTTATCAGATGAAAGTTGTGCCCCGATTTCATGTTCTTTAGTTTATCTAATAATGTCTTGGAATAGACATAGTTTAGTATTATATTCTAGAGAATGTCGTAAAGGACTAGCTGGTTTCTGAATTGAGAATTTTAAGTTTAAAACTTGTGAAACTGCACACGAATGTTAAAGTTTTATTAGATTTCAATTCCGAATTCTCAATTTAGAAACTAGGAGATGGTCCGTTACGGCTGAATTGGCTCAAACAATGTCCAAACAGAGGACATTTGGACACATGCATCAGTAGTCAGGACCACATAGATATTGGGTATGTTACCTTCTGTACTCGGAGTCGTCTCGGGCAAGATGTTCAGGGCTCTTGAGCACCCGTGTGCGCGTCTTTGGCTGGACTACTTCCTTCTCTTTCTTGCTCTTCTTAGAAGAGTCGCGAGAGAACAGCTGTTTCATCTGATAAAAGGAAACAAAATCAAAACATAGAACAAAGATCTGATAAATAATTAATTGAGAGAAAAACAGTAGTATTAGTACCTTTTCTAGTCCAGTTAGTTTCTTCGCCTTCGGCGGTTTCGCACTGACTTTATCATCAAGTCTGCTGGGACTTTTGTCGTATCTGTCAATTTTTGGCTCAAAATGTGATCCTTCATCGGCACTCCTATCTCGCCCCGCGTACTCCTTTCTATAACCGTCGTCCCTGTAGTCTTTAAACCTTGCAAGATACTCTCCATTAGCATATATTTGCTCAGTAGGATAGTTATCATCTGTATGTTGTCTTTCACTAGCCAAAAATAGTGATGTATCTCTGACGTCATCGTCACTCTCATGTCTCCTGTGCCTCGTTCTGTGTATCTCTCCACTCGAGTCTTTTCGGAAATCATTTTCAATTCCCGAGTCAACTAAGCGGTTGTCAATTTCGTAGCGACGTGGGGATCTATCGTCTCGGTAGTATTCCCGGCTATCACCAGAATCGTGTCGCCTCATGCCAAACTCTTCTTTATATCTGTCCTTATTCTTCACTCGTCTTAGTGAGTGATAAGAATCAGCATACTTTGGGAGATTTGCATAGTCCTCTTCACGTTCTTGAGCAATTTCAGGATTGGACGAGTAATGGCCTTTTCTTTTACCAAAGTATTCATCTTTTCCTTTGTATTTTTGTCCAGTTTGAAGTACATCATGACTAGAAGTGAGTTGCTTTTTCGCTTTGTACTTTTTCTCCTTGTATTCGTCTGGGCTGAGGAGTGGTTTGCCTGTGTTCGAGTCTAAACTAGGAGGCTCGTACTCAGGCTCGGGAGGAAAGTCTTTTTTATTGCCTTTGAATCGAGGCTCCAGTCTGTCAATGAACTCGCGCCTATCCACCTCTCCTTTAGGAACTTTTTGGAATGTCCTACTCTCAGTATTATATTTGACTTTATGGTTATCTGAATCGTACTTGCTGTAGTCTTCAGTAACACTGCTTTCAGCAAATCCATCTCTTTCTAATGTGTTTCTGTAGTAACGAACTGTTTCGTTCACATATCGTTCCGTTGCTTGCATACGTTTTTCTGCTTCATACATAGGGTCTTCAGGCAAATACTTAGATATAGGCTGTTCTTCAACATTTCTCTCACGATCAAGTCTACGAGCATTTAATCGTGATTCTAAAAGTTGCCGTCTGTGACTTAGCTCATTGAAATCTAGATCAACCTTCGTTGTTTCTGGTTCGTATGTTTTCTTCTTTGTGTCCATACCATCACCCCTTCCCCTGTATTGATTACTTAAATCTGGCGACTTATCTTTTGGAGAATATTCATTTGCATACGTAGGCTCAAATTCTTCGAAGCTAGTCAGTTTATATTCCCTAAACCTTGGTCTGATGGGAGAATCTGTGATGTTGTATGTAGGCTCAAAAGTTGTAAACGTGTCGTTTTCTTTGTTTTTATAATCATCGTACATGCGAGTTTTGGTGAACTTGTTTCTGTCTTCGTAACCTAAACCTTCGTCTTCATCTGAAAAATGCCCATATTTTTCTCTGGACGGAGAATAAGTTTTGTGGACTGTCTGTTTGTTTAATCTTTTAACATGAGAGTCGTGATCTCTTACCACGTGAGCGTAGACTACTCCCTTATCCATCTTGTTTATAGGTGAAGGCACTCTATCAGGACTAGTATTCCTCACGAATAGATTAGGATCCGGGCTAACACTTGGCTTGAGATAAGAGAATGGTTGATTAGAATTTGTTCCGTTTGGTGGAGAGATCAAATGTGATTTCGGTGGGGGCGCTGATTGGTCTTCCCTTAAGATTCTAACTAAATGATCAACAGTGTGCCCCCGAGTCAAAGGCGGTTTATCAGGGGGTTGCTGACTGCTATGTATCATTTCTTTATCACCATAAACGTTCTCTTCAATTTTTCTTATGCTATCTTTTATTCTATCTTTGACTTCAACTGGATGGATATCTTTATTCTTTGTTGAATCGATTTCATCCACAAGTATTGTTTTCTTTACTTCAGTTTTCCGCTTAGGCGTGTCAGTTATTTGAGGAGATTTTTCTTTTTCCTTTTCTTGTGACTTGCTCTTCTTTGCTCTGGTCGGTGCCTTTGGCTCTGGTTTTTCAGGAGTTTTATACCTAGGAGGCTTTTCAACAGGATTAACTTTCTTACTTTCAGTTTTCGTATCCTCAGATTTACCTTCTTTTAGCGCAGACTTTTGTTTCTGATAAATGTCTAGTGGTGACGTTTTCTTGAAGTAGTCTTCTCTCGGTGAACTTTCTATGATGGGCGACAACTGAGTCTTCTTATTTCTCAATGACTTTAAGAACTCCTCAGTTTCGCTGCCAGACCTTTTACGAATGGGTTTGTTTTGCGTATTGTTTAAGCTTGTATTAGACTTTAAATCGGATACGTCACTTTTACTTCTTTTCACAATGGTAACTGGTTTAGTGGCAACAACTACTGACGCATCTGGGCCCTTGGTAGTTTGTGCTCTTCTGAACAGAGTAGACAGCGATGTTCTTTCTTTCCTCTTCTTGCCGCTCACATCGCTTGTAGATCGACCGAGAGGAGTTTTCTCTGGTGTGCCTTCGTCGCTATTTCTTCTTCCAATTCTATTGTCTTTTTTTCTTCTGTGTGGTAGTGAAAAGAATTTTTCTGGCGGATGGTCAGATGTGCATGTGATGCCCTCAGCTTGGGCCCGTACTTTGTTAGCTTCTTCAATTAGTTCTTTTTCTGATAGATGTGTGAATGGTTCTTTTCTGATTGACTTAGGTTGATCAGATGAGGTGGTCCGCGTCGCACGCGGTTTATCTGCAAAGATTATTTGTTTGATTAGTTATATGTCTGGATTTAAATCTTAAAGAATATTTTAGCAAGTTAGCATTTATATACAGGTTATAAGAGTTATTTTTAAATGGTAGATATAGGAAACTATGTATAAAGGTAGTTTGTGGATAAACAGTATAATTTAATTCGTTTTATTAAAAATTTTAGTAAAAGGATTACAATATCAATATTTATACAACAAATTGTGAAATCATTAAGTATTAATGAAAATACATTGATCCTTTTGACATTGTTGTAATTCCATGAGTTATTATGAAAAGCTGCAGATTAATTGACATAGATAATGAACTTTAACCCAACAGAAACAAAGCTCATATTGCAAATGTAAAAAAAAAAACAATTTTGCATAGTTTTAGTAAAGTCACAGAAACCTGTTAAGTTATATCATTAATTAAGCTGTCAGTGTTATTTTTGTATAAAATAATATAGAGATAATAGAAATACCAATAGGTACTTGTTTGTTCTAAGATAAACATTAATCTTTTTCGTAAATCTGACATATTTTTTGTGAAGGTTTTGATAAACCATCCATCATGCTCTTAAACAAAGAGAATTGAGTCTCTGCTAGATTTCACCAAAATATCTTTAACACGAGTAGTTAAGCCGTTGACGAAGTGACTGGCATATCCCGCTTTAAGATTTTGCAACTCAGGAGCCAAAATTGAGACTTACAATTTTTTCGATGAAATTATCTACTCAGTTTAAGCTATGTTCAGTAAGTTCTGTGATTCATTCCACAAAAGACCAGCGCAGACACTAATTTACATAGTCTAAAAATTATCGATCTTAGCAAGAAATACAAAGCTGGTCTTTAAAAAAGAGTGTGAACTCTGAGTTTGTTTCGGTGTTTCTTCCCAGAGTAGTCGGCAAGAAAATACCAACCCCACCTAGTTTATTTTTGACAGGGAAATGTGTTGGTTTGAACCAACTTACAGATCTAATAAATATTAGTTTAAAAAAACTAACGCTTTAATAGAAAACCAAACTAAAAAGTAGAAAAAAAATTCTATAAATTTAAATTAAGAATAGTGTGATTAACAAAAAATAAATATTTTTTTGTAAAATATATATACGGTTGAAATGAGAAACCGCCTCCTTTTTTGAAGTCTTTTAAAAAAAAGCGTGTTTTTGAAGATATATTCAAAATGACTACTTTTACAAATATTGGTCAATAAAATATTATAACAATTGGCATCAAGCACCACCCACGCTTTTTGGTGTTCCTGTTTTCGTTTCTTCTGTTTTTGACACCGACTTCTGAAAAATAAGTTATTTTTCACTTTGTAGTGTTTTTATTTGTTAGTTTGGAAGTCGGTTGTATTTTTTTTGTAAAAATGTTTTTTTATTTATTTTGTAGAAATGTTCTTTTTTCACGTGTGGTACCTAATGGGCAAGTTCTATATTAAAGAATTACGTATAATGCCAGAAGTTATTTTTTTATTTAAATAGATAAAAGTATATACAGTGTATAAAATACTTACTTAACTAAGACTACAAATATATACACTTCAACCAAAAACTACTCTCTACCTAGAATATGCCCGAACAGATTACTCGAATATCATTAAACTTGAACATAACCGGTGAAATGAGAGTGTACCAAGATGAACTGTACACATCTGCGTACCCCTTTAGTGCGTACTGGCGTGATTTTTTGTTATGCAATGGTATCAACTATAAACAGACATGCAATTGCAGCAATTCCGAGAGATTGGCTGTCATTTATTTAATAGTTCTGTTGTATCTCCGAAGTTCTTCATCAGATCTTTACCAAATTTAAATGGGACCAAACAAAGCAAAAAATGAAATTAATCAATCAAATCAGCCAATCTCTCGGCATTGCTGCAATAGCATGTCTGTTTATAGTTGATACCATGATGTGATGTGATTTTTAAAATCGGACCACAATTGACGAAGAAATCGGTGATACAAAAAAAATACAAACATATAGTCGAACATTGAGCCTCGATCTTTTCGGAAAGTCGGTTACTATCTTTAAAAAACCATACCGCTGTATTATCATAGGTTGTTACACTTTACAGCAGATACAAATGTATTATAATGCAATATGAATACAAAATGGTGGCGTCATAACGTAACGGGTAGTATCGCGAGCAAAGAACTTATTTTTCGACTCCTACGCATGTTAGTAACCCCGCGTCCTGAGGCTGAGGCAAAAACTAACAATGGCTAATGATTTAGAATTGATGGCTAATGCTCCATCATTTAAGGATATTGAAACGCTGAATTAGAGATTTGGTTTCTCCATATTGATCGCGTTTTTGAATAAATACAAAATTTGATTCGAAGATCACTGAAGGCTGTCGCGGACAGGCACGTGTGACAATGCAATTCATTTATTCGTTTATCCTCGCACTAGGACGCCTTGCGCCAATTACACCCATGGAGTACAGTAGTACACATATTGCTTTAGATTCTGCTGCTTTACAACAAAGGAGTCAGCGATGGAGTGGTAGACATCGAATGGACGGCGGCGGCTGTGGGTCACCCACATTCTTTAGAAAAAAATGGACAGCACGAGTTTTACAAAATATAATTATTAATAAAACGGAAAATGTATGTGTTTTCATAAAAAATCTTCTATTTCATTCTAATTTCAACGTAAAAATTATTTTGCATCGTGCTTGTCCGTGTCCGCGGAATGCTTGAAAGTCAAGCCATGAAACTTCACTCGATTCGCTAATAAAAAAAATGTTTACGATAAAATATTAACTGCATTTCTATTGTATTGTGCATGAAACAACCAAACTAAAAAGTGGTTGTTCTAGTTTTTAGTTAATATTAATAAAAAACCTTTTTTACAAAAAAATACTACCGACTTCCAAATAAGAAAACTACAAAGTGAAAAATAACTTTATTTTTGGAAGTCGGTGTCTTTCGTAGGTACCATTTCTTTGCGTTATGGACACCGACTTCCAAAAATAAAGTTATTTTTCACTTTGTAGTTTTCTTATTTGGAAGTCGGTAGTATTTTTTTGTAAAAAAGATTTTTTATTTTTCACTTTTTAGTTTACCTACCTAATAGGTAAGTTGTTTAGTAAGTTTCCTATAACGCCAGAATAGATTACCCGAATATCATGAAACTTGAACAAAACCGATCAAATGAGAGATCTGCTTAGCCTTTAAGAGCGTACTGGCGTGATGTTATGTTATGAAATGGTATAAACAATAACCAGACATGCGATTGCAGCAGTCCCGAGAGATTTTCCGTTATTTATTGAAGAGTTCTGTTGTATATCTTCGAAGTTCTTCATGAGATCTTCACCAAATTAAAATGGGACCAATTTCGAAACATACTCTTTCAAACAAAAAAAGATTTTTTTAAATCGGTCCACAATTGACGGAGATATCGGTGAACATACACAAAAAAAAAAAAAAAAAAAACATACAAGAAGTCGAACATAGAACCTCCTCCTTTTTCGAAAGTCGGTTAAAAAAACAAGATCTTCAGATAGGGAAATCTTTCCTTCCTCGAGCTTGACTAAAAAGTACCAACCCTTTTAAACCAATAACAGTATCATAAAAGGAACAAATGGAATCCAAAAGTTGTTTGCGCCAAAAGTCAGCGCTAAAAATAAGCGTGAGCACAGAACCGTGACGTCACTGACTTTAATGCGCTCGCGACGATTCCGAAAGCACTATGCAACATGGTAGAATTTCCATGTCACCAGGAATCTGCCTAAAAAAATAACAGCTATTTGTCTTTGCAACCAGAAATGAATTATTGTGGCTTGGCATTAGCAATGGCGCAGATAATATAATAGCAATTCTGAAAAGTACCTACGTGTCTTTCTTTCATCTCCATCACCAGTTATCTCAATAGGCACTCCCTTTTTCGTCTTCCATACAAGCCATCCATCTTTTTTATGGTTCCGTACGCAAAGGGTAATAACGGGACCCTATTACTAAGACTCCGCGGTCAAACTGTCTGTCTGTCCGTCTGTCACCAGGCTGTATCTCATGAACCGTGATAGCAAGACAAGTTGAAATTTTCACAGATGATGTTTTTTGTTGCCGCTATAACAACAAATACTAAAAATAGAATAAAATAAGTATTTAAGTGGGTGCTCCCATACAACAAACGTGATTTTATTGCCGTTTTTTGTGATAATGGTACGGAACTCTTCGTGCGCGAGTCCGACTCGCACTTGGCCGGTTTTTTTTTCATTGTCTGTAGGCTCACGCTTGACCATTATCTCACCTGATGGTAAGCGATGATGTGGTCGACGGTGAAGCACGCTTGCCTAGAAGAAACCTATTCACTCTTGACTTAAAGACCCCTAGATTGTAGCTATTTCATCTGTTATACTCAAAACTTACCTTACTACATGTCTTTTATATACTTCATTATTATCACCATAGATCAATTACATGACAACCGATAGAGTCTACATATCAATCTATATGTTTGGAATTGATTGAACAAGTTTGTTCCCAAGCGTCTATGAACGTTTTACTCATATATTCGCCGGTGGTCTAAGCAATCAGCAGTCATTCGATACTTTTACTCCAAAGATGTTAATCGTATTGTAAATAATCCTTCATAAATTTAAGGCTTATAACGGTGTCCTACTAAGAATTGGGTATCAAGTTTGACATGTATTCATTGTGAATTATCTTTGCATCATCAATAGCAATAGTTGACTTACAGGATGCCGCATGCAGAATTATTTACGAGTAGAGTATGTTCAATAACAACGTTTTGTTTCAAGGAGTCTGTCATAAATAAACTGTTGGATATAAACAATATCTATTGAGAAATAGTAGTCAGTGCGTCTGTGTTTCCTGTCCACGACGATACTGTAACTGATTTGACGGACAATAAACGATGTTTTCACCCCCGATTTCTAAATTAAGAGGAAATGTGGGCAGAGAGATCCGACGATCCTAAATATAAAATCGTAATTCGAGGTTTGGCTCTCGCCTTTTTCCTCCTCCAATATTGGACCAATTTAAAAGATATTCCATAATCTGAAAAAAAAAATATATACTATGTCCCTGTTTTCATTTTTGATGATATATATTATCGTTAGGAGCACTAGAACTCACAAAAAATGCAAATTGCGCTGTCAACAGAGGCCTAGTGTACAAATTTGACAACTATAAATGAAAAAAGAAAACATAGGGGCATAGTTCCCATGCCCATGTTAAACTTTGGTATTAAAGTAGGGCTCAACATGTTCTTAATTCCAAAAACACTATTCGGAAACCGGCCATTAGATCTCGTGTTTTTCAAACTTCTTCCAATGGTTTCTTTTAAAATGAGTGATTATTTAGCGCCTCGACCAACAAAGTCTTACCAAACGTTCCAAATCTATATTGACATATATAATTAGTATATATTATAATATTAAACACGCTCTGTGACCGTGACAATGATGATCCGTTGTCTACACAAGACGTCTTCAATAACTGTTTATACCAGTCAGACAAGTATATTGTGAATATATACGGATTGTATTCTATATTTCGTCATTTACCGGTGATTCGGTGAATTTACTTTTATAGATGTTTTTGGGGAATTAAGATAATCCTAAGTCGAACGTGCCTGTTTGAATGTCTTAATTGACTTTCGTGATTATCTTAAAATTATTGATTGTTAGTCAATGATATGTGACTGGTTGTGCTAAATAACATTGCACCTACCTAAGTAAAACTAAACATACCAAAAATCGCCGAAATGCATATCAAAGATGTACAAGTGATCGTAATCTCACGAAAAAATCAGTCACGGGTCACGGGCATGTACAGTAGCATAATTCATTATTGTCACAAGACAATGCCCGTGAATGTACATCGTTAAACACAGTTATTGATGTCAGTATTGCACTTGATAGAAGGTAATGTCCTTGTTTGCGTGACCACCTGTGCTCACTATACCCATCTAGGCACATTGATACGTCACAAAGAACATGTTTACTCAGCGCGTAATTTGCTTTCCATGTTTGATAGTAGTCTGGAAAATAATAACATAAGTATTAAAATTGACGAGATTTTTTGTAATTCTAACTTCTAGAACCCGTTTAGATAGGTCAAGGATTTAAGCATGTCTTTGCAAACCCAATGTAAGAATGTACTGTGGGAAAACATAGTGTTGGAAAACCGGCGAGCTAGATATAATAAACCCCTGTTTCTGAATTGAGAATTCAAAATTAGGTGCGTCCTTAAACTATAATAGCACTTTCAGATTTTCATGCTAAATCCGAGAGCATATCTCGATTCATTTCTCGAAATAATAAATTCATAAGGTCCATTTAAAAACACATAATTATCATGCCTCAAATGTGACTGAACATAGAATGATTTATAGTCGGTAGGTAATACCACAAGTTGAACCATATCTACCACACCAAATCAAACGCAATCATTACAGTTAGCACCTTGCTGACAGGATAATCCCTCAACTAGCTTCACTCGAAGCTATACCAACAAGTAGGAGTTAGAAGACCATACAAGCGATCGATGAACACATCAAAGTAACTTAGTCACCCCTCGATCAAACATGATTGAAGTAGTCACCAGTACAAATATCCGTGTAGATGACAAACAAACCTTGGCAGAGGATAATCCAGTTCTTACGTAGGCTTGTGAAATATGCGTACTTCGAGTAGGGTACTTGAAACATATTATTTACTTTAAAAATGCTAACAGAACCTAGCCTATAGTAATCTTTTCCTATTCACTGCTGACATTGGGTCTTATTTAGGCAAGTCTACTTTTTTATTTCTAGAATCGGTACTAACCTAACAGCAAGAATAAATCTAATGTACTAAATAAAATATTTGTGAGTGGTGCCAACAATGCTGTCAAGCTGAGGGACGCTGGGCAGTTTTAATCACCTTTAGTAAGGTTCATATTACGCACCAAATTAATGAAACAATTTAGGCACAAGGCAAAAACGAACGAAAATACCTAGAGAAGGAAAGTAAAAAAAAACAAAAATCCAAAAAATATATGCCCTTGAATTTTCATTTTCATCTCACAAGGTCAGTGTTTCCTTTAAGTTTCCTTATTTTTTACACATGTAGTACTTACAGAGGTGCTAAACTGACGTGTCCGTGTTTAGGAGATTGATACACAAAGACAGACGGTCATTAGTGGGCAGTGAACCTTGGAGGCTTCCGTTTTAACGTGGGCGAGTGTGTACACAAAAAAGATGTTCGTGAATTGAAGCTACATTCAATTTAAGAAAAGTGTCTGTGTGAGAGATAAGATCGACTTTTTATGGAAGTTAATAAAGTAAAAAGTTGTTTTGTTTCTAAGCTATTTATAGAAATGTAGAACATGGAAGATAAAGATCACGGGACTTTTTGTGATAAGTTTTTATATACAACTGATGTGAATCCCATCTTCTGTCATCGTCTTCTATTCTTCACTCCAACCCACAAAAATTAAAAAATTGTCATGTGCCAGTAATTCCACTGCCATCCGAACCAAAGCAGAGTAATGTGACATCCCGGCAGAAATAAGCATGCTTACGACAAAAACTGTATCTTACCTTGATTATTTTTTGCAAGGAACAATAAATCTAATAACCAATATCCCACGGAAACAATTTGTCAAACCAATGCCAGGCACAAAACATGCAACGTTTACATTTAAGTACCACAGAAACAATATACATTGTCTGTTTAAAATAGATAACTTCGAACCAGTTGTTAAGGTCATTTCGAAGTATTCGGTATGTGGGATGACTAGATTATATTTAGGATTAACGGCATACTATATCCGTGTAGTTGGCAAAAGGTTTTAAACACATACAGTGCCACGAAATTACTGAATGATGAATTTACCAGTTACAATACCGGTAGCAACAATGAGCAGTGATTAGGTAACGTTTAGATAGATCAATCTTTGATGTTTGCAGATTTTAGATCATATTTTTTATTTTTTTATTTATAATGGGTTTGCCCTTGACTCTAGTCTAGGTCATAGGTGACAGAGACAGAGTCTACGATGGAGTGAGCTTACCCAGAAGAAGCCTGTTCACTCTAACTTTGAAGAGATTCGGGTTGAATGCGTTCGGAAACATAGTTCATATTAGCGAGAATATGATATAGCATAAGTATTCTTCAAACATTTGGGTTATTACAACACCCGTAGTTGAACATTGCGGGTGGGCAATTGTAAAGGACCGAATACTGTTTATCACGAATCACTTGGACTAAATCACCAGGATATCAGTAATATTAAGGTGAATAACGGTAGAAGCAAGCCTGCAGTGTTGACAAGCAGTTCACGGTCTGTTGGCAATGACATTTGCAGATTACAATCCTTGATGATCCCACGTGGACAGCGATCAAATATTTAACCGGATTGACCTACATATTTGAGAACAGAATGATGATTATGAAGGTGGAGATCGAAGGTGAATGTTAATTGAGTACAGTAGCTGAGAGACTAAACGAGATTATATTGATTTCAATCCCTTCGAAAAACATATCGAATACTATAAATATGAAAGTCAGTTTTTCTACATATATGTTTGGATTTTTGTTTGTAAATCACGTCTTAATGGTGAAACGGATTTGGTTGAAATTAGAAACACAGGTAGAATAAGGACTTAATTAGGACAATATAAATACCTTTTTTTCCTTAAAGCCGCCAGTAAAACCCAGAAAAATCATAGTAAGGGGAAACTGTTTCAGTCCAACACTGAGACAACCATAAATTTATATTATTTACAGGAAGAATAACGAATGACATAACAAAATAACGAATAATAAAGAATAAATATTAACGGTTATAGTTCACACCGCAGATATAAATGGCTGCACTGATTTAAAAGGTTGCATGAGAACACGTATTATACCAATTTAATTATTATAACGGAGAACGAGGTACGGAAGCAATTACTATTAATTAATCTACTGAAAATGTAATGGTTTAAGTAATCGAAAATATGTCCTTGAAGACAAGCACATGTTTAAAAGCCAAATTGTAATAAAACTTAACTCTTGGTACTAGGCAAGTAAGTTGGTAGTGTTAAAAACATCGCTTAAACCCACATAAAGCCATTAGACGTGTGGTAAAGATTGAAATAAGCACACCGTGACAGGTTGCCACTCAATCACCCACGCACTATTCAAATTCTAATATCAACTTACTTAACTTCAAAATAGCGATAAACAACTCATTTGTCAATCTAAAGCCACATCTATTACGAATGTTAAATGAAATCGTTCGCAATAAACTAATAAAATGATTAATTATAACAAAATTCGCAATCTTAATATTAACATTCATTGAAAATGTTTCTGTCGGTAGCTTTCGCAACGGTTGACCACAAAAGGCTCCTTCGTTTAGGTCAATGCCGACTCAGAAACTGTCTTTATATGTCTTATACCGTCATCGCATGCCGTTTTTGGATCGTCTGAGTAGTGCCAGATTGCAGAGGACCCGCCCCCTACGCAAGACACAAATGGGTGCCTCAGGGTGCGATTGTGGACCCATTTATGTGGATATAATTGAGTTTAGAGGTATTGAGTCTATTTGATAGTTTTTGATCAAAATGGTTTTTGTGTCTAATGTTTTAATTATTTATAGAACGCTTTTGTGAGATAATAGTAGTAACAATATGTTGGTTAGTTAACACTGAATCAGTTTAGTATTTATTTACATTTTATGCATCATAAAGGGTACAAAGTCAGTTTACACTAAATTCCTGCATTAAGAATTTGAAGTTGAGTATATTTTGCCAAACTCTATTTTAGCCTGAAAATCTGCCAAACTGACATGACATTAAAGTAGGATAGTAGTATTAAAGTAAGGTTTGTCACAATTCTCAATTCATTAACCGACCCTTATTTTGTATATATTTAATATTACTTTGGGCATTATCTATCAGCCAATAAATAGTGGAAGTTTAGAATATTCTAACTTTTCAGCATTAACATTCGACAATTTTTTTCCCTCGCCCCGCCCTGAAGGTGACGAAGGCTTATTTAAGTCAGTGTTAATCATCAAATGAATTATCCTAAAGCAACAACAAGTTAACAAAGTAGTTAGTTAGTAAACAAGTTAATTTCCAACACATACAAAAAGTATATTCTAACTACATTACATAAGATTTATGGCCAGTCACAATAAATTAGAAGAATCCAATCCAATTACCAAACATAACGATTCTAGTTATGATTACTGACGACTGATGATTTACGATTTGTTGTGTCAGAATCACGCGTTGTCTTTGATGAAGATGATTCGAAAAGCCTTTGCTTCAAAGAGATAGATTAAATTGGTTTATAAAGGAGTGATTGCTATACGCAACTTTGATTAGTACCGAGTTACTGAAATACCGACCAGGAATATAAATAATGTTTGAGGCAATTATGAAGGCAAAAACTTTAAATCACTTTTGTAAGTAACAGTTTAGCAGTTCTTTCATTTATTTATTGCTCTTAGGCTCTTACACCATGTCTACTGTTTGTATGAATCAAATTCACTTGCAAAATGTTTTAGTTCACATAAACCCATATAGGCACTTATGAAACGTTTCTTATGGAAATAGGAAAACGACCGGCAAGAAACTCCATGGTTACTCATGTATACGGGCCAATAAGAACACTTGCAAAAACCGACTGAAAATGTTTTCAGAAATTTTATCGATGATTTAATTGCACTAAAAGGACTTTGGGTCAAGTCTGCAATTTAAAAAATGTGTCATTGATACTGACCTCTAACATACATGTATAATAGAGGTCAGTGGTTATTGATGATCCAATGGTATGTTTTGCCAGGATCTGTCATACAAAACTGTCAAAAACCTACCGACACCTTTGTAATATAGCAGAATTGGCCCCTTGTGCTAATTTTGAGCCAAAGCTTTCCGATTGTCTTAGACCAGTAACACAATCACAATAGTTGCATAATATACGGGCCTGCCGCTATATCAACAAGTGATTACAAACCAATAAAATAATTTGGCACTCCAACTACATTTCGTAAACCCTTATCTCTCCACACAAGATCTACGAGTATGTAAGAATGTGGTAATGTTATATTGTATAATACGATTATAGCAACCGGTCAAAGTTGCCGGCGGGCAGAGCGGGCACTTTTACTATTGTAAGGAAGTGTTGGGAAGAAATTGTGAGCCTGTTTTGTTTCTGTTGCTCAATGTATGTGATTGGATACATATTAATTGTTGGGTAATTGTGCTTGGGTCGCTTAGGAGTGGTTTAATATAGAATCCAGCTTTATTCAAACGTGCTACTTTATGGCTTTGTGCGTAATGTAGAAGACATTGTTTACAAAAATCTAAGCTTAACAGAATGTCAACATCATCTGCCTAGCAAAGGCTGGGCAGATGATGATGACATTCATGGGAAAAGTCCCAACTATTGGGGTCGGTATCCAATCTAGCCGGATTCAGCTGAGTACCAGTGCTTTACATGAAGCGACTGCCTATCTGACCCCACAACCGCTGAAATGCAATGCAATGTGGAGCTCTGAAATTGTGAAGTTCATGTTGAACTTTACCGTACACCATAGCTACATCAGTATTTTTTTTGAAATACTGTACCTTCGGATTTATGTTTTATACTTGTTTTATCAGTAAAAGTTTATAGACGAAAAAAATTTAAACTAAACAAGCAATTTGCTTTTTTTACGACTGGATCGTCAAACCATTGTTTTGCAAAGAGGATAAATAATAGCCGATAACGATAAATTACTTAAATTTTTACGATTGGATTAATGTCTTAAACATGTTGACGTTTCTGGAAAATTCGGTGACGCAAGTATGAATGTCCTTGTAAATAAGTGGTTTGTTGAGAAAGGACACTATAAGGATAGTGAAGCAAAAACAACATTGCGAATATTTTGCGTTGTGCCATCGAATAGAAACAAATAGGTAATATTTTCTTGTTCTTTTTAGATATGTTTTGGAAGTAAGTAGGACTAATTTAACTGTTTCAAGGTCTATCTAACGTTCGCCAATTATTTGCCACCAATAGTAGGTTTTTTCGAAGAACAATGGGAACGAACCGACACCACATAATATACTTACTATACCCCATCACCTCATTTGAAATCATCTGTCTAGTCTCCATTCTGGCAATAGTATGCCGGATCCCAAGATACAAATTAATTGACTAGTTTTGATCACTAGCAAGTAAGACTTTGTAACCTAACTGAAGAAAATATTTAAGCTTCTCATGTTGTATTTACCTATGTCCAATCTATCACTAAGCATATATGCATGCTTTCTGTACTCTCTGGATAATAACTACTTTCTATCCCTGTTGCTTCTAATGCAATACCTCGTAAGTTACATACAATATTCGCATAACATGTTATAGCAACGTCTTTGATACTCTTAAAACCAAAAGAATAAATAATACTACATAGTTTAAATTCGTGTACTTATAAAAAACAAAGATTACATCTCTACAGTCATTCATACCAGCATGAATTAACTCCTCAACTAATTTCGGGATGGTATATAAAAATAAATACGTCAATGCTTGTTCTTGATGCTTACGACGATGACTATCTGTCAAATCCTACTGATTAACAATTCTGTTATAATCACGACAAGATTCAAGACAATAATGTTCATGTAATAGTTTTTGTTAAAATTAATAAGGATAAACATGACATGTTTGTTGATGAAGATGTTACGATGATTGGTGAAAAAACTGTTTGTATTGAGTGTGATGGATGGCACGATCTTGATAATGAATTGATAAATTTAAGTTTTTGAATTACTGAATACGTTTTTTAGTCATTAATGCAAATCGTGACTGGTGGGAGGAATTGAGAAATGCATTTATCCAACAGCGGGATAGTTTGAGTTGTAGTAAAACTTTTATAAATAATAATAAAAAATAGGTACAAATATTTTTAAAGCTGCCCATTCCGAAAATACTTGTAAATGCAGGTGCTTTTTAAGCAATAGATGCTTTTGTAAATGTACATGAGTCACTCAAAAATAAAGATTTGTTCATGCAGTAGTTCATCTTCCTAGAGATTTCCCCACAATCGTCGTTTAATCTAAAGTCATCTTTTAATCTGACCTAATGCAGATAAACATAAATACTTTACACGAAACCACCACTGACTAACCTCCACATAACATTGGGGTTAGATCAAGGAAATGGGCAGACTTTCAAGCAGCAAATTATCCTTAACAACTGTCATAGGTTATTTTATAACAACCTGGGGCTTTAGACAAAGTGCCGTTCTATCAGCGACGACATTTTGTCAAAATCAAAGATGTCATATTTTCGAATTCTGACTTTTTGACAACAATCGATCGCCATTATAGAGGTTGTAATGAATGCCACTGACAATGCAATTTATGTGGCCACCTACTGAATCCAAAATATTTAAAGAGGCATCAACACGAAAAGAAGAAGACAACAGTCGATACCACTGCTAGAATTTTATGTCGTCCAACGACTCGCTGCCGTTTTCCGTCGCGCCAAAGAGAATTCACGATTACCTAAGAGACGCAAAACTCTAACAAAAAGGAAACACAATAAAGATATTTTGTAACATACTTGTAACACTGATCATTATTCTGAGTAGCATTCCAACCGAATGACACGAGGTAGCATTGACACGAGGACAGATGTGTTGATAGCAAGCGAGCCTAGGCGCCTAGAGACCCACTACAGTATCTCTTAGCATGGGCACATGGATTTACGTAACGGTGTTTCTCGATATCCTGTATTCGTGAAACTAGCAAGAGAATGTTTCACAGATATTTTCAAAAATAAACATTGAAGCACTTAAAGAGCGATGAAGAATATAAATGTTGATAGATGCAGATGTAGAGGATGGTCTAAAAAAAAACTGTGTGTGGAATGACATTCAAGAAAAGCGAATGAATGATATGATAGCGAGGCGGTTCATAGGGCAAGATAAAAGAAGAACATTTTGCGTTGACCCCAAGTTACATAGGACAAAAACAGGATGATGGTGATGGTACCAAAATAAACATCTTGTTATAGCCTGTGCCCAGCCGTTTTATGCTGGTGATATGCTGTCTTGATTTATTTTGCAAATCATTTCTTGGTGAAATCTCTGGGTAAGGTTGGCTTTGCCGCTATGGTTTAATAAGATGTCTGAAAGGTGCTACGATATAAATCAGGAACAGCGTTCGTAAAAAAAGCACCAAAATGTCAACTGTCAATATAAAATGTCACTGACAAGGTTACGCTAAAAACACAAAGTTGTAAAAGAATAACCACTATGTCAGAATCAGATATTCATTTGCTTAAAATTGTCCTCCAAACCGACCCGCAGCGGTCAAGGTCGACGGTGTCTACCTAAAAACCAGCTTATAAAGTACCTCAAACTATTCGTAAGAACACTTAAGTAAACTCGGTCGTTTCGTAGAAACAATGTCAGTAACACAAACAACTAACAAACTTGACAAATGCCCTACTAAAGAAAAATATACATATAGAAATTTTGAATGAGATAAAGATAGTTTGTGGTTCAGATCATAAGGATAGGCTGAAAAGTGGACTGTGAGAAACACCGTCCACATTTTAGCCTAATCCTATTTATTCCTTACTCAATTATGTGGTATATGTGTGTATTTTCATGGTAACTCCTACTGACAAAATATTTCATTTAAAATACCTTGCTACCTTTCAGAATGAAAATAATATTCTAAACTCTTTCTGCCCCTCATGTTCATACTCAAGTTTTGGAAAAAAGGCATTACAGCTTAGAAAAAAAAAAACTGTCGTAATTTCAAGGAAAGATATTTTTGTTTTTAGTCTTACAATAGCAGCACACCTATTTAATATTCCAGTTACACAAAACAGATAAATATCGTTCTTACAAAATTGTTACAACAATTACGCATAAAGTTATATATTTTTGCTATTTCTTTTTACACTTTCGTCTCAATTTCACGAATAAACTGGTTCTGTAAAAATATTTGTTTATTAAAACTAGTTATGGTCTGTGACCGCTCGTTAATATATGTATACCAATTATTATGATTCGACACGTTCAATTGCAGACAATTATGATCAAATTATGTTTCTTTTATTATTTTTTGTTTGGTATGGCCTCGTTTCTTGCATTGTCTCAATTATTGAATTGAAAAGTCTGTCAAGTCTGTCAATTTTACTGTTCATATTTTGTTTTTACTTGTGATAGGCTTACGCTTGACCACTATCTCACCTGATGGTAACCGATGATGTGGTCGACGATGAAACACGCTTGCCTAAAATAAACCTATTCACTCTTTACTTAAAAACTCCCAGGTTGTAGCTATCAGGGAATACAGACTCCAGCAGGGAATTGCACTCTTTTGTTGTGCGCATAATAAAAGTATTCCCAAAACGTTTGGTGCGTATGGGTGGGATTTCCACCATGTACCGATGACGCATCGCCGTACATCTTGTAGTCCGATGATGGAACGGGCTAGGAGGAATCAGTTCATGCAATTCCAACGCACACTCCCCGAAATGCAACCGATAAAATACAGGCTGGCAACTAGGCGCCAATGTTCAAGGCTCTGGAGCCTAGACTCGACCAGTATCTCATTACCAATAAGCCTCTTGGCCCGTTTTTCGATCAACTCAAGTGCATCCAGCTGGTATTTGGCAGATCTGTCCCAGAGATAAGAATAAATGAAACCGTCAACAAAGATTTACTCATTCTACTACGGCATAAATAAACATGTTGCAGAAACCCAATCACAAAGACAAATCAAGGAAAATCGATAAACTAATAGGTAGATATACAGGATTTTAAATTAAAAATAACAAGCTTCGACGGAAGATATACAAAATACAAAAAATAGGAAACGTTGTTAAAATTAGTCTTATTAATTTGAACGAATTAGTTCCAAGGTGAATCGGTTATTATTTTGTTATTTACAACATCTTTTGTCAGATTTTCGATATATAGATGAAAGAATTAGTATGTTAAACGATAGTCCCCTCTCTATAGGAAGAGATATGTAACCGAGTCAGTTATATATCGATATTCGTTGACTCACCGAATCTTTTGACGTGTACGTCCCTATTAAATGACACAGTTCTCGGCTTAGTTTCTTTCGTTTCCTTCGTTTCGGTATCGACCTTCGTGTCTTTGGCTACCTTGTCGCCATCTTCGGCATTATCCGACTTGACAATTTCATCAGTCATTGGGTAGATGAGGTACCCGGGACTTGGTACCTCGGTTACTGTATTTTTTACCGTCAACTCGGCACTTTGCGTTTCGGTCTCATCGGTTTTTCTTTTATCTGTAAAAAGTTTTGCCGACTTAGACCCGGTTCATCAAATGCTGACTAAGTAGATGTTTTCGCATATCTACTAAATTGTGTGACAGTAAACATGATATAGATTTTGATATAAGAATAAATTGTAAATGGTGATAGTGACAAATAAAATGAATATAGATGATTAAATAAATCACTATTGAAAAGAGAGCAAAGAAGAATATTAAGAAAATTGTGCAAATCTACAAATCTTGACTAGACTTTGAAGTTACATTAGTTAACTTAAGTCGTTCTAATAGGGTAACTTTCTAACTGCAGTAGCGTATATTCTAATATTTGTGTGTGCCCATACCTTATCGTGTTATTGTACATCTGACCAGCTGCGTTGTTCACATCACCAACAACCGTGGCTTTGACCGCATTTTGCACCAAACTTCCTGTAGCAACAAAAAAAATACAATTAGATAATTCAAAAACAAATGATGACCATGTTCATTTAATCGGGGTACTGTTGTTTCCATTGTATTGATAGTTATTTCCGAATTATGTGCTAAATCAATATTGAATTGTCGTAGTCCGTGGGTTAATGAACTTTATAAGTCTTAAGAATGAAAGTTGGCAATTATTTGTTTATTTTATTTACTCCTTAACACTGTCAGGAGAAGGCATCGTGATAATCTTACTAAAGTGTTTGAGTAGTTGTTTCACAGTACGGCAAAAGCCTCTTCTCAAACAGAAAAACTATTTCATCGACCACCACGCTTGTTCGGCTCAGTTTAATCATTGGTTAACAAAATACAAGTGCACATTAGTTACTATTACAACACTTCATAGGCAGAAGGCTATCATTATTGAACATAATCTCGTCATACACAGGCTTAGTTCAAAGTTCAGATGATAATCTATATCATGATATATGGACGTCGCGATCATCAACGAACAAGTTGTGAAACCTAATGATTGTTTTTATGATACATGTATCAATATTTGACTTAGGCATATACTCAGAAGGCCATATCCCATCCATTCTAACGATACAAATAACAATACTAAGAACTTTCGCCCGAATCAAATTTAATTCCACTTTAAACTTGGTTAGATCTGCTGAAGTAATCACCGATAGTTCCCTAACCGTCCATTCCTCCCCGCTGAAAGATCGTCTTAGTGTGTCGATGATGAACAAATAGATTCTTCTTAGTTAAATCCACAACCTGGACCAAAATTCGGTCACTTGAATGCCGTCCGGCGTTGTCATAGAACGGATTTAGAATATGATGCATGATATTAGATTCCGCAAGACATGATCAACATACGCCTAAAATAAGATTTGGTGGTAAAAGAAGGCAAAATGGTTTTTTACGGCTATTTAGCTGCTGGTCTATACCAAACTGCAACACGATTTCTTGCCTTCCATATCCTTGCCCCAATTGGAACACCTAAGTACCTATCACCTCCTCGGAGCAAATATATGATAATGTTTACGTATTTGGTGTGTCGATATGTCCCACATTGGCCTGTCGTGGCTACTGGACTGATTACGAAAGCAAATGGTCACTTGCCAGTAACATTACTTAGTTTGCGAACGACGCAAGTCAAAGGCTATAAGCGGTGCGCGCTTTTATCATTTCATAATAGCCTAAGATCCGATTGTAAAAAATTGCATTAATTTTTATGAATGATACTTGATAGTAGAATAGATTGCTGCAGGGTTCTCATACAGATAACAATCGACCAACCAACATATTTTTTTAACAACGATAGGCTCATGATTGACCACTATCTCACCTGTAGATAAAGAGGTGTTCGACGATAGAGCTTATCAAGAAGTAACCTATTCACTGTGCTATAAGAATACCTGGTCGTAAAGAGACACACACTTTGGCTGGGAATTCAACTTCTTAGCTGTACGAAATTAAATTATCCCCAAAACGTACTACTACTACTACGTACGATTAATTAAAAGTTAGGATGAATAAGCGGTGTATTCCCGTTGTCCCCGTTGGCCGTGTCCCCGTTAAAGGGGACAACGGGAATTTTATAAAATATTGAAAATTACTTCCCGTTGTCCCCGTACGCTGTCCCCGTTAATTTATTGTAATATATACTTTTAAAAGTATGCCCGTTGTCCCCGTTGCGTTAGTAGTAGTTTATGATACTGTTGCATAATAAGGGGTATTAAAACATGAGTGTGAGTTTCAAAACCGAGCCGTAGGCGAGGTTTTTAATAGTATTCACACGAATGTTTTAATACCTAGTTATGTGCAGTTTCATACACTACTTTATCTACACTCATACATTTTGGGATTGAACCTACTTATTTTTTGCATTTTCCATGCCATAAAGTCGTGATAAATGCATCATATAATAATCTCGACTTTGCTGGTAAGAGATTATGAGTAATTTCCTTCCTTAAAATATTTGGCCGCGTCAATTTTTCTTCACATTCACTAATATCAGACATTTTAAGCAAGAATTTAAAAAGTCATGAAATTCAGTACAACGAAACCTGCAAAACGTATGAATGGTGCCAAAACCCAGCACATCACCGCATTAAATTGCGGTAAAAAAATCGTGCGGCAATAATACCGCATGAAATCCGTGTTTTGCAACAGAATCCACCGCATCGCAGCGCGAATATAATTCGCGCGAATATTTTGAGCTCTATGAACAGGTGGAAAGAGACAAAACTTCGCGCAAATAAAAATGGCAGTGCGTAATAAGCCTAAAGCGGGCATTGTTACAGACAAGTTAAAATTGTTTTTTATTTTTTTATTAGATACTATGAAATGTCATTTCAAAAAATTTCAATAATTAATGGAATCTCCTTAGTGATTAACTTCTTGGATTTATCCTGTATCGTAATAGAAAAAAAGTTATTTTATGATGCAGTTGTTTGAAAATCGAAGGAAAATGTTGAACTATAATGGTTTTTTTTTTAAATTTTACCTATCCACGAATATAAAGTACGTGTTTATGCAATATTTTTTGAATTCATAATTGGAACATTACGTTGTGAGTGTAGATAAAATTATATAAGTGAGAGTGCCATAATAAAGAGAATATTATGCCTTTTTTGGTTTTATATTGCTGACCAAAGCCTTGATAACAGCCAAAGCACAAAATTTCAAAAATACAAGGTGGTGCAATGGCTTTGCCCGGACTTTTTAAAAGTATGGTGCAGTTTTGGCAAACGGCACCGCACAAACAACGACCCACCTTATTAAAACTTCTTACGGTTTTAAATGAAAATGCCAATTTATTCAGCGTTAAAACATGCAACTTGTTAACTCGTAAATAACTACAGGGCATTTTCATCAAAACATCCGCTAGTATTTTTCATTGATTTATATTTACATAATATATAAATGATGATTGTTGCCAATTTTGTAATCTGTATAGATAATTCAAAGGGCAATGGAGAGGGCTATGCTCGGCGTTTCTTTGCGCGACCGAATCAGAAATGTAGAAATCCGTAAGAAAACCAGGGTTACCGACATAGCCCGAAGAATTGCCAAACTTAAGTGGCAGTGGTCAGGGCACATTGCTCGCAGAACGGATGGCCGATAGGGCAGAAAGGTTCTGGAGTGGCGACCGCGAACCGGATGACGTTGCGTTGGAAGGCTTCCCACCAGGTGGACCGATGACCTGGTGAAGGTTGCGGGGATCCGCTGCTTGCGAGACGCACGGGACTTTAGGCTTGCCTCGCTAAATTAACCACGTTTAAAAAAGAAAAACAATAAAGGGGACAACGGAACGTCATAAAATTTCCTTCCCGTTGTCCCCGTTATGTATGTGAATAACGGGGACAACGAGAAGGAAATTTTATGACGTTCCGTTGTCCCCGTTACGGGGACAAGATTACGGGGACAACGGGAATACACCGAATAAGCGGGCTCGAAGGACCGAAAAAAATATTTTATCCTTTGGCAGTGTTACCATACAATGCTGCAAAAGAATGTTATGTGAACTTATGTGACAACTTGAAATTGTGAAGTTTGCTTTCTTTTTCTCATTTAGACACAACCTGTATACTTATAGTGGGTGTACTATGCCAAATCGAATGCCAAATGTATAGCTGCCAGTCAGCAAATTACTGTAAGTTTTTGAAAAAAAATAACAGTCCAGCCAAATCGCTCACCGCCTTTCTTATACACCACACAAAACTTTTACCAAACACAGCGAGCGGTGTCATTATGATCCATCGAAGGTTTAACGACCTCATTACGTTTTTATTTATGTGATTTCTCACTAAAACTTTAATTAAGCATTATTCAAGCTTCCATTATATCGTTTTATTCGCATGAAAATGCTTTTTGTGAAGCGTAATCGTTGTAAGTGTATTTAGTTTGGCCCTGGTTTGAATATTAGTGGTATTAGAACCACATTATCTAGTGAAGCGTGATTGAGCAATAAAGATGTACTCATTATGTATGTTTTAATGTTATAGGGGTATTATGCAAATGCAAAATGAATAACCATGAAACCTCGGAATGAGAGACTTGTAAGCTGATTTTAAGCATAGGTAAACTAAACTGTATTTTGTTTATTTAAACACTGTCAAAAATGTCACATAGTTATATGTCCCGTGCCTTAAGTGTTGAGGACAAGAAAAAAATATTTAAAATGTGTTTTTTTTGCAAATAATTCGTTTCATATAGTTAAAAACGATTATCAAAGATTTAAGGGGACATTTTAGAGCAAACAATTCTGTATAATTTTTGTACAAATCCATTTTGATGACCTATGTAAAGGCGCTGTCAGGCGCGACGCACACAACAACACTTTTTCGTAAAAATATGTTCTACGGATAAAAACAATTTCTATGAAAAAGCGTTGTTGCACTGTCGCGTTGTTTACTTTCGACTTTTGAAATGACTTATTTTGTACAAAATTAAGAGGTGTCACAGCATTGCCTACGTATTGCAAATATTACGATAATTCTTTACGTAATGGCTTGGTCCGCAAACAATGATACTCTGTACATTATTGTACGGTAACCTTTCGCTCGGTCCACTGCACAGGCAGTTATGTGAAACATCTTGTTTTAACACTCAATAAATAACGTCTTTGAAATGACACTAAAGTGTTAAATTACGAAATTTATGACCGTATTTGCGAAAATAATTATGAGTGCAATGCAGACAGATGTCTGTCATTTTCTGTAGATCTTTGAAAGGTGCAGCAGGTCTGCTCAACCCTTTGTAAAACATAGGCGTGATGTTGTTATCTTGCCAAGAGTTGTCGTGTTACCAGTAACTGTACTGAGTTGTGGAGGTTAGATTGGGTATACGATTAAGAATTTTTCCTACAAAAAACGGATCAACCAAAAAACCCAAGAGTGGACTGGACTACCTTGACTTCTTCTATAATGTATTTAAAATAAATGATAACAGAAATGCATATTTTCTCACGGACAGGTACTAGGAAAACATAACTAACAAGGAAGATTTGCGACATAACTGCAGAGGTCGGTTGCACCTTGAGGCCCACGTGATTTAAGCAATAGTTTATTTAACGCCTACATTTAAAATTCTCCGTTCAATGGTGTTTATTAAAATAGTGACCTCACACTGTGTGGATTGCACCAAAGACTAATTTGAGATTAGCTTAATGTTAACGCCTGATTAGTATCAAAGAGGTCAACTAGCTTTTAAAATTGTGAAATTTATCGGGTAAATTTTTCGGTGGTTTTCTCATAGACTTCTACTGTAGTAAGTCCAGAATTACAGCCTCGTTGGTTTCATGATTGCAAGCGCTACTATTGGGTACAGGGTTCGATTCCAAAGTCGGACAAAGTCTTACAGAGTTTTCCATCAGGAATTTTAGAAGATCGGGGTCTGGACATAATTATGTTGTTATGAATCTGGGTATTTTGTTTATGTGAGTTTGAATGTTTGTAAACGCACCCACGATACAGGAAGAAATTCCAAGAACGGGGCAACGTTTTCAATATAAAAAACCACTACTGAAAAGAAGAGAAGTAACTACCCAAATCGTGATTTTTAGTGCTTTCCATAAACCAGTCAAATATTTACGCAAGCATAGTCACGCGCACAGCTAGTGTGTTACAGTAAATATGAATATTACATTGCTGTGCATCAGTGGTAACGCCTGAGGCGAACCCGTTTCTCATTGATAAGCTCAGAACGGATGGAACGCTTTTTGTGAAACTTTATTAAAAGTAATCCAAACATCTATTGTACAGTCGCGAAAGAAATTGAAGACTACAATGTAACACAATAATATACTACCATTATGGACTTATTCAAGCATCCGAAATAATCTTAATTGTTGATACTTGTAGCAGGACGTTAGTCTGTCCAGGAGCTCTTAGATTTCCCCAGTTTTTTTGTCGTCCAGCTCTTACTAGAATCTTATCATATCCTTGAGGCTCTAGTCCATCCTGAGCAGTGGACAGTCAGCCTTTAAAACAACCATACGCATAATTGGTCAATAACGTTTACACTGATGGGTGGATCACCAAGGGCTCTTTTCTGTGACTGTAAACCGTTCCAATCACGCTGGGGGGTGACCATAAGCTCTTAGAGTAAGGTTATAATGAGTGTGTGTAAGGGACAGATGTATATGACACCCCCCGGGTCGTCTAAAATAGAATGATTTTTTATAACAAAATATTACACTCTCTTCAAGCACTTGTAGAAGTAACTGTACAAAAATACCTGTTTATAGATAAGACTGGCGAATATATTATTCGTGGATGACATTTTAATTTTATCGATCGTGAGCGAGCGAGCTTTAAACTCATTGGAGTGTTCCACAGAGTACTGAGACGCCATGGTGGTCACTGCTCGAGACGGCAATGTCAAAGATTTTGTGATTTGATTGAGTGTCACCGTTTAATCATATAAATTTACGGCCCGTGAAATCTTCTTCTATGGCTATGACAGCGGAACTTATGTTAAATAAATAAACGGAAAAATATTATAATAATATTAAAACAAGCTTTTAATGGACTAATAAGTACGATATGTAATATCCCTTGTCAATACATACCCAACGAGCCCACACACGATAGTGCAATCTTGTCTGGTTGAGGAGTTGCTACGGCCACCTTCCGGCTCCATCATGAGACCAGTAGCACCAAAGTTACGTAAGTACGCCAAGTTCCAGACAGGAATAGCTTGGAAAATCGATAGTTAGTTGACGGACACACATACGAAAGCAAGGAAATAATATAAAGCTTGTAAAAACACTTTGCGGGTGCACAAATATTAATAGATACTAGCTGATGCCCGTCGTGTTACTGCCGCAGAAGAATTAAGTGTGATAGCTTGCATTATTTCGAAGGTTTATAGGCGTAGTACTTAACTTTAGTACGCCTTCACACAATTTCGCGCAAGTGTTTATAACAATCGGATGTACGGTATGGCAGCGCATAACATACGAACAAACAAACATTTATATACGATATATTAGTAAATATGGCGTCTCTAGTCGTTGCCAGAGCGATGGTTTCGTGCTCTGTGGAATATTCTGATCTGATGGAATCAATAACGATTTATTACTGGAGCCAGTAATTATATGTATTATATTGTGTTAAGTGCATGTAGAGAATTGGTGAAGATCGAATTTAAGTATCAGTTGTGTAATCTAGTGAAATATTGGTAGCTTTCGATGCGTATCTACAGGATTTCGTAAGTTGTGGAGGATAAAATTATAAATACATAACATAACATCACACCTGTAATCCGCGTAGGATTAGGCAGATACCTGTTTCTTAAAATTACCTACTTCTGAACACATGTATTCAGAAAAAAGGACATTTAAATGCTGATGAAACCGCCATCCGATTAGCCTCATACAGAAGTAAAAATCTCAGGAGATATCAAAAGGGACCAGCAAGCTAGGATAGGATAGATGAACCCGTTTTCTGCACTTAGACTCGCATTTGGTCCGTTGTACGTGCAGGCCTCCTCTCTGTGAGAGGGAATGGGCCGTAATCCACCACGCGAGCCCAGTGCATGTTGGTGGATGTCACATGTCTTCGATTTTTTGGTTCTAAGACATGGCCGACTTCCTCACGATGTTTTCCTTCACCGTTTTTGAGAGCAGTGGTGATGTAATAATTTACACAAAGTAAAGCGCCTGCCTGGGTTCGAACCCACGACCTACAACTTGTAAGTCGCGGCTGTTACCACTGGGCCACCACTGCTCTCCACCAGCAGCCTAATTGCGTAAGTGAATTCGGCAAAGCAAAGGGTTTGACCGCCATCAATCGACCAATCACATAGACGGAAATCCACATCGCGTTTCTCATCTCGCATGTGATGGGTCGATTGATAGCGTCAAAACGCAATTAGTCTGCAGGACTTGTCTGAAATCATTTTAATTTATAACACAGGGTATAATATCAGGTTTGCTTCAAGTGTGACTGCTAAGCTCAAGTAATTCGCTCCTTGGGCTGGACAAGTTGGGAAATTCTCCGTTGAAAATTAAACTAATAACAATCGGCTCGTTTAAAACATCTAATTTAATTAGTTTATTACCAGTGTACACATTAACAAACCCCTTCGAGGACATACCTCATGTACGTTCTCTTAAAACCAGCCTCCCAAAAGATGTACCTGCCTTCTGTCCTTAATACCACACCAAATCGTGATTGTTGCAGCACACTCTTCATATAAGGTAGCAAGGACGCACATTTTGGTACAACCACTGCTTACTCGTATATGGAGACAAATCCAGTACAAGTTTAGGTTTTGTAAGCCCCAAGGTATTTTAATGTGAGGAGAAAGGTGGTTCGATGGCAATCGTAATGATGCCGAGTGTTGATGACCGTTTGTGTGTGGAGTAATATGCTGCTGTGAATACAGACCGGTGATTAAAGATTATATTTAAGTAACCCAAAAATTCCAAGTTTAAATGGGACTGGGCCGGTCACGTTTGCCGCATGTCGAACAATTCAAGGGCTAAATCTACCACAATGTGGGGTCCTGGTAAATGTTCGGCGATATTGCGGTAGAACCAAGCAATGATGGCGGTATGAACTTGACACCTACAGACAGGACTGGTCAACACTTGCCCAAAAACGGGCGAAATATAAAGAAGAATGGGAATCCTTTACCCTGCAATGGGACAGCTAAGACTAAAATTAAATAATACGTCGAGATAAGATTGACCCAGTTGTGTTTGACCACTATCTCTCCCAATGGTACGCGATGACGCTTTAGCTGATGGAGCTGGTTTATATAAAATCATAGAAGTAACCTGTATTTACTCAGACTTGATGACGAGATTATAAAGCCAAATTATACGTAACCATTTTCTGCAAATATAATAAACTTGTTATTTCCAGTGCTAAATGATTATTATCGTTGGCAGGTCCGGTTACATGACTAACGCAGTTAACACTAATCATAATTAATTAAAACGTCTCTGTCAACTTTAAACGAATGTCGGAATACAATGCTGTTTTGATGTGAAAACGTCGTTTAATTTTAGTGAAGTATATTTAACTCTTATTTCGTATTTCGTGAGTTAATGACTCTTCTTGGAAGTGATCTTTAGTTAATGTTCTGTCATGAATTTAGGAATGTGTTAGTTAAAATACTCCTCTCTCCTATCTTCTCCTGGAAAGGAAAACATTGAAATTTGTAGTATATTTTTTTCGTCCGTAGTGGTAAACCCTCATTGGATGTGTCTTTACATATTTTACTAGATGAAATGGGTGATAATATTTTCAGATGTCTTTGAATGAGCTTCCACAAATAACAATATTAAGAAAAAGGAAAATAAGAAATTAACTTGATGCAAAACTCATTTTCATTTCATTTCCTCAACAAAAACATAAACTACATAACGCAATAATCCGATATGGCAAAATTTTTGTACCAGCCAGATTACCAAAACAAAGATGGCAGTGACGTTAAAATTCAGCGGTCGTTCGGTCAACAACATCGGGCCATCGATCGAGACGATTGTCGTACGTTTTCGACCATATTACCATATTTTATGGCGGTTTTATTTTGTTTGAATTTCAAATCGACTGCCGCCCATAGAAAGGTAGGACGGTACGGTTTAAGTTCTCCCGTTTCTGCTACCCTGGGTATACATACATTTTAATATTTAGTTTATTGAGTTCAATTAATTTTAATAAGATTGATAGGGGGACTCTTCTGTCCGTTTATAAAAGAAAGGTCAACAAAATAAAAGAATAATCAATCTTAAGGTTAAGACGGGTTGGTGACCGCAGCTCGTCTAAGCGCGTATGTTGCGTACGGATAGGACACCTATCTTCAATTTATAGAACATTGATCCGGGTATCAACCAACAAAGAGTTATGGTAAGATCCTTAAATAAAAACAAAAAACCCAGATATTTTACTTATAAAAGAAAATAAACAAACTAGGATTCTTTTAAACAAGAATCTCGTGGAGTTTTAAACTTGCTCATTAATATTAACATCAATAAAGACAAACTTCTGGGTATTTTGGAGCTCCTTGTCAACGTCAATCCGTTGTATGCCGCCCGTAGTGATGTACCATGTTAATGCGGGTTTATTTACAAAACAAAGCACGAGACATGTGCAAAAAATGAGCTCACAACGATATGCTTTATTTTTGAAAAGGTTAAGATTATGTAAGCTATATATAAAGAATAGCTATCATTGGGAACAGTATTAAATAAAAGGTAAACTAAGATACGACAGCACTTGCCCTTTCGTGCATTCTTGCCTTTTGTGGTATTTCTTTGAGAAATCATGGTAAGTTCGACTGAAAGTTAAGCTAACTAGGTACATAACAGTCAAAGTACAATGATTTATTATATCTAGCTTTGCGTTTAACTTAAATACTCGTACAAAACATTTTACTACTCATACCTCTTCATTTTCTGCTCTTGTTCCAAGCTTACACAATCTACCCTGCTTTCATTTACTCCCTTTTCTTTCATATCATTTCTCATATCCATCTTTTCTGTGACCTTCTTTTCTTCCTCTGCATCCATGCATCTTTTTTACACTCTCTTACGAGTTACATGCACTTCATGCCTTCGCACCGCCAAGACTATCGATTCCATCACAACTTTTCTTTCAGTGGCCCTACCTTCAACCTGCCTCTTATATTTTTTAACTTATTCTATCCACCTCAACTATTCACACTGAAAAAAATCACTCTCTCCAGACCTTTCCCATCTCTACACCGGCAAACAGGCGCATGGCCCAAATATGGTCACAAGGTCCAACGACCCATTGCCCGAGGACTCACCTTGTTCATTCGGAGGTCAGCGAGAAAGTAAGGGTGCCTTTCTTGTTTATTTTCATTCGCTACCGATCGTAAAGGAGTCACGATGCAGTTTTTCGTGCGTGAGAAAAAAGATTTTACTTTTAAGGAGTACTTCGAGGAGGCTTGGAGGCTTGGGTCCAAATTACTTTCGTTCTCATCGTATATTTTGATAGTGGTGTTTTGTTGATACCAGAGAGCATGGAACGTGTTTGCAGAGACTAGAGGAGACTGTAAATGGTCTGAATCTTTATTCCTGGTTTCTTTCTTTTTTTACTATTTCCTGTTTTCCTTTTTGTATCTTTTTTCGTACTCTATGGTACGCGTCATACGTGACGTAAATAGTCTCATTTATTTTTTTCCTTACTTCTTCGCATCCACTGCTGAAGATTGGAATCACACAATAATATGACGCGTCTCCAACTTTTGTGGTCTTAGGTGTTTGAATGCTTTATGATCAATCACGCCTCAACGGTCGAAAGGACTTAGATGAATTTTGGCATACGGCTAGATCGTGACCTCGAATAGGATATGAAATATTTTTATCTCTATAGTCATTCACGTGAGATAGTTCCAAGGACAAAAGGTAGTTTCTAATATATTCGAGTCCTCGTAATGTGGGCTGAGCCATAATCAGAACTACGTATCACCATCTTTTGTATGAACCATCTTTTATCTATGAGTGGACGGTGATACTCACTGACGCACTTGGTTTATATCATGGAGGAGTAAAGGAGAACGATCTCTAATAAGGCGAAAGTTGAAAAAGTGTGGCTATAGGTACTAAATAATATTTCCAAAATGGCGCTAGCGTAGGCAAAGGGTGTGGTTTGAATGTAGCAGTTTGTTAACGGATTGAAGTATGAATGATGTATAAATTGATTTTCTTTATTCTGCTTTTGAATAATTTCTGTTCACTAATTCTGTACATGCAATTTCTTTATTTTCTTAATTATTCAGGCGTTAAAAAATTATAAGCAAACAATTGATTACGTATATGTTTTTATTTTATTCTTATTTTGACAAGTGCGACATAACGCAGCTGTTTTTTTTTAAATTACCTGGTGGCTACTGTAGCGCCGAGAGACACAGATATCGTTCTCTTTTAATCCCATATAAACTACGGAGGGTAGACCCTCCGTAGTTTATATGGGATTTTTTTTAAATGCTGTCTCTAGCAGTGGCAGCTACGGCGTCTCGGTGTTCTGTGGTTGGTAGTCCCTTTTATGGAAGATAAAAAGGGTGATTATGGGGCGATTGTAAATACTGTGCGAGATGAATGTGTGGTAAATAGCGCTTGGTGGACTTACGGGCACATGAGATTTCGGCGCTTTCTTTGGGAATGCTCTTGGTACCCTTTTGTGGAAGTCAAAGGAATTGTTTGGTAATTATGGCACGACAGTAAATTCAATTAAAATCGTTTGTATACTCGGCAATTCCTGATAAAATTATAGGCATGAATTAATCTAATTATATGCATATTTATGGCGTCGTCGATGCATTAGCAAACTTCTTCAGGTATTCTAAGTGGTGGCAAACACTTACCATCACTACTTTTTAGGGGATTCACTGTTTCATTCAGTTTAATAAATTGCATTTTCTCTTCAGCCGATACTGTCTGACTGCTAAGTAAAGGTATCCCCCATGGCCTTCACTCTGCCCAAAGTCTTGCCTTCTCTGAGCAATCTCACATAAAACAGCATAGAAAGCAAAAATAAAATTCTAGTTAAACGTTTCACGTTACTGAAACTGATACAATTCTTAAATCAATCGTAAGCCAATTTGTAGGGATGCGCTAACAAAAAAACATTAACAACGATCCCGTTTTAACCGCCACCCAAGTTGCAAACCGAAGTGAGCTCCACATTATGTCAATTTGAAACGATTACTCGCCACAAGTCCTAGAAGTGTTTAAAGTGATTATTTATTTTGTATTTATGTAATTATACACAATCAGTTTGGTCACTAACGAACTATTATTACTGGCTTGTTTGTCCATCTGCTGCAATTTGCTGAAATGCCAAGAAAACGTCGTGGTCGTGGTTTTTATATTAAATTAGAATTTTTTGTTGACAACCAATCAATTTATTTCTGATAGTAAAAAAGTGAGTTAATATGCAGATTCTAGATTAACTATTGCATATTTATTTAATCATTAGAATAAATTGAGAAATTAAAAATTCTTCTTGATTCAGGAGCCTTTAAAATTGAACCCACAGTACCTATGACATAATTATCTGGTGTTGGCGGCTTAAAGCAAAGAAAAAATAACCGGTATTCCTATATCCCGGACGTTCACAACACTATTATTCAACACTTAACGTCAAACTTTTTACGACCTACTAATTACCTATTGACAAATAAATCTACTGATCGAATCTATTCATTCCATTCAATCGTTCGCCCGTATAAACACGTGACATTCAATTTTCAATCGCATTCAATAATAACGCCGTCGACCTTGACCATTAGTAATTATTGAACGCTTTATACCTTATGCTATCCTAGTACTAATATGCCACGACGTATAATAGAATACCCTTAATTAAAAACAAACATATGTGGAAACTAGTTATTACAAAAACTAGTATTCTTGAAATCATGTTTTTGTTAAATGTAATAAATAACAATTAGTGGTCTATAATATGAATTTAGTAGGTGGCCGTTAGAAATTATAATCAACTGTGACAAAATCTATTCTTGACAAAAAAGAACATTATTTCAAAATAGTACATTTCGTGTCGAGCATAAAATGTCGAGATTTTAACACGAGCGATGTAGCCAATTTTGACGTGAGCCGAAAGCGAATGTCGAAAGCTACATGCGAGTGTTAAAATAAAGCCTTTTTATGCGAGACACAAACAATTCTTTTTCCACTACCTGATGAGCTTACTTAATTAAATGCAAATAAGTTCCAACAACAATTTATTAAAAACATTCAGACTAAAAAACCACAGACTATATACACACAATTAACACGTGCTTTTTCGAGAAGTAACAGGTTCAGTATCATTCTGTCAGTTACATAATGATCCATACAAAAGTCATTTCGTAAATTTTATTATGTAATTTTGTTTTTTTTTAATGTTTATTTTATAATCTTGTGTCTAAACTCTAAATGTTCATATTTCGAAACGAATTTCTTAGGCAATGTGTTACATATTAGACAAGGTACTGGAAAAAGTTCTGACATGCCAATAACTCCTTTATTTGTCACCTCCACACATTCTTTGCAAATAAATGACTATGATTCTGAGGTTAAACGTTAAACGAAAAAGTCTGACTTTCGAAATAAAGTCCCCCCGAAACACTTGGTTTCACCAATGCTGCCTTATTGAATCGGCATATCAGCAAGACGAATAAATGCCTGCTGAAAAAAATCTTGGAACATGAAGACATGCATTCAAATTTAGAAGATGTGATAATTATAAGACGACAGCTATTAGCTGACGGTTTGGCAAGGCAAGAGCTGAAGGTTTTTTGCAGTACGAAGCAATAATATAATGATTCTTCTAGACTTGACCTTCTGTAAACCTTCTAGAACACCAATATCAAAGGTGGGGTCAATTTTTTATCAGAAACCAAACCGAACCAAATGGCATACGCAACATGATCTTAATGCCAAAGCAACCTTTACACGAAATTGCCGTGAGTCCTTACCAAAATTACAAACAAAATGTCCTTGAATTCACCATGGGTGTAATTTTCATTTCTATTCTAAAAGCCAAACCGTTACTAATGCAATTATTCAATTTCACATCTGCACGTGTGCTTTTACGTTATAATACTGTACCGTTTTGATTCATGCCATATTGTTAGAAGGACGTGTCTAAAAGATTTGTCATGCAGCAAAAAATTGTATAGGTGTTGAGCCCACGTTAGAATAAATATATGGACTTAGCTGGTGGCAGTAATCATAGATCTAATCTTGCACTTGTGTGTAATGTCAGTGGTGTCTCATCCCATACAAAAAAACCGTGCCGTCGTTCTATACTGATTATTTTTTGTACATCGAGCGCATTCGGTTCCGTTCCGTTCCTTTCCACGGATATAGATGGTGATCTATCTATCGCCGTGGAACGAAACCGAACGCGATCGATTTACAAAAAATAATCGGTATAATTAGATGAAAAACGCTAGTTACGTCGGCACGGTTTCTTTGTATGGCATGAGGCATCTGTATGCTAGTATTACATTATCTGTGGTAATGTTAAGCTCAAATACAAGGCAGCCAATATTGGTAGTCAAAAAGCTAGCAAGACTTAGATTAAAGAGTCTTGTGATGACCTAATGTAAAGAAGGGGTAGCTACCGGGCTCACGAAACTTGTATTCTATAACCTTGGATAAAACAAGAAACAAGTATCCTGCAGGAAATGCAGGCAATCAGACATGTTTTCCTGGCATAACGCCAAACGGTATCGCATCAGCAAATTGTACAGCTAAACATATTATTTGGAGGGAGCCCAAATTCATCAGCAACAAAGTTTTGTACATTCAAATTTACTACATGCAGTGCAATGAATGGAAGAAGATGAAAATGAAGTTAAACCAATGTATTTTGTAGGCAATGATAAGAAAGAAAAGGGAGTCAGAGATAGCCTGACGGTTGATAGGAGGAAGAGTATTGCTACTAACCCTAAGTAACTTTGTAGAAGATTGGGCAAGAAGATGCTAAATGTGTAATACAATGAATTATTGAATGATACAGAATAATGTTGTTTTTAAAAGCCTCATTTCAGTTCTTTGCTTTCACTTCTATGGCTATTTGCTGTTATGGACCAATATTTCATGAAGGTGGCTCAAACATCTAGTACCTACATCATCTCAGGTAGTCTAGTCATCCAGTTGGAATAACTTTTAAGTATTCGGATCTTGTTGTATGAAAATAATAAACCGTACTTGTAGTGACCTAAGAAAAGAACTATCACACATCACATCATCAGCCTATTAATGTTCCCACTGCTGGGACACAGGCCTCCTCTCTGTGAGAGGGAATGCCCCGCTATCCACCACGCGGGCTCAGTGCGGGTTGGTGGATGTCACATGTCTTTAAAATTTTGGTCCTAGGACATGCCGGTTTCCTCACGATGTTTTCCTTCACCGTTTTTGAGAGCAGTGGTGATGAAATAATTTACACAAAGTAAAGCGCCTGCCGGGCTCGAACCCACGACCTACAACTTGTAAGTCGCGGCCGATACCACTGGGCCACCACTGCTCTCCAGAAAAGAACTATACAAAGTAAATACGACGAAAATGTGATAATTGGATATTCCCGTACGTGATCCGAATGGTCGTAAAACTATGACGTAGTTGAACGAAGCCCTGTTTCGCAAACTCATACATCATGTATGAGTTTGATGTGAAACAGGTGTCATCAAAACTTAATAGGAAAATTCATTTCACGTATGAGGAATCCCAGTTGTCATATTTTTTTTGTTTACACCTGGCGCTGTAGTACATTATATCAAGGAAAACGAAGGTACAAAATGTTTGATTATCCTCGTAACATTTCGATAGCGGATGTCTGTCGCATGCATTTTTGACTCTTTAAATATCTCTTTGTTTAGATCCACTGTTTCGACGGCTTCGCAAACACCAGCAAAAAAATGGAACAGAATTTATATGGGATTATAATATCTACCAGTTATGTTATCCATTACTTCAACACAGGTCGTGAAAAACATAATAAGCTATTAATTATATTACCTGTTGAAAGATTATTAAAATGAGAAGTCCCAAGATATCATGGTAATTTTACGTAAAGCTTCAAAAATACGTTCGTAACATTGTTATAAAAAATTCAAGGTCCTCCACGGGTTCACTAGCACGGTTTTATCTCAATAATTACACTGTTTACTTGTGCACGCTTCCAGTTCGACTTTTTCTCATTATGTACATGTTTTCGCGTTGGCAACACAAAAACTCGTATTTAGATCCTCCGAGCGATAGTTTGTGCATGAAACTGAGGTTGGATATCACTTTTAGGATTCCTTGAACAACTTATTTTTGAAGGTTATTTGATGACAACAATGCATAAGATGATAAACAATTCACATTTTTACATACGTCTTTTTTTGTCAATGCTGGAAGTAATTAATTTTATATTTGTTTTATGTGAAACGTCTATTGGCGCGCCTTGGCGCCTTGGCAGTAATACCGAATCATAGGCCGTTTCGACAAACGGCGTAACTATGATACTGATCTCCATTCAAAAGCGCTTCTTAAGTTTTGCACTCTCATCCTCACCATTTTCTAGGCTTTATAACAATTGATTTAGAACCGACGCAACATATCTTTTTCTTCTAGCCATATGATAATTCACACAGTCACATAGTCCTTCCATCGTACAACAAAATGTTGTTCGGAGGAAGGAGTCCCCATCATTTCTTTAATCTTGTTTTGCACACAAACAAAACTATACTACAAGAAAAGTAGGTACATGAATAGTTCTTCAAATACCCATAGTTTCATGACTCCTTTTATTTGACCTTCGGATTATAATTGAAAGTAACAAATAAAATATAATAGCTAAAGATAACTCTATCTGAACTAATGATTGGATTGTAAGAAAAAACAGAGAAATAATTCCTTAGTGCTAATTCTTACAACCTTGTTGATCGATATCCTAGCCTCGATACACTCGTACCAGTTCACTAATAGATACATTTACTAATTGACGTGCAACAAACGATCTAAATTACTGTAATTAGGTACTGTAAGTGAATCAATCTGACTGCTTTATAATGAGGTTCTGTTTTTGTTAAAGTAGTGACTTTGTATAGGTAAAGCAGAGACTGCAATTTCAGATACCTAGTCCAATAGTTTTTTAGAAAAACAATGCGTTCAGAAAAGATCCTGAAAAACTATTTAGATTTTTCATTAGTCCAATTTTCATTAGTCGATATATATTTTATTGTATTTCATACATATTCATAGTGGTGTTCGGAGGATAACCGTGATCATATACCGTAACAAAACAATCAATTCTGCAATGTAGCATACGACCATGACCGCAGCCCGCAACCATCCCTTTTGCCTCGTCGTAGTCGGGTAAAAAGTGTAGAGTCAAAAACAAATAAGAGTATCTCCGTATCCATTCGATTCAATACCTAAATGGAGCTATTTTTTTTTTATTCTAAGTACTTATATAGCCTAAAATGCTAATCGTTACACTACCTACTATTTATCTAAAGTACCCATATTTCAGTTCCAGATCGACAAAAAACCCAGTATAGACAGATAACATTTAAATTCTCAATATCTCACAAGTCGAGCAAGTGTCCTTCTCAACACTTCCTACTTATATAGCTATAAAATGTAAATAGCTTCTCTATGTATAATGTATCAAATGTATGTATGTAATTATATAGTAAGTAATGTGTTACTTACAATGTAGTTCAGTTGCAGTTTTTGCAACTCTGTGCAATTTGCACTCAATCTGGAAATTGCTTTTGAAATTGATAAGAGTCATAACAATTTGCATACCATTAGTCTTAAATAATACCATCTTGTTTAATTGTCTTGCTTCGTCAGGAAATGCCTTAGAAGGAATGAGTAATTATCATTATCGGTTGGTCACTGCATCTTTTATACTACATATTATTGTAGTCCAGCCAGTTAGTGTCGTAGACAGATTTATTAAAAGAGCACGTAAGTACTTAGACAGAAGAGTCACATTGATACAATCCAAGTTTTTAATCTGGATTGCTTTGTTCTGAGTATGGATGGCTGTAAGAGTAACAGACGGCCAAAGAAAAAGGAGATGTCGACTGAGATGAAGACACACATCACACACAGCAAAACGTGGTAGAAGAACGCCAAAAATAATGTAGGATACTGGCAGAGAATGATGGTGCAGTTGCTGTGGCAGCAGCATTATAACCACAACATCATCAAAGTACTACAATAACTGTTCTCAAAGACAAATAGCCGTGTCAATACAACACTCAGTGCTTGCTATAATAGTAGATATTCGTACAAGCGTCTCGCAAAGTGAAGGCGCCGCAGACCGACCGACCTTGCGCGCCTGCTCTAAATAATATCTCTAATGTGTTGAAAAACTTACTACTGACCGTATCCGGGAAAAAAATACTTGGTTTTAAAATTATGTTTTGCTTTTTTGGAGTACTTTGAAAGGGCAGTGCGCAAAATGCGATGTTGAGGAAATGTCAGCCTAACATTCAGAAGTAGACTGCAGGTGGCAATTTATAACTTAAATGATCAAAACAAATATTCAGCAGCTTTAACTTATTCTCGAAACATCATCTATGCTCCTGTTTTCACGAGGCTGCATCATCGGCTTCGTGGTGTAAAGATTGGTAAGGAAGCAAAGTTAGTAGTAAGTACACTTCAAAGAAAGTCGCCACTTCCAATCACTTTAAAAGCGTGTAGATGCATCTATACTCCAGCCATTATGAAGATAAAATATTTACTAACATAATAAAACAGCATTTTTTTAGGGCTACCCGCAAGGTTAGGGATTTCCAGATTGGCCACTGCAGTTTGTTTCGAAGGGACAGATGCTCTGCCGGAGTGATGAAGTGTGGAGAAGTAGGGTTTGTATTTTTCCATAATTCACATTCTCAGACTAAAATGGTAGGAAATGAAAAAAATATACCTATTAAAAATATATTATTGAGGCTCGTGTTTGACCGCTATAATAATCTTCTTCTTCGTAGCGTGTCGATGGCAAATACATTTTAAAATGTTATGGGTGGCCCAATATTCAGGTACGGGCTACGGCGACACCATTCACCGACGCAGCCATAAGATCACCATATGTACAGGTTACAGGGAATGCCGGTACGGTGGGATGCCGTGCAAACAATACTTTCAATTATGAATCAAATAAGTTTTGCTAAAAAAACGTTTACACAAAAAATAAACCGACTTCTAAATCAAAAAACTAGTAATAAGAGCAAAAATTACTTTCGTTTCGGCAGTCGGTCTTTGGTGGACCCATACATACATATTTTTTTTTGTCGTATTGCGTCACCGACTTCTGAAACGAATGTTATTTTTGCTTTTTTTAGAAAACACTACGCTTTGTAAGTCGATTTATTTCTTGTGAAAATGTTTTTACAAGAAATAAATCGACCTAATAGAGATACCTAATCCAATAAAATGATCACAATCCAATTACTAGTTTCGGATATAAGCGTGGACAAACATACATAATACACTTATGAAATTTGGCCCACGTGTTTAGAATTAGAAGTCCACATAGAGTAACATTATTATATGTATATTGTGCAATTCCAATAATTTTACATACATCATCTGCCTAGCCTTTTCCCAACTATATTGGGGTCGGCTTCCAGTCTTACCTTCAGCTAAGTACCAGTGTTTTACATGGAGCGACTGCCTATCTGAACTCCACAACCCAGGAACTGGGTAACACGGTACCCCTTGGCAAGACTGGTGTCAGATCGCAAGCTTCTGACTACCCGTAACGACTGTCAAAGATCTTCAAATGACAGCAAGGACCAACGGCTTAACGTGCTTTCCGAGGCACGGAGGAAACTCGGTATGTTGAAATGGTCACCCATCCACGGACCGACCTCGTCAAGCGTTGCTTAACCTTGATGATCGACCCGTGTGGCTGTTATTATTTAGCCACGAGCTCCTCAACAATAATTTAACATACATAAATAACAATAATTTTACATACATAGGTATCAAATTGATAACTTCCTTCTTTTAGAAGTGGGTAAAAAGACTTTCCACTATTCAGAGCATTGACAGAAACGTCAATAAATGGCTCATAAAGACTGAAAGCCCCGTCCAGTGAAATAACACCACATAACATTACCCAGGTTGGTATACCTATCAGCTACAGATAACATTTCTCATTAAGACATGGCGGTCACGTTGTGTGTTTTTCTCTTTGTTATGATAATCACAGTTGTTACGACTGACCTTGAGACGGACAATTGCTGTCTAGAAGACGTGGCTAAGATTTATTTTGTACTTGAAAATGTTTGAAGAGCGAAATGTAGATTTACAAATTCTATAAGTGTAGACCATGTCTTTCAAGTGCGCCTTCATTTCAAAAGAACGGAAAACAAGATCATCAAGATACTGCAAACTTATTAGTGCTTAGAGTATTACAAGAGCTAGAATTCATAGACTTCTTAATTTTTGAGCGGTGTGCTTTTAAAACTATAAATTCCATGACAAAACACACACATCACACTTCTTGGAAAAAGTATTATCTAAGTACCAAGAAGTTGAGAGAAGATATGAAACGTAATACGTATCTCGCATGAGACTGCAAAGTCGGCCCAGAATCAGCTAGATCAATGTGCTCAACGCACTGTCCCTTTATTTCCAACAAGGCATTATGTTAACCTGGCTGATGCACCATCTGATGTCTTGACATGCACTAACCTCTGCAATCATCTGCAATATATCGACAACTTAAGACGTGCCTGGCAATGTTATTGCATTGTGCCCTTCGCACAAACACTGTTGAAAAGTCACAATTCAACCGCCAACAATAATAAGCCAATAATAAGGCCAGATATTTTGTTTAATTTAAACGATAACAGTGAATGTCACTGTCGCCAACTCGCCAAGGCTTGCATGCACCAAATCGGTCTTGCGACATGCAATATTTTAAGTAAACTGCTCTATCGGTCAGGAAACGGACGTGAAATATGTGGGGATTTTGTAAAGTAAGCAAGCATAGGATTTATTGCTTCGAACCGTGTGGTCTTGGTACTAGGAACCCATAGCCATTAATAAGGTTTACTTACCGGTGGTTTTTTCCTTATATATTGCTTTTGGCACCGTGCCATTTTTGATGCGGAGATGGACACCAAGTTCTTTCGTCACACATGTATCAATCTGTGTGGCTTATAAATTTTTGCAGAAAATCACTAATAGAAACTGGAAAGAAATTTACAATGCCGCCAATGAGCACTCCCCTTTTTATACGCGTTCGTAGTTTTTGATTTAAATGTTTATATAGGTAGTTATTGTCAAAAATGTGTTTTATACTATGTAAATTTGTATCTATGTAAATAAATAAACCAACAATGCTACCTATTAAATCTATGAAAAAACCTTTGACATTTTCCCAGAACACGTTATCACCATTAGTAGCTAGTTTCAAATGTACTTTGACAGTACCAGGCAAACATGAATATAACGCGTCTTCATTAGATGATGTACTTCAAATAGTCCTGCAGCCTAATTGCGTAAGTGAATTCTCCAAAGCAAACAAGTCGATTCTTTCCCAAAAACGACTTTATGTATTGCATATTACACTCTGAAACGGAAAGGTTATGCTCCTTTCCATTACCAATATTTTTACGTAGAATTTATTGTAAAGAATGAACGAAAGCGGAAGAATCGAGACAAAACTTCACTATTGGTATTGTGTAATGTTCGAGTTTTATGAAACATAACGCAGTAGATGAACTTCAACTCAAAGGAGGATGTTTGTACTTTTTCCAAATTAGTTTCACAATACCGAAAAAGTTGAAAGAAATGATTCTGATTCTTTGAAGGAATCGACTCGTTTGCTTTGGCGAATTCACTAACGCAATTAGGCTGCTGAAGTTTGTAATAAAAGCAGTCACGTTAGAATATTGGTAGGTCCACCTGCAATGTTAGGCTGAAACCACAAAATGCGGTACAGACATCAAATATCGAGTTCCATGATGCCACAATGATTGTTATCGAAATACTCAGTGCCTCTTAAGACGACGACTAACGCGAACGACCTTGAGGGAGCAAAACGCGGACTCGTATCACACATGCGCGACCCAAAATTTAATAGTTTTTAGTACTTTCCTTATTATTCTATGACTTAAAAAAAAGCCTCAGATCAAAATGTAGATAATTTAATTATCTTTGAGATGGTGTTGATTTCATTAAAATACGCCCAGCGGTTTTGGTGTGATTGTCGTGTTTTTGTCCGTTTTAGACATAACTTTACAAATTAATTACACTATGTTATACAAATAAAACTCAAAATTTGCTTATATCAAATTATTAAAAAAATAGTCTAATATAACATACATTTTTTTCAAAGAATTACGACCATTTAGACGTGATTCTCATTTTAAAATCAACTACTCAAGGGAATCGGCGCCTAAAGATTACACTAGTTTATGCTGTGACTCTTCCTTTTACGATGCACCAACCCCTAGGCGACAGAAACACTGAGGGGTAAAGCACTCATGCAATCCAGACAAGCGGAGTGCTAACAAAAAATTTGCATATTATGCAAACTACATAATGTATCAGGGCATTTTTATACATTATTTTTTTATTATTTTTAGTCATTTTTATCTTTAGATCTTTCAGGCACACCAGAAAACCAGATGCCGTAGTCATTAAACCAGGTACTGCAGCAAGATTTACAAGATGCGTACATCCAGGTGTTACTGCCAATAACTATGTTAACTAAACAATGGCGTTAAACATTCATAACTAATATAATAAAATGCAGTCAAACCCAACCTTGACATCAGTCGCTAACTAGAAGCTAAACTATAGGACAGACTCGTCACGATATTATAGTAATTAAAATTAATATTACTGAATAGTTTCGATTAGATCAGTAATCCGTTTCTATTGACTGGTGTTGTATTGTTAGAAATGTCGGCTTTGTCACTCAAAGCAAAATAGTTGACAGATTTTTCAAATAATAACCTAGAATACCATAGATTTAGAATTTTTTTTGCTAGTAGAATACAGTAAAATTTTTCACCCCAATGACACTTCTATAATCTTCATATAGTTTTGTTTTAAGAAAATACGAAAATGTAATCATAATTACTAACTAAATAAATGAAAGAAAAGGAATCAGTAAAAGTGTGACAGTGAACAGGAGAGAATGAACGGAGAAAACGTGTTGTGCCGAGAGGATGAGTAATTTTAGTGCGACATTACAATCTATTTTATTTTTTCGGTAATATAATTTCATGTCTTGTGGAAGTTTGACTTGGAATAAAGAAATATCTAAACTAATGTTTAGCCTCAGCCAAATAAAAAAAAACCATCCGCGAAAGAGACTATTTGGCCGAGGCTAAATATTCTCTTTCCAGGTAAGATATAAGAACAATATTCGAGGCTAGAAAAATAAGTTGCTCGACGCACCGAAAACGCCTGGAGGAGCTATTGGTTTATGAAACACCTAATGAAAGGCTCACTTCTACTTTCCCTAAAAAGTAAACTTATGGACATGTACATCCTTCTCACCCTCACCTACGGAATGCAAACGCTGTCGTTAACGAAACCCCAGAAGTCCGCACTCGGGGTCTGCCAGCGAGCAATGGAACGAAGTAGTCTCGGAGTCAAAATCACAGACCGCATTCGGAACAGTATACGTCGCTCCAAAACTCAAATTGCAGACGAAGACAATACAGCCGCCAAACTAAAGTGGAGTTGGGCAGCCCACATCTGCCGCATGTCGCAACAGAATTGGGCAAAAGTAGCCACCGACTGGATTCCAAATAACAAGAACCGGCGACGCGGTTGACCCAGAAAGAGATGACGAATTGGACGCCTATTTAAAGAATTGGCGAAATGAAGCAAGAGACAGGCAAACATAGAAAGACGGACGCCTTTGCCCTGCGGTGGGAAATAACAGGCTCATCATAATAATAATTTAAAAATAAAAATCCGCAGGGCAGCTTTGTGGCGAGTTGGTGGGCAGTGGCGACCCCACGGACCTGATCTCCAGGGAGAGATCTTGTTCCTCATCTCTCTCTTGCCTTAATTGGCTGGCTTGAGTGGAGATCCGCAAGAGCAAACGTGTTCGGATGTAGGAAGTTAACCCAATAAGATGCAGGAAGGGATATTGACCGTACTTCCGGGATTGTCCTGATAGCCGTGGTATACCTCTCCACTCTTCAAGCACCTCCAGATATGTTGCCACCTTGGCGCTACGTCACTAAAGTGCTAGCGACCCTTTATGGGGCCCATTAATTGAGTGTACAATTCACCCCCTGATATTTTATAGCCGTGTAGTTCGACAGTGGTCGGGCAGGACCGGTAGTCCTTCTATAGTTTTGGGCAATCGAAACACTTACTAAACCTACCAAATCCATAGCCCAATACATTTTTCTTGGGTGCACTTGCGTAGTGCATACAAGGATAATCGTAGTTTGATGTCACATTTCCTGATACATGCCTAACGGGGCCTCTGCGCGTTGGCTTCGGCTTCTCACACGCCTTTTAAAGGACCGGGACCCTAGTTCCGAGATTGTCTCTGTTTCTGGAAGCCTTACTTAATCTAAATGCCGAAGATTCTTTCGCTGATAGCTTAACACCATCACCTCGGAAAATGCGACGTTTTTGTGTGATAGGCGAACCCGCGGCAAAAAGTTGGTGTTTAATATTTGTATAAATAAAATATAACTACGTGAGACTTCACACGTGTAACTTTAACCTACAGTTTTTACTGTTCTGTTATTCAAATATTTAATCAGCTGCAGTTTTACGTACTTATTCATTAATTTCAGTGTTATGTGTTCATAACATGCACACATAAAATTTTATATATTTTTTGCAAATTACAATGCATTAGAATCTTTAGTTAAATACACAAGTTCAAAGTTTTTTTTTGTAAGGTCCGAAGGTTATTTCGCTGTGCTATTAAAACTAGTGCAGTACAGTTAAGTATTTTGTATTTTATTGTAATGTCAGACAAGTTAACTTATTCGTTTTTACGATTCATCATAATGACCATTGGCATCCTCGTTCCATACACTACTGACCCTCCGTTATATACCTTGCTACCCTGCAGCCTTATTGAGTAATGAGTTCGGTAAGGCAAAGGGCAAAGAGTATGAAAAATCGACCAATCACATAGGCGGAACTCCACATCGCGTCTTTTATCTCGCATGTGGTCTGTGCGAATTGTATCTAGGTCTTACCAAGGATCATCTGAATGTCAACCATTTATCTGACTGTTAGTCTACCGAATTTCCTTCTAACATAATATTATCTGAGCGACAATTCAGTATGGCAATTTAGTCCATCTGCCATATCCACGGTCTAGCCAAGTATGGCCTACCAACAAATTGAAATAAATGAAAAAATTAAGTACGTAACGTATGTTAAGTAATATGATTAAAAATTAAGTACTTAGTCTAACTTTTTATAAACTGGCTTTTCTCCAGGTCCATGGCAACGCCAACCAGTCTAACCAGATTTCCTACAAAAGCAGAAGGTTTCTCCAAGAATTAGATACCAAACGCTAAATAACATGAACTTAAAATTATTATATAATCTGACCTCTGACGTAATGACGTAACTTGCCTATAACGACAACATGACCGCAGGCGCAAGCACGCCACTGCAAGGCCACATCCAACGCTGTCAATTGTCACATGTGTCATTCTTATGATAATCGACAAGCAATATCAACACTATCTCTTTGTCTTAAAGTTGGTATTGGATTAGCTTAAAAGTTGCATTTGAAGACCAAACGCACTGACCTTGTCAGGTGGTATCAGGATTATTATTTTTAATTATTAAATCGTGACGTGTCTGTCATATAGCTAGTGGACTAGTGTCAAGGTCACATCGACTGCATAAAATTGTTTATTTTGATTATTTAGTTATTCTTCCTTATTGGTGCTATCATTTTTGATGGGTTCGCAATGCCTATTAAGTAGTATTTCTTTGGTTATATTTTAACCTACAAATTAATGGTATTCGATGGCCAATTAGAGACGCACCGCAGAATTCTTAAATAAATTATTGATGTCAACGAATTAATAATAAGGTTGTGTAAAGAATGTTGGCGTGATGAAATTACTTGAGAATTGAATAATGAACCTGCGTCACAGATAAAATAAAATACTTAATCCTACGCGATATAATTGTGAGTCAATAGGAAACAAGATGGCGGGTGGGTGGAAGTAACACTGAAATGTCATTATTATTGATCATTGTAGTGTTTTTTTTCTCTGATTAAGCGACTATAGAGCAATCGTTCAAGCGTTTAATAAGTGACAAAAAATGCTAAGTTTGGATTATTTTCATTATTGGATGTACAGAAACTTATTCTGCACCTCATTGACAGAGTCCACCTAACTAATTTTTTATTTATTTTCAGCATGTTCTTTCCTACTGCTGGGCAAAGGCTTTCTTCCTTCCATTCCGCCCAGTTTTTGGCAATTGTGGACCAAACCTTTTGATAAGCGACAAGTGCGTTAACGAGGTAAAATTGTTGTTTACTTTGTAGGAGGTTATTACAACACTTTTGTCAAGTTTTGTCACTGATACAAAGCTACTACACGGCCAAAATAACTGTGCACTTGGAGCAGTCAATGTCACTCTGACGTTCGACTCACGCTATTGGCGCACGAGGAGAACGCGGGGCGCCACGCGGGTAGGCGTGCGTGGGGTCGTTTGACACTTGATGTGCACAGTTATTGGTTTGACCGTGTAGTATAGCTTAGTGCCATTGATAATCAATTTTTAAATAAATGGCCGGTTCCTGTAGCTTCGGTAGCTAAGCCATGAGAGAAGCTGCTACCAAATAATTTTAGCCTTAAATCTTTACCTTCAATAGCAAAAATCAATCCACATTTCACATCAGAATATTATTAAAATAGCTGTTAAGTATGTACATACTATTTATTCAGATAACTTAAAATGTCAATGCTGTCCACAACTTTCATGAATAAATCTTTCACTGTCCAGGCTGCTCGTCTGTGGAATGCATTGCCTGACCAAATAAAACATGGTCAGTCGTTGCCTGTATTTAAAAAAACTCATCAAATAATCATCATCTATCACTGTGATTGTGCTCTTGTTTTTTTTAACGTGCTTTGATTGTCGTGTGACATTTGTTTTCATTGCTTACATATTTAGTATGTAAGTATTTATGTATCTATTATATAGCATATGTATGTATTTGTGTTTCTAGTAAGTATTAAGCGCCTCCACTAACGTACTTTGTGATACCTCCTCTGACAACCCCATGTAATGTCCAGGTTATCTCTGAGAATTCTGGGTTGCCTGGAAGAGATCGCGGAATGCGATAGGGCCGCCCGTTGTATGTTTTTAGTTTAAGTTTCTTTTTTTCTTGTATATTCTGGTGTACAATATAGTATATATAAATAAAAGATAAATATTATAGATATGAATTAATTCATTCATTCCTTTGGCGCTACAACCCTTTGTGGGTCTTGGCCTCCTCAACGATCTTCTTCCGTTTCGCTCTGTCACTGGCCTCCTTTCGCCAAGATGTTTTCCTTCCTATCCTCTTCAAATCTTCCTCTACACAATCTATCCAGCGCTTCCTGGGTCTTCCTCTGGGTCTTTTTTTTAATCGGATATAGATATGAATTACAATATTCATATTCATAAAAACATTAAAATAGCTTGAAAGAGCCTTTGCAGGTGTAATTAATCTAAATAGATCAACGATTCAATCAAGCAGGAAGTATGGCATACTAATGACCGCTAATATTGAATGTTAATTAGATCACAAGAGCGTCGAACAAAGGTCATTTCGTTCAGACAGATGCTGTTAGTTTTTCAAGGCATTGGTTTTTAACGTTGCCGCGTTGTACATGAGCTTTCTTGACTGATAATGCTTCTGCGCTCCCTGATTTCCTGGTAAAAGGACTTGCATTGGAGAAGAAATTCAATCAGTATTGGTTGGATAAGGGTAGAAAAGGGAGAGAGAGGGAAAATATAAATAAACTGCTATCTTCTGGAATGGATATTGTCTTAAAACACAGATAACAATCAAAACATGTTGCCTGTATATTCCCCAATGGGTTTGGCAGAGGATGAGGTACTTAAGTACACCTATGTACATTTTGCAAGATATGTTTAAGTTCCATTTGAGCCAGCATATTCCCATCAGCAGCAGCAGCAATCGTGGCCCAGTGGTAACTTACGTGTCTTTGAGGGGCCCGCTGTGAGACAGCGGGCAGTCGTCGGCGGGGGACTGGAGTAAAGGCTCTGCCGGTTTCCCAGTCCTCCTCCACTAAGACGATGCGGGAGTGCCGTTGGGTTTTTTAGTGGGTATACCGGAAGCAGGATCCGGGGAGTCCCACATACCCCTCCCTTCCCCCGGAGGGAGGATGATGCGTAATGCATTTTTCCCAGGGCAACAAAAGGTCGCGGGTTCGAACCCAGGCAGGTGCTTTACTTTGTGTAAATTATTTCATCACCACTGCTCCCAAATGGCGAAGGAAAACATCGTGTGGAAACCGGCATGTCCTAGAACCAAATATTCAAAGACATGTGACATCAACCAACCCGCACTGGGCCCGCGTGGTGGATTACGGCCCTTTCCCTCTCACAGAGAGGAGGCCTGTGTCCCAGCAGTGGGAACATTATAATGCTGCTGATGATGATGATTCCCATCAAACGGACACAAATTCAGACTCCGGACTGTTACTAAAAATCGGGAAACCAAGAAGAAAATGATTAGCATCATTAAGTGATTTCTAATCGCCTAGTTATGATTCTCTAAACTAATACAATGCCTCATGCAAATTGGAATTCTCTAAAGCCAATAGATTGATCGATTATTTACTAAAGGAATCTATCAATTGAGCAATACATCATATTTAAATACCTCTGAATAGTCCTCATTACGTATTTATCACCGTCGGATCTAATTGATTCTGCAGCGATCGTGTCGCATTGAAATGCGTGCATGCATCGGAGGCCATTGAGCCGAGTGCGTTGTGATTGTGACAATTGATACCTGTCATTACTTATGAGACCCTGGCAGATTGTTGTAGCTGATGATTTCTTGGCTAATGAGAAAATGTACTTGTCTTTACTTCTTCTACATAACAAACAAGTAAAATTAAAAAAAAAAACCTCCGACACATTTTTATTTCATGGTACATAATTAATCTAGTACTAGACACGCTTCGATCGACAATCTATTGAACACGTAATTATGACACGATATCTTGCGAAAACACCCCGATTCAAACAGTGAAACGCCCATAACTTTAACGAACGGCTTAACCGATTTTCATCAAATATAGCTAAGAACACTCTCGATAAAGTCACCTTTCAAACAAAAACGAAATCAATATCGGGTCGGGTTAGAAGCTATGATGCCACAGACAGATACACAAACACACAGGTATACACGTCAATCTTATAACTGCCCTCTTTTCCGTCAAACATGTTTTCCAATACATTATATGTAGTTCAGAGCTCTTTTTACAGGACCTTACCATTCGTCACTATTGATATCCTGCCCAACCATAGAATTTCTGTAGACGGAGTACCTACCCATTTGAACTGATGCAACCTGCAGCCTTATTGTGTAATGAATTCGGCAAGGCAATAAGGCTGCTGTTTTAAATCATAACAGGGCTGTTGCTGTTTTACGGCAGATACCATTAGGTGACATTAATTTCCTGGAAAAAATATTTCACGGGAAGGTCAGGTTTCACTTCTAACCAAATGCAGCTATAAAACCTTCTTAATTGAGACAGGAAAAAACGTAAATTATAGTGAAACAACCTATGTACGAAGTTAATTCTCATCTTCAAATAGGACGACCTTCGTCACAAACTTTTTAACGTCCCACAACTTTCATGGATAAAACTTTTACTGTCCAGGCTGCTTGTCTGTGGAATGCATTGCCTGACTCAATAAAACGTGCTCAGTCGTTGCCTGTATTTAAAAAACTTGTCAAAGAATATTACCTGTCGCTGTGATTGTGCTCTTGGTTTTTTAACATAATGTGCTATGATTGTTGTACATCGTTTATTTTCATTGCTTATATATTAAGTATGTATGTATTTATGTATCTATTATTTAGCATATGTATGTATTTTTATTTTTGTTTCTAGTAAGTATTATTGTATAAATATTATGTTCATTGTTGGTATTGTCGCACCACTGACAACCCCATGTCATGTCCAGGTAATCTCTGTCCATTCCAGGTTGCCTGGAAGAGATCGCGGAATGCGATAAGGCCGCCCATTGTATGTTTTTAGTATTAAGTTTCTTTTTTCTTGTTTATTATGGTGTACAATAAAGTGTATATAAATAAATAAATAAACTTTCACGGCTAATAAAAAAAAAATCTTCGTTAGTTCTACCCAGGCAGTTTAGGATGTACGTTGCCTGTCAGTAGATGAGTAAACTTTATTCAGAAGGAAATTCAAAAAAATATCATCTTTGCGGATCCTAGCACCTTCTACATGCCTAGTATTTGCCCGATACTTACATCTAGCTGCTCCAGGAACTAATAGCATCCATACATAAGGCGCCAACACACGTCGACATCACAATGCCAGCAACGCCCGTTTTGGAATCCTTCATTAACTTGTGTGAACCGCCTGTCATACATATTCATACAACGTCATACATAATGTAAGGACTTGTTAATCTTTGTTCGCATAAGTGTGGGACCAGCTTTATCCCGTTCTGGGTAATAGTCGTGGTTCATGTTTTCGGATTCCAGGATTGGATATACATTGGATTTGATAGAAGTTGAAAAACTCAAATGCTCTTTTACAATGCATGTCCTCGAAAAGAGCTTTTTCCAAGCAGCCAAACTGTGCGGAAAGTGTTACTTCTTTTACTAGTGCTTTTTACTTTCCTGTACTTTTTTTAATTTTTAACTCCAACGTCAGCCCGCCGCATAGAGTTTTTATTATTTGAGAATAGTTTTAAAATTTGTTAAGTATTGATTATCATTCATATAAAAGGTAAAACAAAACTAAAACTTCATTTAAGGCGTTTTTAATTACTCTAGATTTAGATTTTGATCAATAAATTAATTTTAAATATTCATTAAATATGTTTGGCAGAATGAATATTTTGCACGTGCCTTTTTGCGTTACGACGTGACAGCTATTTGCACATGCGCAGTAGATATGCCCGAGGAACTATTAGTTAATGTGTGGATATGCTGAGTGCCCTTGAATAAGCGCCATTTTATTAATTTCTTGTTTGGTTCAGATATATTTTTTTATTTCCTCGCACAATGCATAGTAAAATGTTGTATGATACACGTGCGTAAGATGATTTCCTACTCGTGTCGATTTATCCACTCACTCGCTTCGCTCGCTCGTAAATAAAAAAAAAATACCACTCATCGGAAATTACCTACTTTCCGCACTTGTAGCATAAATAACAATTTCATTCATGTGAGTCCTAACACATTCCTTTCATCTTTCCTTAAACCGTCCTGTCCGTTGCCGTCCATAAACTTGAACATTGTTCATTAGTCAGTAAAACATCTCTTTAATCATTAACAGTATTGTTTCACCCACTGCTTAGAGTAGACCTCCTCCCCTTTCGTCCTATGCTACCCTAGTACTTAAGATGACTGAATAAAAAATCGATCAAGTGCGAGTCGAACCCGCGCACGTAGGGTTCCGTACCGTTATCGCAAATTACGGCAAAAATATCACGTTTTTTGTATGGGAGCCCCACTTAAATATTTGTTTTATTCTGTTTTTAGTATTTGTTGTTATAGCGGCAACAGAAATACATCATCTGTGAAAATTTCAACTGTCTAGCCCGTGCTAGCTAGACAGTTGAAATTTCATGAGATACAGCCTGGTGACAGACAGACAGACGGAACGCGGAGTCTTAGTAATAGGGTCCCGTTTTTACCCTTTGGGTACGGAACCCTAAAAAATACCCACTCATCAACAAATAGAGCGCAGATTTAAAACCTCACAGACTGGTTAGAGTCAAGCCTTTATCCATCAAAATTATTAGCATTTATAATCATTTTAACTCCCTCATCAGAATCACTTGGCACACAGTGATCCCACGTACCGCCATAGTTCACGTTTAATACGGCAGGTGGCGCCTGATCTTTGCGCCACGTTGCTACACGTACGGAATATAATTACGTACGTGTGGGTTCTTCACAATGCTGTTGCTTCAAGTAATAAGATACTGAATGTGTATTTAAGAGTGTTTAGGGGTTTACTGTGGGACAACCGGTGGGTGCAACCGGATGCATCCATAGACAAAGAGAATAGACAGAGCTTTTTCTATCCTGAAGCTCTAGGCAAGTGACATTCTATCAACGAAAGCATCGCGTTAGCGATTGGTAAAATATCAATAAACCGGCCAAGTGCGAGTCGGACTCGCGCACGAAGGTTTTCGTACTATTATCGCATAACGACGGCAAAAAAGCACGTTATTTGTATTTTTTTTTTTGTTTTTTTTTTTATGCTTAAATATTCATTTTATGCTGTTTTTAGTATTTGTTGTTATAGCGGCAACAGAAATACATTATCTGTGAAATTTTCAAATGTCTAGCTATCACGGTTCATGATATACAGCCTGGTGACAAACAGACAGACAGACCGTGGAGTCTTAGTAATAGGGTCCCGTTTTTACCCTTTGGGTACGGAACCCTAAAAATGAGTTTTTAACCGACTTACCAAAAAGGAGGAGGTTCTATGTTCGACATTATGTATGTTTTTTTTTTCTTTTTGTGTATGTTCACCGTTATCTCCGTCAATTGTGGACCGATTTTGAAAATTCTTTTATTGTTTGAAAGAGGTTGTTTCGAAATTGGTCCCATTTTAATTTGGTGAAGATCTGATGAAGAACTTCGGAGATATACAAATCTTTCGGGATTGCTGCAATCGCATGTCTGTTCATTGTTTATACCATTTCATAACATAACATCACGCCAGTACGCTCTTAAGGGGTACGCAGATCTCTTATTTCACCGGTTATGTTCAAGTTTCATGGTATTTGGGTAATCTATTCTGGCGTTATAGGTTACTAAACAACTTGCCTATTAGGTAGGTACAACAAAAAAATGAAAAATAAAAAACTTTTTTGCAAAAAAATACTACCGACTTCCAAATAAAAAACTACAAAGTGAAAATAACTTTATTTTTGGAAGTCGGTGTCCATCCATAACGCAATCCGTTTTTTATTTGGAAGTCGGTAGTATTTTTTTGCAAAAAAGTTTTTTTGCCAAGCACTATCGAAATGTCACGTAATCAATCCTATAAATTTTGACATTTCGACAATCTCGATTTCAGGATAGAGCCTCAAGTGTGAAATAAACAGGGGCATAAAAGTGTTGCAGAGATAAAATGATTATGCAGCCAGTACGTTTAGAGTTTAGACATAAGTACGATTTTTTCCACAGAGTTGTAATTTTTGAGAGGATATTGCCCACTCACAGTCCATTCTCTACGTCTATAGTTGTATCAGAAACGAGTAGGTTACTTCCGATAAGGTAAAATGCATGAAACTTCAGTAAATTCTGAAGTGCGTTTCTCTACTCCTTTGTGATCGGTCTCAATAACAAAATAGCACGTTTCAATGACTGGTTGGATGCTGCATCGACTGGCTCCGACGCACGTGAAGAATTCAATCGCCGTTTCGGGATTCCGAAATCATCGAAATCACTGATTCCTGATTCTAAAATGGACTTTACAAGGAAAACAATATAGCTAATCTAAGGGAAATAAGATAATGTAATTTATGGTTTAGTTCAACTAAACTGACAAGCAAACCTCCATGAATTTAAATATGACTACACAAGAGACAATACAGTAAATGAATAGAACAATAACTTCAATAAGTTTAAGTATGATCAACTTGGAAGTAAAGTACAGTCGCGCGCGCAGGTTGCAGTGACGTCACCGTGTCACCTTGCCGCGCCCACGCTCCACTGCAATAATTATTTATAACAACACCACTTTAAAAATACACTCGAAACAAACCACATCCAACCTTATCTCGACGACATAAAGCATGTTAATACAGCACAATCATAATTTATAGCCGAACCATATTTGTATTACAACTGCGATATTTGATTTTGGGCCTTATTGGAAGGTGATAAGCGTGTTGGCGTGTGTGTAATTGATTTGGGGATAGTAAAGTAGGTGTAGGAAGACGATCTATGAGGCATCTTCAGTTTTAACAGATCGCAACTTAAGTATTTAAGTAATAGATTGACCAACACTTTGGAAACAATTATAAGATATTTACAACTTTGAACAATTCATTAATAGCTTCTCGCCCACAACAGACTATAATTATGAGGCTACTCTATGTGATAAAGTACAGAAATAATTTTAGTTAGGACGAAACAACAGTCTCTTATGGCGTATATATATTGCCGCCGTGCGCCCGCTCAGTGCCAGAGAATATCAGTATTGGACCTAATTTTGGACAGTTTTCTTTGCTAAATATTTTTTGATTAAAATATCCTATGTAGGTTAAGAAGAAACTTTAACCATCAGTTTTTCTATGTAAAAATATTTTTAAACATCCATGTCGTTTCGAAGGAGAATGCAAAAGAAACGAAAAGATATAAAGAAAGAAAAGAAAGAAAGAAAGAAAGAAAAATATTTATTTGTGACCCGCACAGGAGACACGAGATAAGAAAAACACAAACAATAATAAAAAATAAAAACATAATATCGTGTTATTAATTATTTTTTTAACGTATAAAAGTACGAACAAACGAAAAAACCGGCGAAGTGCGCGTTGGACTCGCGCACGAAGGGTTCCGTACCATCATCGCAAAAACGGCAAAAAAATCACGTTTGTTGTATGGGAGCCCCCCTTAAATATTTATTTTATTCTGTTTTTAGTATTTGTTGTTATAGCGGCAACAGAAATACATTATCTGTGAAAATTTCAACTGCCTAGCTATCACGGTTCATGAGATACAGCCTGGTGACAGACAGACAGACAGACAGTCAGACGGACCGCGGAGTCTTAGTAATAGGGTCCCGTTTTTACCCTTTGGGTACGGAACCCTAAAAACCATGTAACACAAATAATGTACATGAATCAATAATAAATATATATTTTTTGCAAACCTTTTAACTTAGCGGTTACTAAGGAGTATAGTTTAGAAAGTAAGCGTTTACAGCACTAAAGCGGAATAAGGGCCTTAAGGTTACACTAGTCGAAAATTCTTCCATACAAACGTAGTCTAGGGATTATTCCACTGTTTGCAGATGTACGTTCAAAATAAAAAGTGATATCAATTTGTCTCATCATTATCTAGACCTGTATGGAAACAGAAAAGTAAATATTTAAAAGTTATGAGCATCGAAGTTCCACATTTGGAAACTAATTTTAACGTATTTTTGGGCGCGAATAAATACCATAAGAAGACGGAAAAATGCAAAACGGCCTCCATACAGGGATAGATTAGTAGTTCAACAATGCAAATAATTTTATTTTGAACAGATACGTTTTTTCATGATATCCAGACTCCCAAAGGTCTGTTTATAAAATTTCGCGCGCTCGGTTTCGTTCTAAATCAATATCCATTTCGCTACAAATTTTCAAAAGTGTGTTTTCGTACGCGAACTAGCTTCCTACTGCTCATCACAGCATCTATCTCTTCCGCAAGTGTTGTCGGATGATATAAAATGCATTTTAACCCCGCGCACAAAATAGTTCGTGCCGTCGACTAGTGTAACCTTAAGATCTTTCTTATGCCGAATTATGTAGGGTTGGCGTAACAATGTCTTCTTCGTCCATATACTTCTGTATAACATTAGTCGTCAATTTATTTGTGTGTTTTTAGCCGACTCGCCGTTCACAACAGTTACTGGTGCCTACACTCATTTATGGAAGTGAAGGTTGGGCATGGCAAAAAATACATGAAAGTAGGATTAATGCAGTAGAAATGCGTTCCTTGCGTAGTATGTGTGGTGTAACTTTAAATCATAGATTGAAAAATGATTTAAATGGATAACATTGTGGTGACTAAAATTGAAGAGAGTATGTTAAGATGGTTTGGCCATGTTGAGAGGATGAATGAAAGGCGACTAACGAAAGGTATTTACAAGGCAGACGTGAATGGAAACGCCGGGAGGGAACGCTCTAGAAGGAGCTACATAGGCTTTATTGGTGATGTTCTTCAGAAAGACCAGGTGCGCAGTACTCATAACCAGCGTGCGTGTATGACTAGATGTATGAACGTGAGTGAAGCAAAAGAAGTATGTAAGGATCGGAGCAGGTGGCGTTCTGTAGTTTCTGCCTACCCCCATGCGAAAAAGGCGTGTGTTTATCTATGTATATATGTATGTTTCTAACCACATCACCTGTATTCTGAAAGGCCCTGCATACAAAATTTCATGAAAATCGTTGGAGCCATTTCCGAGATTTAGATTATATATATATATACAAGAATTGCTTGTTTAAAGATATTATTAAATAGATATGTGCATAGCAGATTCTTATGAATCCCTTCTTATATGCCCTTTAACTCTGTAGATATCCGATATCAACATCCTTGGTTAACTTTATATATTACAATAGCTATAACTTATCAATATGTTGCTGCCGCATTGCTTACCTTTATCGTATTATCATCATATTTCTTAAGTATTTTTTCGACCCTTTGCCATTCATCTGCTTCTGTGTCGTCGACCTCACAACTAATTAGCATGAACATAATCGCCTCAAAATAAATTAAAACTTGCAAAATCGCTTAAAGTTCAGGGTACTTACTCCATCTTCTGGTAGGTCATATATTAATGTAGTTCAACGTACAATGTCATCCAGTGACATTAAAAGTACACCTTCTTAATGCGTTTCAAGAAGAACATTTATTTGCTGGACCAAAAATAAAACAACCAAAATAAGGATCTGTAATAAAAAAACAATATCCTAGGACTTCATGTTTAAAAGTAGGTAGTAGTAGGCTGTAAAAACGATACTAAACTTGGCGGGATCCTGGACAAAAATGACGAACTGCTAGACTAACTCGAATAAGGCAGAATCATACAGAAGCAGTTCATCCAAAAAAGGCAAGAAATCTAGTTAATAACATTAACCTGCATCACCCAGCAGGTGATCAGTGTTCCACGACTCATTCACTACCGTTTAAAGGAAAAACTAAAGACAAAGAGAAATTCCGCATACTCACCCACTTCCTTCAAGCAATCCAGTCAATAAATATACAAGAACACAGTAAAAACTGAGTTAAATAACTATATTCTGCGCGTGGGCACGCACGAGCCAAGGTGACATGCGACGGACCAATCAGCGGCGCTTATTGTCCTGACGTCACTCATCGTGCGCCCACTAGATTAAAATTCGAACGATTCGCATTTATGGTGAATGAAATAGTTGTAAAGACTTTTATGGAATTGGGTTAGTGCTTGTTTCACTGGGTTGGTTGACACGTAGACCAGTGGCTAAGAATAGATTGTATTATATTGCAAAAAAGTAGGCACTTATCATGGCTTCCTTTGGATTAGTGTGGTCCTTATTTTTTATATTACTTGCAAACTGATCGATATCTGCGCTGCCAATGCTAACGCCGTAGAAGTAGCAGTGCTGACACATACAAGATGAGTGGCATCATCATGCACTGCCTGGCTTCGCCAACTGCTGGGTAGGTACATGTAGGCCTCTCTTTTCTTGTACCCACGCCACTACGCTCCTGTGCCAACCTCATCCAGGGTCCTACCCGCGACGGCAAGAATGTCGATTCTTGACCTAATAATAGAAGTAAGCTCTCCTCGAATCCTGGATTCATTTGTAGAAAATTAAGTTTACCAAGATGAAGACACTCTGTAGTCAAGGTTTCAAAATTGTTGACTGCTCACTTCTTTTCTAATAATTAATTCTCTTCAGTCTCTCGAACTGAAAATGGATCTTTCAGTAATGCTAATTTCGATTGACAAATAAAGAAACCGGACATCTTTATCATAACACAAATATTTGAATAAATTCTAACATAATAATAATATGTTATGCTACGTATACAGCATACACAGTGTGATAACAATCCTACTTATTATTCCGGAGTCGGAATTTTGAACATTATAACAAACACTGCCAAAACATATGTGTGGCGAACGTGAAGGGAATTACAAGTATGAACATATTTCAAGTGTTAAAAATTCTGTTTAGGTATTACATTATGTACTTACTTACATCTTTATGTACTTTTAATTTTAGTATTATTCAACAAACGAGGCTCGTATATTAATTTACCTGGTTGACCTGTCGGTACGTCGCAAATGTTACTGCTAAACATAAAATCCTGGGTTGAATGCTCGTGTCTGATACAGTGTTATTTGGTTTTTTAACCGACTTTCGAAAAAGGAGGAAACCTCCTCCTTTTTAACCGACTTACCAAAAAGGAGGAGGTTCTATGTTCGACTTCATGTATGTTTTTTTTTTGTGTTTGTTCACCGATATCTCCGTCAATTGTGAACCAATTATGTTTTTTTTTTTGAAAGAGGATGTTTTGAAATTGGTCCCATTTTAATTTGGTGAAGATCTGATGAAGAACTTCGGAGATATACAACAGAACTCTTCAATAAATGTCGGCAAATCTTTCGGGATTGCTGCAATCGCATGTCTGTTCATTGTTTATACCATTTCATAACATAACATCACGGCAGCGCTCTTAAGGGGTACGCAGATCTCTCATTTCACCGTTTATGTTCAAGTTTCATGGTATTTGGGTAATCTATTCTGGCTTTATAGGTTACTAAACAACTTGCCTATTAGGTAGGTACAACTTAAAAGTGAAAAATAAAAAAACTTTTTTGCAAAAAAATACTACCGACTTCCAAATAAAAAACTACAAAGTGAAAAATAACTTTATTTTTGGAAGTCGGTGTCCATAACGCAAAAACATGGTACCTACGAAAGACATTATTAGTATTTTTTTGTAAAAACGTTTTTTTTATCAGAAATTATTGAGTAGCGGTCCGGTAAATTGTCGTCAAATTCTCGCCCTCCATTACATGGAGTTTAAACATATATGTGGATGTATTATAGGGTACACTTCTACCTAAGCTTTCGGGGAAAACAAGTGGGATATGTTATATAGACTTCAAAATATCGTTTTTACAATCAGAGGTCCCCTGGGTAATCACCCTAAGCAGACTGATTGGCATCAACTATTGTTACGCGATTAGCAATCAAATTATTACAATGTTTCCTGTAAATGCAGTCATTTATTAAAGCTGTCTAGGTGGTGCATGGCTGTTGTGTCAACGGTGCTATGATGCTAACTAACGTTGAAAAAACATACATACGTTGCTAGAAATTGGGATTAAAATGAGCGACAAGATCGCTTTACATTTGTTTTCGGAATTGTACATTTTGCGTTTACTCGTAAATAAATCTGCATAGCAATATTTGATAACCAGTGAATTTTCTTTGTTCTTTTTTTCTAAATTCAAACTAATTGCAGGAAAGAAAACTGTAGGTATCCATAACATAATTATTGTAATATCATATCTGTTATAAATATCTCCGTTACCACATCCTAGTAGGTATGTATACGGGAAGCATAAAACACCATGTTCGCTATTAAACTCCGATTAAAAGCCCATTTACATCCGCAATTATTCTTATGGGATGCCCATAAAGGAAAAATGTGCAGACATAATTATTAAAAAATAATGACTGATGTTAATTTCCCCTTACCATGCCTGCCATAATTATAAAGATTGAATAATACCTACAGTGAGAAAAATGTGAGTTTAAAAACGATTAAAGTAACGTTTAGTTTTACCTTTATTAAACAATACCTATTTGTAAGTTTGGATGAGTAAAAATTAAATAACAACTTTTTTTAAAAGAAAAAAGATCTGTAAATTTCTCCCTGTCGGAGTCTGCGTTTCGTGATAGCTACGAGTACAATTTAGGTCCTTCCACCACTTTAGTGCGGTAAAACGGTTACTTTCTAAAGCATACTCCTTAGTGACGGTTAGTCGAAAGATTTGAACAAAAAATAAAAAAATATTGATTCATGTACATTATTTGTGAAACATGGTTTTTTCGTGTAACTAATAGTTTTGCTTTAAAAAAATCTTAGCAACACGATATTATTTCACAACTCCAAAACGACTTGAATTTCTTCATAACTGAAATAGAATAAGTAAATCAAAAAATATTTTGCAAACAAAACTGTCCAAAAGGGGATTCAATATTGATATACTGGCTCCGAGCGAGCGCACGGAGATTACTGCGTTATCATTGGGGAATATATACGCTTTAAGTCAAGAGTGCTTCTAGGCAAGCATGAACTTATCGGCAATATAAAAAAACTATGTTTTAGAAGATTCTGCATCAGTCATCATAACAAGCCTATCTTTGGGTAGCATATCTTTTGTACCTATTACCTTTTGTATTCTTTTTAACAAAACCAAACTATATTATATCTCATAGGCACAGATAATAATAATAATATTACAATATTTCAATATTACTAATAAACCGACAACAAACGATATTACCTTTATACGAGTAATATTATAATATTACTCGTATAAAGGCAAAAGTTGTGAGTGTGGGTGTGTGTGTTTGTTACTTCTTCACGCTCAAACGGCTGGACGGATCTGGATGAAATTTGGCACGCAGATAGATTATAGTCTGGAATAGCACGAAGGATAATTTTTATTCCGGGAATATGTTCCCTTGGTATAATACGACATTCACGCGGACGAAGCCGCTGGCAGAAGCTAGTACTAGTATAAACATAGGTAATGTTTTCATTCAACTAAAACTTCAATCCATTATTTAATGAATATCGTATCTATTCATCTCCAAACGCACGAATATTCATATGTATTATATTTACGATACAGTATAACTAAAATTCATAATCATCATAATATACTAATAATCTTTACAACTCAATCACTGAGATGGCTGAGCAAATTAACTCTGATCAAACATAATTACAGCCTAAGGTAAGGTAAGATACAGGCTAACGAGACGTGATAAATTAACCAAACATTAACGGATATTAATAACTAGTTATTTGGCTAAACCGTTATCTAACAATCGATGATTAAAAAACGGCTTAATGAGGTAACGTTACTAGCGTGATTGCGATCATTGATAACCTTGTATTGAAAGAAGACTATTGTGCATCCTTCCTCTTATAAGTTATGCGTTCCTGCACCCTAATTGCGTATGTGAATTCGGTAAGGCAAAGGGTTAACAAATACTCTTTAAATTATTAGGTGTTGCCGAACATTATTGGACTCTTCCGAAAAGAGTATCTTCACTAATGAAAGCGTGCAATATTTTTGGCAATACCTAATTATTTAAAGAGTATTTGTCATACTCTTTCATGGGTTCTAACCCTTTGCCTTGCTGAATTCACTTACACAATTAGGCTGCTGGTAATCGTAGTTCTATTCACATTAAATTATTTATTTTATAAAGAGAGAGTTATTATCTTCTGGCTGCCTCCTAACTACATAGTTTGGGATTTGCTTCAAGTATTGCAGCTGGATGTCAACAATTTACATGGAGCGACTGTCTTGCCATCATATTATAACCCAGTGGTACTAAAGGAGCCATAATCACGACACTACTATTAGCTAATAGAAGACTTTAATCATTGTTTTTATTTTCAACAGATTTGAACAGAAATAAAATTATCAAACATAACATATTTATATACAAACTATATACGAGTACATACAATCTTGTATAAAAAGGGGAGGGCTCATTGGGCGTCAAAAATTCTTTCACATCGTTGTCAACGGGATACGTGACCAGAAAAAAACGCTGCCAACATTGCCACGTTTGTTAATTGGATTTCTAAATGGACTTTTGCGTTGTTAGCTAATAGGAAGACTTATAAATTATCAATCCGTTTCATGCACCAGCATAGTTATTTTAAGTAAAAATAAACAAAAACTAGTAGTAATAAGAGCAAACTGCTAAAAACAGGTTATTTCAACAAGTTTTTTTGCTAGTTGGCTGGCACCTACATTTAATACCATTCTACTAGCACTGCATAAACACAAGTAGGTAACATTTATTTGACACCTGACGACATGACGTTTGCACGACGTGCACACATTAGAGACAGAGCAAACAAAAACTGGACTAAATCGTTACTAAGCGATTGCGCTAGCGCACTCTATGTGACTGTTTATTGTTAGGGTTGCCTCACAGGTCTTTTAACTAGGATGTTGTAAGTGCGGGTGTTTAGATGCATTTAGGAAAGGCAGGCTTGATTTTTCAATCAGATGTTTTTTGGTTTGAGTTGGAATATTGAAAATTCAATGGTGAGTTGGTGAGTGCTTTGCCCATAGAATAATGATTGCTGGTCGCTGATGGGAACCCAAAAATTAAAGTCCAAATATCTTTGAAAATAACCAAGAAATGCTAAGGTGTAGTACTAAGGTGATCTTCTGGGTTGAAATTCTGCTCAATGTTTGACATTCGCCATTATCTACTCACTCATCGTAAGATTAATTTAGATCTTGTCTAATCATACGAGTATTATAGTTGCAGAGAAAGGGCAACCCTATGCAACCTAAAGGCCGTATCGTCACGAAGTTTAAAGTCATGTTCTTTACAACTCTCTCGTAAATGAATTATGTGTTGCATGGACAAGGTTTGTGCTCGTCTTCCAAATGACACGCCAAAGGTCACTGGAGGTCTGTGACAAATGAACTCCTTTTGAGGTATGGCCTCCTGGTGTTTTGGTGACATGGGAAAATTTGGATGAAGGTCGTGCTTCTTCGGAGAGGAATAGTTGAACCGATCATTTATTTTTATTGCAGTATAGGGTGCAAAAAAATATTGCAGGCAGTTTCCATTTTATCAAAGGCAGCAAATATACAACAACCTACACCCTTTCTGGCATAATTAATGAAGTCTCATGTAGCGTTTTAGAACCTCTTTAATGTAATACTGCATTAAAAAAAAAAAAGTTTTTCTCAAACATTCTTGGAAATTTGAACATTATTTTGACAACCTTCTTCGAGATAAATCGAAATTGCTGTACTAGCGAATACATGCGAGCAGCGGCCGGCAAAAATTGTATGAAAATCCATATCTGACGTGTCATAGCGGCCAAATAAATTACATAGTAAACTGATCATATCTGTCGTGTTATTTAATAATGGAACGATCTTTTACTCCGAAGCATGACAACCAAGGAGGTAACTAATCAAAGGTTTTATTTAAATTTCGAACTGGCTTGCATTTTGAAAGCTCTAGAAAAAGAAATTTACACTTAAATCGGGATTGTTGTTCGTCATTGATTTCGAAAAGTAATTGTATTTGACAAAATGAGTTCTAGGTGCTACTTAGTTTTAATTTCCGCGCATTATTTGAGAAAAGCACTATACAAGCCTTGGCCATAACTAGGCATTGATGAACTTACGTATGTGTGCCTCGGCTTTGCCTCGGCCCACATTTACATGTTCGTCCATCAATGCCTCTTTTGCTGGCCGCTGCAATAATGTACTATTTTTTTAAACAGCCTCTCTTCAATGTAATAAAATTTACAGTGCTTATGAGGTTGCCATTTTTTATCGATATGTTATTTTATACTTTGGCAAACAGTTCGTCAGTCCAGAAGCCATAAATACCTGATACACCAAAGGAATAGGTGATGCATTGCATCTGGCATTGCTGTCCAGTTGAAAATGAGCCTACAATATCACCTATCAAATCTTCGATCTCGAAACGTTATAACATCTCATAAATCTATCTCAACTACTAATAGATCTAAACTCTAACAGGTAAGCGTCCACCTGCAGCTCTTTACCTCGAAGGTCGCGTGTCGACATATCTGCAGCCGCTCCACATACAGCGCTGTTGGCCAATTTCTGTTGTTTTAATACGCTGATTTGAATCTCTTTAGAATATATTAGGTGTGGCCGAGTGTCTTGTTTGTCGTTGAATCGATGTCAGTTTGCACTGCATGTGTTATTATTTGTATTTATACTGTTTTGGGTTGCATCACTCATGCATTCTCTGAATAATTTAACCTATAATAAGTCTAAGTACATTTCGCCATATACCAGAGGACAAGCCTATATTGTCTTCAATAAGGCACAAATTCTGAGTCCGTGCTGCTACTGAGAAGTTCTAGATGGAAAACACAATAACACTTTGTGGACTAGAAAATCGAACTCATGGTCTCCAGTAGGACTGCGTTATGGAAAAGTTTTAACTTAAAACACATCCTTCCAAAGAGCAGTGGTGGCCCAGTGGTATCGGCTGCGACTTACAAGTTGTAGGTCGTGGGTTCGAGCCCAGGCAGGCGCTTTACTTTGTGTAAATTATTTCATCACCACTGCTCTCGAAACGGTGAAGGAAAACATCGTGAGGAAACCGGCATGTCCTAGAACCAAAAATTCGAAGACATGTGACATCCACCAATCCGCACTGGGCCCGCGTGGTGGATTACGGCCCATTCCCTCTCACAGAGAGGAGGCCTGTCCCAGCAGTGGGAACATTAATAGGCTGATGATGTGATGATGTGACATCCTGCCTAATGGAAAACATAACTCCAAAATTAATATATATAGTAGGTACAGGTTTTCGATCCAGAAAAATTAAAGTAGAAACAGGGATGAAACCTGATTACAGATATTTAAATTGCCTACTCACTCATAAAGTCGAGTACAATGCATCATTACCATCATGGGTCAAGACATAGCAGGACTGCAGCAATTCAAGGAGTGCAACCGATCAAGGTCTGCAGATAAAAACAAAGAGCACAGGAGAACACCCACATAAACAAGACGTGCAATGAGCTAAATGATGGATCCTTTTGCAGATCATCAATTATAGACACCATTGTTTAGTAAATCACGGCAAATTAAATAGCAATAAGTTTTGTTTTCTTTATAATTTAAAGCCTTTTGGCACATTTTGGATTTGAAAATAAATCCTGGTGTTGCAATTTGACCTCATCTTAATACGAAAGTAAAAGAAATACCAGGACCATATGAATGCAAGGAGCGCAACCGATCAAGGCCTGCAGATAAAAAGTAAAGAGCACACCCACATACTGAGTGTAATGTGTAAAATGATTGACGCGGAGTGCAGCGCTCGTGCGGGCCTATTATTACACGTTTTGATATCTACATCTGATGGACGTGTTTTTATATGCATGGGAATGTATAGAGAAGGCTTGAGAAAATAAAATGTGTAACAAGAGTAAGTTTTATGGGGTAAGAAGAAGAGTAAGGCTCCTTGGAATTAAAAGCAAAATTATTGTGAAAAAGCTGGTTGCTTGTGAGTTTATATGCAGATTTCACTGACATTGGGAACTTTCTGGACTCGAACTTTTTATGGGCTTTGGACATTGATCACTAAAAACTGATGAATGTTTAGGTAAAGCTATTTTTATAAATTATACGCAAGATATTATATTTCTTGACAACAAGATAGAGGATGAATAAAAGGCGACTAACAAAAGGTATTTAGAAGGCAGACGTGAATGGAAACGCCGCCGCCGGGAGGGAACGCTCTAGAAGGACCTACATAGGCCTTATTGGTGATGTTCTTAAGAAAAGCTAGATGCTCAGTACTCATAACCGGCGTGCGTGTATGACTAGATGTATGAATGTGAGTGAAACAAAAGAAGTATGTAAGGATCGTAGCAGGTGGCGTTCTGTAGTTTCTGGGGGTCCATGCGAAAAAGGCGTGAGTGTAAATGTAACAAGATAAATTTGAATGTCGTCTTCTGCACTTATCTCAGAGTTGGATAGTAGTCAAATGAAAACTTATCTGGTACCATAAATTATTGTCTCGAAAATAATAAAAAATAAAATCTAATCACACGCCAGCATCTTACACAATTAATAAAATAAGTACGGAAAAAACTCATAAAATAACCAAATTTTACCATAATAATATGATCTCATCGCCGCACTTTTGACCTTACAGGTGGTACTCGCGAGGTCTCTGAACTCTTGTGTAGTGTGTGTAAATAATTATAATCAAATGCTTAATTAATGTTATCTGGAAGATAATTTTATTTCTCATACTAATCAGGGGCCTTAAAAGGGATCTTGGATTTTAGCTGATAAATAAATAAGCTAAATCTGGTTACACAAGTTCTTAAAAATTGAGAAAGGAAATTATAACAAGAATGTCACCCAGTCTTGACTTTTTTATTATTTATAGGCTCGCGTTTGACCACTATTTTACCTGAGCATCACGCTTGCCTTTATGTAACCTATTAAATTAATTTACTTGTCATTTCTCTCAACTAGAACCTCACCGGTCGTAAGGAGTAAGCTCCAGGTGATGGGGATGAGTCTGATGTATGATTTTATGTCCGCATGTCTTGGCCAGAATACAAAATATTTATCACATCTGTAATACAGACTATAAGACTCATTAAAAATCATCATTACACAATGTATATTACTATCTTGTTACGTGTTTTGACGTGCAAAGATAAAATATTGTCATTTCTAGCATCTTCATAACTCTGTGGACTCATGCTTCCCTGGTATTCTCACAGTAAACGTTGTTATTATTGTTAACAAAACTCTCACGCGTAATTGTAATGTGTTATGTTAATTTGAAATTAAATTACTTTTATGATAATGCGATTCATTTACTGACAACGGTCTTTTGTTTGTTTGTAATTGATATCTTATTATCAAAATGTGAATTTTAATTGCAGTTATTTGCAGATTATTGTTGCCCGTTTGATCTATCAGCATTACTTTTATTGGCCTTATCTATCATCATATCAGCCGAAAGACGTCCACTGCTGGACATAGGCCTCCCCCAAGCGTCGCCACATTGACCGGTCCCGTGCGTCCCGCAACCAGCGGATTCCTGCCACCTTCACCAGGTCATCGGTCCACCTGGTGGGAGGCCTTCCAACGCAACGTCTTCCGGTTCGCGGTCGCCACTCCAGAACCTTTCTGCCCCATCGGCCATCCGTTCTGCGAGCAATGTGCCCTGCCCACTGCCACTTAAGTTTGGCAATTCTTCGGGCTATGTCGGTAACCCTGGTTCTCTTACGGATCTCAACATTTCTGATTCGATCACGCAAGGAAACGCCGAGCATAGCCCTCTCCATTGCCCTTTGAGTGACTGTAAGCTTTCTGATAAGGCCCATTGTTAGCGACCACGTCTCAGAGCCATATGTCATCACTGGCAACACACACTGGTCATAGACTTTTGTCTTGAGACACTGTGGTAAGTTGGACGAGAAGACACCGCGCAACTTCCCGAACGCTGCCCAGCCGAGTCGGATTCGACGGTTGACCTCTTTCTCGAAATTGGCCCTACCCAACTGGATCGTTTGTCCCAGGTAGACATAGTTGTCCACAACTTCGAGTGTAGAGTCTCCAACCTTGATAGGAATGGGTGTAACATGGGCATTCAACATCACCTTGGTTTTGTCCATGTTCATTTTCAGACCCACTCTTTCGGAAGCTCTACTGAGGTCATCGAGCATTGTACTGAGGCTCTCCATGGTCTCAGCCATGACCACTATGTCGTCGGCAAACCGAAGGTGAGTGATGTACTCGCCATTAACGTTGATGCCTAGACCGCTCCAGTCCAGAACCCTGAATACATCCTCCAGCGCAGCAGTGAACAGTTTCGGAGAAATGACGTATCCCTGTCTCACGCCACGCTGGAGAAGGACTAGTTCCGAGGTCTGATCCTGAAGACGGACTGACATGGTGGCGTTTCTGTACAGACACTTCAACACCTCAATGTACCGGTAGTCGATCTGGCACCGTTGGAGAGACTGCAGTACAGCCCAAGTCTCGATCGAATCGAAGGCTTTCTCGTAGTCCACAAACGCTAAACAGAGAGGCAGGTTATACTCTTCGGTCTTCTGTATAACCTGCCGCAGCGTATGTATGTGATCTACGGTGCTAAAGCCTTTTCGGAATCCGGCTTGTTCGGGAGGCTGGAAGTCGTCAAACCTGCGCGCGAGACGATTCGTGATGACTCTTGAAAACAACTTGTAGACATGGCTAAGAAGTGAGATGGGCCTATAGTTCTTCAGCCGGGCATTGTCGCCCTTCTTAAAGAAGAGTACCATGTAGAGCGTTTTGCCCTCGAGTATGACGGAATCAAACAGCTTCTGAAGGGCCTTAAGGACCGGTTTTCCACCCGCCTTCAGGAGTTCAGCAGTGATTCCGTCATCACCCGGCGCCTTGTTGTTTTTAAGCTGTTTCAGAGCCATCCTAATCTCGTACAGGCTAACATCCGGGATATCTTCGGTATAGTGTCGGGTCAATCTAGCTCTTGGGTCGTTTGCTAGATTCGCAATGGGTTTACTGGTTGACGTGTACAACTGCCCATAGAATCTCTCGATCTCCCTCAGAAGCTCCGGTTTGGTGGAAACGATCCTGCCATCATCGGTCTTCAGTTTTGTGAGCTGGCTCTGCCCAATAGACAGATCCCTTGCAAAGACCTTGGAGCCCTTATTCCGCTCAATCGCATCTTTAATACTTTCAGTATTAAAGCGGCGGAGGTCGCTTTTCAAGGACTTTGAGATCCGTCTATTTAGCTGCCGGTATTTCACCGCATCGTCTGAAGACTGCAGGATCCACTGCCTTATCTATCATAGATCCGTTTTTTAGTTTCTGGTTTGATACACCAGCAAACTACTAAATATAATGCCATTATTGCCAGATTAGTTGACCGGATCTTAACATTCTGATGTGGTAAAACCAAGCAGCAATTAGTATCTACAAAATTACGAAAACTATAAAAAAACAAAAATCAGCAAAAGCAAAAAAACAACTATTCTAAATCTAATTAGACGTACTGAGCACTATTGCATCTGTTTCACACATCTGCTATTACTTTTTTATCGTTTTTAATTAAAAACAGTTTTTTGCTTTTGAAGTTTAACAAATGTCATCGTCTATGGTATTTTTTTTATTGTTCTATTTTTGAAAACCGTTTTCTTTTTTCAGTAATGCTTATAAGTGTCATCGATTATAAAAAAAATACCTTACATCGATACGTCGTCTTTATATAACAGATGCCAAACATATTTGCAATACGGAATACCCACAGCGAAGCTGCCTTGCACTTTTTTTTATATTGTGTAAAGTCCGCTACACACCGGCCGGAGTTATCAAGGCCATTCACTTTCACTCTCAGTACGTTTCAGTACTTACGAGTACATACATAGGTACATCTGGGCTAAGTGGCTGCTGCGGCGATCGATTGAGGTTAGGTAATTTTTGAAGACCATTTTTAGGATGGGTGGTCAAAAAACAAATGTTTATTATAGTAAGGTTAATTCTTAATGAATATTGGTAATAACTATTGGGTGTCTTGAAACAATTAACCTATTGTACCAGCTAATGTGACCTTGAAAAGAGTGATTAGAATAGACTGGATGCGGAAGGCGGAGGACTGGACCGGACATATACGGAAATCCACATCGCGTCTTTCATCTCGCATGTGATTGGTCAATTGATGGAGTCAAAACCCTTTTGACCTGCCGAATTCACTTATTTAATTAGGCTGCAGGTGTTGTTGCGAAGTTTGGGAGAAGTTTATGATTAGCTCATTGCCCACTGGACAAAGTTTGATAGTCCTAAAATCATTTGCAGAAGCAGAAGAACAAGTTCAGCTCATGAACTAAAAGAAACAAAAATATGTGTGGACCCTTTGACAGCCTCAGCCAATCGTATGGCATAGCTGTGCAGGACGTAGCGTGTTCATTGGCCCCGAGAAAAGAAGGGCGTAAACCTTCTGGCCATTGCCGCTGAACGCCCCATCCACATCAACGAAAACAAAGGTTCTTGGATGCCTAGCTGCAGCAGTGACGTAGGGTTGCAAATCGACTCTAACGATTCAACGATGTGTTGGGTGTACTCGAGTTATTTCCAGATTCCGGGTTGCCTACTTCTGGATCAGCACTCCTGGTGTCCAGGTTCCGAGGTTCAGCTCGACAGGATCGAAAAGGGATGTCTTCATAAGGGTTGAAGTCGATGAATTAAATGAAACACTAAGTTATTCAGTACACGGCACGATTCTAGGGCTCTCAACAATTTCTGAGACTTGATTCTATATAAGAATTACTTCTTATTTACTAAGACAAGTACAAGCGACTAGCTTTGGATGACTACAAATTCTATTTTGGGCCCGGGGGTTCTTTATACCCTCGCATCGTGCCATTATTGAGAGCCCCGCAAATTCTCGCCGAAAATAATTTTTATTTATGTAAAAAACCCTTATACATATTTGGTAAATAGGGTTACCGCACCCCTTCCATGGTGCTATCAATAGCTGGATTCCTTCGTACTGTAACACAGTAACGCCCCCTATCTATGTATCTAATCAATATACCTAATTTCCAGGTATTGATAGCTTCCCTAGACTATTTCCATGAATTAAAAGGACAATTCCCTTTATTTCCCAGTTAAAACCTTAATAGCTTTTAACCTAGCCTAAGGATATCTATAGGTTGGGTTGACCTGCTGGTGCCAATAGCAGGCTGTCTGTTGACGTCTAGAAAAAGCTTATTTTCGGGAATCTTCTATGGGATATCATCCCTTATGTAACGAATCTATAAATTCCTAAGTCATTTCACCGACTTTAGGACTTCCTACTTAGGCTAACCAGACAATCACCGCCTATTATGGGGATTCTGGTAGCCAATAGACCACATTTTACATTTCTAGTGTTTATGTAAGTCTGTCTAGGTCATATGCACATAAGGTGCCTTGATATGTACAAATTTGATAGCTGGTCACTTTCTTTGCGCCCAGCTATCAGAGAAATTAGATATAAAAACACTAATAAGATTGGGACGACACGATGGTGCGTTTAATGGGCCATCGGGAGGTCCCCAAAAATTCCTTATTTTCGGAATTCCCAGGGGTGTATAGTCCCGGGAAATGCCAAAAACTGACTAAAAATTACATTTCCAGAAACCTATTTTCTGGAATTGTACTTAAACTACTTGAGCGATTTTCGCTCCAAAGTGATGGCTTGGTAGCTAGTCCAGCAAGCCATCCGAAAGTACTTACACCATGAGTACATCTATTCCCTTCATGGAGTTATTCCACCTGAAGGGTCTACAAATTTCAACGTTTTACGTTGTTTACATTTTTCACGACTGCTTATCTCGTTGACTATCCAAGCGATTCTTCCCATCTAGAAACCGCCTGGAAGCCCTTTTAGCAAGCTTTCCAATGGTAGTACTTTTACCAGTACACCTATATGTTTCTAGGTACTTAGGGCACCTAAAACCGTAAGCGATTGCCAAAAACCAGATAAACAGCAGTTTTTCTATTATATACTGACTTGATATCTCAAGTAAATGGGCTTTATATAAAAGACTACGCTAACTATGAGGTGTATATAGGCTTCCTGTCTCGGTCTAGGTCCCCCATATACCCTAAAATGACCTAAAACCATATATTTGGTGTTTGAGATATCAAGTCAATATTCCTATTTACATAGCAGAAACTATGTGGTCTTCACATAGTTTCATCATTATGTACTGATTTCATGTCCAGTACATAGGATAAGCCCTTAAAAACATGATTTTAATTACTATAATATTTTCGAAAACCACCAAAACTATATATATCGTGTGGTTCCCTCTCACGGTTCATTCGGAACTAATCCGTCGTCGAGCACAGACGTATCGTATGACAGAAATTTATGTTTTTTACTCTTATCAGTATGCTTTCTAATGATTTTACTCTGTTAAGGGTGAACTATTGAACCCTATAACATACTGACAAACACTAAAAACATTATACTACTATCTCAAAAAATGTAGGTAAAATTTTAGTATAAATATAAACGTGCCTCTAAAATTCATTTTAGTATCAGGTGGCGCGCCGTGGTAAGCAGACATGTCTACACATACAAACTTCAATTTCTATGAACCATTTAGTATGGTTGATGACGCTTCGTCGCGAACATATCTCCCGCCGTGCAGTGCTGTGTCGACTCGCTGTGTCGACTCGAAGTGTTGTCGGCGCGGCGCTGCATTCCTTCGGTGAGCGACGGACGGCATTTCTCGGCTGCCGGCCAGGCCCACCGAGAGGACGGTCGCCGCTCCGGCATCTCTGGTTACTGGGGCAGTGGGACGAGTTTCTTCACCGGACGCTTCAAGGTACCGCCAAGCGTGCGTACCTCAGCGGTCCGGATTTCTCCGTCGATTCCTGGATACACGGCCACAATGCGGCCTCGCGGCCACGTATTGCGGGGCAGCTGGCCGTCGGCTATCAGGACAGGGTCACCCACTTTAAATCTGGGCCCACTACTATGTGGCTCCCGCCGGTTTTGGAGCTCCGGCAGGTACTCTCTGACCCAGCGACTCCAGAACATATCAGCGAGGATCTGTGATCGTCGCCATATTTTCCTGCTGTCTATATCTTGCTCGGTGAACGTGCCAGGTGTAGGTAGTCTGGCTGACCCACCGAGCAAGAGGTGATTCGGTGTGATGGATTCATCATCATCACCATCTACCGACACGTGTGTCAATGGTCGGCTATTTACAATGTACTCTGCCTCACAAATCAGTGTGGACAACACCTCTTCGGTGGGGTGTTTTTTTGTAAGTACATTGTATAGTGTGTTTTTTACACAACGAACTAGGCGCTCCCAGGCGCCTCCCATGAATGGCGCTGATGGCGTTATGAAGCGCCATACGATGCCTCTACGACTTGCCTCTGTTTTGAAGGCGTCTCGCAGCTCTCTGTCGGCGCCGTGCATGTTGGTGCCATTGTCTGAGTGTATCTCAGCTGGGCATCCTCTGCGTGCGGCGAATCGGCGCAGCGCCAATATGGCGGAGTCTGCGCTAAGGCTGGCGGCGATTTCAAGGTGCACCGCCCTTGATGTGAGACACGTAAATAGTGCTACGTATCTCTTCTGATGCTGCCGACCGACGGTGACGGATAGCGGGCCGAAATAGTCGAGCCCGGTATATGTAAACGGCCTCTTATGGTGAGCGAGGCGCGTTTTCGGGTGGTCGCCGGTCGCAGGTACTGGTGGCTGTGCCTTGCGTATACGGCAATGCAGGCATCTTGCTATCACCTTCTTCGCTGTTGGTCGCATCTTCACGACCCAGTAGTGCTGCCGTACCTCATTAATTGTGAGTTCGGTGCCACTATGTTGTAGACTGCGATGTGTCCAGTCTATGTACAACTGCGTTATGTGATGGTCGCCATGTAATATAGGCGGGCGCATCACTTCTTCAGCTACCTCTTGCGTAGCTGCTATGCGACTTCTTAGTCGCAGCACGCCGTCGACGACCTGAATTTGTAAAGGTCGCAGCGAGCTATTTTTATTTATTTCTTCAACATTCGCTAACTCTGAAGCGAACGATTGTTGTTGTGCGACCTGGACAAGTATTTTCTCAGCTTCTTGGAGAAATTCTGCTTCTATGATTTGTCTGTTGACCTGGGTTGGTGCTCTGCATGCCTGCTTCTGCTTCTGTGCAGGTACAGCGGGCTTCTTGCGCCAGTCTGGGTCCTTTTCAGCGTTTTTTCTCGTCCGTTTATAGGACGTTATCTCTGTTCTATTTTTGCAAAGAGATATAAAACGCAGAACTGTGGCGGTCGCACGAAGCAGTCGCTCCCATCTGGAGAATCTGCTTGGCTCTGGAACGGCTTCTATGAAGCTCTTCTTGTCCCCTTCTGTGACAACGAAAGTTTTTTCTTCTCCCGTGTCGTTTGTAGTCGGAGGTTTCTCTGTGGGCCATAATTCGGGCCCAAGAGACAAAAAACTCGGCCCGCAGTACCACTCGTGGTCCGAGTTGAACCGCAGTGGCACGTCACGGGTTGCTGCATCAGCGATGTTCATCTTGGTGGGTATCCATCGCCAATCTTCGACTTTGCTATTGTCTTCAATAGCAGCTATTCGGTGAGCAACGAAAGGTTTGTATACTCTCGCTCCTCTTCTAATCCAGGTCAGTACGGTCTTGCTATCTGACCAATACGTTACTGACGTGGGCTTGCAGTCGTGTTCACTCATCACTGCTGCGGCTACGCGGGTTCCCAATACCGCGGCCTGAAGTTCGAGTCTCGGTATCGAAAGCAGTTTCAGTGGGGCCACCCGCGCTTTCGCCATAACAAGGCTTATTAAGTGCTTGCCTTCCACGGTCGTGGCCCGCCAGTATATAGCGGTAGCATATGCCATCTCGCTTGCATCAGTGAACACATGCACCTGCATTTCTATAGCGTCGCTATATCCAGGATAGCATCTTGGTACGCTAACGTTTTTTAGTTGGCGTAAATGTTGTACCCAAATTTTCCATTGTAATGCTAGGTCAACATCTAGCCTCTGATCCCAGTCGACGCCTCGCCTCCATGCTTCTTGCAATATTTGCTTCGCCTTGATGGTTACTGGCGAGGCGAGTCCGAGTGGGTCGTATAGCGACGCTACTATTCTGAGCGCCTCTCGCTTGGTGGGCGCCTCTCGGTCCAAGATACCCTCAGGCAGACGCGCGAGTGTGAGGTTGAAACCCAGCGTGTCTTCGCCTGGCCTCCATATGAGGCCGAGTATCTTTTCCGACGTATCTATATCTCCAATGGATACCATCTCAGTTTGTATGTGCGATGGGTCCATTTTTTCTAGGAGCTGCGAGCTATTTGAAACCCATTTCTTGAGTTCAAACCTCGCCTGTAGGTGTATTTTTCGCACCATACTAGCGACTTCTGCCGCCTTCTCGATAGTTCTATAACTATCTAGGTAGTCATCCATATAATGACTACGTAGTATAGCATCCACAGCTTCAGGGTGCTTCTCTATATATTTGTTTGCGTTCCAGTTCTTTGCAAAAATTGCTGTGCAAGGCGAACTGGCTGCGCCGAAAATGATGGACGTCATTCTATATTCTTCTGGCGCTCCTTCTCTGCGGTTTCCCCTCCACAGGTAGCGAAGCGCGTCTCGGTCTTGGCTCCGCACCTTCACTTGCATGAACATCTCCGCTATGTCACCGGTTATTGCGACGCAGTGGCGGCGAAACCGCATCATTACGCCTGGCAGCGACTGTAATAGGTCGGGCCCAGTTAACAGGAAGTCATTTAGTGACATTCCTCTCGATTTGGCGGCAGCGTCATGTACGATGCGAAGTTTGTCTGGCTTCATTGGGTTGAAGACATCGAAGTGTGGGAGGTACCAAGTTTTGCCCGGCGTGCTAATTGCGGGTGCCCTTTCAGCGTACCCTTTCGCTATTAGCGAGTCCATCTGGTCTGAGTATCTTCTTAGAAGTTCCTGGTTCTTGTCCAGCTTCTTTTCTGTTGAGACGAGCCTCTTCAGAGCTGTCTCAAAGCTATCTGGCATCTCAGCATGCTCATTACGCCAAAGCATGGCGGTTTCGATGTGTCCATTCTCTAATTGGACAGTTGATCGATTCAAAATGTCCTCTGCCCTTCTTGCTGGGTCAGAGGCGGGTCGCTGTGGGTTTATGCACAACGATTCTATGGCGAAATGTTCGCGCAACTGATGATCCAAATTGTCATCAGTTGTTATTCTATTGACATGATGTACTTGTTGTCGTAGTAAACTACTGTGCGCGCCATGTAGTGTCCAACCCATTGCTGTAAGTGACGCAATTGGTTGGTGTCTTGGACCTCTGCGAATCTCGCTGGCCAATAACAAATGCCAGTTGTCTTGGCCGACGAGTATTTTTGGCACGCCATTGTTGTACATCAACTCTTTTCTCAAGTCGGTTAAATGCTTGCAGCGTGCGACAACCCTATCGCTCACTGTTTGTTTTGCCAAGCTGAGTTTAGGTATAGTACGTGCTTTAAATTGTACCCTTCTCTCTTGCGGGCTAACCAGCGTCACCTTGACTCTTCTTGAGCATGGGGTGGTGAGCATGGTGTTGCCTATCGCACCGATCTTGAGCGGGTCCACAGGGCCCTCTGCCCCGACTTGCCTCGCGATGTCTTCATCCATCAGCGAAACGGTGGACCCATCGTCTAGGAGAGCGTATGTTGCTACCTCTCCCGCCGGTCCGATTACCCGGACCGGCACTATCTTGAGGTACGCCTGGCTCGATGGTGACCCGAAACTGGCCACCGTTTCCTGAGGATCCTTGCGGGATTCAGGAACATCGGGCTTCTTGTTGGCTTCCCTCTGCTGTTGCTTCTTCCTATGAAGAAGCCGATGGTGCGTATCTCTGCACCCGTCTTGGCCACACTGTTTTCTCTTACAAGTGTGGTTGCCTCGTCGATGTTGAAGGCAGCGATAACATAGATTGTGTTTTTTCGCTAGCTCCCATCTTTTCTCGACAGCTACGCCCCTGAATTGTGCACATCCAGTGGCGTAGTGATGTCCCACGTCGCAAACACGGCATTTTCCTACCGGTTGGTCCGTAGCTATATGCGTCCTTTGTGTGACGCGTCTGTTGGTGTTCGCCTCGGCCGAAGCGATGCCTTCGGGTGGGGCGAATGGACTACAGAAGTGTGCCTGTTCAGATATAAAATTACTGAACAATGAAATATCTGGCACCAATTGGTACTTCTCCGAATATGATCGGTACCATTGTGCTCGTAGCGAATTGGGTAACTTCTCTGTTAACAATCGCATAAGCTCCGCGTTCATAAGGTAATGACCCTTTTTTAACGCGCGGAGCGTGACTACAGCACCTCTTACGCGACTTGCAAACGCGCAGATGTCTCTTGGTGACTCACTGCAGCGCGGCAGTCCGCGTAATCTATCTGTTTCAGCTTGCGCTATGGAGTCTGGACGGCCGAACTGCAGCTCGAGTTCCTTCATGATGTCATCGGGCCTGGCATGTCCGATGAGTTCTGAGCTGACGGTTTCCATTGCACGTCCATGTAAGCTTCTCCTCAGCCTCGCTGTATTCTCGATGTCCGTAAAGTACGCTCGAGTTGTCTCATATATGGCCCGAAATGATAGCCATTCAGTATGAGAACCATTGAAATTCGGCAATGTCATGACGAATTTCGACGCAGAGGGGTTCGGTTGGTCCCGCTGTTCTATTTTCCTGTCGGCTAGCGACGCTATAGCGGACGTCAACTCCGTCAAGAATGGACGGAGACTATCCCTCTGACCTCCTGTACACTCAGCTGACGCTGCAACTGGAGGCTTTCGCACTTCTCTCTCCTTAGGATGCTGACCTTCTATTTGCGATTTGGTGGCGGCCGCAGTCAGGGGTCTATGCATAGAATTTCTGGTTCCCCCTTCAACGACGTTATCCTCCTTCTCAGGCTGAGGTTCTGGTGCCTCTTCTAGCCATGAACGCACGTACTCGTCATTCGAGTTTCTGTCATCCAAGTATTCAGCTTCGGAACCCTCTTCCTCCGCTCTCTGAAGTGCCAGTTGTGCAAGCTCCAACTTAATTTTGAGTAAGTCTTCGCGAGCTTTGTCTATGTTTTTTCGTGACCGAGTCACTCTAGTTGACGGCGGACGGCTATGTTCGATACGGGCGTCACCCCGGGTAGTCATCGGCATCGCTGTACGTCTGTCTTCTTCGGAAATCTTCTCTTTCTGAGAAGGTTTCAATGTTGTGTCTGAAGCTCCTTCTAATCTGGTTACTCTGGTAGAAACCGCTTGATCAGTTTCTATTGGTTGATGCGTCGGAGTGCTTTCAGTTTGAGGCGCTAGATGGCGCTGCTCGTCCGACGGCTCGGTCCCTTCGGTTGTGGAAGGTGAACACGGCGGCAGCTCATGTCTGATGCCAACTGGCTGATCCAACTCCACGGTCCATGCCTCCGGCGTCTTGCCTTTGGATCTGGTTATCGGCATTGTTGTTGAAATATTTTCTTTTGAAAACTCGAAGTTAGTTTTCAAAGATAAGTCCCAGTTCCGGGCTTCAGCGTTCAAACCGACGATCTCCAGAAGTTAACCTCCACTTCGATTGACTATAATTCAATCTTCAAATAAAAAATCACTAAAAACTTACGGTCAGTGATAAGTCTTCAGGAAACTTCAGGCATTTGCTATACAAGTTTGTTTTTCCCATAAACGTGTATGTTCTATTTGATTGACTATAATTCAATCAAATTCTAAATCACCGAAAAGTCAAGGTTACTTTTCGGTGGTGATGCTTCATGAACTGCTTGTCCAAAGCATCAGAGCCGTGCATCAATCTTCAGAGCACGTATCTTGCTTGATTGAAGAAAATTCAATCTTCAAATAAATCGCCGAAACGTCGAAGTTATTTTCAGTGATAGTGCTTCAGGAACCGCATAGTCAGTACATCCGAAACGTATCTAAGTCTTCAGAGTACGTTTCTTCCATTCACTGACGAAAATTCAGTCTTCAAAATTTTCCTGAAAACATAGGGGTTGTTTTCAGTCATAAGGCTTCAGGAATTATTCTTCAATCATCAAGGATGCACATCAGCCTTCTAAAACGCACGTCTTGTATTTTTCTGACGGGCGCTCGTTTTTTAAACAAATCGCTAAAAACATAAGGGTAGTTTTCAGCGATAAGTCTTCAGGAACTATTCTTCCGCGTCAAAGACGTAATCCAATCTTCTGAACGAGTATTCTTGGTTGAATAAACAAGCGTTCAGTTCTAGAACAAATCACTGATAACATAGGGTAGTTTTCAGCGATAAGTCTTCAGGAACTATTCTTGGGGCTTCAAGGATGCGCATCTGTCTTCATACAGCATTTTGCGGCTCACAGAAAATTTCTTCTATTTTCTTACAATTATTGAAAAAATAGGGTATTTTCAATAACTGTCTCCAGAATTTTACCTCTTGGATCCAGCGGCAAATAGGGCGCGTAAGACTTGTTCCCTGCAGTGCACGTCGATTTTTGGTTTATTTGTGAAATTAATTTCTCCAAAATTCGAAAAATTAATTCCACCACTGTTTCTTCCTGACGTCCTGGGGCGCTCCAGACTTCGAATTTCGGCTCGAACGGGTCAACGTTGTGTTGCACGTAGCCGACTTAATATGCAGGCACCCAGTTGTTTTTTCTGGATCTACTGTTCCCGACGTCCTGGGGCTCTCCAGGCTCCAAAATTCGGCTCGATAGGACCATTAAATATGTGTCCGTCGTCGAATTTTCCGGGACGCCAGGCTCCAAAATCTGGCTCGCAAGGACCATTAAATGTGCAGGACGTAGCGTGTTCATTGGCCCCGAGAAAAGAAGGGCGTAAACCTTCTGGCCATTGCCGCTGAACGCCCCATCCACATCAACGAAAACAAAGGTTCTTGGATGCCTAGCTGCAGCAGTGACGTAGGGTTGCAAATCGACTCTAACGATTCAACGATGTGTTGGGTGTACTCGAGTTATTTCCAGATTCCGGGTTGCCTACTTCTGGATCAGCACTCCTGGTGTCCAGGTTCCGAGGTTCAGCTCGACAGGATCGAAAAGGGATGTCTTCATAAGGGTTGAAGTCGATGAATTAAATGAAACACTAAGTTATTCAGTACACGGCACGATTCTAGGGCTCTCAACAATTTCTGAGACTTGATTCTATATAAGAATTACTTCTTATTTACTAAGACAAGTACAAGCGACTAGCTTTGGATGACTACAAATTCTATTTTGGGCCCGGGGGTTCTTTATACCCTCGCATCGTGCCATTATTGAGAGCCCCGCAAATTCTCGCCGAAAATAATTTTTATTTATGTAAAAAACCCTTATACATATTTGGTAAATAGGGTTACCGCACCCCTTCCATGGTGCTATCAATAGCTGGATTCCTTCGTACTGTAACACAGTAACGCCCCCTATCTATGTATCTAATCAATATACCTAATTTCCAGGTATTGATAGCTTCCCTAGACTATTTCCATGAATTAAAAGGACAATTCCCTTTATTTCCCAGTTAAAACCTTAATAGCTTTTAACCTAGCCTAAGGATATCTATAGGTTGGGTTGACCTGCTGGTGCCAATAGCAGGCTGTCTGTTGACGTCTAGAAAAAGCTTATTTTCGGGAATCTTCTATGGGATATCATCCCTTATGTAACGAATCTATAAATTCCTAAGTCATTTCACCGACTTTAGGACTTCCTACTTAGGCTAACCAGACAATCACCGCCTATTATGGGGATTCTGGTAGCCAATAGACCACATTTTACATTTCTAGTGTTTATGTAAGTCTGTCTAGGTCATATGCACATAAGGTGCCTTGATATGTACAAATTTGATAGCTGGTCACTTTCTTTGCGCCCAGCTATCAGAGAAATTAGATATAAAAACACTAATAAGATTGGGACGACACGATGGTGCGTTTAATGGGCCATCGGGAGGTCCCCAAAAATTCCTTATTTTCGGAATTCCCAGGGGTGTATAGTCCCGGGAAATGCCAAAAACTGACTAAAAATTACATTTCCAGAAACCTATTTTCTGGAATTGTACTTAAACTACTTGAGCGATTTTCGCTCCAAAGTGATGGCTTGGTAGCTAGTCCAGCAAGCCATCCGAAAGTACTTACACCATGAGTACATCTATTCCCTTCATGGAGTTATTCCACCTGAAGGGTCTACAAATTTCAACGTTTTACGTTGTTTACATTTTTCACGACTGCTTATCTCGTTGACTATCCAAGCGATTCTTCCCATCTAGAAACCGCCTGGAAGCCCTTTTAGCAAGCTTTCCAATGGTAGTACTTTTACCAGTACACCTATATGTTTCTAGGTACTTAGGGCACCTAAAACCGTAAGCGATTGCCAAAAACCAGATAAACAGCAGTTTTTCTATTATATACTGACTTGATATCTCAAGTAAATGGGCTTTATATAAAAGACTACGCTAACTATGAGGTGTATATAGGCTTCCTGTCTCGGTCTAGGTCCCCCATATACCCTAAAATGACCTAAAACCATATATTTGGTGTTTGAGATATCAAGTCAATATTCCTATTTACATAGCAGAAACTATGTGGTCTTCACATAGTTTCATCATTATGTACTGATTTCATGTCCAGTACATAGGATAAGCCCTTAAAAACATGATTTTAATTACTATAATATTTTCGAAAACCACCAAAACTATATATATCGTGTGGTTCCCTCTCACGGTTCATTCGGAACTAATCCGTCGTCGAGCACAGACGTATCGTATGACAGAAATTTATGTTTTTTACTATAATAACTCTTATCAGTATGCTTTCTAATGATTTTACTCTGTTAAGGGTGAACTATTGAACCCTATAACATACTGACAAACACTAAAAACATTATACTACTATCTCAAAAAATGTAGGTAAAATTTTAGTATAAATATAAACGTGCCTCTAAAATTCATTTTAGTATCAGGTGGCGCGCCGTGGTAAGCAGACATGTCTACACATACAAACTTCAATTTCTATGAACCATTTAGTATGGTTGATGACGCTTCGTCGCGAACAATAGCAATGCATTAATGTAAATTTTGTTATTATTTAGATACATCTATTTAAATCTTTATTCCGAATATAATCACCGTGAGAACATTACAATAGGATATTCAAACATTTAGCTAATCTCTAACGACTTTAACACTCGTCTCAAGCTTATTAATACTGCACATATATTTAACTAATGAGTACCAATAATTTATTACCATGAATACTCAATATACTCACAATTCAATTGTTTATTATATCTATCTATCTCAAGATTATTACCACACACTCTTTGTAAGGCGTTATTTATTTTATCTTAGTTAGAATAAGCCAACTACGGTAGAGAATGCCTATTTTTACCAAAAACTACGACGATGCCACGAAGAACACCTTTAAAAAGCATAAACAAATTAAAGCAGAAAAAGAACAACCTAGCAGAAGTCACAGTTTTTGTGAATGTAAACTTTTTACACATTAAAGAACTAGAAACAGAAATAATTTTAATAGAAACACATTTTTCCTTTCAGTGGCGCCACTTTTTCAGTCTAAATGTTAGAAGAAGACCAAAGCCACATTCTATCAGCTATAGTGATTTTCTAAAAGTCAAATATGTATGGCGTCTGAGCCTGACCACGTGACATTTCACAAAGATACGCCTTTGTAAAATATCACGTGGTCAGGCTCAGACGTTTTGGATGTTTGACAAACAGTATCGTTATAAAATTGCATTTTGTTCAGAGGTTCTAAAAAAATGAGATTTTATCAACGAAAGTGCCGTGATAGCGATTAGAAAAATATCAAAAATGTATGGGATTATGAAGCGCTTTCGAAATGTCACGTGAGCAATCCCTTACATGCTGGCATTTCTCCCATCGCCATCAAATGACAGTTTATTTTTGACCCTCAGAATCTGAGTCCGCGTTGATGTCTTTCGTTCGTGACACTGCACGCCATACAATTAACAAGACCAATTGTCTTATTGATCATGTTTGTTTCCGTCTCACTGAGACTCTCAGTGGTGACGTCAGCAGGACACGCTCGGCCGCAGCTTCCAGCCCACGTTACGCCTGCGCACAGCCATGGTTTTTGTTGGAGTGAGGCGAGGTCGTTGTGGGAACGGAAAGCGGGGTTGAAAAGCCTTGGAAATTTGTTTGTTTGACTTCTGGAGTCAGATGAATTCATTAAAGTACATATTTCTTTACTTAACTTTGATTTTTTTCAATTGATTCGTTGAGGTAATTTATTTATTATCCTCGCACTGGAACCTCTTTCAATAATTATATTAATTAAGCACATACTTATACTAAGTCCAGGTTTCCTTACGATGTTTTCCTTCTCCATTGCCAGCAATTGCCAAGATAATCTTAGAAAGTACATAAATATGAATTTAAAAAAGTCGCATTGATACTTGCCCGGATTTTAACCCACGACCTCAAGCACGTGAGGCGAATTCTTAGCCACTGGGCCACCAGGGCTAAAGTCACTTCAATTCCGGAAAACTTCGAAAATGGCGGGGCGGGCTTGATGCCTACATACAAGATTGGTCTGCACATGCCCATTGTTGAGAGGAATGGGTAGAAAAATTTAGTTTTTTTTTTTATAGATAGGCTCGCGCTTGACCACTATCTCACCCACACCACGATGATGTGGTCGACGGTGTAGCACGCTTGCCTAGAATTAATCTATTAATTCTTGACTTAAAAACCCCGAGTTTGTAGCTATCGGGAAACACAGACTCCGGCATGGAATTTCACTCCTTAGCTGTACGCATAATGAAAGTATTCGTTTGTTTCTGCCCTGCAGTGAAACAAAATAGCCTAAAAATTAAGAAAAATACTGTTGGGTAGTTTCTAACTACAGACATGCGAAACAGAGCTGACTTCGGCATTTTTATAAATGTATAAAATCCAATACTAATTATTTTAAAAAACGTGACATTTAATTTAATTTATGAGAGCATATAAGTCATGATTGTAGCTTCAATTATATATTTTCTTGCTACTTATTTGCATATTATAAGTTGCTATTTATTTTTCAAGGATTATTCTTAGAAAATAATAAATTGATATCAATTCCATTCGATCACGTTTTTTATTATATTGGTGTTATGCGAAAACCTTTATTTATTTTTATTGAGTCAATAGTTATTTATTTTTAATTAAACCTAAAATTTACATGATAATTTTGATTATGCAATGGCATAGTTGGTAAGTTCCAAATAATCAGTAGATATTATTTTTGCTTTGTGTTTTAATTTAAACGTAGCAAAGAGCAATTACCTGTCATTATTTTTGCGTTGATTACACTGGTTTATGGACATAAGGATCCCAGATTAAGTGTTAGGAATGTGATAAGCACCCAATACGTATAACTTCTTATTTCCAAAATCAGTTTCCACGTAGCTCAGTTCTCAGCTCTCCCTTAAAAATGAAAGATCAAATCTGACAGATTGTGTGAAGATGAGTTGTGGGCGACAAGCAAAACTGTCAAAGTCGCTGACAGTATGATCACAGCTCAATCTAACAAAACTGGCTATTACTGGCTTTAACAGTGCCCGACCATCGGCACCAAGACGATTCGCGTTTTGCGACCATTGCTAATGTTATGACTATTGACGAGACTGTGTAAAAGATAAGCTGTGGGCGACAAGTAAAGCTGACAGAGTCGCTGACAGTACCTATGACCACAGCCGGCGCTAACAAAAACTGGCTATTAATAATTAACAGTTGCCGACCACCGGCACCGAGATGATTCGCTTTTTGTGAACATTGCTAATGTTATGACTATTGACGAGACTGTGTAAAAGATCAGCTGTGGGTGACAAGCAAAGCTGACAGAGTCGCTGACAGTATGACCACAGCCGGCGCTAACAAAAACTGGCTATTACTAATTAACAGTGGCCGACCACCGGCACCGAGATGATTCGCTTTCTGCGACCATTTGCTAACGTTATGACTATTGACAAGACTGTGCTAAAGATCAGCTGTGGGCGACAAGCAAAGCTGACAGAGTCGCTGTCAGTATGACCACAGCTCATACCAACAAAAACTGGCTATTACTAATTAACAGTGGCCGACCACCGGCACCGAGATGATTCGCTTTTTGTGACCATTGCTGTTATGACTATTGACGAGACTGTGCGAAAGATGAGCTGTAAACGAAAATACACTTTTTTGGGGATCCGTACCCAAAGGGTAAAAACGGGACCCTATTACTGAGACTCCGCGATCCGTCTGTCTGTCTGTCTGTCTGTCTGTCCGTCTGTCACCAGGCTGTATCTCATGAACCGTGATAGGTAGACAGTTGAAATTTTCACAGATGATGTATTTCTGTTGCCGCTATAACAACAAACACTAAAAACAGAATAAAATTAATATTTAAGGTTACACTAGTCAAAAATTCTTCCATACAAACGTAGTTTGGGGATTATTCCACTGTTTGACGATGTACGTTCAAAATAAAATGTGATATCAATTTGTCTCATCATTATCTAGGCCTGTATGGAAGCAAAAAAGTAAAAATAGAAAATATTTGAAAGTTATAAGCGTCGAAAGTTCCACATTTCGACACTAATTTTAACGCATTTTTGGGCGCAAATAAATACCATAAGAAGACGGAAAATTGCAAAACGGCCTCCATACAGGCATAGATTAGTAGTTCAACCATGCAAATAACTTTATTTTGAACATATAAATTTAGTAGTTTTTTCATGATATCTAGACAGCCAAAGGTCTGTTTATAAAATTTCGCGCGCCCGATTTCGTCCTAAATCATTATCCATTTCGCTACAAATTTGCAAAAGTGTGTATTCGTACGCGAATTAGCTTCCTATTGCTCATCAAAGCATCTATATCTTCCACACGTGTTGCCGGTTGATATAAAATGCATTTTAACCCCGCGCACAAAATAGTTCGTGCCGTTGACTAGTGTACCCTTAAGTGGGGCTCCCATAAAACGAACATGGTTTTTTATCCGTTTTTTGCGATAATGGTACGGAACCCTTCGTGCGCGAGTCCGACTCGCACTTGGCCGGTTTTTTATAGAACATCTATGTTTTCTGAACATAGTAAACTAGCTTTTCCCAGTAACTTCGCCTATCCCATCGGAACCATGCAATTTCAAAATCGGATCAGTAATACTTCTAGAATACTCGTACACTTATACTATGCTTTTGTTTATTTTTTTATTAAATCATTTCTCCGACGTGTGACCCTATGATGTAACGTTTGATATGTATCACAAGTGTGAGGATCCTGGTACCCTAACACAAGTTAAATATTTCTTTGGGTGCCAGAATCCAATACAAATACTACTGACATACACTGTTACTCGCTAATATGACTTTGTTATTTTTGCATGATGTTTGTTCGTCAGTATTTGATTGTACAATCTTTTTAATTCTAATAAACAATTTTTTTATATTTTTTTGTAAAGAAGTATATTTTTTATTTCATATTATTACTCTAGATCCTGAGGCTTTTGAGGAGGCCAGTCCCAGCAGGGGAAACTATAAAAAGACTGATGATGATGACTTTAGATCAAGTTATTCGATAGAAACGTTAACATTTACGAGTGCTTTTCGGGGACTTCATTTCATCATCATCATCATCTGCCTAGCCTTTTCCCAACTATATTGGGAAAAGGGGACTTCATTTATTCCGAATTAAATTCCTGACACGTTATTTAGTAATAAATTCTGTTTTAAGGCTTTTCTAGTTTAATTTCAGATAACCAGCGTCTTTTTCCTCCAAAAACATAACACTATAATTAAAATAATAACAGCAACCTTGCTATGTAGTCATATTCCAAAAATATCCTGCACTTTCGCAACTTATTTATTTGTTCACAAGAAAAATGTCTTCGAAACACGCGAACTTTAAAAATGCTATGACGCAACTCTAAATTGCAGGCAAAAAATTCTTTAATGTGCCTTAAAAAAACGTTCAAAGGGTTCCGTAGGGAATTAGGGAGGATCTTATTTGATTACCTGCCTCGGGAGGTGTTGCTGGCGCAAAAAAATGATGCTAAGCTTTGATAGTAGCGAACTACTAACGAGGCTCTGAAAAGGTATATGATAACGACGAAAAAAATATAGAAATTTGCATCAGCGTTTTTTCATTGAATTGTGTAGCTATTGGTACCAGGCTATCATGCTTAAATAAGAGATAAACGCCGAAATATGCATATTTTACGATCGCGGACTGGAAGACGGCTGAAGGGATTCTGCTGGATACGAGAAGCACAGAGCCAGTCGCTGTGGCGACGCTTGGGGAAGACCTGTATACAGCAGTTGACTTACAGTAAAAATGGTGATGGTAACAGGCTTTCATGTTACAACAAGAGATTAACTACGTGACCAGCGTACCTACCTATAAACATTTTCAAAGAATCAAAAGCTTGTATGAAAACGTTCTTCATTTTATTTCGCGAAATCGTGTAGTAAATCATGTCCTTTAAATATTAAGTATCCTACCAAACTAATTTAAAATCCAAGGGTATCAACCTCTCTTACCAATTCAGATCGAGTCCACTTTAATTTGAAAACGAAATCAAATATTCTGAATGCATTATTTATTATTCAATTCACTTCTATACCAGTTTCATTTTAAAGGTTTTGCTTCTTTGCTGATACATTTATAAGCAGCCATAACACAGTTGCGATGGATTCGTGTTTGAATAGGTAGTCGATTGGCTTCGGCGCCAGTTTCGGTACCCGCAGGTTGGTATTTAGTAGAGTCTGAGTGGACTCAGACCACTTAGGTCTGAATACTGCTGCTGGCACGAAACGAAGTGACTTACATTTATTTCGCATGCCTCTTGTAAATATGCTAGGTTCTTCTACAAAAGCATGCACCATTATAAAATCAGGTAATTAAAAAAATAGCACTACTTAAAAGTCTCCGAAGATGATCCTTTGGCGTACACTTATCTCGTATTTTTGTATTCAAATATTTGCTGAAGAGCAAGGCTATTTGAAAAGTATTAAGGTATACATACATTCAAGCAATATCACACATTAATATTTCGACAAAGTTGTCTTCATTCCGTAAAACAAACAGTCGAATCCGGAACCAGAAGCAACTCGACGCTAAATGACGTTAACTTCACAAACGAACGTGATAATAAGTTTTACATTGCCGCAGATAAATCTACATGACCGACAAAGGTTGTAGAATGTCTCAAGTCTGCTCCAAAGGTCCGTTTGATTCGTTGTGCAATAACACGATACAAATAACAACAATGTACGAACAACGAGAACAGTACAAAAATCTAAACGCTTACTTATGGTCCCGCCGCAGACCAAATGTGGAATATTTGTCGTGTTTATTAGAGTGGCCAGTCGTAAGTGTCCTTGCAAAGTCCTTTTACGTCGATTACAGACATTAATCGATATGTTAGAACAGTCTTTATCTCGATCATTAAGTATCCGGCGCAATTAGGTGGGTACGAAAACGATCTAATCGAGATAAAACTTTTTGTGCAAGTTATTCTGTAAAACAGGAAACGAAACTGTATCAACTTTATAGATCGCTCGTTTAAAAACGACAATATAAATCAACCTAATTAAATTAAAATAAAAACTTACCGAAAAATGTCCTTTCCGGGCACAAGCAGTGACAGTTCAAACGGTATCAAACAGAAGAAATAAACATAAAAACACAGCACTAATCACAGACCGAGATCTCAGCCAATAGCTCCGAGAGAAACAACACGAATTAATTCCAAAAAAAGCGCACTTTTTTTTCAATAATGTAATTAATTTCACTACACTATTATCCTTTTATTTTCTTACTGGCAATTAATGGTAACACAGTCACAAAATCGGCGCGAAATTTGACAGTTCAAAAGACAAGATGGCGTACGGCCGCTCTCGGCTGTTCCTCGAGGTCGACTGAATGAGTTAAATCAAATTGGCGAGTGAGAGAGCACCTATTACGTATAAAAGGCTTTGCCGCATATGCATGAGGCTGTTTGCAAGGAAAACGGCTTGGAGTTACTTTTGGGCGAACGAAGGTGTTTGTCATACTGCCAAATTGGTTAATGTTGAGATTAGAGACATGGAATGATGTCATGTGTGGACGTTAGCAGTCATTAGTCGACAGGTTTTAGTTTTTTGTGTGTTGGCGCCCTGTGGTCAGTTCTCCGAAAGTCTTTTATGAGCTTAAGAGCGTAAAAATATCGCATTCATATGACCATACATAATGCCTTCACGCCAATCCGATTGTGCCATTATAAATTATTGTTATGAAATTACATACGTTGCTAATAAACTATGTAAATGTTAAACAATTCTCGGTTATGTAGTCACCATTCTGTTATAATAGTCCATCTCTTCTTCAGAAGTAGGAGAGATAATCTATGGGTTCCACTTTTTCGGCAATCTCTCCGAATTCATCTTGTAACACTAAATCGCATCGAAAGTTGATGACAGGTGGTTTATGATCATAAGATCTATATTTATATTCTTTATTGTACACAAAACAAACATATACAAATACAAAAGGACAACTTATGTACAAAGGCGAGATTAATCCATAATTGGGTTCTCTGACAGCAAACCTGTCGGAACCTATATTCCTTATTCAGGAAATCTCAGGAATCCTGTAGCATTTGTTTATCAATGTCGGTGCTTCAATCTTTTTCTTGACTTATTAATTACCAAGTAGAAGCAAATTAACACCTACCTACAACCTACACTTTTTGCGGTTTTGATTCGGTAGACTGTCTACTAATGCATCAGTGTTTATCGACAGCATCATTGGTATAAATAAGAAAATTCGGCGAACTATAGTGATTGTTCAGTTCGAATATAGATGTATAATCTTACATAGCTGTGCTTTGTACCATTATTTCCTTATCTGGATAACCACAAAGTCCCACTCCATAAAATATGACGTGTACTTATTTTGAATTAAGTTAGGTTAGTGACCGTGATTATAAACCAGGAGCAGTTGCAGAGCTGTACATGAGCTCTCCTATTATCAATATCTTCCTTCCCTGGCCCCATGTTACTCGATTTTTGTAGAAATTACATTACGATTCATAACGAAAAGATTCATATCACCTTCTATTGTTGAGTTAGCAAATCGAAATAAATTGGTCACTTAAGTTAGGGGCTCCAATGAATTTCTCCTGTATCGTGGGTGCGTTTACAAACATATAAACTCACAAACACCCTGAGCCGGAACAACTATCCGTAGGTCAAACAAATATTTAATCCTTGCGGGAATCGAACCCGCGACACGCAGCGCAGCAGTCAATCGCTCAACTACGCGCCAACCGTGCGCCCAAAATTCGACGGCCTCTATTTTCTCTATTTCGGTAATAACATTAAGGTATGCAGGTGTGAGCAGCTCGTCGTCAAACAATACACTTGCCGAGGTCGGTCCGTGGATGGTTGACTATCTTTACACTGCGAGATTCATTCTGGCCTCGGAAAGCACGTTAAGCTGCTGGCCCCAAATGACAGTTATAGATCTTTCATAAAGCCATTGCGGATAGTCAGAAGACAGGAATCTGACATCAGTCTTGCCAAGGGATATCGTGTTACCCAGATACTGGGTTGTGGAGGTCAGAGTTTCCTTGCGTGATTGAATCAGAAATGTAGAGATCCGCAAGAGAAAACGAGGGTTACCGACATAGCCCGAAGAATTGCCAAACTTAAGTGGCAGTGGGCAGGACACATTTTTTTTATTATCAATAGGCTTGCGCTTGACCACTAACTCACCTGATGGTAAGCGATGATGTGGTCGACGGTGAAGCACGCTTGCCAAGAAAAAACCAATTCACTCTTGAGTTAAAGACCCCTAGATTGTAGCTATCGGGAAACACAGACTCCGGCAGGGAATTCCACAATTCCACATTGCTCGCAGAACGGATGGCCGATGGGGCAGAAAGGTTCTAGAGTGGCGACCGCGAACCGGAAACGTTGCGTTGGAAGGCCTCCCACCAGGTAGACTGATGACCTGCTGAAGGTTGCTGGGATCCGCTGGATGCGAGACGCATGGGACCAGTCAAATTGGTGACGCTTAAGGGAGGCCTATGTCCAGCATTGAGCGTCTTTTGGCTGATATGGTGATGATGAGGTCAGAAAAGCAGTGGCTCCATGTAAATTACTGGTAGTCAGCTGTATCCGGTTACACTTGAAGCCGACCTCAATATAGTAGGGAAAAGTTTAGGTAAATTGATCGACGGTATGTAGGTGTACCAGCTGACTTTGAAATTACAACTTTTACTATTTGATAAATTTCCAAAAAAGATAAAAACAATTTATTGCACATAACGTGCAATAACTTAACACCAGCCTACACACTACGTATGAACCAGATGTAGCGCAGGTTTCAAAATTTCAGACTTGAAAATAAAAGTTGTCTATAAGTACTTGCCCGCCCTGAAAATATACTAAAGAGTTCAAAGCCACCCAGGTAATGTATTACGAAATTAAAGTTTAATTAAAAACTGTAACCCGACTACGGATTTTTTTTATCCCGGGCCATCGTAACGAATCGATAGATGGTGTCTATCTATCTATCATCAAAATTGGATGAATAGTTTAGGCACTACAGAGGAACATACATAAATTAATTTTACATAGACTGCTAAAATTAAACCCTTTCCTTTTGACTTCGTCGTAGTCGGGTAAAAACCCAATGAAACTATGGCCGTTCGACAAGGTCCTCATCTGTGCAATACGACCAACGAGGCAGTCTAAATGCGTAAAGTGTTTACTTCGCCAAATAAGTCTATGACGACACCTTTGCACCGTTGCACCGAGTGGTCATTTCTAGACCTATAGATAATACGATATAATATTTACAGTGTGTGTTCTAGGTGGTACTTTCTAAAGGCGTGTCGTACAGGCGATACATGAAGCTCATAATGAGAATAACACGGCTTTCCTATTACACTTAGTGTACAGTCGTATGCACGAGCTATATTATATTTTTACCATTATATTCATATCAATGATACTCATACTTATTACCTAACTAGCTGTGCCCGCGGCTTCGCTCCCGTCATCTGCCTGCCAAGCCAACCCTACCCCCAACTTACCTTCCTGCTTACCCTACATAACATTTTTTTCTAGGGTCATTCTTTCGCGTATAATCTTAACACCGCCATTCAGAAAATGACTTCAAATGCACAACGACTTCTATCGAATATCGAGTTCAACTGTACGAGTAAATAAATTGCGTGTGCTGTGATAATTTTACTTCTTGAACACTTTAAATTCATCTAACTTTGGATAGAGTGAACCGATTGCGATGAAACAAAAACTTAGTAATTCTTCAAGTTACGCACAATTTTTATGTATAAAAGTTATATACATTGGTTTCGTACATTTCACGTGATGCGTGCACAAATAAACAGATAAACAGACAGAAATTCCAAAAATGCTGGAAATGGGTTCTGTTGGTTATCCTTTAACACCCTGGCTATTTTTTTTTTTAATTTATTCGATGTACAAAAAAAATAATTCTACAGATTTATTATATGTATTGATGATTTATTTCTTTATTTTTAGCATGTTCTGTCCCACTTGGAAAGGGCCTCCTTTTCTTCCTTCCAATTCTTCCGGTTTAGGGCAATTGCGGACCAATCCTGTGGATAATCGTATCTCGTCGAGCTATATTCGCCTGGGTCTGTTATGAAGTCGCCGGATATTTTCCGTGAACCGTCATGAACCGTTTGACCTGCGGGGGATGTGTCCGGTGCAGTCCCATTTTAACTTTGCTGCTTTTTGGGTGACATCGGCAATCGCAGCACAGTGTTCCTAACGCAGTCCTAACTAACTCCTAGAATGCTGGGATCCAATGCCCGATGGCAAACCTCATGTGAGTAATACAATTATATTTACACGTAAACAAGAATCATTGCTACAGCATATTTAATTTTATAAGAACACAAGAATAATCAGCCTTCTAACGTTTGCCCAATGCTGAGTGAGACACATACTTCCTCTATGTGAGAAAGGGAATGGGCCTTAATTTACCACGCGGGCCCCGTGGTAAATTAAGGCCCATTCCCTTTCGGTGGATGGTTTCGAGTTTGTGATTCTAGGACATGCCGGTTTCCTCACGTCATTTTCCTTCACCGTCTTAGAGCAGTGAGGATGAAATAATTTACACAAAGTAAAGCGCCTGCCTGGGTTCGCACCCACGACCTTAAGGTTACACTAGTCAATAATTCTTCCATACAAACGTAGCCTAGGGATTACTCCACTGTTTGACGATGTACGTTCAAATTAAAAAATTATATCAATTTGTCTCATCATTATCTAGGCCTGTATGGAAACAAAATTTGAAAGTTATGAGCGTCGAAAGTTCCATATTTCAACATTAATTTTAACGCACGTTACACGGCAATAAATACCATAAGAAAAAGGAAAATTGCAAAACGGCCACCATACAGCATAATCACAGCATAATAATAATTTTATTTTGAAAATATAAATTTAGTTGATTTTCCATGATATCTAGAATAGACTCCCAAAGGTCTGTTTATAAAATTTCGCGCGCTCGTTTTCGTCCTAAATCATCATCCATTTCGCTACAAACTTGCAAAAGTGCTAATTCGTACACGAACTAGCTTCTTACTGCTCATCACAGCATCTATCTCTTTCGCACGTGTTTTTGGATGAGATAGCATGCATTTTAACCCCGCGCACAAAATAGTTCGTGCCGTCGACTAGTGTAACCTTAAGACACGTAAGTAGGGACCGTTACCACTGAGCCACAACTTTTTTTCTTTTAAAATACGTTCCACTGCAAAAAAAAAGTAAAAATAATAAAAATATAAATCTCTGTATTGCTTCAGCATTCCATATTCCGGCGAAGGCGAATAGGAAGCACAAATTGCTTGGTTCAGAATTTAGAAACATGGTCATACTTGCGCAAGCAAAATATGAACCTGATACAGAGATTTTGAAAATTCTACGTGTCATAAACATTAATAACACCACGACTAGTGACCTACTGGGGAAAAAGGGTAAAGAGGAGAGTCTCCCCACACCCAGAAGCAGTTAGGTATCATAAGCCTTGCAGAATCCTTCTTGCCAGACATGAAACCAGACTCTTGTCCGCTAATGAAAATCCCTATTAACTTGCCCAAATCTGGCCCTGTTCTATGTAGTCAAGTTAGGCCCATTACAGGTACCGTGAGAATTATAACCCGCCTTGTCGCGTTGTAATTAATTATCGTGCCTTCTCTGTTTGAGAAGAGGGTTTTGCCTTCTAGTATCATTATCAGCATCTTTCAACTTATAACAACACACAACCCGCAAACATGACAAAGTTATGACAGCAGATTTGCCAACCAAAAAGTTGATCGGATTACCAATACCGCGTTTGTCTATATATTATTTCATAGCCCAGTAGCACTTCACTCTCTGACTGTACCTCCTAGATAAGGCAGCACGCACCCGGTGTCGCATTGTCACTGCTCCACCCACCGCGTGTCCACTAATACCTGATTAGAACATAAAAAATTACAGCATCTATGTGGTGTTTGTCTGTGGTTGTTAGATTTAAAGAATAATAATCACAGAGTACTATTATAATAATAATTATCAAAATGTCAAATCTTGGAAAATAACTTGAAAATAAGTGAATAAAAACCAATATTCTCTTGGTTTTGCTTTTGATTCGTATCAATTTTATCCACTTAATAATTCAGCGCTAGTAAAAAAAAATGGAATATCTTACGCGGCTTTTACGTCCAGACAAATTCGACACTGACCAGGCGTCTCCAGATGCCGAAATCAAGTACCGTTGAGCTAGAATGAGATGTTCAATAACTTCCTCACGGCGGAGACAGAAATATCGAAAATATCCTCAATAACGTTTCTCCAAATGTATACTCCCACATACGGGATACAAACTCTTACGAAATAGCTATAAGCCAATTAGATGGCCCTTATATTAAATCTAAAAACGACGTGCATGCAAGATATATGTTGGCAACAACCAAACCAGAGACCAGACGAGACTGTTGCCGATTATATGCAAACACTTCAGCATCTCGCATACAATTGCACATTCGAAGCAGTATCGGCTGGAAAATATAGAGAGGAATATCTCCGTGACGCATTTATTAGTGGAATACATTCTCAGAAAATACGGCAACGTCTCCTTGAGAATCAAAAGATAACTAGAAGAGGCACGCAATCAAGCATTGTCGCTGGAAATGGCAGAAAAGAACTCGAAAGATTTCGACAGCAAACTTTCGCCGTTGGATTTCAATCAGATTCAGATTTCGGAACCTCAACACGAAAATTCTAATAATCTTGCAGCAACCACATCACGCAGACGCTGTTTTTTTTGTGGTGGCAGTGTGCACCAAAGGATTAAATGCCCAGCTTTCCACGCTACGTGTCAAAATTGCGAAAAGAAAGGTTACTTTGCTAAAGTTTGTAGAAGCTTTGTCTGATTCGGGACCAGAGAAGCACATGGGAGCTATCTCAGCAGCATCCCCTACAAGTTTACGTAAAACTACGGTTACTATTATTATAAAAAATAACTACAAAGCTGATGCTTTGATTGATAGTGGAAGCTCGACTAGTTTCATTGACAGATATTTTGCTCAGATCAAACGTTTCCCTTGGCATGAAATTGTGACACTGGCTTCCCGGAAGAATATATCATCAGTAAATGGATATTGCTACGCAAATAAAGTTATTGAGCCCAGTAACTCACCTTGGTGAGCACAAGTTCTTATTACTAGAGGCACAATGCATCGAAAACGTCTCGTTATTGACTATTCATTGACAATCAACAGATTTACTGAACTGGATGCGTACCCTTTGCCGAACATTGAATCGATTGTTTTAAAGGTAGCAGAAAACAACGTCTTCAGCCAAATGGATCTTAGAAGTGCCTCTCATCAAGTGCCTATTTTGGAAAGTGAGAAGAAATATACGGCGTTTGAAGCGTGTGGCAATCTGTATCAATTTACTCGCAACCCGTTTATCGTAACCAATGTAGTTGCTGTTTTCCAAAGGACTGTACACTACGCCATATCTAAAGAGAAACTGACAGGTACTTACGCATATCTTGATGACGTAACAATTTGTGGCAAAACAGAGGAAGAACATGATCAGAACCTAAAACGATTCAAAGAAGCTGTGACTAAGTATAACCTTACATTGAATGAAGACAAGTGTGTATACAGACAGCCTACTAGGATACATGATAGGGAACAGCTCCATTCAACCAGATGAAGAACGCCTAAGTCCCCTAATGAATCTACCTGTCCCAACTGACTCACAATCCCTTAAAAGGGCTCTAAGTATGTTCGCTCACTATGCTAAATGGATCAGATACTTTTCTGAAAAAGGCCACCCTCTCACAAAAATCAAAACACTCCATAGCGGCTTCCCTCTCCCAACATGACCGACCTGTTGCCTTATTCTCCCGCTCTCTTAACGAATCGGAACACAGAACAAATAAAGAGACCTCTTTTATCTGTTCTGTGAATCAGAACGTCGTCAATCCTCGATTGAAAAGGAGGTATGTGCTGCGGTGGAAGCCTTGAGAAAAGGCGACATTATCTTATTGGAAGAGGTTTTTTCCTCATAACCGACCAACTATCTGTGTCGTTTATGTTTAATCAATGCCACAATAGCAAGATTAAAAACGAAAAGATAGAAATATGGTGTCTAGAACTATCAAATTTCAAATGTGATATAATTTACCGTCCAGGTAAAGAAAACGTTACTGCTTATACTCTGTCACGCGTCTGCGCAAACTTGAACAGCAAGTCAAGACTGATTGAATTACATGATATCATGGGTCACCCTGGAATCGTGTGTATAGCGCACTGGGTACGATCGAAAAACTTAACATACACTGTACCTAGATGATATTAAGAAGATGACGTCACAGTGTCGTATTTGTGCAGAAATCAAACCCCGATTCTTGAAAATTAAAGGTAACCTCATCAAAACAGTTACACTATTTGAGAGACTTAACATCGATGTTAAAGGTCCCCTACCTACTAACACTCGGAATTGATACATTTTGACCATTATAGACGAGTATTCAAGGTTCCCATTTGCTTACCCATGCAAAGATGTGTTCGCCAGCAGTGTTGTAAAATGCCTTAGAGACTTTTTCTGCACTTATGGCACTCCGCAATACATACATTCTGACCGGGGAACAGCCTTCATGTCTGAAGAATTACGGCGTTTCTTGGTAACACGTGGCGTTGCTTGTAGTCGAACTACACCGTATAATCCACAGGGGAACGGTCAAGTGGAGCGTCTTAATGGTACGCTATGGAAGACCATCAAGCTTATACTCAGATCCAAAGAACTAGAAACATCTTGTTGGGAGCAAGTTCTGCCAGCTGCTCTGCATTCAATACGTTCCTTATTGTGTACGTCTACTAACGCTACACCCCATGAGAGATTTTTCAATTATCCACGTCGGACGGTGAATGGGGAATCTATGCCAACATGGCTTTTGGAGCCTGGTCCCATTCTAATGAAAAAAAAATCTTATACGTTCTAAATACGACTCAGAGGTGGAAGAAGTGGAACTATTGGAAGCTAATTCATCTTATTCATATGTAAGATTAGCTGACGGTCGTGAAGCCACCGTGTCAAACAGACAACTCGCTCCTCTCCCACCGCTACTACAGCACAGTGATCCACGTCCTGAGCCAGAAGATCAAGATCTGTTTGAGGATGCGGAGGGTGGAGAGAAAGTTCTGTCAACCCAGCAAACTCTTCGTGAATCCCAACCACCTGAGTATGGTTATAACGAAGCGCTGCCCTCGCTTCCCACTCTTCGTAGATCTACGAGAGACAGATGACGCCCAGCTCGAATGTCTGACTACACAACATAATCTAACGGGGGGTGAATGTGGTGTTTGTCTGTGGTTGTTAGATTTACAGTATAATAATTATCAAAATGTCATCATCAATCAATCAATCAATATCATCATCAATACATATAATAAATCTGTAGAAAAGTATTTTTTGTACATCGATATTTACAAAAAAAATAGCCAGTGTGTTAAAGGATAACCAACTGAACCTATTTCCGGCATTTTTTGAATTTTTGTCTGTTTGTCTGTTTATTTGTGCACGCATCACGTGAAATGTACGAAACCAATGTAAATAACTTTTACGCATAAACATTGCGCGTAACTTGAAGAATTACTTAGTTTTTGTTTTATCGCAATCGGTTCACTCTATCAAAAGTTAGATCAATTTAAAGTGTTCAAGAAGTAAAATTATCACAACACACGCAATTCAGATACTCGGACAGTTGAACTCGATATTCGATAGATGGCGTTGTGCATTTGAAGTCATTTTCTTAAGATTCTCCGCGAAAGATTGATGACTATAGAAACAAATATGGTCGGTAGGTACGTAGGGTAGGCGAAGCTGCGGGCACAGCTAGTAATAATATATATAATCAGTAATTGCTATAATTAGTATAATAATTTTCTAGTTATTTTCCTGACACAAGATATGTGTCAGGAAAATAACTTGAAAATAAATGAATAAAAACCAATATTCTCTTATTGTAATACTCTCTCTTATTGTATCATTTTAGATCTAAGATAAATACGGGTTAGGGCTTAAGACAGTTACCTAGGTACATGCGTGTGGATGTGGTTTAGTTATAACTAGCGGACGCCTCGCGGTTTCACCCACGTAGTTCCCGTTCTCGTGAGAATTCAGGGATAAAAACCGGCCAAGTGCGAGTTGGACTCGCGCACGAAAGTTTCTGTACCATTATCGCAAAAAACGGCAAAAAAAACACGTTTGTGTATGGGAACCCCACTTCAATATTTATTTTTTAGTTTTTAGTATTTGTTGTTATAGCGGCAACAGAAACATATCATCTGTGAAAATTTCAACTGTCTAGCTATTAAGGTTCATGAGATACAACCTTGTGACAGACAGACAGACGGACCGCGGACTCTTAGTAATAGGGCCCCGTTTTTACCCTTTGGGTACGGAACCCTAAAAAGTAGCATATGTCACCCGGGGATAGTGTAGCTTCCCAAAGGTGAAAGAATTTTTGAAATCGGTCCAGTAGTTTTTAAGTTTATTCGTTACATACAAAAATACAAATATTTCCTCTTTATAATATTAAGTATAGATATAGATTTTTTTAAAATAGGACTACTCTCATATCGGCACGGATTATGAGAATACTAATATTGTTTAACAAATTAATATTATGGTGATCATATTTTTAAAACCTGAGCACAGATAATATAACACTACCATAACTTGAGGATAACTTTTACCGCTAAATCCATGTAAGGGGCCGACTCCACGAGCGAGAATCGCGGCGATATTATCGATTCAATGTAATGATGTTCTAGTAAAATTCTACGTATAATATCGCCGCGATTCTGTCGTTCGTGGACCGGCCCCTTGGTAGGCAAAGAGTATGTAACACTACGTTTTAGTAGGTATCAAGTTTTCTGCAAGCAATGTAAAGTAGTGACATCTCACATCTGTTGTCAAATAGTGATACTGAAATTACTGACATCTAGTGCCGAATAGACATAATAATACACCAACAGCTAGCGCCTCTAGTGGCATATTTTAGCAAACTTGAATGTAATGTTCCCGCGCATTATCCTACGAATTTATCAAGGCTCCCGTTACAACAGACCTGACAAGAATTCAGAACATTGTAAATTCGTCGGATATCATGTTATTATGATCGCATTGACATTCAGTTTAGATGAAAAAAATCATCTATAGCTTCCGAAATGTGACATAGTTGACCTATTTTTTGTTAATTCTAGTCAATTTTAACGTTACATTATAGAGCAATATTATATTTTTGAGTAATAATTCTAAGAAAGTATTTATTTTTGTAATAATATTGTGTTAGTGAAGAGTCTAAATATTTTTCTCTTGAAATCTGTTAGAATTGTCATAGAAGTGTTATAAAAATATACCTGCCGTGTTAACTTAATACTATTCATAATAATGTAGTTATAAATTTTACACTACTGCTTCTATATTTCCCTGTTAAAATAGTTGTATACGGTTAAATTTATATAGTTTTAAAAATGTCGTTCGTAAAATGTTGTTTTGAAGGTGGGGAGGGACACGATTTTCTGGATTCGTTTGTTCAAAAATGCACAGATCCCGGATGTAAGTATTAATTCAAAATTTATATTACACCTAGTTAAAATCTTATATAATTTAATTAAGCGTTATTGGCGCACGTTCAAGAATGGCCTCTTGTTATTGCCATCTACATTATTGATTACCTACTTGTATTTGCCGCCAAGGCCGCAAAGTTGGGCTAACTTCACGCTGTTAAGCATTTCCGTCACAGAATAATAGTGACTCTTTCTGGGTGGGTTCCCTTGCGGAATTCCAAAGAGTAACGAGATTTATGAATAATAAAACAAAAGTCTTAAAAATGTAATTTAATTCTTAGAATCAATAGGAATTTCAAAATCTGTACAATCAAGTTGATTTTAATAATTTTCTTTGAAAAGTATCGTAAACAAACTTTTGTCTGTCAGTTTGTCTCTGGTTAGGTAAAACTGGAAGTCTAGAAGTTTGGAACGCGCCCCAAAAAATCGACCGATTGACTCAGAGACTGTCTTATATTCTAGATTTTAGCTAGAAAGTATTTATGCAGTATTATCAGTAGTTTATAAGGCAAAAGGAAAAATGGCTGGTATGTCCTATTTTAATTATTAGCTTTATTATCGGCATATCTTTGAGAATTTTGTTTACTAAACTGGACTTTGACATATGTTACTTTGGGTGGCGCCATCTTGCTCCATTTACTTGTCATCAATATTAGCGTGTTTTCATGGCGTTTTTCCGATGTTAAACAGTGAATTTCTCAAAAATCATCAAATAAATTGTGACAAAACGTACATACAATGTGATTTGGTTCACCATTTCAAGAAGTGTTATACCAAAATAGTTCAACAAGTGAAAGGTTACGAATAACCCAAAATGACGGCTGCCACTGTGCAAAATTTGGTTAAAACGGCGACGACGACGCCTGCAAAGCCCCAAAAGACTTATGGGAAGATTGTTTTAACGTTGTACAACTGCCTTTTGCCTGAAAATGTGTTTAAGGAAACGCCCTCGCAGACTGACGACCTTGACATCGAAACTGAGACCGATCTCCGTATTCTGGGATGTGAGATGATCCAAACCGCTGGAATCCTGCTCAAGCTGCCCCAAGTCGCTATGGCGACCGGACAAATCTACCTGCAGCGGTTCTACTACTCAAAGTCATTTGTAAGATATCCCATGGAAACTATGGCAATGGGTAGCATTTACTTAGCATCTAAGGTTGAAGAGAAACCGTGTCGAATAAGAGACGTGATCAATGTTTTCCATCACATCAAACAGGTGAGGGCTCAGAAGAATATTGCTCCCCTTATTGTGGATCAAAACTACATTGAATTGAAGAACCAAGTTATCAAGGCTGAGCGAAGAATTCTGAAAGAGTTAGGATTCTGTGTACATGTCAAGCACCCACACAAGTTAATTGTGGTGTATCTGCAGCTGTTGCACTATGAGAAAAATCGTCAACTGATGCAAATGGCATGGAACTACATGAATGATTCCCTGCGGACTGATGTCTTTATGAGGTTTCCTCCGGAGACCATTGCTTGTGCTTGCATATATCTCACAGCACGTAAGATTGGTCTGCCGCTTCCAAACAACCCACATTGGTTCTCACTATTCAAAGTTCCAGAGGAAGATATCAGAGAAGTCTGTGTTCGTATTCTACAACTGTACAAAAGACCTAAAGTGAACCCGGAGGAATTGGAGGTCAAAGTTGACATGTTACGTAAAGTGTACCAGGCTAACAAGCATATACAAGCTCAAAAAGAACGGGAGAACAACAAGGCAGAAGAGAAGAAGGTTGAGTCACCTTCTGCGTCAACATCTAAGGAAAGTAATAGGAGGGATTCTAAGAAAGATAAGTCACCGAAAACACCTCCCTTATCTTCCAAGTACCATAGCAGCCATAAATCTAAGAAGGAACGCAGATCACGTTCACCATATGAACGCAAGAGTTATTCTAGCAGTAGCAGCAAAAGGCACAAGTCTCGTTCAAGGGACAGGGAGACGGACCGTTCTCGTGAACGGAGTAGGATGGATGACAAAAGAGGCCGTGGAATGTCTCGAAAGTATGATGACTATGAAAGATCTAAATCTAGCAGGGATGCTAGAGATGATAAGAGAAAACATTAGACTGTAAACTAACTTTTAAGTTTGGAATAAATACTTTTACTATAATACTTCTGATTTTCATTGCTTTAATACTTGGTAACATTCATTCAGTTGTAAAGAAGCTGTGTTCAACTTGATTTTGATACAAATAATTGTTTTTCTAAATAATATTTTTATAACGACGAGCAAATGCATACACTAACACTGTTTCTTTCCATTCAAACCCTCAAACTTAACATTTTTGTTTCAAAGCCTCCCACCAAACTACTAATTTATTTACTAAACCTTATAGAAAGCAGCTGTTTTAAATTATTTAATTAAAAAAAGGAGCAGTGGTATCGGCCGCGACTTACAAGTTGTAGGTCGTGGGTTCGAGCCCAGCGCCCAGCAGGCGCTTTACTTTGTGTAAATTATTTAATCACCACTGCTCTCAAAACGGTGAAGGAAAACATTGTGAGGAAACCGGCATGTCCTAGAACCAAAAATTCAAAGACATGTGACATCCACCAACCCGCACTGGGCCCGGTGGTGGATTACGGCCCATTCCCTCTCACAGAGAGGAGGCCTGTGTCCCAGCAGTGGGAACATTAATAGGCTGGTGATGTGTGATGTGAATTAAAAAAAAATGTTGTTGTTTTTCTTGCAATTGCCTTTCAAGGTCATTAACAGATGTGTTTGTTGATCAAGGTTCGTTCTCCCAGCAGAAGAAATCACCTCTTCATTAATTACTTGTTTTATATTAAAACATCCCAATATTGACACAAGCCTACTTTTGTCTAGTGGTACATTTAAAGCAGTGCTTAGCCTGTTGGAGTTTGTATCTTGTTTAGAGATAAACCTCTAGTTTTTGTAGATGCTTGTGCAGTTCACTGGTATTAAGAGGAAACGGGGGCAGAGAGCGCCAACTGAATGTACTTAGTAAAAAGTCATAATTCGAGGTTTGGGTCTCGTCCCTTTCCTCCTCTCCAATATTGGACCAATTTAAAAGCAATTCCGTAAACTGAAAATTAAAGATATATACTATGTCCCTATGTTTTCCTTTTTGATGATACATTATCTTTAGAAGCACTAGAGCCCTCAAAAAATGCTCAAAATTGCGCTGTCAACAGAGGCTTAGTTTACAAATTTGACAAATATAAATGAAAAAAGGAAAACATAGGGACATAGTATAATATCTTACTTTACCAGTTTATGGAATATCTTTTAAATTAGTCCAATATTGGAGGAGGAAAAAGACGAGAGCCAAACCTCGAATTATGACTTTACTAAGGAAATTCCGTCTGCACTCTCTGCCCATATTTCCTCTTAAGGACACAAAGAGAGGGTCTGATATGATTCTAAGGAATTTGTTTTGAAATTGTCGCCATATTTCGACATAGCAATAAATTGTTTGCTGAACCCTACAGTTAAATATTAATAATACCAGTGGTGTCTCATCCCATATAAAGAAACCGTGCAGACGTAGGTACTGTACTGACTATACTGATTTTATTTTTTACATCGATCGCGTTCCGTTCCGTTCCACGGATATAGATGGTGATCTATCTATCGCCGTGGAACGGAACCGAACGCGATCGATTTACAAAAAATAATCGGTATAATCAAATGAAAAACGCTAGTTACCTACGTAGCGGCCGGCACGGTTTCTTTGTATGGGATGAGGCATCTGTATGCTAGTATTATATTATCTACCTATGCTTCTTTTTAGGGTTCCGTACCTGAAGGGTCCAAACGGAACCCTATTGCTGTCATTCACGTGTTCGTCCGTCGTCTGTCACACGGTTTTATAGCCAAACAGTATCTTGTTGACCCAAAGCCATACAAATTGTCAAAAAATATTTTTTAACGTTTTTTAGGGAGGCTCCCATACAATAAATAAATTGTAGTTCTAAAAACCAAAAAACACGCTTTAATTGTAAATTAAACTAAAAAGTCACTGAACCTGAAGATCCTGGTAAGGATACTGGGACAAACTATTTAAATTATTGCATCGTCATCGGTCCTTGATAAGTGTGCAAAGTTTCAAATCAATCCGACGTTTTGAAGGGGGTGAAAATCACGTTCAAAGATTCCGTTACATTGATACATAGATATATAGATACATACATACCAAGCTAATAAAAGCGTGTTAAAAAGAGGAGGTGCGAAAAAAAAATTGCCTTCCTATTACTTATACCATTAGATAAATTGTATATTTTTATCTAAACATGCAGAATTAAACAAGCCTGTTTTTCGGGGGACAGTAGAGTAGCTCCGCGCATGCAAAAGCTAATAATAAGCAAGAAGGTATTGTAGTCAGTCATTCTCGTTTGATTTTTACGAAATAAATATGTTTATCTATACTCGTACTTGTATACTAATATTATAAAGAGGTTAAATTTGTAAGTTTGTATGTAGGGGGTAATCTCAGGAACTACTGGTTGGAATTGAAAAATTATTTTTGTGTTAGATAGTCCATTTATCGAGGAAGTTTATAGGCTATATAACATCACGCTACCACCAATAGGATCGGAGCATAAATGAAAAATGTTGCAAAAACGGGAAAGAATATTACTTTTTGAGGGTTTCCGTTGCGTGCGCTGCGTAAACGGTTTCAGTTATGCAATCATGTATGTAGGGTAGGTAGGGTAGGTGTAGAGTAGGGTTGGTACGTAGCCAGTTGACGGGAGCGAAGCCGCGTGGGACAGCTAGTCGCTAATAAACATATAGGGGGCCCCATTATGTTAGTGTGCCCAGGGCCTCCAATAGGTTAAACACGGCTCTGCCAATTTTTTGATAATGTTTATTATTACGTATATTTTACTAACCAATACCAATCTATACTTAATATTATAAAGCTGAAGAGTTTGTTTGTTTGTTTGAACCCGCTAATCTCAGGAACCACTGGTTGGAATTGAAAAATTATTTTTGTGTTGGATAGTCCATTTATCGAGGAAGGTTATAGGCTACAACCAATAGGAGCGGAGCATAAATGAAAAATGTTGCAAAAAAGGGGAAAAAATATTCCTTTTTGAGAGCTTCCGTTGGGTGCGCTGCGTAAGCGGTTAAAGTTACGCAACATTCACGTATGTGGGGTAGGTAGGTAGCCAGTTGACAGGAGCGAAGCCGCGTGGGACAGCTAGTATTTTATATTGATAAATCAGATTTTTTCTTTGAAATTCCCTCATTTTTCCAACTTAATTTTGCGGTTTGGTACGGAACCCTAAATGTGCGTAGTCTGGCACGTACTTGGCCGGTTTTTTTATGTTCTCCATATCTGTTTCTGTCTAGGCGCATGCTGAGATATTTCGACGTTTCATTATGAGGCAATACGTCCGTCGTTGCCAATTTTGACAGTTTTTGTTTCTTAGAGTTAACAACACTAACCCCCCACAAAATGAAGAGTCAGTTTCTTCACGATTTATACTCCCTTCAGAAAACATTCTTGAAGAATAAGAGTATTTCAAGTGTACATGACAACTACCTACTCAAAATGCTACAGCAGGTGTACCTCACATCTGCCCTGGGCCCAACTTTACACTGCGGACATATTCACGAGTGAACATGTAGTTTCCGCAATCTATGCAGATAACATAACACTACCGCCCTTCGCAGTAATAACGATCCCCATGCATCTTCTTTGCCGAGGTGTTCTAGTAGTATAGCAGAAGCCACATGTGTTACTACTATGGTGTAAAATAAAATACATATATGTATTCTATTTACCCGACTGCCGAAGGAGGGTAATGTGTTTATTAGTCTATGTATGTGTGTTCCTATGTGGCGTTCTAGAGACCAAACGCGTTGGCCGATTTTGATGATTCTTACGTCGATCGATTCGTCGTCACTGGCAACGTTAAATTGGAAAATAAAAAATTGTCGGATTTTGGGCCACCAAACCCATCGTGTGGAGTATCAAAATAAAGGGTTTTAAGTGCATTTAAAAACTTAATTCTAAAAAAAAATAACTAAAAAGTTAATTAAAAAAATCGACTCGAGATACAATAAAGAATATAATAAATATATTATAAAAAAACAAGACACAAAAACCCGACTGCTTCAAAAGTAAACTAAAAAGACGTAAACAAGAAGAAAATCATGCTGTGCAGTCGGAAGATACATGTTCGCGAGCTGGCTGACTGATGTAGAAGGCTATCATCAGTTCAAAGTCAATTAGTGTATTTATTCTACCAGTTCTGGGCGTACATTCAACAAGATTGAAACTTCCCCCGTACACTGACGTGTCAAAACTATCATAGTTCGACTGTAAAAAAGGGACAGATGTATACAAGTCATATACATCTGTCCCTTAGCACACTCAAAATAACCTTACTCTAAAGAGCTTTATGGCCAATTGGCCATCAGTTTCATCATTCTAATACCTACAATTACTTCGAATTTTGCTTAAATATTTATTTCCTTAGGAATCTTGTTATAATGTTATCAATAATCCCGCCTTTGTTATCAAAGCCGCTTTCTTTCTCGTAAAAAGCTATAAATTATTTCTGTCGTTCCAGACCCTATTGTTCTTTCTATTATTCTTTATTGTTCACCAAACATAACTTAGTAAAGAGTGATTAGGTAGTTTATACAAAGACGAGCTTATCTGAAAGTAGAGCTTTTTCCCGGCAAACCTTTGCATGATCGTTTGTAGAACAATAGGCCCCCCGCAGTTGTGCAGAGTTTTAGTCGGAGCCTTTTGTATGATAACCTAAACAAAAATACTGGTAGTAAATATTTACTGGCTTCTTAAAGTACTTAAATATGTTTTTTTTTCATAATAGAGTATGGCTGTTGCACTATAACGACTCACAGTGTATTTTTTACCGACTTCAAAAAAAGTAAGAGGTTCTCAATTCGTCAGCATCTTTTTTTATCTTAAAAACCGGCCAAGTGCGAGTCGAACACGCGCACGAAGGGTTCCGTACCATTATCACAAAAACCGCAAAAAAATCACGTGTGTTGTATGGGAGCCCCACTTAAATATTAATTTTATTCTGTATTTAGTATTTGTTGTTATAGCGGCAACAGAAATACACCATCTATGAAAATTTTTGATGTCTAGCTATCACGGTTCATGAGATACAGCCAAAAAAACAAAAACTAAAAACAGAATAATATAAATATTTAAGTGGGCCTCCCATACAATAAACGTGATTTTAGCCGTTTTTTGCGATAATGGTACCCTTCGTGCGCGAGTCCGACTCGCACTTGGCCAGTTTTTATTGAATAAAAATAAATCTTTTTTAACAAGAAAATTAACCGACGAAATAACGAACTAAAAATCAAACTTATCTTTTAGTCTAGCATTTTGAGTTGGCGTCAAACAAACAAACATGCAAATTAATTACCTAAAGCGTAGAATGATTATAGCTAGGTTGATCTTCGTTGATAATTTGTTTGGCGCCGCCATTACGGCGGTTCATTCTGATCATAAAAATAATATTCTATCTTTTAAAGCGACTTCAAAAAAAAGGAGGTACTCAGTTTGTCCTGTATGTTTGTCCGCGATTTTCTCCCGTTTGGCTGAACCGATTTTGAGGCGGTTTTCTGAAAAGTATTTGTTACATTCTGGAGAAGGTTTTGGTATACAACAAATGGATACACGGTGACGTCGTCCGCATGGATTTCGCCGAAACTAGTAATCGGATCATGATCAGTATTTTTTTATTGGATTAAATATCTCTCAACTTAGGTTATCAAGTTTCATCAAAATCGGATTGGCAATTTTCAAGATATGGAGCATCCAACAGAACTCTATAGCGACAAACAGGAGGAATGTGTAAATTAAGTTATTATGGGTATTTACTATTTTGTCAATCCTGTAGGTACCTACTATGGAACTTGCTCAATTTGTAACGATGGTGAACCAAAACTAAAAAGAGAGAAATGATGAGGAACCGACTTCAAAAACAAAACACTAAAAAGTGCAAAATAACTTTCGTTTCGAAAGTCAGCGTTTGTTTTATTATTATTATTAATCATTTATTTCGGAAACCAGTTAATTTTTTTGCAAAAGAGTTTTTTAGTTTACTTAATTTCAACAGAATCGGTTCGCAATTGAAAATTCAGTGGGCAAATTATCAATCAATCTTTATTTACTGCCTTTTTTAACACGCTTTTATTAGCTTGGTATGTATGTATATATGTATCAATGTAACGGAATCTTTGAACGTGATTTTCACCCACTTCAAAACGTTGGATTGATTTGAAACTTTGCACACTTATCAAGGACCGATGACAATGCAATAATTTAAACAGTTTTTGGAACTACAATTTTTTTATGCATACTTTTGAAATTGGACCACTCTATAAAAAGTTATGCGTGGACATACATAAAAATATACATGGCGAATTGAGAATCCCAAAAAAAATATTTTACCGAAATTTGTATTTATTTATTTCTAGCTCGAAGTAGAACCTTCTTCTGGTCCAAATAGATTCCATAAACTAAGGTTTCTCAGTTATCATCACCCACAAAAATATTAATTTCAACATGGGCCTAGTTTAGCAATTGCATAAACCATCATGAATGTACGGAAGGAAGCCTAGTAATGTTTTTGTTATGAAGTTGTCCACAACGTGTTGCGAACGTCTTGATTTGTAAGTGTCATCTCGCACGGTCTAAAACTCGCACTGATGCTGAGCTTACTCCGCTTTTGGTTATATTTTTATTTCAAGTAGGCCACCAAGCGGCACTTTTGAACGTTAGGTAGTTACATTAAAATTTACAAGTTATAAAAGAAAATTCTACCGTGCATTCTTACCAACGATAAAAAAAATGAACTGTGTGCCCTCTAATGTGATTTAAAATCTTTCTGAAGGCGTTCAGTTTTCGCCATAACATCACGCCTGTATTTCCAAAAGATATAAGCAGAGGATTATTTAGTAATGCCATATTTTGACTGTGTATCGTGTACTAGATTTCGGCTAAAAAGTATTTTTTTAGTTTTATCATAACATATATTTATTTATTATATAAATTTTAAACACAGGACAAACACAGGCAAAAGAAAACAATATCTGGTATTTCCTGTTTTAATTATTTGCTTTATTTACGGTATTTATCTTTAAAATGTTGTTTACTAAACCGTACTTAATCCACCACCGCGCGGACGCGGGACTCCCCGCCCCATCCCCACTCGTACGCAAGAGGGCACCGCGCGGGTCCGTACGCACTAACGCGAGTAAAGTTGTTCAGTATTTCACCACTCTTTTATCAGACGGTCGTATTATTGTGCTCCCGCGCGCTCCATTTGTATAAGTGACATTGGGTGGCGCCAGCTCGCTCCCTTACCCGTCCTCAACATTTGCGTGTTTTCGTAAGTTAAACAGTGAATTTATCCAGAAATGTGATTTGTTTTACCATTCCAAGAAGTTTCGTACCAAAACTGTTAAGTGAATAATCCAAAATGATGGCTACCACTGAGCAAAATCTGGCTCAAACGGCGACGACGACACCTGCAATGGGACAGAGGACGTACGGGAAGATTGTGTTGACGTTGTACACCTGCCTTTTACCCGAAAATATGCTCAAGGAAACGCCCTCACAGAGTGACGGCGTTGACATCGTAACGGAGACAGATCTACGTATTCTGGGATGTGAGATGATCCAAACCGCTGGAATCCTGCTGAAACTACCCCAAGTTGCTATGGCGACCGCTCAAATCTACCTGCAGCGGTTCTACTACTCAAAGTCATTCGTAAGATATCCCATGGAAACTTTGGCAATGGGCAGCATTTACCTAGCATCTAAGGTTGAAGAAAAGCCCTGTATAATAAGAGATGTGATCAATGTTTTCCATCACATCAAACAGGTTAGGGCTCAGAAGTATATTACTCCACTCATTGTAGATAAAAACTACACTGAACTGGAAAATCAAGTTATCATGGCCGAGAGAAGAATTCTGAAGGAGTTAGGATTCAGTGTTCATGTCAAACATCCACACAAGCTTATTGTGGTATATCTTCAGCTGTTGCAGTGCGAGAAGAACCGTCAACTAATGCAAATGGCATTAAACTACATTAACGATGCCCTGCGGACTGATGTCTACCTGAGGTTCTCACCGGAGACCATTGCTTGTGCTTGCATATATCTCACAGCGCGCAAGATTGGTCTGCCGCTACCAAACAAGCCACACTGGTTCCTTCTCCTCAACGTTCCAGAGAAAGATATTAGACAAGTCTGTGTTCGCATTCTACAGTTGTATAACAGACCGAAAGTGAACCAGGAGGAATTGGAGGTCAAAGTTGACATGTTACGTAAAGCGTACCAGGCTAACAAGCATATTCAAGCTCAAAAAGAAAGAGAGAACAACAAGGCAGAAGAGAAGAAAGTTGAGTCACCTCCTTCGTCAACATCTACGGCAGAAGAGAAGAATGTTAAGTCATCTTCTTCGTCTATTTCATCTAAGGAAAGTACCCAAAGGGATTCCAAAACCGACGAGTCACCGAAAACTCCTCCCTTACCTGCCAAGTACCGTAGCAGCCATAAATCTAGTAAGGAACACAGGTCACGTGGGTCATATGAACGCGAGAGTTATTTTAGTAGTAGCTGCAGCAGAAGGCACAAGTCTCGTTCAAGGGACAGGGAGATGGACCGTTCCCGTGAACGAAATAGGAGGAATGACAAGCGATACCGTGAGATGTCTCGAAAGTACGAAGACTATGAACGGTCCACATCTCGTTCAAGGGACAGGGAAATGGACCGTTCCCGTGAACGAAGAAGGATGGATGACAAGCGAGGCCGTGTGATGTCTCGAAACTACGAAGACTATGAACGGTCCACATCTCGTTCAAGGGACAGGGAGATGGACCGTTCCCGTGAACGAAGAAGGATGGATGACAAGCGAGGCCGTGTGATGTCTCGAAACTACGAAGACTATGAACGGTCCACATCTGGTTCGAGGGACAGGGAGATGGACCGTTCCCGTGAACGAAGAAGGATGTATGACAAGAGAGACCATGGGATTTCTCAGAAGAACGACGACTATTATGAACGGTATAAGTCCAGCAGGAGATGCTAGAATTAATTATACTGCCAATATTACTGATTATACCATTGCTACGTATTGTAAGAGAAAACAAGACTGTACATTAACTTGTAAGTTTGGAATAAATACTTTTTTTATAATATTTCTGTTTTTCATTTCTTTGATCCTTGGTAACATTCATTGAGTTGTAAAGCAACTTGATTTTTATACAAATTATTGTCTTGATAAAAAAAATATAACAATAAACACACACACAAACTCACACACTAACACTTATACAGTAACTATCAACTCCATACCAGCATTTAAGTAATTAATAAACTATATTGGGTAAAAACATTACTTGAAATGAAAATCTTAATATTAATTTGTTGATTCATGAATTAGTTAATTTTATACTTGTAGGGAAACACTGACATAATCATTAAATTAATTACAATCATTATCTCTTCAATATCGCTTAAATAATTATGTAGATGGGCGAATAAGATAATTATCACATTATACAAATAGGATTTCAGAGACGAAATGAAATATTTTATAAATACATTTTGAGCATCGATCAGATGATTTGAGTAATGGTTCCCTCTACGTCGAGTTTCGTTAAGTAAGCCATGAAAATATTAGAAGTTAGCCGTGGTTGTACAGAGCTCTGTGTACAGAGCTAGAGAGGCCATAAGAGATGATTGAAACTTAGTATCCGTGATATGCAGGGACAAAGCTATAAATTGTTTTAGACTTTGTCGTTCAAGACCCTAAAGTAAATTTATTTCTCTCATTCTTCACTGAACACCAAACATAAGTTATTAAACAGTGATCACGTAGAGTATACATACAACAAGAGACAATATTGCTACCTTATCTCAAAGTTGAGTTTTTCCCAGAAAACCTTTGAGTGTTAGAACAATAGGCGACCCGCGTCTGCACAGAGAACCGATTATAGTAGAATACCTTTGTCGGCAATTGGCAGAGATAACTGATAAGGACTATCGAATACGTCACTAAAGATAGTAGCCTTTTGGCACTTTTTGTTTAATAAAAAGGAGTAAATTGTAAAATTTGTTTGTCAGTTTCATATTAAATACAGTGTGTAAACTCTTAATAACGAAACTCATGGGACCGAGAATTTTTATTTTTGAATCGTTATACGGAATGAAGAAAGAAAAACAACCAAATCATCCAACTTAACAGGTTCAAATAACTACGGTAATACGATAGGTAAAGTATTTAGTAAATGAGACCGTTAATTTGCTAAATACAATGCAATCCATGACTAATTACACACTTGTTTAGGGCAATTAACAATTAATAACAAAGCATCATTCTTCAACAAACAACCCTTATAGTTTCGCCATGTCCGTCTGTCCGCAGCTTAGCTCAGAAATTCTTAGTACTAGAAATTCTAATAATAAAGGAAAAAATAGAAATTAAAGGGTGTCCCCATACATAGATAGTTGACGCCACCCTGGGTACTGAACCATTCGTACGCGAGTCCGAGTCGCACTAGGCCTGTTTTTCTTATTTTGCTTGCATCATCTTTTGTTTCACCTCGATACAGCTCAGAATACAGTCACAATAAAATGTAAATACGCCTTAAGTGATTTTAATTTAAGTAGATAATTTTATTATCTACTAACCTCACTACCAAACGACAATACGGTAAAAAACGCTTTGTTTTAAATAAAAAAAACATTAGGCTATCATGAGTTCAAAGTGGTATTTGTTCTACCAGTTCTGGGACTTCTGGGTGTACGTTCAAAAATATTGAAACCTGACCCACCATAAGCAATGCTAGACATTCTAATACAATCACGTCGAATTTTGCTTAAATTTTTATTTCCTTAGCAACAAACTTCTTTGTTATCAAAACCGCTTTCTTTCTCATAAAAGGCTATGAATTGTTTCTGTCGTTCCAGACCCTATTGTTCTTTCTATTATTCTTTATTGTTCACCAAACATAACTTAGTTAACAGTGATTAGGTAGTTTATACAAAGCCGAGCTTATCTAAAAGTAGAGCTTTTTCCCGGAAAACCTTTGCATGATCGTTAGTAGCGCCTTTTGTCAACTGATAACCATAAACAATGATACTGATAACAAATATTTTGTGACGTCTTAAGTAAATGTCTATGTATAAAAAAAAAAAATAAGTATGTAATAAAAAAGTTGTAGTGACAAAAATTTAAAAGAGTATGCTATGATGGTTTGGCCATGTTGAGAGGATGGATGAAAGGCGACTAAAAAAAGTATTTACAAGGCAGACTGGAAACATCGGGGGAAAGACATACATGCTACTACTACTACAGCTTATTGGTGATGTTCTTCAGAATGGCCGACGGCGCAGTACTCATAACCGGCGTGTGTGTATGACTAGATGTATGGACGTTAGTGAAGCAAAAGAAGTATGTAAGGATCGTAGCAGATAAAGTTATGTAGTTTCTGCCTACCCCCATTGGAAAAGGGCGTGAGTTTATGTACCTATGTATGTCTTAAGTATGTATATATTCTTCTATCCCCCGACGGAAAATCGGTCTGTAGCATCATAGCTCCTAAACGGATGAACCGTTTCGATTGTTTTTTTGTTTTGTTTAAAAGGTGATTTTATTGAGTGTTCTTAGCTATGTCTGAATCACGGTGTTTTTGCAAGATATCATGTCATATTACGTGTTCAATAGATTGTCAAACGAAGCGTGTCTAAATAAATTATGTAGCATGAAATAAAAATGTGCCAGGAAATTTAAATTTAACCCATCTCAAGTAAAAACAAAAACAAAAAAAAATGGCTTTTTCTCTGATAGTTCTTTCATTTAGTTGCACTTCCCACAGTAAATAAATATTTTAAACGAAGTATTAAGGTCGTAAGTCTATGACAAGATGACAAAAAGTACTAGGCTAGGTGTGCAAGCCTAGTACAAGATGTTTTATATCCTAACAGTTCAGGGTTTACACTATTTTCTTTAAAATAACACTAATGATTTAAATACCATCTTGAATGTACGGCAACCTAGTATAGTAATGTTATGAAGTTGTCCACAACGTGTTGTGAACATCTGTGTTCGATCTCGCACTATCTAAAACTCGCACTAAAGCGAGTTTACTCTGTTTCTTAGTGAGACGCAAGACCGCGCAACAGCCATTTTCTATTACTATTTTTTTAAATCATATTTAGATGTCAGTAAATATTAATTATCAGTATTATTGTTAGAAGCTTTTATTTAGTTTCACCTGTCCCGGTGTCTGTAATCAAAACTTCCAAATTAAATTTGACCCATATTCCGGTGTTCCATTGAACTGACATTTTGCACACGCGTTTGTTTCTCGTGACAAAGCTTTTTTAATACAAAATTTTGTTTTTAAATATAACATTAAAAAAATAACGTATGTTGTCATTCATTGTCTATCTTTCAACAGCTTCTCTGAACTGTGTGCTTATAAACCTCTAATGTGATTTAAAATCCTTATGAAGGCGTTCGTTTTTCGCCTGTACCGTCACGGCTGTATTGCCAAAAGATATAGGCAGAGTATTATTTAGTAATGGCACATTTTGACTGTGTCTTGTTTGCTAGATTTTAGCTAGAAAGTATTTTTTTAGTTTAATCATAACATATTTTATTTATCATATAAATTTTAAGCACAGGACAAACCTATTGCAAAAGGAAACAATATCTGGTATGTCCTGTTTTAATTATTTGCTTTATTTACCACCAACACTCCACCACCGCGCGGACGCGGGACTCCCCGCCCCATCTCCACTCATACGCAAGAGGGCGGGCACCGCGCGGGTCCGTACGCACTAAGACTAGCGCGAGTAAAGTTGTTCAGTAATTCACCACACTTTTATCAGACGGTCGTATTATTGTGCTCCCGCGCGCTCCATTTGTATAAGTGACATTGGGTGGCGCCAGCTCGCTCCCTTACCCGTCCTGAACATTTGCGTGTTTTCGTAAGTTAAACTGTGAATTTATCCAGAAATGTGATTTGTTTTACTATTCCTAGAAGTTTCGTACATAAACTGTTCAAGTGAATAATCCAAAATGATGGCTACCACTGAGCAAAATCTGGCTCAAACGGCGACGACGACACCTGCAATGGCACAGAGGACGTACGGAAAGATTGTGTTGACTTTGTATACCTGCCTTTTACCCGAAAATATGCTCAAGGAAACGCCCTCACAGAGTGACGGCGTTGACATCGTAACGGAGACAGATCTACGTATTCTGGGATGTGAGATGATCCAAACCGCTGGAATCCTGCTGAAACTACCCCAAGTTGCTATGGCGACCGGTCAAATATACCTGCAGCGGTTCTACTACTCAAAGTCATTTGTAAGATATCCCATGGAAACTTTGGCAATGGGCAGCATTTATCTAGCGTCTAAGGTTGAAGAAAAGCCATGTAGAATAAGAGATGTGATCAATGTTTTCCATCACATCAAACAGGTGAGGGCTCAGAAGTATATTACTCCACTTATTGTAGATAAAAACTACACTGAACTGGAAAATCAAGTTATCATGGCTGAGAGAAGAATTCTGAAGGAGTTAGGATTCAGTGTTCATGTCAAACATCCACATAAGCTTATTGTGGTTTATCTTCAGCTGTTGCAGTGCGAGAAGAACAGTCAACTAATGCAAATGGCATTAAACTACATTAACGATGCCCTGCGGACTGATGTCTACATGAGGTTCTCACCGGAGACCATTGCTTGTGCTTGCATATATCTCACAGCACGCAAGATTGGTCTGCCGCTACCAAACAAGCCACACTGGTTCCTTCTCCTCAACGTTCCAGAGAAGGATATCAGACAAGTCTGTGTTTGCATTCTACAGTTGTACAACAGACCTAAAGTCAACTCAGAGGAATTGGAGGTCAAAGTTGACATGTTACGTAAAGCGTACCAGGCTAACAAGCATATTCAAGCTCAAAAAGAACGAGAGAACAAGAAGGCTGAAGAGAAGAAAGTTGAGTCACCTTCTTCGTCAACATCTACGGCAGAAGAGAAGAATGTTAAGTCATCTTCTTCGTCTATTTCATCTAAGGAGAGTAACCAAAGGGATTCTAAAAACGACGTGTCACCGAAAACTCCTCCCTTGCCTTCTAAGTACCGCGGCACTCATAAATCTAGGAAGGAACACAGGTCACGTGGGCCATATGAACGCGAGAGTTATTTTAAAAGTAGTAGCAGCAGAAGGCATAAATCTCGTTCAAGGGACAGGGAGATGGACCGATCCCGTGAACGAAAAAGGATGGATGACAAGCGAGGCCATGTGATGACTCGAAACAACGAAGACTATGAACGGTCGACATCTCGTTCAAGGCACAGGGAGATGGACCGTTCCCGTGAACGAAGAAGGATGGATAACAAGCGAGGCCGTGTGATGTCTCGAAACTACGAAGACTATGAACGGTCCACATCTCGTTCAAGGGACAGGGAGATGGACCGTTCCCGTGAACGAAGAAGGATGGATGACAAGCGAGGCCGTGTGATGTCTCGAAACTACGAAGACTATGAACGGTCCACATCTGGTTCGAGGGACAGGGAGATGGACCGTTCCCGTGAACGAAGAAGGATGTATGACAAGAGAGACCATGGGATGTCACAGAAGAACGACGACTATTATGAACGGTATAAGTCCAGCAGGAAATGCTAGAATTAAGTATACTTCTAATATTACTGATTATAATATTGCTACGTTATGTAAGAGAAAACATAAGACTGTAAACTAACTTGTAAGTTTGGAATAAATACTTTTGTTTTATAATATTTCTGTTTTTCATTTCTTTTATCCTTGGTAACATTAAGCAACTTAATTTTGATACAAATTATTATCTTTATAAAAATATATTTACAACGATAAACAAACACACACACAAACTCACACACTAACACTTACATTAGTTATCAACTCCATACCAGCATTCATTTAAGTAATGGATAAACTGTATTCGGCAAATACATTTCTTGAAATGAAAATCTTCATATTAATTTGTCGATTCTTGAATTAGTTGGTATTAATGAAATGAAATGAATATCTTCAATATAGCTTAAATAATTATGCAGACGGGCGAATAAGATCATTATCTCATTATACAATTAGGGTTTCAGAGAAGAATCTCTTTTGTCATCACTGTCAGTCGATCTCTAGGGTTTGCTGTAAGGAACTCAACATTGAGTTAAGCTCGCCATTGTACATGTACTTTATTATCACATTGTTTCGAGTATTGTTTTTGGTGTACAATAAAGAATTAAAGAATTCATAATCAATTTAGCATCGATCAGATGATTTGAGTAATGATTCCCTCTACGTCGAGAATCGTTAAGTGCGGTGTTTTGTATAAATCATAAAAATAGAAGATAGCCGTGGTTGTACAGAGCTAGGCCTTACGAGATGACTGTAACCACGTATCCGTGATATGGAAGGATATCTGCGTTTCTCTGAATATTTTAATAATCCTGTCTCGGTTATCAAAGCCGCTGCCGCCTCCTTTCTCGAAAAAAGGTACAAGAATAGGGTCTTGTATAGTATTACTAGTTATTTCATTCATTCTTTACTGAACACCAAACTTACGTACACAGTGATTAAGAAGATCATGTAAACAACAAGAGACAAGGCTTATCTCAAAGTTGAGGTTTTCTCAGAAAACCAGGAAAAGGAGGAGGAGGTTTATCAGTAGTAGAACAATAGGTGCCCCGCGATTGCGCAGAAAACTGATAAATCGGAAAATTGTCGGAGATAATGGCTAGCTTCTTTGGACTTTGTTTAAACAGGAGTCCAAGTCAATAATCTCTAGCTAGAAAATGAAAATTGGATTAAAATTCATTTCCAGTTCAATATTAAATACAGTGTAAACCCTTAATAACGAAACTCGAGGGACCGAGCATATTGTTATCGTTATACATTATAGCTAACCCGCATTGAGCAAGCGTGGTGATCAATGTATCTGTATGAGATGAGGCATTTGCCCTCCAGTGGGACAGTTGCAAGCTGGTACTATTATTATATACGGAGAGAAGAAAGAAAAATAACAATATTAACCGATTCAAACTTGGTTTACAACTACGGTAATATGATAGGAAACTAGAGTGTTTAGTAAATGAGACCCTCATTTTCTAGAGACAATGCAATCCACGAGTGTTAAGGCAATTAACAATAACAAAACTATGGCAGCTGTGTACGACTCAAAGATTTAGCCGGAGACTTCTACAAATTGATAACATAAACAATACCCAAAATGAAGTACACTCGCATTAGTGCGAGTTTAGACCGTGCGAAATGAGACCTACGAATCAAGATGTTTGCAACACGTTGTGGACAACTTCATAACACTGACATTACTACTAAACTAGGCTCCCGTAAATTCGAGATAGTATTTAAATCATTAGTATTATTTTAAAATAGGCGGTGCATACCTTGAACTATTAGGATACATATATAGATGCCATCTTGAATGTATGCAAACCTGGTACTTTTTGTCAGCAAATAGACAATTTAAATAATTTTCTCGAATATAGCTGGGAAAATGTTGTTAAGTGAGTTAGTAAGTACGACTTGCTGTGAGAGGACACCCAGACAATTATTAAAAAAAAAAAAAACGAACATTTGTTTTCCTTTTTTTTTCCTGCGAATTCAATCATGATACTACATATTTTGATGACTCAATATTTTTTGCGCGAAATGTTAATTTAAAATAAAACCTAGATTCATTAGTATATTACTTACAGTAATAATTCTTTCAGTAATATCATTTAACTAATTATGATGAGAAATTGAGATTATTATCACACTTACTAATTACTATTCAATTAGGGTTCCTGAGAAGAATAAATTGAGTTTTGGCATTAATTAGATAAGACCATTTAAGGTTCGCGGCAGTTATTCTTGTTTATTTCTCAATCCTTTTCTAATAACTTTATCGCTTTTTTTTTTATTTATCCGGTGGCTATTGTAGCGCCACCCTTATTTAGTAAATTTTCACGGAAACATTTTCATACACAGAGATCGTTCTCCTTACCTCTACCCTCCATATTAGGAGGATCGTTATCTGTCCATCAATGCATCAGCATGTCTGGGCCGTACTAAATTTTTTTCGCAATAAGATTACGTATGTATAGCCTGACAAGATAGGCAAGGTGAGAGGTGTATTCGTACACCCACATATCGGCTGATTTTGTCAAGTCCCATGTATTAGGGGCGAGCATATTATTATACAACTTCATTTTCATACTACCCTCTTAATATACGTAGGTGGTAGCTAAGTAATCTGTAGCTTCGACCCCAATAAATGATTGGAGGATGATGTACAAACCTACTTGTGTCTAGAATTCAGCCGCCATGAACGTCGTTATATCAGCCATAAATTAAATATGCAAGTTTATGATGTGCATCATTCATGAGTGCACAAGAAATAGATTTCATGTACCATGATTTCATCACGACTGCGAAGCCGCGACCCGAAGGATTACTGAATCTGCAGAGGTATTACCTACGTACCTATTCTACACCACCTTCGCCAGTACAGTTTAAGTGCGAGGTAAAAAAAAAATTATGCCTTCACAGTACGGCGCCCAAAAGCCGGCATTTTTGCTATTTTCCAATTTTAATGTAGCCACTCGCAAGTTTAAGACCAATCGATTGACGTAAGAATCATCAAAATCGGCCAACGCGTTTGGTCTCTAGAACGCCCCATAGGAACAAACATACATACATACATAGACTGATAAACACATTACCCTCCTTCGGCAGTCAGGTAAAATGCCTATTGCCATCATCCGAGTACAAATCTAGACTTCTGACTTCTTAGAAATTCCAAATGGTATTTTCTATCATTGAAAGCTTGTTGATAAAAATATTCTGGTATACAAGAAAATAAAGTGGCCCTTCAGGGCTTGGGTTATTTATCGGTCCTTTCGTTTGCAAATAAAATGCAAGTATTTGGTGATTAAGTGCCCATCGGAATGAGAAGGGATGTGACACGTGCTAATAATGTTCTATGTATAGATAAAAGATCAACAAACTACAAATACGTCACATGTCATGTCACCCTTTAGGTAAGTCATCCCTTTCCAGCGGGCAATCTATTTTCGGTGAGTGGGCAATGATTTATATTTAGCTAGTCTTTACTGAGCCCGCGACCCGAGCGCTGTGTACTAATAGCTGCGTCGGTCATATTTGTATTAATAAGGTTTAAAATCAATAGGTTCGTTAAAGAATATCTTTTTGGTTATGTGGCCCTGGTATTTGTGATCAGATTTGGTGTACAGAAAAAGTTCAAATTACCTTCATTTATTACGGTTTTCTTGTTTTTAATGAGGTAAGCAGATGGCGTAGTGGTTTTCGAATGTTGCGGCGTTTACAGTGTTAATTAATTATAACAGAAAAATAAATAATTAGTCGCTTCTACCTAGTGTTTTTCGGAGTTCTAGTCGGGACTATATTTTAGGATGGAAGGACCAGATTTTCCAGTACTGGAACTGATCTTTTTGGTAACGCATTTCATGTTTTTATCTATTTCGGTTTAGTAGTTTAGCAATAATCTCGTGTTATAAAAGTTAAAGGGTTCAGTCAATATTTACCGTATCTTGGTGTAGATAATAAACTCTGCGCCCTACCGAGAAAAATGATTGATTTGGTTGTTAAATTCTTTTTAAACTCAGGTGTTGTTTGCATGCGACATTTTTTCCTAAAAAAATATCTGTTTGTCTCCTATTAAAAGAATATTATAAATTGCAAAACCAATGGTTAGCTTCAGTTAGCTATCTACCTGTCTGTCTTCTGAGTAAGAAATAAATAATTTTAGATGTCCGGAAGTGCCCCTATAATGGGAACGCTCTGAGATTACTTGCTTGTTGAGCTATTTTCGAATTATTTTAATGAGTCTGAACGCCTTCCAGTTTTTACTAGAAATGTTAGTTATTAAATAAAAACCGGCCAAGTGCGAGTCGGACTCGCGCACGAAGGGCTCCGTACCATTATCGCGAAAAACTGCCAAAAAATCACGTTTGTTGTATCGGAGCCCTACTTAAATATTTATTTTATTCTGTTTTTAGTATTTGTTGTTATAGCGACAACAGAAATACATCATCTGTGAAAATTTCAACTGTCTAGCTATCACGTTTCATGAGATACAGCCTGGTGACAGACGGACAGACAGACAGACGGATCGCGGAGTCTCAGTAATAGGGTCCCGTTTTTACCCTTTGGGTACGGAACCCTAAAAATTACGCCGTGCTTATGACATGCCGTTAATGTACGTAAAGCTAGTAATGTCTAGATTTTCTTCGTAACTTATCTGGATAAAATATCCACCATGTAGACTTCATACGATTATGATGACCTAGTACTTAATCCAAAGTCTAGACGAAACAAACCTATGCATCTAGAATAGTACATAGTTCTTACATGATTCATTGTTGTTGTCACCTGTGAAAACTCATTTGGTACTACTGACCGAATTAGACCGTATCTTGGTTGTTATTTTGCGATTAAATCTGAAAGAAAGTTTTAGTAAATAACAATACTTAAGTATGTTTTTCGGGCATAAGGTCCTTGGTCTTTCAGTCCTCATTTTCTCTTCCGTCTTTGTTCGCCGTGTTCCAACATTTTAACCTGATCTTAAGCAAACAAAACCGGCCAAGTGGGTGTCGTACTTTGCACATTAAGTGTTCCGTACTAAACCGCAAAATCAAGTTAATATTTTTTAAACTAAAAATACAGTATTTATCTACTCAACGAGCTCTAAACAACGATACTCCACTCGATGGAGTAGATCAAAATATTTTTGTCGCCCCCTGCTGTAGCTGTATGTTTAAATGTTTTTAAGAACAATTTGTATGGCTTTGGGTCAACAAGATGCTTATACTGTGAAAATTTGAAGACTGTAGCTCCAACCGATTGGCTGTAAAATCTGTGTGATAGACGAACACGTGAGTGACAGCAATAGGGGCTCCGTTTGGACCCTAAATTAACTTACCTTTGTTATGTATCTTGAATCTCTCCATCTTCGATAGTCATCATCATGTTGGCCTTATCCCAATAAGTGTTGTAATAGTGTTTTGTCCGTCAGGTATTAGACGTCACGCCGTTAGTACACTTTATACTGACATAGTGACGTCACAAGCCCACTCCTGAACTTTGGGGTCGGGGCAGCATGTCTTCTTCCATAAGTCTCTTTTTGCCGTCATCTCAACAGTGACCCTTATTTCTTGCCATATTATCATTCCCATCCTCGACTTTCTGCCAACCTGGTTCCTCAAATGTCGAACTAATCGCACTAAGATCGTCTACAGTGAACAGAGGTTTAGATATCACTAACTGATACACTTGTCTGTCACCCGGAAGTACTAAGTTGTACTTTGCACTTGTGAACATCCCGTTAAGTACTGTAGCTTTCTGATTCAAACTGCGCAAGGGCATGATACTTTGGGGTTTCTCCACAATGTTTCCCACCACCGTTTTGAGAGCAGTGGTTATGAAATAAATTGAACTCAGTACTGAAAGAATTGCCAAACTTAAGTGGCAGTGGGCAATCCACATTGCTCGCAGAACGAATGGCCGATGGGGCTGATAAGTTCTGGAGTGGCGACCGCGAACCGGAAGACCGCTGGATGCGAGACACACGGGACCGGTCAGTGTGGCGACGCTTGGGGGAGGCTTATGTCCAGCAGTGGACGTATTTCGTATGAAATGATAATAATGAAGTACTGAAAGCCTCAGTCCGAACCCACGACGTACAACCTACAACTCGTTTGTCGGGGCTATGACCACTAGGACACCACTGCTCAAGTATTCATATTTTTTTTATCAGTCCATAACTGTCCCACTGCTGGGCATGGCCTTCCTTCTCTATACCCATCTCCAGCGACTGTTTACTGTTGGAGGTGGCCCAAGCAGTCTAGTTCGTCTCACCATCTCCGCTCTGAAACAAACAATTCAATAGCATGTAAAAGGTCATTTATTATACCGCCTTTGTAACAAAAGAATAAACAATGAAATTAAAAGTGGTGACCATTATTGATTGAAACTTATTTTTATTCTGATATCGTAAATCTTTTATATCAGTGTGTATTCGGCCTTAGTGCTTTTATCACGGCGTTCTTATCACCAGAGCATGATCCCAGTGTGCGATGCCGAATGGTGTGACACAGTTGTGCTGTCCGACAAACAAATAAATAGTTTAGATAACACTCGTAGTAAAAAATACTTGTATAAAAAATAAAAGAATGTGTGAAAAAAAGTGTTGTGTTTAAAACAAGTGTAATTTTGATGAAATAATTTTATTTGTAGTGAATGAAACTGCTATAGTTCCATCCAAGTGTTGTATTTATTATCCGCATAAAACATAATATGTGGGTTTATTAGTGGGTAATATTCTTGTGAGAAATAGAAAAACAAATAAAGTAAATTTTGAAAATATAAATAAAAATGTGAATTGTGAATTTAGTGCATCCAAAAGTTATTATCGATGATATTAATACCAATAAATGTCTGAGTATAAATAACTTCTACTAATACAGGTTTTCCTCGTTAATATCGATAGCAGGCTAAAATATAAAATATTGTTATAGTCGATATAAAAACACTGTACTGTAACCACGATTATTTAAAAGTATTATTTGAAAACTTGACCTTGGAAAAACAGCTTACATTCTGCTGTATTATTTAAAATACCAGGGCCACATAAACTGTAAGGCACCTATTTATCTGAACGCTGGGAAGTTACAACTGATTATTTAAAATATTCTTTTGAGTTTCAATAAGTACAAACCCGTTTTAAAAGTCTATTTCAACATCCACCGGCTTTTTTTTTAATGTTCCCACTGCTGGGACTCAGGTCCGTACCACTCCCTCTCATAGTGGGCTATAATCATCCACGCGGGCCCAGTGCGGGTTGGTGGATGTCACATGTCTTCGAATTTTTGGTTCAAGGACATGCCGGTTTCCTCACGATGTTTTCCTTCACCGTTTTGAAAGCAGTGGCGATGAAATAAGTTACACAAAGTAATCCGCCTGCTCGGGTTCGAAGTTCGAACTCTCGACCAACAGCCCGTAAGTCGGAGCGGCAACCACTGCGCCACCACTGCTCAAATCTATTTAAATAAATGAAAAGCAATATTTCTTTAGATACTATATGAACCTACGATTTAATAACAGGAATAAAACGGGGTCCCTACTTTGATAATATCATTTATACCTTTAATCTTTGTAATAGCTATGTAACTCGAGCTTTGTATTCTTTTTTGGATGTTTGAAGCAATTGCACCGTTGCCGTTGGTGTGGTAAATAATATAAATAAAAAAAAACTTATTACATTTAAAACATAAATTTCTCTTCATAATAGTTATGTACCACATGATCGCAGAACCAATGTTGAACTCGACTCTAGTAGGTTATGGCTGGCTTCTCATTAAAAGCTGTTCATAAATCCTACAAAAACAATTCAAAATCCAATAGAAAACCTACACGTGGGGTACCAGGATGTCATAGGAGTATAAGGATGCAACTAAGAAATGTGTAATTTAAGTCAAAAGTGGACTGGAAATCTCCAAAAACAGTGATATTTTAAAATTGTGCTGTGAAAAAAATAGTGCCATAAATTAATGCCAAAATGATGCCAATGAGAAAGATCGCTCACCGAGCGTGCTTCGTAGTCAGTCGAACGGTGTACATGACATGTAAGTAACGATATGATAAGGACTCAATAAGGACCACTTACTGTCTGAACTTCGATAATTGTGTCAAGATTGTTCGATTTCGACTTATCTGATTTGATATAACCAGATGGTAAGAAATTATAAAATGATTTGCGAAATTCCCCTGTGTGACGCCTTCAATTCTAGAATATTGTTGGGTGTAAATTTTTTAATAATATGGTAATGGCTTCTGTTCTAAGCCGGCAATCTCGTCTAGACTTAAGCATGTTGATTAAGCTGCATAATCTGCAGGCGACCTACTCGTACGTTAGTATTGTGATAGTTTGAATACATTTCTTTCTGAAAACTGCAGCATACATTTTTTTTGTATCTGCCCTACTGCACTGACACCATGCTATACCGATATTTCTACCTATACCTGTCTTTACTACTTCCTACATCCTTGTAGAAACACTTTTTGATTACTTAAAAAAACCGGCCAGTGCGAGTCGAACTCGCGCACGAAGGGTTCCGTACCATTATCGCAAAAAACGGCAAAGACATCACGTTTGTTGTATGGGAGCCCCACTTAAATATTTATTTTATTAGCCCCGACGGAAATATATCATCTGTGAAAATTTCAACTGTCTAGCTACCACGGTTCATGAGATATAGCCTGGTTACAGACAGACGGACAGACAGTGGAGTGTTAGAAATAAGGTCCCGATTTTACCCTTTGGGTACGGCACCCTAAACAAACGATTAAAACTGAAAAAGGCAAAAATTATTTTCAACACCTGTCTAATCTCCAGTTTTAAAACATACAACATTTTTTTATATTTGCAATAAGATATTAGCAATCAACCGGGTTCAAATAGATTACTGGGTGTTTGTGAGCCACTGAAAATAGCAGTATGAACTTGACAAACTCGCTAAGACATTACACTAAGAGGAAAAATATTCTGTGGGAAAGTCTTACGACGTTTGATAACGCAAGAAAACAGGTTATTGACCGCTTCTCGCATATGAGTAGTTACTAAGGGTTCTTGACGTCTATGAACAAAACATGATTAGCTCTGATAAATAAAAAATTTCATCATACCAATGTGTAAACAACCCTTTGAAATGCTTGATAGCATAAACTTTTTTGGTCCTTTCTCTTGGAGTTTTGTAATCCAAAAGACCATTTATGTACAAAAGTACCAATCCCTAATTCTTTCCCTAGTGTTTAATATTAATTATGTATTTATGTGGAACTTATAAAAAGCCTATACTCACCAACAATTTGGTAGTTAATAAATATGTTACTATTCTTCGAGCAGCTGCAGTTTCTGCGATCGCAATTTAGGTCCCGAAAATATAAACATACAATAAAATATGTGTTTGGGCAAAACTACTTGGATATACATATATCCACGGATAAAGTTCAATTTTCATCCTTATGACTTTTTAATAACACAGGCACAGATAATATAATACTAGCATACAGATGCCTCATCCCATACAAAGAAAACGTGCCGACGACGTAACTAGCGTTTTTCATCTGATTATACCGATTTTTTTTTTGTAAATCGATCGCGTTCGCTTCCATTCCACGGCGATAGATAGATCACCATCTATATCCGTGGAACGGAAAGGAACGGGACCGAACGCGATCGATGTACAAAAATTAATCAGAATAATCAGTATAGAACGTCGGCACGGTTTCTTTGTATGGGATGAGACACCACTGACACAGATCATTCTAAAATCAAACTTAATTAACATTTGTTTAAAGTTGATATTCGTTTAAGGGCAAATATATTCTTATTCCTCTACTAAATCCTCCTTTCTTGTTTCCAGGTTGCTGCGGCTGTTGCTCCGCACTCCGGCCGCGCTACAAACGTCTGGTCGACAACATATTCCCCGCGATACCTCAAGATGGGCTCGTCAAGTCCAACATGGAGAAGCTCACCTTCTACTCGCTCTCCAGCCCGGAGAAACTCGACAGGATTGGAGAGTACCTGTTCCAGAAGGCCTCCAGAGATATCTATAGGAGACGACACGGGTAAGCTATTTGAACTTCATTCTAATAAATTGCCAAACTTATGTAGCAGTGGGCAGGGCATATTTCTCGCAGTACGGTTGGTCGATGGGGCCGAAAAGTTCTAGAGTGGCGTAGCGTTGGAAGGCCCTCCTAGGTGGTCCAGTGAACTTTTTAAGGCTGCGGGAATCCGCTGGAAGCGAGACTCACAGGAACGGCCGACGTGTGGGGGGGGGAGGAGGAGTAAGTGGGCTGAAAGGTAAGTGAATGATAGCGTGAAGATTGACAGGGCATAATGCAAGAAGAAAGCGTGTTGCGCGACTCCAAGTAGCATGGGGCAAGGGGCAGTAAGATTATGATGATGATAAACTTAATTCTTATAATTATTTACAACAATTTTATTGTATGAATGTTCTTTGAGGCATTTTTTCCCATGAAGTTGACAATAGAGATGATTACAATTCAAATGTTATACAACTTTGCTGTCAAGCGTTCGTATGAGTATAAAATCAAAAGAAACTTAGTAATTAATAGATATCTATAATATTCAATAAAACTTGATATACCACAAATGTTCACGGGCAGAATATTCTCTAGCAATTAACCTTTGTAGTGGTGGTAGAAATATCATAGGTGATTAGTGAATGATTTAAGTATTTGAGATTAAGAACGTGTCAAACCCTATTTTAGTACCAAACTAGCTGTGCCCGCGGTTTCGCTCCCGTTAACTGACTGCCTACCTTACCTTACGTACCTTCCTGCCTACCCTACATACCTACCTACAAATTGTTTTTCTAGGATCATCATTCTTTCGCGGAAAATCTTAACACCGCCATTCAGAAAATGACTTCAGATGCACAGCGCCATCTATCGAATATCGAGCGAGTGTTGTGATAATGTTACTTTTTGAACACTTTAAATTCATCTAACTTTTGATAGAGTGAACCGATTGCGATGAAACAAAAACTAAGTAATACTTCATGTTACGCACATTTTTTTTTACGGAAATGTTTTCGATGTACAAAAACGACTTTTTTACAGATTTTTATTATATGTATAGATATTGATTTTTACAGGTTTTCTGGCTAAAGTATAGTTTGACAAATACTCAAGTACTCAATTCAGAAATCGGCCCTTAGTAACTTAATATAAAAAGTAAACTTTTCGAAAGTTACACCAAAGATAATCTTAGCTTGTAAGTGTCCCACGTTCTTAGAATACCAGTTATGAGAAAAAGCCTCTCATATTTATTGCCAAACTTATTTCTTAAAACTTGCAGAATAAAAATCTAATAATCGCTATCGACCAGTAGTTATAGGTATTCTCTTCATGAGATTAACCTTAACACTTATCTTCAGTAAACTTATCAACTAGATTATCGTTTCCGTATTGTAGAAGCTGCGGTACTTGACAGATACAATACAATGTTATCAGTTTATGATCTTAACTGCCTTTTAGGAATTGCAAGGTCAGTGGCTTCCGTAGCTGTTGTAATGGTAACAAAGAATATGAGAGCACCATCCTTCTACCTGCTAATGAATTTGCATTGTTTGTATATAGTTCTTTTTTTTTTTTTTTTTATTTGAGATGGGTTTGCTCTTGACTCTAGTCTAGGTCAGAGGTGACAGAGACAAAGTCGACGATGGAGTGAGCTTACCCTGAAGTAGCCTGTTCACTCTAACTTTGAAGAGATTCGGGTTGTATGCGTTCGGAAACACAGACGCAGGCAGTGAGTTTCACTCTTTTGCAGTGCGCATTATGAAGGATGTTTGGAAGCGCTTGGTGCGAATTGGTGGAATAGCAACTAGGTGAGGATGGTAACTTGCAGTGCGTCTAGATGTCCGATGGTAGAAGGGGGCCGGTGGGATGAGGTCGTGGAGTTCATGAGCACACTCGCCAAAATACAGTCTGTAGAATACCGACAAGCAGGCAACCTTACGGCGATGAGCTAAGCTGTGAAGCTTGGCATCCACCAGTTTGACGTCGCCAATTAGTCTCTTAGCTCTGCGTTCCACCGAGTCAAGCGCGGCAAGCTGATATTTAGCTGAGCCATCCCAGAGGTGGCTGCAATACTCCATGCAGGATCGGACTTGCGCTTTGTAAAGAGTTAATAGCTGTCCAGGCATAAAGTATCGCTTCACTCTGTTTAGGACGCCCAGTTTCTTTGCCGCAATTTGGGCTTTGTACTCGATGGAGGCGCCGAAGTTGAGACTGGATGTCAACTCCATGCCAAGGAGCTCGAGCCGATCAGTAACAGGAACAGATGCACCCCGAAAAGTAGGCGTTTGAATGAAACTAGTCCATTTTGCGGTAAAAAGACATGCCTGTGTTTTGGTGGCGTTAAAAGAGACCAGATTGTCGTCACCCCAACGGGAGACAAGATTTAAGGTCAAATCAGTACGCTCCACCATAGCCTCTCTCAAGGAACGAACTTCATCCCCGCCGGTTTTTGCGCTGGACATGTATCTCTCTGAAACAGTACTGTCATCTGCGTACCCAACAATACCAGGCAGAAGTAGGTCATTGATGTGCAGCAGGAAAAGAGTTGCAGAGAGAACAGACCCCTGAGGAACACCGGCATTAATAGCCATAAGGTCAGAGGAGCAGCCGTCAACGACTACTCGGATCGACCGTTCACTGAGGAAGTCTGATATCCAGCTGCAAAAACCGGCTGGGATGCCATAAGCAGGAAGCTTGCTGAGTAGACTAGCGTGCCAGACCCTGTCAAAGGCCTTCGAGATATCGAGCGATACGGCGGCAAGTGTTTAGCCGTGTTTCTCGATGGCTTCGCCCCAGCAGTGCGTGACAAACACAAGAAGATCGCCAGTTGACCTTCCCCGGCGAAAGCCATATTGACGGTCACTGAGGAGCTCATTGTCTTCAAGGTAGGTCAGCAACTTACTGTTCAGTACCCTTTCCATAACCTTACATAGTATGGAGGTAATGGCTATCGGACGGTAGTGGGCAGGGTCTGCACGGTCGCCCTTCTTTGGTACTGGTTGTACATTTGCAAGCTTCCAGGATTTCGGCACCGTTCTTTTTTTAAGAGAGAGGCGGAACAAGCGTGTCAATACAGGAGACAGTTCAGGCGCACACTGCCTCAATACTCTCGCTGGAAAGTGAATGAAGAGATGTATCTACTACTAGCGGATGTCTCGCGGTTTCACCCGCGTAGTTCCCGTTGAAGTGGGAATACAAGGATAAATAGTAGCCTATGTCACCCGGGGATAGTGTAGCTTCCCAACGGTGAACATTTTTTTGAATTCTGTCCAGTAGTTTTTAAGTTTATTCGTTACATACAAAAATACAAATCTTTCCTCGTTATAATATTAGTATAGATATTAAATTGTTACATGCATAACAATTCAGATTAGAAAAATAAGAGGTTATGCAGTGCAATTTAACAAAATAAAGTGAGTCATAAAATACAGTATTTTTATATGTTTTATAGGCTTGCGCTTGACCACTATCTCACTCTCACCACTATTTGGTAGTAGACACTAAATAACTGGCATCATCCACTAGCCTAGCAGTTCACTACTAGACCTAGCATTCAACTCGATCCTCGGCTACTGTCATCCAGCTGCTAACGAGCAAAGACCCATTGCTTCACCTGGTATGAAGGCTTATTTTTGCCGATTTTAAATCACCTTACAGGAACACGTCTACCCCAGCATTAGTATAAATGATCATATTAAAAACTGAACATGTAGTTCCAGGTTATCTTATCTACTTGATATCTCGTAAAAAGCCCGCTATAGAATTAATGTAATGTGTTTAGTAACAATAGAGCTAGATCATTCGAAGATAAATGGGAGCGTATTGATTTATACTTGAGGTAGATGACTGTTGTAAAGGTTTGTTCACGCTGCGATGCATTTGATGTTTCGGAACAAAGCACGGCACAATTTATTAGGAATTGCGCGTTGTCAGCGACAAACTAACATCTGTATGAATTTTATTTACTAAAACTTTATGCACAAGTATAAAGGCGGACTTAATGCCTTAGGCATTTTGTACCAGTCGACCTTGGGTGGTACATTGATAAAACAAGTCAGGTACAACCAGTGAACGAAAATAAACATGGAAGCATTACTTCGAAGGAACTTAACGCGCATCTTGACACAAAATCCCGAACAAACTCACACATCGAAACCCCGCCACTGATTCGCCAAACTAGCCAAAGTACACAAACAATATTATTACAACTCATGATGCACAGTTCAAAATAGACCTTATTTTCTGGTAGTTTGTGTTGGTTTAAATTACCATCTAACGCATAGGCCGCTAACGACATTTTTACGACGCCAATGCGTCCCATTCGCGTCGCCCCGGGATGTTTTAACTATATGATAGGTTATATGGAGAAAAAAATATGTTATTAAAAAAAGAATATATAGGTATATATAAACATATACTTAGGTACGGTTTATGTCGGTATTTTCTTTCTCAGGGTTCAAGCTATCTCTATCCCGGTCAAAATCGGTTTACTACACATCCCATCAAGACTACAGCATCATTTATTATTTTCAGGTTCGTGATAATAGCCATGGAGGCGATGGACCAACTGCTGGTGGCGTGCCACTCGCAAACGCTCAATCTGTTCGTGGAGAGCTTCCTCAAGATGGTGCAGAAGCTGCTGGAGTCCACCGACCCGCAGCTGCAGATTCTGGCCACGCAGAGTGTGAGTATAGTCTTCAGGACGAACACTTGTGTATAAACTTCATATTATAGAAATGGAATTCTGGCTGAAAGGCTGCTAAGATAATGAATTTATGATATCAGATATGGCATACGGCATTGTGAGTAGCACAACTTGTTGTATGAAATTAAAACTTGTTTACAGGTGAGGTTTAGGCTTATTTATATTGTTCACAGTAGGCTAGGTGCAAAAAAGTGCAATCGTTATTGAATTTTTTTCTTTATTTTCCTTAAGGGGTAAAGAGAGATTTATAAACGGTTTAAAAAAACTGTCCTTGTTATTTTTAGCAATACAGTAAGGATTCAAAATAATACTTCGAATCCCTAGCATTTTACTTAAACATTTAGAAGTCTTCTACGAATGAGATGACCCCCTAGATACTGGTTAAATCTTGGTTTTAAGATACTGTACCGCAAAATAAGCGTTAGAGTTAAAATAAATTTGAGTCAGAGCTAAACGAAGAAAAAATAGATAGTGCTCTATGTGATCATAATTTTCGTAATTTAGAAGTAAACCTTTACGCCGTTATCATAGAAAAATGACATCACTCCTGTAATGTTATGTTGAGTCTAGGTATGAATCATAAATATAAATAGTTTATGCCGATATCAGAAAAATGCATGCAATTTAGTGTCATAATCCTGTCATATTTTCTATGACTCATAAATATATGATCATTACCATATGACAATGTAATACTTTACCTCTGGACGCTGAAACAAAACTTAACTTGAAGACGACTTCTTCAAAGTTTTTATGTATTACACATTTTAGTTTCATGTGACACTTAGGCCAAAAACGCACTGTCAGACCGCTTCCTTAGTGCCTAGAGCAGGGGTCACCAAATTACTTGTGTTACTTGAGTTCGTAAGTGAATAATAATTCATCCCGTGCTTTGTCAATCATCTCAACAAAATCTTCATTGATATTGTATCTATATTGACATATTTTAAGTTAATTATTTAAATTTCAACAACGTTAATACTCGTGACGATGTAAAGGCCGGAGAGGGTGGCTTTAAATAAATTTACGGACCGGAAAAACAACGTTTGTTGTATAGGAGCCCCACTTAAATATTTATTTGTTTCTGTTTTTAGTATTTTTTGTTATAGCGGCAACAAAAATACATCATCTGTGAAAATTCCAACTGTCTAGCTATCATGGTTCATGAGATACAGCCTGGTGACAGACAGACAAGCTGACAGACAGACGGACCGCGGAGTCTTAGTAATAGGGTCCCGTTTTTACCCCTTGGGTACGGAATACCAAAACGGACCCCAAATGAAAGTAATTGGTGACCCCTAGCCTAAAGCCTAACGAGTCACCTGGCGATTAGCCTAGTGAAACACGGTAGGCGAATTGCGCAGGCGTCAAACACGCATTGCGTCCAGTTACGAATATTTTTACTTTGCTATTGCCAGGAGACTCGGCTAGGCGCTAAGCAAGCGGCCTGTCAGTGCATTTTCGACCTTTCCGTTTTTCTCTTTACGACACCCGACATTTTGGACCCAAATGATAACTATACAGGCATAATAGCAGTGGCCTACTGTTGATGAAGAATCAACATTATCCACAGCCACAGCCCGACTTCACCCAACTGCTGAGCATTGACGACACAGTAGGCTGAGCAATCGGCTGCCGCACTGCCGTGTCGCATGTTCGATTCCCGCACGTAACAAATATTTTTACGGCCTACAGATAGTAGTTCCATAGTTGTTCCGGATCTGGGTGTCTTGTGTATGAGATTAAATGTTTGTAAACGCAATCACGATACTGGAAGAAATTGCTAGTGAGGAGCAAGGGTTTAAAAAAAAAAACACAAACTAAGTTTCTTTTTGTTGGGCCAACTGTTGATGTATAACCAGCATTTATAAACAAAGCTTTCTTCCTCCCCCCAGTTCGTCCGCTTCGCCAACATAGAAGAAGACACTCCGTCTTACCACCGCCGCTACGACTTCTTCGTGTCCAAGTTCTCTGCGATGTGCCACAGCAACCACATCGACAAGCTGACCAGAGACAACATCCGTCTCGCGGGCATACAGGGCTTACAGGTACATATACAACAGACTAGCTTCATGTGTGTATGTATGTTCTATACTCTATAGCAACCACATCGACAAGCTGACCAGAGACAACATCCGTCTCGCGGGCATACAGGGCTTACAGGTACATATACAACAGACTAGCTTCATGTGTGTATGTATGTTCTTTAATCTATAGCAACCACATCGACAAGCTGACCAGAGACAACATCCGTCTCGCGGGCATACAGGGCTTACAGGTACATATACAACAGACTAGCTTTATGTGTGTATGTATGTTCTATACTCTATAGCAACCACATCGAAAACTTGACCACAGACAAAATCCGCCTCACGGAAAGTGCTTACAGGTATGTAGGCAGTAGTCAATCACTTATGAACCATAAAACAAAGGATATAAGGCAGAAAATTGGCGACCGGGACTTTTTGTAGTGTTACAAATAGAATAAGCAGCTTACAGCTGTCCATTGTCGCACCATTCCTCTCGATTCTCGGCAACTGTCGAAATATCTGAACGTAGTATTCTCGTCGCTGTAAATGTATTGACCTTGGTCTCTGTATCAAATATCCTAATATTTTTACCTATCCAAAATTAGTCATTAAACCTGACAATTACGCATACGACTAACCTTCCTCGGTAAAATTACGCATACTGTTCGAATAACTATGATTTATCCATTAGGCATAACTTCCGTACATCCGGCCATTATACACAAAAATAAAAAATGGAATGCGTTCCTATCAGATTTTATTTAATGAGAGACGCCTTTTACAATCTAAACCTGCACGCACTGCTGGGGCGAAGCCATCGAGTGACACGGCGAAGCACTTGCTATGTCGCTTGATATCTCGAAGGCCTTTGACAGGGTCTGGCACGCGAGTCTACTTAGTAAGCTTCCTGCTTATGGCATCCCCGCTGCTTTTTGTAGCTAGATATCAGACTTCCTCAGTGAACGGTCGATCCGAGTAGTCATTGACGGCTGCTCCTCTGACCTTATGGCTATTGATGCCGGAGTTCCTCAGGGGTCTCTTCTCTCTGCAACTCTTTTCCTGCTGCACGTCAATGACCTACTTTAGCCTGGTATTGTTGGGTACGCAGATGACAGTACTGTTTCAGAGAGATACATGTCCAGCGCAAAAACCAGCGTGGATGAAGTTCGTTCCTTGAGAGCGGCTGTGGTGGAACGGACAGATTTGACCTTAAGCCTTGTCTTCCAGTGGGGTGATGACAATCTGGTCTCCTTTAACGCCACCAAAACACAGGCGTGTCTTTTTACCGCTAGAAGGAGTCTTTTCGATCTAACTCCTACTTTTCGGGGTGCCTCTGTTCCTGTAACTGATCGGCTCGAGCTCTTAGGCATGGAGTTGACATCCAGTCTCAACTTCGGCGCCTCCATTGAGTACAAAGCCCAAATTGCGGCCAAAAAACTAGGCATCCTAAATAGAGTGAAGCGATACATTACGCCTGGACAGCTTTTAACTCTATACAAAGCGCAAGTCCAAGCCACCTTTGGGATGGCTCAGCTAAGTATCAGCTTGCCACGCTTGACTCGGTGGAACGCAGAGCCAAGAGGCTCATTGGCGACGTTGAACTGGTGGATGCCAAGCTTCACAGCTTGGCTCATCGCCGCAAGGTTGCCTGCTTGTCGGTCTTCTACAGACTGTACTTCGGTGGGTGTGCTCAAGACCTCCACGACCTGATCCCACCAGCGCCCTTCTACCATCGTACATCTAGACGCACTGCAAGTTACCATCCTTACCTTGTTGCCATTCCACCAATTCGCACCAAGCGCTTCCAAACATCCTTCATCATGCGCACAGCGAATGAATGGAACTCACTACCTGCGTCTGTGTTTCCGAATGCATTCAACCCGAATCTCTTCAAAGTTAGACTGAACAGGCTTCTTCTGGGTAAGCTCACTCCATCGTCGACTCTGTCTCTGTCACCTCTGACCTAGACTAGAGTCAAGAGCAAACCCATCGCAAATAAAAAAAAACCTTGGGTTTGATTTTAGACAACACAGAAAATCTTATTCGATCCTAAAAATATTCTGTATTGGAGTCCCTCGATAAAGCGAAAACATCGTCCTCCTAATAATAGTACTTAATTTTCTTTGATTGGCCTAAATGTTTAGGAAGAAACTTTAACTGTAACCTCAACATGTCTTTTTGTTTCAGGGTGTGATCAGAAAGACCGTGTCGGATGACTTGGTGGAGAACATCTGGGAAGCTCAGCATATGGACAAGATTGTGCCCTCTCTCCTCTATAATATGCAGGTAAATATTATTTATTCATAATAGATTGCCGTAAAAGCTACATCTTTCTTATTCAACAGATAACACACAGCCAAATCCGCTGGCAAGCGCTGCCGCAAAATTGTATGCAGCCAATCTAGCAGCATGTAATTTTACACAAGAGTTCCTTTTATAACGAACAGGATCGCTAAGAAAGGAATTTTGTAAATTTAAGGAAATCGAGTGGGATGTGCGGCCGAGTAAAGAGGCTGATCGTAGATATTGATAAGTGCTTTTTATTATGGACTTTTACTGTACGAATTAACATAATTTTATTTTTGTTTTCTTAAGACTGCTGAGAAATACGACACAGTTCTCTGCATGGAAGGAGGCGCGGGAGAAGAGGAACCAGCGCGACTAGCGGAGGCATGTCTCAGGGAGCTGGTGGGGCGCGCCTCTTTCGGGCACATACGTAGTGTGCTGCGGCCTGTGCTCACGTGAGTAACATTACATACTAGTGCAGTACAGTACTGTGAGATAGGAACCAGCGCGACTAGCGGAGGCATGTCTCAGGGAGCTGGTGGGGCGCGCCTCTTTCGGGCACATACGTAGTGTGCTGCGGCCTGTGCTCACGTGAGTAACATTACATACTAGTGCAGTACAGTACTGTGAGATAGGAACCAGCGCGACTAGCGGAGGCATGTCTCAGGGAGCTGGTGGGGCGCGCCTCTTTCGGGCACATACGTAGTGTGCTGCGGCCTGTGCTCACGTGAGTAACATTACATACTAGTGCAGTACAGTACTGTGAGATAGGAACCAGCGCGACTAGCGGAGGCATGTCTCAGGGAGCTGGTGGGGCGCGCCTCTTTCGGGCACATACGTAGTGTGCTGCGGCCTGTGCTCACGTGAGTAACATTACATACTAGTGCAGTACAGTACTGTGAGATAGGAACCAGCGCGACTAGCGGAGGCGTGTCTCAGGGAGCTGGTGGGGCGCGCCTCTTTCGGGCACATACGTAGTGTGCTGCGGCCTGTGCTCACGTGAGTAACATTACATACTAGTGCAGTACAGTACTGTGAGATAGGAACCAGCGCGACTAGCGGAGGCGTGTCTCAGGGAGCTGGTGGGGCGCGCCTCCTTCGGGCACATACGTAGTGTGCTGCGGCCTGTGCTCACGTGAGTAACATTACATACTAGTGCAGTACAGTACTGTGAGATAGGAACCAGCGCGACTAGCGGAGGCGTGTCTCAGGGAGCTGGTGGGGCGCGCCTCTTTCGGGCACATACGTAGTGTGCTGCGGCCTGTGCTCACGTGAGTAACATTACATACTAGTGCAGTACAGTACTGTGAGATAGGAACCAGCGCGACTAGCGGAGGCGTGTCTCAGGGAGCTGGTGGGGCGCGCCTCCTTCGGGCACATACGTAGTGTGCTGCGGCCTGTGCTCACGTGAGTAACATTACATACTAGTGCAGTACAGTACTGTGAGATAGGAACCAGCGCGACTAGCGGAGGCATGTCTCAGGGAGCTGGTGGGGCGCGCCTCTTTCGGGCACATACGTAGTGTGCTGCGGCCTGTGCTCACGTGAGTAACATTACATACTAGTGCAGTACAGTACTGTGAGATAGGAACCAGCGCGACTAGCGGAGGCGTGTCTCAGGGAGCTGGTGGGGCGCGCCTCTTTCGGGCACATACGTAGTGTGCTGCGGCCTGTGCTCACGTGAGTAACATTACATACTAGTGCAGTACAGTACTGTGAGATAGGAACCAGCGCGACTAGCGGAGGCGTGTCTCAGGGAGCTGGTGGGGCGCGCCTCCTTCGGGCACATACGTAGTGTGCTGCGGCCTGTGCTCACGTGAGTAACATTACATACTAGTGCAGTACAGTACTGTGAGATAGGAACCAGCGCGACTAGCGGAGGCGTGTCTCAGGGAGCTGGTGGGGCGCGCCTCTTTCGGGCACATACGTAGTGTGCTGCGGCCTGTGCTCACGTGAGTAACATTACATACTAGTGCAGTACAGTACTGTGAGATAGGAACCAGCGCGACTAGCGGAGGCGTGTCTCAGGGAGCTGGTGGGGCGCGCCTCCTTCGGGCACATACGTAGTGTGCTGCGGCCTGTGCTCACGTGAGTAACATTACATACTAGTGCAGTACAGTACTGTGAGATAGGAACCAGCGCGACTAGCGGAGGCATGTCTCAGGGAGCTGGTGGGGCGCCCCTCTTTCGGGCACATACGTAGTGTGCTGCGGCCTGTGCTCACGTGAGTAACATTACATACAAGTGCAGTACAGTACTGTGAGATAGGAACCAGCGCGACTAGCGGAGGCGTGTCTCAGGGAGCTGTCCCCATAGCACGTTGTACCGAATTTACTCAACCGTGCTACTTTGTCCCTTCGATTTATACTCCATTTAAAATTTAAACAATCTCTTTTTACACTTGTAATTCGTTGGTGAAATGACTAATGGCAGCTAAGTTAATGGAATAGAATTCAAAATGTAGTTAATAAAAATATAATAATAATAATGTTTTTATTTTCCAAAAACTTAATACTACTGTACAATGGCAATGTGGCAGCAATTTCAATTTGGGGTAGTGTATTGTAAAGTTTACTTTATTAGACATCTCGCTTGCCTAGAATACGGCTTTTTCTTTATTTAAATTGGCAACCATAAGAATTCTAGCAACCCTGTACTGTGACTAGCGGGAGCGTGTCCTATGACTACTACACATTACCAACTATATTATATTCACGGATTACTGGGCTACACAGATTGTGATATAGATTACAATTGAGACCAATAAAATCAATACTTTTTTTACATTATAAAGCTTAAGAGTTTGTTTGTTTGTTTGAACGCGCTAATCTCAGGAACTACTGGTTGCAATTGAAAAATTCTTTTGTGTTGGATAGTCCAATTATCGAGGAAGGTTATAGGCTATATAACATCACGCTAAGACCAATAGGAGCGGAAAATAAGTGAAAAATGTTTAAAAAAACGGGCAAAATTATTCCGTTTTGAGAGTTTCAGTTGCGTGCGCTGCGTAAAGGTATAAGTTACGCAACAATCATGTATGTAGGGTACGTAGGGTAGATGTGTTCGTAGGTAGCCAGTTGACGGGAGCGAAGCCGCGTGGGACAGCTAGTTTAAAATAAAACTAAAATCATGACGAAAAATATTGCCTAAACTGCAATCTTATAAATTCCCAATTTTATTCGACAAGATGTTTGATCTAACAATTCTATTATATTCTAAGCTGACTTATATAAGACAAAACATACGATTAAAGTAAACCACAGATCGGTAACTTGATCAAGCTCGCAATATACGTAGAATATTTAGTAATGATGTATTTGCCCACTGTTACAGTCACTTCGACCGACACGAGCTGTGGATTCCGAACGACTTTGCTGTGCACACATTTAAGATCATCATGTTTTCGATTCAGGTAAGAGTTAATTATTTAAATAATAAAAATTATTTGTGAATTTGAATAGACTTTAATATCAAATCCAGGCTGCTGTCACGCCTGCGATACGCATATGAATATTAAATATATTTTATCTACACTCACAACGTAATGTTCCAAATATGAATTCAAAAAATATTGTATGAACAAGTACTTTTTTTTCGTGGATAGGTAAAATAAAATCTTTTTAATTTTTATAGCACACTTTTACTTTGTAATTTGTTGGCACGTATGGGCTCATAAGGAATATAAATTGTCCGCTAAACCACATGTTTTTTCAGTTTCTACTTTTGTTTTATTTCAACTGTATGATTAAAGATAAAATAGTGATGGTATAATTAGGTATTAAAACACTCGTATGATACTATTATCACTCTCGGCTTCGCCTCGTGTGACAAACCCACACTCGTGTTTTAATAACCCCTATTATATGACCGAGAAACTACTATTATCTAATCTCATTTTGTAAAGTTACAATTATGAAATCAAAAGTAGTGTCATAATGACAGACTTTATCGAGAGACAAGTCTAATAAAATTAAAAAGTTTACTTCATACACACTTATGTCAATAATAATGTTATAAAACTACTTTGCCTTCCAATTCAAGCAACTTTGAAACCTTAATGAATGAAGTCTGTTTTAACATTGATCTTATTTCCATCAAGCTGTTTACTAATTTTCTGTGTATTTTCTTTCCAGGCGCAATACTCGTACAGCGTAGTAGAAGCCCTGATGCAGCACCTGGATGCGGGTGGAAACAACACGGGAGATGCTCGCGACAACACACGTGTACGGGCTGCGAGGGCCACTGTGCTTAGTAATATAGTGGCCATTGCAGCCGGAGATAGTGTGGGTATGTACAGACTAGACCAGCGTGGTCCACTACACCCACACCTGCCTCACCGATCCGCACATTTTTAGAAGTTTCAAATAAAACCTTTAGAAACTTAATTCACCGATTAGATCCCAACAAAATACCTGAAATCTTGTGTGTTAAAAGCACGTATGTCTAAAAAATTTTTACAAGTTTTCGTCTAATTTGTCAAGTTTTTGACATTGTTTATCGCCGAGATGAGATTGTGACTTGAATTTGAACGATGAATTGCAATTAGTAGGAACATCATTACGATAAGCAACAAACCGCATACTTAAAAAATAAATTTAGAAATTTAAAAAATAGGGCTGTTCGATAAATTTTGAACATGTAACAATGGTGCAATTTTTAAATATCAATATTAGTGGTCAATTTTTCAAAGGCACCAAGCTATATTGCAGTGGCAAGCAATATTTTTAGTAATATCCAAATATTTACAATTACTTTTTTCTGATTACAGGTCCATCAGTATTGGAGATCATCAACAATCTGCTGACCAACTTACGAGCGTCAGTCGCAAGAGATTCTGAGGTAAACAAAGTATCTACATAAATAAGTTTATAATAATAATTAAGAAATAAGTTTCAAATTCAAAATAATAAGAGAGAGAGAAACTCAGAGATTTGAGCGTAACATTGGCAAGGCAACAATTATTATTATTTGAGTGAGTCACATACATACAACGATCAAGATTGTTCGATCTGAGGCGCGCTTGAACCACAAATTACTTAGTACAATATTTTGTGGTTTAACCGAACCTAAATAACAGATCTATAATTGATTAGTTATTTGTGGTGCACACAGGCTTTCATCTAGAATTATAACTAAGACTCCGCGGTCCGTCTGTCTGTCTATCTGTCCGTCTGTCACCAGGCTGTAACTCATGAACCGTGTTAGCTAGACAGTTAAAATTTTCACAGATAATGTATTTCTGTTGCCGCTATAACAACAAATACTAAAAACAGAATAAAATAAATATTTAAGTGGGACTCCCATACAACAAACGTGTTTTTTTGCCGTTTTTGCGATAATGGTACGGAACCCGTCGTTCGCGAGTCTGTCTCGCACTTGGCCGTTTTTTTTTAAGTCTTTTAAAAATGAAGATATTCTTACCAACAAATCATTCCATTTTGATCCTAATCACAATTTATTTCCTCCTACAGAAAGAAACAGACGAAAAGTTGTACCAAGAAGCCCTGATCAACGCTCTGGGAGAGTTCGCCGACCATCTGCCAGACTTCCAGAAGATAGACATCATGATGTTCATCATCAACAAGGTGCCCTCCAGCCAGCGCGCCAACAAGGGCACCAAGGCCGACGCCATGCTGCAGAGCATACTGCTCAAGTCTCTGCTGAAGGTATACTATCATCTGACAATTTTGTCCCAACAATGGACAACATGGGACCACCTGGGAATTATACCCTTTCAAACAAAACAAGAATTTTTCAAATCGATCCAGGCGACTTTTAGTAATTTAGATATATATTTTAAAAAAAAACCCCGACTGCAAACATGTAAACAAGAAGACAATCATGCTGTGGAGTCGGAGGATACATATTCGCGAGCTGGCTGACCAAAACTATAAATATCTTCTGACTGCACAGCATGATTTTCTTCTTGTTTACATCTTTGCAGTCGGGTTTTTTTATTTTATTAACCTTCTTTTATTTACAACTTGTTAGTTAAACTTTATTTTTTTCGAATGAGTTTTAAACATATAAGTTGTATATATTTTTGTAATCACCTCTAAAAACCCTCGGGATTCGAAGAAAAAAAAATTACAGCCCCCACAATATGGCGCCCAAAAGCCGCTATGTTCCTTTTTTTTTAACGGCACTTATCTAAGAACACTTGGGCGGCTAAGACCTATCTAACAATGTATTAACTATAAAAAATCCGTCAAGTGGTTTGAATGATACGAGGTAATAAAGAATATTATATACGTACGTACAAGATACGCGCGAAAGACATAAATAACCCTTTCCTTGCAGCCGGGAAAAAAGATAAGATTCTGACGAATTGAAAACCTCCTCCTTTTTTTGAAGTCGATTAAAAAGTAACTTTATTGTGAACTTCTTTATCTGCTTTAGAAGTTAGGGTATTTTATTTGTCTTATATAGTGCTGGAATTATAACAGTAATCCCTTCTTTCTGTACGCTCCAGGTCGGCACAACATACCGCACAACAGAGCTATCCAAGGCCTTCCCCGCAGCCTTCCTAGAGGCTCTCCTGCGCGTGGCGTCCACGGGCGAGCCGCGCGCCCGCACGCTGCTGCAGCGCATCCTGCACACGCTGCTGGATAGGAGGGCTAATGCGCCCAGATTGCTTAGAGCCACGTGAGTATACCTTCCTAGAGGCTCTCCTGCGCGTGGCGTCCACGGGCGAGCCGCGCGCCCGCACGCTGCTGCAGCGCATCCTGCACACGCTGCTGGATAGGAGGGCTAATGCGCCCAGATTGCTTAGAGCCACGTGAGTATACCTTCCTAGAGGCTCTCCTGCGCGTGGCGTCCACGGGCGAGCCGCGCGCCCGCACGCTGCTGCAGCGCATCCTGCACACGCTGCTGGATAGGAGGGCTAATGCGCCCAGATTGCTTAGAGCCACGTGAGTATACCTTCCTAGAGGCTCTCCTGCGCGTGGCGTCCACGGGCGAGCCGCGCGCCCGCACGCTGCTGCAGCGCATCCTGCACACGCTGCTGGATAGGAGGGCTAATGCGCCCAGATTGCTTAGAGCCACGTGAGTATACCTTCCTAGAGGCTCTCCTGCGCGTGGCGTCCACGGGCGAGCCGCGCGCCCGCACGCTGCTGCAGCGCATCCTGCACACGCTGCTGGATAGGAGGGCTAATGCGCCCAGATTGCTTAGAGCCACGTGAGTATACCTTCCTAGAGGCTCTCCTGCGCGTGGCGTCCACGGGCGAGCCGCGCGCCCGCACGCTGCTGCAGCGCATCCTGCACACGCTGCTGGATAGGAGGGCTAATGCGCCCAGATTGCTTAGAGCCACGTGAGTATACCTTCCTAGAGGCTCTCCTGCGCGTGGCGTCCACGGGCGAGCCGCGCGCCCGCACGCTGCTGCAGCGCATCCTGCACACGCTGCTGGATAGGAGGGCTAATGCGCCCAGATTGCTTAGAGCCACGTGAGTATACCTTCCTAGAGGCTCTCCTGCGCGTGGCGTCCACGGGCGAGCCGCGCGCCCGCACGCTGCTGCAGCGCATCCTGCACACGCTGCTGGATAGGAGGGCTAATGCGCCCAGATTGCTTAGAGCCACGTGAGTATACCTTCCTAGAGGCTCTCCTGCGCGTGGCGTCCACGGGCGAGCCGCGCGCCCGCACGCTGCTGCAGCGCATCCTGCACACGCTGCTGGATAGGAGGGCTAATGCGCCCAGATTGCTTAGAGCCACGTGAGTATACCTTCCTAGAGGCTCTCCTGCGCGTGGCGTCCACGGGCGAGCCGCGCGCCCGCACGCTGCTGCAGCGCATCCTGCACACGCTGCTGGATAGGAGGGCTAATGCGCCCAGATTGCTTAGAGCCACGTGAGTATACCTTCCTAGAGGCTCTCCTGCGCGTGGCGTCCACGGGCGAGCCGCGCGCCCGCACGCTGCTGCAGCGCATCCTGCACACGCTGCTGGATAGGAGGGCTAATGCGCCCAGATTGCTTAGAGCCACGTGAGTATACCTTCCTAGAGGCTCTCCTGCGCGTGGCGTCCACGGGCGAGCCGCGCGCCCGCACGCTGCTGCAGCGCATCCTGCACACGCTGCTGGATAGGAGGGCTAATGCGCCCAGATTGCTTAGAGCCACGTGAGTATACCTTCCTAGAGGCTCTCCTGCGCGTGGCGTCCACGGGCGAGCCGCGCGCCCGCACGCTGCTGCAGCGCATCCTGCACACGCTGCTGGATAGGAGGGCTAATGCGCCCAGATTGCTTAGAGCCACGTGAGTATACCTTCCTAGAGGCTCTCCTGCGCGTGGCGTCCACGGGCGAGCCGCGCGCCCGCACGCTGCTGCAGCGCATCCTGCACACGCTGCTGGATAGGAGGGCTAATGCGCCCAGATTGCTTAGAGCCACGTGAGTATACCTTCCTAGAGGCTCTCCTGCGCGTGGCGTCCACGGGCGAGCCGCGCGCCCGCACGCTGCTGCAGCGCATCCTGCACACGCTGCTGGATAGGAGGGCTAATGCGCCCAGATTGCTTAGAGCCACGTGAGTATACCTTCCTAGAGGCTCTCCTGCGCGTGGCGTCCACGGGCGAGCCGCGCGCCCGCACGCTGCTGCAGCGCATCCTGCACACGCTGCTGGATAGGAGGGCTAATGCGCCCAGATTGCTTAGAGCCACGTGAGTATACCTTCCTAGAGGCTCTCCTGCGCGTGGCGTCCACGGGCGAGCCGCGCGCCCGCACGCTGCTGCAGCGCATCCTGCACACGCTGCTGGATAGGAGGGCTAATGCGCCCAGATTGCTTAGAGCCACGTGAGTATACCTTCCTAGAGGCTCTCCTGCGCGTGGCGTCCACGGGCGAGCCGCGCGCCCGCACGCTGCTGCAGCGCATCCTGCACACGCTGCTGGATAGGAGGGCTAATGCGCCCAGATTGCTTAGAGCCACGTGAGTATACCTTCCTAGAGGCTCTCCTGCGCGTGGCGTCCACGGGCGAGCCGCGCGCCCGCACGCTGCTGCAGCGCATCCTGCACACGCTGCTGGATAGGAGGGCTAATGCGCCCAGATTGCTTAGAGCCACGTGAGTATACCATCATCATTTAGTTGAAAAACGTATACTACTGGCCTTTAAAATTTCCAAATCGCCAGCCATTTGATTCAATCCTCGCCTACGATCCAGCGTTCACCAGCCAACCTGAAAAGATAATCAAATTTAAGATTTCAATTGAGATAATTAAGTTATCGCAATTATAAGCAAGAAAGATAAAAATATAACTTTAATAATAATTTCTATTTTTTATATGCACCTGCCACCTGCTGTTATCTCTTCACCACCCTTGGTTGACTGGATCCACCATTGTACAGGTTGCCTTAAGTTTTAATAAAGAAATTACACAAAAATTTACAGATTGTGTAAAAAATAGGAAAGAAGTGAGCACTAAAACATGGTTAATATGGGGCGAACACATACTGCGCCGTTACCAAATACATTGTGATAAGGGTTGGAATATAATTCCATGGCTTGATGCAAAAGTTTCTGCTAAAATCAAAAACAGCGGTACTAGTAGAACTTGAATTTTGGAGGCATGTGGCACAGGGTGGCAAACCTCCATTGAAAAGGGAAGATCGTCTGACCAAACGGATTTTGTATCTGGTCCGGGCAACGGCTCAACTTTCTTTTTGAGGGGCGTCTCGCAGTTCAACCAAATGATGACTACTGCTTAACCGGACTTTCCCTGTGGAGACTAAACTAGAGCCTCCAGCCAAGCACAAAAACTTAACCTCGGCGCCAAGCCGTCGCTGGGAGGACAACTTTGGCTGAATCTTGATTAAGTGATTCTACCATCCATTCGGCAATTAGTTACGTGGAGAAGAACGGATAAGAACTGCCCAACGATTATTGTCGGACTTTTGTATGTGTTCAAGACGCGCCGAAAACTTTGCTTGCGAGATGCAGATTTGTGTGACGTCATGTCATTAGTTCGTAAGTGTTAATGCCGCTACAAACCGTAATGCTATGTTTTGTTATATTCCAGCGTGGAGTACATCGAACTCGGTCTGATAGTGGAGAAGTGTTCCCGACAAGACCTCATCTTCATCAGCAAGCATGGATACGCTCTGTTCAGCTCGCTCTATGAGGGTAAGTACTCTAATCTCCTTCCGTATGCTGAACGCCTAGTACATTTGTATGCATGTCCTGTACAGTCAAAGTCATAATAATGACATCCAAACCCAATATTGGGCAATACCTGTTTCCCAGCAGTGGCTCTTTAATAGCTGATAATGTATCAAAACGGAACAATCTAATTATAACAGATAACATAATACTAGCATACAAATGCCTCATCCCATACAAATAAACCGTGCCGACATAACTAGCGTTTTTCGTCTGATTAAACTGATAGCTTTTTGTACATCGAACGCGTTCGGTTCCGTTCCACGGCGATAGATAGATGGTGTTAGCAGCGACTTTCAATTAAAAGGGTTTACTCGGTTCGTAACCCCACTGCGGGGCAAAGGCCTTCCCACATTTTTCCGGACAGAAATATAAGATCAAAAATAATTTTTATAATGGATTTCATCTTTTTTTTAGGTCTCCAACTAGAGTCAAACACGATGGAAAATGTAGAAGCGATCTACACGACGTTAGCGCTCATCTGTATCGAATTGGGCTCCGAGGAGACTGTGTGTGATATCATGCAGCTTATACTGGCGTGAGTATCTAATACATTTGTTTGCATACATGTACGGCCAAGTAATGAAAATATTATGCATTTGGGATGTTTCTTGGGTAGAAAAATGATGAATTCTATTTAGTCTATCAGGGAGATTATTAAATAATATTGGACCCGTATTTTTTGCTTAATCAAGTAAATAAGAATTGACAAAAATAATGTGCATCCAAGTTTAGGAGTGGGGGCTTGTGACGTCACTTTGCCAATATAAAGTGTAGCACACCGTGACGTCACACGATATTTCAACGCACTGTATCATCGTATTTTTTTGTTTACGCGGCAAAAGAAAAATACGTGGCCAATATTTTTAGTTTATCTAACTGACGGACTAAATTTATTTACACCTAAATTAATTTTTTTATTGACTAAATAGATATGTTTTGTCAACTACCCTAGTTTCGAGCACATTCCTTTCTCAAATAGCAGAAGCAGCTCTTTTAAAATAACACTACCTTGTCAAAAAACGTATTTGATACAAGTTAAAATTAACTCTTTCTTGCTTAAAATTTTCATTGTAACACGTTCGCTGCCAAGGACTCGACTTGTGCGAGACACAATGGCTTTTTAATTGTTACCGTAATTACGGCAAAGAACGTGTTAAGGTTACACTAGTCGACGGCACGAACGATTTTGTGCGCGGGGTTAAAATGCCTGCTATCTCATCCGACAACACGTGCCGTTAAAATTAGTGTTGAAATATGGAACTTTCGACGCTCATAACATTCAAATATTTTCCTTTTTTACTTTTTTGTTTCCATACAGGCCTAGATAATTTTGAGACAAATTGATATCATTTTTTAATTTGAACGTACATCGTCAAACAGTGGAGTAATCCCTAGACTACGTCTGTATGGAAGAATTATCGACTAGTTTAACCTTAAGGAATGAAAATGTTAAGCAACGAAGGGTTAATTACTACCGGCCCACGACAATAATAATTGAAACAACGTTAAAACATACTGAACTTATGGTCAGTGGACATGCACTACACATAAAATAACATGTTTGGTCTTTTGATTTGTATCGATTCAGACAGAATATCTTGTGGTCAAAATGGTAGTCAAATTCTGCAGTATGTAAACAGGATTTGAAACGGAAATATTTCGTAAAACAAAATTACCTGTAAAAAAAGTCTGCCAGTACCTTAGCGAATCAATTTATTGTAAATTATTATATAATATATACTAATTGTCTTTTTTTTTCAGTATTCAGCAATCAAGTTTATCAAACCCAGTGCTGACCGTGGCCCAACAATGCCAGTTACAAGCTATCAGCGTATCGTTGGCAGCGTTACTGCCGCATGTCATGTTGTTGCCGCGCCTCGCCGACTATATCAACAAGGTAAATACATAAACATTAAGTAAGAATAAGCTTTCAAAACGTTGAAGGCAAATATCGTGACATAACTGGGATGTCATAGAATTATAAATAAAAACGAAGTCACGTGACACCATTGGGCCCGCCCTGGTAGATTATCGACCACTCCCTTTCACAAAGAAGAGCCCTCTTTCCCAGCAGTGGGAACATAATACGCTGATTATGCTCAGGAAAAGGTCAGTTCTAGGCAAGTGTACTCCATCGTCGAGCTCATGATCGCTTACCATCGGCATCATGAATTCGGCAAGGCAAAGAGTATGAAAAATCGACCAATCACACGGAAATCAACATCGCGTCTTTTATCTCGCATGTCTCTCTGGTCTGTCTCTTTGGTCTCGCAATATGGTCTGCCGTACGCGACAGGCCCTCTTCGCATTTTTACGAGACACCACGGTCGCTTACTCGCTTAGTTCTCGCCAAACTTCTTGGCCGCCCTGAAGTTGGCTACAATGGCTGTTCAGTAATAAATCTCAGACTAAAACAGTACCGTTTCGTACCGTGCGCATCGGAAAGCCAACTTCAGGGTGGCTAGAAGTTAGGCAAGTACTATACCGATTATTTCTGTCGCGATTTCATGGATTTCAGTAGCTCATAAATGTAAGCGTTGGTGCGCCGTCTAAAAACCTACGTAAATGTTGCTTACGCAATTCTTTGCTACGTTTGACCATTGTTGAGGCAATAATATTGATAAAAAGTTTTTTAAATGCACCTTCAAAATATTCAATACTACTGTTAAAATGTATTGCTTGTGTATTGTAGATAATCGCAGCCCGTCGCGAGGAAGCCCCTCACCTGCTCCCTCCGCTGCTAGAAGACTACGACGAGCTGCCGCCTTCCAAGATGCCCAACAAGCTGCCTTTCCTTATGATGGACCAGGTACTGTATCACTTATTTTGTGGTATTAAATGCCATAGCCGTAAAGTGATTGGGGTTTAAGAAGATAATTTAAAAGGCTAACAGAAGGTATTTACAAGGCAGACGTGAGTGGAAACACGGGGAGGGGACGCCCTAGAAGCACATACATTATAGACCTTTTGGTGATGTTCTTCTGAAAAGCTAGATGCGCAGTACTCATAACCGGCGAGCGTGTATGACTAGATGTATGAACGTGAGTGAAGCAAAAGAAGTATGTAAGGATCGTAGCAGGTGGCGTTCTGTAGTTTCTGCCGCCTTTTTCGCATGGGGAACCATGCGAAAAAGGCGTGAGTTTTATGTATATATGTGGCTTAGCAAATTTTCCACTTTGGAGAACATCATCTCTGTCACGTCTGTGACAGTTTCTGTCTAATGCTCAAAATATCATGATAAACGGGCTGGGAAAAGGGGTTATGAAAAAAAAATTGGAACCGTATTTTTTATTTTGTCACGTTAAAAAAAATATGATAAAAAAATATGAAATTATCGCAGACGTCATGTCTTGATACACTTTTTACATAGAAGTTACGTCACAAGCCCCCTATCCCAAACTTTGATGCGCTTTATCTCGGTGAATTTTTAACACGCTTTTATTAGCTTGGTATGTATCAATGTAACGGAATCTTTGAACGTGATTTTCACCCCCTTCAAAACGTGGGATTGATTTGAAACTTTGCACACTTATCAAGGACCGATGACAATGCAACAATTTAGTCAAAGTCAAATATGTTTATTCAATTTGGTTCAAATTTACAAGTAATGAAAGTTGATTCTACCGTGCGCTTTTAAATAGTTTGTCCCATTAGTCTTACCAAGATCTTCAGGATTAGCGACTTTTTAGTTCAATTTACCATTAAAGCGTGTTTTTTAGTTTTTAGAACTACAATTTATTATTATTGATTTGAATAAGCAAAAAATACGTGTCAAATATTTTTTGATAATTTAATCGGCGGACTGTATAGAATTTGCTGTTTCGTACCCCGTCATCATCCATATTGAAACGGAACTATTACATAACTAGCTGTTGTCCGCGACTTCATCTGCTCATTTTTTTAAATCGCGTGCAAAGGTCAGACAGAGTTACTTTCGCATTTATAATATTAATGTGGATGATATATCAATTAATTAGCTCTTGGTCCCGATTATGTCGAATGTGTTAATTGGGTTAATTTATTTTTAACCGACTTCAAAAAAAGGAGGACGCCTGGAATGATTTGAAAAAATCTTCTTTTGTTTGAAAAAGGGTATATACTTCACATGTGGTCCCATGAACTGATGATGGGATCCTAGAGAAATGAGGGAAAGGGAACTCCTCAAATATTATAGGCGAAAAATTTTGTAGCAAAAAATCAAACCGACTTCCAAAACAAAACACTACAAAGCGAAAAATAACTTTCTTTACCGAAGTCGGTACAAAACCCAACATCGACAAAAGTGAAAAACGACGAAAGTGTTTTGGAAGTCGGTTTGGTTTTTTGTTAAAATGTTTTTGCCCATACAAACTCGAGTACTCAGTTGAGTTTTCAAACACGTTGCTATAAAATGTAATGTTGAACTATTTGAGTGATTATTTCAGTCAACAATTTACGGCATAAACTTTGACGGCTTTTGTAGCCTAAATACGTCAAGTATTAAATAGTAGCGTTATCCGGAGGTTAACCACATAGTAATTGTTTCAAATAAATCTAGTTGTATTCAAACTACTTTAGTAACTTTGCGTGCATTATATTACAGATGGCGCTGTGCGAGCTGCTGAAGTCTCACGGCGTGGACGTGACCCGTCTGTCGTCGACGTCCCCCTACACGGCCGGCAGTGTGGCCCTGCCGCACAGGCACAGCTGGGTGGAGGCTGGTATGTGACTTACACGTTTATTGATTAGCTAACTCTCATAAAAGGTATTAAATAAAGGAGAGGAATCGAATTTTAATCAGCTTTTTTAGGGTTCTGTACCCAGAGGAAAAAACGGGACCCTATTACTAAAACTCCGCGATCCATCTGTCTGTCTGTCTGTCCGTCTGTCACCAGGCTGTATCTCATTAACCGTCATAGCTAGGCAGTTGAAATTTTCACAGATGATGTATTTCTGTTGCCGCTATAACAACAAATACTAAAAACAGAATAAAATAAATGTTTAAGTGGAGCTCCCATACAACAAACGTGATATTTTTGCGATAATGGTATGGAACCCTTCGTGCGCGAGTCTGACTCGCCCTTGGCCGGTTTTTTTTCTTTAAGTAAAACATCATACAGCTTCTTCTTTCGTGTGAGGTGTGGCCACCTCTGGTGTGAGTTAATTAAGCCGCCTCTGGGAACCCAACAGGCCTCTATCGTCATATATATATATATATCGCCATTATCGAATAAGCACTTATTTAACTAATAAAAGCCTGTTTTTTTTTTATTATTCTTCAGTTCATGATGTTGAGCGTTACGCGTAGATAAAATTATGACCTTAGTGGAAGAAACCGTGTCGCTTCTGTTTTAATAATACAATGTCATCAGTTTTGCAGACGCAGACATCCCACATCAGACTTATGCTTCTTTACTAGATATAACATCCCCGACTGTTTCAGTTAGTAACTCATTTTCCAGGCGCCGCTCAAGGTCGCGACAGCCTAGCAGAAATCACAGCGCCTGGAACTGAACTGGACAGCGCTAACAGCTCACCAGGCGTACAGCGGGTTAGTGTCTTACTATAAATCATTCTGCTTTCTTGATCATATGTGATCCTGGTACTTTACACTTGCAAACCAGATAGAAAAACTTTAACATATTATGATAAATTTCCTTCTTTTGCCTTGAATGTAGCTATTGAATAGTACTGCTGGACCGATCAGGTTAAGCTACGCTTGCCGAGGTCAGTCTGCGTGTGGGTTCACTCTACTCTCTTGATCTTATGTGATCCTGGTACTTCACACATGCAAACCAGATAGACAAACTTTAACATGTCCTTCTTTTGCCTTGAATGTAGCTAAATAATAGTACTGCTGGACCGATCAGGTTAAGCTACGTTTGCAGAGGTCAGTCTGCGGATGGGTCATAATTACAAACCATGACCCGTCCGTCGTCCGTGCTTCGGAAAGCTCTGCCGATTGGTCCTGTCTATCATTCATAGATGTTTGGCAGTCATTACGGGTAGTCAGAAGGTTGAGCGAAAACCAATCTTATCGAGGTGTCGTGTTACCCATGAACTGATGGTTTGTGAGGATCAGGGAAGCAGTCGCTATATGTCAAATATCAGTATTCAGCTACCTATATAGTTGAAAAAGGTTAGGCAGACAATGATATCCTATTCCTTCCCATATGAAATCCTATCCAGTCCATCTTACTAATATTATAAATGCAAAACTTTGGAGGGATGGATGTATGTTTATTACTCAATCACACCAGAATGGCTGAACGGATCTGGATCAAATTTTGCACAGAGATAAATTATAGTCTGGAATAGCACATGGGCTACTTATTATCCCGGTATAATGTTCCCTTGGTATGATAAAACACTTCACGCGGGTGAAGCCGCTGGCAGGAGCCAGTATACCTTATAATAAAGAAACACAGTGCATACTCAGAATGAAAGTGACCTTTTTTTATTTTAGATAGGCTCGCGCTTGACCACTATTTTACCACTCTTACTCAAGAAATGCAATTTGTGGGTAGTGAGCAAAACAATCTTCAAAAATTCTTCGCTTTTTAGGGTTCCATACCCAAAGGGTAAAAACGGGACCCTATTACTAAGACTTCGCGATCCGTCTGTCTGTCTGTCCGTCTGTCTGTCACCAGGCTGAATCTCATGAATCGTGATAGCTAGACAGCTGAAATTTTCGCAGATGATGTATTTCTGTTGCCGCTATAACATCAAATACTAAAAACAGAATAAAATTTATATTTAAGTGGGGCTCCCATACAACAAACGTGATTTTTTGCCGTTTTTTGCGATAATGGTACGAAACCCTTCATACGCGAGTCCGACTCGCACTTTGCCGGTTTTTTTATGTTGAGTAAAGTGACTGATGCTGTTTGTTTCCTACTCATAACTCGGGGTAACTTTAGAGTAGGTTTTTTAAGGTCAGTTTATAGAAAAATCAATCAGGCATTTTGGATTAGGTCGCTTTCATTCTAAGGCGGATATTACACTATAATATATCTAAGATCACAGAAGACTGTATGAATGAAGAAAATGTATTGCGCCGACACCAAGTAACACGAGACAAGGGCAGGAAGATGATGAAGATATCTAGGAACGTAGATAGATCTACAGTACAAACATTTTATTAATGTTCCTCGACAAACTTCGTGTTTCGTCAGTCGTCGGCTTTCTATCAGTTTACCTTTGCACTTGGTGCAGACCGGACGCTCTCAATCAACTTGGAAGTACATAGACTTGTTAATATACACTTTTAACATAATTTATTTTTAAAATGGGAGGAAAGCTGCTATTATTACAGCTCTATATATTTCACACGGCAATCAAAAAAACAATAAAGTATTTAGTTCTGACTTAAAATTATTATACACGATAAATCTAATAATTGATGGGCATGGTAATTAGCATTCGTTTGTATTCGGAAATGCGATGATTGCCGAGGGACGTTAAGAAAATAGTTGTACTGTACTTATATGACACCTATGTTTCAGAAATAAACTGATTGATTGATTGGTTGATGATAATGTAATAATCATTTCATCTTTAGAGAACTGGGGGGTGACCATAAGCTCTTAGAGCGGTATCAATTTGAGATCGAATAAGGGACAGATGTATCTGACTTGTATACATCTGTCACTTACTCGATATCAAATTGATACCGCTCTAAGAGCTTATGGTCACCCCCCTGCCCCCGTACCATGACGTGTCAAAACTATAATGCTTCGACTTTGAAATAGGGACAGGGGGGTGACCATAATCTCTTAGAGCGGTATCAATTTGAGATCGAGTAAGTGACAGATGTATACAAGTCATATACATCTGTCCCTTATTCGATATCAAACTCATACCGCTCTAAGTGCTTATGGTCACCCCCCTGATGTATACAAGCCATATACATCTGTCCCTTACGCACACTAGAAATAACCTTGCTCTAAGAGGTTATGGCCACACCTCCTGGTCTTTGAAGCGTCTAGGATCAAATCTATAATCCTAGATATTTTATAAATATGATAGTGTAATACCCCCAAAGTAAATAAATTTTCCAGATTTTCAAACAGTGGTATACAACTTTCCAATTGCCGAGGTTCACAGGGCGTTGTATAGTTCAGTAGTGGTACGAGTATAATAAGATCATTGTCGCGCATGTGTGACCAGCAAACGCAGTACGACGACCTGGACGAAGAGTACCGCATGTTTACTGAGAAGTACAACCACAACTACCGACCTACCACGCACAACTTTGGCACTTATGTAAATATCTCGCATTTTTTTTGGTAGTTTCCAAGTAACATAGAAATTAGACACAATTCCCGTATTTTTAAGAGGAAATATGGGCACAGAGCGCCGGCTGAATTTCCTTAGTAATAAGTCATTATTCGAGGTTTGGCTTTCGTCTCTTTTCTCCTCCAATATTGGACCAATTGAAAAACTATTCCATAAACTGGTAAAGTAAGATATATACTATGTCCCTATGTTTTCCTTTTTTCATTTATATTTGTCAAATTTGCACACTAAGACTCTGTTGACAGCGCAATTTTGAGCATTTTTTGAGGGCTCAAGATAATGTATCATAAAAAAGGAAAACATAGGGACATAGTATATATCTTTAATTTTCAGTTTAAGGAATATTTTTTAAATTGGTAGTTTTCAGTGACCTATTTTAAACATGAACTGTCTTATTACAAAAAACTAAATAAACCTTGGTTTAAACCTGTCCTATCAAGTCCAGGCTTATCTGCAAAACCATGGTCTAAATTTGTCCATATTACAAAACTTAAAAAAACCGTGGTCTTCTTAGTACCGTCATATGAACCAATGTCTATAAATCAACCACAGATTAATACAAATATCATTCGTTCACCATAATATCATTCTATTGCAACGTTCCGTACGCACAGAAAATACATTTAATTTTGGAATCATCGATACGACGAAGAAGAAGAAGAACGTTCCGTATGAACAGAAAAAAAAACGTTTTGATAATACGATAAGGATTAAGTGATGTTTAGGAGTGTTAAAAATATTGAGACTTTGTTATTTTGCATGGATGGATTTTGCAGTTTTGTTTAGGTTTAAGCACATTGCTTAGTGTCGTATTAATTACTAATAATACATCTATATTAAACAAAACTATCGCAAGTTGAACAAAGTTTATTAAGCTTAGGATTTTTTAAGTTATCCAAGACTCTAATAGAACAATTGACACTTTGTTAATAATATATTGTGATGGACCAACAAAAAAAAACGGTCTGAGAATTGGAGTACCCAGGAAAAATAAAATCCTCAATATCAATTAAATCCACCATGTTAATATCCATTTTCTCAAAAATAGTATGTAACGTTGTCATAACATCTCTAAAAAGTATCCAGAAACTGAACTCTACCGGAGACTTATTCACAACTGTCCAGTAAGAAGCGAGATTTTAAATTTGGAATCGCCTACTGTCCAGTAAGTAAGTATGTAATTTACTTACTGGACAGTTAGTAGGGATTGGTCAGATATATCAAAACGTAACTTATATCGGATATATGTTAGATATCATATCATATCGATATCTTTATCAAAATAACCGATATTACAAAAACTGTATCTAATAAAAACCTTACTAGCGTGCTAGAACGAATAAGTCAAAACTTAAAACCGTAACAATGCGGAAACGTACGAACTACGAACAAAACGCAAACTTCACAAACGATAGGAACCATAATTATGCGCTACCTCTCTAAGTATTATTTCGCGTTCGTTGTTAGTTTGCTCATCTAAATAACATTTTAACTTATGCAAACTGTACATCGATATCTGAAAACCGTTTTCGATATCGATATGAAATCTGTAATGAAATGAAATGAAATAATTTATTTGCTAAATGTAGGTATACAGATTAGATGTTGTGTTTTGTTCTGTATATCGGTTACATAACCGTTTGTGCAAAAAACCGAAAACACCCATCTCATCCTCTTCAGATCTGCTTAGAAAAAAAAACATGGTACCAGCCAGACACATATTAGAGTTTAGCCATTATAACATGGTTATAGGAGGGAGGCTCCAAATATATATCTATCTCTCTTTTTGGTGTGACATTTTATGAGATAGATATATTTTTGAGTCCGTTAATCAAGACTTACAACAAACAAATATAAATGCCCCCGGTAAATCGATCACAATATCTATCAGTAAATGCCCTAATATGAATGTAACTGTACGGTCTCATCACCGTACATTTTTCTGCATACTTGCAACCTACTTTAGGTCAACGATGTGCGTCATAATTTGACCGTATAAAACATCATAACAAAGCAACCAAGGAAGATAGTGATCTTATAGCCGTGTTGCTATCCAAACCAAGGGAGAGAAATAGTCGCCTTCCATCTAAGTTATACTGTAGTTTACTTAACTCAAATATATTTAACTAGTGGATCTAACTGTGACGTGTTTCTCTCCAACCAACTAACGGCGAATCAGTGTACGGACTTACGACCCGTACAGTAACCTTCAATATTAATTAAATGAATTTGTTGTAAAACTTTCTTTTATTTTTGAGAAAAGCATTATACAAGCCTTAACCAGTAAGAAAGCCATCCTGGCCTCGTATATAACCGGACCGAACCGCAGGTGAGGTCCGGTTAACTCATACTTGGCCAGGAAGTCTTACTTACTGGATTCTGCAGTAATGTACTATTTCGGGTGAAAACAACAGAACACAATGAAAAATATGCTAACCTAAACGAGAAACTTTGGGAGATACGATTTAGACCATCGTTAAACTAGGGGCCGGCGAGGTTTAGCGTCAGACCTTGATTTGGTCTATGGTTTATCGATAAACCACTATTTGTAATATGATTTTTGTCTAAACCGCGGTTTATCGAGATTTAAACCTGGGTTTTTAGTTAAAGCGCTTTTTGTAATAAGACTGGAAGTGTCCTGAACTAAAAGAGAAACGGAATAAATGACATGTCATTTCAGGTGACCGACACGTAAAATGGCGGAAAAAGTTCCTTTTTATGATCATACTAATAAAAATAAGTAAATATTTCTTTTGGTGAACTGACAGGACACTGGTATCGATATATATTTTAACGAGAAACCTAATGATTTTTTATTAAATAAACGTTATACGAAATACGTTTTCGAGTATATAAATGTTGTATGTAAAGAAATTATATCAACAGTTACATCTCACGTTTATCACATCTTGTGAACGTTATTGAAATGAAAATATACCAAATAACTTGATAAGATATAAGACGCAGCCCTCTATCCCTTTCCATATGATACCTTTTCCATTCCCTCCTAACACTATTCCTTCTGGCAGCGTAATGACAATGAGTTCTGGTGCTGGGGCGACCACGAGGACTCGCGCTTCAGTGAACACGACATGCGACGACCGCATCGGAAGCCACGGGTAACTGGCTAGCTTCGTACGGTACTCCCCAATCTACTTGGCCGGACTGAAACTGGGCGTTTCTGTTTTCAACGGACTTCTAAAATGCCGATTTTGATTATTCTCTTTTTATTTGAAAGCTGGTGTTTCTCATGTGGTACCATTTAAAATTGATCAAGATCTGACGAATAGTTTTTAATGCGTATTTTCATGGTAATTTAAGGTGCCAAAACTAAAAAGAGAAAAATAAAAATCTTTTTAACAGAAAAATTAAACCGTCTGCCAAAACAAAACACTACAAAGCGAAAAATAACTTTCTTTTGAGAAGTCGGTGTCTCTGGTACCTATTTTTTTTCCATTTTAAGGTTCCGTACCCAAAGGGTAAAAACGGGACCCTATTATTAAGACTCCGCGGTCCGTCATCCTATCTGTCTGTCTGTCACCAGGCTGGATCTTATGAACCGTGATAGCTAGACAGTTGAAATTTTCACAAATGATGTATTTCTGTTGCCGCTATAACAACTAATACTATAAACAAAATAAAATAAATATTTCAGTGGGGCTTCCATACAACAAACGTGCTTTAGCCGTTTTCTGCGATAATGGTACGGAACCCTTCGAGTGTGAGTCCGACTCACACTTGGCCGTTTTTTGTATGGGATTTACTACTGCGCAGCCATTGTAGCCAACTTCAGACCTGCCAAAAAAATTGCGGGTTAATGTCAGATGTTGAGTGTAGTTCGTATCTTTAGACATCTATGTTGAATGTAGGTCATTCTTTTGGTGTAACTTCAGGAAGTCATCGCTAATTGAGTCTTATTAGCGTCGTTATGTCGGTTGTTGAGTGTAGGTCGCATCTTCATAGACGGATGTTGAATGTGATCTGCATTATTTCGACCGCATTGGCGGCCACGGGTAATTGAATAATAGGTTCGTTATTTAGGTATCAACTTCGTAGTTGTATGTTGAATGTAAGTCATTATTTTACTATAGATTCACTGTTGATTTAGTTTTTTTATTACTGTATTAAAACATATTAATGTCAATGTCAACCTTTGATCATAATAAAAAATATTGCTAAAAAGTTTTATTAATTATTACAATTGGTGGTCATTCAGTTGTCGAAATGTAACCGTAGAAGGATATTTAACTTTAACTATGTTATATTTTACTCCTATGTACCCAAACATACTGGTGTGACTTAAATCATTTTGATCGTTTACACATCTAGTTTTGAAAGTTAGTCAAAATAAAATGGTTTGAGTTAAACCAAAATCTACGTGTTTGAATCAAACCGTTTGACCGTCTCGGGGGCGTTTTAATGACCTATCAGAAAGTCGATTCACGTTATTCTTGTCCAGAATTCTTGTTTAGATGTTCTACAAGCATGTGTTAATTTATATGTAACTGTTACTTCCAGCCGGGCGGCACTCCGTCGTGCGTGAACCTGGAGGCACTGCGGCGCGCGGCCGGCGGGCCCAGCGCGGCCGAGCGGCGTGACGCGGAGAGACGCCGCGCCACACTCAACAACGCCTTCCGCACCGCGCCCTTCGACCAGCTGCTGCACATCACGCAGCCTAAGGTACTTCGTCCCTAGCCAGTGGTCGGCTCGCCTCGACTGTACTCGGCCGGCGGGCCCAGCGCGGCCGAGCGGCGTGACGCGGAGAGACGCCGCGCCACACTCAACAACGCCTTCCGCACCGCGCCCTTCGACCAGCTGCTGCACATCACGCAGCCTAAGGTACTTCGTCCCTAGCCAGTGGTCGGCTCGCCTCGACTGTACTCGGCCGGCGGGCCCAGCGCGGCCGAGCGGCGTGACGCGGAGAGACGCCGCGCCACACTCAACAACGCCTTCCGCACCGCGCCCTTCGACCAGCTGCTGCACATCACGCAGCCTAAGGTACTTCGTCCCTAGCCAGTGGTCGGCTCGCCTCGACTGTACTCGGCCGGCGGGCCCAGCGCGGCCGAGCGGCGTGACGCGGAGAGACGCCGCGCCACACTCAACAACGCCTTCCGCACCGCGCCCTTCGACCAGCTGCTGCACATCACGCAGCCTAAGGTACTTCGTCCCTAGCCAGTGGTCGGCTCGCCTCGACTGTACTCGGCCGGCGGGCCCAGCGCGGCCGAGCGGCGTGACGCGGAGAGACGCCGCGCCACACTCAACAACGCCTTCCGCACCGCGCCCTTCGACCAGCTGCTGCACATCACGCAGCCTAAGGTACTTCGTCCCTAGCCAGTGGTCGGCTCGCCTCGACTGTACTCGGCCGGCGGGCCCAGCGCGGCCGAGCGGCGTGACGCGGAGAGACGCCGCGCCACACTCAACAACGCCTTCCGCACCGCGCCCTTCGACCAGCTGCTGCACATCACGCAGCCTAAGGTACTTCGTCCCTAGCCAGTGGTCGGCTCGCCTCGACTGTACTCGGCCGGCGGCAGGCACGCGCCAGTCCCGTCACTCCGCCTCCGAGACCTGCCGGAGCTCGCGCGCCGGGTGTTCGCCTCCTCGCGCCACCTGCAGAGCAGTTATCACGAGCTCTTAGAGCAACAATTTTTTCATTATGTTTGATAAATGTATATGACTTGTATACATCTGACACTTAAGCACAAATAACCTTGCTCTTAGACCTCATGGTAGAGCCCCAAGTCCCAAGGTTTAGCTATTTCGCAAGTCGCCTCGCAAGAGATCGTACAATATCATCTGATGACTCTGACGGCCATCGCTCTCTGTGTTTTACGCAAGTTTAAGCCCCCACTCAACTCAAATCTGATAATCATCATCTAAGACCACTGCGGTTGAGCCGTAAGGCGGATTTACATCACGCCGTTGTGTCGCCTTTTGACGCAGTTTTGGACATTCAAAACACATTATGATAAGGCTTACACGCACACTTCACAGGAGCTTTAATGCCGAAGAATTAGCCACCCACGTCATCTTGGCCGTGACTTCTCAACATGCAGAAATCCTTGGAACAGTGACCTCGTTTCGTTAAGCCCCCAGACAGCTTCTGTGCTTTTGGGCGGAGCTAGGCTGGCTATGTTAGCCAGAACCCGTACGCACAACAACAATTAAAAGGGAGTCTATGTCCGGAAAAGGGTTGCCCATTATCTAAGACGTAGGCTTCTACAGATTCATTTGATTGGTGTATCTCACGTCGATACGACATAGCAATGTCCATGTAGCTTTACTTGGATCTAAATTTAACCTACGTTTATATACCTTCCAGTACGAGATCAAAGACAAGCTGCAGGAGATCTTCAACTCGATCAGCTCGGAGCCCCTCCTGCCGGCGTCGGGCTCGTGCTCGCCGGCGGGACAGAAGTCGTACTCGCAGGCAGTGCCGCCCTACACCAAGTACTTCCCCGAACTGTTCCTGTACTGAACAAGGTTTGTATTATTTTAAATCATCTGCCGCATACGCGACTCCACCCGCGTGAATGTCGACATTGTCCTATAAAAATCTACTACCTGTTTTAGCGTGAAAGAGTAATAAACATTCATCCATCCTTTCCATCCATGTAGGATAAATAAGTAATTGCAAATCGAAAGCTACGAGTATTACCGAAAAGAACGGTGTAATGTATAGCATATGCAAGAGCACTAAGTATAAGTATATGCATGAGCATAACATTTGGAGATCCTCAGGATTCCAAACACAGAATTATTAACCTTCAAGTGGGGCACGCACTTATTTGAAACGGCAGCGGTCGCACGTAACCTAAAGGACCTAAGTTTAAAGGGATTTAGAACATCGATTAACCGAAAATTATTTATATTTACTCATCATTATCTATTTATGTGCTAAAAATATGAACTTACACATACATAAACTCACGCCTTTTTTCCATGGGGGCAGGCAGAAACTAAAGAAGAAAAATTTTTTAAATCAAAAACAAAATCTTAGAATTAAACAACTTTCTCTGGATCAAGAACCAATTTTGCACATTTATAATTTGGTTTTCTTTTCCGTATAATTCAGTTGTTTTTATTAACTTGGATCCAGTTTTCTTCAAAATCAGTCTTCTCTTCAGGGTTAAAATTAAAAGGGAGGCGCGCGTGGTCCTTTCGCCACCTGCGCCAAGACTGAAAAAAATGTAGATTGTTTATCTAGGGAGCAAACAACAATTTTAAAGGCGAGAGTGTTTTTTTTAATCCAGAGCGGAGCGATGGATTTTAGAGTAGAATCCCGAGCGTATCGAGGGATTCTAAAGTAGAATTCTGAGCACAGCGAGGGATTCAAAGTACGTCACTCGAGCTTAAAATAGTGTTGCTCCCGATGTGGACACCCTACTTTTTATCACCCTCTATGAGAAAATAAGTACATCTTATGAACAAAACCGTTACGTTTATTTATTTACATACAGTTAGGAACCATAAGACATAACATAGAAATAATTAGAGGCTAATGTTTATATTTTTGAACAATTACGGCCCATTCGCTCTCATAGAGAGGAGGCCTGTGTCCCAGCAGTGGGAACATTAATAGGCTGATGATGTGTGTGTGTGTGATGGAATTGCATCGTCACAATTTTTTTAGTACCATCCGTAACAGTTGTAGATTTATATTTTAATTTGGTTTGCGCGCGGTTTTCCAGACGGTCACTTGTTCAATACAATGTTCCCATGCGGTCCGAAATAGAATTATAATTACTCATTACCCTCATACATTCGTCGTAATCGATGTAATACTATTTTGGACCGCATGGTTTGTGATTCATCTCTTTGCTGATTGGAACATTTACTAATAATATCCACATTCCAAATTCAAATCACTTTTAGTCCCTAGTCAATAATGAGCTAATTTAGTCCCTATTTACGAAGAATAAACTTGATCTTACTGAATAGATGTGATAAAAAAGTCTTTTTGTGCTCCTCGGGAGGCGCGAAAAGGAATAGAATGGAGGAGTAGTTTTCGTGCGCAGTGAACGAATTACAGACTACTAGAAGTGAGAAATATTTGTGACTAGAAAGCTCGAAATTATGAACGAAAATGTGTCGAATGCGGTCGATTCGACGCCGCGCGACCGCTTGAAGGTATAAAAATCTGGAACTTTGGGATTGTCAACCGATTACTTTACGGTTTACCCCCCCTTTTCATTTACAATCTCTAATCTCGGCGATATCCTGAATCCTGGGATCCAGAGATTGCCTCTATACAGTCCCGTCAACCCATAACTGAATGGATAAAACTCTATTGTATTTTCAACAAATTAATACACTTTTCTTCGTTTGAAACATACCTTTCTTCGTGTTTTATGATTGTTTTTTTGTTGTAAATCCGTTTTTCCATGAATTTCTTTGTAATATTGTTTTTTTTTTCTATTTTCAGTTTCAAACGGACATCACAATCTTCAGTAGTGGTGTGTAGCTGTAGCTTCGCTCGATATACTAGCACGTAGTTACGGAATAGATCCGCGGGCGACATCGTTAATATGTACCTAATCTTATGCAATATTCCACTTATGAGGCCTGGCTCTTACCAAGTGGTAGCATGTGTACCAGTTACTGGGTTGTGGTCAGACAGGCAGTCGTTCCATGTACAAATAAAATTTAAATATCCCCCGACACATTTTTATTTCATGCTACATAATTTATCTAGTACTAGACACGCTTCGATCGACAATCTATTGCGCACGTAATTATAACACTATGTCTTGCAAAAATACCACGATTCAATGCGCATAAATTTTGAATAGCTGAACTGATTTTCATCAAACATAGCTACGAACACTCTCGATAAAGCCACCTTTCAAAAAAAAAAAACGAAATCAAAATCGGTTTATCCGTTTAGGAGCTATGACACCACAGACAGATACACACGTCAAGTTACAACTCCCCACATTTTCTGTCGGAAGTTAAAAATAGTGGTATTTAACTGCTTCCGGTAAGACTGGAAGTCGCCCAAAATAGAGCAGACGATAAGGCCTGGTGCTATGTCAGTTTTGTAGTAAAATATGGAACTAATAGTATATCACTAAAATCATACTGTAAACCTTCGTAGGAAGTCAATTTAAATAATCTGAAACAAATAATGTTCAGTATTTTTCACGATCTGCAAGCTTAGACAGACTTTTTAACCTTTTTTGAATAAAATCAAGCAATTTTCTATTCAAATCTTACTTCTTATAGACAATATTCCCTGTAGGCCTAAATAATTGTGTTCCAAATACATGTTTAGCTATGTCGCCTGTCATTAACCAATTTTGGACTTAAAATAATAATTGTTCGACTAAATCTGACTTTGGCTCCAAACTTTGATAATAATCTTATGTATAACGAGTTACATTCCCGTTGCTTTTACTGACTAATATTAATAGTAATAATTATTATTATTGTAGGTGAATCTCTTATTACGGTGGGTGTTTTGGTGTTATTAATCATGATTTTTGTAAGACTTATTAAGTGCTTTTAATTCCAGCGATCAAACTTACCTATGTCTTCCTTAGAACCAAAATATGTACATACTAAATGTCAGCTTTCATGGTAGGCATGGTCATTAAAAGTGAGAGCGAAACGACACGTTATTGACACGTATAAAGTTCTTAAAAATAGTTATTACACTACTCGCACGTTTTATGACCATGACTGCGAAGAGTCTCCAGCACAATTTGTTATATAACATTGTGTTCTGTACATTTCGGTGGCGTCAAAATAACTTCAATCGTTCCAATAGATTTTCCCGCGTGAAAGTCTGTCGAAAATCATCTCAAAAGAACTATCGGGATAAATAGTACCTTAATTTGTAATCCAGCAGCCGATGCGAGATGATTGATTCCTTGTGGATTTCCGTCTGTGTGATTGGTCGATTGATAGCGGTAAAACTCTTTGCGTTGCCGTATTCACTTACGCAATACGGCTGCAGGTCATGGTTTACCTTTGTACCAAGTCCAAATCGGTTGCGGAGTAATTGATTAACAAACATCAAATCATACAGACTATAAAATGTATAATACTAATGGGATATCCTTGCAACGCAGCATTTGCTGGGCATAATGTAAGCCTATTTACATTATGCCTAGCAATTGATGGCCATAATGTAAGCCTATTTACATTATGCCTAGCATTTGCTGGACAGAATGTAAGCCTATTTACATTATGCCTAGCATTTGCTGGACAGAATGTAAGCCTATTTACATTATGCCTAGCATTTGATGGGCATAATGCAAGCCTATTTACATTATGCCTAGCAAATGCTAATCCTTTTGGTATGGGCACGCTAAGCGCAAGTTTTGATTGCACTATTTTATTGCCTCTTTGACTCTTGACATTGTTACCATTGTATTGTGTCAATGTCGAATAAATGTATGTTACGAATGTCACGATTAATAACATCAGGGTTTAATATGATATTTAGTAGCGCACTAAGGAACGGTGAGGTTGGTGAAGCAATATTCTGTTTTTATGATACACTGGTAGGGACCAATGTATCTCGATATTAGTGAGGATGTAATGAACAGTAGATTTACGAGATGAGAATAACTATGAGAGAGAATTGTTAGATTTCTTAATAGTAGTATGTGTACTATACTGTCCTTCAAAAGTATAAACTAATTTTAGAATTTTATCTGATTTGTTGATACAAAAACAAGCTTACATAATTATTAAAAAAAGTTTTATTTAAACAAGCTCGTATATTTAAATAATAATTGCATTGTTACGAGAAACAAACATGTCGGATTTTTTTAATCTCAATCCGACACTGGAAAGCGGGTCAATTTAACTGGCAATATTTGATTACAGACACCGGGACAGATCAAAGTAAATATAAGCTTGTAATAAATTTGAAGTCTTTCATAGAGCGCCAACACGCCTCATTATTCGAGAGAATGACGCCTGTACCAGTGCGTTGAAATGTCGTGTTACGTCACGGCTTGGTACAATTTTTACTGAGGAGTTACGTCACAAGCCCCCACTTCCGATCTTTGATGCGCTTTGTCTTGGTGATTTTGTTTTTTAAAGCAAAAAATACGTACCTAACCAATATTTATTGATAATTTAACCGACGGACTAAATGGAATTTTCTTTTTCGTACGCCGTCATCATCGGCGGCGGCGTTATGACGGACGAATCTTGTGTTCAGAGCGCATTACGAAGGTAAAATGTTTTTTTTTATAAAAGTGTTTTATAAATTGGAATGGTCAAATAAAATCTTCGTTTTGTAAAAATGATTATTGTTTAGATAAAATAGCTCTCATTATCAAGATTGCTTGTATTATGATTGTACTCGTATATTTTGTATTAGTTAGTAAATAATGATAATTAATATATTCTTGTGATCATGTTATAAATATTGTTATTTTATTTATCTGTAAATGTTATTAGATATCTAACAGAACTGATTTATTTAACACAATTTGTGTTTGAACTTATTGCATAGGGCATAAAATAACATCATGCATGTATCCCGCATTGGGAAAGGCAGAGATGACGAATAAGTATATTCGATTGACCAATATTTTTGTAACGTTTGCAGGGCCCGATCTAACTATATATTGAATAAAAAGCTGTTTTAAACCGTCGGATCGGATAAAGCCGCTTTTTTGACAGCTTCGAGAGAAGTGAAAAAAAAAGCCTGAAAATTCCACTTAAGAATTTATGCGAGCTAGAAAATTTTAGAACCACACCACGGGTTTTTAGATGAAATGAAAAGGGCTGTTAGTGCAGTGTGGCCGACCCTCATTTATGCCGCTCTGTGCATTTGCTAGGCTCGCCCTCCCCTAGATCCGGCCCTGAACGATTGGCCAAGATGCCCCTCCAAATTAATAAAATGCTTCAGCATAGAAAAACGTTAATTTATGTACTTGATATTTTAAATTAATTTAAAACAATATCTCGCCTGTACATATACCTTGAAAGGTAGAACATTGGTGTACCCATAGTACACCGGCATTTCGACAGTTTAAAAAGTCCCATTTAACAGGGGGCGAACCGACTTTGTATTTAAATAAAGTAAAAACATGAATATTGCGGGTAGTAGGGAGTGGTTGGTGATTGTATATTAAGGTTGCAACGTTCAATAACTTGTACTTAATGTTATATTAATGTATATCTGTTTAGTACTCGGTTGTGTTCGCTAAATAAATGTGGTTCTACATTATCTGTTGTTTTATTATGTAGAGAGATGTAATCTCTTACCAGTAAGTTGACACTAGACGTCCAACAAAGCACACTGATGAGGAGTCGAAGCGCACCAGAGTCAATCTAAAAAAAAAATACCAACTTCAAAATCAAAACAAAAAAGTGTTTTGTGCTTTTGAAGTCTGTTTATTTTTTTGTAAAAATGTTTTTATTTCTATCTATTTAGTTTTAGTACACCGTCACTAAAAAATAGCAATTTCTATAGTACGGTACCTACCTAAAGGATTGACAAAATACCCATAGTAACTCATTTTACACAATCGTGCTGTTTGTCGCTAAGGAGTTCAGTTGTATGCTCGATATCTTGTAAACTCTTGGACCAATTTTGATGAATCTTGCACTATTTCCTGATTATATACTCAATCTAACACAAAAAAGCTTGTAAAAAAATGATCACGATCAGATGTTGTTTCGGAGACATACGTGGACAAACATACATACAAACAAACAAACATACATACACTTATGAAATTTGGCACACATATTTAGAAGCCCACATAGAATAACATATGTGAATATTGTGCAGTTCCAACAATATTACATACGTGTGGAATTGATTACCTCCTTTTTTTGAAGTCGGTAAAAACATAATTATACCATATTTAACCCTATCTCCACAGTGGATGCCAACTCCGCTTGGTGTGATGTTTGACCGCAGTTTGGCGAACTCGAGAAGGTCTCCACGAATCAAAGCGTCTCTGTGAGTTTCACTATACTAAGACCTTGTCCAGAAAGGCCGAATTCGCCGCGAAACGTTTCGCGTGAAATCATTCTCGTGTTAGTGAGATACTAGGCACCTAGATACTAGACACCATCGCGCGAATTCAAAATACGCGCGTAAATCGCGTGCACTTGGCCAGACTCTCGACTAGCGCGTGATTCGCGCGTAATGCGCGCGAGTCTAGATACTAGGGACGCCTTGTTGCGCCCAGTTAACGCGCGAATTTCAGAGAGAGTTCACTTGTCAAGGGAAATGGAGCGGCCAAATTTTTTACTGAGTTGCCCAAATGCTCGCAAGTTGTTATGCTCCTTCTGGACGCAACGTACGCGCGAATTCGCCCTTTCTGGACAAGGTCTTAAATACTCGTGAACACGGGCGGCTGCACGCTATTACTTGGGGCTATTCGGTAGTCTTCACAGCAGCAGCTCACTCTTACCCTTGTCCAGAGATGGGGTTTGCTGGGGTGATCGTGGTGAATGCAAATGTGTCCCCGCACGGCACCCGGGCCATAAGCGAATTGAAAAGAGTCTTAAGAGACTGAGACACCGTGAAATTTCTGCCAGTAGGAGCCTGACAGACCCCTCCGCCCGCTCGATTGAATAGCGGTCAAACTCTTTGCGTTGCCGTATTCACTTACGCAATAAGGCTGCGGGTCGGGGGGGCAATCGTAGAAAAAAGCTAGTTGAGTTTAGATTAGTCAGCTGGGGTCAGGGTGAGGAGCTCATACTACAATTTAGGTATCGTAGTATTCGGACTCGCGCACGAAGGGTTTCGTACTATTATCGCAAAAATCTTTTTTTTATGGGAAAGATATCACAAAAAACAGGCCAAGTGCGAGTCGGACTCGCGCGCGTATGGTTCCGTGCCATTATTGCAAAAAACGGCAAAAATATCACGTTTGTTGTATGGGAGCCCCACTTAAATATTTATTTTATTCTGTTTTTAGTATTTGTTGTTATAGCGGCAACAGTAATACATCATCTGTGAAAATTTCAACAGTCTAGCTATCACGGTTCATGAGATACAGCCTGGTGACAGACGGACAGACAGACAGACAGACGGACCGCGGAATCTTAGTAATAGGGTCCCGTTTTTATCCTTTGGATACGGAACCCTAAAAAGGAGGAAATCAATTGTTTGTCTTTTGTTCATCTTTTTCGATCCTTAGGCACAATGTGACTGAAACTGGTGGCAGGGAACGAAGAATGAAAAAATGCTAATATATTTAACAACATTTATATTTTAAAATAACATTTATCTATCTACATTACAATTTAACTTAGTTTCCTATCTACCTTTGGACGTTATTGAGGTCGTTACAAATCAAATACAAGTTACAATATATTTGTGACAACAGTTAGGTACAATTCTGAAGCCAACGATATGTCAACATCGATAAGACTGGGATATGTTAGCACGCAGAAAACACTTATCAGAGAAAATAAAGAATACGGATAGAAGGGCACAAAGGTACTGCTATTTCAATAGAAATGTCTTCCAGCAGACCTGCGACAGGAAAGTTGTAGTTAATCCACCTTACGTACAATATATTATAAAGAGTTTCTCTCTTTTATTTATTTCTGTTTTATTGTCTGTTTGATTTGTAGGAAGTAACTAATACCGGAAATATTTCATCCGATTACATGGAAAGCTACACTCGCTGATTGTCATCTAATAATCATCATTAGATAATAATCTAATAATATAGACAGCTTTCCATACTTGCAAAAACACTAACATTTCCCAGTGACAAAATTAAGCAAGAAACCATAATAAAATAGCATCGATCTTCTTAAAAGAACGACTTTATATTTATAGACATTAGAATCGTCCATGTTGACGATCATTGGCTAGATAGTAAATGGCACGTTATAAATATTAAGTAAACACGTTTAGTTATATTTTGATAGTGCAATCAAAATTACCATGTGTTTTGCGCCACCAAAATAAGACTGTATTAAAGCTCAAGTTGGTTGGATCGCAGCTAATGCAGCTTCAATAAATTGTGTGTTGCAGTAACGGTTGCAATGTTGGCACAGAACATTTTTACTATAGCGAGAATGTTGATCTTCAAATAATATAAAGGTTCGTCTGGACAGGTGTCAAACTAATTTGTTTGATTCTACGATGGAGAACATTGATACATCGTTTGGTAGTAAATATTGATTTATTTATTTATTTCAAAATAAATAGAATATATGTATTTTGAAACAAATAAATTGTAGTTCTAAAAACTAAAAAACACGCTATAATGGTAAATTGAACTAAAAAGTCGCTAATCCTGAAGATCTTGGTAAGGCTAATGGGACACACTATTTAAACGCGCACGGTAGAATCAAATTTCATTACTTGTAAATTTGAACCAAGTTGAATAAACATATTTGACTTTGACTAAATTATTGCATTGTCATCGGTCCTTGATAAGTGAAGGGGGTGAAAATCACGTTCAAAGATTCCGTTACATTGATACATAGATTCATAGATACATACCAAGCTAATAAAAGCGTGTTAATAATAAGTGCATAGTACCCGGGCGAACGACGGAGCTCTGCTCGGGTGAAAATAAGGAAACATTTTTTTTCAAGAAAACGAATTTGCCTACATATGAGACCTAGCTAGATCGATTTTTCGCCCCCGATAAAACCCCTATATTGCAAATTTTATCGAAAACATTATAGCCGTTTCTAAGAGATGATTATATAATCTATGTATATAAAACAATGTCGGGTGGGTTAGTTACACCACTTATAAGTAAAGATCGGCTTGACCGATTTTTTTGTCTTTGATTTGTTGGATTTGTTTCCAACCCGAATAATAGTATAACTATAAAAATAGAGTAAAATTTTCTTTTTCCTACACTTTTTGCGAATACATCGCCATCAAATCAAAAAATAATCAAATCTGATACATGACAGAAACAAAACTTAGAAAAAAATGAAAATGGCGTTGTATTTTGGCTCTCGGTAATGCCAGTTGATGACTTTGTCGATTTTTCTGGAATTCATCCTATATCTAAGTATATAACAAATTCGGGTTAGATACCATTTCCTCATAAATATGTCTGAGGTGGTACAAAGTTCGCCGGGACAGCTTGTGTTAGATATGATAGATATATACAAATATTGCTTGTTTAATAGGATAGGATATAGGATAAATAGCAATTTTATGCCAATTTACGTGGTTTACTTTTATATTTTGTGTATCGTCATATTCAAACGAAGGTACCGCGTCGTGCTATGTCATGAAATTCAGAAACTTCAAGACGAACCTATCAAATCGTTTGAAAAGGACATAGTTTAAACTGTCACACATTACGCGTTGCTGCAACAAGTTGCATTCAGTGTGGCCGCATTGAAAATGGCGTACAATCAGTAAATAGTCTGGATTACATTAGATTGAATACAAAATCTGTCTATATACATTGTTTTGAGCACCTATTTGATTTAGTAACTTTATTTACAATATTTACAGATCTGTTTACATTTTACAGTCTTGTGATGTTGTGACTCCTGGTGGGTATAAATTTGAGACATAGTTTTAAAATAATACAGATTTATTTCCACTCCATCTATGAAGCTATTTAAGGATACTTTAAAAGTAATACTTAAACAATTAACAAATGATATAGTTCTCTAAAAATAAAAAGGATTTTTAACAATTTCACAGCTGGCAACACATTTGTGCGAATTTTGGATTGCCATATAAAATAACAACAAAAATACTTAATATAAATAAAATTTTAAAATGATATGACTACTTTTGTGCTTGGAATTAATTTCAATATCAATTTATTTTGAAGACATACTGGCACTACAAAACGTTTAAGAAAAATAACAATAACTTATAAATAACGCACATGTATCAATTCCAATAGATTTTCATTATACTAAATGAATTTGACTTATTTAATTTAATGATGATCATTGATCTTGTAAATCGATTCAACAATCTAAAAAAATGCCGATTATAATAAATGTATTTCTAAAATTAGGAACAACATTCCATAGGAACATTATGATAGAATTCCTTTTTGCATTTTAAAGTTTCTGTGGCCCTGATTAAACAGTATGTGGGCCTACATATTAGGTGATTTGGTGAAAGGAGCATACCCCGAATTTGAAGTAACATTTTGCGAGTTGCAACATAATTTGCCTAGGCATTCATTTTATATATTATGTCAATTTTTGTTGATATACTCACTCAAATATTTCGGGACCTTGTAACCCGTTCTTGTACAGTTTGAGTCACACGTCATAGTTTGTAGACATAATGATGACCTACGAAATAAAGGCCATGCCAACTTTTAAAATAAAAAGTCGTCATCATATTGTCATTGTTAAGTGGCTAACAAGAAATACGTGACGTAAATCCTTGTTATTGTTAAATTCACCAAAGAAGGCTCTTGCCTACCAGGGTAGCATAAAGTGTTGAGATATTTATTAATGCACACAGGTACAATGGCGGACTTAATACATAAGGCATTCTCTACCAGTCTACCAAGGGTGGTGAAGAGATAACATGGCAGGTGGATGGTAGATATGAGTTAGTACTAAGGGAATCGTATGACTGTGGTACCGATTGCGTCGTCGCTGCACGCGTGAGCGAGTGCGCTCTCGAACTCTTGTGGGAGGTATACCTGCAATGGAGAGTGTATAAGTAAGTGTCTTTATTCGCAAAATTAAAAAAAAAAAGACCGGACAAGTGCGAGTTCGGGTCGCGCACGAAGGGTTCTGTACCAAAAAACGGCAAAAAAATCACGTTTGTTGTATGGGATCATAAATATTTATTTTATACTGTTTTTAGTATTTTTTGTTATAGGGACAACATAAATACATCATCTGTGAAAATTTCAACTGCCTAGCTATCACGGTTCATGAGATACAGCCTGGTGACAGACGGACAGACAGACAGACAGACGGATCGTGGAGTCTTAAGAATAGGGTCCCGTTTTTACCTTTTGGGTACGGAACCCTAAAAAACAACTTATTAAAAGACCTTGTTGTTCATAATTATTTAGCAGAAAGAAGTCCACATTAAAAATAAACAAGTGATACTAGTAATAGACGCAGACCAGGGCAGCACAATAGGCAGGAGCCCTATACACAGCAGTCGATGGATAAAGCTTGTCAACATGTACGATTTAGCTTCTGGAAACCTAATTTTAAATATTTTTCTTCATATTAATTCTGTCAACAGGCTGCGGTTAGAGTAAGCGGGTTAATGCAATTTGATTGAAGACCAATTTCATAGACATGTGTATTGAAAGAAATCCATTGCTTAAGGCATCTAACCGCTAAATTGTCATTGGTAGAAAATGACATGATATGGGGTAAACATTTCTCACCTTATCAAGTATGGGTGCCAACGCTCCGCGGTCTACTAACTTGGTGAGCGTGTCCAGTCCGTCTCTCAGCCGGAACCTGTCTTCTAGCCAGTCGGTGTGGGAACCACAGCCTAGCAGCCACTGTAAGCAAACATACAATAAATCGACGTTCATGAAATTCTTACTATAGAGACCACTGTTCGTCGTCATAATGAGATTATTTGCTACGCAATGATAAGTTTAATGAAACCTTATTATCAATCCCATTTTCCCCAAAAAGTTAGGTGGAGGTGTATCCATAGTATGCCCTTCACCAGTATGTTTAGGTCCATAAGGCGATGCGTCATCGGTACATAGTGGACATCGCACCCATACGCACTAAACGTTTTGGGAATACTTTTATTATGCGTACATCTAAGTAGTGGCATGCCCTGCCGGAGTCTGTTTCCTGATAGCAACAATCTAGTCTTTAAGTCAAGAGTGAATAGGTTATTTCTAGGCAAGCGTGTTTCAACGTCGACCACATCATTGCTGCCCATCTGGTGAGATAGTGGTCAAGCGCGAGCCTATAGACCATAAAAAAGTCCCGGTAATAAAAGGCGAATCTACTGCTCTCAAACTAATTCAAAATTCTGCCAAAAAGAACTAAGTATGCCAAACGATCGGCAAGATCAATCAGAACATCCGCCTGTGAGTTTGTTGAGGAACCGAATAAAATCGTTAAATATATCGAAAGTTCAACTTACCCTAAACACCCTGTACGTGTAGAATGTAGTGGCGAATATGATGGCGAAGGGCGTCGGTAGTCGGTCGGTGATCAGCGGGCCCGGTCGGACGTCCAGGAAGGCTCTGCGCGGCGCTGTCGCCCTGGTGGACAATTTGTAATTATTAATCAACGACACCAAGTCGCAATTAAAAACATGCCTAGAGCCTTACTCGCGCGCGTTCTGTAGACTGTAAGGCTAAGGCCTCATTAGTGCATTGCGTTGCTTCGTCGCAGCGTCATCGCTGTGTCGTTTAACATATATTTTTAGTGACTTGCCACATTATGCGTTGCGTCATCGCACGCGACGTTTCATCGGTTTGACGGAAGAGAGACGTGGAGGGGGAGGGTGATGCGCTGCGCTGTCAGAGCTCCGATGCGACGTTGGACAGTGTTTGTTCCGATCCGACTACGTGCGTCACCCTCTTGCGTTGCAACGTCGTGCGTCGTCGCTACGCGGATGTGACATACAATGTGTTGATCCGTTTCGACGACGCAGCGCAACGCACTAATGAGGCCTTAGCCTAAGTCATCATCATCATTCTTTTGCCCTTATCCCAATTTCAGGATCGGCGTAACATGTATGCTCCATTTGAAATAACATTAGAAATTTTTACAACCCCTTTTTACAGTCCGTTCAACCGATTTTGAGTTTTATCCCGTAAGTATAAGGATGGCATAAAAAGCATAAACCTGTTACCAAAACTAACTGTTTAATACAGTTGCCATTTATCTTATCACCAACGTAATAGAAGTACAAATCGGTTGAACAGGCTATAAAATGGGATTATTTAAATGTCTAATGTTATCTCAAATGGAGTATAGGTACTTCATTATATTCGTCATCACTCATCTGTTTCAAGCCATACCATCTTTGATACAGTCCAAAGTTTATTTCTTATAACCGTCCACATTCATAGTCAAAACTTTCCTCACGACATTTTCTTCAGTCCTTGAAGCATTACGTGATGATACGAAGACAACCTATTGCCGCATAACTTTTGAGTCTTCTCTTAGGATGCGCGCGCAAACGGTAAACGGTGTAACATTGCTGCGTCGTTGGGTTTGTTGCCATGTGCTTTGACACCTTTCTTGACGTGCCTATTCTGTTATGGTGGCTAGGGCTACATACTTGAGCAGCGCAGGTTTGTTGGCGAGCGTGTGCGGCGGCACCTCGGCGGCGGCGCACGCCAGCACGGCGTCCCACGGGCCCGACCGTGTGGCGCGCGACTCCAGGCTCAACCACGCGCCCGTCTCGCGGTTACCCTCGATGTCCACGAAGTCCTGCGCGCCTGGTAACATGAGATAAAGGTTAATTCTTTGCAGATTATTTCCAATTAGTTCATCTTACTGACCTCACTGGCCAACATTATATTTTTATTTAATGGTAGGCTCAAAACAATATTTTTCTGTGCAACATATTTAAATTTAAAGTTAATTCCACTTTTCCGAAAAATTTGCTAAATTATAAAATTATAGTTAAAGAAAATTTAATAACTGACACAAAATTTTACAGTTATTTTTCCTCTTATTTATATTAAAGTGGTCTTTGTTCTCGTTACAACTGCTCCACCTGTCTTAACTCGTAAATTAAAACGTTAAATAGGGCATTACGTGGATGTGGCGAACATTTACCATAAAAGATAAAGAAGTATCATTACCCAAGTCCTTTAAGGTGAGCGCAGCATGCCTGGGTGCGACAACAGTGACGTGCACGCCCCACGTGCTCAGCAGCTGAACTAGAGCGCAGCCCTCGCCGCTGGCCGCGCCGCATACCGCCACGCTGCAATACAACTTCTTAGTGATTATGTTATCCTGGTAACTGTAGGTCAAGTTGAACGAACAGTGAAATAAAGAGAGGCTTTGAATCAGCCACACAGACTGAACAAGGCAGAAAAGGGTAACTAGTTATTAGATAAGAACAGACTTATTAGATCAAGCGCGAGCCTATAGAATATAAAAAAAAAACAGTAGTAAGAATAATTGAGACACAAATAATGTATATGCATGTGGTCCTACGTTTCAGCAATAGACCGTATCATTCGGACCACAGCGCTATTAGCACTTTCTTCTTTGTTGTATTTTAAGCACTAACCGTTTTCCTTTGCAGTTCTCAGGAGTGTAGGACAGGTTCCGAAGGGCTATTAGGGCTTCGCCCCCCGCCCACGGCATGGAAGCCGCTGTGTCAGCTGCCAGATTGCGGGGACGCTTGCTCACCCGGGTACTAGGAGAACAAAGACAGAAGGATTCTTAATATCATTAACTCTTGGCCAAATTAGATTGCTCCCTAGTTGGCCGTATAAAGTTTTGTAGTCTTCAATGTTCTGGCGTAAAAAAGGGAAGGCGATATTCGTCCTGTATACCTCCATCCCTTTCTCGCGCGCGATTAATTATGATACTTGCTCCTGTACAAATCCTGGAAAGCATGGACTCTTCTTAGACATTACCAGTATCACATAATTATCTCAATAGTTATATTGTTCAGCCGCCAAAGAGCCACCTCTTTCTCGCGCTGGAACAATATTGTCTTTCTCTTTGGAAGTAATGTAAGATCTGAGGGCATAGACTTCACTACGTATAGTGAAGTCTATGCCCTCAGATCGCATAGTCTCTAAGGTCGTAAGTCATTTATTTCGGATCAATATACATTGTCTAAAAATTTTGTAAAATAAACAAGTACCATTAAAACATTCCGATCGATAAAGAAAGTAAAAATACTTATATATAATGCAACAAATTCAAATCAATAATCATGTACATTCCATTTAAATGAATCAATAATACAATAACAAAAATAGGTCAAAGGAAGTAGAACTCACCTGCGAATAGTTAGCAGTTCAGTTGCTGCGCCACCGCTCCATTCTGAGACGCATCCCCATACTTCATCACCCATTTCTAAATCTGTCACACCTTGACCGACATCTAGTACTACGCCTGGAAGAAAATAAGACCTGTTTGATTATTTTTTCGATAGTAGACAGATTTTGTGGAGATAAACATATTGGACCTCGATTATAATAGTAGGGGAGCCCTAGAAGGGATTTAGGGATTTACTCAAGCGTGGCAGAATAACATAGATACTTAACCGGGTACAAGATACCCCCGTATCTTGTACCAGGTTAAGTACCTCCACCAAATATGAGCCCCATATATAGGGCCGCCCGTCAAGGATAAAGGATCAGATTAGTCAAAAAAAATTATCATCAGAAATTCTCGAGCGCGTCAGATTAAGGTAGCGTGAGTTAATTACATGCTAAAAGGTTTATATTCTACTAATCTGACAATTTGTAAGTGACGTAAAGAAAGGAAAGGGCTACAAAGTTGTAAAAAATGAATGTCATCTCGACATTCTCGAGCGTGACTATTTTTTTATTTTTATTTTGAATGAAATAATTCACGGATAACGGAAAATATGTAATCTGACGATTTACACAAGCCGAAGTAACAAAAATTCGTCGATAAAGTTTAATGCGTGCAGCTGCGTGATGTCTAAATTCCCATCTCCGCGTTTCTATTCCTCTCTCACTCTTTCTCTATCTATTACTCTCTCACTCCGTCCCCACTCGGGTTTCTGTTGCCATGAAGCCTAGGGACACGGTATCGAATACAAAGTATCGATACTGTACTCATGAGTAGTAACGAAAAAATTTTTTTCGTACTTATAAAAGTATCGAAACAAAAGTATCATACTTAAAGTTATCGAGTAATTTTCTTAGGCCGCCTAATGCACATAGAGAATAGGTCAATATCAGTCAGTAAATAACGTCAGTTTCAACTTCAGTAGGGCAGGACATGAAAAAACAAATAGTATTTATTGGTACACAAATTTAATACAATAATAGAAAAAGACAACTGTAACTTAATAAATAAAAAAAAAATAGAAACAAAATTAAATTATTTAGTACTTTAAGCGAAACGAATACGATAAAATTAAATGACAACGGTGAACGAGTGAGTGAATGAGTGATTAATTAATCAATATATATATATATAAAAAACATACACTTTTTTATTTGCATGCTATTTTCTGAGCTTTTCAATTAATTAAGATTGTTACGAGTTTGCGTCACATCGAAATCGTCAGATTATTGAATGAGAGCTTTTTTTTAGGTTCACTTAACACCCGCTTAGAAAATCTGACGCGCTCGATATTTATTTTTTCATTTTCAACCCTTACGTACGACAACCGCATCGTGCAAACGATCAGATTAACATACGTACATTATTAAAAACACGTAGGACACTGATGCTATCAATACAATATTTTTTTACATATTTGAAATTGAAAATCTATAGCCGTTCTCCCCACCGATGAAAAGGTATACATTATATAATATTTTTTTCTTCTTATCATCTAAGCTTTGCAACCCAATGGTCTCTATGACGCTTGAGTAAATCCCCATTTAGCATCGTGGGCTTCCCTACTATTATATAATGGGGCTGAATAAAGAAACGAACTTTTATCTACACTCACAACGTAATGTTCTGGATACGTAAAATAAAAAAAATAAACATTACAGTGCAACATTTTCCTTCGATTTTCAAACAACTGCATCATAAACTAACTTTACATGCATGTCCTCGAAAAGAGCGTTTTCCAAGCAGCCCAACTGTGCGGAAAGTGTCACTTTTTTTCACTAGTGCTTTTTACTTTTCTATATTTTTTTTAATTTTTAACTCCGTCGCCGTCGTCAGTTAGACGCATAGTTTTTATTATTTGTGTGTTTTTAATATTCATTAAATATGTTTGGAAGAACGTAGATTTTGCTCGTGCTTTTTTGCGTTACGACGTGACAGCTATTTGCACATGCGCAGTAGATATGCCCGAGGAACTATTAGTTAATCTGAGGATATGCTGAGCGCGCTTGAATAAGCCCGCCATTTTATAAATTTCTTGCTTGGTTCAGATATTCTTTTTAGGGTTCCGTACCCAAAGGGTAAAAACGGGACCCTATTACTAAGACTGCGCGGTCCGTCTGTCTGTCTGTCCGTCTGTCACCAGGCTGTATCTCATGAACCGTGATAGCTAGACAGTTGAAATGTTCACAGATGATGTATTTCTGTTGCCGCTATAACAACAAATACTAAAAACAGGTTAAAGTAAATATTTAAGTGGGGCTCCCACACAACAAACTTGATTTTTTTGCCGTTTTTGCGATAATGGTACGGAAGTACGGAACCCTTCGTGCGCGAGTCCGACTCGCACTTGGCCGGTTTTTTTTTCATTGTTATTTATTTCCTCGCACAAACTATTTTAATTTTTATAGCACACTTTTACTTTTTTATTTATTGACGCGTATGGGTTCATTGACTTAATGTAGAAAAATAGTGTCATTGTCTATAGATGCGCGCGCTGCGCAGTCATGCGCAATGAGAATCTAATTTCCCGCCATACCACATATTTATTTCGTTTCCACTTTTGTTTTATTTCAACTGTATGAGTGAAGACAAAATAGTAGTGTCGTGGAGGCCCAGTGACTAAGACCTCGCCTGTCGTGCTTGAGGTCGTGGGTTCGAATCCGGGCAAGTACCAATGTGACTTTTTCAATTCATATGTACTTTCCAAGTTTATCTTGGACATTGCTGACAACGGTGAAGGAAACATCGTGAGGAAACCTGGACTTATAATGAGTTTATTATAAGATTGTGCTAAATTGGTGTAATTGCTGCAAGGCGTTCCAGTGCGAGGATAAACTAATAAATAAATAGTGTATGCAACGGCATACAATTAGGTATTGGAACACTCGCGTCATATTATTATCACCACGATAAACCCACGCTCATGTTTTAATAACCCCTATTATATAACCATTGCATAAACTACTATTGTGATGTGTGGTGAAGAATACAGCCAAATATTACAAAAATAATTCCTTCCTTTTTCGTCCCTTACTTTTGCCTCGAGGTATATTACAGCCAGGCAGGCAAACTACTGGGTTATCATAAGTAACCAGGAGCTTACCCGCAAAACCTTACCCCACGGTGACGTACCCGCGGTAGATCAGCGACCGCAACATTATGGGACCGATCGAGTAGCGCGCCGAGGTCTTTTGTTCAGCTTCAGATACTTAACACTTGCACGCGTTTATACTAGACAATAATAAGTAGCCAGAAGCCCAACTTACCCGCAAACCCTCTTCCCACGGTGACGTGCCCGCGGTAGATCAGTGACCGCAACATGTGTGCACGACCGCGTAGGGCACCGCGGTCTACCGTGCAGATACTGAACGCTTGAACACGGACTAACACCTCGCCCGAACCCGCACCTGCAAAATGTAAACTGAATAAAATACACAACTTTGAGAGAGCTCCTATGAAGTAATACTTTTAGGGGCCACTGGCCACATGAATCACAAATCGGTAAAAGTATTTAACTCTATACGAATTAAAATCACTGTTTAAAGTTTTTAGAAACAATATTTTGTTTTAGGTATCGCCATCTATTGGCCAGTGCAGCAAAATTGCAGCTCTTGGCTAATAGAAAAAAACTGTCTTCTCAAACATTCCAAAGATGGCGAACATTCTGGAATCCCAGCTTGCAACAATATGTTGAGTGTTAAATTAAACACATTAAATGATTTGTAGTAGCTTAAGACCCAGTTTTTTATCCGTAGTTAACTCAACCAATGGTTAAATGTGCTAACCAGGGTTTAAAATTTCGGCAAAAGGGCCTTTTTCCATCAACTTTTAGCCTAACAAATAGTCAAATAATTAACTTTAATAATTAACTCTTTCAACTTATTAGCATATAACTGAGCCTAAGTGTGTGTTTCATGCGGAAATACAATGGCAGACGTTAGTTGTTATATCAGAAGACACAATTAAGCCTTACCGGGAGCCACAGCATCCTCTACCAGGATAACAGACTGGTCAGCCTGCGAGTGCAGAGCGCGCGCGTGCGGCCCAGCGGGTACGTGGCGCGCTATCTTCATACCTATCAGCACGCCAGCGCTTCCGCCCGCCACCACGCCGCACGCGAAGATTAGCATGCTGCGACGCCATACTGCAAGAGACAGAATATTTTAGGCGGTATTTTAAATTATTTAAATGAAAACCCTATTGCAGAGAGTCCGTAATAGTTCATTAAGTAAGATGCAGTTTGGAGTTGGTCCAACTCGATCCTCCAAATAAAACGTAGGGTGCCAAAAATACCAAACTCTCTTCTCCTCTCTTTTTATTTCTCAGACTTTCCTACATTTGTATAATTATGTTACTGTAAAAGCCCGAACTACGGTAAAACTGAGAATTTACCGTAGTTCGTAACCAGTAAGACTTAGTAAATCTTGGGTTTTATCTGGCTTTTACAGTAACATATACAAAGGAACTTTCTGTATGATTGAACAAATTATGCATGGCGGTTTTCTGCGTAAGTTGACGTGTAACTGCTCAACAATTTTCGATATTACTTCGTTCGTATTTGCATCCTTTAAGAGTTAATCCATTTGAGGAGTATTTGGGTGAATTTGGTAAGTTCAAGCAACAATGCAAATGAAATAGCTATAGGGCTACCATGAAATGGAGCTAAACTAAACCAAACACAAGAAGAACCATCAAGATCGATTCATAAATAATAAAAAATATGCCCCAATTATATGAAACTTTAACAAAACTGGTGAAAAGAGAGTGTACCAGGGTGGCCAACTGCCTAATTGCATAAGTGAATTCGGCAGGGCAAAGAGAACAGCACCATGAAAGAGTATCACACATTTCCTTTAAATATTTCCGGTATTGTGTAAATAATTAAGAAAGGATACATCCTTCACCCTATGAGTTGAATTCACAATTATCCTTTCCATCAAAGATTACTATTATATACTTTCCATGACCTAACCCGTTTCGACTGTATTACGCAATACGAAAGTCGTTATTTTAAAGGTGTCGTCACCCTTTCCTATATTTACGTGTTCTTTGCTTGCACTTACGCAATTAGGCTACTGTAAATACCTGCGTACTACTTTAGATGTTATATTCTCAGACCAACAAATTGTTGGTCTGAGGTTATATTATGAAACTGTGTAAACAGACATGTCATTACAGCAATTCCGGGCGATTTACCGTCATTTATTGAAGAGTTCCATTGTATATCTTCGATGTCCTTCATCATAAACGGAATCACCTTCCAAACAAAAAAAAAACATCGAAATCGGTTCACAATTGGCAAAGATATCATAGAAAACAGGCCAAGTGCGAGTCGGACTCGCGCGCGTATGGTTCCGTGCCATTATTGCAAAAAACGGCAAAAATATCACGTTTGTTGTATGGGAGCCCCACTTAAATTTTTATTTAATTCTGTTTTTAGAATTTGTTGTTATAGCGGCAACAGAAATACATCATCTGTGAAAATTTCAACTGACTAGCTATCACGGTTCATGCGATACAGCCTGGTGACAGACAGACGGACCGCGGCGTCTTAGTAATAGGGTCCCGTTTTTACCCTTTGGGTACGGAACCCTAAAAAAAGAAGTCGTTAATCTTTTCTTGAAGTAGGTTAAAAATATTGGAGCTCACTTTGCTCGCTCCTGCATCTTACGCACTCCGTATTTCATGCTTTCTGCGAAACGGGACGGAGTATCGCAAATAATTTTGCCATCTGGACCCTTGACAGGCTTAGTCCGTCAATGATGCTGCAATGATGCTATGATTCTGGTCATCTTTAGACCCCGTACTTACCTCTGTTGTGCCACAAGGTCACCAGCTTCTCTTACAGCAACACGGGCGACAGAAGCGACGCCCCCTCGTCACTCTACCTTCCTGGTCCACACAGGCTGTACTCACCTCTGTCGTGGCACAAGGCCACCAGCTCTTCGCACAGCAGCACGGCTGATAGCGGCGGCGCGCCCTCGCGGATGCGGCGTACTGTCCCCCTGGTCCACGCAGCCCATACTCACCTCTGTGGTTCCACAAGGCCACCAGAGGTCCTAGATAAGTGGCATTCCATCATCGAAATGTCACGTCATCAATCCCTAAGGCGGTTTACACACGGCACCGCGCACCGCCACGGTCGCGGAGGGGAGAGCACCGGTCGACCCGCGCGGTCGGACGGTGTACGTGTGTTAGGCATCAACGGATTTAATAGAGGCGAATGCGACATGAGATCCGCTCATCGCATCGCTGACTTCGAATAACACTTGTCTGCCTCAGCTCTTTGTACAGCAACACGGGCGACAGCGGTGGTGCCCCCTCGTCACTCTGCCTCCCTGGTTCACACTGTACTCACCTCTATCGTGCCACAAGGCTACCAGCTCCTCGTACAGCAACACGGGCGACAGCGGCGGCAAGCCCTCGCGGATGCGGCGCACTGCTTCCTTACTCCACGCGGCGGCGCGAGCGCGACCCTCCGCGATCAGCTCGTGGTGCCAGATGTCGTGGAATGCTCCGCGGATCTGTACCAGACAATAGAGCATATTAACATCATTGTCCTGCTTTTAAAGCAATTAGTCGCAACACTAACTTTTTTCTAAACTAATATGTAAATTCTAACCATAGAAGAATAAACAAGGATATCGACGAAAATGCAAACATGTTGACCTAGATTCACTGATGCAACCACTAGACCAAATTGACTTAACAAATATTGTTGAAATTAACAAGTCCATCATGTTGACAAAACAGTATTCAAACACTTAACTACCCTAACGTTACCTGTTAAATATCAAATTGGCATAACTGTATTCTATAATATTTGCCTACCTTGAACAAGTTGTTCGAGTTCAATAAGCTCATACGAATCGAGTAACACTTGCCTACTGCTAATTGCAGAAGGTTCCAAACCGTCTAAATTTTAACGGCAGGATGGGTCAGGTAACATCTATTACTGACTGTACATAGACATACCTTTTTTTTTTTTATTTATAATGCAATCTATCTGGCGATATTCAGAATTAGGTTGATATTTGCAGGTCTTGGGCTTGTGCGAGATTGTTCATTAACAATATCGCTTCATCATTATGCGATCTACCACTTCACAGCAATAGATCTTGTGGGTTTTTGCGTTTGAGCCTTCGTGGCATTTGCACTTCGTTCATTAGATCCTTTGCAACTACATTAGGGTGGTGTGTGATTCTTGTTTTATATATATGATTTTTTTAATGTCACCAAAGACTACACCACGACCTTAGTCGTGGTGTAGTCTTTCATTAGTTATGTACCAAGGTGCGTTTGCTATCATGCGTAGCATTTTAGATTGAAATCTTTGCAGAATTTCTATTTATTTATTTAGTACATGGAGAACTTACAGTTCGAGTTTGCCGCTGTACCCCATAGTTGCAGACCGTAGCACCATATGGGTTTAATTATAGCTTTATAAATGAGTAACTTGTTTGTCATTGTCAACTGGGACTTCTTGTGCAACATCCAGTACATTTTTCTGACCCGTTGTCCCATTGCTAGTCTTTTGGTAAAGATGTGTTTTCTCCATGTGAGTCTCCTGTCTAGGTACATCCCTAAATACTTTGCCTCATCGTGTTGGGGGACTTGAACTCCGTTTAATGTGACTGGAGGGCAGAAGTCACGTCGAGTGGTGAATGTCACTTGGACCGATTTGGATTCATTCGCCCTGATACGCCAGTCTTTAAGCCATTTCGCGATATTCTCAAGGCTATTTTGGAGTTTTCGGGTGGCTTTATCTGGGAGTTCGTCCGATGCCAGAACTGCTGTGTCGTCAGCGAAAGTGCCTGTTACAGTGGCCTCGGAGGTCGGCAGATCTGCAGTATACAGAAGATACAAGGTAGGACCCATTACACTGCCCTGCGGCACGCCTGCATGGATTGGACATAGTGTTGTTACTTCTTCGCCATGCTTTACAAATAAATGTCTATTTTCTAAATAAGATCTTATAAAGTTGTAGTATTCGATTGGAAACGATTATTTTTTTTTTTTTTATTGTTGTAGCTCGCGTTTGACCACTATCTCGCCTGATGTTAAGTGATGATGTGGTCGAAGGTAAAGCACGCTTGCCTTGAAGCAACCTATTCACTCTTGACTTGAAGACCCCTAGGTTGTAGCTATCAGGAAAAAAAGACGCCGGTAGGGAATTCCACTCCTTAGCTGTACGCACAATGAAAGTATTTTCAAAACGCTTTGTGCGTATGGGTGGGATATCCACCATGTACTGATGGCGCATTGCCGTACGTCTTGTAGTCCGATGATGGAAAGGGCTAGACGGAATCAAATTGTGCAGTTCCATCGCACACTCTCCGAAATGTAAACGATAGAAAACCGACAGGCTGGCAACTCGTCGTCGATTTTTTTATCTTAGACAGTAGCCCATCATGCCATACGCGATCAAAGGCCTGTGAGATGTCCAAGAATGCAGCTGTGCAGTATTGTTTCCTTTCAAAAGCATTGTTAATGTTGTTCACAAGCCTGTGTACTTGTTCAATAGTACCATGTTGTTGTCTGAAGCTGAACTGGTGGTCTGGGATTAAGCTTCTTTCTTTTATGATTGGCGCTAATCTGCTCAAGAATAGAATCTCCATTACTTTTGATGGTATTGACAATAGGCTGATAGGCCTGTAAGATTTTACGTCTTCAGGGCTTTTTCCCGGTTTAGGGACCATAATGACTTAAGCAACTTTTCATTGTCTGGGGACCGCTGAAGTTCTCAATATGGCATTATAGATGTATGTTAAGAAGCGCACACCCTCTTCTGGCAATTCTCTCATTATTTTAGCGGTTATCAAATAGACATACCCTTTGAACAGCATCCACTGTTGTCTGGACAGCATCACTGACTTTGGATTTTCCATTGTCTGCGGCAGTTTTGGCAGCTACCTGATCAAATGCATGTGAAATTAGTACTTATAATTATGAGACAAAGTATAAAAGTAATATTTTTTTTATCACATCTATTCAAAAAGAGCTAGTTTATATCTAAACAGGGATGTTTACGGGGAATAAACTAGCTCTTTTTGAATAGATCATTAATCCCTTAGGCACTAAAAGTGATTTGAATATGGAATGTGGATATTGTTAGTAAATGTTCCAATCAGCAAAGAGATAAATCACAAACCATGCGGGAACAATGTATTGATTAGGTGACGGGCTGAAAAACTGAGAGTGAGCCTAATTAAAAACAAGTGCGAGTCGGACTCGCGCACGAAGGGTTCCGTACCATTATCGCAAAAAACGACAAAAAAATCACGTTTGTTGTATGGGATCCCAACTTAAATATTTATTTTATTGTTTTTAGTATTTTTGTTATAGCGGCAACAGAAATACATCATCTGTGAAAATTTCAACTGTCTAGCTATCATGGTTCTTGAGATACAGCCTGGTGACAGACGGACAGACAGACAGACGGATCGCGGAGTCTTAGTAATAGGGTCCCGTTTTTACCCTTTGGGTACGGAATCCTAAAAAAGATGATGAAAAATAAACAACGCGCGAATTAAATGCATTCTGCCTTTGTTCGTAGTTGTTTCAAATTCAGATTTTAGAGTTATAAAAAAACTGGCCACGTGCGAGTCGGACTCGCGCACGAAGGGTTCCGTATCATTATCGCAAAAAACGGCATCAAAATCACGTTTGATGTAAGGGAGCCTCAGTTAAATATTAATTTTATTATGTTTTTAGTATTTGTTGTTATAGGGGCAACAGAAATACATCACCTGTGAAAATTTCAACTCTCTAGCTATCACCGTTCATGAGATACAGCCTGGTGACAGACAGACGGATCGCGGAGTGTTAGTAATAGGGTCCCGTTTTTACCCTTTGGGTACGGAACCCTAAAAATGAATGCGTCTTTCTCAAGTGAAAGTATATATCCAGTTTCTCAAAAACAACATCCTGAGACACCGTTTTCTGAGAGTATTTCTTATTCCCAAGCAGTAAATAAATCAACAACTGTAATGGATGGTACTAATAAAATTGTTATGATGCACTTCCATAATTGTTCAAATTAAAACATTAGCCTCCAATTATTTTGTTTTATGTCTTATGATTCTTAATTTTATGTAAATAAATAAACATAACATTCTTGTACATAAGTTACACTTACTTATTTTCACATAGGGGGTGATAAAAAGTAGAGTGTCCACCTCGGGAGCAACACTATTTTAAGCTCAAGTGACTCTTGCCTTTAAAATAGTTGTTTGCTCCCTGGGTAAACAATCTATTATTTTTTATGTGCCTCATAAACTTAAAATGTAAGTCAAGACATATACACACATGAAAAACATTTATGGAATATAAAATGGTAATGCCTTGAATTAAGATTTTCATAAACAAATCTTGATATCACGGCAGATAATCTCAATGGAGAATAGCCAAGTACACAGGAGATTTTCATTCTAGTTTTTCATTTGAATATTACTTATATCACTTTTGATAGCTGCAATGTATATATTTGATAGGTTTTAAAAACAAAACTTTAACAGGTATGAAAATCTAGTCAAGTTAGATTCCAATTGGAATATTTGGTTGGCTTCAAATAAACAGTGGATTTAATTTATAAAATAAATTATCATGGAATAGGTATATAACTACAGCATTGTTGAATTCAGTAGACATTAATAAAGTAGGTATGTGGCACAGGAATATCAAAAAATTTCCTGTGTACTAATAAAAATTCAGACAACCATTTGAACTTATTTATAGCTAAAACTGATGTCATGAAAATATGAAAATTGACAAACATTGGTGTTTAGAATGACCAAAATAAATGAATTGCATAAGTCCATGGTCATTAGCAGGTAAAGTAGGACAATGACATTTCATTGTCATAACAAAAACAAATGGATGATCTGAAATAAACTTCTGTGAAAACTTTCGATTTCTAAATTGTTTGCTAAAAAAATGACGTGAATAACCGACGCACTTTCGCGCGAAACTACCAGGATCTCATAAGTTAGCAAGAGTTACTTACATGCAATGCTTCGAGTTTTTCACCAGCTCTGTGCTTCAGTTCATCCATGTCAGAGCGTCACGAGCCGAGGAGGGTCAGCGTTAGCCGCTCAAACTGTTAAATCACATCCAAAACCTTAACCTTTGGACACAAATCGGCCTAAATAATTGCAGTCCCAAAATAGACTGAATGTCACAATGAACACTGACACGAACTCATTTTGTGACAAAACTTAATAGTATAATTTACTTCTAGTAAATTCTATCTTAATAGTTACGTCGGAAAACCGCATAAAGTTACGTAAATCTAAACTATTACCTTAAACTAAACATAACCTCTATTTAATGTTTGACAGTTGCATTTTGCATAATTTGACAGATTGACATATGACTGTGACGTTAACGTTCCATTTCACAAAGCCAACTACGGTAAAAAAATACCAACGAGGTCTATTTACCAATGAGGTAGGATCTATTTACATATTAACCGTTTCAGAAAAATTAAAAAATCATCATCTATATATATAAAAGAGAAAGTATGTATGTATGTTTCTTATAGACTCCGAAACGGCTAGACCCATTTTAATAAAAAAAATTACAATCTTTAGATTGACCCAGCGGATAATCATTAAAAGTTTGGTGGCGATCGGAGCATTTTTTTGAACTTTGAACGCAGGCGAAGCCGCGGGCAGAAGCTAGTAAAAAATAAAGATAGATATACAACTATCAACCTTAGCGTATTTTGATTGCCAAAACAACCAGTATGAAAACTGAAGAAAATATAGGTACGCACTCTTCTCTCTAAGGAAGAGACTGTCTGTATTTTCTTCACTCTCATTTATATACTAATAGGACGGCAATCCGACAAGACCAGAGAGAGATTACCTACTCGCTGGACCACTGTTTTAATGTGCTTTCCGAAACTTGGGGGTATCACACCTCTAACTTCCAAACTCCAAGCCGTAGACATTCCTAGTGGAAAAACCAATGACACTACCCGACCTGGGAAACGAACCTATAAGTAAGCCTATTTTCAGCAGTCCCATCTCGCATTTACGAACGGGAGAGTCAACTGTATACACCAGCACTTTGCTAGTTTTCCATTAGTTTTCTTATTAAATTAATTAATCACTTCATCATCTTCTCAATATATTAACGATCATCGACGGGTCTATTCTTTCCGACCAAAATCTTCTGTAGCATCCATCACTGCACTACTAGGTACCTATCCCTCACCTCCCGAATAGAAATAGTTAAACTTTGATCTCTGCGACAGCTGTCGTCAGTATCATTAATTATAGTAGCAATAGCGCAATAACTTAAACGTCAGTTTGACATAAGTAGCAGAGATCAAGCTATCTTGTATTAATGAACATTTTTTGCACGAAAATTTAATTGCAAACTTGTAATGCATACCTAATTATCTAGTTGCTCCGATGTTCCAGCAAGTACCATGCAGTGCACTTATACTTTAAATTTGAAAAAAAAACATCGAGTTACGTGTGGCTAGTTTCTGATTGATCACTATTCATATTCAGTAGGCACTATTTCTTTCGAATACGGATTATTGTGTTATACAAACTGTTGTAGATCTATAGAACCTCTTGTTTATGCACCAAAGTAAAAAGGTTCATAGATGAGCCATCATCCGCCATTGTGTAGGTACAAGTATGGATATCAGTTTTGAATGAAAATTACAGGCGCAATGAAAATAAAGTCAGCAAAACAATTTTTTATAAATGAAATAATGAAAACATATTCTAAGCGAATTCTTTAATAAGTTTAACAAGTTTAGTAGTCCTGCCGGTCATTATCGAGTGGGATCACATTTTCTGTACTATCGGCGCTATACGGCGCGTGTTCAACTTCAGGCATCTCCGCAAGCTCCTTGTCTATCCATAATCGGCTGTAGGCTACCTGAAAAACATAGATCCAATTAGTTTATATCTTTCTTGTTATGAGGTCCTAGTATTAATATATACCTTCTTCTTCTATGTACTACCCTGAAGTAGTCATACTACTCATTACCCAATAGTTGATTGACACCAACTGTAACTTTCGTCTATCTATTGAATGATAACTTTGCCGCTTAACAATGGTGAATTATGATAGTTTTAGCACAAATTTTCATTTTAAGCTGTCCATTTCACAGCTTTGGCAACTGGGGGGTGTAAGTAATTGTAGACCAAATCTAAGCTTCTGGCTCATTTTATTGTTGGTAATTATTTTATATTTGATGTTGCAAATAATATTTGTGCTCCTCATGGCACAACATAGATAGGTTTCCTTAATTTTTGTAACATTTGTGTAACCTATGTTTACAAATAAAGTTCTAAGTCTGATTCAGAACGGTGGTCGAATTAGAAGACTTATTAAAGCATTATTTCTTTTTTCCTTATCACTCAGCATTTGCTAATAAGTAATAGAAACTAGAAATTAAATATTGAGAAATTACCTTAGCAAATACTCCTGGCTTGGACTTGTAGGCGCATTCTTCGGCGCCGGAAAACAATGCTATGCCGTAAAGTGTGCCAGCGCGGTTCAGTCCACTAAAAAGTACTGCCGGGTCACCTGTGTCACCCTGGTACCAAAACATTGAAACTACTGTTACTTTCCTCGGTCAAGGTATCTCGAAATTCGACAAGTAAAGAGGCCAATCAAAGCAGAACACGATTTTAAAAGCGCGGTGATTTAGGAATCTTACGAAAGAAAGGGAAGGAAACATTAATTAGAAAGAAGTACAATAATTATATTCTAGAGAGATAGAAATATTCTGCCAAGATGGTTACGTGTAGCTAGTTTCTGATTGATCACTATTCAAATTCAGTAGGCACTATTTCTTTCGAATACGGATTATTGTGTTATACTACTGTTGTAGATCTATAGAACCTCTTGTTTATGCACCAAAGCAAAAAGGTTCATAGGTGAGCCATAATCTGCCATTGTATAGGTACAAGCATGGATATCAGTTTTGAATGAAAATTATAGGCGCAATAAAAATAAAGTCATCAAAACAATTTTTTATAAATGAAATAATAAAAACATATTCTAAGCGAATTCTTTAATAAGTTTAACAAGTTTAGTAGTCCTGCCGGTCATTATCGAGTTGGATCACATTTTCTGTACTATCGGCGCTATCCGGCGCGTGTTCAACTTCAGGCATCTCCGCAAGCACCTTGTCTATCCATAATCGGCTGTAGGCTACCTGAAAAACATAGATCCAATTAGTTTAAATCTTTCTTGTTATGAGGTCCTAGTATTAATATATACCTTCTTCTTCTATGTACTACCCTGAAGTAGTCATACTACGCATTACCCAATAGTTGGTTGACACCATCTGTAACTTTTTAGTAAGTACTTAGTTCTTACTTACTTACAAACCTAATTGGCAGCAACAGTTTTCGTCTATCTATTGAATGATAACTTTACCGCATATCAATGGTGAATTATGATAGTTTTAGCACAAAGTTTCATTTTCAGCTGTCCATTTCACAGCTTTGGCAACTGGGGGGTGTAATATACTAAGTCTAAGCTTCTGGCAATTTTTATTGTTTGTAATCATTTCATGTAACAGTACTTAATTATATTTGAAATTGCAAATCATACAAATCATATTTGTGCTCCTCGTGGCAAAACATAGATAGGCCTCCTTAATTTTTGTAACATCTCACACACTGTGTAACCTATGTTTACAAATAAAGTTCTAATTCTGATTCAGAACGGTGGTCGAATTAGAAGACTTATTAAAGCATTTTTTTTTCCATATCACTCAGTATTCGCTAATAAGTAATAGAAACTAGTAATTAAATATTGAGAAATTACCTTAGCAAATACTCCTGGCTTGGACTTGTAGGCGCATTCTTCAGTGCCGGAAAACAATGCTATGCCGTAAAGTGTGCCAGCGCGGTTCAGTCCACTAAAAAGTACTGCCGGGTCACCTGTGTCACCCTGGTACCAAAACATTGAAACAACTGTTACTTTCCTCGGTCAAGGTATCTCGGAATTCGACAAGAAAAGAGGCCAATCAATCAAAGCAGAAAGCGATTTTAAAAGCGCGGCGATTTTGGAGTCTTACGAAAGAAAGGGAAGGAAACATTAATTAGAAAGAAGTACAATAATTATATTCTAGAGAGATAGAAATATTCTGCCAAGATGGTGTAAGAAGTACTCTCAAGCTAATTATTTTGTCAATCTGGTGAGTAATAATCAAAGAGTAATATAATAGTAATAATGAAGTACTAACAGCACACAACGCAACACCTTTTATGATGCTCTGCAGGCAGATATTGTCGTGTTGCAAGTGATAATCATTCCCGTAGATACGACGACATTCCGCTTTCGGTACCTCTCGTACAATCATTCGCCGCAACTCTTGGTTCTCACCTTCGCGGATTTGTCCAGTCATCTGACAAACAGTTTACAACTTAATTAGACTAACATCTTACTAGTTTCTAATATCCTAGTACTTCTAGATTAGAAGTAACGTAACACTTATCCTTTTGACACGTGCGATGGATGAATAAATGTGAAGTTTCTTGAACTCTTAAATGGAAATGTAAACGGTGTTCCGAACAGTAGACCTTCTTTCTCTATCGCGTGACGAAGAAATGTAGGGTGAATGGCCTCCTATCCACTGTAATCATAGTTTAGAGTGACAAAGATAGATAGATTGCTTTCGATTTTTTCGCATATTATAATGATGGGTTTTGCAACTAGGTGGCTGTCCTTGGCGATGTGCCAAATAGCTTACGGACTAACACTTTTCAATTATGGTTACCTGGTACCCACGGAAGTAGATACCAGATTGATGTTCCACAAAACAATAGAGTAAAAAGTTGAATTTTATTTTGCTGTATTATTTGTCTGTAATGTCGATTTCATTCTGAGTTTTTGCGACCGTTCGACCACGGTAGTGGTTCGACGTTCATTTTTGAGATATCAGATTTTCAGACAGGTTTTCAGTTTCAAATACCCACAAATTGCAATGATGAATGAATTCCTACAGTAAATAAGTTTAATAGAATAACAATAGCTTTGTATTTACCACAGAACCGTATCCAGTGACTACAGTCTCTCCAAACTTCGGTGGTATTTCAGAATCAGCGAGTGCTAGCGTCACGACCTGCATTCTGTTATTTGGAGTTATCGGCAGATTCACCTGTAATACCAGGATAGCATACATTTAAGGAAACATTTGCTTCGAACTTAGATTTCAGGTATTTAGGTCGCAACTTGGCTACGCTTAGGCTGTTTATCCTTATTAGTCAAAATACTTACATAAACGCGAAGGCTTTTGATTACCACTATTTATTTTAGCTCCACAAACATTATGGAGCTAAAAGAAATATTGGAATGTTTGTCTTTGTACCGTAACAATATAACATCAAGTCTGTATTTCCTGAGGGCGTAGGCATGGCAGTGTCGATGTATAGTCCTCGCCAAACTTCTTGGCCGCCCTGAAGTTGGTTTACCGGATGCGCGAGGCACGAAACGGTGCTGTTTTTGTATGAGATTTATTACTGCGCTGCCATTGTAGCCAACTTCAGGGCGGCCAAGAAGTTTGGCGAGGACTATACCGACCTATAGCAGGCCTATCACAATTACGTCGTGTTGATAGCCAGTTTAACGTTATGTTGGGTATTTTACCGCATAGTATACCTATGTCGTTTAGTTCAATCAAACTATAAGTAAAGAAACCTCGTGTTACCTTGACCATAGCCAGGTTATGTTCAGGATAGTACTGGTCCATTCTATATTCAGGGTGTCTCCTGATGTCCACGACTGACAGTATTCTTCCGCCGAAGTCCCGGAACACTGATCCCATTCGGACTGACACTTCCTCGTTTGTTACGCTGTAAAAAAAAGGTTGTTTCCAAAACCCCTATACATCTCGGGGAATTATATAGCCATCGGCCATAATTATGACATTCGAAATTAAGCAAGCAGAAAACCCGAACTACGGAGTGTACGTAGGTCAGATTTTGTGCAATTTGAATTTCGAAATGACCTCTTTGTTCTTATGTCACTCTAGTTGAACAGAAGCGGGGAGCCACCACCAATCATCAAAATTATCTATTTATAACTCTCAGCATATCACTATTATTCAGAGTGGAGAAGCAACGGTCAGAATTATTTCATAAATAGGTAAGTAATCATCAGAAGCAACCGATTGATTATTATTAGTTAAAATGGCCATCTAACTACAGACAGCTGTGAGTCTGAGATACAAGCACTGACGGCTCCGCGCTAGCGCTACGCTACGAAATTGACTACGTCAACCAGTCACCAACCAAAGTTCCCAAAATGTTTCGCCTCATTCCTCAAGCAAACTCTTCATCATTTATGTTATCCTCTTAATAATAATTATTTACTTTCGATATCTACAAAATAAAAACTTACTAATCGAAGCATTGCGCCGCAGTAAGAATCCATTGTTTTCCAACTATAGCTCCGCCACACCAATGTTTTCCGTGTAATCTATAATTAAGAAATTAATAATTAAACTTTCACGCCTTACGAGAATTGCACACCACAGAGGGAAACGGGAGGAATAAGGGAGCCTTTCGCTCCAGTTCAGGTTGTAAAAAATGCTAGTCTGTCCATTAGGAAGATATCCTAATTTTTTTAATTTCTTACCTCACGGACACGGTATAAGGATAATCTTCGAGACAAACTAATCCTGTCTCAGTTGTTAGTCTTTTTCTCCTTACGTGTGAGAGGTCTTCTTCCATCTTTGGCGGAAATTCACATTCTAAATCTGTCCTCCTTGTGGTGGGATCTGAAACCAGTGAAACAACTCTTGTAATCTTCTCATCTCCTAGTACCGGTGAACTTTCGTTATAAATGTGATGCATAAAAAACTACCATAGAAAAACAAAACGTTATTTTTATAACGGTAAATTAAGCACGATTGTAGAGATGATAGGTACTTATAGTTCTCGCCAAACTTCTTGGCCGCCCTGAAGTTGGCTACAATGCAAATGTCAGTAGTAAATCTCATACAAAAACAGCACCTTTTCGTCCCTCGCGCCCAAACCAACTTCAGGGCGGCCCAGAAGTTTGGCGAGGGCTATACAAGAAAATACGGATAAAGAGAAACAATTATAGTTTAGAAAAAAACAGTTGGTAAGTAGCTAGTTTGTTTATCTATTTTTATGCACTAAATGAATTTGCATAATGCACTCAGTTTGTACAGTTGGAGAAATTAATCGTTCAGTAGATTAGGCTCTTCCCCTTTTTTTAGTCTGCTTGGAAGTCTTGGTTAAAAATAAAACATCATCAAAAGCCTTTTAATGTCCCCACTGCTGGGACACAGGCCACCTCTCTGTGAGGGAGGGGATAGACCTTAATCCACCGCGCGGCCCCAGTGCGGGTTGGTGGATGTCACATGACTTCGAATTTTTGGTTCTTGGCCATGCCGGTTTCCTCACGATGTTTTCCTTCACCGTTTTTAGAGCAGTGGTGATGAAATAATTTACACACAGTAAAGCGCCTGCCTGGGTTCGAACCTACGACACGTAAGTCGGGGCCGATACCATTGCAATTGGGCTACCACTGCTCATGCTAAAATAAAACATAAGAGCACTAAATTTAACAAACAGTGAAGAACAGAAACATTCTTCTTACCGCTTTTTACAAATAAATTAAAATTAATAACTAAAACAACAAAAAACGTTATAAACTTAAGGGACTGCATTTCTTTTATTGTACTAATTTTTTTTAAACTTCACAATATTATCTACACATTTTCGTGTTTAAAACACGTTGAAAAGTGACGCTAGTTATGGAGAAACTAACGTTTCCGGAAATTCGAATCTAATCACAAGTTTCAGAAAAGTTGTTCAAAACAAAAATTGTAATGAGGTAACAATGTATTGTTCGTTGCACAATAGCGGAACTTTTCAAAACAATAGAAAACAAAACATATATTTCAAACCAAACTTGAACGTTTGTAGCTGAAATTCGTAATTTGAAATTACCTATGATCGAATGCACAGTACAATTTATTCTTATCTAGCTTATGGCTATGACAATGTCCAAACTGAGTTTATACAAAAAATCCGTAGACTTTCAGGTATCCCGAAATGTATCATTTACTTGTTAGATCTGTGAATAGTTGGACTGAGAAAACTACGACCAAATCCTGAAAAACACAATTCAAAGACCCTTCCTTGCCTGCTGAAAAACCTATAAATAATTCATTAATTTATACTACTTAGAGAGTTTTCCAGAATTTTACGCTAGGGCATCATGAACTATTTAGGGCTTTTACAAGTTGCATCACTACTCTTATTGCTCGACTTGCCACACATACAACTTGACACTACAATACAATATAGAGTATAGAATAGTAACATGAATGAAACATCGTTCTCCTGAGGCCTTAGTGCGAGTTTTTACCCACGCTCAATCGCGTTAACGTAAACGTCAATTTGTATTGAAATTGGATAAGCGTCGTCTGGGGACGGTAAGAAGAAACCTCATTTTAGGGTTCCGTACCCAAATGGTGAAAACGGGACCCTATTACTAAGACTCCGCGGTCCGTCTGTCTGTCTGCCTGTCTGTCTGTCACCATGCTGTACCTCATGAACCGTGATAGCTAGACAGTTGAAATTATTATACTAAAAACAGAATAAAATAAATATTTAAGTTGGGCTACCATACAACAAACGTGATTTTTTTGCCGTTTTTTTGAGATAATGCTACGGAACCCTTCGTGCGCGAGTCCGACTCGCACTTGGGCGGTTTTTTTTGTTTACATTTTGTCAAAACATAAGAGATCGTTTACGTTACCTACCACGAGTAAGTACGATAAAAAAACTCGCACTAACGCCCCTCTGGCACTAACCTAATTTATTTGCGGTCAGCGCAAATCTTCTTCTTCCGTACGACTCTATTGATTTAGTCATCTCAATGAGGGCTATCGCGTTTGAATTTGTCACTGGTGTAGAAAACGTCATAGTTTTTCGGCTTTTAGCGAGAGTTTATGTACTACCTACTTATTTAATGTTGTGAATATTTTTCAAATATGGCAGATTAAGATAGGTACGGGTTTTACCAACCACTGCTTTAATAGAGATGTTTCGGAAAATTGTATCCTCCTTTTTACCCGACTGCAAGGAAATGGTTATTATGTTTTCCGCGCTTATCTTGTATGTTTGTATGTATGTAATATTCTTTATCTAAATCTTGGAAACCACTAGACGGATTTACATAATTAACATCGTTAGATACGTATTGACCGCCCAAGTGTTCTTAGATAGGTGATGTTAAAAGTTTAAAACATACCAAACACGACGGATTTTGGGCGCCATCGCCATATTGTGGGGACTTAATTTTTTTTTCACCCATACCCGTCGTGTTGGGTATCAACATGAAGGGTTTTTAGAGGTGATTACAAAAATTTATACCACTTATATGTTTAAGAATAATTCGTAAAAAAATACAACTAAAAAGATGTACTTAGTTACTTTAATCAAACAAAGTTAAACAAATCAAAAACCCGACTGCATAAGAAACTTTTTTTTTTAAATGCGCTGCACAAAACTGCGGCATACGCGATTTTATATTTAATCGCACTTCTACGACATTGGAACTACGACTACGATTTCTTTTCAACATATGTTAGTTCATTCGGTTGGTCTATACCTTGCATTATTCTGGACCTTGGCTTTTGCTAACAACTTGTGATAGTGCATTGGGAACTGCACTCTTCAGTTCTCATGCATGCTTAGGATAATCATTCGACTAGTCCCTTCAACAATAAAAAGTAATACTTACAATCACACGATTTAATAAATAAAATCATTGTATAGTGTAAATATCGACATCGGTGTCACTAGAGTATCGATAAAAATATCGACAATTACCACTTCCCTATTAGTGTACGTGTAAGCATTACCCTCCTTCACCTCCAACCTCCCCCCGTAAAGTGCGAAAGGGACAACTGCAGCTCAGGCTGATTTTACTTGACCAAAAGACGTTTCGTATTCTGCAGTTTTCTTCTTCAAATCTCAACTGATCTAAAAAATTCTTATATGAAAATTTAGCGGAAAAGTATATCTATGCTTCTATCATTTTTTTTTTTTGTTAAAAACTTAAAAATGTTGTCTGAAAGTCGTCTGAACATGGCGGTAAAAACGGGCATTTTTTTCGGGTTTTTGTATTGTTATATTTATTTTAGTGACCATGTTTTCGAATAAAGTAAATGATAGGGGAACGTATTAATTAGACCTAGATTTTATGGGAAAAATCATTGCTCTAGAGGCATTATCCACGAAGAAAACAGCAGAATGTTTTTGTATGGAGAAAGGCCCACTAGAGTCTTCAAGCTCTGCTTCCGTGAGGGTAATAACAACGTTTAACAGCTATATACGAGTTATTTTATTGCTGTTTTGTAAACTAATTGTAACCCTCAAATGATTCAATTGATTTTATTGATTTGAATAAATTTATTTTTTATTTATATAATATTTAAGGACCATACTCGCCTGTGGCTCCAACTGGTGAGCACAAAAAAGGTAGCCCTCATTGTAATCTCCTTTCAAGCATTAAGGGTACACTAGTCGACGGCACGAACTAAAAAATGCATTTTATATCAACCGATAACACGTGCGGAAGAGGTAGATGCAGTGATGAGCAGTAGGCAGCTAGTTCGCGTACGAATACACACTTTTGCAAATTTGTAGCGAAATGGATAATGATTTAGGACGAAACCGAGCGCGCGAAATTTTATAAACAGACCTTTGGCAGTCTAGATATCGTGTCGTGGCGTGGCGTGGCGCGGGATCCACCAATCAAACGACTCTGTTCCAGCCTACGTCATAGCGCAACGAGTTTTGTAGGCAATCAACTGCGTAAGAAGGCGCCACGACACGCCACGCCACGTAAGTGTGGTTCCGCCTTAACCCGCTTTCACACAGTCTATCCAGCGTTTGTTTGGTCTTTCTGTACCCCTAATAGGAGAAGGCGAAGGTCCAAGTACGACGTTGTCTGTATAATCCCTTATTGTATTCAATCACCAGACTTAGTTTATTCTTATGATTTTAGGACTAAGTATCTTACAATCTAACTAGAATCTGATTTTATACGCGGCTAGGACTGCCATCACTATTTACCCAATCTCCAGTTTCTTACTATCCCTGTTGATTTGCCGATATCCTTCTGCAAGGTCCATTCTTACACTTGAACTTACAATAATTATATTTTCATCTACCAGTTACTGCTCTCATCTGCGCTAAGTTAATCCTAATTGGTGTTCTGGACGTCATCATAAAAAGAAAATAGGTTGTGAACCTGTGTAAGTCTTTCTCGTACAGAATCGTCAAACTTCATATCAGTGCAGCTGCACTAATAGAACGCCTTGTGATAGCTACGCAGGTGCTACATAGATATTATAGTTTCTCGTTTCTTTTGATTTTTCTACATCTTTGATTGTATGTGCGCCTGGTGTGATACTACGAACAGCTGACCTTTTTGATGATCGAATTACTTTATGTTGAAATAATGAATTATTTACATACGTTCTAAAAAAAAAAAAAGTTAAGGAACTTTATTTAAAAAATAAACAATTTTCGGGGACTAGCAAGCAAACGAAATTATAAACTGGGAAACCTAAGGGCGGGTATTTTAGGGGCTGGCTATGTTAAGTAGTTTATAACAGACTTCCCAAAAAGGAGGAGGTTCTCAATTCAACGGGACCCTATTACTAAGTCTCCGCGGTCCGCCTGTCTGTTTGTCTGTCACTAGGCTGTATCTCATGAACCGTGATAGCTAGACAGTTGAAAATTTCACAAATGATGTAAATTTCTGTTACCGTTATAACAACACATACTAAAAACAGAATAAAATACATATTTAAGTGGGGCTCCCATACAACAAACATGTTTTTTTGCCGTTTTTGCGATAATGGTACGGAACCCTTCGTGCGCGAGTCAAACTCGCACGGCCGGTTTTTTTTTTTACATTAGAACTCTTTTATTTTCTGGTTGAATAGACGATTAATCTTGTTATCTTATACTTTCTGGTCATTTTTGCCTACATTTCAACCATTGTTTTTAACACCTGCATATTGAAGACAAATCCTTGTGTTTGCAGGTGACTTCACTCAGTTAACCTTCGAGGGGCTTCGAGTTAGTGTTTAGTCAAATCTGTTCATATCAGATTTATTTCAGCAATGAGTCAATTAATCAATTTGTTTAAAGTAATCATAGTTTTTTTTGTAGTACAATGTTATTCGCGCAGCAGCCAGGACCAGGATAGCAGTGACCACAGTGAATATGATTCTGAAAATGAAGTGACACACGAGCACGAGTTTCATGATAACGACATTCTATTCGAGCACGATGATCTTAGTTCGATTAAAATAAAATACAATTCTAGCAAAAAACTTGCTGGCAATGAGGAAGAATATACAAATTCTTCTGAAACGGGTAAGTAAATAAATTTAATAGCAATTTTTCTTTTATTTTTTTGTTTACCTCTTGTAAGATTGTTCTAGATTTTACAGAATGACTTTAATTAAACATGTATCAAGGTTTATTTCAATATTTAAGTTTGTCAGCATTTTATGGTCCAATGTAATGTTTACAAGAAACTTTTCGTTGTTGACAGTAAAATAAATTAAGAATAAAATGTAAATAACATAGTTTCTAATTCTAAAACAAATAAGTCAACGAAATTAATCAAATAGGGTAGTTTACTGAAAAATAGTTTTTTGTCCGTCAGGTAGATTTATAAAAAATATTGGACACTTATTTTTCTTTTGACACGTAAACATATAGTGACGAGTTGACGACGACTATATAATGCGTTGAAATATCGGGAAACGTCACGCCGCTAGTACACTATACACTGCCTTAGTGACGTCACAAGCCCCCACTCCTGAACTTTGATGCGCTTTAACTTTGTAATTTTTTATTGATTTGGTACAGCAAAAAATACGTGTCCAATATTATTTGAGAATCTCACTGACGCACTAAATAGAATTATCATTTTTCTACACAGGAAACATCCCTATTGATGCAGTTACCGAATCGGCCACCATCGAGAATGTGACCAGCGGGTACTCGTACAAGTACAACAGCAGTGAAGAGGAGGTTGAGGATGAATCAAAGAGTACACTCGTTAACTATCCCTTTTCTGTATCAATACAGAAAAAAGGGGCACATTACGTTTCTGGCGCCTTAATAGATAAAAGATGGATTCTGAGCGTAGCTGGAGAGTTTTATAAGTAAGAATTTGAGTTTTTTGATGCGTCTCCTTATTCCTTTGAATTTAGAAGCCGATATATTATATTTAGCAGATTGTTTATCTAGGGAGCAAACAACTATTTTAAAGGTGAGAGTGTTTTTTTAAGCCAGAGTGGAGCGAAGGATTCTAAAGTAGAATTCTGAGCGCAGCGAGGGATTCAAAGTTACTCGAGCTTAAAATAGTGTTGCTCCCGAGGTGGACACCCTACTTTTTATCACCCTTTATGAGAAATTAAGTAAGTGCAACTTTTGAACAAAAACGTTATGTTTATTTATTTACATACAGTTAGGAACCATAAGACTTAGCATAGAAATAATTAGAGGTTATTGTTTATATTTCAACAATTATGAAAATGCATCGTAATAATTTAATTAGTACCATCCGTTACAGTTGTAGATTTATTTTAAATTTGGCTCGCGCGAGAATTTCCAGCCAGTCACTTGTTCTATACAATGTTCCCGTGCGGTCCGAAATAGAATTACAATCGCTCATTAGCCATTTACCTCATAAATTCGTCATAATCGATTTTAGCGATGTAATCCTATTTAGGACCGCAAGGTTTGTGATCCATCTCTTTGCTGATTGGAACATTTACTAACAATATCCACATTCCAAATTCAAATCACTTTTAGTCCCTAGGGATTAATGAGCTATTTTAGTCCCTGTTTACGAATAATAAACTAGCTCTTTTTGAATAGAAGTGATAAAAAAAAATTGTTTCGTTCGGCTCATCGCGGTTTCCTCTCCACGTTTTCCTTCACCGATCGTATTAAGAACCTATGTGGATTTTAAACTCCCCCGAGTACCTACTGTATTCATATAGAATTCAAACCGTAGTTCAACTGTCGTTTTTAATCAGTCGAACGAATGAAAACACGGCAAATTGACGCTAAGGTTCGGGCTGTTTAATTCCCTGACTGTACAACAGCACAAAAGTTAATACAAAATACGAACGCCATTAAAAAAACATGCTTGGACATCTGTAAATGAGTGACTAAGGAGGAGTTTCTGAATTGAGTATTTGAAGTTACACAACTTGAAAATACTTAATTCAGAAAACAGATTATAAGACACTAAATGAAGTTTTGTAAAAGACTGATATTTTATTAATATCAAGTTGATCTTCTGTTTTACAGCATCAGAGACACCTTAAAATTATTCAGAGCAAGACTAGGATCCGTGGACTGCAAAAAAGGTGGAACGGTGGTCCCCATCAAGAAAATAGAAATCCACCCCTATTACATTTATGGGAAACCAAACTTTGACGTGTCTCTATTGAGAATGGCGATGCCCGTAGATTTTTCTGAGGTCATAAGACCGATAGGAATTTCTGATATCAAAGGAAAGGTGCTGAGTGCCAAGTTTATGACTACTTACTGGCCGAGGATAGTGGTAAGGAATATCTAACTAAATAAGAAATAAGAGTTTATAAGAAATATGAGTTTATAAGAAATAAGATTTTATAAGAAAACTAAGTGATTAATATTTTTGATTTGTGGGTTCATCTTCTTTATGCCTGAATCCAACCTGCGATCGAAAATGCAATTTATAATCTGTAAAGAAACCGAGTTCGGTCCTAGTTTAAAATTACATAATTATATGCTTAAGTTATGGAAACTCGATTGATAAGTAAATTACCTTTAAAGAAGACTTGTCAAATGTGACTCAAAAATCGAAAAGCACCGGCGCTAAAATAAAAGGAATGCCATGTTTTTCAGTATGTTACCTAAACATATGTATAATATATAGTTTTTTTTTTCATTAGCTATCCTAGAAATTTTGAAACAAAAAACATGCGAGAAATCGCCAACAAAAAATCGCCGAAACGCGTTTGTTTACAAAATACATTTTAGAAAGTAATTATTTTTAATATGTTAGGCATTATTTTTGAGAATGGCGAATATCAGTAATTATTTTTAATATGGTAGCCATTATTTTTGGGTAAGGCGAATGTCAGTAATTCATTTGTCTAATAGGTACCTATATAAAAAATAAATGAGAATACTATCTTTTGCGCCGGGGCTAGGTAAATTTTGTATGGGCCGTGACGAGTCTTCTTTAAACAAGTAAACTATAGACGATGAACCTTAATGTACCATGACTTTACATCCAGGTTTTTAATAAAGTTTTGGTTTTATAATAATAAATATATTGCATTTCTGTCTTCCAGTTAAAAGGAAAGACGTTATCAGAAAATGCAGAGGAACGAACAAAATACAACAGCATGCGAGTGTCTACACAAAAGCTAATTCCAGCTCTTAATTGTAAAACGGTAATGACATCTATAAAAGAATACATCAATGAATCCAGCATGTGTTTAAAGCCAGTGCTAACGCATCATACTGTTTGCATGGTAAGAGACGACCTAATTATTATGCATCCTATTTGCTTCTGCACCCCTAGTCTAAACGCTAGCCTGGTACTAAGTTGCTGCGTTTTAGCTCTTCTATTGTATCCCACTGTATAATCTAATTTAGTCACCCACCACGGCCACCACTCTTTAAATCACATATTGTTATATTGAGTTGTGTCATCATTAACTACTCGTACCTATATATGTTATTGCATCAATAAATAACCATTATTTTCTAACGAAATGTGCCTCGTCAAGTCGTGAGTCGCCACGCATCCTTGAAACATTCTCAATATCTTGTAAAATTTTAGCGAATCGCTGCTAAGAAGTTAAGAAGTATCAATGATCGGATGGTCATAAACTCATGCCTAACCAGTACCTCACTTATAAGTTTTCCTGGCACCAGGGAAAAGCATGCCCACATCGTGTCAATTTATAATATTAAATTCAGGACATTTCCAAATGTCTTTCCTTTACTTGAGACTCTTTAATTCTGGCCAATCCTACTTGTTTTTATTTAGCAAGTCTATCTCTGTTATTTAATTACTCTGACAGCATCGATCTCAAACTCGTCTTACATTCACAGCCCGACGCTGGAGCGCCAGTGATAGCAGAAGATGGTCTTTGGGGCATCACGTCTGGCTGGATATCACCAACTTGCCCCAATTTCCCAGCACCAACAATATTCACACGACTCTCTTCGCCATCCGTGCGGTCCTGGTTACACACGCAACTACTTAATCTGTAGGTTAAGGTTAAACCACACTTCCACATCGAGTTCACTGTGTCGGCCGTCCACCGCATGCATACCAACCACTCAACAGTATAAATATAATTAATAGTAATCTTTGCTCCTCAATGGCCAGCCGGCCACTGGCCCCACCGCATACCACAATGTCCGACAGGTTGTTACGACATTTTGAGACACGGATAACATAACGATGTAAGATAACAAAGAATACCTTTAGCTTTGTTTTGTACCACGTAACCACGTTAATAACTTCTTAGTTATCTGAACTCCTAGTATAATGCACAGCTGATTTTTGTTTCACTATTTAGTACGTGCATTCAGATAGGAAAACAGTTTGTTTAGTAAAAACTTTGAACATTATTTAAGTTGAATAAAAATCTACGTATTAGCAGACTGAAACAGAAGTGCAAATGATTGACTACCTATATTTTATTCTTCATTTATTATTAGTAAGTAGGTAGGTACAATAATGTTGTAATTTATTTTTTTTGTACTTTTTAAAGAATCTCTAAATAAATAGAATACTTAATCGTTATTTTGGTGTTTGTGTATTTCATCTAGTTTATTTCGTTGTAACAAGACATTATTGTTATCTAGTTATACCTTAAATTATTTTTGGACACACTCGATAACTGGCTCCCGCTTTTATCAAATTTAACAGGTTATGTGCAACAGCAGCGTTGCCAGAAGGTTACATTTCTTACATTATTCGTAACTTTTGACCCTCTCGCGTAACATGTTAGTATTTTTTATATTTAAGGCAATTTTCGTAACTTTTGAGAACAACGAGATTTGTAATACTAGATTTTTATTGCAAACAGTTTACGAACGCAACCAAATTGAACGTATAATAACATAAATATAATAATTATACTTAAAACTGGCGCGTCTAAAAGTATTTCACTCCATATCATACTCAGAGATGGCTCTGAATGAAATGCGCCATGACAAAATGAAACATAATCTGCATAAATTAAAACTTGATTTTGCTTGACGTTTCCTACTTTGTGACTTTTGAGAGTTCGCACGGTTTCGTAGGTACTTAGCTCGAAAAAGAAAATTTACATGGCTGATTATGATTTGTTTTGTTGAATGTTGCGTAGTGTTAATGTTTGTTGTAGAACTGAGAGAAGTTTAGCGTTAAAGATTCTTAAATTATCGAGATTCTAGTGCCTATCTTTAATGTATTAATAAGTACCTATAAGTCTAAGTTTGCAACGTAAACTAATAAAACATCTGAAGCATAAATATTTTATTGCAGGTGCAAGCAAGTAAAATTTCTGTAGAATGTGTGGAAACAAATCAAAGATTTTTAATTACTGTGATTTAAACCTCTACGATTATTACATAACTAGTTATATTATTAAATTAATGCTAGGTTGGTGGATTTGTTTTTTTTTGTCTCCATTTCGCTATATATTTAAACAATCTGTTTTAAGTTTTCGTCTTAATATGTATAATAAGCCTGTCTAATTATCATGTTTTGTAATTTTAGATAAACAGAAAATTTAAAAAAGTATAGAACAAAACTTAATGAAAGCGGTAGTACTCAATTAATTACACAATAAAGAGAGATGCCAATTCATCGTCGATAGTGTAGGTTTTTTTTGTATGTTTTTGCATCGAGCCATCTTAAGAACAAATGGTATAAAAGTACGCTAAGAGAGTTCTATACATATCGAATATTAGTAGTTCAGTTTAAAACTAACAGATGCACAACCCTTCGTGGATTTGGTTCAAACTAATAGAATAAGTTAGGTGCTAGTCTAGATAGTAACAACTGTGAAGATGGCGCTGCGAACAAAATGAACTAGAGTCTGTTTTATCATAAGATTAAATACACCATTAGACATCATAGATTCCCTTATATTCCGGCATTTTGCTGACATCAATTTGCCTCCGACCTCAAAAAAACGAAATAAAAAAAGAAAAATGTAACTTTTGCAGTAAAAATGTAACATTTGTGGAAATTAAACGTAACTTCTGACTTAAGGGCCCTGGCAACACTGTGCAACACAGCGACTGACTTTAAAGATAGGTGATACACGATGACACACCCCTAGCCACGTTACAAACGTTTCGTATCGAATCTCTTTCGACAATCATTAGCGCCTTCTATTTTTTTGGTTGACCATTGTGACTTAACGTTCAATGTGTCATTCCCATACATTGTTTCCTTTTCTATTAGCGTATCGATTTTAGATTATCAACTTGGCTACACAAGTGCAGTAGCTTCCCCTTTCTGCCTGAATGCGGTGCCGTGTACCATCAGGGAACTTGATTGTACCGCGCTTTATGTCTATTTACCGTACTAAGATACCTGGCTATTTCGTACTGTACTGACATGGAGAGTTATCGGACCTGATAGTCAGTTTGCCTACCAATCCAGTTGTGTGTTGTGTTCAATAGATGTGTAATTTTTATGGTGTACAATAAAGTATATTCTATTCTATTCTACTCTACGCGACATCTAGTATTGGCAAGTGATAGCAGTTTCATTAGTTTTACAAGACTTTCAGCGACACACCAAGTCTTTATCACGAATGTTTGATTTTCTGAATAGATTAAATTGTTTATTTATTTATTCAGGACCTCCAACGAAAGATTTACACAAAAAACTCAATGAATCATCAATATGAAGTAATAACACGTGCTCTCCCTCAATAATAGAAGGCCACAGCATGCATTTTAGATTAACGACTAAATAGAAACTAAAATACTAAAAAACAATTACCTTGTAATCAGAGTTGACTCTTATTACAAGGTAATAGTAAAACATATAAAAAGAAAAAATAAAGAAAACATGACATACTTATAAAAAAAGACTCTCTTTATAGATATCGGAGGCAATATCGCTTGTAAACTTATTAATTCAGGTTTGTTTAGTTGGCAACATTTAGCTTCTAGTTCAAAATCTCAATTCGATTTTATTCGATTGACAACACTTTATTTTTCTTATGTCAAAATACTCGATTTTGATTGGGTGTGATAAGCGGTACTTTGCCGGATGCACGTTCAGGGTCTAATGAAAGCGGGGTAGCCAATAATTGGCTACCTGAGAGGAGTCACCCGCCACCGCCATCGCCAGAGGTTGGAAAGGAACGGGCGGGCGCGCATTTTCGAAATTGAAAAAGAGTTGTGAGGAAAAGAGTTGAGAAGTAGCCTAAAGTGGCGTGTATAAACTTGAAAAAGTGTGTTTTTGTTGAGAGAAAGCGAAACGATTGGTGGCCGAATCCGCTGCTTTGATAAAATTGAACAAGGACTATCTCTAAAACGGTATAAGTTACCTGGTTTGTGTATGCATGCATATCCACGAAAGCCCACAAGACCGAGGGTATTATTGAAGATAGCCTCCTACTTACTTGCGACATATATAATTAAGCTTAGGATTTACCAACATTATGCAAAATGCAAAACACAAACACTATTAGGTAAAACAAATTTAAAAAAATACAATAAGAGTAACTACTATAATACATGAATCATGCAAATAAATGTCATGTGAATAATGATAATGATCATGTTGTCGTGTAACGACTATAAATTAATGGAAAACCAAGCGTTTTGAAAATACTTTCATTGTGCGTACAGCTAAGGAGTGGAATTCCCTACCGGCGTCTTTGTTTCCTGATAGCTACAACCTAGGGGTCTTCAAGTCAAGAGTGAATAGGTTACTTCTAGGCAAGCGTGCTTCACCTTCGACCACATCATCACTTAACATCAGGCGAGATAGTGGTCAAACGCGAGCCTATAACAAATAAAAAAAAAAAAACCTATATGTAGGTAAATAAATATAATTATTCAACACACTTGCTCATAAAGTGGCTCTAATTTCACCGCACTTAGGCACATAATGATACCTGTTATCAAACTGTGACTTTTTCATTGCTATTATTCACTAGTGAGTTATAGTTTTTTCTTTTTTTGTTTATTGGTTGAGTTGCTTTGTTCTTAAAAAAGTTTCGATACAAAAAAGATCGTGCTCAATAGTACAAATAAATTAATGTACCTATTGCTTGCTCGTTTCATGCAACTTCGTATTTAAATAGATAATTTCAACTTGTACGTGCTTAATAAATAAAACTTTCACTCAAATATAAATTTTATTTGCTCTGTAATTAAGAAAAATGAAATTCCCTATTTTGTACGCTTAGAGCATTTAACATAAAAAAGAAACCTCATTCTTTTATCTATGGCCGATCGCCATTGTTAAATGCGCGCGCATAGGAAAACTGATTAATTTTGCCCGCCATTGTGAAAAAAAATTCACAACTCGTTTTTACTGTTGAAAATGTTTTTTTAATATTATTTTCTTCACAAGTGTGTTGAAAAACGCCGTATGATACACGTGTGTATTGATGATTACCGTCCTCGGCTCTCTTAAGACCCTCACCTACGGCTCGGGTCTCAATGGCGCCTCAGCGGTAATCACCAACATTGCACACTTGTACCATAATGTACTATTATTTAAACAATTTAAATAAATAAAACAAAACGCCACGCTACTAGGCTTCCATAATGTTAAAAGAGTCTATAATTAATAGTGCTAACCAAAGCCTAACTATTGCCGGCTAATGACACAATAAATAATAGTCCAGCTAATGATATGCGATTGAAATACGCTTTTGTGTCAAGTAATCCTAATCAGTTTTTTTGGCCCTGATAAACTTTATCCAATACCTAATGTAACACATATTTTTAGGGTTCCGTACCGAACTTAAAGGGTAAAACGGGACCCTATTACTAAGACTCCGCTGTCCGTCTGTCTGTCAGTCCATCTGTCCGTCTGTCACCAGGCTGTATCTCATGAACCGTGATAGCTAGACAGTTGAAATTTTCACAGATGATGCATTTCTGTTGCCGCTTTATAACAACAAATACTAAAAACAGAATAAAATAAATATTTAGAACGTTTTTTGCGATAATGGTACGGAACCCTTCGTGCGCGAGTCCGACTCGCACTTGGCCGGTTTTTTCTTTAAAGTTTAACTAAACTCATACTCTATGTCTATAGTAAATAAGTATAACACGATAGTGGTCAGTAGGTATATATTTAATTACAGAAGTGGGCGTTGCTGTTGGCCGCCATTCCGCCAATACATGCACAATGGCAGAGAGTTTGTATAGTTAAAACGGCCGCGCGAGCGCGACCGCCTTTGCGTTATGGTGCTCTAGTACTCATTCGAGGAACATGATGTTGCGAATAAGACTTGGGAAATTTTAGACGTACTTTGTACGGCTATTTGCCAAACGAATGTTACAAACATACGGGTACTATTATTTTGTCTGTGCATACGGATCAAAATAAGAACCTGCTCCTGATTTAAAGTCGGGTAAAACGTGCACTACTCGTCATTAGAAAAATACCTAATTTTTATCCATTAATTTACTATTGCGATTATCCATTTTACTTTCAACACCTTAATAGGTACTGCTGCACTTTACTGGTATATATTATATAATAAAATATTGCGTTCACCTCTTTAACTTTATGATGTCTTGGTACAAATAGTCAAAGTTGACGTAACAATTGTGTGACGGTAACTCCATTGTGTGACGAATCTGCAGCTCAGTTGAGTTAGAACCAAATTAGCTACCTAAGCACAAGTGCACACAATTATACTATTTTAGATAGATAGCTCTATCTTGAATTTATATTGTTTTGTTTTTTTTTCTTTTTACCCGACTACGGGAGGGTAATGTTTTTCGAGTGTATGTATGTATGTATGTAAGTGTGTTTATGTATGTATGCCCATTTCTATAGTAAGCTCTACATCCCAAACGGATTGACAGATTATGATATATGAGGTGTCGTTGGATTCGTTTCAATTGTGGGAGTGACCGAGTGACATAGGCCTTATTATAAACTCAAAAAAAATACCGACCAAAACTTCGTTTGTCACCGCTGCCGCTGGCAGCCCTCATAATATTTCATGTATAAATTATATCTAGTACTAATTTGTTTTTCTCTTTTCATTAAATTAATTTTTTCAGTCGGGTTTTTTGTTTTTATAATAATTTGTTTTTTTTTAATACATATTTTTAATACCTACTAGTACTGTCGTTAAGTTTTATTTGTACGAAATTTTTTGGTTTACCTATTAATTTTGTAAGATAAAATAACAAAAATACTGGCTCCCTCTGTGTAATTATCTGCTACAACTACAACTCCTGGCCGAATTATGTAGGCCAGGAGGAGGCGTAGTGCGGCCGCGGGAGTTGTGTCACTGTTCCACCAAAAGGCGCTTCGCGGTACCAGGCACGCATGAATCGACGGAGCACCGTTACGAATTCATAAAATAGCGAGGGGAGTGGCGAATTGAATGGCGACGCTCGGTGTTGTTGCGTAGGGTCCTATTATGTAATCGTATTCGCTATTCGCATGACATCGTTTTGTTCTTCAAAATATTTAGTGAACAATCTTGCAATTAATTCAAAAAATTACACAGTTCTGTCTGTACATCGGTAGTTATAAATAACTCTATTTTGGCATACATTTAAGAATACTTTTGTCTTGCTTAATCTTATTCACTGTACTGTTTACTACATAAATATTTATTTTTCCTCAAAAAATGATTTTGTTAAAATTAAGTACCTATCTAATCATTATGACATCAAAATGTAGCGTGTAATTGAGCGTGTAATGTAGTCTTTTCTATAGATAGTATAGTGCTCGCCAAACTTCTGGGCCGCCATGAAGTTGGCTACAATAGCCAACTTTAGGCTGGCAAAGAAGTTTGGTGAGAACTATATAAATACTGTATACTAAGTAGGCCTTGGCCTTGTCGGATTTTTATCGGTTACATTTCGGGGAGTGTGCGATGGAATTGCATGATTTAATTCCGCCCAGCCCGTTCTAACATCGGGCTACCAGCAGTCGAATTGCGTAAGTATATTATCCAAAGCAAAAGAATCGATTCCTTCCCAAAAACGACTTTACGTATCAATATGCAATACGTAAAGTCGGTTTTGGGAAAGAATCGATTCTTTTGCTTTGGATAATATACTTACGCAATTCGGCTGCAGAAGTACGGCGATGTGTCATCGGTACATCCCACCCATACGTACAAAACGTTTTGGGGAGACTTTTAAATGCGTACAGCTAAGGAGTGGAATGCCCTGCCGGAGTCTGTGTTTCCCGATAGCTACAATCTAGGGGTCTTTAAGTCAAGAGTGAATGGGTTTTTTCTGGGCAAGCGTGTTTCACCGTCGACCACATCATCGCTTACCAGCAGAAACCTACCTAGGTCCATAGGCATATATAGGGGTGGGGGCGGAAAGACTGTAAGTTTTCCCGGACACGGTTAAAGACTTTTCTCATAGGACGAGTGATTTTGCCAATATCTTGATCAGACGGGGAGCAAAACCACCATCTTTGAAGGGCTGAGGCTGTAAGGTTTATAGAACTGCGGTTGGGCTCAAATTGTTGAAAAAAGTACGACATTTTGTTTGACGGTGATCGCACACCTAAGTACTTTATGGTTTTTAGAGCAAAAAGTGTAAAAAGTCCCAAAATTTCGCAGTTATTCGCGTGGTGTGCAGCGATCACAAGTTTTATGAAGTTGCAAATTTGGATTTACACTACACCAACTGGTCCATATAATATATTATTATGACAAAACCAGACATCTGACATCAGACTACATCAAGCTTTGTCAATTTCTACTGAGCTAATCTATCTAGTGCGCCGGTTATTGTACTAGTTCAATTCATTTACCGCGTTACAGTCCGCGTATCCCGTATCCAGCAGCCGAATTGTGTAAGTATATTATCCAAAGCAAAAGAATCGATTCCTTCCCAAAAACGACTTTTCGTATCAACAAGCACTACGTAAAGTCTGTTTTGGGAAAGAATCGATTCTTTTGCTTTGGATAATATACTTACGCAATTCGGCTGCAGGCCTGCCAGCCTAGTATATTTTTTAAGACAAGCTTTTCTATAGGCTCTTCTAGCCTGCCGCCCTGCAGACGGCTTGTCTGTCAAAAGTAAACCTTTATTTAGAGTTTAGATGAACGTAAAAAGAAATCTCAACCTATCCGAGGCCGGGACCCCCTGCAAAATAGCCCTAGATAGGTATGCCAATGCCTGAGTCCATGGAAAAATGTCGTGAGTTTATGTTTGTGTGGAAGACGTGTGTACATATTATTTCAGAGACTACCTAGACAGGAGCAGGCTGTTTGCAGAATTTAACAAAAGACAAATAAACCCGTCAATGGAACTCACACAGTGTGAACTTGCTAAAACACTATTTGCGAATGCACTATTATCTATAATGTTGTTTTTGTTATCTAAACAATTACTTACTTTTTGTTTACATAGGATATACTGGCTGTTTCATCAGTCAATTGTAGTATTACGACGTTTTTGATCGATTTCCTGGTAGAAGAATGTCATGACCACAATCAGTAGCTACACTAATAATATAAATATTACTAGCTGACTCGGCACACTTTGTTTTACTACCCCTATCTATCCTATCTACTCTACCTACCATATCCTACCTACACTACCCAAAAAAAAACACCTCTTATAAAACATCTACTAAATAGTCCGAACAAAGCCTTAACATTTGGTTTGGATAGGTGAGCCCGTTCTTGAGTTATATAATTTTTTTTTTTACAAAAAAATACTACCGACTTCCAAATAAGAAAACTACAAAGTGAAAAATAACTTTATTTTTGGAAGTCGGTGTCTTTTGTAGGTACCATTTTTTTGCGTTACGGACACTGACTTCCAAAAATAAAGTTATTTTTCACTTTGTAGTTTTCTTATTTGGAAGTCGGTAGTATTTTTTTGTAAAAAAAATTTTTATTTTTCACTTTTTAGTTGTACCTACCTAATTGGCATGTTTAGTAAGTTTCCTATAACGCCAGAATAGATTACCCGAATATCATGAAACTTGAACAAAACCGATCAAATGAGAGATCTGCTTACCCCTTAAGAGCGTACTGGCGTGATGTTATGTTATGAAATGGTATAACAATAAACAGACATACGATTGCAGCAGTCCCGAGAGATTTTCCGTTATTTATTGAAGAGTTCTGTTGTATATCTTCGAAGTTCTTCATCAGATCTTCACCAAATTAAAATGGGACCAATTTCGGAACATACTCTTTCAAACAAAAAATAAATTTTCAAAATCGGTCCACAATTGACGGAGATATCGGTGAACATACATAAAAAAAAACATACAAGAAGTCGAACATAGAACCTCCTCCTTTTATGAAAGTCGGTTAAAAATTACAACGAATAGTGGCATTGATTATAGATAATATAATAATATATATAATGGGGCCCATTAATTGAGTGTGCAAGTCACCCCCTGCCATTTTATAGTATAGCCGTGTAGTTCAACAGTGGTCGGGCAGGGGCCGGCAGTCCTCCTATAGTTTTGGGGCAATAGATCCACTAAACCTACCAAATCCATAGCCCAATACATTTTTCTCCATATTTTGCAATAGGCCTGCACCAACCGGGGATTGTTCTTGGGTGCAGTTGCGTTATGCGTTCAAGGATAATCCTCGGTAGTGTCACATTCCCTGATACATGCCTAACGGGGCCCTATATTGTCAAAGATATAATATAATATGCTGGTAGGGATCTTGACCTTACCTACTGCCGGGATTATTCTGATAGCCGTGGCATACCTTTCCACTCCTCAATCACCTCCGTATATGTCTTCCGCTTGGCGCTACGTCACTAAAGTGCTAGCGACTGTTTATGGGGGGGGGGGGCAATAATTGAGTGCAAGTCATCCCCTGCCATTTTATAGCCGTGTAGATCAACAGTGGTCAGTCAGGGGCCAATAGTCCTTCTATAATTTTAGGTTATGGATCCACGAAACCTCCCAAACCATAGCCCAATGTGTTTTTTCGCCATTCTGCAATAGTCCTGCACCAGCCGGGGTTTGTCCTTGCGTACTCTTGAGTAGTGACTAGTGCACATACAGGGATAATCGCCGGTTGGTCACATTTCATCCTTCATCTAACAAGGCCTCTGCGTGTTGGCTTCGGCCCCTCGCATGCCTTTCAAAGGTCCGGGACCCAGGGGTCCCGAGATTGTCAAAGTCATATTTATAATATTATAAAGAAGAAAGATTTATTTGTATGTAAGTTTGTTTGTAATGGATAAACGCAAAAACCGGCCAAGTGCGAGTCGGACTCGCGCAAGATGAGTTCCGTACCATAATCGCAAAAAACGGCACAAAAATCATGTTTGTTGTATGGGAGCCCCACTTAAATGTTTATTTTATTCTGGTTTTAGTATTTGTTGTTATAGCGGCAACAGAAATACATCATCTGTGAAAATTTCAGCTGTCTAGCTATCACGGTTCATGAGATACAGCCTGGTGACAGACAGACAGACAGACAGGAGTCTTAGTACCCGTTTTTACCCTTTGGGTACGAAACCCTAAAAACTACTGTTAACCAATTTTTTGCGTTATGGACACCGACTTCAAAAAATAAAGTTATTTTTCACTTTGTAGTTTTCTTATTTAGAAGTCGGTAGTATTTTTATGAAAAAAAGTTTTTTATTTTTCACTTTTTAGTTGTACCTACCTAATAGGCAAGTAGTTAAGTTAGGTACCTATTATGCCAGGATAGATTACCAGAATATCATGAAACTGAACATAGCCTGTGAAATTAGAGTGTACCATTGGCGTGATGTTAGGTTATGAAAATGGTATAAACAATAAACAGACATGCGATTGCAGCAATTCCTATAAATTTGCCGTTATTTATTGAAGAGTTCTGTTGTATATCTCCGAAGTTCTTAATCAGATCTTCACCAAATTAAAATGAAACCAATTTCAGAACATTCTTTCAAACAAAAAAAGAATTTTCAAAATCGGTCCACAATTGTCGGAGATATCGGTGAACAAACAAAAAAAAACAACAAAACAATGTTTTAATGTGTTTTTGGCACAGATAATATAATACTTTGGTAAGTCGGTTAAAAAATAGCACGGTTACCAATAAAAGGTTTGCTATCCCTGCCATAGACGTGCGTAAGCGTGCGTAGTTAGTAGATATCTATTTAAAGTTGGTTTGGTGAAGATATATATATATAAGGAATAAAAAACCTTTTTTCATTAGACATTGATGTCCACTTGTAAATTCATATTAATAGACTATTTTTTATTCATTTACAGCACCACGCATGTTTTTTTTTTTTGCTATAGGCTTGCGCTTGACCACTATCTCACCTGATGGTAAGCGATGATGTGGTCGACGGTGTAGCACGCTTGCTATTCACTCTTGACTTAAAGACCCGTAGATTGTAGCTATCGGGAAACACAGACTCCGGCAAGGAATATTTTTAGATAGCTACTCATGCTACATGTTTTCGGCTTAGAGAGGAGCCAAGTCAAACATTAAATTAAATATTTTATAGTGGCAATTACGAAGGTGAAGACCGCGATGATAAGTCCAAATCTACAGGCACGATGACGAGGCGACTTTTTAGGGTTCCGTACCCAAACGGTAAAAACGGGACCCTATTACTAAGACTCCGCGATCCGTCTGTGTGTCTGTCTGTCTATCCGTCTGTCACTAGGCTGTATCTCATGAACCGTGATAGCTAGACGGTTGAAATTTTCACAGATGATGTATTTCTGTTGACGCTATAACAACAAGTACTAAAACCAGAATAAAATAAATATTTAAGTGGGTCTCCCAATAACTCCGCCTATGCCGGTCCCAAGCCCGGATGAGAAAGGAGGAGGGTTTGCCTGGAGAAGAGAAGGACAACCCAGCAGTAAAACCTTCAACGCCGAGTCACGGGCGGCGGTTAAGTAACCCGTCACCTCCATCACTGCATGGAGCGGCTCACAATGGCCGTGAGGTCCGAAATTACCTCTAAAAGATTGCCGTGGAAGGAATCGGGTGGCCACCACGTGTACATACCCAAGAAAATCCCCCTATGGAAAGTACAACTCAGAGAGCTACTTGTTGGACGATCCGACTAACAATCGGCGCCATTCGGTTGCCGGGCTGGATGGTATGAAATTGGCGACCGAAGCTGCTACAGAGACGGATCACCGGGTCCCTGTTAGTGGACATGCTACCGGTGAACAAAAAACTAACCTTTCCATCCGAGAACAACGACGGATCGCAACCTGGAATGTCCGTGGACTTCTGGCTCCGGGAAAACTGCACATTGTGGAAAAAGAAGCAGAATTCCACAAACTGGCTTTGTTGGGAATAACCGAGACGCTCATGAGAGGGCAAGGGCACCAGAAAACCTCAAACGGAAATACACTATATTTCTCTGGCCCTTCAGACTCCAGCTCCAACGGAGTTGCTATATGGGTGCCACACCACCTAAACAACCATGTACTGGGTTATAACCCAATAAGTGATAGAATTATCACCCTCAGATTGAGCACACGTCCCTGTACGCTGAACATTGTTGTGGTATATGCCCCAACAGCGGCTGCAAAGGATGATGTTATTGAAGAGTTTTATACCTTGTTGGAAACAACTTTATCCAGGATTCCGAATCGCGAGATAACATTGGTGATTGGAGACCTGAACGCAAAGGTAGGAAGCACGTCCCGGGATGATCACATCAGAGGCACGGTTGGGCAGTTTGGGCTGGGCGATAGAAATGAGAGAGGAGAGAGATTACTGGAATACTGCATCGCCAGAAGTTTGACCATAATGAACACCTGCTTTCAGCAACATCCAAGGCGTCTCTACACGTGGAAGTCCCCAGGTGATCGATATCGCAATCAAATTGATTACGTCATAATCAGTAGCCGCTGGAAAAGCTCGATTTCCAACGTGAGAACCTTCCCTGGTGCAGACTGTGGTTCCGATCACTGTATTCTGGTGGCCAAATTTGCCCTGCGCTTAAAAACAGTGAAAAAAGGACCCCTGGTAAGACCACGCATTCTGGAGCCGCTGGAAAAACCAGCGTTCTATAGAGGCATCAGCGACGCCATAGCGAAATATCCACCAGCTGTAAACGCATGTGCAAACGACCAGTGGAATCACCTAAGGGACTTGATATGGAGGACCGTAGACCAAATCACCAAAAAGCGTTCTCCATTCTTGCGCAGACAATCCTGGCTCTCTGTTGGCACCTGGGCTAAGATTGAGGAGAGGAAGGATCTGAAATTGACGGGCCTGTCAAGCCAGGAGGATCGTGACAGATACTCGGAGCTGAGCAGATTAATACAATTACTATGCTGCCGCGACAAAGACAAATACGTTGAAAACATCTGCCAGGAAATTGAAGACCACGCACTGAAAGTACAGAGCTCAGATCTCTTCAAGAAAGTCAAGCTCCTATCAAAACAATTCAAACCCAAAACTTGGGTGGTTGAAGATGAAAATGGAATTCGACTTCAAGATTTGGACGCAGTAGCAGAAAGGTGGCGGAACTATTGCGAAGATCTCTATAGGAATCCCCACAGTCACACACTACCGCGTGTGCCAATATCATGGGATAATTTAAATCTTGAACCTCCCATACTGGTATCTGAAATCACAGCGGCGATTGCTGCGCTCAAAGACAGGAAAGCACCTGGGCCGGACCAATTAACATCTGAGATCATAAAGGCAATGGGAGCGTCAGGAGCAAGCGCAATACATAAAAAATGTGACAGTATCTGGCGTACGGGCGAATGGCCCGGAGACTGGGCACAATCAATTATCTTGCCGCTGCACAAAAAAGGATCAACCTCCAGGTGTGACAATACAGAACTTTGGCCCTCATATCACACGCCAGTAAGATCCTCTTACACGTAATCAATAACAGAATTCGCTACTTGGACTGGCAAATACCACAGGAGCAGGCCGGTTTCGTTAAGGGCAAGGGGACTCGCGAACAAATCCTAAATATTCGCCAACTGATCGAAAAGTCCTACGAATTCAACACTCCTGTCATCTTGTGTTTTATTGATTATAGTAAGGCTTTCGACTGTGTCATCTGGTTGGATCTGTGGAAAGTTTTAGAAGAACTCGGAGTACCTAAGCACCTGGTTTTGCTGATCCAATCGCTGTACCAAAAAAACCAGGGCGTTGTGATGGTTGAAACGACGTCATCGGAGCCATTTAGCTTTGAAAAAGGTGTACGCCAGGGTTGTATCCTATCCCCCATTCTATTTAACGTGTATGGGGAGTACATTATTCGACGAACGTTTGAGAACTGGGAGGGAGGTGTCACTGTTGGTGGCACTAGAATCACAAACCTCCGTTACGCAGACGACACAACGCTTTTAGCGGCCAACGAAGCTGAAATGGTAAGGCTGCTGGAGAGGATTGAAAGGATCAGCATGGAATTGGGTCTTCAAATCAACCATTCCAAAACCAAAGTTATGGTTGTGGACCGCACCAACTCACTCCATTTCACAGGTGCCCTGTCCCTCGAAAAAGTAGACGACTTTGTTTACCTGGGCGCTACCATCAGTAACACAGGGTCTTGCGAGAAGAAAATCAGGAGACGAATCGGTATGGCCAAAAGCGCAATGTCCCAACTGCAGCGAATCTGGAGAGACCGTAACATATCTCGCAAGACAAAGATGAAGCTGGTGAACTCTCTTGTGTTCTCCATCTTTAGTTACGGCTCGGAGACGTGGACGCTAAGGAAGGCTGATCGTAATCGCATTGACGCTTTCGAGATGTGGTGTTGGCGAAGGATGCTTCAAATTACATGGACTGCGTTCCGCACAAACGAGTCTATCCTTCGACAACTGAACGTCAAAGCCAGGCTCTCCACCACCTGCCTGCGAAGAATCCTGGAGTTCTTTGGTCACATTGCCCGTAAGGATGGTCATAACCTCGAACAGCTGATGATCACAGGCAAGGTCGAAGGCAAGAGGCCGAGGGGCCGAAGCCCGATCAGATGGTCTGACCAAATACGTGCAACGCTGAACACCAAGCTGCACGATGCACTCCACGTCGCCAAGGACAGACACAGGTGGAGAATTATCGTCAGGGAAAAGTTGATCTCCTGTAGGGGGAATCACGACCCTCAGTAATGAGGAACACGACGCGAGGAGGAGGAGGGTCTCCCAAACAACAAACGTGATTTTTGTGCCGTTTTTTGCGATTATGGTACGGAAACCATCGTGCGCGAGACCGACTCGCACTTGGCCGGTTTTTAGTTATTAATGGTATTGCGAAAGGTACGAGTACAAATAAATATGATTGTTTTGCTAAGAGCCCTATAAAACAAAGAGGTAACAGCATTAGTTGTACCCTCTATGGTTTATGGGGCATTTTTGTGGTATTAACCACATACCACACAATGGAATAAATAAAGACGTAATTTACCTGGATATATCTTATTTGAATAAAGATTTTGTTTTATCTATTCACAGATACCTAATGCTAATAAATACGATGAACAACTATTCCTGTCAGTATACGAAGTGTAACGACAAGCATTTGTAGAAGTTTAGTTACTTGTAATTTATTAAATAAATAAGTGATAATAAAACAGTACGATGAACGCGATTTTAGTACAGACACTAGTGACACTTTTATGTAAGTCTAACAAAAGATCATCATGATTACATGGTAGCCTAGTCTTTGTAGAAGGCCCATTCCCTCTCACATGTATCCCAGTAGTGGGATCGTTAAAAATGGTGATTATGCTATGCATTATCACCATTATTAACAAAGAAAAAAAAGCAAGATCGAAACGATGTCAATCATCGTTTCTTTCTTTCTTTCTTTATACATTTATTTCTTTCTCTATGACTTTCTGCCAGCATCTGTTTTCCCTACAATCTATGATCTAAAACCCATCAACCTTCAAGGCGATAGTGGAATCTTCTGAGCTCGCTTGATTCATTATAAACCTCATACAACGCTTACCATCATGCAATTTCGAGATCAAGAGCTAGCTCAACAGTAATAATAAACAAAAAAATTAGTTCGAAAACTAAATCCCGACTTCTAAATTTACCGAGGTCGTATACCACCTACCGTAACATAACAATACATTCTGCAAAGTAGCATACGACCACGGTACAAATTGACGGCAATATTTTCTTGTTTCGTACTTTTTAGAGCGTTATTTTTCCGGTAGTCGGGTTTTAGTTGTTGAACTTATTTTTTAATTAAAAATATTTTGGGGTTTTTGCAGAGCCTGGGGGAACAAATGAACATAAATGCATACATACATACTTAAATAACGATCAACAAACACTTTGCGACGCCGTAGTCGGGTATAAAATTAGTTTTCATGACTTGACGGAATATGTCTCGCAAACGGTACGCTTGACAAAAATATGATATACGAAACCCTACCTTCATTTTAAAATCTCTGTTTAATGATACCACACATGATGGGGTGGGGTGAAACTATTTTTTTGTTCTTGACTTCGTGCCCCCTAGAAGGCGCCACATTCAAATTAATGTGACCTCTTATCTTATCTTATCTTATGGAGGGGCCGAGAAATACCTCGGACACTTCGACCCATTGGGATCTTTTGTGGTCCCCTAGATAACTTACTCCTCCTCATTCTCGTTGAAAACCGTTTTCATTAGTCTTACAACGAGACTAGGAGATATGAGCCTATAATCTTCTGGTTTTGGGTATCCAACCCCTAGGAGACTCATTCGCTTACCAGCCAGTGCATCGCATGTGCACAGTAGGTGCTCCATGCGTTCCGTATGTTCCCCACACAACCTGCACATGGGTGTCGCGGTTAGACCCATCTTCATGAGCATGTCGTTGGTTCCAAAGTGCCCAGTAAAGGCCCCAAGCAGGTAGCGGATTTGCCCCCTGCTCATGTTCCAAATGCAATCCCGGGCTTTGAAAGTGGAGCCCAGGAATCTCTTGGAGTGTTGTAGACCGGTAGTAGACAGCCAACAAGTTCGTTGTCTGTGATCTGCAAACTCCCTAAATGCGGCTTTTACGAGACACGTCGAGATGCCTACACATGGTTCTGGACCCACAAAATAATTCGCTGAGCCCTCTCTTGCCAGTTCATCAGCCACTTCGTTACCATGGAATCCTTTGTGCCCAGGGACCCACATCAGTTTTACCCTGTTGTGCTTCCCAAGCCTGTTTAGAGTTTGGATAGCATCCAGAATAAGTCCGGAGTCCACTTTGTAGGATGCCATGGCTTTGATTGCAGCCTGACTGTCACTAAGAATATATATGGATTTACCTTTAGTCCCTCTATCTATATTCTCTTGAGCGCAGGTTATAATGGCATATGTTTCCGCTTGGAATACAGTTGCCATCTTCCCTAAGCTTTTGCTACATTTGTAGCCTTTTGCGTATATTCCCGCTCCTGTACCTGATTCCATTTTGGATCCATCAGTGTACCACACCAGACTATCTTGTTCTGGTGGATCAAGTCCCTTCGTCCAGTCCTCTATTGTAGGGATTTGGACCTTGAAAGACCTCTCAAACACAAACATAGTTTGCATTTTATCGGATAACATGCTTGTTACCCGATCCAGGTCTTCATTCTCATCGAACTTTGTATGGTTAGTCTTTGGCTTAGAGGCATCCCATAGTCCAGCGACAGCGAGACGATGTAATGTCTTCCTTGCCTCGAATTCAACCATCATATGCAGAGGAGGGATATTGAGGTATCTCTCAATCGCTGCCGTAGGTGTTGTCCTGAAAGCACCCGTGATGCCGAGACACACTGTTCTTTGTAACCTGGTGAGTGGCGCTTTGCACGAGGCAAGCTTTGTTCTTGGCCACCACACTATGCTGCCGTATGTGATAATAGGTATTATCATTGTCCGGTACAGCCATCGTATCACTTTGGGCTTTAGCCCCCAAGTTTTACCGTAGGTAGAACGACACATGCCGAACACTCGTAAGGCCTTTGTCGTAATATTTTCCACATGAGTTTTCCACCTGAGTTCTTTATCAAGCGTTACACCCAGATATTTAACTTCGGTGGACCAGGGCAGTTTTATTCCATTGAGGGAGAGCTCTCCTAGGTTTCCTAGTTGTCTCTTCCTCGTGAAGGGAATAATGACTGCTTTGCTTGGGTTGATAGAGAGGTGGTTCACTGTACACCATTCCTCTGTCATCCTCAATGCCTGTTGTAATAATCCAGACACTATGTTCGGGAATTTACCATTGACCATTATAGCTATGTCATCCGCATAGCCTACTGTGTAGAATGGTCCGGTATTGAGCTTGGTTAGTAGCGAGTCTACTACCAAGCACCACAATAATGGTGACAGCACTCCGCCTTGCGGACAACCTCTTGTTGTTTTTGCACTAAGTCTGTCTCCCATTAGTTCCGATCTGACTGTTCTGCTTCTCAGCATATAGTCAATCCAGTTGCACGTGGTATCATTGATGCCATGTTCCTTTGCAGCAGTGCGTATGGACTCAAATGTTGTCTTGTCAAAGGCTCCCTCTATGTCGAGGAAAGCCCCGACACATATTTCTTGTCCCTCTAGCGCAGCCTCGGCTCGACTCGCAACATAGTGCAATGCCGTTTCCGTAGATTTGCCGGGGCTGTAGGCGCATTGTAGCTTATGTAGGGGGAATAATTTCAGAGGACCCTCTCTTAAGTACCTGTCTACCAGTTTCTCCAGAGTTTTCAAGAGAAAGGATGATAGACTAATGGGCCTGTAAGCTTTAGCTTCTTCATAAGTCGGTCTACCCACCTTCGGTATAAAGGTGACTTTGACCTCCCTCCATGCTTTGGGTACGTACCCAAAGGCTATGCAGGCTCTGTAGAGCTTACTCAAATGGGGTATCAAAACAGATGCCCCTTCTTGCAATAGTATTGGGTAGATGCCATCTGGACCAGGGGATTTGAGTGGCTGGAAGCCCGCTATGGCCAGCTTCAGTTTATTTTCATCTACCACTTTCTTTGCCGTGAGCCAGTTATTTTTGGACGTGTGCCTTGTAAGCTCGTCCCTTGTGACTGGTTCCTCTTCATCGCTATCGCGCAGTATACATTCTGGGAAGTGGGTCCTAAACATCACGCCCAGAGTGTCCTGTCCAGTTTCCGTGAGTTGCCCATTCTCATCCCTTACAGATGCTAGTGGGTTTGTCTTGGTCATGGACATTGCTTTGCACAACCTCATCCCATTTGGCAGAGTTTCGATAGAAGTGCAATGCTGCCGCCAATTAGTTCTTCTGGCCTTGCGTACCGCCGTGTTATACCTTGTTAGCATGCTATGATAGCCGGAAAAATCCTTCCTGGCTTTTGCATCATTAAAGGCCTGTCGTGTTTCCTGACGTATTTTGTCTATTTCAGGAGTCCACCATGGTACCTTTTTGCCAAAGGCCTTCTTCTCTGGGCAGTTATCTTCCCATGCACCAATGATGCCTGCCTTGATTCTGTCCGCTTCAAATTCTATATCCAGTATGGAATTGAGCTTACCTTTAGGGCTCCCCAAATTTACTTTGAGGTCCCTCCTGTATGAGTCCCAATTTGTATACCTTGGGTTTCTCCTTCGTCTAGTTTCGGCTTCTCCCGCCGTCCTAAACCTAAAGCATATATAATTATGGTCAGACAAAGAGATTTCGTCCGATACATGCCAATTTTCAATATGAGCGCTGGCCCTGTTTGAGGCCAGCGTAAGGTCAATAACTTCAGTCCTCGCAGAAGTTCTAAAAGTAGGTTTATTGCCTACGTTAAGGATTTGTAAAGAAGAGCTTACCACAAAGTCCAACAAATCCTCCCCTCGTTTGTTGACATCCGAGCTGCCCCAAACGACGTGGTGTGCGTTCGCATCGCAACCAAGTATCAGGTCAAGGTTCTTTTGGTTGCCGTAATCAACCAGTCTTCTGATTAGTGGTGTTACTGGTTCTTTTTGTTCATATGGGAGATAGGCAGAGGCAAGGATGATTCTCCTTTTCTCTGTTCCCGTCCCCACTTGGATCAAGGTTGTTGTGAGATCCCTGTAACAGAAAGTACGTAAGGGCATTGCCTCTACACCGCCCCTGATATAGATGCAAGTCCTCGCGTCATTAGTTGGACAGTCATAGAGCACCATGCCTCCTGTCCCACCTAAGCCTTTTATAGTCCCCTTATACAGATAAGGTTCCTGTATCAAGGCAACGTCGTATGTGTTAAGCTTCAGTTGCCGAGCCAGAAGGGCAGTAGCGGCTCTGCAATGATGCAAATTAATTTGTACACACCTTAGTCCCTCCATCTTGGATGATTTTGATGGGTCTGTGTTGATATGGGAGGGCCTTAGTCTTGAGGCCCCTCCTCCATCGCCTGGCTCTCCTCGAGAGCAGTCGGCGACTCGATTCCCAGGGTGTCGAAGTCCCCGAGGATGTCATCCTCGTGGTCTGTCTCCGACGCCCTGGTCCCAATCTCTGTTGCCTGCGCTGCGCCGTCAGCAGAGATTTCTTCAATGGCCTCCCCATGTTGTGGTGGTCCATCCTCGGAGGGCTCCACTTCTGCTTCCGCAGCAGGCGCCTCTCCCTTGTCTTCTTCCAGGAGCTTGAACGAGTATCGTTCAATCCCTCCTGGAAGAGAGTAGCCCGCGGCCTTGATGACCCCAGCGGACACCCCGTCCACGAGGACGATACGACGGATGCCGGTCTGCTCAGTGAGCGTATTCACGACCTTCCAGTCGTTCGTCCTCAAGGTAGGGTTGAGTCGCTGGAGCAATCGAATGGCCCGGGCAGAGTCTTGCAACGCCAAGTTGCGACTCTTCCATGCCATTTTGACTGGCTTTGGAAGGTCCCTGGCGTCAACAACCTTGAGTTTCAGGGCACCAAGTTCCACATTGTGGATGGCACCCCGAAACCAGTTGGCTGCATCAGAGTTGTCGCAGGATACATGAATTGTACCTGCGACGACTCCGGGAGCAACCGTTAGGACAGGCAGAGGATCCGGCGCCACTTCCAGTTTCTCAATTATGAGCTCCTGGATCGGCACCAAGTCCTCCGCCTTCAAGTACTCCTCCGGGTACTTGACTGTCACGACAGCGAGTTTCACAGCCGCCACCGCATCCCTAAAGGATCCGGTTGAGGATGATTGCCCTTGGGTCTTCATCCTCTTGGCCGCCATGTCCCCGCTGTCCCCGCTGAGAGCAGCACGCGGTCTCTTTGATGGGCCCTCCGTAGGAGTCCCCTCCAGAGCCGCCTGCTGTCTCAGCTTTTGGCGCTTTTTCCTGCGCGCCCCAGATCGTCCAACCGGAAGCCAGCCTGATTCATGCTGGCCGCCGAGAGACGACGAGGTGCTGTCTTTGCCGGTCGCGTCCGGGGCCGCAAGGTCCGAGGTCATACGATCTCTAACGCAAGCGTCCCGTATCGCGCCAGCTTTGGCAGTACCCTTATGCCCGGTGGGCTGGTTTGCAGTTCCGCCCTTCGGTGGTCCCGCAGCAGTGCCGGCCCTCGACAGTGCCGCGACAGTCCCGTCATTTGACAGTCCCGCCACAGCCCCGCCTTGAGACGATCCCACTGCAGTAACACCTCTGGACGTTCCTGCGGAAGATGCAGTCCCGGCTTGCGCCGGTCTCGCCGTCTGGTGTGCAGTTCCGCCCTTCGGTGGTCCCGCAGCAGTGCCGGCCCTCGACAGTGCCGCGACAGTCCCGTCATTTGACAGTCCCGCCACAGCCCCGCCTTGAGACGATCCCACTGCAGTATCGCCTCTGGACGTTCCTGCGGAAGATGCAGTCCCGGCTTGCGCCGGTCCCGCCGTCTGGTGTGCAGTCCCAGCTTTCGCCGGTCCCGCCTTTTGGTGCGCAGTCCCAGCTTTCGCCGGTCCTTTCGCCTTGTGGTTTTTTTTAGATTTATAATCCATTTAAATCCCGATTTTATATTTCATCCCTCGACTATCCCCACCCGCCATGGAGTGCTCAAGTGGCGATGCTACGGTAGCACCAGGGATTAGTCGAGGGATATAGCCCCCCCCCATTAGTTGCCCACGAGACTGCACGACACCAACTCACACCGCTACCACTAGCGATGCGAGCGAGCGCCGCCGTCTGCAAGCCCCTAATGGGAGTGAACTCGCCTGGGGGCCGTCTGACCGGACCCCGCAGCCGATTGACCGTAGCTGGCTAGGCTACGGCCACCCTTGTGAGAAGAAATCCGGGCCAAAGTGGAGTGTTGCCTCAGAGACGTTAAACCGCCTACGCTCATCGGCTCAGCCACCAGGATCCCATCATCCTTCCGTACGGGTCCCTGCGCACGGCACAAACACGCAGGAGGTCATTACTATCCATCATCTGATTTTTTCCGATGGTGGACACCCAGGGGCATGACCTCGCCACCCCTGTGATAGGGCGCCCGGTGATTTCTGTTACGTCTATTTCATAGGGAATTAGACCAAAAACAGGGCGGCAACCACGAGAAGGAAAATCACCGAACTTGCCTTGAGGATCATCACGACCGTGCGCTCTCCCTCAAGACCACGCCACCTTGCCGTCTCTGAAGGAGTCAGACAAGGTAGGACTGCATCGACAAAGCCAAGCCCCATAGGGCTTGTCGCTGAGGGCTCAAAGCGCAAGTTTGTTAAAACAGCCCAGCCCCCAAGTGACCTCACATAGCCTATAACCTGCGGACAAACAAAAAGTTTCCAACGACATCTCATTTGTCAATTTATGATAAGTAGTTTAGAAGTTATGAGTGAACAGATGAACAGACATACATACACACAACACATACCGGTCAAAAACATAACCCTCCCTTTTGCTTGTAAATGGGTACCTATTCTTCTTATACAAATATACTAAAGACATCTTATTATACAAATATACAAAAAAACCTGGAATTTGGGGATCAATGCACTTCTGGTTACACTAGTCGAAAATTCTTCCATACAAACGTAGTCTAGGGATTATTCCACTGTTTGACGATGTACGTTCAAAATAAAAAGTGATATCAATTTGTCTCATTATTATCTAGCCCTGTATGGAAGCAAAAAAGTAAATAAAGAAAATATTTGAAAGTTATGAGCGTCGAAAGTTCCACATTTCGACACAAATTTTAACGCATTTTTGGACGCAAATAAACACCATAAGAAGATGGAAAATTGCAAAACGGCCTCCATACAGGGATATATTAGTAGTTCAACAATGCAAGTTGATCATCATGAGTATCAGATTAGATAGATTTAGTCGTTTTTTCATGATATCTAGACTGCCAAAAGTCTGTTTATAAAATTTCGCGCGCTCGGTTTCGTCCTAAATCATTATCCATTTCGCTACAAATTTGCAAAAGTGTGTATTCGTACGCGAACTAGTTTCCTACTGCTCATCACAGCATCTTTCTCTTCCGCACGTGTTGTCGGTTGATATAAAACGCATTTTAACCCAGCGCACAAAATAGTTCGTGCCGTCGAATAGTGTATCCTTAATCAACCATTGACGTACGTAGAAGTCAATTATTATACAATTTAAATGCGAAAGAAACACTACCGTCTTTACATTTCCTACAGTTACAGTTGATAACATTTTCTTATACAGAGTGGGAAAGGTGTGACGATATTTTAATTTAATTTAACAACTGCTTCTGCCCAAATCAATAAACAACTATGTCTATAGGAGAAGGAAGTCATAGGCAAATACCTAAAAAATAATTTGGATTCTCCATACAAAATTGTCATCAGCTGACTATCATTCTTCCCATTCTCGAAAGGCAGTGTAAAATTATACAACATTTTTGTGATCGGCGCAGTATAATATCGTCCTCGCCTTCCATACTCACTCAATATCTTAGTCATCATCTCAATTCTAACATTAACATTCGAAGCGGGATATTTACCATGTGTCTGTTTTTAGGGTTCCGTACACAAAGGATAAAAACGGAACCCTATTACTAAGACTCCTCGATCCGTCTGTCTGTCTGTCTGTCCATCTGTCACCAGGCTGTATCTCATGAACCGTGATAGCTAGACAGTTGAAATTTTCACAGATGATGTATTTCTGTTGTCGCTATAACAACAAATACTAAAAACAAAATATAGTAAATGTTTAAGTGGGGCTCCCACACAACAAACTTGATTAGGCCGTTTTTTGCTATACTGGTACGGAACCCTTCGTGCGCGAGTCCGACTCGCACTTAGCCGGTTTTTTTTGTTTACTTCAGTTTATCCGTGATCATGGTGCTTGCAACAGCACTGAAATATCGGAAACTCTCCAAAACCTGTGTCCAGAGGGAGACACTTTCTGTTTCTCAATTTTGTTGCTAAGATAGACCTCTATTTCATATATAAAAAAGTCCTCTGTGCTCGCAACAAACAGTAAACATGGTAAATTTCCCGCTTCGATTAAAACTTATATCATCTCAATTGCTTATTATGATAGTTTATACTGAAAAATATATATTTTGCTTCAGTATCAATGCCAACGTTAATGGTGGCAGTGGGCAACGCGTGGACTTCCTATGCATTGACCATACTGGAGAGTGAGGAGTCTCCACTGGGATACAAAATAACGAAGAATGACGGGAATATGTTATCATCGATCATTATGCTGGGTTCTATGTCATCTATTGGTGTTGTGGGATACATTAATGACAAAATTGGTCGAAAAAGAACAGAAATATTAAGTGGACTTTGTTACGTGGTAAGTAATTAACGAAAATGGTTAAAAAAATTAATTAATTGCCAATAGTTTAGTAATTGCCCAGATAAATTGGATTGCAATCTATCATTTGTTCCGATCACCTGATAGTTTCCTCTCGAACGTACCTACGCTTCTGCATCACCACAGAACATAATATTTCAAGTAAAGATTTAAAGGTAACGTATCTTCTCGTAAAATAGTAAGAAGCATGATTAGCAACCTAAACTGTTTTTCTTATAACTCCTTTTTAGGGTTCCGTACCTCGAAAGGAAAAAACGGAACCCTTATAGGATCACTTTGTTGTCCTTCCGTCTGTCTGTCAAGATCTTTTTCTCAGGAATGCGTGGAAGTATCAAGCTGAATACATCATCTACAAATACTCAGGTCTACTGTCCCTTAAAGCTGTGAAAAAAAACAAACTTCTAAGCCAACGCAATCAAAAGATACAGCTGTTTATGCCGCAAATTTACGCAAATTTTCGACACTCGCAAGGGAATCAAAACCTACAGGGTACTTCCCGTGTACTCAGAATCTTCAAATTTGGTACGAAGCAACGTCTTATAGCACAGATAAAGGGAAAATTGCGAAAACTGTAAATTTTAGTTACTTCCTATAGTAAAAATATTTTTAATAATTTTAAACTTACTACCCCTTTCCTCATGAACGCGCAGAGGTATTAAATTGAAATGCATATAAATACTCAGGTCTATAATACCTTTAAGCTGAGGTTTGTACGGAACCCTCGGTGCGCGAGTCCGACTCGCACTTGGCCGGTTTTTTATTTATAATTTGCAGAACAGAGGATAATGAGAAAATCTCTTTATTTTCAGCTAGCCTGGTCGATCATTACATCAGCAAAAACTGTAACACAACTTGTAATCGGACGATACATAATAGGATTAGGGACAGGAGTTCATTTCGTAACAGGAGTTGTTTACATTGGTGAAATAAGTCAGAATTCCATCAGAGGAACGAATCTCAGCATCATGATGTTCATGTACAATGTGGGGACTCTTGTCTCGTACTTAGAAGGATGGTTTTGCAGTTACACCGTCGTCAATTACTTGAATCTGACTGTGGCTGTCAGTTTTGTACTAATTTTGATTTGTATGAAGGAGACACCAGTTTACTTGCTAAGGATGGGTCAGGAGAAGGTGAGACTAGTCATAAAGTCATTTATTTTACATGTTTTTATTTAACTTGCATTGTATGTATGTAAGTGTGTTTGGGTCAAATCTTGCAACTGAATTTTAAAGCAGTTATCCTCCACCGATTAAGATGAAAAGTTGCATACACGTTTAGTTTGGAGGACAATGCATGGTTAGCTAAGTGACGTCAAATCAATATGGCGGACGGCCCAAGATGGCGGACTAGTTATTTTTGTGCACTGCCATGATATAGGTATCAAATGAAAGGGTTTGCTGAGAAGAATACGAAAAATGCTTGTTTTAAAAAAAGGTTTTTTAATGAAATATTTTATTTTTGTTTAATACTTAAAGGTATTAAGTAGTCTTGAAAAAATCTGAAAATCTGTTACTGTAGGTAAGATAGAGCAAATACCTACCTAAAATATTGTTGTTTGTCACACATAAATTAAATAAATTAAGAGAATAAAATTCTAATACCTATGTATTCATGACGACATGACATTCACTATCTTTATCTTCCTATGGGTAAATTAAAAAGATTGAAAAAGTTTTTTTTTACAGGAAGCAATAAATTCGTTGAAGTTTTACCGAGGCAGATCTACTGTAACACAAGAAATATTAGACGAAATCTTGTACATGAAAAGTCAGCTGTCGAATGATGCCATCGACAAACCTGGTAAGACGATAATCGTGTTGATATCATAAATCATAATAGACCCCTCGCGCGTAATTTTTATTCTGCAATGTTTGTCTCTTTCTGCCGCCAATAGTCAACACTGTTTCAAAAAGAGACAAGTATATTTATGTTGGTTCATTCATTCGATGGGCGTGGCCACGCGCGCGCGGGAAATCTTTTTCTCTGGTACAAGTTGTATTTTTATTTTCACTGACCATTTTAAACTTAACTAATAGATAGGAAAATTGGGAAATGATGTTTTATTAATTTTTTTATTATTACATAGAAATATTTGACATTTCAGATTTAGAAAATTCTCAATTACAAACTGAAAAAGAAAAGTTAGAACAAGAATATGAAACTGCTAAAGTATGCATTGCAGAGCAAAAAAGTGTGTGGAGCACATTGCGTAAGTATTCTACCGTTTTATTTTGCTGATAAGAGAAAAAGGCCAGTTGTTATAAGAATTAAATATTATTTTTTAATTTACTACAAATAAGTTGCTTAATGATTATTTGAACAAGAAGATAAAAATCCATGTTTGAGAACTACATATGTAAATACAGACAGAGATTATAAAATACAGCAGTGTTATCTACATATTAAGCCCCTTTGGCAATTGGCAGTTTGCTGGCTTGGCGGTATTATTTGAGCCCGCTTTTGTTATGAAGTACGCTTCACACTTCATGTTCTCCTAGTAAATACAGTCGATTGACTCGTCGTTGACGTCGACAAAATGCCGGATTGCGTTGTCGTCGTCGTCACTTATGTGATTTCGAAATGAAGTTGGCGCAATACAGCAATATATTCAAGTCAAGCTACACCAAACAGTCTCCTTCTTTTCATACTTTCCTAGTACATTGAAACTTTTTGCTTTCCACATACGACACCGTTATGAGGAGTAGCTGTTGCACAACACGGCCTTTTTGTGCCTGGTTCCCGCTGAACGTGTCTACGCTGTAGCTCTAACGTTTTCTGATTGCCTAGTAGAAAAGGAGCATTTGTTACAAAAGATTCAGTTGATCATCCGGGCGAGCGCTGCCACTGCCAACGATTTTCGCATCAGCGCTAGGTACCTTGCTAAGCTTTATTCGACTGGCAAACAAAATACGATAACATTCTCGCGCGCATTATTTAATGTGACGTATTGTATTTGTACCGTGTACGAGTTGGAACACAATCATTGACTAATATATATAGAGTGGAGTTCACATCTACGATCGAACTTACGAGGAGTTAACAGTTAACAGAATAAATATTTATTCTATTTTTAGTATTTATTGTTAAAGCGGCAACAGAAATACATCATCTGTGAAAATTTCAACTGTCAAGCTATCACGGTTTATGAGATTCAGCCTGGTGACAGACGGACAGACAGACGCAGTCTTAGTATTGGGTCCCGTTTTTACCGTTTGGGTACGGAACCCTAAAAAACAACAATTTTATTTACAGGCACATTAAAGTCGGCCCAACGAGCATTAGTTGTACTGATAATCAACATGAACTTGGCAGTCTTCATGGGTATGATCGCAGTACAGGCTTACGCTGGACAATTTTTCATCCAGGCCGCGCCAAGTCTGTCACCTCATCTCTGTTCTGTTCTCCTGGCAGTGGTCGTGACAATTTTCAGCGGATTATCTGTTTCGATTGTTGATTTAATTTCTAGACGGGTAAGTTAAATTAAAAGTTAGTACTTATTTATCTCCATTAGCGATTTTTTGGATCTGTGGACATCTTTTAGCTGGTCTGGAGCCACTATGGCGCCACTTATGTCACTACGAGGCAACATTCAATTAATTTCTGGACATTACAAGGAGAAATCTGCTCTGGTCCTGGATTGTTTTAATCAACGACTTGGAAGTCACATGACTATTCGGGCCAGTTTGAACACCATGGACATGGATCCTCCGTAGGTGAAGTCCATTGTATTCACTGTTGAAAAAGTGACAATAGAATAAAATAAGTGACTTCAATATATTAATATTCCATATTAATCTTTTTCCTCATCCGCAGGTTCTAATGATAACTTCATGTCTCTTGGCCGCGAGTTGCATGGCTTGCTTGGCCTCTATGCTGCGATGGGCTTGGTCTCCTGATTGGGGCATACCAGTTGTCATGGTCCTTTATTGCGCCGTTTACACCCTCGGTGCAGTCAATATACCGTTTATACAGGTTGCTGAGTGTCTTCCTCCTCAGGTAAGCTCTTTTATTATAAGTAAAAGATTTTCTTAAAAATACTTTTTACAATCTAAATGCCTGTTCTATCACATTTAGATAAATGTTCCTTTATTTGGCAATTACATAGTTTCAAACACTATTTGGATCTAGGTATGTATCTCGTAAACAGTGCTAACGAAATAAGAAATAATCCTTTTTTATCTTTACAGATGAACAGTTTTGGCACAGGCGTGGTTATGAGCTCCATGTTTCTTGCGAATTTTGCAGTATTATTTGTATTTCAACCTACTCTAGACGCGCTCGGGTTGGACGGAGTGTTTCTGCTATTTGCCATTATCGGTTTGTTTACTGCATTGGTATCGTTTTTAATCATGAGAGAGACAAGAAGAATACCTTTTGAAGTAGTACAGAATATGTTTGAATATGGATATTTGTATCGGCGGAAGATTAAATTATTAGTTGAACATTAATAAAATAATAATATTTTTAACAGTTGTTTTATACTCAAAAGGCTAGGTTTCCGTTACAATAAAAGTAAAAAAAGTGAAGACACATCAAACTGCCAGTTTTTTTTTTCCTATTCATAGGACTAGGGCTTTATCCTCTGTAACCCTGACATTGGCGGAATTGTTCAAATTTTACACATCTGGTGCCATTCAAACAAGAAGTGAATAGAAGTGACTAGGGCTTTTTGGCTTCGCACATTTTGTGATTTGTGCATTTGCTAGAGTCATAGACTACTGCCAGAGTCAAGTTGTCAGATTGTACAGTGACAACTGACAACCAGTGACAACCTACCTCATTGGTGACAAGACAACTGAACTGACACTTACTGATAAACATAAACCGTGCGGTGATTCTATGGATAAAATCTTCTGTTTTCTTGAAAATATAATGAATAAACCACTGTAAAATTGCGACAATTCAAGTAATCAACAAAGTATAGTTAAAACTTAGCGTAGTTAGTTTCAAAATGGGTCTGTTATCAGACCCTGATGTCGGTTCTGCGAAATGGGTGAAGATTCTGAAGAAGGTGCATGGTCCTCTATGCTTCCTATGCTATGTTGGTGCCCTGGTATGGTTCGTCATGCTCGGGAACAAGGATTTTAACAACGAGACTTATTTCTCCGAGAATGCTTTACTTCCCGGCTTGGTAACTAATGAATTCAATGGGGAAAACTCTGCGAAACAGTTTTATAACGAATTCTTACTGGAAATGGAGGTAAATCTTTATTTATTATATTGATAAGCATATGTAGATATGAAAAATATGTAGGTTAGCCTTGTATGATGATTTGGATGTTAGACTATGCAATTATTGGTAACTGTGACCAAAATATATCCAGCGATGAGTAACCTCTATCAGAACAGATTGACTTAAGGGAATGAAGGAGAACTCACGCCTTTTCTCATGATGGTCGGCAGAAACTACAGAACCCCACCTCCTACAATCCTCATACTCCTTTTGCTTAATTAATGTTTATATTGGACACATTCATGTTTATTGCAAGTATGGAGTACCTTACACCAGACCTTTTTGGAGAATATCACATATAAGGTCAGTGTGTAAGGCTTTAATAGTAATTAAAGTACCTATTATAACTTTTAACAAGAAAAAGATACTTTTCTATATTTTTTTTACTCTACAGCATTGCTTAATTTATCACAATACTTATTGCAGGACAAATATGAGGATTCAGATGAGATGCCGGTGCCCTGGCTTGTAGGGAAGATGTCTCAGCTGCACCTAGAAGTGTATACACATAATTTCACTCTCAACTACCCTATGGGGCAAGGACAGGTAAGTTCAAAAATGTACTCAGCCTATAAAGTTCCTATTGCTGCAACAGGCCCTCCCTATTTGTGAGGACTATGATAGGATAGATGGTCCCCTTTTAAGCACTTAGACTCCCATTTGGTCTGTTGTATGTGCAGGACTCCTCACTATCAGAGGGTATGGGCTGTAATCGACCATGCGGGTTGGTGGATGTCACAATTTTTGGTTCTAAGACATGCCGTTTTCCTCACGATGTTTTCCTCACCGTTTTTAATGCAGTGCTGATAAAATAATTTACATAAAGTATATCACCTGCCTGGGTTCGAATCCATGAACTACAACTTGTAAGTCACGGCCACTATCACTGGGCCACCACTCCTCTCTTTGTAGGGACTATTAGTTAGTTCTAGAACATGCCAGTTTCCTCCTAATTTTTCCTTTACTATTTTGAGTGCAGTGGGCGGAAACAAATTACACTTAAGTAATGCGCCTAACTTACCTAAGTCCTGGATTTCAATCATGCTTCAAGCAAAGTCTTATTGGGATCATAACTGGCGGAATGCAGGTGTCCCTACATTTAGCTGCACCTCTGTAAAACCCTTTGGGAGAAACAGTTCTGTTAAAAACCGTTATTACCAGACTTTACTTCGACTAGAAGTGCAGTTATGGTGTAGATAGCCACCTAATAATGTATAGGATGTATCTGGACAAGAAGCCTTCATCATCTTCCTACAATTATTATCTCATATTACTTGGGGTCGGCGCAACACGTTTTCTTCTTCCATACCGTCCTGTCCCCCTTTATGCTATCACTGACTCCTTTTTCTTTCATATCACTCCTCACACACTCCATCCATCATTTCTTTCTTATTTCTTCATCATTCATCTTGCCTTTCCCTCCCTCTCCATCCATCCACATTTATATTCATGAATCTTTTAGTAACATGCGTTTTATCCTTCCTCATCACATGACCATACCAGGACAAACAGTTACAACTTTTCTGTCACTGGCGCCTCTTTCAAACTTCCTCGAAAATACTCTTCTATCTCTTATCCATTCGCGTCACTCCGCACATCCTCAACATTCTCATCTCTGCTGCACAAGAAGCCTGCCTTAAGATATGTTTAAATTTGAAGAGTTGGCAAGAGAGCTGTGGGTTAATATAAAAAGTTAATAATTTATAATTTTTTTTGTAAGAGTGCTACCGTTATATGATCTTTTCTGTTATGATTGTCATATCCCCCAGGTCTTCGAAGGCACCAATGTTTACGGCATACTGCGAGCTCCTCGCACGCCATCATTAGAAGCTTTGGTAGTGACGGCGCCGTTCAGGACTCTGTCTACTCATCAGAAGGGAACTGCAGCTGGCATAGCACTCATGCTGGCCTTTGCTAAGTTTGCGAGACGTGAGTACCTTCTATTGTTTTATGTTAGCCTGGTAACTTATTTTAACCTAATTGGTAAATAATTGGTCAAACCTTACTTGATTTCTGTCAGATGTCAAGGAAGTTAAATTTTATAAAGATCTTATAATTTTCTTTTCAGCTCAAAAATACTGGGCCAAAGACATAATTTTTCTAGTCACCGAGCATGAACAACTAGGAATGCAAGCATGGCTAGAAGCTTACCATGGCTTGCAAAGTGATGCAGAAACATTCCACACTAGTCTCGGCAGTTTCTGGAAGCCTGGTAGTCCTAACTTGGATTTCGGAAGTTACTTCTCTGGTTTTGGTTTGGATGGTGACAATAAGAAGTGTTTGAACCCAGGCAAGTTGAAAGGGCGGTCTGGGTCTATCCAAGCTGCTATCAATTTGGAGTTTAGCACACCTAAAATAAGTAAGTGTTATAATAATTTTCTTGCATTTTTCCGCTACAGAAATCGTGCATTTTTCCGAAATAAAAGTAACTATAACACTCTAGAAATCTAGACATTTCTAGCTTCAGCTTTAGCGTGGCCTTTAATGGGGCAGTACTTCCAGAGACATTTACATAGGTACATTAAAAAATTTCATCTCTTTTTATAATATGCCAAAATGCAATTTATTTCACAGTGTTTTGGTAGGTATCTCAAATTACCATGAAAACCATTTATAGCCAATGCTCATCTCATGACGATTCCAATAAGCCCAAACACGACTAGGATACATTGTTTTATTTCAGAGTTCCAGTGCCTACCTGCCTGCTTCATCATCAGATCAGTTTGATGGTGCTATTTTCATCAGTACTTAGCATTAAGGAGTTCCAGTGGCCATCTGTGGTCTTCTTTATCAGTTCCACTACACCAAATGATACTATCTGTGTGCAAATGATTGCATTGTTGATGAAAATACCAAAATCGCTATATGTATGCCTATAATATTTTAGGAGTATTATTATTAGGAGTGCCCTCGATTTCTCCAGGATCCCATGGGACCATGGGACCACCTGGAAAGTATACCCTTCAAACAAAAGAAGAATTTGCTAAATAGAACATACAAAAAAAAAGATTCTCGCTAATCTATCTTACTAATATTATAAAGCTGAAGAGTTTGTTTGTTTGTTTGAACGCGCTAATCTCAGGAACACCTGGTTGGAATTGAAAAAATATTTTTGTGTTGTATAGTCCATTTATCGAGGAAGGTTATAGGCTATATAACATCACGCTACAACCAATAGGAGCCGAGCATAAATGAAAAATGTTGCAAAAACGGGCAACAATATTCCTTTTTGAGAGCTTTTGTTGCGTGCGCTGCGTAAACGGTTTAAGTTACGCAAATATAATGTATGATGGAATTGTTCTTCTTTAAAAGTTCTATAAAAAAGTCCGCGACAGCATATGTCTATCTTTTAAGACAATAGCAGCTTTTATGTTCTAAATTTTAATTAGATCGCCGCCGCCGGTAGAAACAAAAGTTTACAGGTTACATTCGTATAGTACTAAGGGTAGGTAGGGTAGGGTAGGTAGAGTAGGATAGGGTAGGTGTAGGGTAGGTAGGATAGGGTAGGTACGTAGCCAGTTGACGGGAGCGAAGCCGCGTGGGACAGCTAGTTGTGAAATAAAAAAGGAGGAGGTTTTTTTGAAGTCGCCAAAAAAAAGTCACAGGTCAAATGGAAACCCAGTTGGCAGTTTATTACAATACAAGCAGACATCGTGTAACTATATTATGGTGAAATAGTATAATCTTCACGCTTGTTGCGTATTTGTATTCGGCGTCTTTTACCATAGAAAAATTGTCGTTTCAATCGCGTGTAAAATTGTGCTACTAGGCTTACATACATTTATAGCTCTTATCGATACGGCCGCCCATTGTTTCACCGTTTGAAATGGTTTATTCATTTATTTTCTGTAACCTATAAGGTGTATTCTATCTTATTGTCTATATGCCACACAAAACACGATATTCTCACATTGCAGAGTACATAGAAGTGAAAATCGAAGGTCTGAACGGCCAGCTACCTAATCTGGATCTCGTGAATCTAGTTCACAAACTATGTCTCAAATCTGGGATACACCACTCTTATAGAAACAGGTAATTTTTACATTATAACATCGCGCCAGTTACCCCCCGAAGGGTTATACAGACGTGTACATATAGTACACCCATTTCTAGCCAGTCATATTAAAGGCCACAACTGGACATAGATCTCTTCAACTCATCATGATCTGCTACTTACTTGCAATTGCTGCTAACAGCCACCCTGTAAATATCATCGCTTTACGTAGCCGGAGCGCAATTTCTTCTCAGTATTTTTTTTTTCAAATACTATATGCGCAGTTACTCGTGGATGCGCGGGCGCAACAAGATGGACGACTGGACGAACTCGTTCCGGACCATGTTCGACATGGTGCTCTCGCAGATTGATGGGGTAAGTACAATGGGGATCGGTAACCATCCTTTACAAGACGAGACCCCGCCATGCCTCGGGAACTTTATCAAATCATGACATTTGAGTGTTATGCTAACTTAGAGAAATATATTGAATCCTTAAATAATCTTTTTTTAAATTAATCCTTAAATAATCCTTTTTTAATTAATCCTTAAATAATCTTTTTTTAATTAATCCTTAAATAATCCTTTTTTAATTAATCCTTAAATAATATTTTTTTAATTAATCCTTAAATAATCTTTTTTTAATTAATCCTTAAATAATCTTTTTTTAATTAATCCTTAAATAATCTTTTTTAATTAAGTAATTACAATCTAATACTGCGCTGCGAATTACAAAAAAACTAAGAAAAATTTAATTCCGCGGGCAATCCTGGCGCTTTCGCCTTGACAGTATCAATTTTGATTAATTTTTTTGACAATAAGACGACAAAAAAGGCTTGGACACGCTTAGTTTTACAAGAAGCTAGCCCCCGCAAATATCAGCTCATTTATCCCTCCCTCATAGGTCCCAGACGGCAACCACGGGCTGTTCCACCGCTTCGGCATCGAGGCCGTGACGCTGGAGGGCCGCGACGCCAATGACCAGGGAGGTGCAGCACCCCGGGCGCACGCCCTCTCCACCGCCAACTTCTACCGGCTGGGCGTCGCTTTGGAGAGCATCCTGCGCTCGCTCAACAATCTGCTGGAGAGGTTCCATCAGAGCTACTTCTTCTATCTGCTGGCGGCTACGAATCGTTTTATTTCTATTGGTGAGTTGTGATTGTTGTTAGTTACTAGGATTTGTAATATGATTTGTCAGGTTTGTTCGGGGTAAGTCTATGCTACTCATATAACCAGGGCGGTTCCTTGAATGAAGCTAGTTTTTATCTAAGCATTGCAGCAGCAAAAGCCAAAAATGGGGCCTGGTCCTTATCGGACGGCGAGCTACCCATTACTCGTCGTCCGCAAACCCGCGCCTACGGTGGCCTTGAATCGGCTTGCGACTCCCGACGCCCAGGGCGTCTCCTGCGGTGGCTAGGAGCGTGAGGGCGTCTCCGTTGCGTCTCCCTCACGCGTTCCGCCTCCTCCTTCGCGAGCATTACTGCTTCGCAGAAGGAGGAGACAGCTTCCCATACCCTCTCGCACCGTAACATGGCCTGAACCAGGACCGCACGCGATGGGTTGCCGCCGCCGATCGCTTCCACGAGGACACGGCGGTGCCCAGCCCAAGCGGGGCAGATCTCCACGGTATGCTCCACCGTGTCCTCCAGGCGATCCACACAATGGTGACACCCGGGCGTTTCCTCCCGCCTAATCCTGAACAGGAACCTCCCGAAACAGCCGTGTCCGGTGAGGACCTGCGTCAGGCGGAAGGAGAGGACGCCGTGGCGTCTCTCAAGCCACTCCTCAAAGAGAGGCCTTATCACCGCAATTGTGGCGTGCCCAGCGCTGGGTTGCGACAGTCGCTCTCTCCATGTCGCCATGAATCTTGCCGGAGCTCTGTACGCCGAGCCGCGATTTGTCGCGGACACGGAGTTTCACCCCGGCGTTTCGCCTCGCGCCATTCCCAAATCTACGCGAGTGTTAGTATTTGTTGTTATAGCGGCAACAGAAAAACATCATCTGTGAAAATTTCAACTGTCTAGCTATCACCGTTCATGAGATATAGCCTGGAGACAGACGGACAGACAGACAGACAGGCAAACGGATCGCGGAGTCTTAGTAATACGGTCCCGTTTTTATCCTTTGGGTACGGAACCCTAAAAATGAGTCAAGTTAGGCCAGAGTTCTACTAGCACAATCTTACTAGTAGTTGCAATACTAAAAATTTAAAATAGTTTGCAATACTAGCTTGAAAAAAACTTGGTCATCAGGGTATAACTATTACAATGCGAAAAATCAGGACGATTTGGTTCAACATACTGTAGTTGCATGACCTATGCAAAAAGCATACTGGACAAAACCATGTGTAAATATGAAATTTAACTCAGCTATGCCAGTTAAGCTAAACTAACTTCAATTAGCTCTTGGTCTGCAACCAGAGTTAAACTGCCGGTTTAGGAAAGTGGAGTTCTTCTCTTAAGGGACGATTTTTTGTCATCTGAAGAATTAAATACATATTACACACACGCAATAACTTCTTCATAATATGGAATTCAATATCAAACATTTTCTTTTCAGGTCAATATATGCCTTCACTATGCTTACTCTGCGTGGCCATGCTCATCCGAGCATTATCCCTATGGGTGACCACCATCCAACAAGATGGCGATGAGGAAACAGATAAACAAGCAAGCAAAAAGTCAAGCAAAAAACCTGATAAAGAGAAACTTTCTGACACCGATGATACTGAGAAACAAGCAAGCAAAACAACCAGCAAAAAACCAAAGAAAGACAAAGATTCTGACACCGAGGAACTAGGAGAACAGAAAGTCGAGGAGGTGAAAAAAGTTCCTAAAACTAAAGGGAAGAAGAAGGTCGATGATTTGAGTATGAGCGTCGTGAACATCGGCGCTAATTATCTCCTGGTTCATTTGATCGGATACGCTGTAATGAATTCGCCTTTTATTCTGAGTTATATTGGTAAGAAAAAGCAATCATTATTTTAATCAATTATAGAATTTGTTACCAATTAATAAATTATATTGACTGCTGAACGTGGGTTCGATCCCTGGCTGAAAATGTTTTTTTCAAATAGCTATATGGTGGAATTTATTTGCTGGAAATGAGAAGTCTGGTTGATGTGGCGACACTTGGGAAACTTTATGCAGTCGTCTTTCCTAAGGTATTATCTCTCAAAAGGCTGCATGGCCTAAAAACTTCTGCCTACCTTATTATCATAATATTGAGGCTATCATATTACTCTTATATTATTTTCATTTTCAGGTAGCTACTACGACAAACCCTCAGAATTCTCGGTATACTACGGCTTGATCGCCATTTCAGTATTCATTACGATAGTAACGCCCTTGATGCCGCGTTTCCTACGCAAGGGTCGCATAACTTACGAGGAGCTCTCTCTAGTCAACATACTGGTCCTCATAGAGTTGTCAACAGTCTGCCTAAGTGTCGGCATGCACAACTTTTCATTGGGATTTGTTATAGCGGTAGTGTACACGCCCTTGGCACTGATGTGCAGTGTCGTGGTTATAGATATGAGGAGGGCAAGGTGAGTTCTCTTTGTGAATTATGTTTGCTTGGTACTTTAGAAATTTTGATTTGAGGGTTATGTTGTCAAAATTACTTTATCTGTAATTTTCCCTCAAAACCCAACAGCTGTTGCTTAGCTGCTAACACTTTCTTTCTCTATAAAAAGAAGTAGAACTGTTTGTATGTACCTATAAAGTGATCTCTGGAAGTACAAATCTGAATTCGAAAACTCTTACTAATACATGATAGCTAAACTAAACTATTTAAAGTACGGTTTCTGTGTGATGTATCGCGGGAAAATGCTAGTATAAATGATGACACCTAATAATTTTAAGTAACCTACTAATTCGTCGCAGGAGACGCCTCCTACGACTTGAGCAGAGTAATATTTGCGACAAAAATCATAAAACCTTAGAAAAAAAAGTATGTCAAAACTCAATACTTAACTGATAAATCCGTCCATCTTCGTTTGTTCCAGTTTCTTCTACCTCATGATAAAGCGAACACTGTGCCTCCTCGTGCACCCCCTGGTAGCAGTGTCGTTATGCATGATCGCCTACAGCAAGGTCCTGTTCCCTGAAGAAGGCTTCTTCGGGATGCTTAGTCGAGGGTCTGACGCAGCCATGCAGGCCACTATGTTTTCTATCGTAGATTCTATGGTAAGTGTTGAACTCTTTACAGTTTATGTCAGCCTGATAGGTTGGCTGGGGAGAGGGTCTGGCGTGGTTATTATTAGAATGTTCTCTATCGCCATTTCTATGGCATGTGAGAACTCCTTCGGTTCGTGTCAGCCTGGTAATTCTACCAGGCTGCCCAGCTTTTCTCGGAAGAAGGCTCCTTTATACTTTAGGCTGAGAATGGTTTAGCCGGTGGTCTGATGCAAATATGGCCAGCAGCCACTATGTTCTCTATATTGTACGTATTTAACTCCTTGTCGTTTATGCAAGCCTGGTAGCTTTTTTTCTGGAGGCCGACAGGTCAAGGGTACGATGCCGCAATGCAGGCCACTTTGTTGTCAACCGTTGATTCCATGACATTGAATCCCTTTTGATAGAAGATTCATTGCCTGCTATTTATTTTATGTAATTTTTTTTTGTCTGTGATTTGTGACGTTTAATACCAATACAACAAAGGCGAACTTTTCCTAATTTTTTTTGTGGACAAACTGTTCTTCAATCCACAGTTCTTTTTCCTTTTCCAGATATACGGTAACTGGCTGTTCAACCTATCGGCCGCAGTACTCCTGCCCATCTGGATCATATTCTGGCAGATACTTAGCATCAAGGTCTGCGCGCCCTGCCCTGCACGAAAGTAGTACAAAATTTTTAGTAGTAATTAATATTAGTTTTTGTTATGTTCGGGACAATGAAACACTAAGATTCAAAGCAGACTGACGTTTATTATCTGTGGAAGTATTTAGTCATACCAGGCAGACATAAAATTATGACTAATACCACAGACTAACATGTATCAGGAGAATGAATGGCATACGTTTAAGTTTTTTGGGTATTTACGAAGAGGATTTGTGTCGTAAACATTTTGTGCAGGCGTGGGACCTAACGTAGTGTTAGTTCTTACTCTGAACCTACTAGGGTAACATCAGAATAAGAGAGCTTACAGATATCTTTTGGAAACACTAGTTTCATCATGGTGGACCTTATCCATCAAGAGTCTTTGAAAAAAATTAAAATTATCCACAAAATTAAAAGACATCCGCTCGTCTTGGCCTGTATGGCCATATAACATGTCCATGTTGAATGAAAATCAATAGTTCGGAGTAAAGACTAAAAATTGTACATAATCATGAGTACGGGCGGTTACGCACTACACGTCTGTGTCCGTGATTTGAGTTCCGAATTCAAAATGTTCTGAATTAGGACAGATTATGACGTATAGAATTCGGATTTAGTGCGTAAGCTTCCCTACAAGAAGTACTACGGCTTCTTCGGAACCGAAATTTCATGGACACGGATCGGATGTAGTGCGTAACCGCCCTACGTCACTGACACTATAGAATAGAATAGAATGTCTTTATTTTGGACGCAAAAATCCATACATATATCCACACTATAGTTCGCATTATGGTACTATAGCCGCATAGTTCGTGTTCTTAATTGTGCCAATATGAAAACCAACATTCTACTATTGTATTAAAGGTGCACCTCTGCCCAACCCGTCGAGGTATAGGCGTGATGTATGTTGTTTATGTAATGTTCTAACACCGATTTACCATTTAATAATGTACAGTACAACTATTTTCTTAACGTCCTCGGCAATCATCGCATTTCCGAATACAAACGAATGCTAATTTCCATGTCCATCAATTATTAGATTTATCGTGTATAATCATTTGAATTCAGAACTAAGTACTTTATTTTTGTTTTGTTTTGATTTCCGTTTGAGCTATATAAAGCTGTAAAAATAGCAGCTTTCCTCCCCTTTTTTTAAAATAAGTTATATTATATTAAAAGAGTATTAACAACTCTATGTACTGCCGTCCGTTCTGCACCAAGTGCAAAGGGCAACTCATAGAAAGCCGACGACTGATGAAACACGAAGTTTGCCGATGGACATTAAGAAAATATTTGTACTGTACTTTGGCAATGCTATTATTTATACTGGAAGGAGTAAAGTTTTAAGTTATTTTATACATTTTTAAGTACACAACGTCAAGTTCAATACTAGACGTACTGTAGTTTCTGCCTACCCCCATGGGATAAGGCGCGAGTTCATATGTATGAACTCTGCAATTCTGCTGTTAAATGCATTTTTGAACAACCGTTGAACTAAATATAAATAAATATTATTATTATACAAAGCCATAACAGCAGGATTGTGCAATTGTGCATTATTTGCATTCTCTTTAAATAGAAATAATAAATAATAACGGTCATCATAAATTAAACATAATACAGTATTGAAAAATATATAATAAACACATTTGTTAATTTATATTATCTCGTTTTATTTATCTGTACAGAACGAACCATTCCTGTGGGTGGTCCCTCCCACAGCTCAACATTGCCCACTGCTGGGAACAACCCTTCTTTTCTCTTTCTAATCCCCACGCTTCTATGCCAACCTTATCCAGGTTCTACCGCTATGGTAACAATGACGTCTGCTCATGTTGGCATCGGACGACCAACACTTCTACTGCCAGTCCTTGGACGCCACTTGGTCACTGCCTTACTCTACCAGTTATCCTCATCACCCCGATCCACCAACTGTTACCTGCAGCCTAATTGCGTAAGTAAATTCTGCAAAGCAAACAAGACTTTACGTATTTCATATTAAGGGCCTACAACCACTTTAGTGCCGAAAACGGTTACTTTCTAAAGCATACTCCTTAGTAACGGCTAGGTTAAAAGGTTTGAAAAAAATATATATTTATTATTGACTCATGTACATTATTTTGTACACAAGGTTTTTTCGTGTGACTAATAGTTTTGCTATAAAAAAATAATTAACAACACGATATTTTTTCGCAACTTTTGAAACTCCTCCAAAACGGCTATGATATTTAAAAACATTTTTAGGTATACAGATTGGTAGTAAAAGGTTCTTTAGATTGTACTTTGCTTTTTAAAATCAATCAAAATTTTGCGAAGAAAGTCTTGCAAAGTAAGGTCCAATGTATATATTCTAGCTCTCTACAGGGGCGGAGCCAGTCGCGCGTTAGCATTGGCACGGGAAGGCTGTGTCGCTCACTGCTCCGCCGCGCTATCGTCCGACTAAGCGCATTCGCACGTGTTAGTGCAAATATTTACGTAGTTTGTGTATTAGTGTGCGTTCACAGACTAGCTCGCTCGCCGCAGAGGATCCAACGTAATCGTGCGCGTGGACACTTTATTTTTATTTATTTGTGGACTACTTTTTTATGTGAATTTGTAAATACTTTTTATTTATATTATGCATTGTGTAAATAAATCATAATGCCAAGACCAACTAATGCAAGAAAAAATAGAATTCTAAAGGCTAAGAAAATGCATCTGGTTATGTAAGTACATACCTACTTATTATTATACCATATCTATACTTTATTCGCTGGGAGAACGAAATAAAAAGTAAACAAACCATAAAAATTAGAGTTTCCTTTGCTGTCACTAAAATCTAAAGTTAAATAGGTATCATGCGGAAATGTTTATTTCATTGAACAACTTAATACCTACGTGCACACTTTTCAAACGTTTAAACTATTATTTTCTTATTTATAACTCCATTAATTGGAATAACATTTTCTACAACCCTTTTACAGTCCGTTCAACCGATTTTGAGTTCTATCCCGTACATATAAGGACAGCATAAATAGCATAAATCTGTTACCAAAACTAACTGTTTACTACAGCTGCCATTTGCTATATCACCAACGCAATAGAAGTCAAATTCGATTGAACGGGCTGTAAAATGGAATTATTTATTTGTCTAATGTTACCTCAAAAAAAAATGATATTGTTATTATCTTGAAAGCCTGCAGTTCGCAAGTATAACAAATTAAAGAGTTCTACAAACGTAACCATTTTGCGATGTAATCCATACATCCACAATTTTTTTTTAAAAGTCGGATTATAACCGTGTAACGTTTGTTTGTATACAACAAGTTTTTTCCCTCAGCGAATAGGGTATAAGTACTTATTTAGCTTTTATTATCTGATGTAGAATAGAATATACTTTATTGAATATCAAAATAGTTACATCTCGATCATTTTATTTCATAATTGATATTAAGTTATTACGAAATTGTTCCAAGAAATCTAGAATGAAATCATCAGAAGAATCGAAAGGCGAAGACCATAATCCGACATCTGCAGAAAATGTTGATAGTTCTGTTCAGGTAAATCATACTAAGATATAACATGATAGCAGTTGGTAAATAGTCACTTGTTTTATTCATATCTCTATATTAAATGGTATTAAAGAAACCCCCGGTTTCTCAACTCTCGATTATCGGGCTGTTAACGTAATCGACGAATAATCGAAAATTCATTCAACCCATCACAGCAGATAACGCGTGCTTGTCAATTTGTCACATTAATTCTGCGATAATTTAGCGGTGAGAAACCCGGCCAAAGTCACTGTCCGCGTCTGTCGATCTCATTTCTGTTCTGTTTCGCCGCTCTTCTCAACCACGCAACGGATTTATATAACGGATAGTCCTGTAAAACACTTTCACAAAGTTTCATAATGCTTAACCTCAGTTTTCGAGTTTTTTTTTTAAGTTTCTGTAATTTGTGACAAATAAGAATAAAAATTTACATAATTAGCCATAAATAATGCAAAAAAAAAACGTTTTCGGTTGTTTTGTTTTGGTTCAGTTATTTATTAGGTTTACCATTAATATTATCTTTAAAACATAAAAATTTATCTTGAAAACTAATATATACCCCCCACGTATCTTCCCAACCCTCAATACTTAAATATTTTTTCTCAGCACCTATGATTTCAAGCATTTTGGTGAATTCAATATTACACCAAAAAGGGTGTATTCTACAAAAATAAACCTTTAAGTATAAAATAACGCCTGACAACGTTATTACAGTACTTCTTTTTTATTTTTAGATCGATACATCCGTTAGCCTAAGTGATTGCAGACCAGACTTATTAATTAAAAGTCGTGAAGAAGAGGACACTATTATATCTACGTCTACTCAAAAGACGAAAGAAGTTCAAATTCAGGTAAAATTGTGCATACATCATCAATACATATAAAAAATCTGTAGAAAAGTCATTTCTCCAATTAATATTGGACAAACATGTCAGGGTTTATTTAAAATTGATGTTATATTTTTTTTAGGTCGAGATATTGCCTGAAAACCAACAAGTTCCAAGCTGTTCGATCGAAGGGCGACGTATAATTGATATTTCATATTTTTGTTCGGAATTAAAGAACATCGCCAAGCATGGAGCTTTTAACTGTGGTTTAGAATCCATTGATATTGTTGGAGAACGGCAAGTGGGACTCCATTCCTTATTTACATTTAAGTGCCGAATGTGTAATGAATCATTTTACGTTGATAATGTCAATCCCACTGAAATTCACATTAACAACTGTGCAGTTGCAGGCACAATAGCAATAGGATGTGGGCACTCTCAGCTGCAAGAGCTTTCTGCAGCTTTAGATTTGCCTATAATCTCGCAGAGAACGTACAAAAAATACCATTGCAACTTATCGAATTACTGGGAAAAGACATCGGTTGAATCAATGACCATAGCAGCACAAAAATAACGGGAATTTGCCATAGCTGAAGGACGCGTTGACAAAGACGGCATACCAGTAATTGATGTAATAGTGGATGGGTGTTGGAGTAAGAGAACCTATAAAAAAATTACTCGGCACTATCAGGTGCTGCTTCAATTATCGGCAAGAAAACTGGAAAGGTGTTGTTTTTAGGAGTGAGAAACAAATATTGTTCGCTATGTGCGTATGCCCAAAAAAAGGAACAAGAACCCAGAGTCCATAAATGTTACAAGAATTATAACGGCTCTTCAACAGCGATGGAATCAGATATCCTTGTTGAAGGTTTTAAGTGCTCCATTGAAATGCATAATTTGATTTACGGGAGAATGGTGTCTGATGGAGACTCAAGTACCTACTCAAAATTATTGAAAAGTCGACCATACCCTCACATTACAATTGAGAAAATTGAATGTCATAATCACCTTCTTCGTAATCTATGCAACAAGCTCGCAGTTCTCCAATCTGACTCAAAATATTGATTAAAATATCGAAAATTAATAACGCAGAAGAAAATAATGATTCTGAGATGTACAATTAGAAAAATTATAAAGAATTATAAAGCTGCCAATGAATCACAGCGACGATCTAACATTGAACCATTATATAATGACATTCTTGTAGCACATTTGCACGCTTTTAATGAACACAGCAGATGTAAACCATTTTTTGTGATATTGGTTCAAACATACAGAAAGAAACAACCGAATTCTAAACAAGCACACTTTGGTCCAGAATCTGTGGTCTAATGTCAAATTTAGCATCGCAAGCCCCCAGCTTGATTCATGACATAGACAGTAATAGTGTAGAAAGCTATAACAGTATTATAGCAAAGCTAGTCGGGGGCAAAAGAGTCAATTTCAGCAAACGAGGGTCGTACCAGATGAGGTGCCATGCTGCTGTGGTATCATTCAACACGCACAGGGTCATATCATCACTGTATAAATCTATGGCACGTCGCAGCCCTCGAGGAAGTCTAGCAAAATTAGAAAAAAGAAGAATGGAAAGGAAAATGATGATGAGGAGAATCCAAAGAAAGAAAAGCAGAAAGCTTTTTTCCAAAGGAGAAGATTCGAACTATGGAAGAACATGCGAAAAACCTGACATGCTTCCTGAAATGTTTGAAAAAAACAAAAATACATTTCTTCAAAACTTAATCAAAACAAAGGAAGAAAGAAATGATTCAACGAGAAACCATTCTACAAAGCTCGTGCAATGATTGGCTCGAACTGAGGCGTAATTTATTAACGGCGTCAAATTTCGGTAAAGTTATAAAGAGGCGCAGTGACATAAGTTGACATAATCTGGTAAGGGACATTCTTTACAAAGAATCGATTGCGCACGTTAAATCCATAAAACATGGTAGGGAAAATGAAAACAAGGCACTAAGACAACTTGAAATACAAGAAGGCGTAAAAATCAGCCCATGTGGTATTTTCATAGACGAAAAACTTAATTATCTAGGAGCTACGCCTGATAGGATGATTGATGATGACACAGTCGTAGAAATAAAGTGTCCATTGTCAGTTTATGAAAAAGATTTACACGAAATGGTAAAAAGCAAGAAACTTCCATGTTACAAAATGGATTCAAAAGATAAACTTATTATCAATAAAAAACACATTTGGTTTTATCAGATACAGGGACAACTGCACATTGCAAATAAATCAAAATATTTATTTGCAATTTGGTGTGGAGAATCAAAAGACTTAAAAATTGAGTGGATAGCAAGAGATAACAAGTTGGTAGATCCCAGGTTTCCAAGAAATATGAGAATAAGAGAACCGAAATATATACAAGAAGCGATTAAAGAAAAAGAAAAGAAAAAAAAAATAACAAAATCAGATCAAGAAAATGAAGAGCAAAGTATTGACCCAATAAATATTTAAGAAAAAAACACAACACAAGATGAAGTAGAATCAAATGAAGGGAAACATAAAAAGCAGAAAACAGATAAAAAAATACAAGTTTTATCAGAACAAAACTGTACAAGAGTATTAAAATTTACTGATTTTTAGAATGTGTTTTATTTGAAACCTTATATAGAGAGTATTGAGTAATAAACTGTTACCACTAACATTGCTAAAACTGGGTAAAGTACGACACAACTTATATGTCACTTATGTGTGCTAAAAAGTCACTTGGAAATATGAAAACATTATAGGTAATCATTTTAATTACGGGATCCAAAAAAACATCACATGATGAATCCAAGAAAATGCACTTATACATGTCGGGTATTCATCATTAGAACCCATTACTAAAAATATGTTTATACGGAACCCACAGTGCGTGAGTCCGGCTCGCACTGTTCCGGTTTTTATGTAAGTTAGTAATTACAGTCTATGCAAATTCATAAAATGAAATCATTTCTAAAGCTGAATCGATCTTGGTTAAATTTGAAAGAGGCTAGGGCCGAGTTTGTTACCGGTTGGATGAATTTTCAACAGCTGATAACGCGTGCTTGACAATTGGTCACATTAATTCTGCAATAATATAGAGGTGAGAAACTTGGCCTAAGTAACTGGATAATTATGACGTTATGCTGTATTATCATTTATAATTATATATCATTACAGATTGAGTTTTTTTTAACGTTATTATTTTATATTATCTAATTAGTATTTTTAAACGAATATAATAACTTAAAACATCAGGGGCCGACCGTAAGCTCAGAGCAAGTTTATTTTGACTGTGCTAACTCAGCCGGCATAATTACAGACACAATAGAAAAACAATTGAAATACTGCATAGAATGTAAGAAACTTTGTGAAGAGAAAATAAACGTTTTATATTATTTTATTATATTAATTAAACGGGCGCCATAAATGGTCACTTGTCGGTCGAGGGACACTCAAAATAAACTGTTGAACCATGATAGTTTTGACACGTCATGCTACGGGGGCTGTAGGTAAGTAGAGTTTTAATGTAAAAAAAAACTTTATTTATTTACGGAATCGTAGGCAAGAATGCAACCTGTTAGTCGCATCTCTGCGTCCACGCATATTCTTTGATCGCAGTTCGCGCTCGCTATGTATGCGTGAGCTGTGCCGGTGTGTGAGTTTCGCTTCGCCGGGATGCTCAAGGCCATTGGGGCATACTTGCGCCTTAATACGTAAAGTCGTTTTTGGGAAGGAATCGACTTGTTTGCTTTGCAGAATTCACTTACGCAATAAGGCTGCTGGTGTATACATGTCAAGTGACAGACGTATACATGTCAAATACATCTGTCCCTTATTCGATCTCAAATTGATACCGCTCTAAGAGCTTATGGTCACCCCCCTGTTGTTGTTGTTGTCTTTTTGGTCTCGCACGGGGTTATGTATTTTTATTTGTATTACTATTTGTGTTTTGCTTATCTCGTGTCTCCTGCGCCAACACGAACAGAAAGAAAGAAAGAAAACAAATTTTATTTGTAACCCAATAAAACATTTTTTCTTTCTTTCTTTCTGTTAGTGTCGCACTGCAGGGCAAAGGCTTCTTCTTATACAGGGAAGGCACGAGTATTGATCACCACGCTTGCTCAATGCGTGTTGGTGATTTCGGCTTCGCTCCCGTCAACTGGCTACCTACCTACCCATTTACCCTACCTAACATGCATGATTGTTGCGTAACTTAAACCGTTTACGCAGCGCTCGCAACGGAAGCTCTCAAAATGGCATATATTTTACCGTTTTTACAACATTTTCCATTTATGCTCCGCTCCTATTGGTCATAGCGAGATGTTATATAGCCTTAAACCTTCCTCCATAAATGGACTATCCAACACAAAAATAATGTTTCAATTCCAACCAGTAGTTCCTGAGATTAGCGCGTTCAAACAAACAAACAAACTCTTCAGCTTTATAATATTATATTAGTATAGATAAGCCCAGCAGCCGAATTGCGTAAGTATATTATCCAAAGCAAAAGAATCGATTCCTTCCCAAAAACGACTTTTCGTATCAATATGCACTACGTAAAGTTGGTTTTGGGAAAGAATCCATTATTTTGCTTTGGATAATATACTTACGCAATTCGGCTGCAGGTTTCAACACACCGCTCTGCTCGAGGGACTCAATAACGAACTTTCTCTAACAAAAGCAATCATTGACCGGTAGCCGTATTGCGTAAGTGAATACGGCAACGCAAAGAGTTTGAACGCTATCCAATCGACCAATCAAATGCGAGATGAATGACGCGATGTGGATTTCCGTCTGTGTGATTGGTCGATTGGATAGCGGTCAAACTCTGTTTACGCAGAACGGCTGCGGATATCCAAGCAATTCATCTTTGACTTGAAATACAGGAACCACCTCCATGAGGATCACCGCTGGGACGAACTAAGGATCTTCAAACTCGGTAACACATCGGTGACCTAGGTATACCCGTCAGTAACACCAAGGCACTGCTGGCTTTTCTCGTGGAACTGGGGTGGATCTAATTAAGAAATTTATATCCCACCGGTACGCAAAATACGTGCTTGGACGTAGAGTTTCGGATATCAGCCCGTCTTAAGTTAAGCCCAGCAGCCTTATTGCGCAAGTGAATTCGACAAGGCACCGGGTTCGACCGCCATCAATCCACCAATCACATGCGAGTTGACAGACGTGATGTGGATTTCCGTCTATGTGGTTGGTCGATTGATGATGGTCAAACCCTTTGCCTTGCCGAATTCAGTAACGCAGTTAGGCTGCAGGTTTTCTCACGATGTTTTCCTGCACCTTTGTCAGTTATGTACAAGATAAACTTAGAAAGTACATAAAAAGTCACATTGGTACTTGCCTGAATTCGAACCCACTACCTCAAGCACGATAGGCGAGATCTTAACCACTGGGCCACCACGACATCGACTCCAACCCCCACGTATAATAAATTATTATCTACCAATTGTTTTTCATGAACTGCGTACAGATTTCATTATCTTAACACTGCGCGAATCTCAAGATTCCGTCTCTTGTTCTGCAGATGTTGATTATCATACGATATTTTAAAGACAATTGGAATATATTTACAGTGTGACATTGTGTAACAAACGTTAAATACCTTTTTCTATTTAAATTAAAACTGCCATGAAATATATACTAAAATATTTCATGCCTATTTAACGTTTTTGCCAAGTAAAGAGACGTTCACATAGTGACAACATATTGGAAATTAGAAAAAGCTATACATCAAAAATGTCTGGGGATCAAGTACATTTTTAAAAAAAATGTCCAATTAATATTTCCCAAATCTAATCTTCCAGACTGACTGCTTACTTTAATTCCTATGATTATTTTGTAAAAATTAAGAAAAAAATATTTTTCTTTTTGTGGGCAATTAACCTAAGTTAAAGTCAATTAAATGGCAAAAAGGCAAAAATGAGGCTTTTTTTTTTTGTAAAGATAAAAAAATGTGTATCCACCATTGACACGAATCACAAAATTACAGCGATTTGGCGTGCTTAAAATGAGTTCATCAAAATCACTTTTAGGAATGGCCGCCCACGTTCTTTCTAACAAGTCAAAAAGTTGTTGTGGAATATGCACGGCATCCATACTCGGCAGAGCTCTTCTTTGGAGCATGGGATCATGCGTGCTCGATTGGGTTGAGGTCTGGCGATTGAGCAGGCCACGGCAGAACGTTGATGCGAGCATCGGCAAAAGTGCGTGTTACGACTATAGCAGTGTGTGGACGTGCATTGTCGTGCATTAGTCGAAACGAATCACCTAACCGGCATCGCAAAGGCATGATCACGTCTGAAACAATCCTCGCCGCATAAAAATCTGAGCATTGAGGTTGCTCCTGATCTAAATGAGACCGGAAATGAGTTCTGCCACCGATCCTGCAATTACCGGCCCAAACCATTATTGATCCCTCTCCATATAAATGAACTTCCTGACAAAATTTTTGAACGTTTTTGATGTCTAGAGGTTCTCCAAACTCGAGTAAATCTGGTAACCGGTATCATACCGAAACGTGATTCATCGGAAAAGCAAACAACGCCAGTCTTCTTATATCATTTTATTTAAAAAAAAAATAGGGGAAAGTAGGTAGTCACCCTTCGTACGCGGGGCAGATTCGTACAGTGTGTATAACAGATTTACTAAATAACACACAAAGACGCCTTTGATGTGTGCATAAAAATACCAGCCACCATGTTGGCATTTTTTTGTTAAATATTATTAAATTAGTTTTATGTTATTATATGTTCCTTGTGAGTAATACACGTTAACGAGTTTTATTGGTTTTTAATTATCCTATTTAAATTATGATGTATGAAAATATCATATCGTAGAAAAATGGATATAACCTTTTGACATCGTACACACACCGGCAAAATTAGCGGAACAAAATAAAAACGTTTTATTTTTCAAAATACGATTTAATTTTTAAAACTAACATTAAGACAGGTTTCCTTAGTTAAAAATACACCTTTTAAAATAAACTCAGATCGCATTTACTACATAATAAAGAAATTTACAAACAAATATACATACATACATACAAAATACGCTCGAAAAACATAACCTTCCTTGGCAGTAAGGGTATAATACTCACAACGGATCTTTTTGTCTCTGATCTGAATTGGCTGCAAGATCCTGCGCAGTAGCTATTTTTGTGTCAATTTTGGAGGTGAAGATAGCATTGTGTAACTGTCTGTTTCACTCGCTTACGTGTGTCGCATCTTTTTTGTTTTATATTTTTTTATTTATAATGGGTTTGCTCTTGACTCTAGTCTAGGTCATAGGTGACAGAGACAGAGTCTACGATGGAGTGAGCTTACCCAGAAGAAGCCTATTCACTCTAACTTTGAAGAGACTCGGGTTGAATGCGTTCGGAAACACAGACGCAGGTAGTGAGTTCCATTCATTCGCTGTGCGCATTATAAAGGATGGAAAAAGGATGGAAGGCGCTTGGTTCGAATTGGTGGAATGGCAACAAGGTAAGGATGATAACTTGCAGTGCGTCTAGATGTCCGATGGTAGAAGGGGGCTAGTGGGATGAGGACGTGGAGTTCTTGAGCACACTCACCGAAGTACAGTCTGTAGAAGACCGACAAGCAGGCAACTTTGCGGCGATGAGCCAAGCTGTGAAGCTTGGCGTCCACCAGTTCAACGTCGCCAATGAGCCTCTTGGCTCTGCGTTCCACTGAGTCAAGCGCGGCAAGCTGATACTTAGCTGAACCATCCCAAAGGTGGCTGCAATACTCCATGCAGGATCGAACTTGTGCTTTGTATAGGGTTAAAAGCTGTCCAGGCGTAAAGTATCGCCTCACCCTATTTAGGATGCCCAGTTTTTTGGCCGCGATTTGTTCTCAATGGAGGAGCCGAAGTTGAGACTGGATGTCAACTCCATGCCTAGGAGCTCGAGCCGATCAGTCACAGGAACAGACGTACCCCGAAAAGTAGGCGTTTGATCGAAAATACTCCTCTTTGTGGTAAAAAGACACGCCTGTGTTTTGGTGGCGTTAAAGGAGACCAGATTGTCATCACCCAACGGGAGACAAGGCTTAAGGTCAAATCTGTCCGCTCCACCATAGCCTCTCTCAAGGAAAGAACTTCATCCACGCTGGTTTTTTTCGCATCGTCCTATCTCGCTTACTTTATGCAGTGTTCTCGATGACAAACTTTTTCTTACGCAATTGTTGGCAGAGCCAACTTCAGAGACACAAATATCCGTTGTGACTAATAAACAGAGTATAGGCTATCACATTTGTATTAGATCTCGGCTGATGCAAATCATGACTCTTCAAGAACCTTATTGGAATGTATATTGTATGTATGTTCATGCTTAGGTACATAAAATGTGAAATGTTTGTGCGATCACGTTAGGACTACAAAATTTGGCCATACTTATTATGTATAGACCTTTATAAGTATAAAATTATATGGAATAGCTGTCGATGCCTTATTCAGCAGTATTGCCTTTAGTAGCTACGGAGACGTGTATTCGCAAGTGCTAACAACTGTAAATATCTAGGTGATACTTGATAAAAATAATTAAATTATTTGGTATCTATTCTTTTAGCATAATTTATTTCACGCTTGAGTACGTTGTAAGTGCTAACTGATAAAGACTATGGAAAAAGTTAGCCAAACACTATGTTGAAGTGATCACTGAGAACACTACATTTTAAAAACAGATTTGGCTGCGGTTTTTGAATGTTCTTTACATAGGAGATGAACATGGTATGAATGTAATCAGTGCACATAATATAATTTTTTCAGAAATTTCGCTTTATTTTAAATATACTGTACATCAATCTGTGTGTACTGTGCGTACTGTGCGTCAATCTGTGTGTCTGCGTTTAGAATAATGGGTATTTTCTTCCAAATTATAGGCACTACTCTACGTAAGTACCTATATTTTTGTAACGTGTTTCCATTAATGAATAATTTCGAACATATAAAAACATCCTATCATTCCAGTATGCTGTTCCTGCATAAACATGGGCATAATGATGGCGTGGCCATCGTCCACCATCATACTCTTCAAGTCTGAGAACACCACGCTTCACCGCCCTATGGGGACAACAGAAGTGTCACTATTTGGGAGTCTACCAGCTATAGGATCGCTGATAGCCAATCCTATTGCTGGCATGGTATTAGACAGGCTGGGAAGGAAGAAATCTGTAATGCTAACTTCTTTGATTTTTGTGGTGAGTACCAGGATACTATAAGGTGTTAAGAGGTCATGCTATAAGCTGCGTTAGTTGCAAGCGCGACAGCTGAGCGTACGGGTTTTGAAAACTGCATTCCTTCGTCACTAAACATGGCAACAATTCCAGATCGCCTGGTCAATAATAGCGTTGACAAGTCAAGTGGAAGTTGTTTTGACCGCAATGTTGATAGGAGGGCTCGGGTTCGCAATCTTTCTTGAATCCACTATTTACATCAGCGAGATCTGCCAGGACTCCATAAGAGGTAAGAAGGTTATCCTGAACATCTTCTTTTCTTCAAGATTTATGGAATAACTATCTTCTGCCAGCGGCTTCGCCCGCGTGAAAAGTGTTTCAGTGTGTGTTAAGGGAACATTATACCGGGATGAAAAGATAAAATATAATTTATTTTTGTGCCAAATTGTATCCAGATTCGTACACCCGTTCTGGCGTGATTGACAAACAAACACACATCCATCCAAACTTTCACGTTTACAATATTTTATGTAAGATGGCGATCTTTAACCGTACGTCTAAAATAAAATATCCATTTTCAGGTACCATGACTTCAGGTCCCATGCTTTTCTATGGCTTCGGGATTCTGGTTTCCTATTTCCTGGGAGGCTATTTAACGTACCAACAAATGGTATATGCCTGCCTTTCTTTGTCAGTGGTTGGTGTTTTATTTCTTTCTTTACTCAATGAATCGCCTTATACACTCATGGCGCAAGGCAGAGAAGAGGTGAGATAAAGAAGTTTATGGATTTTTATTACTCCTGTAGTTTTCTGTGATTTTGGTACTTATTCGACATTATTTATCGCTGAAAGAGAGCCATTTCCGATATTTCAGGACGCTGCAAAATCAATATCATTTTACAGAACTAAAAAGACCACATCCAAAGAAGTACAGCATGAGATGGATAAGTTACGACGGATTTTCAACTATCACTCGGAAGGTATGAATATGCTCTTCCTTGTACAAATTTAGTCCCGCTTCTGTAGACTATCCCACAGAGGAACCTTTTGCTAGGAAAAAAAAGGTTAATGAGAACTTCGTATCAGAACTGCAGCCTAATTACCATCTAATTACGTAAGTGAATTCAGCAAAGAACGCATATAGGTAAGGGTGACGACCCCTTTAAAATAACGACTTTCGTATTGCGTAATACACTCGAAAGGGGATAAGTCATGGAAAGGATATGTGAATTCAACTCATACGGTGGAGGACGTACCCTTTCTAAATTATTTACGCAATACCGAAAAAAAATATAGTGAATGTGTCATGCTCTTTCATGTAGCGTTCCCTTTCCCTGCCCAATTCACTTACGCAATTAGGCTTCTGGAAATTAGCACCTACATGTAAACAATTGAACCCCTATAAATTAGTTTCGATTTCTTGGTGATCTAGTTGAAATTTTAATGCCAATGCTTGTATAATGTTAAATTTTGTCTAGAAAAGCAAGGAAAGGCTATTTCATGTTTTGTTTTATTTTTCAGACGTTCAGTCCTTGACAACGATGGGAGAAAATTATGCTGCGACGAGCTTGGATGATAAGAAAATATCATGCTGGCAATTTTTCAGTAAGTTGAGTTTTTTGTCTAACAAAACCATGGTTTCTTGTATGCATTGCCGTCTATCCGAATTTATATTTATGCCTAATTTTCGAATCATTTTAATTTGATTTTTCTTTGTTTTTACAGAAAATTCGCCATCAACTCAACGCGAATTCTTCGTGATAATGATCCTGAAAGTAGCCTTCGTATGTCAAGGGTTACCAGTAGTGATGGTATATGCCGAACCCTTGTTTGCAGAGGCCTTACCTCCTGACGTTATTTCGCCGAACCTTTGCAGTGTTCTGATGGGAGTCGTCATGACTATCTCTGGGTCTATCTCCGCATTCCTGACGGATGTTGTTGGGAGACGAGTGAGAGCTTACTTCATTAGACTTTATGGTTTTCTGATACCTAAAAATCAAAGTTTTAAGTAGAGCCTACGTACCTCTCAGAATCTTCTGTGAATCAGTTGTGTGTTTAGAAAGCGGTCCCCAGAGAAGTCCTTTGCCCCGTGTGAGACTTTCCTACATCTCTAGATTTCTGAACTCCTGGTACCTAACGACTTCATAAGATCACCTCTTCAAACACAACCTCTATCATCTTACTTCGGTATCAAAAAGAGATGGGGCTTCACTAGTCAACTAGCACCATCCCTTTCTAGAGACAGTGATCTGACGGATCCTCCTTCATTTAATCATTTATGTTATCTTTTCCAGCCCCTACTAATTTATTCATCCATCGCTGCTGGCTTCTGCTGCATAGTACTAGGCACTCAGATCCAGACGGAGTGGGGCCCAAAGTGGACGATACCTATCTTCATATATGTGTTCACGACATTCTACACGTTTGGGGCAGGGACCGTGCCCGTTGTGGTTTTGGCTGAAGTCTTTTTACCCGAGGTTAGTCATTCATTATTATCGATTTGAAAACTCGATATATCGGGCAATCCCGATTCCCGTTCATCAGGTTTTAATTCAAATAAGTATATTTTTTATCAACATTTTTAAGTTTTTTTTTGTTTGATTTAATTAAGGAAATTGTATGGTGCAAACATTTTGACATTACATACTATAGCTATAAATTTTACTTACGCCCAGCATTGGCCATGGTCACTAAAGCGGGACCTCTTGTAGATGCTATTCTGACAGATACAAAGTGACTTTTGCCCAAGTTCTCGATCCCGGAATAAAACCTACATTAAATTATGTTAACCTAATACTTACTTCTTTTCAGGTAAAAAGTATCATGTCGATGTTAGCAGTGGAATGGGCGTGGATACTTAACTTTCTCATTCTATTCGTCTTCAATCTCCTGGTGACTTCTGTAGGCCTGCCCCCAGTCTTCTATTTCTTCTCTTTTGTTTGCTTCTCTACTGCTGTATTCTTCTTTTACTTCTTGCCCGAAACGAAGGGATTGCCAGTTTATGCTATTCAAGAATTGTTTATGAAGAAAAAGTGATTGCGTTTTACATAAACGAAATCACTTTTTCTTCATAAACAGTATACTCAGTTTAAGTACATATCTACTTAGTTTTAAAATGTTAATACATACTTAAATAATAAAACTTTGTTTTAAGTTTATGAGCTAGTTTAGTTTTTAACAAAATGTATGTGAAATAGTAACTGCCTGTGTGCAAGTGTCCAAAAAACGCTTAACTTGTGACGAACTCCCAGGCACTCAAAGTTATTGCAGACTATCATCGGTGATCGTTTACTGGGTTATAATAGTGAGATTCCTCGGATTACATAGGATTATCGCTTTTATGACGGTGAAGGAAAACATCGTGAGGAAACCGGCATGTCCTAGAACCAAAAAATTCGAAGACATGTGACATCCACCAACCCGCACTGGGCCCGCGTGGTGGATAACGGCCCATTCCCTCTCACAGAAAGGAGGCCTGTGTCCCAGCAGTGGGAACATTAATAGGCTGATGATGTGATGTGTGTGATGTGATCGCTTTTATGATAACCTTTTATGAATGTTATTATTAGATACTATATATAACCACCCACCAACTTGCAATTTGGCCTACGTCACTACTAGGCCTCTTCAACATGGAACAAGCTTTTCTTTTACCGTCTATCAATGTTTTATATAGCTATTAGTGAAACCATACGTCAATGAACCGCACTTCTATATTGCTGCAAACATCACAATTGAAAATTATAGGGCTCTTTTAGCAAAACCTGCAGCCTAATTGTGTAAGTGAATTCTGCAAAGCAAACAAGTCGATTCCTTCCCAAAAACGAAAAAATCAACACGAGTTGGAAATCATCTTACGCACGTGTATCATACAACATTTTACAATGCATTGTGCGAGGAAATAAAAAAAATATCTGCACCAAGCAAGAAATTAATAAAATGGCGCTTATTCAAGGGCGCTCAGAATATCCACAGGTGAATCCTTATCATTATTTTAGCCGAAATATCGTATCAGAAGGCGCAGCTTTGTTAGTCCTCCCAGGTCCCATGAGGTGGACCGATGACCTGGGTTCAAATCACGATACATGCCCCACTTTGTAGCAATCCTTCCTATCCTTGTAAAACGGTACAATATGCACACAGTGTTGCCAAAAATAACAATGTAATGAGCTTGAACTGTCAATAATACATGATTATTACTGTAATACCTAATGATTGAGGATCTGGTTAGCCATGAGGAGGATGATAACTTTTTTTTCAACACACTTGCTCATAAAGTGGCTCTAATTTCACCGCAATTAGGCACATAATGATGCCTGTTATCAAACTGTGACTTTTTCATTACTATTATTCACAAAGTGAGTTATACAGTTTTTTTTTAATTTATTGGTTGAGTTGCTTTGTTCTTAAAAAAGTTTCGAAACAAAAAAGGTCGTGCTCAATAGTACAAATAAATTAATGTACCTATTGCTTGCTCATTTCATGCAACTTCGTATTAATTTCAACTTGTACGTGCTTAATAAATAAAACTTTCACTCAAATATAAATTTTAATTGCACTGTAATTAAGAAAAATTTTAATTTCCTATTTTGTACGTGGTTAAAACTCTATCCACGATAAGCCAAAATAAAAAGAAATTTCATTATTTTAGTCTATGGCCGATCGCCATTGTAAGATGCGCGCGCATAGGAAAATTAATTAATTTTGCCCGCCATTTTGAAAAAATTTCACAACTCGTTTTTACTGTTAAAAATATTTTTTTGTATTATTTTCTTCACAAGTGTGTTGAAAAACGTCGTATGATACACGTGTGTATTGATGATTACCGTCCTCGGCTCTCTTAAGACCCTCACCTACGGCTTGGGTCTCAATGACGCCTCAGCGGTAATCACCAACATTGCACACTTGTACCATAATGTACTATTAAATATCTTTATCGTTGAAGAATACAATCAGTATTACGATACCTACATGTGCATGCAAGTCCTCAAGGTCCTATTATAACTTCGCTTTGCATAAGCTTGTAAGACCTTGATTGAATTTTATCGTTTCCTACCAGGAAATTAGGAACTGGCAGGAGTAGCCGTTGCTACGAAATTCTGTGCCACAGTGCAATTTGGGTTATAGGTGTAATGAACTGTAAGGACCCAATTTGAATACATTGCTAGCAGGAAGCATTGAAATCTGAAAGTCTTTCGGCATCAATGTCGCAGTCAATTTGGAGAACACGCAGTAGGTTTTAAATTATACCTAACCAAACCTAACTAAACTCCATTTGCGATAACATTAGACGTTTAAATTAGCCCATTTTACAGCACGTTCAACCGATTTTGACTTCTTTTGCGTTGGTGATACGACATATGGTAGCTGTAGTAAACAGTTGGTTTTGGTAACAGGTTTATGCTTTTTATGTCCTCCTTATGTTGACGGGATAGAACTCAAAATCGGTTGAACGGACTGTAAAAAGATTTGGAAACATGTCTAATGTTATTTCAAATGGAGTATATGTAATATTGGGAGTTTGGGACGGATTGAAATGCGCCTGAAAAAAAATACGCCGCATTGTGATAGACGTCGTGAGTCACAGCGGCTGAGTTATGTGCCGGTTTATAATCAGGCGCTTGATAGTTAGATTCTTAATTTAAAATATCGCAGTAGTTTGGCTTAACTTTGAATCGACCAATATCAGTTTATTTAAAGTTAATCACGTCTGTGATGTTGATTTTTCTTTACGCAATACCTAACTTCACCCCCGCTTTCACACGAAGTTACCACTGGAGTGTTCCGAGCCGCCATTAGGTTTGATTCTACCCATACTTATTAAAGATAAGGAGGAAAGGGTCTTGCTGCTGAATACTTTCTTTAGTCATTTGGTCGTCAAGTCCAGCATCTATAATATGTACTTAGTACATAAAGAATTGCAGTTGATATTCTTCTTCTTAGCATGTCGACTGTTATCATTATTGTTTAATCGCAGAACGAGTAGGTAGGTATTGCATTATTAGTAGCATTTACTGCACTGTCTAGACATGACTGAACGCCGACCCTGGCATAGAAATCTATCTGCCTTTTTTTATCAACTATTTCTTTTATTTTTCGATCGGTTGCAAACAAGTGTAACTCGGTGAAATTGAATTACAGTATTATTCTTGGAGTAACTACTTGACCGACCCTCATCGGCCACATCCTTTATTATGCGTACAGCGAAGGAGTGGAATTGCCTGCCAGAGTCTGTGTTTCCTGTTAGCTATAACCTGGGGGTCTTTAAGTCAAGAGTGAATAGGTTACTTCTAGGCAAGCGTGCTTTACCGTCGACCACATCATCGCTTACCATCAGGCGAGATAGTGGTAAAGAGGAAATATGGGCAGAGAGTGCCGACTGAATTTCCTTAGTAAAAAGTCATAATTCGAGGTTTAGCTCTCGTCTCTTTCCTCCTCCAATATTGGACCAATTTATAAGATATTCCATAAACTGTTAAATAAAGATATATACTATGTCCCTATGTTATCCTTTTTTCATTTCAATTTGTCAAATTAGTACACTAAGCCTCTGTTGACAGCGCAATTTTGAGCACATTTTTTGAGGGCTCTAGTGCTTCTAAAGATAGTATATATCTTTAATTTTCAGTTTACGGAATATCTTTTAAATCGGTCCAATATTGGAGTAGGAAAGAGACGAGAGCTAAACCTCGAATTATGACTTTTTACTAAGGAAATTCAGTCGGCACTCTCTGCCCATATTTCCTCTTTACCACTATCTCGCCTGATGGTAAGCGATGATGTGGTCGACGGTAAAGCACGCTTTCCTACTCCAATATTGGACCGATTCCAAACCTCGAATTATGACTTTTTACTAAGGAAATTCAGTCGGCGCTCTCTGCCCCCATTTCCTCTTAAGCGCGAGCCTATCTATAATAAAAAAAAGCCAAGTTCCAGTCGGACTAGCGCACTGAGGGTTCCATACAAACAAGTACATTCACCAAAATAATTATTTAATATTACTGCGGTTCATAAACTATGAGGGCACCGAACATTAATCTAACGATAAGATAAATAGAATTGAGGGGCAAAATTAACTTTGCCGTTGGAAAACTGTAGTTTCCATAAATTGATATAAGTCGCGGTCAGTTTACCAACTGCAAAAAAGTAAAAAAAGGCACAAATTAACGGTTTTCTGATTGTTTCCTTTACTTGTGCTATAAGACATTGCTTCTACCAAATTTCATGATTCTAGGACAACGGGCACTTACCTTAGATTTTGATCTGCGAGTGTAAAAACGCATAATGACGTATATTTTACACTCAAACTCAAAGTCAAACGCAAAAAAAGTCTGTTTTTTCAGAGAGTATACGATTTAATTTCTACTTGATACCTCCTCGCGTTCCCGAGATAAAGGTTCTTGACAGACAGACGGACAACAAAGTGATCCTATAAGGATTCGGTTTTTCCCTGTAAAAAAAAAACAATAATAGGGTAACACAATATCCCTTTGCACGACAGGGGGTTGACCATAAGCTCTTAGAGCGGTATCAATTTGATATCGAGTAAGTGACAGATGTATACAAGTCAGATACATCTCTCCCTTATTCGATCTCATATTGATACCGCTCTAAGAGCTTATGGTCACCCCCCTGGTGTCAGATTCTTCTGGCATATAACTGTATATATATTATCTACAGCCAAAGATTTGCAAATGACAGTCGGGAACTCGGGCAACTTGCTTTCCGAGGCACGGGGGTATCTTGTCTTTTGTGCAATGAATAGTTACCCATCTATCTCGAGAAATACTAATCCGAAAATTAGATTTCTTTCATAGATAAAAACTACACATTGACTTTCTACTGAGTGTCATAGGCTACTGTCAGGCTTTATATCGGCAACAAATTTAAATGGGATCAATTCGGGAACATATTCTTTTATGACGACCACTAACGCCGAAGACCACGAGGGAACAAAACGCGCACTTGTTTCACACCCGCGCGACTATTTTCTAAATAAGGAAAGTACAAAAAAATATAAAATTTTGGGTCGCGCGAGTGTGAGACAAGTGCGCGTTTTGTTCCCTCAAGGTCGTTGGCGTTAGTCGTCGTCTTCATAAATGGCGCTACAACTACTAACAAACATACAGCTAGTCGAATCGAGAACCTCCTCCTTTTTTGAAGTCGGTTAAAAGTGCACGGTTCCATTAACCCCCACTACATTTTATAACTTAATCAAATCCATGTTTATAAACAGACGGTACAATTTATCAACGACAGTCCGTTAGCGTTGTCAGTAGCTACTTACGGGTCGTTGACTCGCCGCAACGAGGTCAAGGCAGACGCGACCAACACTCAATATTTGACCGAATGCTATCGATTGACCTCTTGTGAGTATCAGTATAGGCTGACACCTACTTGATGTCGTAGTTATCGCATCAAGCCTGTGGGGTATACGGGCGTTATGAGTGTGTGGAGTAGGGTTTGGAGGAATAAATAGAACTTTTTTACAAAAATACAACTGACTTCTAAATCATCATCTGCCTAGCCTTTTCCCAACTATGTTGGAGTCGGCTTCCAGTCTTACCGGATTCAGCTAAGTACCAGTGTTTTACATGGAGCGACTGCCTATCTGACCTCCACAACCCAGTAACTGGGTAAACACGGTTACCCTTGGCAAGACTGGTGTCAGATCTCAAGCTTCTGACTACCCGTAACGACTGTCAAAGATCTTCAAATAACACCCGGGACCAACGGCTTAACGTGCTTTCCGAGGCACGGAGGAAACTCGGTATGTTGAAATGGTCACCCATCCACGGACCGACCTCGTCAAGCGTTGCTTAACCTTGATGATCGACCCGTGCGGCTGTTATTATTTAGCCACGAGCTCCTCTGACTTCTAAATAAAAACACAAAAAAGTGAAACATTAATTCAATTTAGGAAGTCGGTGTTTCTTACTTGGTTTCTTCTTTTTTTGACATTTACCGTGGACCACTATCTCACCTGATGGTAAGCGATGATGTGGTCAACGATGCAGCACGCTTGTCTAGAAGAAACCTATTCACTCTTGAAGACTCCCAGTTTGGTAGCTATCAGGAAACACAGACTCCGGCATGGAATTGCACTCCTTAGCTGTACGCATAATAAAAGTATTCCCAAAACGTTTGGTGAGTATGGGTGGAATGTCCACTATGTACCCATGACGTTCTATAATAATCTATACTATATATTTTTAATATTATAAAGAGGAAAGATTTTTTTGTTTGTTTGTTTGTTTGTACCGAATAGGCTCCGAAACTACTGGACCGATTTGAAAAATTCTTTCACCAATTGAAAGCTACATAATGCTTGAGTGACATAGGCTATTTTTTAACCCCGAAAATGGGTCCTGTGGGGTGGTCCACGGGAGCAAAGTCGCGGGCAACAGCTAGTGTACAATAAAGACACATGCGAATGCGATTGCAACAATCCCGAGAGATTAGCCGTCATTTATTGAAGAGTTCAGTTGTATATCTCTAAATTCTTCATCGGATCTTCACCAAATTTACATGGGACCGCCTCGGGAAAGTCCCTTTCAAACACAAAAAGAAATTTTCATGGTCCACAATTGACGGAGAAATTGGTGATACATTAAAAAAAAATACAGTCGAACATTTGGGCGCACGGTTAGCGCAGTGGTTGAGCGATTGACTGCTGCGCTGCGTGTCGCGGGTTCGTTTCCCGCATGGAACAAATATTTGTATGGTCTACAAATAGTTGTTCCGGCTCTGGGTGTTTGTGTATGTGAGTTTATGTTTGTAAACGCACCCACGATACAGGAGAAATTCCTAGTGTGAGGCAACGTTTTTATTATAACAAAAAAAAAATATAACCTTGTTAGTCGGTTAAAAAAAATACCCAGTCTTTATCAGTTTTGTTTCATAACCTGTACCTACTTTCAAGTTAATACAGCAGCTACAATTCAACAAAAATCGCTTTTATTTTATAAATTGATAGAATAGAATTGATTGATAGATCGAATAGTTCTTTATTTGCACAGAAAGTAGATACAAGTTACAGATGTTAAGTTGTAATGATCCTTATACCATAATTGGTTGAAGGTAATCCTTCACTAAGGTATGGAAACAGTTTTAGCTATAATAATAAAGACCCATTTAATATAAATTATTAAAACATTCAATTAAATCAAATACAAATTTACCATGTCAAGATCAAATTCTGTAAATAATTTGAATTAAGCAATACAATACACAATGTCAATTTTAATAAAAAGGGATTACAATTTCGTCAAGTTCCAGTCAATAAAGTCAAATAAAAAAAAAAAAATTAAGTACAAGTCAGGAAAACAGAGATGTCATGTTATCAATTTAAATTCTTATCGATCAGAAATTCGCTAATTGAGTAATACCATTTATTAATTAATAGATCTGTCATTTTCTTTTTGAAAAGTAGAAATGTCTCATTTTTTATTACATCGGGTTATTTTATTAAATACTAGCTGTCCCACGCGGCTTCGCTCCCGTCAACGGGCTACGTATCTACCCTATCCTACACCTACCCTACACCTACCCTACACCTACCCTACACCTACCCTACACCTACCCTACACCTACCCTACACCTACCCTACACCTACCCTACATCTACCCTACACCTACCCTACACCTACCCTACACCTACCCTACACCTACCCTACACCTACCCTACACCTACCCTACACCTACCCTACACCTACCCTACACCTACCCTACACCTACCCTACACCTACCCTACACCTACCCTACACCTACCCTACACCTACCCTACACCTACCCTACACCTACCCTACACCTACCCTACATCTACCCTACACCTACCCTACACCTATCCTATACATGATTGCATAACTGAAACTGTTTACGTAGCGCACGCAACGGAAGCCCTCAAAAAGTAATATTCTTGCCCGTTTTTGGAACAGTTTTCATTAATGCTCCGCTCCTGTTGGTTGTAGCGTGATGTTATATAGCCTATAGCACTCAGGAATAATGTAGCTTTCTACCAGTGAAAAAAAATTTAGAATTGGATCATTAGTTCCAGAGATTACCCCCTACATACAAACTTACAAACTTACAAATTTAACCTCTTTATAATATTAGTATAGATAAAAATAGTGTCGATTCCTGAGTGATCGAAAATTCAACAATTTCACGGCAAAAAAATACATTTGTTAAGAAACATGCGGCCCTTTTTGCAACATTTTTCATTAATGCTCCGCTCCTATTGGTTGTAGCGTGATGTTATATAGCCTATAGCACTCAAGAATAATGTAGCTTTCTACCAGTGAAAAAAATTTTAGAATTGGATCATTAGTTCCAGAGATTACCCCCTACATACAAACTTACAAATTTTACCTCTTTATAATATTAGTATAGATAAAAATAGTGTCGATTCCTGAGTGATCGAAAATTCAACAATTTCACGGCAAAAAAATACATTTGTTAAGAAACATGCGGCCCTTATTTAATTTCTCCTCATTTTTTTAACCTACCCTACCTACTCTACCTACCCTACATACATGATTGCATAACTGAAACTGTTTACGTAGCGCACGCAACGGAAGCCCTCAAAAAGTAATATTCTTGCCCGTTTTTGCAACATTTTTCATTAATGCTCCGCTCCTGTTGGTTGTAGCGTGATGTTATATAGCCTATAGCACTCAGGAATAATGTAGCTTTCTACCAGTGAAAAAAATTTTAGAATTGGATCATTAGTTCCAGAGATTACCCCCTACATACAAACTTACAAACTTACAAATTTTACTTCTTTATAATATTAGTATAGATAAAAATAGTGTCGATTCCTGAGTGATCGAAAATTCAACAATTTCACGGCAAAAAAATACATTTGTTAAGAAACATGCGGCCCTTTTTGCAACATTTTTCATTAATGCTCCGCTCCTATTGGTTGTAGCGTGATGTTATATAGCCTATAGCACTCAGGAATAATGTAGCTTTCTACCAGTGAAAAAAATTTTAGAATTGGATCCTTAGTTCCAGAGATTACCCCCTACATACAAACGTACAAACTTACAAACTTACAAATTTTACCTCTTTATAATATTAGTATAGATTATCGGACCCATACATATAATACTTTTCTTTAATAAGGCGGTATCGGAACCACTAACAATAAGCAAATTTTTGTACTGTCTCCTGACTGGCCGGTTTCTATTTTCGGACACTTTATTAAATAGATGCATATTTGATTTAACAAACACAGCCACAGGATGGGCATGTTAGTAATTTTAGGGACTTAAATACAGGTACGCAGCTATCTGTTACTATTAAATTGCACATAGCCCTTATACAGCGTTTATGAGCATTAAACACCTGTTCCCTCAGACTACAATTTTCCAAAATATTATGCCGTATCTCAAAATCGATGCGACTAACCCGTGGTATGCAATTAACCTTGTGGCCATATTTAAAATAAGCTTTATTTCTAATAGAACTGCACTTTTGAACAATAGTGTGTTTTGTGTGATTCCTAGAGTGTATAATCATCTACCCAATTACTTACTCGAAATTTCTAACAATAATATTTTTAAAAATAAACTAAAGAAAATACTGTTAGATAAATCATATTACTCAGTAAAAGAGTTTCTTGATGATAAATTTTAAAGCAGAAAATAATAATAATAATAATCGTACATGTATCGATCTTTCTACTACTACTATTAATTGTAATAATATAAATTATTGTATGCTTGACATTTTCTGCTATAATTCATTGCCTTATTTCCTTGATACTATGTATAATTAATTAATCTGTAATTTATTAATATGTTTTTAAATTTGCTTGGCGTGAGCCTGATTATGGCGATATATATTTTTTCAATTTTAACACCTGTATACCCACCCATATTCTGCAAATAAAAGATTTGAATTTGAATAACTTTTTTAGACAACTTAAAGAGCACATATGCAGCTGCACTAAGTTTTTTGCATACTTCTTCTGCTTGTGGCTTCCAAGTTAATTGGCTATTTATCATAATGCCAAGGAATTTAGCAACTAGTATTTGGTCAGACGTTTGTCCATTATAATGTAAATGTAAGACTTCTGGTGGAATCCGTTGATAAAAATGCATTACGTTCGTCTTTGGTATATTAATCATTAAATTATTTTCGGCAAGCCAGCGTATAATATTTATCCCTTCCCTGATGCCCTTCAAGTACCTATGCTGATTTTCGCTAGATAATTTGGCCCTGGAGAAAAATCTCAATGTGGAGGTGTACTTCACATCACACATCACATCATCAGCCTATTAATGTTCCCACTGCTGGGACACAGGCCTCTTCTCTATGAGAGGGGATGGGCCGTAATCCACCACGCGGGCCCAGTGCGGGTTGGTGGATGTCACATGTCTTCGAATTTTTGGTTCTAGGACATGCCGGTTTCCTCACGATGTTTTCCTTCACCGTTTTTAAGAGCAGTGGTGATGAAATAATTTACACAAAGTAAAGCGCCTGCCTGGGTTCGAACCCACGACCTACAACTTGTAAGTCGCGGCCAATACCACTGGGCCACCACTGCTCTACAGGAGGTGCTCTGGAGGTGTACTTATAGGAACTTAAAAACCGGTCTGTATGTTACTATCTATCTCCTGGATATACCAGCTACTTTAGATTCTGCGTCAGATCCGCTTTTTGTTTTATTCAGAAGAATACATTATCAAGAGACCCATGACATAAAGATTCGGCGATAGGGAAAAGATATCTAACGGCGACAGACATAATTATATTACTAGAAATAGAGACCAATTAATTCAACCAGGTTTCAGTCTGGCTAAAGTAGCGTCATCTTTTATGGGGGACTGTATAAAATACCTGCTCACATTCTAGAATTGAATGAGACGAAATTGAAAACTTGTATAAAACGCACACTATGCAGGCAAGCGTATTATAAATTGTGGGATTACATCGCTGATAAAAATGCTTGACTCAATGCTGGTGATGGTTATAGTCAGAAAAGAAAGTAACTTTTGAAGTATTGTTGGATCTGCTGAAGACTGGTATAAACTCAATTTCTTTTAGTATTATATAACTGCACAGCACATGTGTGCGTACTATGTTCCGACTGTAAATCTACCATTCACTGTACCTATGTGTCGTTCGTTGACTTGTGTGCCCTGGCAGTTGAGTGTGTCATTCTCTTCCAAATGTGTCTCTGATGGTGGCACATGTGTTGGATCATTCAGTTCCCTTCATGATGGTTGAGCTGAGTGGTGCCAATCCATGCGTCATGTTCGTGAACGGGCGCCAAGTTGGGATTGGTCATAACTTAGCTGCCTATTCCTGTTATTGTATTTATTTTAATTGTTTATTACTCTGGACGCTTTTACGTGCACGTCTTTTTACATCGTTCTCACATATATGAATTTTTTCAACAAGAATGATGTAACCAAATACTGTACTTAAAACTGATGAAAAAGAATGTCATTGAGACCTTCTGACGCTTGCAAATTTGCAACTAGAGTCATGTTTTTTTTTGTTTGACAATTTAAAATACCTCTATGGTTTATTTGAAATAACTAATAAGATCCAGGGGTGTGTAACGTTTGAAATAATAACAAAAGTTCTAATGATCAATCAAATCAATGTTTTAATTTAACGAGCAAATGTTAAAATGAATTATTGAGATAATTTCATGTTACCTAATTTTATATGATTTAATGAATATTTTCTATAATATAATTTAGAATCTGTTCCAAAACCAAATCGGGGCACTTCGACTTCACGTAGTCTTTTGGCTGGTACCCCTTTTTTTTTAAATGGGAAATCATCCAATGACTTCTCCCGCTTTGGTTGAAGCGGGAGGGCGTGTCAGACTTTTACTGACTAAAACCCACCCGTGTTCCTTCAGTTGCTTGTGCCAGGGCCGCGGTAACTCTCTTTCAAATTTATCCGCGACCCAGACAGGCATCGGCCCTTGCGGACCTCGTCAGTTTTTGCTGACATCTCTTTGAGGCACGTGTGGAACACTACGTGCCGTTGACTCGGGCTTGGTCCTTATCGAACGGCGAGCTACCCATAACTCGTCGTACGCAAGCCCGCGCCTACGGTTGCCGGGAATCGGCTTGCGACCCCCAACGCCCAGGGCGTCTACTGAGGTGGCTAGGGGCGTTAGGGCAATCTCCGCCCGCTGTACAAAGCATAGGCACCCGTCACGTGCGAGCCGTAGCGGCTGAGGCTAGTCGCAGGAAGCGACCGGCATGCCGTTATATGAAATATAACGTTAGATCACATGAAATTAGGTTATTTGTCTTTTTATCATATGAAAATTATATCATGTGATTAGTATTTAAAGTGACAAAATACTATCTGTTATGAACCCGGGCTGCTACTGCTTGCTTGTAGAAAACTCTAGGTACAATATTTTGCCAAACTCGGGCAAGTGTTTGACCTACTAAAATAAAGTAATCTCATGTGGTTCATCGCGAACTATTAGCTTATCAGCCACACACAGACTCGTCTGAGCGTGACATAATAATACCGTCACGGATAAACTGTTCGTAATTAGGTATTCCTTTGTAATAAAGGCCGATCCTCTTTCGAAACTGTAAGCAAATACTGTACTCAGCGTCCCTTTAATATTTTTTTCTTAAAGATAAAAATCAGGGTAATCATGTGGAAGTTATTTGGGCATGTCTCAAGGCGGAGTAACGACTCCATTATTATTATTATGAGACTACTGTGTCCCCTTTCAGGGCAAAGCCCTCCTTCTTTCCATTTTTTTATAGAACAGCTTCTGTCAGCGGCTTCGCCTGCGTCAATGTCGAAAATTTTCCCAAGGTAACATATTCCTGCGATAAAAAGTCATCATATGTGCTATTCCAGACTATAATCTATCTCTATGCCACATCCAGATACATTTGAGCGTGAAGAAGTAACAAACACACACACACACACTTTGGCCTATATAATATTAGTGTGATAGGCTCGCGCTTGACCACCATCTTACCTGATGGTAAGCCATGTTGAGGTCGACGGTGTAGCACGCTTGCCTACATCTGGCTAATTCTTGAGGTAGGAGTCTAACTCTTCACGACCTCTCCATTTGGGCGACTCCATAGAGCGTCAAAATAAAGGAAGGAAATAGGCCACGCTGGAGATCACCGACGAGGTGAACCGATCAAATAAAGTCCGCAATAAAGGCCTTGTTGATGAATGCACCAGATCTAATAAAAGCAGATAGAGAGAGATCGTGAGGAGACCTACAAGTACACAAGCGATTGGACACAATTTAAAAACATACAGTCCAAATTGAGAACATCTTCCTTTGGATGACGCTCAAAAAATAAATTAAGTAACAATTAAAATTCAGTCAGTTACGTCTAAGCATTAGTAATTTACGATCACATTGTATCAGTAGCATCCCGATATACCTATTGTCTATTAAGTATCTACTCTGAATATTAATGAACTGCACTTATGTAATAAAAACTAAACGTAAAGGCGCTTACAACCTTTTACTCACCGACTTTATAGACATTTAAACGAAAGTGAAGTTAAAAAAGATGTAAGTGACACGAGAATTGTAGATTATGATTATTTTTATCGCGGTGTCCCCTGTCCAGCGGTTGTAGTGTTGGGAAGATGTAACGATAACGTTATTATTCAGCAGCTGCTATTTTTAACGATGTTATTTTCGACTAACTTTTTAAAACTATTTGATGATGAGAGAGTTCAGGAATTTTGGTGGGCTCCATTTTAGACGGATAGTTTATGGCGTTTCTATTCATTCTCCCGCTCGAAAGCTCGATGTCGTAACCTTTGACTTTATGCGTTAAAATGTTACTTGGTAGCAAAACTGTTTAACAACAAGTTGTAGTATGATATCACTTCGCAGAGTTGCGTGAAGGTTATATTTTGAAACCGGTTAAACTTGAATTTGAATAAAGAGCGTAAAGTTGTGTGAATTAAACAATGAAATATTGAAAGTTACAACTTCTTGTGACGACATAATTTCGCTGACAACCGACATCATAAAACGTTTTGTTTAATCCTGACCATTGACATAATTTTAACTCCCTGAATTTGTAATGGAATAACACTGTGTAGTCGAATAAATAAAACATTAAAATACTAAGTGTTATACTAACCTAATTATAATTTTTAATGAACCGTATTAATTTTAAATCAAGTCGGTCAATCAATCTAGTTGGTGGGGCTACTTGCACCTTTACGAAATAATAGGCACTTTTTTCTAGTGCTACTCTCATAAGAATTAGCTGGTTAAAACGTAAATCTGAAAAGCTGCTTTGCACATTTTTTTTTGCTTTGTATGTTTAAATGAATAAATAAATAAATTTTACCAGCACGAGAGAAACTTCCACGGAAAGACAAGAGTCACCTATAATCACACCACCCTTTCACATTTCATCACCCCGGGTAGAACATCCGCCCCCTAAACGCTAACTGCCAATCTGGAAATCGCTTAACCGAATGCGGGCCCAGGTTGGCCGCTGTATCCACCTATCCCAAATAAAGAAATATATCCCAAACACAGTGCCAGTTTTGAGCCCCTTCACAGGACATGCGTCACCTAATGTACTGCCCGTCATGCACAACCACCTGCATCTTCCAGGATTTAAACGAGGCTAGCGATGTACTCGTAGCTTTACAAGTTACTAAAATACTGCTCCGACAAAATTTAAATTTGAGTCAACTGACACGACAAGAAGAAGATAAATAACGAAAAACAATAACGATAAACCAGTTACTCCAGTAACGATACTTATATCAGTTACATATTGACAACACTATCCGCTGATACATTTACGTTCCACCAGTTCACGGCCAGTCCAGTACTAGACGGAGCGCGAATCACACGCCAGTACTGGTTGTTACCAGTGTTTACCATAACAAGTGTTCGTTAATCGTTCGTTATCAGTTTTTACTTGTTCGGGTGAGTTTTATGATAGTATTTAGTTATTATGTAACGCGTTTATTAATTAGTGTCTGTTATTTGTGTGTTAGACAGGGCTTTGGATAAATTTTCTGTTAGTTTTTGTTGGAGTTATAAGTTCCTAGTACTCCTAGTTGGTGCAACTATTGCAGTTACTGTATTTTTCTGTTAACTTGAACTGCGTTACTTTGTCTTATCTGGGATCTGCTTACCTAGAGTGTAATGATACTTGTATGAATTGCGGTATTCGATGGACTCATATCCTGAGTCTCCAATATATGCGGCTTATTCATTACTGAAGTTATGAATAAAGCAGTCTAATATTAGTAAACAGTCTCATCAAGGAAATAAGATGTTTTGTGCCATCAGTCGTAATCATCTACTGCTGAATTTAAGCTTCCCATTGCCATTAATCGCCGCAGTTCAAACGGTGATGGCAGTAAACAGGAAAACGTCGTTGAGTTGTGCAGTCCCTTTGCCATGATCAATGACAATCATCATACGATACGAATAGGAAGGGTTAGGTCTATCTATTCCCCTTCCGAAAGGTTATCCTTGTGGTTAACTGTTCGTTGCTTTTCTCTATCTGGTCTAGTATTATTATTGCCACATTATGTGACGTTAGTTCTAGCTTCTTCTTCTTCCACCTCGCCACTGTTCGTTATTCGGGGTCAGCTTTCCTGGTCATGAGGCGCCAATTGTGCCGCTGATAAGCATAGTCAGTAGATAGATAGAGGTTCTTGCTTGGCACATGTAGTTTTAAATTACCCTGTGCCAACGGCTAGAATTGTACAATATGGATCCCGGAAAATGTCAGACACCGCGGCAGGCCCAGTCAAAGATGGGGGATAAGCTTGACGCCTATCGACAGGATTCGTCCACAATTTCCCAAAACATTCATAAACAACCTTCTACAGTGGGACAGAACAGGCTGAAAATAAATTATGTGCTTATTTGGGATAATTCTCTATTAGATGTTTATACTCGTACTTGTCCAGTGTAAAGTTTATAATGGGGAAAGGACGGTGCGGAGGAAGAAAACGTGTCGACCCTAAGTAATGGAATAAGGGCAGGAAGATGATGATGTATGGTCCAGTGTCAAAACAGGCCACCAATTACTTAGCCTGTCTTAGCGAAGAATTCCGTCTCCATGCAGGTATGCGTTGATAACTTTGACCTCCAAGTGTATTCTGCAGACGTATATCACAATAGCACAGTCATCATCATCATATCTACAATTGCACTATTTTATATCTGAGCATCTACACATAGTAAATTATCTTTTACTACTGATAGTACCTACTGACCTTCATTGAATTCGCGTTGCAGCGCTAATTGATGCGTAAGGTGCATGTGTCCATCAAATGTCATGGCTTGTCATCCGCAGTGGGAGTTGGGACACATCTAGTAGCACATGGTCCCCTGGTACAAGGTCTCGGCACACAATTTGTTTGTTTTATTACTGCAACAAGAGTCTTGACTGTTTGAAGTTCCTCTAGAGGTGAAGATTGAAGAATAATATGTTGTTTACCTTCTCAAGTTGCGAAAAAAGGTATTTGATAGGTAGGTGTACTAAATAAGCGATATGCTTAAAATGAAGCAGTTTTATGAATCTGAATTTTTAAGAACACAATGGTTTTTGTCTATTTGCAAAAAGTGTCATCTTCATTTTTATTTTTCACAACATCATAATTACAGAAACTAATTTAAAAAATGTACAATATTAGATAGAGAAGGGTGACTACAGTACGACACACCTATTGTAAAAATCAGCCGGCTAATCATTCGTTTGTAATACAAAGGTATAGGGCTATTACTGATGCAGGGGATTTTTTGGTCTTATGGCGGTGGAATATACATATAACTCCAGAGTGGTTTACTAAGGTAGATCAGTGTACTTGTGTAGTGCAGTGTAGGGACTCTATTTGCCGCACTTAGTTGCCCATTTGGTTCGTTTCACATGGGGGTCCTGGCTTACTTAGCCAATTATCGCCGCTCAGAAGCACAGTAGCCTCCAGGGGGCTTTACAAGCTTCTCAGAAAGACCTACCTAACTATTCTGAGGATTTCGAATTCCACGATGAAGTGGGCAGCTGAATCGTCGGCGATACAGCAGCCTCTGTAAAGTGCACTGTCTGTGGCGCTTCATATCTCGCTTAAGGTGGACATTCTCCTTGCTTATGTGAACCTTCACTGCATCTGCATGATCCTTCATATTTGCACGATTAAATTAACTTAGACTATACTGTCAAAAACATAAGTGGTTGTTGCCAGGCAACATTTGCAAAAGATAAAATATTATAATTATAGATAAGTGTAGGCCTAGGCATTTATTTTACGATGTATTAGGAATTATAGTTATTTATTAAAAGATATTTTAATTCTTTTGTAAACCTCGTGCTTAGTTATCAATGTACAGATATGACAAATGCGATAAATCTTAGAATTTATAATTTATTAGGCAGAAATTTATTTATTTATTTATATACACTTTATTGTACACCATAATAAACAAGAAAAAAAAGAAACTTAATACTAAAAACATACAAAATATTAGAGTTGTAAAATTTTCACCATCACCTTTATTCAGAACTAACTTTTACCTGCGATTTATTTCGAGATAAAATTCTATGACCTCGGCGATAGTGAATGAAACCTTTCTATTATTAAAAGAATTTTCAAACTAGTATCAGTACATTCAGAGATTTCCTTTGACAACATGTAAACAAGCAATTTTATCTCTATAAGGTTAGAAAATGTATTGACTGAGTATAGTCAGCGATTAAAGAACTGTATTCTGTGGAATAAACCATTGTCTCGTTCAAAACGTTGCCGTCTACAAGTGCATACGGAATTACGTCATGCGGACTCTGTTTACTAGTGGATTTCATCCTGGGGTATATACTAATGTACTTTTTATCTTCCTGAAGAACACCTTTAGGAAAATTAAAGACTCTTTTGTTAATGTTTGGATTTTTACTAGGAGCGATGGAGTTATGCACTCTCTCTTTCTCTTCATCAATCTGGGCTTCATGATCTCTTATATTCTATGAAATCCTGGTTAACTAGTGTTGCAGTATAAAATGTAGAGCCTACTTATCATAAAACAAATCTGATTTCTTCATCAACAAACCAATGCCAATTTGCCAATCCTTATAATGTAGAGAAATAAAGACATTGCGTAACTGATTAGATTAGCTGCAAATAACAACAAGTAAATATTACACGGTGCGAGAGAGATAAGATATAGTACCTAGGACATTATTGCAAATTCCTTTATTTTGTTAAACAAAGAGGTACCTAATAGTGTAGAAGAGAATTAAGGTAGGTGTGATAAATTAATTATCGTGAATGACATTCGTGTTAATTGATATATCGTTGTTAGACGGTGTTGAGGTGTGGCGGTCACAAGAGGATAATATGTTGATAGTTAGCAATAGTATAGTTCATCAGCCCGCAATGGGCCTGGGTAGAATAAAGCCCACTCCCTCTCAAAGAGGGGCTTGAGTGCCATATTAAAAACGATGAATGACATCGGGCAGTTAGTACCTAGCCCTTTCGAGATGTCAAATGTAGATAGGCCTATGTATAGCAATGAACTACTATTAGGTTTATGACAAGAAGATGAAATGTATAAAATTCAGCACAATTCAAAAAAGTAACAAAAATATGAAGCGAGGCTATTGAAAAACGCAACCTAATTTCACTTTTTCATTGTTTCAGCCAAATAACTATGCACCACAACAAATGAAAGTACCAGGATGACAGAAAAGTCAGGAGTACGTTTTGAAGAGGCAGAGAAGTGCAAGGGGATTATTCTGACATCGATAGCGGCGACATGTGCGGCACTAGGATGGCTGGCACGGGGCTCCCCAACAATGGTGGGCGTTTTGGCCCTGATAGGAACGTTTTTCATGACAGGCGATAGATATCAATGGATTTATATTTGGAAGAAGACGCATTACAGGGATTTTCTGTGAGTATTGATATTTGATTTATTTATTAGTTTATTCTCCTATTGCAATGCCAACAGTAATTATATCTAAGGGAAAATTACTTCTTCTGCTCATATGTGCGCGTTGGCGTGGTGGACATCAAACAGACGCGAGACGGTGGATCACGTCTTCAAGCCCGCTCATTCATACAGTATCAGGCCATAGTTCCTGCATGTGTTCATTTGTAGACAAATTTTTCGCCATTATTTGAGAGAATTTGATTAGAATATCTTGATGTCTAATTGTTGTTAAATATTTTGATACTTTTGTATTACTCTGACACATGTTTCCAACATCAACTTAGTCTATCGCAATGCACTGTTGAACATAGGAACATAACATCTTCTAAGCTGAGCAACAGCACTGGCTCCAGTCGGTCCCAGCTAAGCTTGCGATACTCGTGTTCACTCTAAGATTTATCTGCTCTGCTGTCCTTCGACAAACATGGTCGACCCACTTAACCAACAACCAACCAAAATAGCTCCCCCTACAAGCCCCTGCAACTCTGCAAGCTGTGTTGGTGACTTCCGCATGGTTGTAATGAACTGTTAATCCAAAACCTAGTAAATGTTGATATTTAGGTCATATCAACAATTCAATTGATCTCCTCGTGCAGTACTATATGAATAACTTCCTGCATATTGTGACACTATTTTATATGTCTGTGGTCAAATCAGGAGCTGTTTCCAAGACCGCACTGTATGGGCTCTAATTTCACTAAGATTTGCTGATCACTTTAGAGAAAACAATATTAATTAGGTATAATTAATATTGTTTTATGGTTTGTTTAGTAATTTTAATAAATGGTGAGAGTTTTGAAAATACAGGTTTTGTAAATATCTTTCACATTTTCTGGGGATTCAGGGGTGTTAATTTTCCAATGGTTTATTGTCGTGGCGGCCCAGTGGCTAAGACTTCGCCTCTCGTGTTTGAGGTAGTGGCTTCAAATCCGGGCAAGTACCAATGTGACTTTTCAAATTCATATGTACTTTTTAAGTCTACCTTGGACATCACAGTCAACGGTGAAGGAAAACATCGTGTAGAAACCTGGACTTATATATTTAATGTTAGTCTGAAATAGAGTCGGAGGCATGTGGGGTTCCCAGAGGCGGCTTAATTAACTCTGACACAAGAGGTGCATCCTCACACGAAAAGGAAGAAGAAAGATTTGTTATTTTTTTGTTTTCCCAATTATTTGCTTGCATATAGCTTTAGAGAATAAAGTAAAGCACCGCTTATCTATAAAAAGAAAGGGCTCTGTGTCTGTATAGAAAACTATCGCAACAATAAGGTGACAAATTGGATGAATGAATTTTCAACAAGCAATTGCATCAACCAACCCGCACTGAGCCAGCGTGGTGGATTATGGCCCATTCCCCCTCTCACAGAGTAGAGGTCTGTGAGAGAGGAAATGGGCCTCTCCCAGTAGTGGGACCGAGAGTCTTGTACGTCTGCGTCAGAGAACTCTGATCTGGGTTATCTGAGTGCTCAGGTTATCTCTCTGGATTTATTTCTGCACGCTTTTTGCGTTTTTACCACCAGGTGCCCTAGCAGTTTACGCCTTCGTCGCGGTCAATCGGGGATATTAAGGGTCTTTTTGACAGGGTTGTCATCTCCACGTCTGAAGGTGTGGCCGTACTAGCGGAGTTTGCTCGATTGCTCTAAATGCTGACGACTGTAAAGGAGTAAATATAGGTAGACTGTGCTAACATTAAGTTTCTGTCTCGGTTGTAAGCACCAACTCTTTTTGTTCTACGTTTATGGCCTTGTTCCTAGTGTGCCTGTTTCTATAATAATGCTGTGCCTACGTTTTACTTTTACTTTTTATGGATATCATATCCCATTCGAGTTTCTAGACTTGAAACTAGTTAAGTCGGTGCATAAGACCTTGAAAACCGATAAATGCGGTCTTTAAACGAGGAATGACTTCAGAATTGCTATATTTTTGTTTATATTGTAAAGTTATCAATTTAAGTCTGTTACGATGATAAAGACAGGTATGCTAAGCTGATCGGTCGATATATTTTTCTTATTAACATCAAAAAAGCGCTATTCTTTTAATTTTTGCTATAATATTATTTATAATTTATGTTACCCAGGCCTATGTCCAGCAGTGGACGTATTTCGGCTGAAATGATGATGATGATGTTACACAGAAAATAAATAAAATGTCCGGGCAACATAAGCTGTTGACCAACGTATATCTGCGTACAAAAGGACCACTTAAAAAAAGTTACAGAATAGCACCGCAATTGGTTTGGCGCTTGTTTGTTATCAACGGTGCAAGGGTCAGTGCAGTGTCGCATGTCTTCGATGCTCTGTCCATTCATTGTCCCCTGGTACATGTAAACGGTTCGAAGTCCACCATTCTTTCACATTTACTAACAATGCCTGGGTTTTGTTGCAAAATTTCTGCCTATAGAAGATAATCATAAACAGGCCTATTGATTAAAATCATTAATGTTATGTTTACGCATTTTATAGCGTAGGCTGCTAGTAAATAATATAATAGTATTGTTGTTATAATATTCAATGAAACTGAAGGCATTTCTTATAATAAACAATGCGGTTGCGGCAAATCATGTATTGACAAGAAAAATCTGCCATTGGTATGTGGTGTAGATGGGGCAATGTTTGTGACAGACATAAATATGTATCAGTAAAAAGATTAATGACATTGTTTTGGTGCGAAACCCCTCAATAGTAGGTCAAGTAAAAGCTGGCGAAACTCCGTAAACGTGATTAATGATAGTCGATTCTTTAAAAAAACTCCGTGAAAGCTTAGGTGAAGTGAGCACCAAGTAAGCGACATTCTAGGGATGGTCGAAATGGTACATTTACAATCATATCGACATTCGGGTTTACCATGTATGATTACTATTGGTAAAATTAAAAAACCGGCCAAGTGCGAGTCGGACTCGCGTACGAAGGATTCCGTACCATTATCGCAAAAAACGGCATAAAAATCACGTTTGTTATATGGGGAGCCCTACTTAAATATTTATTTTATCCTGTTTTTAGTGTTTCTTGTTATAGCGGCAACAGAAATACATCATATGTGAAAATTTCAACTGCTTAGCTATCACGTTTCATGAGATACAGCCTGGTGACAGACGGACAGACAGACAGACGGACCGCGGAGTCTTAGTACTAGGGTCCCGTTTTTACCCTTTGGGTACGGAACCCTAAAAAAAGGTAACCGTATATTAAACTATAAAACTAGAAAAAGAAACAAAAAACACACGTAACATAAAAAAAAAAAAATGTCGTCAATAAGTAACGATTACGTCTGCAAAGTTTAGCAAACCTTTCGATCTAAATCTATTTTTCTCTTTTTAGTAACTGCACTTTAACTCGGAAGGGACCTAAAAGTAAGTCTTCAATAGTAGATTATTGCATCGAGCACAAAGTAATTTATTATTGCACCGAGTGCCTGATTTAGAGCCCGAGCGCTAGCGAGGGCTCTAATCTAACAGGCACGAGGGCAATATAAATTACTTAAGGCGAGGTGCATAATCTGCTTTTCTTTCAACTATTACCTAGAGGAATAGTAGATAAATCACTTTTTTAAATTTCTTTCATTTTTGAAATCAGAGTTAGCAGCAATCATTTTTTAAATTTGGAACAAGTAGGATAGAAATGAATAATACGTACGTAAAAAAAAAAGTATTGTTATCGGCTGGCTGAATAGAGCTAATCCATTGAGATTGGCAACTTTTGGTGCGATTAAAAAAAAACAGTGCAATAATGAAATTTCATACATTTTTATTGCTCTAGAGCATTAAAGACTCGCTTTGTACTGAGTTTTTAGTGTGATTGTGATGCAATTAAAGCATAGTTGGAAGAAAAAAATATTTCCTTTTATAAACACTTAACACCCATTTATCAAGCTATCAACTTGAGACAAGTGCAGCGAAATGCAATTCAGACTTATTAACGTATACCCTTGCCATTATTAATGTTGATTAATTACATCGAGTCTGGACAGTTAAATGGAGCACAAAACATTAATAGAAGATAGTGGGTTTTTGAGATCAGATCGGCAGTAAAGTACTGGTGGGTACCAGTACTTTACTGCCGATCTGATCTCAAAAACTGATAACTGCATCCAGTCAGGCTGGAGACCGCCATTAAGAGGAAACGGGGGCACAGAGCGCCGACTGAATTTCCTTAGTAAAAAGTCATAAATCGAGGTTTGGCTCTCGCCTATTTCCTCCTCCAATATTGGACCAATTTAAAATATGAAGGAAACTCAATGAAAATTATGATTTAAACTATTGTCTAACGTAGATAGAATAATCATTTTGCCTAGGGAATAACAATGCGTATTAATTTGTCTTCTTTAGATAGAGGTCAATTTGAGGCAAACGTTCTAGTGCGAAATTCAAGTAGGCATCTCCTCATTAGCCTAAAATTAAGATGGAACCTCTGGTGAACTTTATGATACCTATTTAATTTTCAATAAAAAATTACATTTGCAAAGCAGAGAAATATTTTACATTGTTCCTGTCACTTCAAAACTACTAGTCGCACATAACCCGTGCAGAGTAATGTGAAACACCGGACGCATTTGATAGCTCTCCATTGTGCGGCCACAAGGTATCTGCAGCAATTGCCCGTTGGACCTTGGTCTCTTCTGATGTCCTAGTCAGTACTTAAACTGTTTACAAGGGGACCGCGGTCGGTTGACATTCCTAGGCGAATCTTTCTAGCATTTTCTGGTAACGTCCTAGCATTTATTCTTACTAACATAGGATTAGGATTTTTTATTAATTTGTTAGGTTAGGTAGAGGCACAAAACAAATGTTTATAGATATATGGACCAAAAGACCAATTTCAAGATATTTTCTTAAAAGTTTCGGTTCAGCCTATCTTCCAAAGCAAAAAAATATTCAGTTCTATATATAATAATGAGCTATAAAGAAACAAACCGGACGTGCTATATACGGGCTATGTCTGACACCGAAACTAACTGAACCCTACGAAAAATTCCAGCACTAGGGTGTTGGAATTTTTCGTAGGGTTTTGACACCGTAGGTCCAGAATCATGTAAAGTTCGCGCCATGTAAGAAGTATCACGTAATATTATTGGAACTCAAATGTGGTTTGCTTATTATTAATAAAGCTTATTGTGATTATTGAAGTTGATTCAGCCTGTATAGCGCAGATATTAACAAAAATTTTGCTAAGAATCAGCTCATGAAACTTGTCAGTGAATTTGCCATATTTTATTATTCTGTTTTTTTAAGGGCACAATATACGTTACCCACTGAAAACTATCAAAACTACTAAGAATATTTTGGGTGTTATCAGCATTTGTAAAACTTTGGTATAATATTTTTATTTATCGTCACCACAAACTTGCAGCCACTATTGAAATAAGTTGTCAGTCTCGTATTTTTTCTTTGCTGAAAATGTATTCTGGTCATCAATTTTATGACATGTCCCTATCAAATCTATCAAAGATTTGACGAGACATGCAGCAAATACATAACTCTTAACTTAAACTAAGCCGGATGCCCCCATTAGACCAGGAGAGCAGCAAGATGTAGGACTAGTAAGAGGTGTCAGTCAGTGATTCAATGATTGAATGATTGGCCAGCTCGAACATGCGAGTGCGCTCGTCATCGAAGTGTTATGTAATTCTATGATTGCCTGATGGACTGCATGTGGGAATGTGTAGCGTAACTTTATTGCGGGGAGAGCAGAGAGACCCAAATAAAATTGTCGGTGACTGATAATCGCTTGTGTCCAATTTGAAATTTATGCTTTGAATGGCCATAGATATATTTGTTCTGTGTCATAATTAAATTCTGTAGTAACGATCTATTTTCCATACCGAGTTTCCTCCGTGCCTCGGAAAGCACGTTAAGCCGTTGGTCCCGGCTGTTATTTGAAGTTCTTTGACAGTCGTTACGGGTAGTCAGAAGCTTGAGATCTGACACCAGTCTTGCCAAGGGGTACCGTGTTACCCAGTTACTGGGTTGTGGAGGTCAGATAGGCAGTCGCTCTATGTAAAACACTGGTGCTTAGCTGAATCCGGTAAGACTGGAAGCCGACCCCAATATAGTTGGAAAAAGGCTACGCAGATGATGAGTACCGATCTATTTTCTTTATTTATTAGTCTAAGTTCTTTAGTAATAATCATTTTTTTTTAATTTATTAGTTAGAATAAATTAGTCATAATTATATTCTTTAATTACGAAAGTCTGTGTTGACTATACTTTTGTACGTAGTCATCAATCACCCTCCCATAGCCAGCTCTTCTATATCCTCTCTCCTCTTCCTCTATATTTGCAGTCATATCAATAGTCACCTTCTTTCAGACAATTCATCCATCGTTACCCTCTCACAGAGAGGAGGTCGGTGTCCCACTCTCAGTAATAAGAACATTAAAAATGGCTGATGACGATGATGATCCACCGTTTCTATGGTCTTTCTCTACTCATTTTATTCATCCAAAAAATAGTGTAATTTACGCCACACATTAATCAATATTTTGATTGATATGATAAACATAATACTCGTATTTACCGGAATTTATCAGTTCACTGATAGGCCGAATTCATATGAGGTTGATAAACGAGTAACACTAGGAACTTAAACTTTCTCTAACGCCAGGTAATAAATTGGATAGGTATATTTATCTATATTTTGAAAAGACGAAAAATATCCTCTTCTTTTCCCAAATTCGTTTGGTTCGGTTCCCAACCTGCTGCTGACAAACAGTATTTTGTATGGAACGACTGCCAGCCTTTCGCAAGATGCAGTAACAAAGTATCACAATACCCCTTGACACGACTGGTTGTCAAGCTCGACTACCAATAACGTCTGTCAAAGATCTACGAGTGACAGTCGGGACGTTTGGTCCTGAAGATCCGATTTCTCCGTACCGTGAAAAATCCAACGGCTTATCGTGCTTTTCAAGGTACGGAGGATTCTCTGTATATCAAAGAATGATTTCGTTAAGCCTAGCTTATGGCCCTTACTCCACTTTAGTGCTGTAAAACGTTTACTTTCTAAAGCATACTCCTTAGTCACGGCTTGGTTAAAAGGTTTGAAAAAAATATGATTATATGTATTATTGATTCATCATAATCAGCCTTTTTAATGTTCCCACTGCTGGGACACAGGTTTCCTCTCTGTGAGAGGGAATGGGCCGTAATCTTTTACGCAGGGCCAAAGCGGGTTGGTGGATGTCACATGTATTCGAATTTTTGGTTCTAGAACATGTCGATGTTTTCCTTCACCGTTTTGAGAGCTAGGTTTGAACCCACGATCACCAACTTATAAGTCACCGGCGATACTACTGGGCCACCACTGTACTCTGTATATATTCATTAATGTACATTATTTGTGAAATATAGATTTTTCGTGACTATTATTTTGCTTTAAATTAACAACACTGTATTTTTTTAACTTCCTTTTCATTTTTTATTTTCATTTTTCCTTCAAAACAAATTGATTATTAGATTTTTTTCTTAACCTACATAGGATATGTAAATCAATAAATATTGCAAACAAAACTGTTCAAAAGGAGATCAAATATTGATATTCTGGCACCGAGCGGGCGCACGCACGGCCAGAACCGCGTTACGAGTATCATTGGGGCATACATATATACACCATAACCTTAATTGATCGAAATGAGGCTTTAGGAAAAGTGTCATTATAGATTCTGGCTATTATAACTTTGCAGAACTCATAGTTGGTATCTCCAAAAACTTTTGTACATAGAAATAATTTTACATCTGTCACTTTCGTGCTATTTGAGCTGTCAGATTGCTTACGCTGTTCATTGTTTTTCACAAATCCAATTAGAAAAATGGTTAAACGATTAGAAATGGATCGCGGGAGTTTTTATATTACATATTATGTAAATCCCAAGATGTAAAGGAACAGCATGATGTCGTTCTTAGCCAAAAACGACAATGTTTACAAGATATCGAAACGTTAGCGTGTACGTCGAGCTAATGATTTTGATATTTTGCCTTTTGATTTTTTTGCATATTAGTTTATTTAAAAAAGAACACTATTTAGAATACTCATACGCCTGTTCATGTTTTTTACAAGAAGATCGTGTCAAATTACAACATTATGAAGCAAAACAACAAACTTTGTGGTTTTGCAGTAATCACACACTGAAAAAACCGTCACTCACAGTGATAAAACTGTATCAAATCCACACTGCATCGTACTAAAGTGACTATTTTTAACAGGAATGAATCAGAATATAAACAAAATAACCTATCAAAAGCACCAAATAAAACAACTATCAAAATCAATGTTCATACGACGGTGACGGTGTTCCTTGCCCAAATTTTCGGGTTCCCACATTTTTTGAGTAATGCATAGTTATAATAGCCAAAGTTTATCAGCGATGGCAATAGTCGAAATACATTTAGCACTTCGCATTCCTATACATTTTTGAATTGTTTCCAAATGTTATGGCAACGCTTTCGTAGAGAATATCAATTGTCTGGAGCCTCTGTTCTGCTATTATTCCTTAGCCACTAGCTCCTGGAATGATATACCCAAAATTCATATGCGAACTGACACTGCCGAACTTGAACGTTGACACTAACATTGGCAAAACGATACACAATCTATAATCGTCTCGTCGTTCAAAACCATTACAGTGGAAGTTTTAACTAAGCAACATTACTAAATATTTATAACTTAGGAAACATTAAGGTTATCTTGGCATATTGAACGAGACTTCGTGCTTTTCTGCAAAAATTTATTACGCGTGATAACTGAGTAAAATTAAATCTGCATCACTGCAGGTGTAGTGATATTGGGGATCTAAGTATGACGAAAAAAATAACAATTTAGAAATTAGTATTTTTTTTTGGTTTTTTCTTTATTTTAACCCCTGACTGAAAAAGTGGGGTGTTATAAGTTTGACGTGTGTTGCTGTGTATCTGTCTATCTGTGTGTCTGTCTGTGGCATCATAGCTCCTAGACAGAAGAACCGATTTTAATTTAGTTTTTTTGTTTGAAAGGTGACTTTGTCGAGAGTGTTCTTAGCTATGTTTGATAAAAACCTGTTAAGATGTTCAAAAGTTATGGGCGTTTTACTGTTTGAATCGGGGTGTTTCCTCAAGATATCGTGTCATATTTACTTGTTCGATAGATTTTTGATTGAAGCGTGTCTACTACTAGATAAATTTGGTAGTTTAAAAAGTGTGAAATAATTAAAACATTGTCGGGGGTTTTGGAAATTTTAAATTTTTACTTGTTATATTGATAATCATCACGCCTGCGGAGTTTCGCTTGGAAATTTAATATGATTTGGTATTTATCTTGATGTGTCAGTTCTATGCGGGTACGGAGTGCCGTACCCGATGCGCATAGATCTGACTATAGTGATATCCATACAATCGTAGTATATTTTGTTGAATAGACGAGCTGTTAACTGCTGTTTTGACGTATCTTGTTAACCTATTTCGGAGAGAAGATTAGAACATCTAGTTTGGATATAAATGTGGTTGTATACAGGTCTGCCTGATTGTTAGCACTTTCGAGACGTTTATTCGTTAAACAAGCACCTAAATCAGTAGATCTTTTATTTTTGGGAAGATAAAATTGTCAAATAGGTCAGGAAACGACGGCTGAGGTGATAGTTTTCAGGTTTGAGGGGCGTTCTTACTTTCAGCTCAGTAATTCGTGATAATTTTTCTTTCTTTTTTTGCTTAGTTAAATTCTTATGGATACTCTTCGAACTAAAACCCCACGAATTGTTTTACTACCGTTACGTCGATAGCGCGAGATTTACTCGCATATGCTTTGCACCACCGCACCGGTAAGATGAGCATTTCGAAAATCAACCGAATCTGAACTGAATTTTGAAATCAACTGAACAATATTTTGTTTTTTTAATTACAGAGGTCTTCGAGTGTTGCTGTACACCATATTCAGGATAACGATGTGGGAGCGTCAAGGGAAGACAGTAGTTACACGATGGGACGAAGTAGTCAGGATGAACCCTGACAAAAAGTGTTTTATTATGGAAGACAGGGCTCTGTCTTTCCGCGAGGTAACTCTTCTCTCTTATGTCCTCCTAGTGTTTCGTATTTTTATAATATTTGCTATTTAATCTAATAAAAAATATATAGCCGGGCTGCATAAATAAATGTTTGTATTCTTATTCTGATGCATCCATTTCCAAGGACCATTTTATAAATAATCATTTTTGTTTTGATCTATGATCAATGGTCCTTCATTGAAGCTATTGTGATTTTTAATAAATCATACGATTTGTTCATGTATTGTCATAATGACGACTGCTTCATGCCGATTGCTAAGCGTGAATGAAAAAAATCTGTTACATCCAAAAGATGGCTAAGCTCTCTTTCTACATTTGCAGGGAGACGAATTCAGCAACCGCATCTCCTGGTACTTCAAACGACAGGGCTACAAGCCTGGTGAGGTGATAGCTCTGTTCATGGAGACTCAGCCAGAATACGTGTTCCTATGGCTCGGTCTAGCCAAGATCCGGGTCACGACTGCCTTAATAAATACTAACTTGAAGGGAGGCCAGCTGATACATTGTATCAGGGTAGCAGGATGCAAAGCAGTTGTATTTGGAGATGAAATGAGAGATGGTAAGACTTTTGACTTTATTAGTAGAAGGCGTATTAGAAAGACACTTCAAGATTTTTAGAAAGACATTTGATTTATATATCACCGACATATGCTGCGTTTACTTTTAATTTTTACTAAGTGAAAATGCATATACGTTCACATGGACGCAATGTGATGCAAATTGACCGATTTGCACGTGAAATTTTCTTGAAAAAGTACCGCATACCGTTATCGCATATCGACGAAACTTAAATCAGGAAGGTCCCTCAGAATTCGAACGTCATCGCGTCACGACAATTTTGTTTTAGGACGTCAAATGATTTTTCATTTATTTTCTCTCAAAAGTTCTTAATTTATTTCATTGTGTCTTTAATCGTGTAATATATAGCAAAAGGAAGTTTATTCATTTCGTGATTCCCACGACATACCTACGTTTCTTTTTATATTACTATTAATGTTTTTGTAGCATTAATCATCTTTTTATTTAGAAGTGATCACAAACATTCGTTAAATTGTCTTGAAAAACGTGTACATAGCTTTGGGTAATTAATTAAATAAGACAATACATATCATTTATAATTTTGGAATTTTCTATTAGATAACAAAGTAATCCCCAAAATATACGATTAAGATGTCTGATAAATAATATTATGCGGAAAACGTGTTCACATTACAAAAATTATATTGTTTAAATGCATTGAAATTTTTGATATATAGGAAGAACGGTTCTAATAAAATAAAAGCTTGTAATTAATGACCGTGACTGTATAGTTGCGGTCATTAATTATAAGCTTTTAGTTTATTAATTATTAAAATAACTATTAATTATTATAGCTATAATTTCTTTTTAAATATATATTCCCATGACAACAGACCGTCCATTGTATGTATTTTAGTTTTCAGTTTCCTTTTTTATGGAACCTCGATGTGAACAAGGCTAGCGGCCCTGACAGAATACCAGCAATAGTTCTTAGAACCTGTGCGTCTGAACTGTCTCCGATCTTGACACGTCTATTCCGCCTTTCGTATGAGACTGGCAAAGTGCCGAATGCTTGGAAGCAAGCCAACGTACAGCCCGTGCCCAAGAAGGGCAGTCTCTGGGTAACAATGTAGGATGACGATAGATAGAAACTTATAGAAAAATAAGAATCTTATATAAATCTTTTTAGGGTTCCGTACCCGAATGGTTCAAACGGAGCCCTATTACTGTCACTCACGTGTCTGTCCGTCGTCTGTCACACAGGTTTTATAGCCAAACGGTTGGCGCTACAGTCTACAAATTTTCGCAGTATAAGCATCTTGTTGACCCAAAGGCATACAAATTGTCAACTTATTTTTTTTCTTTACGGACAAAGCGGTGGCGTGTTTTTTTTTTTTTCACCTACTCCACCGAGAGGGGTATCGTTGAGTAGATATATACTGAAAACTGTAGCATTTTGAGTAGATAATATTGGAAAACAAAGGAATGAGAAGTCAGCTTTTTTTACAAAATTTTGTTCCGAATTTTTTTTACTCCTCATTGACCTTTGTACTTCAAATTTGATGATAATGTTTATTATTACGTATATTTTACCAAAAAAAAAACAATATATTGATAAAACATATTTTTCTTAGAAATTTCCTCATGTTTCTTATTACAACCAACTTGATTTTGCGTTTTGGTACGGAACCCTAAATGTGCGAAGTCCGACACGCACTTGGCTGGTTTTTTTTATGGCCTATAAGGCCTCCCCCAAGTAGTTGGGAAAAAGGCTAGGCAAGATGAAGGCCTCCCCCAAGTCTGCCGAGAATTATTTTCAGCTCTCATGGTACGCGTCCAGGTAGTCTCGCCACCTCTTTCTGGGTCAACCACGGCGTCGCCATCCGTCTTCAGGCACCTATTGTGTAGAGATCTATGCCCAACGGTAACAATGCAATATGCATGCGGCTGTCGTAAACCCAATTCTTATTTACGCCAATTATTTCAGTTTAGGAACGCTGCGTGGTGTTTCGAACTCTGTGCTGTCTTCTTTCGTACAAAATGCTGCGATCTATCGCTCTTTGGCCATATGTTAAACTTAATTTTTTCTAATTTCAGCTATAAAAGAGATCCAGTCAGAAATCCCAGATATCCCACTCTTCCAATACAACTCCCCGGACAGGGAAGAAACCCCGCTTCTTCAGGATACAGTACCTCTGTCAGTTGAAGTGAGTGAGATGTCAATAGATCCTGTGACCGACTGTGGAGAAGCGAAGCCGAGGGACACGCTACTGTATATCTATACCAGTGGAACTACTGGCTTCCCGAAGGCAGCTATTATTACGAACATAAGGTAAGCAGGTTTGAATGATAATTCATACAAGGACTGCTATAATATCAGTGGGCTTAGGCAAATACCCTGTGAGACTCCTTTGATTTGTATAAAAGTAAGTGATGATGTGTTTTTAGGTGGTCGCTTCTTCTTCAATCGTTCCCTCATTACTGAGGCTCATGGTTACTGAATTCCTTTAAGCGGATAATCTGCATCCGACTCCTATTCGACTCCTGTCCAAACCACCGACTCTCCAGTGAGTCAGATTTTTTTATACAGTACTCTCTTGCTGATTCGCCTTAAAATTTCATCCCACGGTGGATTACTGAAATCGGCAGATATTAGTGTATCTGAAGAACCATATTGGATTAAATACTAAATTTATAATGTATTTATGTACATTTCGTTAGTTAAATTATGCACATTATGTTAACTGAAATGAATAAGTATGTATTTACATAAATTACACGGTTTTCGTGAAATAGATTTTTAATTTGGTGTATGCTTTTACCAAATATATTTTCATGTTAGATTGAACTCCCATTTTGTGTTAATTTGTAGCTATGTTGCATGATATTGCATTTTCTTGTGCCCACATAATACGAATATAGCTTATAAGCATTTAGACTCGCATAAAACGCCGGCTTATAGGAATTGTCGGATTACGGGCAGATTAGTTAGAGAGTACTGTATTGTGTCAAATAGCTAGGGTTCTACAGAGTGTAACGGCAAGGAGTGATCATGAAAAGAAGTAGCCGTCACAGGGACCAAGGGTGCCATACACTAGCTCGTCTGGCGGCCATGTGCTGGTTTGGTCCCTGGAGTGGTCACAACGAACAATGTGTTCTGGTGCACCGGTGATGGTGGGTACTCCCCAGAGAAGGGTCCGGTGACGGACAGCCGCGGCTGGTTTGCGGATGAGTACTTACGCGTGCCCGTGTGCCCGCCATAAGCGGCAAAGGAGGACACCGTGGCGTTTTAGTGGCTTGGAGTCCCACATAACTGCGCTTCCCCATGGTAGCGTAGTATGAATGAACATTACTACACGCAAAAAAAAAAGAATCACCTTGTTTATAAATGCAGTAAGTTAATAACCCCTATTTCCTTTTCACCAGGTATATGCTAATTCCACTAGGTGTGCAGAGTTCAGCGCGGCTCAAGCCTTCCGATGTGGTGTACGATCCTTTACCTCTTCACCACACGGCTGGTGGGGTACTAGGAGCAGGCCTTGCTATTGTGACTGGATGTACCGTCGTGCTAAGGAAAAAGTTCTCTGCTTCGAACTACTGGAGCGATGCGGCGAAGTATGGATGCACTGTAAGCCTTTATGGATTAATTCATCTTTCGTTTACGACGTTGACGTTCAGCATTTTCCTAAAGTATAAACTTTGGAATTTTTAAAGTATAATTGGATTTGCATGGAGTCTCCACAAAGTGGGTACCTGATTATGGATGGTGCCGAAGAGGCTGGTCCATGATGAGGTCACGAGATGACCTGGTAGGTTTTGGGGGAGACATTCACCCAGCTGTGGGACAGCTGATTAAAAAAATCTTTGTAACGTGGACTTAAGACTGCCTCAACGTAGAATTCCTTCTGATAAACATAATCTTCTCTTTTCAGGCAACCCAATACATAGGAGAGATTTGCCGCTACCTCCTTGCTGTGCCTCCTGGTCCTTACGACCGCGCTCACAAAGTCAACGTGATCTTTGGCAATGGACTAAGGCCACAGATCTGGCCGGAGTTCGTCGAGAGATTCGGCATCAAAAGGGTCATGGAGTTTTATGGAGCTACTGAGGGGAACAGCAATCTTGGTGAGTTTCATTCACATACTAAACTTTATTTTGTTATATGAAAGCTTCTTTGTATTGCCAAGAGAACTAAGGTTTTCACTTACTTCAAAGAAAAACATTGCACATTTTCACTTTGAAAGTCAATCTTAGAAAGCAAACTGTACTGTCGTGTCTAAATGTTGGTTGTATTTATTATTATTTTCAGTAAACCTGGACTCGAAAGTGGGAGCCATCGGTTTCTTGAGCAGGATATTCTCAACCATCTACCCACTTAGTTTAGTTAGGTAAGTGCATACAACAAATCCTACATAATGTTTATAATCAAGTCGTTTATGTATATGGCAGTAAGGAAAAATCTGTCTTTTTTATTTTTCAGGTGCGATGAGATCACTGGCGAAATCCTGAGGGATACCAATGGCAGGTGTATTACCTGCGGTCCTCATGAACCAGGTAAACCTTGAACATTTGCTCTCCTTTATTGATATGAATCCCTGGTAATCCATGGATAAAGGCACCTAACTGATCATTTCTGTCTTTACAGGTCTTCTCCTAGGTAAAATAGATCCAAAGAAAGCAATCTTGACCTTTGCTGGGTATGCAGACAAGACTGCTTCGGAAAAGAAGATGGTGCGCAATGTAAGAGCTGATGGGGATTGTTACTTCAATACGGGAGATGTTCTCGTAATGGACCACTATGGGTACTTTTACTTTAAGGACCGCACTGGAGATACGTTTAGGTGAGCTCTTTGATTTTATGTCAGCATATTAGTAATGAAATCTGGTACATTAATTAGACAGCAAATCAATAAATGCATTAATTAAACATAGAATATTATGCAATTAGTGAATAAAGGACGGATTTAACTCCCGTAGGGAGTGATTCATGATGATTGATGATTCAAGTGTTAGAATCCTGAGCAACGCGAGTGATTCATGGCCCGATATAAATCCGTTTTATTCAAAAGTTGCATACTATATCATGACTACGAGAAAAATAATAATTTAAGCGAAAAGCACAAGGAGTTGGTATGTCGAATATTCTTTGAATAAGGCATTTGTATCGATATTTTTTGTGCAAGGAGGTTGTGTAGCAGTGAGATGGAGGTTGAATATATTGGTGTGTTCTAAATTCATACACCAAAATAGTGATTAAAAGTGCTTTTTAATCACTGTTTTCAGTAAATAAAATAAGCTTTTTAGAGGGGGAACGGTATAATAGTATTATATGCAACAAGTGAATAAAGGACGGATTTAAATCGAGGGCCATAGATGAATCACGAGCAAGTGAAGAATTCTAATAACTGAATCACGACCGTAAGGAGTGATTCAAGTGTTAGAATCCTGAGCGACGGGAGTGATTCATGGCCCTCGATATAAATCCGTTTTATTCAAAAGATGCGTACTATACTTTATACCATGACTACGAGAAAAATAGAGGTTTAAGCGAAAAGAACATGGAGTTTGTATGTCGAATATTCTTCGAATAAGGCGTTTGTATCGAGTATTTTTTGTGGAAGGAGGTTGTATAGCATTGAGATGGAGGATCGAATATATTGGTGTGTTCTAAATTCATACAACAAAATAGTGATTAAAAGTGAATAAAATAAGCTTTTTAGAGGGGGAACGGTATAGACGAATTTAAATCATAGTTAAATTTCTGTCAATCGTTTGAAGACAACAGAGACTGAATGATGTTTAAAATATGTTCAACGAGTTGTGGTGCAAGTTGGCCAGCCTTAGTTTCCTTCCACTTGTTTCTCTCAGCTATAATCTCAGTCATCACTTCCATCCCAACAACATAATATTATCATCATCTATCATACAATAAAACTATTCACAATATCCTTACATGTGTTTACAGGTGGCGTGGTGAAAATGTGTCGACAGCTGAAGTGGAAGGTATCATCAGCACATTGATTGGACTAAAAGATGCAGTCGTTTATGGAGTTAAGGTAAATCATAATCTTTGATCTAAGAGTAACTTTTGATAGAGTTTACATATTTGCATTACGAGTATAATTTAGAAGTTCAAAACGTACAATTAGTTTTATATTTCAATTACCACGAAAATATACAAAGTTGAGAGGTAACGCTGAACTACGCTATAATCAACAGCTCGAATTGTAGAATTTGAGATTGGATTTAAAATAGCTAGAATTTAGACGCTTCAGAGGTCTCCGCCCTCTTGATTTGTGTTCCATGTTTTCATTTCTCCATCTTTTCACAGATCCCAAACATCGAAGGCAAAGCAGGAATGGCAGCAATTGCAGATCCAGAGAAGACTTTAGACCTCACTTCCCTGGCCAAGGGCCTCCGTTCCTCCCTCCCAGTGTTCGCTCGCCCCCTCTTTGTCAGAATCCTGCCAGAATCACCTCTCACTGCCACATTCAAGCTCAAAAAGAAAGAACTTATGGAACAAGGATTTGACATAGAAATCATAACTGATCCTTTATTCTTTTTGGATCAAAAAACCGGGGAGTACATTCCTCTAACTCAGAAACTATTCGATGATCTAATGCAGGGTTTAGTTAGGCTGTGATCTAGGGTTGCCAAAGGATGCTTGGTATTTGGTATATATTTTTTTGGAAATACTTTAGGAGTATGTAATTATTTTAATTTGTATTCTGTATTTTTATGTGGGGTGTCTGTACATTGGTATTTTGGTAGTGATAAGAGGCAACTGTGATGTAGATTGAGATAAATAAAATAAGTGTTTAGAAAATTTATTTACAAAAAATCAATTGTTCTAAAATTGCTTCCAACCTTAGTTTCTAGAAATTGCCAAGTGACTAGGAACAAGAAGATATATTTTTTCATCATTCAATAGAATTCAATAGATATACCAAATATTTTTTTTTAGTTTCAATAAAATTCAAAAGATAGGATAGTTGTCAACGACTCGTATTTATTGTCGGAATTTATGCTTGATTAAGGAAAGCATGTATCGGCAATTCTTTCTGATTCTAAATAGAGGTCCTAGTAAAAAAAGGTATTTAAATAAAAAAAATATTAATGCTTAATTAATAAATTTGTTAACACTGTTTATTGGTAATGGTAATGGCTGTGTGAAAGTGTGAGTAGGACTAGGAGCTCATAAACTATTAGAGGGTGTACGGTTGAAAGAAATTAAAACGTCAAGTTCTTTCTGTGAATGACGTTTAAGGCTGGCCGTATTCGTACGTTTTCCGCATTCGATTTCCGAATACGGAATACAGAATCGGAAATCCGTGAACCTAGTGCAGACGTTTTTTTCCTGTTCGGCATTTTCACGAACGCGCGGGCTGGCATTCGATACGTACGTACGGAAAGTGTTCCGTTCGAAAAAAAACTGACGCGTGCGGCAGTCAATGTATTTTATTAGCGTAAGGTGCATTCGGGTTTCCGAATACGGAAAACGAATTCGGAAATCGAACGCGGATAACGTACGTAGATACGCGGATACGTATATAGATATACCTATGTGGCCCGCCTAAGTGCACGGGTAGAAAGTTTTGTTCACAACAAAGATGTGCAAACATAGAGTTAAGGTTAATATTAATTTGCTTTTAAGTATTTTGTATAATAATTATAAAGACGCTCGTTTAGTAAAGAACAGAACATAATCATCAACTGAATTTAGAGATTGTGATAAATATAAGTGAAAAAGAACTTTAAGTTAACATTTTTAGAGAGGTTTTGTGTTGGAGAATCTCAAGATAAGAACTAGCTAATTTATACGCATTTATGTAAAGTTATTATTGAAAAATAAAATGTTTATAATAACTATCAGTGTTTTAATGACTTGGGAACAACAACTATTGATATGCAGGGCCTTCTTCCAGCGGCGGAAAAGTACCCTAAGATTATCATAAAAATATTTCTTCGATACTACATTCTCGATATATCTCTGATAATAGTGTTACGAAAATATAAGTACTTTTTTCGTATTTCAGGTGTAACTATCGATTTCCAGTGGCCGTTGACAAGTGACATTCTATTATCGAAAGCATGGCAATAGCGAATGTCAAAAGGTCAAAATTGTATGGGATTGACAAGCTTATAGAAAAATCACGTGATCAATCCCTTACATTTCGACTATCGCTTTCGCTGACATCAAATGCCACTTGTCTAGAGCCTCCTGAGGCTCAGCAGGCTCGGATTTAAGGGGAGGGGGGGGAGGGGGCACGGGGGCACGTGCCACTCCCCCCCGGCGGTATTTGTGTACTGTGGAGATTCCATCACAGTACATACTTAGAAGCAAATCAAATTATCAGAGCTGTTAAAATATATGAATAAAATAACAGAAAGAACATGAGTGAAACTCTTGTCTTTCATAAACCTACTTTTCAAGTTTACTTCTACAAGTCAAAGTCAAAGTCAAAACGTTTATTGCGAACTAAGTGTAATAAACGCACTTAGTTCGCAATAAACGTTTTGACTTTGACTTCAAGTATGTATATACTATATAGAAACGTTAGAAATAAGAAAGTATCTGCAGCCAAAACTCGAAGAAGAAAGGAACAAAGGCAATATTGCCTACCTGCGAGGAGAAAAACTTATAGTTAAGAAACCATCGGATAGCCAAAAGAGTGAGAAGACGAAAAGAGAATCATCCTTTTCACCTAACTAAAACCAACTACCCTCCTCAGCGGGCCCAAAGAAAATTGCTGCAAAGAACGCTTTCGAGTTTATGACACGTCCTAGAAGCAACTCACTTAAAGGAAAGATTGATAATTAGCAATTAAAATCTGCCAGCAACCGGAAAAACGACAAAGTTAACTACACAAACTCACAACCAAAAAACCAAACAAAAACTCCCCCAAGCCGGCTGGTCCCCGTGGAGGAAAGAGACCATAACCCTCTAGCTATCACAAAAACACAAAATGAAATTCTAAAAATTGGCACATTTAATGTCAGATCATTAGGGTCAGAGATAAGATATATAGAATTAATGTACTCACTACAAAATATAGAAATAGACATACTCGGTATAGCGGAAGTCCGGAAAATGGGATGTAATATTGAAGAACATGACAATTATATCCTATGCTATAAAGGAGAAACGCCTGGGTTGTACGGAGTAGGCTTTCTCATCAATAAAAAACATAAGAGAAACATAATAAACTTCACAGGCCTTTCAGAGCGGGTCGCTGTATTACAAATGAAATACGAACATGAAAGTTTATAAATGAAATACGAACATGAAAGTTTATCAATAATACAGGCGTACGCTCCCACGGAAAAGTCATCAGAAGAAGCAATTACCTCATTTTACAAAACCATGGAAACAGCTTTTAACCTGGTTGGAGCACACGTCCTTCTGATTGGAGATTTTAACGCTCAGGTGGGACAAACAAATATGAATTACAGTTTAGTCATGGGAAAATTTGGTTACGGAATCCGAAGCGAAAGGGGTGAAAAGTTAGTGCAATATGCCTTAGAAAACAAACTATCGATTATGAACACCTTCTTCAAAATGAGAAAAAACCATAAATGGACGTGGCTATCCCCAGATGGAAAAACAAAAAATGAAGTAGATTATATTTTATCAAACGAACCCAAAAAAATAAGGAACATAGAAGTTCTCCACGGCTTAGGATTTAGATCAGACCACCGCTTAGTAAGAGCTACTTATCTTCTAGGAAAACAAAAGAAAACCAGAACAACTTTTAAATCATAACCCAAGCCATTAAAAACAACAGAAGATAACAATCGCTACTTGAAAAACTTAGAACATAATATACAAGAATTGAATCTCCAAGACGACGATCATGACGTTCAGACACTATATAATAAACTTCAAAACGCCATTATTAAGAGTACGCAATTAAAAGCGCCTGATTCATTAATAGATAGAGCTGAAAATATTATAAGTAAAAGAACCAGGGACATGCTGATAAAACGAACAGAGTTAATAAAAATGAAACAAAAAACTAAAGAAATGAAAAATGAATTAAGTGTTCTCTTTAAAACAACAAGCAAAGCCATCAGAACAGATTATCAGAATTATAGAAATAAGGTAATAGAAGACAACCTGCAGAAATATAGAAGCTCCAAAAAAGCCTACAAACAGTTGACAACACATAAAAATTGGATTCAAAACCTAAATACTAGTAAGAACGAGACAAAAACCAGAGACGACGTGATAAATAGTGCAACGGAATTTGACAAAACACTGTATGCAAAGAAAACTGGCATATCGATTACATCTCATATAAGTAAAAATACTCTACATACTGAAGTAACCAATCAAGATATCGATATACCACCAATAGACGATTTGGAAACTATTAAACATATCAATAAGATGAAAAATGATAAAAGCCCAGGACCAGATGCTATACATAACGAGGCTTTAAAAACAGGTTCTCTGCTCCTAGCACGTCCTCTCACTTACCTATTTAATAAAGTTCTAGACACTGGTCAGGTGCCAGATCAATGGAAGAGATCCGATATAATCTTGTTGTACAAAAAAGGAGACCCGAAAGACGTAGGTAACTACAGACCTATAAGTCTTCTTTCAAGCGTGTACAAATTATTTATGTCAATTCTGCAAAGCAGATTGTCCCCAAAAATTGATGAACACCAACCGTTAGAACAAGCTGGCTTCCGTTCGGGCTTTTCCACAACAGACCACATACACATTATTCAACAAGTTATAGAAAAACACAAAGAGTTCAACAAATCACTATATATAGCTTTCATCGACTACGCTAAAGCTTTTGATGCAATCTCTCACAAGTCTATATGGGAAGCCCTAGATCACTGCAAAATCCAAGAAAAATACATAAAGGTATTAAAGAACATTTACAAAGGAAGCACCAGCAGGGTAAAACTGGGAAAAAGAGGAACAAATATACCAATCTGTCGGGGAGTAAGACAAGGAGATCCTCTTTCACCAAAACTTTTTATAGCGGTACTGCAGCTTATCTTTGAGAATCTGCACTGGCCAACACACGGAATCGGAGTAAATGGGAGGTGGCTAACTCACCTAAGATTCGCTGACGACATCGTCATTTTCGCCGAAACCAGTGACAAACTAGACGAAATGATAAGCACACTGAGAGAAGAAAGCGAAAAAGTTGGGCTCATGATGAACCAAGATAAAACCAAGCTAATGACAAACAGCAAAACTACCAACATCGACTTGTATGGCAAGCCACTAGAATACGTAAACAACTATATATATCTCGGCAAGCAAGTATCATTCAGTAACAATAATGAGGAAGAAGAAATAGAACGGCGAGTGAACATTGGATGGAAAAGATACTGGAGTCTAAAAGAAATTCTAAAAGGCGCTTTCCCCCTTCACCTGAAAAAGAGTGTAATGGATACATGTATTCTACCGACTCTCACCTACGGCTGCCAAACATGGACGTATAATACAAAAATAAAAACAAAACTAACAAACTGTCAGAAAGCGATGGAAAGAAGTATTTTAAAAATAAGAAAAATTCAAAAGATAAGAAGCAAAGACATACGAGCAAAAACCAACTTAATAGACGTACTTCATCATGCTCGCACACAAAAATGGCGATGGGCTGGGCATATAGCGAGATACACAGACAATAGATGGACATTAGAAACCACAACATGGAAAGGACCGACGGGAAAAAGAAAAAGAGTTCATCCAAGGAACTGGTGGATCGGCGAAATAATTCTAGTAGCAGGAAAAAATTGGAGAGACAAAGCAAAAAATAGAAAATTGTGGAGTAAGCTAGAGGAGGCCTTTACCCAGCATGGGGTTCCAATAATAGAGTAATAGTTATTTAGTAATAAGAGAAAATGTTATTTAAGGTTGTTGGAAATAAATGGGCTTTATTATTATATGTATATACTTGAACTTATAGAAATAAACTTGAAGTATGTAATAACTTCAAGTTTATTTCTAACAGTTATTGTTGAGTTTTTGCCCGTCCACCCCTCGTGCCCCTCCCTGAAAAAAATCCAGGGTTCACCTTTGGTGGTAAAGCACTTATGCTTACTTTTCAAAATATCTAATGTTTCCTTTGAATGAAAATTGGTAGCATCAATATTTAGGGTACTTGGTCTCCAGAGCCCGCGCCTTGCCTTTGGGTGACTCTAAGCCCGAAGAATTGCCGTGGCAGTGGGCAGGCTATATTAATCGCAGAACGGAAGGTTCATGTGGCCGAAAGGTTTTGGAGTGGCGACCGCGTATCGGAAGACACATCGTTGAATGGCCTGTGTTCAGCAGTGGACGTCTTTTGGCTAAAATGATGAAGATGATGATGTACTAAATATAAATAAAAACCCGTCGCACATTTAAAGCCATTTATTTAATCATCCATACAAAACGTAGTACATAATATATCAACATTCAATTCCACAAATATTTATAGTTTTTCGATAAAATTTGGCTAAAAATCATGTTCCATCTATATTTCTTACTATCTTGAGCTATATATCTATTATACAATGTACGTATGTACATACTTTGTGCGGATTGAACAATTTTAACATAGTTGGGCACACTGAATTTTTAGTATAATATAATTGCTTAGCGTAATAATTATTTATAGTTAGAATTGTGAGGCTTAATAATTATTCGATATAAAAAACAAACATACAGAAGTAGAACATCCTCATTTATGAATAGTTGGTTAAAAAGGAAAATTATTTGTTTACCACTTTTAAATACACAAATAGTTCTTGTTATTTAAGACGTGCAAGTGATAATAAACCCTTAGGTGATAATGATAAACAATTAATTTCACTGACAAAAGTTGACATTAAATCGTACAATTAATTAAAAAGAAATTGTAAGTACATAGATTTGAAATAATTAATATTGTTAATTATAATATTAAAAAAAAACTAGGAACTGTATAATTATTTTCCAAAGATTAAGGTAGAGAATTTTCATGATATATTACAATGTTAAATAATTTGCCCAACTAAAACAACGAATGATTCGCTGACAAACATTTATAGAACATTTAAAATCCACTGAAACTATTTCCAATAAAATCTTATTATTTTTACTAAAATTATGTATTTATCGTTCACATCACTATCGGGCGAGCAATTTGATGAAATAATTAACTATTGTATATTATACGTATGTAAAAATATTTAAGACATTTGTTTGACAAAAATAATTATTGTGCACAATTTTATGTTTCTCATTCAAGTAATGTGAAAACGGTGCGACAACTTGATTTTCACAGAAATTGTTCTGTCGGTTTTAGAGCAATTTCGGTGAGGTTTTGCTGTTTCATCGATGTTGCATTGTCGGGTCGAGCCTTAACACAAAATGTGCAAAACCCAATACATGTCGAGCAAATTGCATGCCCGATAACGATGCATATTATTCTCAAACAGACTAATCGAAAAATATCATCACACCTATTTAAATATATTGACATTGTGTGAGCAACGTCTACTTTGGTACACAACACCCCTTTGCTTCTATAAAAAAAACAGCATTTTATAATTCCAAAATGTATTCACTCCTCAGAGGTTCTCCACAAAGTGTCATTTTATCAAAGATGGCGGTTTTCGAAATGCCAAAATGCAAGGGATGCATCATGCACAAGTAAAATTTAAAACCGCCGACACGATATCTTGCGCAATTACCCCGTTTCAAACAGTAAAACGCCTATATCTTTTGAACGGCTGAACCGATTTTACAAGCTTTTTTTATCTTTTGCAAGAGCAAACGATAGCAATCAAACGCTTTATGTCATTAAAGTCGGAATTACCTGCAGTGTTGGTATGGTGGGTCCTACACAATCGTTTGCTAATCGATCGCTGTTTGTCAAATACTCTAAAACTTTTGTATTGAAGAGCAATTATTGCGCAAAAATCGCTATCGTTTTGCTCTTGCAAAAGATACATAATAAGCCTGCCGGTCAAATCTTGCAACTGAATTTTAAAGTAGTTACCCTCCACCGATTAAGATGAAATTTTGCATAACATTTAGTTTGGATGACATTGCATGGTTAGCTAAGTGACGTCATCCTAAATCCAATATGGCGGACGGCCCAAGATGGCGGACTAGTTATTTTTTGTGCACTGCCATGATATGGGCATCAAATGAAACAGTTTGCTGAGAAGAATACGAAAAAAGTTTGTTTTAAAAAGTTTTTTTATTGAATAATTTTATTTATCAAACAAAAATGTTAAGAACTCCCGAAAATGTCAGCTTTCAAACAAAAACCAAATCAAACTCGGTTCATCCGCTTAGGAGCTAGGATGACGATAGACGAAGACAGATACACAAACACGCAGGTAAACACGTCAAACTCACAAAACACCCCTCTTTTTCCGTCGGGGACACAAGACATTTCGATAGCACTTGGCAATATTCCATATTTTTTTGACATTATCAATCGCTATTGCGACGCTTTCTTTGATAGAATGTCACTTGTCTAGGACCTCATTACACCTAACGTTGCATTAGAACACATAATACTTAGTTGGCAGTACCATAAAGTACCTATGCACTACGCTGATTCCAATAAGAATAGGGTGTTTTTTGACAGCTGTCAAACTAAGTGACACAGTCCTGGGTATAGAGAATGGACTGAGCTGTAACTATCCAGCACCCTGATTGCGTAACTTTATTGAAAACTCAAAACACATGACATACGTGGTATATATCATTCATTGCTTCAATTACGTTTAAAAATCCGACAGTTAATTCGGAATTAATTCTATTCAAAGTTAGAGTGGCTTGTTCTTGGTAAGCTCACTCCATCGTCGACTTTGTCTCTGTCACCTCTGACCTAGACTAGAGTCAAGAGCAAACACATCACAAATAAAAAAAAAGCATATAAAACACGCAAAGAATACTGTTGAATTGTCAAAATTAAAGCTTGCGCGTTTGCTTTGAGCTTTCAATAATCTTACCCCTACGACCAACAGAAAAGAGAGAGGTACCTATTGGGATGCGCAGTCCCTTTGTCTCTTTCTACAGAGTGGTTTATTTTGTGAGAATATTGTTCAGTCCATTCTCTATGTTTATGGCCGTACTAAATAGGATTTGTTTAAATAATGCTGATCCCATTCTTATTGTAATCGCATAGTATTTTCAATATAATTGGTGCATTATATTACATCAATTCCAATACATAAAATATGACTATCTATCACAAATAATTTAATGGCCTTGTTGCCTATTTAATTTTAGTTTTGACATCGATTTGGGGCAAACTTACTCGTAATACCAGAAAGGTGAAATTAACTAAGGAGAATTTGATACCCCTTCATATGAAACTATGTATTTGAAGAATTTCTAGGAAATAACACATAACACACAACTACATAAGGCTTTTATTGCGTTGTGTTTTAATTCACAATGGAATGTATTTCACATATGGCTGTTTTGATTTTAATATTTGCTTTTGTTAGTTACGCTTTAATGCTTTTTAGGGTTCTGTACCCAAAGGGTAAAACGGGACCCTATTACTAAGATTCCGCGATCCGTCTGTCTGTCTCGTCTGTCTGTCTGTCCGTCTGTCACCAGACTGTATCTCATGAACCGTGATAGCTAGGCAGTTGAAATTTTCACAGATGATGTATTTCTGTTGCCACTGTAACAACAAATACTAAAAACAGAATAAAAAAAATATTTAAGTGGGGCTCCCATACAACAAATGTGTTTTGTTGCCGTTTTTTGCGATAATGGTATGGAACCCTTCGTGCGCGAGTCCGACTCGCACTTGGCTGGTTTTTTATATTAAACAAATCACGAGCCATACGTTTCTTTTTTTGTTACGAAATATTACGTTCATCAAAGTGCCAATTCTAGTATCAACGAAAAGTTCCTAACAAGCAATGACTAAGTAATTTCACCTTTCTGGCTCTTTCGTCTCGTGCATATAAAAAATCCTCCATTTATCTTAACAAACTTAAACTTCCGGAACACTCTTACCTCGATATGTTTATCAATCGCTAATCAATCTTGAGCGACATTCTTTTGGCAAAAGTCCTAAACCTACCAGGGCACCATGCACTGACAGCAGCTTATAACAATGAGAACACTGTGAACACCTTAGGCAACCTCTGTCATCGTTGATCACGATCCTTCCTCTTACGCTTAAGCACCAATAAAGGCCCATCAAGATCTTCATCAATTTGTTCCTGCGCTTTTCCTTTGGTTTCGGGAATAATAAAGAATATGTACAAGGAGCCCAGGAATGTGATGGAGGCGCATATGTAGTAAGTGCTGTGGAGGCCTACGGAGACTGCTATAGTGCCGTAGTACCGGAGGATGAAGAAACTGCTGAGCCACATCCAGGATATGAGGAGGCTGGATGCGAGGCTCCTAACCTGTGGAAACAAAGATTCAAAGGGTTAAATTATCACATCATCAGCCTATTAATGTTCCCACTGCTGGGACACAGGCCTCCTCTCTGTGAGAGGGAATGGGCCATTATTCACCACGCGGGCCCAGTGCGGGTTGGTGAATGTCACATGTCTTCGAATTTTTGGTTCTAGGACATGCCGGTTTCCTCACGATGTTTTCCTTCACCGTTTTGAGAGCAGTGGTGATGAAATAATTTACACAAAGTAAAGCGCCTGCCTGGGCTCGAACCCACGACCTACAACATGTAAGTCGCGGCCGATACCACTGGGCCACCACTGCTCTCAAAAATAAAATAATAAGGTTAAATTATCATCACACATCACATCATCAGCCTATTAATGTTTCCACTGCTGAGACACAGGCCTCCTCTCTGTGAGAGCGAATGGGCCGTAATCCACCACGCGGGCCCAGTGCGGGTTGGTGGATAGTGCGGGTTGGTGGGTGGTTAAATTATATAAAATTCAAATTAAATTTATTGCATCCGTAATGTACATACAGGTGGTAAATATGAGTTTCAGAAAGACCCTGTAGGCCACAGCAACATTCTATACAGCCAGTGTCTAGGAGAGAGGAATAGCTCTATTTTTTTTTGGCTTTATTCACATTTTACTTATCTATTCACCCTATCTATCTGTTTGTTTTAATGTACTATTATATGCATTTCTTTCTATGTTTTTGTTAAGTAATATATCATTACTACTTATTAATTTATTCGCTTAATTTCTTTTATTTACAATTTTTTATATACATTATATCCATATTATATTTTGAGTCAATTAATTATTAATGTCATTTTACTTATTGAGTTATCAGTTCTCTTTATTTTTATTGAATTTATCCGACAGATATTCGTCTATTGTGTAATAGCTTTTATTAATTAAGAATTGTTTTAATTTATTTAAAAAAGTATTAGTTTTATTTACTTGTTTTATGTTTGCCGGTAATTTGTTATGTATTTTATCGACTTAGCATACGGACTAGATGAGTGCAAACGGAAGTCCGAGGGTAGATCTCGTCTGTTTTTGTGGCGAAACGAATAATTTGTTTGCATGGTTTTACAGTGTGTTGTAAAACTCTGGGTATTTGCGGACTAGAACAAAGCAAAAAAAAAGACAAAAATAGGAGCACAAGCAAGATTCCATTTAAAACAAGCTATAAAGACAGAGCAACCAGTGAAATAAATTATACTTACATTGATGGAAAACATTTCAGATATAAGTACATAAGGCACGGATCCCAATCCAATATTGTACAAAAACAGCACCACTGACATTAAAGCCACAGGCGCCCAAAGATTCTGTTCATCCATATCCACTACATCTTCACCATTCGTTATATTCTGGACCTTCCATTCTCCAGGAAGACTGTCATTACCCAGGTTTTCTCTGTATCTGGATAAATCAGTGGTATAATTCTTCCATTCTGGACTTGTATTGATTCCTGTGATATTCTCAGTCAGTTGCAGACCCTTCTCTTTGAGGTTGTGCGTACGTTTGTAAGGCCACAAGCGGTGAGAGTACAAGGAGTGCAGACGTAGATTAGGGTCACAGTACGCCCCTAGGATGGCGAGGCAACAGGTGATACCTGAGCAGGAACAGAGGAGCAGCATCTGTAAGAAGTAAAAGAGAGTTATTTATTTTTTCTCACGATCAAGTTAGCCTTTCTATAACAAGGTTGGTGACGGAATCGTCAGGCCAACGAAGTTTACCTTTCGGCCAAGTTTGTCTACAGAAATAGTAGCGACTGCGGCTCCCAGGACCAATGCTGTTCCGCATAGTATGGAACCAGCCTCTGAAGGTTCGAATAGTGGGCGAGGAGCAGTTCTGAAAATGTAAAAAAGCCTGGTTTAATTTAATCCAACAAACATGGTTTAACGTCACAGGCCAGCCAAGGCTTTAATTTAAAGAATATGTTTAAAAACAATTTTTTGCAACAACCCGTGTTCACCCAATTCTGAGTATAGTAAAATTAGCGAACATTCATCAGTAAGATTTCTGATAATCTAACCAGCCTCTAAATGTCCCACTACAGGGCAATGACCTCTTCTCATATAGAGAAGCACAATGCAGGTTGGTGATTTCATGCTTATACGAGTATCACCACATATTATATAACCCTTTCTTGGCAGTCGGGTAAAAATAAAAGCCGCGGTGGTGGCGTCCGTAGATACCCGATAAACACAAAAACCATTGAACGGATTTTCATGCGGATTTCACCAAAAAGTGAGAAACGATGAAAGCTAGCAACCAACAAAACACATTAAAAACCAAACTCTTCGAAATCGTGGTGATTTAAATGGTTTCTTCTGTTCATTTTTGGATCTTTAGAAGAGGAACTCTTTTGGAATCTAAGAGAAAAAAATTGTTTTGTTTGTTGTAATTGAAATTGATCTTATCCAGTTCAAACTTACCCGTCATACACAGTGTAGTTATAAGCCGTCAGATTGAGATGCGGCACGCTACGTGTGGGATGTCGCAGCACGGTGTCTGCGAAGTTGTGGACTGCGCGTCCTCTCACATGAAGTAACACATCGCTTGGTAACACTCACCCGTTGTACATGGTATAGTTATAAGCCGTCAGGTTCAGATGCGGCACACTGTGTGTGGAGTGTCGTAGCACGGCCGCGGCGAAGCTGTTGACTGCGCCGGCACCGCTGCCCGCTGCAGCGCTCAGCACTACCAGGCAAGAGAATAACGCGCGCCGGGAGCGGCGGTGACGAACTGTAAAACAAAGACACAGTTTGGTAGTTGTAGTTTTTAGGGTTCCGTACCCAAAGGGTAAAAACGGGACCCTATTACTAAGACTCCGCGATCCGTCTGTCTGTCCGTCTGTCACCAGGCTGTATCTCATGAACCGTGATAGCTAGACAGCTGACATTTTCACAGATGATGTATTTCTGTTGCCGCTATAACAAAAAATAATAAAAACCGAATAAAATTAAGATTTAAGTGGGGCTCCCATACAACAAACGTGATTTTTATGCCGTTTTTAGCGATAATGGTACGGAACCCTTCAAGCGCGAGTCCGACTCGCAGTTGGCCGGTTTTTTTATTGTAGACCTTAATATAAGAATAGATAATAGTACAGTCTTGCTAAGCGCAGACTTTAAGAAGTCAGAGGGTTACACACATACAGACTGCGTGTCATACTTTACATGTGTCCCGTTTACATTTTTCAGTTTTCCTTATGCAGTCGAGCTTCTGATTTTTATTAAAATAACTTTTTTACACATACAGACTTAAGGCCGTACCCTGACTAAAAAATCAGCATGAGATATGAGCATTCCTATTGGCCTAGCGGCACTGGTGGCGCATGAATTACGGTAGTGAATACGCCCAGATTTAAGAATAAAATCTTTATAAAATCGAATATTGGTCTTTTGAAAAAATAAAACTTACAAAATGTTCGTTATCAAATTTTCTATCCATTAGTGTTAGTGTAAAAAATAATTAATGAATACTTTACGAGGAGATGCATGCTATCAATAATTATTTCACATTTTATGGTTTTGTTGAAAGGAGATTAGTGACACATAAACAACTGTAAAAAAAAAGCGTACTACAATTTAAGAATCAACATTATGTAGAAATTTAATGTATTTTTATTAATTGATATTTCTTTTTAAATAAAGAGTAGATAGCTCTTAAAAACTGCACAAAATTCGACTAGCGCGGCGGTTTGCTCGGGGACGCGCCTTAAGTGGCAGTGGGCAGGGCACATTGCTCACAGAACGGGTCCGAAAAGTTCCGCAAACCGAAAGACGATGCGTTGGAAGGCCTCCCACTAGGTGGACAGATGACCTGGTTAAGGTTGCGCACGGGATCGGTCAATGTGGCGACGCCAGGGGAAGGCCTATGCCTAGCAGTGGACGTCTTTCGGTTGACATGATGATGATGATGATGATGATGATGATGACATACAGACTGCGTGTCATGATTTACGTCTTGTTTACATGTTTTCAGCACTTTTTATGCAGCCGGGTTTCTGATTTTTATTGAATTAACATTATTTTTGTTAATGTAACTCCATTATCAAATCAATACTTTTTCTGGGTTTTGCGCAGTAAAAAGCAAAAAATATCTACCAAACCCCCGGTTTGTAAATTCTTGGCTTTCAGAAACTAGGGACTAGTAAAAACATACTGCTACTTACACAGCTCCCTACAAGCTGACTGCTCCCTCTTCTTCTCTGAGTTGGAGTCCAGCCCACTACTCCTCTTCAGCATCGGCTGGAAAGTGTCCGAGTCCTGCCTGCGGATAGGCTCGCGTCTCCCGTAGCAGTCTGTTGTCCTGATCTTCACTTCTTGTTGCTCTATCACATCTGTTAAGTCTTCGCGGAAGTCAGAGCCATCGAACCAGCAGATTATTTTTGCTGCATCCTGGAATACAATGGTATAGTTAAGCAAGATATTTCATGCGACTTTTATTTTAGGCATCAAAAATTATTTCTAATATTTCGTGCCTCGTAAAATATGCCATACTCTCTTAAGGTGCAGGAACCACTAAGCCAATTAAGGTTACACTAGTCGAAAATTCTTCCATACAAACTTAGTCTAGGGATTATTCCACTGTTTAACAATGTACGTTCAAAATAAAAAGTGATATCAATTTGTCTCATCATTATCTAGCCCTGTATGGAAGCAAAAAAGTAAATATTTGAAGTTATGAGCGTCGAAAGTTCCACATTTCGACACTAATTTTAACGCATTTTTGGTCACGAATAAATACCATAAGAAGACGGAAAATTGCAAAACGGCTGCCATACAGGGATAGATTAGTAGTACAACAATGCAAATAACTTTATTTTGAACAGATACGTTTAGTAGTTTTTTCATGATTTCTAGACTGCCAAAGGTCTGTTTATAAAATTTCGCGCGCTCGGTTTCGTCCTAAATCATTATCCATTTCGCTACAAATTTGCAAAAGTGTGTATTCGTACGCGAACTAGCTTCCTGCTGCTCATCACAGCATCTATCTCTTCCGCACGTGTTGTCGGTTGATATAAAATGCATTTTAACCCCGCGCACAAAATAGTTCGTGCCGTCGACTAGTGTACCCTTAAAACTTAGTATTAATACTCATCAGTTGGTCGAGATCATAGCAGTCTTCACTATTTTCTTATCATCATGATCACTAGTTAATGAAATGTGATAATTTTAGTGAGACAGTAGGTAAGACTGATAGCCAACAATCAACATTGTTGGAGAAGAGATTGGCAGATGATGAATTGAATGAATTGAGTTTGACCTATGACTTAGCACCAAAGTATTATAGCTACCTGTATCCTCCCAACGCTGATGAGGAACGATGGTGTCTCCGGTAACCAGATGAGTGACACCAGGAGCACAGCAGGAGGCACCGCCATTGATAGTGACAGTGCATGTGCTGACAGAATACCGCCAGCGGCATACGCGAACAGGATGCCGCAACTGGTAAGATTGAAGAATATTTTTACCCGACGGAGCGACGCAAAGGAGGGTGTTTATCAGTCTATGTGTGTATGTATGTTTGTTTCAATGTGGCCTTTTAGAGACCAAACGCGTAGGCCGATTTTGATGACGGGCACGTCAATCGATTCGTCTGAATCATGCGAGTGTCACTGCCTACATTAAAATTGAAAAAAGGAAAAATGTCAGTCCGACTTCAGGATCAGACCTCGAATGCCATCCTTCTGCAGCGAGGTGTGAGACAGAGAGACATTATACCTACGAAACAGTTCACCGCTGCACTTGAGGATGTTTTCAAGGTTCTGTACTGGAGAGGACGAGGCATCAAAGTCAATGGCGAGCGGATTACGGGTACCATATTGTGTTGTTCCCATTTTTTTTTGTTCCAGGTCCACCGTGTGGGTATCAAAATAAAGGGTTTTAAGTGGTGATTACAAAAATATATACCTACCACATATATATTAAAAAATAATTCGAAAAAAAAAATGATAACTAAAAAGTTATAAATCAAAAAGTTAACTAAAACATAAAAAATCCGACTGTTTAAGAAGCGAACTAAAAAGACGTATTATACTAGAAGAATATCAAGCCGAGCAGTCGTAGGTTACATAATCGCGAGCTGACTGACCAACATCATACTTATCCTCCAACTGCATAGCATGGTATTCTTCTTGTTTACGCCTTTTCAGTTCGCTTCAGCAGTTAGGATTTTGATTTTTTAAGTTACTTTTTTTTTGGAATGAACTGAAGCTCCTATGATTCATTTTGCCCTGGTAGTACCCTCTGATATTGGTTTTACGTGCATATTACCTACTTTGCAGGATATGCCTGACTTTAGTAAGACCAAGTAAAGATTTATGAATTCAACTTTACTAGACTGTAATAATACATGACTAGATGACTCAATTTAGACTTTGACTTTAGACTTTGATCACCACTTTTGGAACGTCCAATATTACGTAAGACAAATCCTAAGCGCCCGCCCGTTACTACTTCGTAGTATTTAGCTGTGAAGAAGAAGTGGCGCAGCAATCTTCTCAGCGACACATTTGTCAGTTAAGTTAAAATAACTTATACCTGCAAGCCAAAGCTGGCATAGCTGCTAGCCCTCTGGTCCTCGGAGCTATTTCTGCGCAGTACAGCGGTGCTAACGCCAGAGCGCCGGCACCTCCTGCTCCCGCTGCTACCCGGGCCGCCCACACTCCTCGGGGACCACACCATGCTGCTAGCGACCAGCTTATCTGCAAACACAGTGTATATATTAAGTAAGGCTTCCTCTCCCTTGCCTCCGTTCCGCAGTGAGAGCTTTATAGGCTGAATATACTTCCTATTGACGAGTAAAGATGGGACAGCTACACTGGACTAACTATTCCTTTCATCATTACATAACATTTAAAATTTGTATTTGCCATCGACATACTTAGAAGAAGATCTATTATTTTGTAGAGCTGGTTGACTTGGTGTTATTGTTGAAAATTAACAGTAAAATGGTACTCACAATAAAACTAATGCAAATACAAAAAGCTCCAGCCTTGCGACCTCTCGCATCAGCCAGCACAGCAAAGAACGGCGCCGCTGGTAGCGCTACCAGGCACGGTAGCGCGGCCAACCAGGCACCTCCCGTTAGCGCCTCGCTCCCTAGCACTCCCGACACCCAGCCGGTGCTGCAGCCGTGGGTGAAGCAGGATAGGTTATCTGGAAAAATAAGCCATGTCTTTGATTCGTTATGGTTAGGGGGCTGATTCTGCCCAACGACAGCGGTTTCAATAAACCGAAATATAAAAAAGGCGGGTTGCAGGTTAAATTCTTTAGTACAAGATTCAAATTTAGAGGTGACTGTGAATTTCGCTTTTCACCCCCCAACCCTCACGCCAGCACTGCGCACTGACTCTCGTGTTCGGAGCCGCCATTCAATTTCGACCTGTGTTAAATACGTCTAGACATCTTCATTTTCGTGAACTTCAACCGGAAAAACAAAGTGACACGTCTCTAGAATGGTTAGTTTAATTCTAATAAAAAACACCTCTTTAATTTTTGTTACGCTGATTGACAACTGTGAAGATTTCTTGGTAATTACAGTCTCTAGGAATCACCTAGCTTTTAAAAGGTTTTCAAGACTATCCAGGACAAATAAAGCATTCTCTCTTCAACAATACTCCAAAATAATTCAAACGATCTACTTTGAATTGCAAAATCAAATTGAAATTCAGAAACGGATGGACTAGGAAAGCAGGGTTGCAAAAAGCACTGTTTATACAGGGTGTCTGGCGGCAGATTTATATTTTCAAAGTTAAATAAAAAAAATTACTATTTGACATATCGTTTTAATTAAAATATTGAACGACAGAATAATAATGCGGATTTAATTTTTTGAAGATTATGTCGTCCAAATGTTTTCCATCGAGTTGTACACACTGTTCGAAACGGAGCCACAGATTACTACGGAGCCTCGTATTCTGCGCCACACGCTGCAATAAACTTGGTTCAATTGTGCTGATTTCTAGATTTTTTTCTTTGGCCGTGGATTGTTCATAGCCGAAGCAGTTGTGCGGAACTTCTGCACCCAGGGACGAAATAAATTCACACTCGGCCCGAATATCGAAGTGTGAACAAAATTGTCGACGACCAATTGACCAATTATGTTATTTCGTCCCTGGGTGCAGAAGTTCCGCACAACTGCTTCGGCTATGAACAATCCACGGCCAAAGAAAAAAATCTAGAAATCAGCACAATTGAACCAAGTTTATTGCAGCGTGTGGCGCAGAATACGAGGCTCCGTAGTAATCTGTGGCTCCGTTTCGAACAGTGTGTACAACTCGATGGAAAACATTTGGACGACATAATCTTCAAAAAATTAAATCCGCATTATTATTCTGTCGTTCAATATTTTAATTAAAACGATATGTCAAATAGTAATTTTTTTTATTTAACTTTGAAAATATAAATCTGCCGCCAGACACCCTGTATTATCATCCGGAAACATTTAGATATTCGGAACACTCGTTGCGGATGCAAATTGTCGGCTTTTGTCCGTTTTGCTGTATTTGTTAACATTATTTCGCGAACATTGCTGACCTTGGTCAGAGTTTGGTCTCTCTTTTTAAACGACTTTCCAAAAAGGAGGTTCCATGTTTGTATTTTTTTTTGTGTATGTTCACCGATATTTCCGTCAATTGTGGACCGAATTTGAAACAATTTTTTTTTGTTTGGAAGAGTAGGTATGTTTTGAAATTGGTCTCATTTTAATTTGGTGAAGATCTGATGAAGAACTTCGGAGATATATAACAGAACTCTTCAATAAATAACGGCAAAGCTCTCGGGACTGCTGCAATCGCATGTCTGTTTATTGTTTATACCTCGTTTTAACTAGTCCGCCATTCCTCCAGAACGTTGAAGTGGGATCGACCTAGAGTTCACTCTTCCTTTACACGCAGATCTTTCGGATTTCTTGGGCCCTTACTCTATTCAAAATTCTACTCTCACGATAGAATTATTGTGCAGGACGTAGCGTGTTCACTGGCCCCGAGAAAAGAAGGGCGTAAACCTTCTGGCCATTGCCGCTGAACGCCCCATCCACACCACGAAAACAAAGGTTCTTGGATGCCTAGCTGCAGCAGTGACGTAGGGTTGCAAATCGACTCTAACGATTCAACGATGTGTTGGCTGTACTTGAGTTATTTCCAGATTCCGGGTTGCCTACTTCTGGATCAGCACTCCTGGTGTCCAGGTTCCGAGGTTCAGCTCGACAGGATCGAAAAGGGATGTCTTCATAAGGGTTGAAGTTGATGAATTAAATGAAACACTAAGTTATTCAGTACACGGCACGATTCTAGGGCTCTCAACGATTTCTGAGACGTGATTCTATATAAGAATTACTTCTTATTTACTAAGACAAGTACAAGCGACTAGCTTTGGATGACTACAAATTCTATTTTGGGCCCGGGGGTTCTTTATACCCTCGCATCGTGCCATTATTGAGAGCCCCGCAAATTCTCGCCGAAAATAATTTTTATTTATGTAAAAAACCCTTATACATATTTGGTAAATAGGGTTACCGCACCCCTTCCATGGTGCTATCAATAGCTGGATTCCTTCGTACTGTAACACAGTAACGCCCCCTATCTATGTATCTAATCAATATACCTAATTTCCAGGTATTGATAGCTTCCCTAGACTATTTCCATGAAATAAAAGGACAATTCCCTTTATTTCCCAGTTAAAACCTTAATAGCTTTCAACCTAGCCTAAGGATATCTATAGGTTGGGTTGACCTGCTGGTGCCAATAGCAGGCTGTCTGTTGACGTCTAGAAAAAGCTTATTTTCGGGAATCTTCTATGGGATATCATCCCTTATGTAATGAATCTATAAATTCCTAAGTCATTTCACCGACTTTAGGACTTCCTACTTAGGCTAACCAGACAATCACCGCCTATTATGGGGATTCTGGTAGCCAATAGACCACACTTTACATTTCTAGTGTTTATGTAAGTCTATCTAGGTCATATGCACATAAGGTGCCTTGATATGTACAAATTTGATAGCTGGTCACTTTCTTTGCGCCCAGCTATCAGAGAAACTATTCATAAAACCCTAACAAGATTGGGACGACACGATGGTGCGTTTTCCGGGCCATCGGGAGGTCCCCAAAAATTCCTTATTTTCGGAATTCCCAGGGGTGTATAGTCCCGGGGAATGCCAGAAACTGACTAAAAATTACATTTCCAGAAACCTATTTTCTGGAATTGTACTTAAACTACTTGAGCGATTTTCGCTCCAAAGTGATGGCTTGGTAGCTAGTCCAGCAAGCCATCCGAAAGTACTTACACCATGAGTACATCTATTCCCTTCATGGAGTTATTCCACCTGAAGGGTCTACAAATTTCAACGTTTTACGTTGTTTACATTTTTCACGACTGCTTATCTCGTTGACTATCCAAGCGATTCTTCCCATCTAGAAACCGCCTGGAAGCCCTTTTAGCAAGCTTTCCAATGGTAGTACTTTTACCAGTACACCTATATGTTTCTAGGTACTTAGGGCACCTAAAACCGTAAGCGATTGCCAAAAACCAGATAAACAGCAGTTTTTCTATTATATACTGACTTGATATCTCAAGTAAATGGGCTTTATATAAAAGACTACGCTAACTATGAGATGTATATAGGCTTCCTGTCTCGGTCTAGGTCCCCCATATACCCTAAAATGACCTAAAACCATATATTTGGTGTTTGAGATATCAAGTCAATATTCCTATTTACATAGCAGAAACTATGTGGTCTTCACATAGTTTCATCATTATGTACTGATTTCATGTCCAGTACATAGGATAAGCCCTTAAAAACATGATTTTAATTACTATAATATTTTCGAAAACCACCAAAACTATATATATCGTGTGGTTCCCTCTCACGGGTCATTCGGAACTAATCCGTCGTCGAGCACAGACGTATCGTATGACAGAAATTTATGTTTTTTACTATGATAACTCTTATCAGTATGCTTTCTAATGATTTTACTCTGTTAAGGGTGAACTATTGAACCCTATAACATACTGACAAACACTAAAAACATTATACTACTATCTCAAAAAATGTAGGTAAAATTTTAGTATAAATATAAACGTGCCTCTAAAATTCATTTTAGTATCAGGTGGCGCGCCGTGGTAAGCAGACATGTCTACACATACAAACTTCAATTTCTATGAACCATTTAGTATGGTTGATGACGCTTCGTCGCGAACAATTATTATCACCTTAACTTAGACGTCTGAAAAATGTTATATTTGAATGACTGCATCCTCTAAACTATAATAACAAAATAGAAGACCTTTTGCACATACAGTCGTAAAATTGAAACATAAATAGCAAAAATACCTACTTACCTATATACTTAACACTTACTGTACTGTGTAAGAATGAGCGGAATAAAGATATATTTTTATGTTTTTTTTATTTGGAAGTCGGTAGTATTTTTAAATTTTAAGAAGAAACTGTTAGTCTGTCCAAAAAAGTTGGTTATAGTTTTACAAATTTTCGAATCGGTTTTACAATTTTTCTACAACATTTTCTAAAAGAGAGGTATCACAATTGACCCCGAACAAACTGTATGCCGATCGATTGCTTAGAACGAGCGAAATAAACTACCAAGACACATATTCCGAATCCATGGGGTATCGGTGCTATAGGCTGACAAAGTATGCATGAAAAATCATTATCTGCTAAGGATTTTCTTAACTCCAGTACCGAAATCAGAGGTGTCCTTGAAAGAGGTGCGTTTTTTTGTTAAAAGTTTTTTATTTTCCACTTTTTAATTTTGGTAGGTACCTCCAATTAACGTCAAAATCATTTATAGCCAACGTAAATCTCATGAAGATTCCAATTAGGCCACACACGACTAGGATGCATTGTTTTATTTCGGAGTTCCAGTGGCCATTGTGGTCTTCTTCATCAGTACCACTTCACCAAATATACTTACTGAGTGCAAAATATTGCATTATTGATGAAAATACCAAAATCGCTATATGTATACCTATAATGTTTGAGGAGTTCCCTCGATTTCTTTAGTATTCCAACGTCAGATCCTAGTTTCCTTATCATGGGAAAAAGAATCATCAAAATGGGTTCATAAACGACGAAGTTATCTGCGAACACATAAAATATATATATGTAGAATCAGGAGGGCCGAGCGGGTATATTCGTCAGGATTTTGGCGTGCCCATTTTATCGGGATAAACAAGACTGAGCAAACAATAACAAGGTTTTTAATTACAGTACTAGTTTCACTAATAAAACAATACAAATGGTAACAAGATAACGTAGGTTAAAAAGATATAGTAACCCAATACAATAATACAGTTAATCTAACAAACCCTTAAGGTTACAGTTCGTACAGCAGCCTAAGCCACCCAAATACAAAGTGTATCGTTCGCCATCAGCAAACCAATACAGCTATGTGAACTTACAGCAGTGCTGTACCAAATTAACCGTCAGTTTTGTCGGGAGCAGGGGAGTTCTTTATTGAGTCTAATCCGAAGATAGACTAACTTTCATACCGATGCAATCTCTTTTATACCTTGCTATCCCTCCACAACAACTCTACCCGATGACATACGGAAGTACGTCACGTGTTTACTTGATACAAAACACTAAAATGTGCTAAATCTAATAAGATTAACATTCTAAAATAGTCAAATAATACAAGAATAATTGTCGTACACAAAGAATAATCAAATTAACATGTCAATAATTGTTTTTGAACTTGACCATCCATTACAATTATCGAAATAAGTTGCCAACAAGTAAAATTTCAAACACCCCCAAACACGTTTTATTTCATGTTACATAATTTATATAGTACATAGTAGATCCGCTTCGATCGGCAATCTATTGAAAACGTAATCACGTAATTATGACACGATATCTTGCGTAAACTCCCCGATTCAATCAATGAAACGCCCATTACTTTTGTACGGCTGAACCGATTTTATTCAAACATGTTTAAGATTACTCTCGACAAAATTAACTTTCAAACAAAAAAAAAACAAAATCTGTTCACCGGTTTGGACGCTACGATGCCACAGACAGACACACATTTACACAGATACACAGCAACACACTTCAAACTTAAAACACCCCTCTTTTTCCGGCGGGGGTTAAAGTCAATCGGTGCGTACATTGAGTACTCAATAAATTATGTTCTCATTTATTAGGCAATAATTGATAGTAAAACCACTTAAATTATTAATAAGAAAACAAATTATTACAAATCCTGTTGATTACTCGCAATCTTTATTGATAATCAACTCCAACACATCTATATATATAAAAATCAATGCCACTTTTCGTTGTAATTTTATAACTCAAGAACAAGCTCAGCTATCCAAACCAAATGTTAATGTGAAGTTTTTTTTTTTTTTGGCAGTTTAGCGTAGGCAGGGTAGGGTAGGGTAGGTAGGGTAGGGTAGGGTAGGTAGGGTAGGGTAGGTAGGGTAGTGTAGGTAGGGTAGGGTAGGGTAGGTAGGGTAGGGTAGGTAGGTTAGAGTAGGTCGGGTAGGGTAGGTTGGGTAGGTTAGGTAGGGTAGGGTAGGTAGGGTAGGGTAGGTAGGGTAGGGTAGGTAGGGTAGGTAGGTAGGGTTGGATAGGTAGGGTAGTGTAGGTAGGGTAGGGTACGTAGGGTAGGGTAGGGTAGGTAGGGTAGGTAGAGTAAGGTAGATGAATGTTTGATGTTTTTATGGCAAAACAAAGTTTTCCGGGTCAGCTAGTATATATATACGTTCGAATTGAGAAACGGCCTCCTTTTTTGAAGTCTGTTAAAAAGCCATATTTTATAGCTATATATATAAAAAATCTGCAAAGTTATTATTATACATATTCAAAGTATTTACACTTCCGCTTCTGTTTCCGTTTCCGCCAAAATTTACTTTTAGGGTTCCGCTATGTCCGTCTGTCCGTCCGCAGCTTAGCTCAGAGACTCTTTGTACTAGAAAGCTATAATTTGGCATGGATACATATTGATAATTCCGACAAAGTGATAAAATAAAAACATGGAATAACAATTTTTCGGGTACCTCTTATAGACGTAAAATTTTTCTCTTCTTTCCCATGGTGTGGGGTATCGTTGGATAGGCCATTCAAAAATATTACGGGTCTGTTAAAACTATTTTTCGATTCAGAGATCCGTTTGAGTAAAATTAAGCTTTAAATTGCAAATTTTTGTTAGAGTCAAGTGTCCCCGCCCCCTCTGCCAATGGTTGCTTTTGGTTATGAGAAAAAATTCACGGCAGTAGTATATATAACGAAATTAAAAGAAAAAATATCACAGCTAAGTAGGCTTTACAAGTTTAAATTAATTAATTAAATAACGTTCTTAGTTGTGTAAAACAGATAATAAATATATGCTTATGAACCATATAAAAATAAAATCATAACATCCTTAATAATAACGTTTTTTTTTTTCCATCTATTTCCATTTGCAATCGGTCGTCGGACCATAAGCGAATTCGTTCCATGACAAATGGCGTTGTGGTGGAGCAGCCGGTGCTGCGCCTCCCACTTATAGAAGGTGGTTCCTCTTCAGCCTTTTTACCACCGCTGTAGGGTTTAACAGTTCAGTAACTAGTGGGTTTGGATGCGAGGATAGGCGTGCCTTGTGTTGACTTTTGTATCGCTGGATTTTAGAGTTTACTGATGGCATTTGTAGATAGTCGTGGATTTCGTCATTCCTAGCAAACCAAGGTGCATTTGCTATTGATCTTAGGATACCATTTTGCACTCTTTGCAGGCAGAGTATGTTGGTTTTGCTGGCAACGCCCCACAATTGGATCCCGTAGGTCCATATGGGCTTGAGAACCGAGTTGTAAATTAGGAATTTGTTGTTTACAGAGAGCACAGAGTTTCGTCCCATGAGCCAATACAGGTTGCGGAACTTGTGGTTTATATCATCCCTCTTGTATTTAATGTGATACTTCCATGTTAGTCGCCTGTCCAGGTGGAAGCCAAGATACTTTACACAATATGTGTGTGGTAGGGTGTCAGGACCAAGTCTAACAGGTGGGGTGTTTCCGTGCCTGAGCGTGAAGGTGATATGATTAGACTTGGATGCACTTGCACGTATTCGCCACTTACAGAGCCATTTATGAGTCTCATCTAGCTGTTTTTGGAGTCATTTTTAAATTAACAATGTTTTTTTTGGCAGTACCGGTTTGTACGGCGCATGCGCGTGTTAGAATCATGAAGGAGCTCCATCTAAAAGTATTGATATTTACGAAGATAGCAAGCTTGGAATGTCAAGATGGTTGTTGGTTATTTACTGTGTATCAGAGTTCCTATGTATGTGGTGTATAAGGGAAAGATTTTATGAAGAAAAAAGCACGGAAAGACAAGACTAGGTATTTATTTCAATTTGTTTAATACAGGCCTACGGATCACAAAGACAAGAGGCGAACACTGGGGCCCATAGCAGTGCTGCGACTCCTGGATCCTATAAGGTCTATACCCGCGAAACTGCGATGCGCAGCAGCGGAAAGTTAGGGGTTCGTTCCTTGAGATACCAGTTCCTGTCTGACAGGTGAAAAGTGTTACTTACAACTATGCACTTACCCTTGTCCTCGTGGTGTTGATGAGTTGATATTCGTGTCATAGGTATTTACCAAGATAAAAATTATTCAAAAAGATATAACAAAAACAAACATACAACAGGCGGCATTATCGCGTCAAGGCAACCTAGAATGGAAAGAGACAGCCTGGACACAATATGGGGTTGCACTTGGTGCAAATTTTTCAACAAATAATTAGTTTATTGAGAAAGTAGGTACTAAATACAAAATACAAAAAATTGATACATAAATACATTCATATAACTAATATACAGACAAGTAAACAATTCAGCTTATACAAGATAATGATCACAGTGACAAGTAGTACTCCTTCACAAGTCACTTAAAAACAGGCAGTGATTGCGCGCGTTTTATAGTCACAGGCAATGCATTCCATAGACGAGTGGCCTGGACAGTAAACGATTTGTCTAGGAAGGTAGTGCAATGCATTGGCATTTTAAGTTTCATATTATCCGATGACCTAAGAACTTTCAGGTGCCAGTCACACAGAAACTGAAACCGTTTCTTGAGTTAAAGAGGGGTAGAAGGAAGAAAGAGAATATTATACAGGAGAGAAAGAATATGAGCATTCCGGCGATGGCTAATTGGCAACCACTTGAGTTTCACACGAAATTCAGAAACATGGTCATATTTGCGCAAACCAAATACGAACCTTATACAAAAATTTTGAAGCCGCTCAAGTTTATCAAGTTGCATTTCAGTGAGGTCAAGATAGCTAGCATCAGCATAATCAAGGATGGGTGCATCAGCATAATAAGAAGAGATTATGCAAGCGCAATCTTGATTGCAGTCGGCAAAAAATTAAGCAGTCTTCTCAAAAATAAGTCTCGGTTTATTTATTTATTTGAAGGCTTATATATTTTTTATAAATATAATCAATTTGAAATTATGTACTTATTTAATGTTCATTGAGTTAGGCGGGCCTCTTTATAATATTATCTTATAGAAATATAAAATTACTTATGTTCTTTTGTCGATATCCATGTATAAAGTCAATATCCGACCCGACTACATCACTAATTGAGTACCGAGAACGAAATAGTGATTACATAAAAAAAACAAATCCCGAAAGAGAAAGAAACAAGGAGAGTTCGTTTGAGGATCCAGGAACACGAACCATACCATTCCCCGTGTAGTAAATATTAGTAGTCTATGTCCCCGTGGCTCTAAAGCGCGCTCGTATTGGCTCCTTTTACAATTGACGTCTTTCATATAGATTATTTATTGCAGCTTATTTACGTTGGTTGTTTGCTCCTATCATTGAAAAATTTGATTTTACTTTTTGGTAGTTGAGTAGGTTGTTTGAAAATACACATACTAAAATATTTGTTTTTGGTTTGTAAATATTTAGAGATTTTAACAAAGAGCGGCAATACTGCAGAACTCAAATTACTAAGTGGCGCTGGTTGTAAAAAATATTTAATACAAACGCTTGCCTTTACCCGCGGTAGTACTCAAATAAATAATTTCACTTGTGAAGTTGGATTTTATAATTCCTTCTTTAGTTACCATCGTCCTACATGGGCCCGTTTTTAGAAGTTGTGAGTTGCTGATACCGTTTTAATGTTCATGTAACTACAAAAAACCCGCTTCTTAGTCTTCCTATTACTGCGCGTGGCCCGACACGCACTTGGACGGTTTTTTACATCTGTTTCCGTTTCTGCTTGCTAGCGCAACACATCACTAATAATGCATCACTAATCCAAACCTTTATGGAGGCAAACAACGTTCGTGCGAGCGTCTGTTTCAACGCAAGACCGTTGCTTACCTGACGGGGCAGTCAGCCCGATGCGGCTGCGGGGTGGTAGGAGGGGAGGGGGCGAATGCAGTTCAGCGCATGCGTTATCCATGGATATAGGGGAATATACTGTCTAAGGAACGTTCACTATCCGAATGTGCAGTGAATTGTTATTATTATAAAAATCTATTTAACAAAAAAATTATACCGACTTCCAAAACAAAACACTACAAAGCGAAAAATAACCCTCTTTTCGGAAGTCGGTGTCTTTGTTACCATTTTTGCTTCGTTTTTGTCACCGACTTTCGAAAAGAAAGTTATTTTTCGCTTTGTAGTTTTCTTATTTGGAAGTCGATAGTATTTTTTTGTAAGAAAGTTTTTTTTATTTTTCACTTTTCAGTTGTACCTACCTAATAGGCAAGTTGTTTAGTAAGATACCTATAACGCAAGAATAGATTACCCGAATATCATGAAACTTGAACATAACTGGTGAAATGAGAGATCTGCGGACCCCTTAAGAGCGTACTGGCGAGATGTTATGTTATGAAATGGTATAAACAATAAACAGAAATGCGATTGCAGCAAACCCGAGAGATTTGCCATAATTTATTGAAGAGTTCTGTTGTATATCTTTGAAGTTCTTCATCAGATCTTCACCAAATTAAAATGAGTAATTTTCAAAATCGGTCCACAATTGACGGAGATATCGGTGAACATACACAAAATAAATACAAAGTCGAACATAGAACCTCCTCCTTTTTGGAAAATCGGTTAAAAAATGACCTCTAGTGCCAGGCAGCCTGCCTACCCTCGACTACGGTAGTGGTCGAGGTTATGGCATGGCAAGGGGTGCTGAGAATCTCCGGACGAGATCCGACTACCCCAAAAAACACCGACGACTGGACCTGGCAACGTACAACAAACAACTATGATAAAAACTTCGAAAGCTACATTTCTAGCTTAGAAAAATTATTAGAACATTTTATTGACAAAAACTGTATTATATGTGGGGACTTCAATGTTGACGTACTTGTTGAAAACAAAAAATCTTTTGAGTTTTTAAGCACATTGACATGTTATGACTTTAGATATCTTGTGAGAACTCCGACCTTTATCAGAAATAACTCTCAGTCGTGTTTAGATAACATAATCACAAATCTTGATTGTGACTACATAGAGCAGTGCTTTGTGGATCATAATGGCTTAGCTGATGGTCATGGTGGACTTTTTTGTTATGTGGCTCTTGATGGAATTAACAAAAAAACAAAAAAGGTCGAGTACACCACAGTAATTAAAAGATTATTTAATGAGAATAATAACGCCGTTTTCAAAAGAAACCTTACTAAAAAAAATTGGAGTAATATGGGTATAAATCAGTTTCTAAGTTATTTCAACAAAATATTCCAAGATTGTTATCCCAAAAAATCTATTAGAATAAAGTCCAAAAATAACAATAAAATAAAGTGGATTACAAAAGGTATTAAAGTATCAAGTAAAATGAAAAGAGTCCTGTTTTCTAGAACTTTAAATAATGTCAGCATCAAAAATTATAAAATAAACTACGTTCGAATTTATAGAAAAGTTATTAAGCAGGCCAAAAAGCAAGCAATATCACGGTATTTAAACCGCGCAAAACATATAGTGAAAGAAACATGGAAAATAGTAAACGAACATACTAAAAAGAAGAAAAACAGGCAACGTAAAAATATTATCTTAAATGTAGACAATAAAGTAATCACTGATCCTCAGGATATTGCAAATATATTTAACGACAGTTTCTTATTCAAATCATCGATAGCTAATAAAGATAAGGATAGAGCAATGTCTTTTCTTATAGATACGACAAAAAGAGTTGAAAATGATATAACTTTCAAGCCAACTACACCAAATGAAATTGCAAAGTTGGTTAGCAAAATGGCTAATAAACATTCGTGCGGCTTCGACGACGTACCAATATCGATAATAAAGGAGAATATAGAGATATTAGCTACGCCTCTTTCTGATTTCTTCAATAAATGCATTGATGAGTCAATCTTTCCTGACCAGTTGAAATTGGCCAAGGTGATTCCTATACACAAAAAGGGCACTAAGACCAATCCGAAGAATTATCGCCCCATATCCTTATTACCCACCTTATCAAAACTCTTTGAAAAAGTCATAAAGGATAGACTAATGGTACATTTCGGTATTAACAAAATTATCAACCTGAGACAATTTGGATATCAGAAGGGCGTTCCTTTGCATCCGGTACCGCGGATGCAATGAACACTTTAATAACTGATATAGTTAGTAAATTAAATGAAAAACTGAAAGTAGCTGGACTATTTGTTGACCTCAGCTCGGCTTTTGACACCATAGATTATGAACTGCTACTTACTAAACTCGAACATTATGGTATAAGAGGCAAGACATTAAAACTTATGACATCTTACTTGCAAAATAGACGAATGTATGTAGAAATTAAAAGTATAGATGAAAATAATCACGAAGTGATATTCAAGTCAAAAATGACATATGTAAAACGTGGTGTGCCTCAAGGCTCAATTTTAGGACCTATACTATATATTATTTTTACAAATGACTTCCTCAACTTTATGAATAAAACTCAACCGAACGAGAAACTTGTTGTTTTCGCAGATGACACAAACATAATTATTGGGGCAAAAGACATAGAAAAATTGACATTAAATACTAATATAATTATAGAAAAAAATTGCGAATGGTTTACAGCCAATAACTTATTGCTAAATATAGATAAAACTAACCTCGTATTATTTAAGACTACGACTCGTCATAATGACAAATTAGATATACATATATAAATGGAGACAGGATTGAATTAGTGGACAAGGTTAAATTCTTAGGGATTAATATAGATTCGCATTTGAATTGGAAACCGGAGCTTGCTGTTATTGAATCATCCATATCGTCAGCATGTTACGCACTCAGGAGCCTTAGGGATGAATTGAACATAGAACAGTTAAAGGCTGTATATTATGCGCTGGTCGAGTCTAGGTTAAGGTACAGCATCGTACTCTGGGGAAATAGTTACAGTTATAACTGGCAGAGAGCGTTCATCCTGCAGAAACGAGCCATAAGGACAATAGTCAGAATTGCACAATGGGTGTCATGCAGAGATTACTTTAAAAAGTTGGGAATATTAACAGTACCTAGCCTATATATATTGGTCCTCTTGACTCATTTTTCTAAGTATCTACATGAGTTTGAATCACAAGACGAACGTGGGATTAGAGAGAGCACGCGAAGAAAAAATTTTAAACAACTAATATCACCGAAATTTAATATAGTAGAGCATTGTTCAAAGTACCAAGCTGTAGAGATATTTAATAGGTTGCCTTCTGAGATGAAGATCCTGATTTATAACACGCACTTATTTAAAACAAAATTAAAAGCTTTTTTATTAGAAAAATGTTTGTATAATATATCGGAACTAAGGTCAAACAATAATAAATGATTTACATTTTATTTAATGTTTTTCTCTCTTTGACATTACATAATTTATAATCTTTAAACATTATTTTTAAAACTGTGACATTTATATTGAAATCTGTTTGACATTATTTTTAAAACGGTTTGACATTATTTTTAAAACAGTTTGACATTATATTGAAATCTGTTTGACATTATATTTTAATCCGGTTTTGACATTACTATATTTTATAACTGTTTGACATTATTTTTAAAAATTATGGATTTTTATTGAAACTGTTTTAGCACTTTACTTGAATTTCACTTGAAATATTAATTAATAATTCATAATATTTGTATGTAAACTGCATGTGTATATATTCAACACAATGTAAATTGTTTTTATGAATAAATGAAATGAATGAAAACACGCGCACACTTCGGACCAACGAGAAGATCACCGAACTCGAAGAGGAATTGAGCAGGATACGATGGAGTATTGTAGGGTTATCTGAAGTCCGAAGAGGACTCGATAATCCTCAAATCTAGTAACTTGCTCTATTTCCGAGAGGGTGACCGGCAGTCCCAGGGTGGTGTCGGGTTTATTGTCCACAGGTCCCTTGTGAATAACGTGGTGAAGATCGAGAGTGTGTCGACCAGGGCGGCGTACCTTATTCTCAAAATATCCTCGAGATATTCGCTGAAGATTGTACAGGTGTGCCGAGATCGTTCTAGAGCCATGCATGGTTTCAAAACTCACTACACCGTTGTCATGGAGGACTGTCAACGCGAAACTGGGCAAACGAGACGATGATGAGTTGCAAGTGGGGCAATTTAGAGTTGGACGACGGAACTACCAGGGTCACCTACTGGCCAGTTTTATGGAGAAGGAAGGCCTCTATATGTTGAAATCGTTCATCAGAAAGCGTGAACACATGAAGTGTACCTGGCAGAGCCCTGATGGCGCAACTTAAAACAAGATCGACTTCATCATGTCAACCAAGAAGCAAATGCCCAATGAGGCCTACGCCCCGACCTCGGCACACCCCGACGACTAGGTGGAGACCATGTATGAGGGTATTTCTAGAGCCATGCATGGTTTCAAAACTCACTACACCGTTGTCATGGGGGGCTTCAACGATAAACTGGGCAAACGAGACGATGTTGAGTTGCAAGTGGGGCAATTTAGAGTTGGACGACGGAACTACCGGGGTCACCTACTGGCCAGTTTTATGAAGAACGAAGGCATTTATATGTTGAAATCCTTCTTCAGAAAGCGTGAACACAGGAAGTGGACCTGGCAGAGCCCTGATGGCGCAACTAAAAACGAGATTGACTTCATCATGTCAACCAAGAAGCAAATGTTCAATGATGTCTCTGTGATCAATTCGGTTAAAACTAGACAAGAGCGCATGGTAAGAGGCACATTGAACATTAATATCAAGCTTCAAAGGTCTCGACTGATTCATCAGTCGAGACCTTTCAAGCTCCGTCCAACACGGATCCAGATCCAAAACCCCGAGAGCTTTCAGTTCGAACGCCAGAATCATTTCGAGTGCCTAGGGAGCTCCGTGGACGAATACAGCGATGGGTTCGTAGAACGGGTCTAAGTTTTTACAGACCCTTCGTACAGATCGAAACAAATAGCTCTCTGATCCTTCTCTCAAGCTTATAAAGGAGAGGCGTGAGATGATCATGTAGTCTTCAGACGTGGCGTGCAAATATCGGCAGCTCAATAGACAGATCTAAATTATTGAAAAGAGACCTCCGCTGCTTTAATACCGAGCGTATTAAAGACGCAATTGAGCGAAATCAAGGCTTCAAGATGTTTTAAGGGATCTGGCTATTGGGCAGAGCCAGCTCAAAAAACTGAAGACCGACAATGGCAGTATCGTATCCAATAATGAAATTCTTCCCTCGTATATGGTTTCATGAATGAAAACTGTAAAATATTTTTTTTTTAATAATACAACGCTACTTTATTGGCAAATTCAAAACACAATGAACGCCGCAAGTCATAATAACCGATTTTGAGAATGTGGCAATAAATGCTAGTAAGTGGAAATTTTACAGCGCAAGGAATAAATGTTGTTTATTTAATCTTAAACAAATTATTTGGTAACACATTGAAGGCTGGACTGAATGAGAAATTCATAAATGATGGTGAATTTGCCCACAAGTTAAAATATATTTCAGCTTTGCCATATATACCAGCTACTGAAATCCCCGCAGTTGTTAATCGAACCCAAGAAAAAGTTTTACCCGTTGATGAAAAACCAATTAGCGACTGGTTTTCGAAATTGTATGTCACTGGAACAGACAAAAAAAATCGGCCAAGTGCGAGTCGGACTCCCGCACGAAGGGTTCCGTACCATTATTGCATAAAACGGCAAAAAAATCACGTTTGTTGTATGGTGTAAGTGGGGCTCCCACTTAAATATTTATTTTATTCTGTTTTTAGTATTTGTTGTTATAGCGGCAACAGAAATACATCATCTGTGAAAATTTCAACTGCCCATAGCTATCACGGTTCATGAGTGTTTGTTTGTTCATGCTGACAGACGGACAGACAGACAGACGGACGGATCGCAAAGTCATAGTAATAGGGTCCCGTTTTTACCCTTTGGGTACGGAACCCTAAAAAAGAACAAGTCCACTTAAAGTTACATATTCAAAAGTGCCACCATCCACCAGAAATGTGGTCGGTTGTAGCTTCCATTGAATGTAGATTTCCTTCGACTCAAAATTCAATAGTAAACAGGAATATGAGGTGGAATACTATGCTCAATAGAAAAATAATTAGAATGCACATCTGTGTGCTTTCTAAAACGAAATACAGAGAATTTGGGCTCAAATTGAGAAACCAAGAAGAAAAAAAAACATTTAAAGGAGAACGAAAGTCTGCAAAAACATTTGCAACTGAAAAATTACATGGATGCAATTTCGTTCCTAAGCGGAATAGCATACGTTACTCACATGTCTAATAAATAATCAAGAAAACATATAAATATCATAATACGATTAAAATTATCTGAAGAAATTATTAAACTGTACAAAGATTTGTTACTGGTTATAATTACAAACATAATTGATTATTTTGTTTTTATTTTTACCTAAAAGCGAAATTAAATTATTATTGTCACATTTCGGACCAGTATTATGTCGCAGGTATGTTCCGTAGAAATAGAGATCCGCCGAACAAGTGCATATCAAAGAAGGGTTCTGTCGAAGTAGTGTTTTTCGATGGTGTATGTTATCGAAGTATGATCCGTTGGAATAATGCTAGTCGAGTATATCTGTCGCAGCAATGAGTAGTCGAACTAGTGTTTATCGAAATTGGGACCGTTTCGATATAATTAACTGTCGAAATTCAGTATGACACTCATTTGATTTTCTTCGTGTTTACGTCTTTTTAGTTGGCTTTTTAAGCAGCCGGGTTTTTTGATCTTCTACTCTAATTAACTCTTGAGTTAAGAAAATCCTTATTAGATAATGATTTTACATGCATACTTTGTCTACCTATAGCTCCGTTACCCCGTAGGGTTATTTCGCTCGCTATAAGCAATATATCCACATACAGTTAGTTCGTATCGATTTCTGGGTTTTCGGTCCATACATTTTGGATCATCTCCTGTCGATAGCAGTAGGTGGCCTAGTGGTTACGGCTCCGACTAACAAGTCTCGTGGGTTCGAACTCAGACCATCATCAGGTGCATTACATTGTGTAATTTATTTCATCATCACCATTCTCATAAAGGTGAAGGAAAACATCTCGATGAAATCGGCATGTCCTAGAACTAAAAATTCGAAGACATTTGACATCTACCAACCCGCACAGGGCCCGCGTAGTAAATTATGGCCCACTCCCTCTTGGAGACAGGAGGTCTGTGTCTCAGTAGTGCGAGCGATAGCAATAGTTTTTAATTCACGGTTGAGACTCTCAATCATCAGCATCATCATATCAGCAAAAAGACTTCCACTGCTGGACATAGGCCTCCCCCAAGCTTCTCCATTGACCGGCCCGCATCCAGCGGTTCCCGCAACCTTCACCAACATCCAACCTCTTCTGGTTCGCGGTCGCCACACCAGAACTTTTCTGCCCCATCAGCCATCCGTTCTGCGAGCAATGTGCCTTGCCCACTGCCACTTAAGTTTGGTAATTCTTCGGGCTATGTCGGTAGCCCTGGTTCTCTTGCGGATCTCTACATTTCTGATTAGGCCCATTGTGAGCGAGCAATCTGTGAGCCATAGGTTATCACTGGCAATACACACTGGTCATACAATTTCGTCTAAAGACACTGTTTTAAACCCTCAATACTTTTGTACATTTACGTTCATAAATAAATGCGTTGCGCTAAATGACCATCTTCTTCCTACTAGGATATCTGTTCAGTTAAGAGATATCCACTTAATATTGTATTGTCATCAAACCTATACGTGTGTTCAAAATTTCCAATCAATTGGATTACGGGAGGTGGGTGGATATTCCATTATAAGATTTGATTGTTATGAAGATAATAGGTATGCTTATTGTATGTCGTGGGAGGATAAAATGATACGTGACCCGTGCAATATTAGATAATAAAAACCCATTTAATTAGCTATGACTTTATACTGCCGCATATGTTGTTTATTTTTCGACTTAAATGTTTAAATACAGGCATTAACTTCATATTTATTTCTGAGTGATGTTTCTGTCATAGGGAATCGGTTTATTGCAAACATTGTATAGTTCTCGCCAAACTTCTTGGCTGCCCTGAAGTTGGCTACAATGGCTGCGCAGTAGTAAATCTTATACAAAAACAGCACCGATCCGTGCTTTGCGGAAAGCCAACTTCAGAGCTGCCCAGACATCAGTCGAAAACTATAAGTTTATAAAGCACGTGAGATTGTAAACTCTTCCAGCCCCTCATCTAGCTAAGCGGATGTCCCTGGAGTTCATGGGCCTGGCAGACCAACAGTTGCTAGACAGCAACAACGTGCAGGCGGTGCGAATATTTACCAACGGCAGCAAGATTGAGGGGAAGCTCCATTTGGGATAATGAGGGCGAAGTCCGGAACCTCAAGCTTTATCTTGTCGCGTACTGCACAGTCTACCAGGCGGAACTCCTGGCCATTTGCAAGGCGACGGACGTAATCCTCGCGCGGCAAGATACGAGCTATGGTTTGTACAGCGACTCAATGTCAGCATTGCAGACGCTTGCAAGCCATGGATCTCTCCATCCCCTGGCAGTTCAAGCGCGCGCCAATTTGGCTCAAGCCCTGGGCCAGAACAAAGCTGTGTCCTTGTTCTGGGTCAAGGCCCACGCGGGTCTGCCGGGGAATGAGCGAGCGGACGAGTTGGCCAAAGAGGCAGCATTGTCGTTATGGAGGAAGCCGGACTACGACCAGTGTCCGGTTTCATTTATCAAGCGACAGATCCGTTTAGAATCGCTTGATGAATGGAATCGAAGATATGTGTCGGGCGAGACTGCCTCTGTGACGAAAATGTTTCTTCCGGATGCCATAGCGGCTTGCCGTATTGTGAAACAGGTGCGGCCCTCAGGTGTTCTCACGCAGGTTTTGACGGGGCACGGTGGGTTCTCCGAATACTTGAATCGCTTCAAGTGTAAGGAGAGCCCATCGTGCGTCTGCGATCCAGGCGTGGCAGAAAGTGTCCAGCACATTATTGTAGAATGCCCGTTATTTACCAGGGAGCGCTACCAACTTGAGTGTGAGCTGGACATGAGACTGACGAACGAAAGTATCTGTGGGTTCATGACAAAGAAAAATAGGGAAAAGTTTTTGGCATACTGCGTACATGTGGCCACAAAAGTCATCGCACGAAACAAAAGTTGAAGCGTCGCTATGCTTCACTTGTATTATGATAATATCAGCTTAGAAGCATAGAGTCGACGCATAAAACTGCGGTGACTAGTATGCTAAGATAGTACCTAAATTTAAATTGTATAAGATTTTGGATTTGTGTTGTGATGGACTGTATTATGTGTTTATGTCCCTAAAATAATATTAATAATATCTGTGATAACAGCACCGTTTGTAAACCTGTGATAAACCGCACATTTCATATTCTAATCTGCATAATGATAAGCACCATTGTATATTTTCTATTGTATTTTACCTCTGTATATTGTATAAGACGATCAGTACTTTTTTGTATATTTATTTTGTCTTTTAAAACTGAATTTAATAAATAAAACTGCAATTAGAAAAGTTAAATAAAGTGGGATTCCCACCCACAGTATGAAAGGAGATGAATGCGAGAAAGATACAGTATGAAGAATGAACTAACGAGAGGCACGAGAGAAGGAATTTGTATATATGTGTTTGAGCAGAATAGGCGCCTGCTTCGTGGGCGGGAATTAGTATTAAGAAAAAAAAAATATGGGATGTACTTGTAATACACCCACATTAGCTCAGCTTAACCATTTTTATATTTTTTTTTTGGTGTCATCCCACCGCACTATACCCAAACCAGTGCAACTCCTGAAAGCCAGAATCAACAGTGGCGACCACCAGAAAATCGCCGAGGCAATGAAGCTAGATGAAGTCCCGGCAAATGAATTTATCCATGACAGTAATAAAAGCTTTTAAGCAAATCAAGATCAAACCGACTGAAGATCTGTGGGGAATGTCCATCAAAGCTTGTACCTCCATAATTCAGACTATAGCGCCGTACTTAGCGTTGATTTTCAATTTGTGTGTGGATCAAGGCGTTTTTCCGGATCTAATGAAATATAGTAAGGTTATACCACTTTTTAAATCCGGGGACAGTAAAGACACAAATAATTATAGACCAGTATCCGTGTTGCCGGTTTTCAGCAAGGTTTTTGAGAGGATAATGCTAAATCAAATGCTCATTCATTTTAATACGAATAACATCTTGCATGATAGACAGTATGGTTTCACCAGAGGACGTTGTACAACTGACGCTGGTGTCGCTCTATTAAAACACATCTTTGATGCGTGGGAAGATTCGCAGGATGCCATAGGTATCTTCTGCGACCTGTCGAAGGCGTTTGATTGCGTTAATCATGAAACATTACTTCTGAAACTTGAGCATTACGGGCTAGGTCAATCAGCGTTAAGTTTGGTTAAATCTTATTTGAATGATAGACAGCAATTAGTTCAAATAAACGGTGTGAATTCGTCCGGGTTAAACGTTAAAATGGGTGTACCCCAGGGCTCAATTTTAGGTCCTTTCTTATTTTTAGTGTACATTAACGATTTACCCCGTTTATTGGAAAACAAACTTAACATGGTGTTATTTGCTGATGACACATCTTTAATTTTTAAAATAAATAGACGTACTTGTCAGGTTGACGACGTAAATAACGCGCTACGGCAGGTTCAGGATTGGTTCACTGCCAATAATTTAGTTTTAAATGGTAAAAAAACCAAGTGCGTAAAATTTTCCTTGCCGAATGTCAAAAGTACTGATTGTGACATTATATTAAACAAGGAGAAGCTAGAATTCGTCGATAAAACGGTTTTCCTGGGGATCACGCTAGACTCGGGGTTGCAATGGGGTCCTCATTTGGTATCCCTTGCGGGGCGGCTGAGTTCGGCGGCTTATGCTGTTGGAAAGATTCGTCGGTTAACGGATGTGGGTACCGCCAGACTAGTCTATTTTAGTTATTTTCATAGTATAATGTCTTACGGTATCTTACTATGGGGAAGGGCTGCAGACATTGAGTCAATTTTTATTCTGCAAAAACGAGCCATCAGAGCGATATACAATCTTCGCCGGCGCGATTCTCTAAGGGAACTGTTTAAGGACATTAACATCATGACGGTTCCTTGTCAATATATTTATGAAAACATCATGTACGTGAGAAAGAATTTACATCTTTTTAGTAAAAACGGCGACAGACATGATTATGTTACTAGAAATAGGGACCAATTAGTTCAACCAGGTTTCAGACTGGCTAAAGTAGCCTCATCTTTCATGGGGTACTGTACAAAATGTTACAATAAAATTCCTCCTCACATTCTTGAACTGAATGAGACGAAATTTAAAACTTGCATAAAACGCACACTATGCAGGCTGGCATATTATAAGTTGGGGGATTACATCACTGATAAAAATGCTTGGCTAAATGCTAGTCCAGCTCCACAGCCACTAGGCCGCAAAAACAAGTGATATGCGGAACATTATTGTTTTGAATTATTGTTGGACCTTCTGAAGACTGTATAAGTATATTTGTAATTGTATAAACTCAATTTCATTCATCAAGGTATGTACTTATGTACCTAAATATTGTATTTGTTTTTTTTTAAAAGAGTAAGTATGGAGTTTCTTGTGCATTCTTCTCCATTACAAGCTACTTTCCGAATGCACGGTAGAATCAATTATTATTATTTTAACGTTCAAAAGTGCCGCTTGGTGGCCTACTTGAAATAAAATATCTTTGTCTTTGTCTTTGTCTTTGTCTTTGTCTTTATCTGTCTTGGATCCCGCAACGAGATTTATCAGAAAAGACCGAAGAATAAGAAAAAAATACATAATTGCCAGTTCTCTCCATATCAAGCAGAATACAGAACAAACAAGGCATTGGCATTGCTATTGAGACACAAAGGAAAAATAAAAATTATCATTAATATCAATGGGTTCTAACTAACATTGTGAGTTATTATATTTGATTCAAATAATAGGTATGGCAAAAACGCTTGAACGAACGGGTACAGGTAAATAACTTTGGATGCAACCTGTACATTATTCAACATAATATTGCGTTCTTTCTGCCAAAGAATACACTATAAGATGTGATGTGCAGATTGTACATATTCGCAGCCGGATGTAGAACATTGACATAAAACCGAGGCAACAAGCTTGAAGGAAAATATTTAAAGTTACCATGTCCTGTGTGAAATTGGGCAATACAGTGATCCACCTCCAGCCACGTCCTGGCCAGCCACTCGCGAACGGATGGAATGAATCGGTGGAGATGTCGGCCCTTGACGGAATTATCCCACCTACAATGCCATTCGTATAAAAGTAGTTTAAATAATCTAGAGGTTTTAACACGGTCACTCTGCGTTAAAAAGTCCGCGTCCATAGTTATCGTGCGGAATAGTACATAGCAGTTTACCAATTATGTTTAAGTCCCAAATAAAAGGGCGGACACAAATACAGGCATTGGGACCAATAACTCTTAGCCCAATCCGGGAAACAAACCCAGATCTTTATGCTGAGCGCTTGCCACCACGAACGACTCTTATAGAGATTCTTAATAAAATCCGTCAGTTATGGTTTTTTAACAACACCTGAAGATGGGCAGCAGGATATTGCAAAATCGCGCTTCACACAATAACACATGGAGCGGAAACAGACTGAATCCAGTCCGCTAGAGCTACAAGCTAGAATGAGTTTCGCAATTCGTTAGTGTTCCATTTTGTCTCAATTTCGTCGCAGTGTTCACCAGAGTTAGCTGTTGATTGGTTGACCAATATAGGCGCAAACAATCATGAAATATAATTTGGGGTTGTCGACAGTATATGTGGACTGTTTGTGAATTTAGAGACTAGGGATTGTACATACGAAAATGGGTAAGCTTCGATTAGGTAAGTTTCTGAAACAGGGAGACACTGAATAAAACATTAAATGCAGCCTTTGAAATAATTTACTTCGTGTTTTTATCAATTAAGAGGAGAGGTAAAACACTTTACGCAAATAAAATTAATCTCAAATATACAAGATGCAAATATAAAAGCATTGTCTAATGACTTATTAAATCGCGAAAGGAACAAAATGCGTTAAGTTTAGCACGCACCGCGGTTTTCGGCCGCGATTTTTTTTCCGCCGGTTCTGCGTCATACGGATTTGTATGTAGTAGCACGCACTTGCGGTAAAAAAAAACACGCGGTAAATAATCCACAACAAATCTGTGTCTTGCCACAGAGTCCTTCGCACTGAGGCGCGGTTTAAATTCGCGGGAATATTTTGTAGAAAATAGGTAGAAAGAAACAAAAATCGCGCGGAATTTTATCCGCCGTGCGTGTTATTTATGATTCAGTACGCGGATTAAAAACCACGCGAATAAAAATTACGCGGCTATAAACCGCAATCCGTGCTAAGCCTTAGGTAACTCATGAGGCTTAGAAAAGTGACATTCTGTCAGCGATTGAAAATAAGTCATAAATGTATGGGATGGCTAAGCGCTCTCGAACTGTCACGTGATCAATCCCTAACATTTTGGCATTACGATAAGCGCCATCGCTATATTGCAAGAATTCCAGCGCCATCGTGTCCGATATATCAAAACGTAACTTATATCGGATATGTGTTAGATATCATATAATATCGATATCGATATCAAAATAACCGATATTACAAAAGCTGTATCTAATAAAAACCTTACTAGCGTGCGAGAACGAATAAATCAAAACTTTAAACCGTAACAATGCGAAAACGTACGAACTACGAACGATAGGAACCATATGCGCTACCTATCATTCTAAGTATTATTTCGCGTTCGTTGTTAGTTTGCTCATCTAAATAACATGTTAACTTTTGCAAACTGTAGTACTGTATCTACTGATATCGATATCTGAAAACCGTTTTCGATAACGATATGAAAACACATACATAACCGTTTGCGCAAAAAACCGAAAACGCCCTTCTCTAGTTTGTTGGTTTACTCCGATTCCTGTGGCGCCATCTGAGCGCAGCTTTGCGGATAGTTCCCTATTGGTCAAGGAATATTTGAAGAATATTATATTGAGCGATGTGTTCTATTTTTAAAACCAACCATATTCATCAACACCATCACAGATATAAATCTAACTACTGACGCGATTGTATGTACATCGCGTGTTAAAAAACGGAGTAAAATTACGATCAATGATTGTACCTTATTTAAGTTTTTCATTTAGCATTATCGGCACCGGAAATCTACTGAAAACTAGAAAAATACCTTTTTATGCCATATTGAGCTGTAAAGACTGTATAGAAAAAGTTGGCCGAGGCATTGGAAATGTTTTCTTTTATTGGCAAGTAAATTTGTTTTTAAATTGATTGTGGAAAAGTGGCACGCTTGGTTTTCATACAGATGGAGGGACTTGCGTTGTCTAGTTCGATTTATGCCTGTTATCAACACTCTTATTTATTCAAATCTCGACAAGACAGTCGCACATTCTATGTTCTCTGTAGACAATTTAAATTTAAAATCTGCTAAAAATTAAATAGAATAGAATTATCTTAACTCATTTAGCTCAAAAATGTTTAGTAAGACTTACAAATTTAATAGTAAGAACTGTCACTTCACAAAAAGAAACAAACAGTGGTGGATCACCGTTGTGGCAACCCATGTGAGATGGCGCAACAGCGACCTATGAAAACACAGTCTAGGCGACTTGAAATCATGCTTAGGATACCGTTGGAGCTGCCCCACACCACGCGCACCATGGAAACGCACCTTTTGCGTATAGTTGTGCAGACACAATCTCCATGCGCATCCGCGAACATCCCCGACGCACAACAGAAGCGGGGTAGCCCTACCAGAATCCTAAACGCGTTATTATATACTGAACGCGGAGAGCGTTGTACGATCTGTGCTATTTGTAACCCACAGGCTGCTCGTGCAAATAAAACTTATAGTAACTCGAGAGAGCGTTATCTTAACAGGAAATACAACCCGTTATTCAGCATGTTCATACGTACGTTTGTGCATTCGTCTTCGCCGGGATTCTCATAATTTATTTCTGCTTTACAGTATTCTATACAATCCTACAACCCCCTCTTATCTCAAAGAACGTTTCAAGTTCCTTCATGACACACATAATAGACATCTGAGGTCATCGGAAAACTTGAGACTAGAGATGCCGATGCATTCCACCAGCTTTTACGACAAATCTTTTACGGTTCAAGCGGTGCGGTTGTGGAATGCTTTGCCCGTGTCAATAAGGCGTGCTCAATCTCTGCCCATTTTTAAAACAATGGTAAAAAATCACTACCTCTCTCTTTAATAGTTGTATTTCTTTATTTCTATGCTTTTGTTCCATACTTATTACTGTATATATTTGTCTATTATGTATTTATTTTATTTTATATATAAATAGTACACCAAAGACTACCTACAGTACTGTAATTCCTTCCATTTTTTTTTAAATCCATCCAAAGGTTGTCTTGAAAAGATCGCTTTTAGCGATAAGGCCGCCCATTGTGTCACCCAGTGCAATGTTTTCTTCGTCTATACTTTCTGTAACTTATATGGTGTACATAATAAAGTGTATTCTATTCTATTCTATTCTATTCATGTTCTCTCTAAATACGCTTAACAATTCTAAACGCCTGAAAGATACTTATAAATAAAATTCAAATCATTCAGATATACCTACTTTTACTACTTCTTTTCAGATTCGTTTATTCTTATTTAATTATATGCTTTTAATTCGTATTCTTTTGTACCTTCCAATGATTTTGAAGTCACGGCCCGCCTCAAGCAAATACTTCTAATAAGCTACTTCCGATTACAGATTCGCCAGATGACGGGGACGTGAGTCGTATAGTAACTGTGTACGGTGTACGGTGTACGGTGATGCCATTAAATTTTGAATGAAGAGATCTTTTTCTTTCAAGTAAACTTTTTTGGAAGAAAATTCGCGGGATCGATCTCACAAAAAAAAGAATCACGTATCGGCACAGATATCTCAGAAAATTGGTGAACCTTTCTTTTAATGTTGTAGTACAGTCACGGTAAAAATATTATATGTTTTTATCCTTGAACGATATTCAGAATCTGCTTTACTGCTTTTTAACCGACTTTCGAAAAAGGAGGAGGTTCTATGTTCGACTTCTTGTATGTTTTTTTTTATGTATGTTCACCGATATCTCCGTCAATTGTGGACCGATTTTCAAAATTATTTTTTTGTTTGAAATAGTATGTTTCGACATTGGTCCCATTTTAATTTGGTGAAGATCTGATGAAGATCTTCGAAGATATACAACAGAACTCTTCAATAAATAACGGCAAATCTCTCGGGACTGCTGCAATCGCATGTCTGTTTATTGTTTATACCATTTCATAACATAAAATCACGCCAGTACGCTCTTAAGGTGTAAGCAGATCTCACATTTGATCGGTTTTGTTCAAGTTTCATGATATTCGGGTACTCTATTCTGGCGTTATAGGAAACTTACTAAACAACTTGCCTATTAGTATAACTAAAAAGTGAAAAATAAAAAAGTTTTTTACAAAAAAATACTACCGACTTCCAAATAATAAAACTACAAAGTGAAAAATAACTTTACTTTTGGAAGTCGGTGTCCATAACGCAAAAAATGGTACCTACGAAAGACACCGACTTCCAAAAATTAAGTTATTTTTCACTTTGACTACAAAGTGAAAAATAACTTTATTTTTCACTTTGTACTACCGACTTCCAAATAATAAAACTATTTATTATTTGGAAGTCGGTAGTATTTTTTTGTAAAAAACTTTTTTATTCGTCTCAGCTTTGTCATAATGTCATTATCATAGAATGACACTTAGTTGCTAGCATCAAATATTTTTTTTTTTTTATCAACTAGAAAGGTTCGTGCCATTCCGACCTCATTTTTCAAGCGACTTAAATGTGGTTCAGATGCTCAGTGCCGTAGCTACAAAAGGTGTGTGTCTTGAAAAAATTTGACAACTGGCAAAGGGATGAAGAACTCGACTGTTCTCAAGTCAAGAATGTATAACTGTTAACATTCTGGTTAACCCTTTTAACTCAGCTATAAATTCTTGTCGAGTTTCAAACTTTTATTGCTCGTGTAAGTAATAAAGTAGCGAACAATGTTAGAGGAGGGTGCAGTTTTATTTGAGAACATATGAGCTAATTCATAGAGTAGGTCATGGCTCGTGGCAATGCTTGTGGAAGTCGGTCCATGGATAGGTGACCATCCACTACTCCTTCGGAAAGCACATAAAGCCGTTGGACGCGGCTGTCATATGTAGGTATTTGACAGTCACTACGGGTAAAGAGGAATCGAAATAAGTCTGTTGGGCGTGATGCTATAAGACAAAAAAAAACAAAAGATATTAGATCTATAACAAAGGTAGAATAGTAGTGGTATGCCACTAAAGAAAATAAGACAATTTAAATGGCTATGGACAGGACACTTGACAAGGGACAGCAGAATAAAATAGACGATAATTATTACGGAATGGCAACCACATGATGACGAAATAAAAAGAGGCAGACAAGCGAAAAGATGGACAGACGATATAAAGAGTTTTGGAGGGACAATCTGGTCAAGGAAAACTAAGAATAGTGAAGCAACGGCTGGAGGAGGGTTGTGTCACAGCAAACGCTGATCGCTAAACCGGGCAAGCCGATATGTTTGAATTTTTATAAGTTGAAATAGTTTTTTAGTATCAGCAATAAAGGTTTAATAATAACGGATATTTAGAAGCAAGAAAATCTGGCAACAGTCTTGCCAAGGGGGGTGTTACCTCGTAACTGGGTTATGAACTTTGATAGGGTCTGGCACGCGAGTCTACTCAGTAAGCTTCCTGCTTATGGCATCCCCGCTGGTTTTTGTAGCTGGATATCAGACTTCCTCAATGAACGGTCGATCCGAGTGGTCATTGACGGCTGCTCCTCTGACTTCATGGCTATTGATGCCGGAGTACCTCAGGGGTCTGTTCTCTCTGCAACTCTTTTCCTGCTACACATCAATGACCTACTTCAGCCTGGTATTATTGGTTACGCAGATGACAGTACTGTTGCAGAGAGATACTTGTCCAGCGCAAGAACCAGCGTGGATGAAGTTCGTTCCTTGAGAGAGGCTATGGTGGAAAGGACAGATTTGACCTTAAGCCTTGTCTCCCAGTGGGGTGATGACAATCTGGTCTCCTTTAACGCCACCAAAACACAGGCGTGTCTTTTTACCGCAAAAAGGAGTATCTTCGATCAAACTCCTACTTTTCGGGGTGCGTCTGTTCCTGTGACTGATCGGCTCGAGCTCCTGGGCATGGAGTTGACATCCAGGCTCAACTTCGGCGCCTCCATTGAGTACAAAGCCCAAATTGCGGCCAAAAAGCTGGGCATCCTAAATAGAGTGAAGCGATACTTTACGCCTGGACAGCTTTTAACCCTTTACAAAGCGCAAGTCCGATCCTGCATGGAGTATTGCAGCCACCTTTGGGATGGCTCAGCTAAGTATCAGCTTGCCGCGCTTGACTCGGTGGAACGCAGAGCCAAGAGGCTCATTGGCGACGTTGAGCTGGCGGATGCCAAGCTACACAGCTTGGCTCATCGCCGCAAGGTTGCCTGCTTGTCGGTCTTTTACAGACTGTACTTCGGTGAGTGTGCTCAAGAACTCCACGACCTCATCCCACCAGCCCCCTTCTACCATCGGGCATCTAGACGCACTGCAAGTTACCATCCTTACCTTGTTGCCATTCCACCAATACGCACCAAGCGCTTCCAAACATCCTTCATAATGCGCACAGCGAATGAGTGGAACTCACTGCCTGCGTCTGTGTTTCCGAACGCATTCAACCCGAATCTCTTCAAAGTTAGAGTGAACAGGCTTCTTCTGGGTAAGCTCGCTCCATCGTCGACTCTGTCTCTGTCACCTTTGACCTAGACTCGAGTCAAGAGCAAACCCATCACAAATAAAAAAAAATAAAAAAAAATGACCGTCAGATAGGCAATACTGGTATGCAGCTGTATGTGGTTAGAATTGAAGCTGACCCCAATATTGTTGGAAAAAAGGCTAGGCAGATAAATTGATGAGATGATTCACGTAAATAGTACGCAATCACAGCACAATCTGAAAAAATCACTTAATCACGTTGTATTCATGATTGGAAACCGGTAAAACTGGTGTGTTGCTACTCCTATGTTACTAAGATATCATAGAGTTCGACATTAAAACACTGGAATACTGCAAAGGCGTAGCAAACGCGACAACTTTGTGGTTACGACAGCTACTTTGTTGTAATCGACTCGCGAGAAACAATCATTGGAACTTTGTAGTTGAATGTAGGCACATTTTGTTTTCAAAGTCAAGGTTTATTTTTATTGTATTGCCTGGTTCTTGCGAAAGGTAACGAAAAAATTGTAGAAAGTAGGTATACACATCTTCTCCCTGTTGTTTTTTTTTGGGAAGAAAACTAACTTTTCCCCACGGCTTCTCTCCCGTCTATTAGATCTCGTAGGATGATAAAAAGACTATTTATTACGCTCAGTGACAAAGTAGTTTTTTCTATCAATGATAGATTTTTCGTAATCGGATGTAGGTACTTCCAGAGATTACGTCTTGTTACAAACATATAAGCAACAATAACAGCTAAGAAGTAGAATTCCCTGCCGGAGTCTGTGTTTCCTGATAGCTACAACCTAGGGGTCTTTAAGTCAAGAGTGAATAGGTTACTTCTAGGCAAGTGTGCTCCATCATCGACCACATCATCGCTTACCATCAGGTGAGATGGTGGTCAAGCGCGAGCCTATATAAGATAAAAAAAAAAAAATACGTCTGCATAGTCATTTTCTAACCATGATGGAGTCAGCTTCTAATCAAAGCGGACTAAAATATACCAGTATTTTTAAATGAGGACTACCTATTCGACCATCATCCAGTAACTGGGTAACTTTTTTTGAAAGTTTTTCAGGGTTCTGACTCCCTGTGACGATTGTCAACAAACTCGACTCTCAAGAATTATTATTTTAATAATTTATTATTCTAGTAACACTAACACGAATCGCTAGCTTAAGCTACCAGTTTCGTGTCAACTTCGACAATAATTAATAGTGTATGAAAATTACAGCATGTCGTGCTGACGTACTTATGGCACACAAAATAAGTATCGACATTAAGGTTAAGTAAACTAACGGAGCAAATAAAAAGAGTCCACTTGACATTTTCAGGTACTGCATATTTGATAGCACTGTTGTAGCTTTTATTTATATGTATAAAAATAGTTTCTATCGTAGTCACTATGACCTCCATTCAAATATAGATTTAGAAGATCAGGTTAAATTAGTTACTCTAACGCCGCGGCAGTGATGTATTCAATATCTTATAAAGCTTAAACACAGGAAAAAAATCAACACGTCTCAGTTTTGCTAGCTATGTGTCTACAACGTATTGATTGATGTCAGAGGGGCAATTCTCGGCAAATTTACATTTGTATCGGAGTTGCAAACTGTCAAAAAATCTTCTATTTTCACTACATAAATACTTCCATAATAAAAAGGTTTTGATGTTGATTGTAGCCGAGATGAAATTGTGATCTTGAATGTTTTTACCCGACTGCCAAAGGAGGGTAATGTGTTTATCAGTCTGTGTATGTATGTATCTATGTTGTATGTATGTAGGTATGTTTGTTCCTATGTGGCGTTCTAGAGACCAAACGCGTTCGCCGATTTTGATAATTCTTACGTGATAAGTCTTACGCGCCGCCTGCTACGTGCGTGTGCGTGAGTGAAAAATTCTTATTTCGGCTTCAACTCATCAGTCGCCGACTGCAAGGAGGTATTTCTAATATATGTCTTAACTCTGCGAGTGTCACTGGCTACATTAAAATTGGAAAAGTAAAATCTGACGGATTTTGGGCGCCATTTTGTGGGAAAAAAAAAAAAACTTCCAAACTCATCGAGTGGGGTATCAAAATAAAGGGTTTTAAGAGGTGATTTAAAAATATATAACACTTATATGTTTAAATGTACCTAATTCTAAAAAAAATAACTAAATAGTTGTAAATAAAAAAACTTAATAAAAAAAATAAAAATACCCGACTGCTTAAAAAGCGAACTAAAAAGAAGTAAACAAGAAGTAGATCATGCTGTGCAGTCGGAGGATACATAATATGGCTTTGGTCCGCCAGCTCGCGAATAATTATGTTAATTAGTTTTTTTAAACATGTGAATTGATTTTCTGATATTACAATAAACCTATATAAGTAAAGAAAATAACTTACAAACAGCAGCAGACACAACTCTCCGTACGGAACCCCGCCATCGTTTGGACGCAGTTCTCTCTATGCGGTTCCTGCAAAGAAACACAGATTACTCTCATTTGTATGCTAACAACTCCTGGCTTTTATGCTAGCCTGGTAGCAGGAAGTCGTTCTGCTAGACAAATATTATTTATGAGGACAAGTTCAAAGGGAAACTGTGAAAAATTTAGTTACTGCAGCGCCATTTTGGAGTTTTTTTTGAGGTTTATCTTAATTTAGTGTTGCCAAAATATAGGATATATATCAGAAAATAATGTCTATTCAAAGAATAAGTAAATAGAATAAGATCATTTCTTTATTGACAGAGCCTACGTTTGGCAGTGGAATCAATATCTAAGACGATATTATTATGGAAATCTAAGCAATACACTCACTCACTTCTAACCTCAAATCCACAAATAAATCCTGAATGGGTATTGCCTTTTTCTGTCTGCTGTTAAAATCCTGGTATCCTATTTCTTCCCTTTTAATATTTGAAATGTGAAAGTCTGGTTGTTTAGATGTTTGAAAGAAGCAAGAAATAAATAAAATAGTTCATTTGTGCCAGGTATGACGCTTACCATAAAAATAAAAAAATAAAAGGAAAAACGTAAGGCCCTTACTCTGCTTTAGTGCCGCAAAACAGTTATTTTCTAAAGCCTAGTCCTTAGTAACGGCTAGGATAAAAGATATGAAAAAAAAATTGCTTCATGAACATTATTATTATTATTAAAAACTTTACGCACAAATACAACGGCGGACTTAATGCCTTAGGCATTTTCTACCAGTCGACCGCGAGGGTGGTGCAGAGATAAAAAAATGCAGGTGCAACTAAATGAAAGGATAAATAGAGAAAAATATATGAAAAGAATATATATAAATATATACATAGATACATACATACATATTTTTTTTATAAAGAATTAAATGTTACATTGTTACATCAAACAATTACGATACAATATTTTTTCGCTACTTTTGCCAACTCCTTCAAAACGACTTGGATTTATTAAAATATTTTAGATAGAAAAAATTATGGTTAGAATAGTCAAATATGTTTATTTCAACTAGGCCACCAAGTGGCACTTTTGAACGCGACAAGTAATAAAAATTGAATCTACCGTGCATTCGGAATGTAGCTTGTAATGGAGAAGATCGCACAAGAAACGCCATGAATTTCTTCTCCATGAATTTCTTCTTAACCTACAAAAATATATTGCAAACCAAACTGTCCAAATAGAGGTTCAATATTGATATTCTGGCTCCGAGCGGGCACATGGCCTGTACCATGGCTAGTATTATATTATCTGTGACCGCGTTAACGAATTTAGAACATAGTTTGGCCTGGATTACCTAGGGCATAGAATATTTATAAATAGAACGTAGCCTCTCACAGAGAGGATGCCTGTGTTGCATCAGTGGGACCATTATAAGGCTGCTGATGAGAACGTACCTTTCCTAAACTTTCACGGGGACAAAGAAAAAACTAGTAGGTTCATAATTTAATTTAATTTATCGCAAAACAGTCTTTGTATAGTAAGAATTTCTAAAGTTCTAAGTGTTCTAACAGAGAATGCGCAAATCATCTCAAGGAAGTTGGTCTCACGGTCATTAGCCTTTCATTAAAAACGGACGGCCATTTTCCTGATGAATCAGCGAATTTCAATTTCGTGAATGATTTTTTTTTCAAAGCGACCTCTATCTTTTGCGATGCTATGAATTAAGGGAGTGGTGACTTGGTGAGTGCTCCCTTCCACATCCTTTATAAAATACGAGAAAACAGAAAAGATGATTAGTACAAGAAAATTATAATTAAACATAACATCATGCTCGTAATCGCCGAAGGGTTGGGCAGAGGAGCACCTAATAGTACTCCTACGTTACGCCAATGTCATAATTGGCGTTATGTAGGAGTACTAACAATATTTCATTTTTTATTTTTATTTAATATAGGCTCGCGCTTGACCACTATCTCACGTATGGTAAGCGATGATGTTGTCGACGGTGAAGCACGCTCGCCTAGAAGTAACCTATTCACTCTTGACTTAAAAGTCCCCTAAATTATAGCTATCGGGAAACACAGACTCCGGCAGGGAATTCCACTCCTTAGCTGTACGCATAATAAAAGTACCTGTTCTCAAAACAGTGCGTAATTATTAATAATTATATTTAATATATTATTAATAATTTTATTTAATATATTATTATTAGATAATTATTAATAATAAATGTCAATTAAATGTTAATTATTTCATGTCGTGTTTATTTCTTCAATTATGCTCAAGTCTCATGTAATAAGGGGTGAGCCATCAACTGGGCACAAATCTAGTCTCCGGGTTTTGTTAATGAGAAATTCCAGATGGAATAAGCCAAAAACACTTTGCCCAACTCAGGTATCGATCCCGGTACCTCATGCTCAGCAGTAGCACTGCGGCCAATAGACCAACGAACCAGTTTCAGTTTTAAAATTATAACTTGTAGCCAGAGCTGGGTAAAATACATGCTTCGCTTTAACTAAAATACAAATGACAAACTTTTTTCGTATTTTAAATACATGCAAGACAGTATTGTCTTGCATGTATTTAAAATACGAAACACAAAATATTGTAAGTCGTGTAATAGAAATATAAATAAAAAAATACAGTAATTCGACTATTTTATTTAAAATACAAATTACAGTCTATCATCCATCGACAAACTTAATTAATACACAAAAGTTTCGTGAAAAGTTCAAATGAAAATGATAATTGACGAAAGCTATCGAGCGCTATTTTTTGCAGAACACACCCATACGATCGCTAATTAATTTATTTATGTTCAAATATATTTTGAAGCCATAAGTATTTGAAATACAACTACTAAATACCTCAGCGTCAGGTATTTAAAATACTAATTACAAATTGCATTTTAAGAAGTAATTGAATTACAAATACCAAATACGTATTGGTATTTCCATTACGTTTAGAGTGCACCGCGGCGGCGTGATGTTATGTTATGAAATGGCGTAAACAATAAACAGACGTTCGATTGCAGCTATCCCGAGAGATTTGCTGTCATTTATTGAAGAGTTCTCGTATATATCGCCGAATTTCATCATCAAATTTAAATGGAACCAATTCGGCAACATATTCAATCAAAATAAATACTAAATTGGTCCACAATTGACGGCGAAATAGGTGACATACACATAAAAAACTACTTTTTGGAAAGTCAGTTAAAAAGAAGATACAATTCCAATAAGGAGTAACGGAAGAACAGATAGTCGTTAGCCAGCATTTAATTTAATAACTGCCTCCTTGGTTTAATGATCGCAAGCGTTATTGCAGAGTACGATGTCCCTGGATTTGGATCTTGGGTCGGCTAAACTATTATAGGTTTATATCTGGAACTTTTCAGTTGCAGCCCGGCGTTTAAATTTGCAGCCATATGCCATTGTTTGGCTCCTATTACACAAAATACCATAGATACCATAGGTAGCTATACAATATGTACACCTCTAAATAACCCTTCGGGGAACACAGTAGTGATTTTATGTTTTGTTATGTTTGCATAACGTCTGCATTCCCTAATAACAGTATACAAGATCTTCATCAACATTCCCTAAGTAAACTGTATGATACATCGATGGCCATCCCTGTCCATTGTGTACAGAGCCATTAGCGCATAAGTGGCCACACTCCGGGTATAGTGTTGGACATTTTGTCTCTAGTTTAACACAGGCTAACGATAGTTGCGCGAGCTTAGCTTTCAGTGTGCTAATAACTTTAGTTCGATTAAGGAGTTATTTCAAGAGGATGACAGATTGTTTAAAACAGTTCCTCAATATTACACCCAAAAGTAAAGATTGTCAAGTTTTCAACTTCTCCATTTAGAAACCGTTTGTTAGTATTTTGATTCTTGAGTAAGGCTTAATAGACCGATAGCGCTAGGTTTTGAGGTTTCAAAAATATTAAAGTTGTTTGTGTTTTGCATATAGTTTCCGGACCATTTGCCCAACCTAATACCTAAGTTTGTGTCATCCTAGGTATTTGCATAGGTAGAAATTTAGGTATTTGTCTTTTCGATCAGTATTGGACGAAAAGAAAATTAGAGATGAAAATTTTACTTTCATGATAATAACAAAGTAATAACTGATGTACATAAGCATTTTGTGTCATCTCTGTCCACGGGAATCCAAATACTTAACCAGTACCTAACACGTAGCCCAACTAGCTCTAAAAGAATATTATAATAGGTAAAATAGGTGTTACGCGTTTTAGAGTACTGATATCTGTTGTTTAAAATATTTTGTGTCGAATTCATCCACGACTTTTATAGATATTTAATTTTTTTACTACAACAACCTGTAAAATCCACAAAAGAAAATGCAAGTTATTAGAGTTTACGTACTTTTGATTATTATGGTATAACAAAACACTATTCATAATTTGTGTCATTTTTATCCTCGATATCATATTATTTTCAAAAAAAACTAGACTTCTTCGCACGAAGGGCGAGCGCGTGTAAAAGTGCGGGCGCGGGCGGCGGGCGGGTGCCGGCCAGCCGTTTCTTTGTTTACATTCGGTATTTGTAAGTTGCAACAAAGAAGTGCGTGCGTTATTTATGATGTATTCGATTGATAAAGGCCCACTTGCACGAAAAACTTTCAGAATTGCTAACACGAGGTCCAATTGACAATATTGTATATCAAACTGTCAATTTAACCTAGTGTCAGCAACTAAATCTGATTTAAGTATTTTGCGCAAGTTAGTTATGAAGCTGTGAAAGACTTAAATGCAGGTATTGTAACTCATTAAGGCACTCAACAATGCAAAAAAAATGCTGTGTTGAAAACCATGCCTTATGGTTTTCAACACAGCATTTATTTTGCATTGTTTATTATTTATTTTCAGCTGCAGGCATAAGTTGTTTTGTACAATTGTAGGTTTCATGTTACAAATTTTAATTGCTCTTTCAGTTTTGTTAAAATCACTCCAAGTATGATTTTTGCAATGTTACGATGTACAGATTTTAAGCATTTTTAATATAGCATTGTAACTACCGTTACAATGGGGTCATGAAAACTTTTGAAAGATTTTTTCTGTGAATATTATCGTATCTTATTGTACGATTAAAAATTATACCGACAACATCTTTGATAAATATTATTGTAAGCATCAATTACAATGTGTGTCAATGTTACATTCGGATAAAAAAGAAGGTTCCATAGTACAGGAAGTACTATGGAAGAGCTAATAAAACTCGTTTTTTAATAATTATTGTAATTCAATTAATATTCACAACACTTTGTGCTCTGGTGGTTTGGATAAAATTATCAATTCCTGTGACTACCGTTCGCACAGCGAAGATCAGGCGACAAGCAGACTCACAGATTACCTCATTGAAGCGGCTGATGTGGCACAGCAGCGTTACCCTTACGGCTAATTAGTGACACGGGGGGACTTTAATGCTCACCACCAGGAGTGGCTCTTCCCATACCAGTGCATTGATCATGCTGGAGGAGAGATGCGTAAGCTTTCGTTAGCGCTAATCAGCCATCTGGTTCAGGGGGCAACGGCAATGGGGGATGTTGATTCGCACACGGCCAATTGCTTGGAACTTCAGCTGAAAACCGATCCAGACCGATAGGTACTCTATGTCGATAACTTCATCTTGGGTAGTTCCGACCGCTGTCTGATAAAGTCTGTGTCCGTCTACTCTTCGCCCAAGAGGCACACGGCGGGTTTGTAGGTATAAGTTGGCAGATTGGGATGGGATACGATCTTTCTTCGCATGCTGGTCCCTCATTTTGCGCGGACGCCGTGACTGATGTGTTGCGTTGGAGAATTAAGTACTACATTCCGTTCTCTGACTTACCAATGTCTAGCAAAGGCCGGCCACGCAGACGCGCTTAAACATGAGGCGTATTTGGCATGGATCGACGCTCGGACGGTTAGTGCGAGCCACGTAAGTTAGAAAAGAAGACCTTCAACAGCGCTGCCAAGTCCTGCAAGAAGGAGTTGCGAGGGGCTCGGTTCGGCCACATTGGCCGAATAGGGACATAACTAGCTTCTTACCCAGCAGGTAGTAAAGCGTTTTGGTTCCTGGGTAAGTCGGTTGAGTCGAACTTCTGCCATCCCTCACTACGACCACTGCTAAAACTATCGACGGGTCGCTAGCCCACTTCGCTGAGGAGAAGGCAAACTTATTTGCCTCTCTATTTGACGTTCGTAGGGTTCGTACTCGGCAACCTCGACTTAAACAAAGCTAGTGACCCGGACGCGATACTAGCACTTGTCCTTAAAACTTGTGCGCCCGAACTGTCTTCGATCTTGACACGTCTATTTCGCCTTTCGTATGAAACTGGAAAAGTGTCGAATGCTTGGAAGTAAGCTAACGTACAGCCCGTGTCCCAGAAGGACAGTCGATTTAACCCGACCAATTACAGACCCATTTCTAAGTGTGTTGGCATACCTAGAAGCTAAATACGGCTGCCTCCGATATCGTTCTACAGGGGATCTTCTACATTTACATCTTGAGTAAGGCCATCGAGAGGCAAGGGGAGGCGCTTGCCGTCTCTCTCGACAACTCGAAAGCTTTCGATAGGGTCTGGCACGGAAGCCTTATTAGTAAGCTTCCTTCATCCGGTCTGCCTGGTAATAGTATGTGTGATTGGATTGCAGATTTCTTGAGGGATCGATCCATTCGAATGGTTATCGATGGCTGCTCGTCGGACCAATTGGATATAAATGGGTCCCTCAAGGGTTGGTACTCTCAGCAACTTTATTTTAGCTGCACATAAACGATCTGCTAAAAACTTGGGAATGCAGACGACAGCACTGTTGCTGAGAGGTACTTGTCCATCCTTGTCCTTTGTGATGGTATGGTGGAGCGTTTCAGTTTATCCTTGAAGGCAGTCTCCAAATGGGGCGATGCCAATTTGGTCAGGTTTATGCCGCTAAAACCCAGGCATGTCTTTTTTCCGCTAAAATGAGCCAATTCCACTCGGCTCCTTCCCTCGGAAGTGTAAACGTTGCAATAATGGACCATTTTGAGCTTCTTGGCAGTACTTTTAACACGTTCCTCAATTTTGGACCATACATTGAGGCAAACGCTCAGTCGGCTGCCAAAAAGTTGGGGATCCTCGCAAAAGTGAGACGTTTATTCACGGCGAACAGTTGCTCAAGTTTTATCAAGCGCAAGTTTGATTATGTATGGAGTACTGTTCTCATTTCTCGGAAGGATCTGCCAAATACCAGCTTGACGCACTTAAGTTTATCAAAAAACGGGTCAAGAAGCTCATCGGAAATGAGGCACTGGTTGAGTCAAAGCTCCAGAGCCTTGAACATCGTCGCCGAGTTGCTAGCTTATCGGTTTTTTATCGGTTGCATTTCGGGGAGTGTGCAATGGAATTACATGATCTAATTCCACCTAGCCCATTACATCATCGGACTACAAGACGTACGGTGATTTGCTATCGTTAGATGGTGGGGATCTCACCCATACGCACTAAACGTTTTGGGAATACTTTCATTGTGCGCACAGCTAAGAAGTGGCATTCCCTGCTGGAGTCTGTGTTGCCCGATAGGTACAAGTTGGAGTCTTTCAGTCAAGAGTGAATAGGTTACTTTTAGGTAAGCGTGCTTCATGTTCGACCACGTCATCGCTTAACATCAGGTGAGGTAGTGTTCAAGTGCGAGCATATAAAATATAAAAAATACGTTCCCCCTATTGCAATGCATACCACGCAGTGGATAGTAGAACGATGGTAGATGATTAATTATTATTATTATAGCAGTGATGGCCCAGTGGTAACAGAGGTGACTCACAAGTATGGTCGTGGGTTCGAACCCAGGCACGCTCTTTACTTTGTGTAAATTATTTCATCACCACTGCTCTCAAAGCACAGAAGTAAAAAAAAACGAAGACATGTAACATCCATCAACCGACACTGGACGCACGTGGTGGATTACATTCCCTCTCCCAGATAGGAAGCCTTAACGCACAATGGACCAAATGGTAGTCTAAGTTCGGAAAAGGGGGACCATGTATCCTATCCTAATGCTTACCACGTCTATCGTTTGCAATTACTTCTTCACATTTTTTTGTAATCATTCTCCTTTCTCACATATCTGTAATATTGAATGAGTCTAAAAACATTACTATATATATACACTACTCTTAGTTTTTCTCCAAGGCCATTTATGCTGATACGATTATATTCAAATGATGAACTAAAAACATATTCTCGATGTCAACACCATCTTTCTTAACAATGATAACATTTAAAGTAAGTGATTATATTTGAGAATAAAAACATTGTAACTTAAAATTACAATTATGGTTAAAATATCACATCACACATCATCAGCCTATTAATGTTCCCACTACTGGGACACAGGCCTCCTCTCTGTGAGAGGGAATGGGCCATTATCCACCACGCGGGTCCAGTGCGGGTTGGTGAATTTCACATGTCTTCGAATTTTTGGTTCTAGGACATGCCGGTTTCCTCATGATGTTTTCCTTCACCGTTTTGAGAGCAGTGGTGATGCAATAATTTACACAAAGTAAAGCGCCTGCCTGGGCTCGAACCCACGACCTACAACTTGTAAGTCGCGGCCGCTACCACTGGGCGACCACCGCTCTTGTATTAAAATATAAATAGTCCAAAATTTAAAATGTATTACATTGTATGTCATTTTAAAATGAATTTAACACAAAGAAACCGTTGTTACCCAAACTTTTGTGTATTGGAACTTGGTTTACAAGTATACTTTAGTAGAAACATTTTTCATTTTTAATTACAATGAATTTATTTTCTTTTACAAAAGTAGTTCTTATTGGCACAGAAATACGGTTAAAAGGCAGAAATAAAGTTCTGTTGTTGCTGATTTCATCTATACTAATATTATAAAGAGGAAAGATTTTTTGTTTGTTTGTACCGAATAGGCTCCGAAACTACAGGACCAATTTACAAAATTCTTTCACCAATAGAAAGCTACATTATTCCTGAGTGACATAGGCTATTTTTTTATCCCAATAACGGGTCCTGTGTGGTGGTCCACGGGAGTGAAGCCGCGGGCAACAGCTAGTATGACATAAAGTTGTAACCAAATGTGTAACTAAAGATACAATGTTATTCATATTGGGTGTCGATATTTGGTCTCATACTAGACGTTAATACAGTGATTGTTAAAGAAAGAGGATTATTGAAGTTCATAAAATCGAACATTGTAAGGGATGACGGAAAAGCAGACTGTTTTAAGGAGCGTGCTGTAATAAAACTAAACTTAATCACTATCACCACACAACAAAAATATCTAGAATTTTTTGCTTCGTGTATATTTTGTATTGCTGACTGTACACTGCCTTCTCGAAGCGGGGCGCGGGATATCGAGAAGCCGTATAACAAAAAAGCGGTAGGTAGGTACGCCGATTCCTATCCCTTCTCTATAATATCCTGCACAATCCTACTTCTCCTCAATATCTTCGCGAACGGTTTGAGTACCTCGTCCCGAGGGGTAAACCTTGTCGCACAGCTACTTCACTTCTTCTTCGAACTCCGCGTCACACTTCCAGCCGCTATGATGGCTCCTTCTCTGTTACTGCAGTGCATCTCTGGAACTCTCTCCCACACTCCCTACGCGATAGCCCTTCTCTCGATGTCTTCAAGAGGAAAGTTAAGGAGCATTTTCTTTCGACACAATAAAAAATATTAGTAGATTTATATATATATATATATATTTGTATTAATGAACATAGTTCTTCTATGTATGTATTATTATTATATATTTAATTGTTATGTTACTGTTAAATTGTACACTGGATTAGCCCTGAATTAAAATGATCTCTATCACTCAAAGGTTTGCTGGAAGAAAACTCCATTTTGGAGTTAAGCTCGCCTTTGTACATGAAAATTGATTTCACTTTGTATAAATGTATTGTTTTGGTGTACAATAAAGAATTAAGAATTAAGATACCTACCTACCTACCTACCGCTTTTTTGTTATACGGCTAATTTGAATCTGAAAGCTATAGGTAGGTATGCCGATACCTACCTACCTACCGCTTTCGGGTTCAAATTCGAAGCGAATCGAAGCGTCAATCTAATATAATATTTACCATATTGACCGTCTTCTTAGCATTGAAAATTGACATTCGTAGGCAATGAGAATGCAGACACGCGCGCTTTGTACATAATTCGCACGTCATTATTTTCATCTCTATAGGTTACCTACACATTTGTTTATTACTTGGCGGAGATAAGAGTCAATAATTACTCAATATGATAGTTATGTTATTTATATAGGAAGCCTTCGCATCTAAAAAGAAATCGTACCGAACGAACATGATTGTGTGCGTGCGTAATGCCGCCTAAACGCGTCCGCCCGCTTCGACTGCCTGCTTCGACCGCAACCATTGTTTTTGTGTTTTATTCATTTAAATACTTATCGTGCATGAAAATGACACAAATTTACAATGTCGATTTTTCATGCATTTATGATATTGATTATGTGAACTCTAATAATTATAATATTTTTTTGAAGCGTTTGTAGCTTGGAAAAACAAAATAATTGAAAATCTTAAAATTGCGTGCCCTAATTTGGCACAAATTTAAATAATAGGCATATATAAGTGATCTGAGAAGGGAAATAGTTATTTCATAAACTTTAATTTTTTTTTCGCACTGTTTTTACATACTGACCCTATTTCAGTTTGCACTGGGCAAATATGACACAAATTGGGTTTGCACACTCCACAGGCTATGCTAGAAATGATACCATAATTATTAAATGCAGCACGATATAGTTTAAATGCAGCACGTCTGTTTTTAGATAGAGCCTTACACAAGAATCAAGGTACTAACAAACGGTTTCCTTCACCAATGGCTGTTGCAAGAAATGTCACCATCTTCCTGCCCTTGTAATTTGTTTCTTTGGAGCACTAGTCACGCTTTCAAAATTGCCTTTTCTTTCAAATCATTTTTCACAGAATCTATCCATCTTTATTTCTAGCCTTTTTTTTTATTTCTCTGCATCCATCCACATTTATATCCATCACTCTTATTTCTTCTTATTCATAGCTATTTTAATCTGCGTTGCGTTTCATCACTCCTCATCATCTCATCATATATCCAGACCATGAAATGTACCACAATCTATTCAATACACCTACTTAGCTTGCAAGTGTATTGCATTTGTAATCATGCAAAAAGCTATGGAGGTAACATAGACTTGCAAATAACCCTATCTGAAAATGTAAAGTAGTGGTAGAAAATATGTAAGGTGAAGTAAGGTTGTAACAATACAGAAGTTTTCTAGCTAGTGAAAAAACGGTCTGTGTCAAAACAATTACTCTGTTTATTTATTTTTCTTTACTGTGGAAACCTATACCCACTAATCGTTTAGGAAATATTTGCATTGTGCGTACAGCTAAGGAGTGGAATGCCCTGCCGGCCGTCTGTGTTTCCTGATAGCTACAACCTGGGGATATTTTAGTCAAGAGTGAATGGGCAAGTTTGCTTCATTGTCAACTACATCATCGCTTATCATTAGGTGTAATAGTTGTCAAATGCGAGCCTATCAATAATAAAAAAAACTTGTTTGCAAGTATGCATGTCAGTTCTGTGACAGTAAATTCCTTTTTCTTTGTTTCTTTTATTTTGTCTTATATCGCCTCGTTCTTATCCAATGGAATTACCCACTAAGTCATGAAAGAAAAAGCATCCGGCAGTTGACCTTGAAAGTTTATGACCAATCCTGAGTCTTAACTAACCTTATAGATGAAACTTTTTCCGTAGCGTCGGAATGAACCACAGACCACATAGACAACTCCGTGGCCACTGCTAAAGACGGTGACGTCAAAGGTAGTATTTTACAAGTTTTTATCCACTCCTGAATTTATAAATAGTTATTCACAACTAATTAGCTGAAATTTTATTTTGCATTCACTTTTGGTTTGGATGACAACGCACGGTAAGCTAAAAGGCTAATTTAAATAAGTTTTTTTTTGTTGGAATAATATTTTCTTGTTTTGGTATTGTTCGTCGAATCGAATAGTTTCAAAATCAAATATTTTTTTATTTCACATAGGCCTACATGGGCACTTATAAAACGTCGACAAAATGTTCTTAAAATTGTCGAGATTCGCGATAACTGACAAATATTTGCACTGTCTGAACACTTTCAATCAAATCTGTGTGGAATTTTTCTCAAAAGACAACCTCAGACATTAACCTATTTGTATGGACATGTGACAACCTATTTGACTGAGTATGTTTCCGTGTTTCTTCTCAGAGAGGTCAATCAGGAAGCACTGGCCACATCTAGTTCAAATTTACAAAAAAAGATTGTCATGTAATGTTCTTTTTAAGCAATTTTCCAAATCAATAAAGCTCAGCCTAGCGTGTCAGACTCAGTAAGTGTCACCGTTTACTCAAATAAATTGACGGCTCATGACAATTCTGACTCTAGTGGCTGTTAAGCCAAAACTTGTGCTCAGTGTTCATTGCGAGGACACGTGTTAGTAAAGGCGACTAGTGTCTAGACTTTACTGCCAACGCTGTGGTTCCAAGCTCTGTGGAGTGAATTGATTGGGACACGACTTGGGTCGGTCGGGACTAATCGGGACAATGTTTAAGACGACGGGTTTCACTTCTATTGAAAATGAACACGACTTTTAATTTTATTTTATAGCACGATTGGAAAATACGACGGAAGAATCGAGAATTTATGAGATCGATGAAAACAGATACATCGATAAAAAAATAAGAGGTGGGCTCCCTTATTTTTTATCCATGTATCTGTTTTCATCGATCTCATAAATTCTTGATTCTTCCGTCGATATCATAATTATGGCAAGTTTCGATTAATATTTTTCAAGTTTTCTATGGTGGTAATTTATTGAGTCTTGTAAAGTATAACGTCTTTCTGCATAAAATTACACTCAGTAGTTAGTGGAAGTTGCCTCAGGATTCGATTTTTAAAGCCAAGTAAAGTCATTTGCACATTAGACGTTAAACTTGTACGAAATGAGGTAATTTTGACACTTGTATGTTCCTTTTAGGCCGAGTTTCTCACCTCTAAATTATCGCAAAATTAATGTGACAAATTGTCAAGCAAGCGTTTTCTGCTGTGATTGGCTGTTGAAAAAGCATTCAACAAATAATGCTCAGGCTTTAATGCTCTTATTGATTTAATTTTCTTAAGTTTGACTTGATTATCACTTACTACGCGACATTGTCACGTAGCTACTCCCTATAGCAAGGGTCACCAATTACTTTTATTTGGGGTTCGTTTTTGTAAATACGTAATATGACCGTCGCGGTCCGTAAGGTACCCCAAACTTTACATCTTCAAGAGTATTTACTTTGTTAAAATTTAAATAATAAACTTAAATAAGTTACTGTTAGATGATTCGTCCGTTGTCGAATCAACGACAGTTATGACAAAGCGCGGGCTATATTACTTAATAAAATTAAGTACTCAAGCAAAACCAATTTTATATTATATTTTGCTGTTACTGTACTTAGGGTCTTCACAAAATAGATTGTTGGTCCTGGTCTGGACCGGTCCGCCATTTGGTTACCTACCCTATAGTGATATTTGATTAGAGTATAAGTAGTTAATGAAGTTCGCTCTCCGCCGGTTTGCTTTCGACATGCGTTCACTCGTGCGTGCCTAAAACACTCGTGCTCATCTTCTAGTACTAAGACTACATACATATGTGATTATACTATCCTTCACTCTTCATTCTACTCTGAAGCTATCGGTGTCCTTACTGTGTTCTTGATACATTAAACGTTTTAACGTAAGCTGTGCGATGCTGTTTTAATACTCAACACCAGTTTCAACATAAAGACGCTTTCACGTCAAAATGGTAACCACAGTACTGCGGTTGACCGTATATAGCTAGCGTAGAAATATCCTTTTATGATTTTGGGCTAAGTAAGAGTGTTGACTCATGAATAGCGCCACGCATGGTCGCCTTACAAGTCTTTGCTTTGCGGTGCGAAACCACATTGTGTACATACTCCAATACTCGTATAATATTAGGTTGAGAAGTCGAATATTTTGTCTAATACTAGTTTTTTACCGTGGCTTCATTTCTGTAGCCTATCCAATAGGAACCATTGATTTTTCATTATAAAAGTTACCAAACCTATGGCACTCAGATACAGTGGCGGCTGGTGGATCATGGTAGCAGTAGTGCACTGTGCCGTCTCACTGGGTGGTAATTGTGTTCGATTTATTAAAATTCACAGGAGCCTATGTAAATCGGCAAACCATCTCGCTAGCGACTTCTAATTCGACGCCAACGCCATCTAGTTACGTCGTTGTACAACTTGTAATGTTGGTACTCGACCCGAAGATAAAATTCGTTCGTCAAACTTCGCCCGCTCTCGGTAATCTTCGGTTCGCTGGGACAGCGCACGAGAATGGTGATATTTTGCCGTACATTTTCTATTGAACTATCTCTGTCTCACGCGCCAGGCGTTTTCGCTTGTTTCTCATAGAATAGTATGAACTCTCGCCGTGCGTTTTAGCCTAGCGCACGGGGAGTATTATTTACAGCAATATACGTCTTATTACTTTAGCAAAGAGCTTAAATTTGTTCGTCATAATTTCGTATATATTGAATAGATCGTTAATCAGATATTATTAAACATTTTTTTTTTATTTCTAAACCTTTTTAAATCTGGCAGTTCAGTGCACGAGTGAACTTAAAGTACAGCCGCCTCTGCTCAGATATAGTGAGAGTTCTACCAGCACGGGGTTCCAAACTTCCAACTCAAGTAAAAACATTTTAGTTCAAATAAATTTTACTAGATGGCGTGATATGCATCGATTTATTATTGAAGTTTGTGTAAAATTAAGATTTTCTAGAATGTATCGTAAAAATATTGTATGTTCTTGTTTATTAAACTCTCCTTAGCACAAAATAATGGAATATTGGGCTCCCACCACGTGCAGCAGCTCCACCACCAGCGACACCGAATAGAACTTCACATTTTAAGGTTATTTGAACGGATCCTTTAATATCCATTATTCCAATAGATTTCGAGGTTTACACCTCGATTATTTAAATTTGTATGTAACACATTTTGGTACAATGAAACTATAAAAAAGTAAAAAAATACAATACTTCACAGTATTTAAAGAAAAAAAGATTCACGAACTGAGTAAACCTATTTACTTGCAAGTCACTGCTAATACCAATCATCGCCGTGGGAGGGAACCGAACGCTGTCTATATTCTTTTAGTAAAAAACGCTAGTTTCGTCGGCACCGTTTCTGTCTATGAGATGAGGCATCTGTATACTATTATAATTATCTGTGCTAACGGATAGATAATGTTCGTAATCCGATCAGTACCTCCTACAAACACTAATGTAACATCTTTATTACTGCCCAAAAAAGGAGTGTTGTGTCTTATTCGTTTAGAATTTACATAGATATTTATTTGATACTTCATGCACACAAACGTACAGAGGCGGACTCCAGTTGCTCATACTCGACTAAAACTCAAAATTGACCACACCTACTAATCAACCGCCAACCCATAGTATAATAATATACTCCGTATATATATATATATATTTTTTTTTTTTTTTCACCTCACCTGCCAACCAATCACAATTCTCAAGTTTGGCATAATATGAATCTTCAGCTTGACATTAATGTGTACTCAATAGAGCAGGAGCCCAGAAGCCCCAGATGTTACTGAATTCTTTCTACACAAAATGTGTCTTGAATGAAAGTCCAAGTTAGCAATTATAAGAGGATCTACGTTCAAGTACATGCTAACACTACTCAATTCCAGCGATATTGTGTTAAAAAGTTCGGTAACGTTTGGGGCATTTGGGATCTTGGACTTGAGCACGTTAATGTCAAAAAAACCGGCCAAGTGCGAGTCGGACTCGCGCACGTAGGGTTACGTACCATTATCGCAAAAAACGGCAAAAAAATCACGTTTCTTGTATGGGAGCCTTACTTAAATATTTATTTTATTCTGTTTTTAGTATTTGTTGTTATAGCGGCAGCAGAAATACATCATCTGTGAAAATTGACAAGCCTGGTGACAGACAGACAGACAGACGGACCGCGGAGTCTTAGTAATAGGGTCCCGTTTTTACCCTTTGGGTACGGAACCCTAAAAACAAGGCAACCAATCACAAATATCCATTTCCAGTTTGTGTTGAGTTGAGTATGAACATGAGCATCCGGCCTTAATGCTTTAGGGAAATGTTACACTATCATATATCTAGGATCATACATAGGATCCTTTCCAAAATATCAAATGCCCAAAATCTTTATTCAAAGACAATATGATTCATATGTTTATATTACACTACCAAAGTATATGTCGCCGCGGAGGCGTGGTTCTGCTAATTCGTTATCCAATTAACACAAACTCTATAATCCTGTCATCTCTGAGATTTCGCTAGAACTATTAAATGCACTGACTTATAAACCTATGGACTTGCCATACCTACGAAATTAGCGTGATACCTACATAAATCGGGAACTTAAGATGGCTGCCCATTGGCCAATGAGGTAGGCCATTTGCAACTGTTTGACAGCACAACTACACAGATAAACGTACATAAACAGCACACAACTACCAATTTTACTCGGTAATCAACATGGCGACCGGCCACGCATAGACATGATTTTGACGTCACACAAAAGTGTTACCAAGTTTAGTCCTTGACAAACATTTAGATGTCTCTCTTTTCATATGTAGTTCTTGGTTAGTTAAAAAGAGACAAAACGCTTTTTGACATGCGTGTGTCGATTTGATAGATATGTGTATAACTATTCTTCATATAGTAGAATAGGCCGTCTCCATAGATTTTCCTTCCTCATTGATTAAATGTCTGTTTATGTTGGTTTTATAGTTCAGCGCCATCTATTGGCTTATTGTGGAATTAGTTATTGGTTTGTTTGAATGAAGATCATTTGATAAGCTAATTTTCATTGTTTAATTAAAACGAGATGTTTAAATAAAACGGGAACACTTATTGTAGGACTTTTAGATTTGTTCTCATTTTAACAACGCACATTTGACGAAGTAAATATGTTTGAATATGACCTTACGAAAAGTTGTCAACAATGGCGGATGTTATAATTTTAATGACCAATAACTAGATTTAATAATTTAATACGAGAACTAAACAAATTTGAGTAATTGATTAAATACTATAAAGTAATAAGACTATTTTACACATCCATGTAGTAATGAGAAACCTTCTGGTTAGTAAGATATTCAGATCACCGGAAACTTGGATAGTTTTGTGTTAAGGTAATTATTTTAGTAATAATCTACAAACAACTTTGTATTTGTGAGTATTGAGATTGTTTAATGTTAAAATAATTAACTTAGCAGCATTTTAGTATTGTTTGTTAGCTTTATTCAACTATCCAAGTAATTAGTGTCTAAACAAAAAACAATATGGAAGTCCCGCACACTCGCAACGCGCATCGCGCGTATGCCGTGTGTAAAATAATAACTGTTTAATAAATCTGATTGATTAGATGTTTGAAAACCTAATAAACATGTAACACTAATTGTCTTAAAGTGATTGTGTAAACTATAAAAAGATTTAAAAGAGTATCCTAGAGTTTCTTGCTAGGTCTTCTCTAGAGATCGACGAGGGATTGCGACCTAGCGAGCCACCATGTGGTTTTAACTTCAAGTTCGAATGAAAACTCAAAGTACCTGTAACTAAGTCAAATAAATACTTTCGAGTTTCAATCCAGTGCTGTGTGTTATTGAAGTTTACCCGTTCCTATGAAGAATGAAGGAATTGCCTCTAGAATTGGAGTTGATGATGGTGGTCCTATAATTCATAGGTACTTCGACGTGACATATATATAATTTTATACACCGTGAAATTTAAGTGGTTGTTTTCCCGCGGCAGAACGACTTGCCTTAAGGAGTACTTTCGAAGCATAGAGTTAAAGTAAAAAAATAACGATGTTTTTGTTTTAAAATAATTTAAAAAAAAAACATAAACTCGAAAAAGTGAGTAACAATAGTAACTTGTAGGTACTAGGTACTACGGTGAATAATACGGTGGTGACGCGAGTAGTACCTAGTACCTACAAGTTACTATTGTTACTCACTTTTTCGAGTTGATGAATATTTTTTAAATTATTTTAAAATAAAAACATCGTTATTTTTTTACTTTAACTCTATGCTTCGAAAGTACTCCTAAAGGCAAGTCGTTCTGCCGCGGGAAAACAACCACTTAAATTTCACGGTGTATATTAAGTATATGAATGTATTTTTATTTTCTATGTTTATTAAGTTAAGGTATACGTGTAATTTATACATGATTAGTTAAGTTATTTTTGTCTATTTTAAGTTGCCTTGTTCTTTCTACACACTGTCTTCGTTCATCATCCAACTTTCCTGTCGCAGGTCTGCTGGAAGAAATTTCTAATGAAATAAGCAGTAACTTTGTGCTCTTCAATCTGTATTATTTATTTTCTCTGCAAAGTGTTTTTGTGCGTACATATATAAATAAATATGACTCATAGATCTACGATCCTATGATATGATATGTGATAGTGTAATTTCTACCAGTCAATCTTTAGTGGTAGGTGCAATATTGAGAATAAATCACGATTAGGTAATATTTATTCAAACATATATAAAATCACGCCTTTTTTCCATGGGGATAGGCAGAAACTACAGAACACCATCTGCTATTCTTGCATACTCCTTTTGCTGTTTAGATTTTAATTAGACTATATCTCTAAGCAAATATTTTGCTGTACGTAAATACTACGGCTAACCACCTTAACCTCTCCGCGCCAAGCTCATTTAAAATGTAAAAACGCATTTCAACAACCATTCCACTCAGTGGTTCATGATTAGAGGATGTCTTTACACAGAAGAGATCGTTGAAATCACTTACATTTTATATTACCCGACATCTCTACAGTTTTCTACAGCCCTGGTAGAGAGGTTTGAGTTAAGGGCAAGCTTTTACAAAGTTACCTCGTGCGTATAATGTATTCTTGAATAATTTGAACAGAAACATGGATAAGAATTACGTAATAACTTCACGCAAGTATTCCCTGAAGAAAGGGTAAGGCAGAGGATATCGCCAGTTATGTTTAAATCCCACATAATAAAGGCGAGCTTATTTCCATCAACATGAGAGAAAGCCAGACTCTAGGTGGCTTTGAGATTCCAAATGTAAAAATCCAATACGAATACTTAGTGGTAAATTCTGAATTCCGTGCGACTGAAAATATTTAGCCACGTGCTCTTTCACAGTTGGTTGCTATTTAATTTTAAAACGCGACGACCTGTGAAAAAGACCATCAACAGTTTCCATTTACCATATCGTCAATGATGTTCTGACGTGTCCGCTCTGTGCTCGGGGTTTTTCAGCCAAAGTTGGTTATGTTTGCCACGAGAGCACATACCAGAACAGGAAATGTGTGCTCGCAATGACAATGAGAAGACAAGGAATGCGGTCGCTGTTGCCGAAATCGGCTAGAATGGCATCATCTTTATCATAACCAGTCCTCGTGCTGAAACGAGAGAATTGTGACCTAGTATAGCTAGGTCACAATTCTCTCGCTTATGTGTTTTTATAGCTAGCAGAAAACTTCACACAAAAAACTAAAAAAGGTTACTAAAACTGCCCAAGTCTTAAAAACTTTATTAATTCCAATTATCGACCTTCATATTTCAGGCCACGTTTTCATATATTCTTTCAAAAACCCAGCCCTAACTTGATCTGAAAACTTTGAAAAAGGTTTATTTCGGCGCTATTTATTATACTAGCAGTACATCACTGATAACACCCTTTTTATTTTAAGTTCGTCCAGTCCATCTTTCCAAGGGCTGTGTGGTAGATATTGCTGACAAGACCGCCATTGAACCCATACAATCCAATCCAAACTGATGTAATAATAAGAAACTAACTCTGTCTGTCTGTTACCTTTTCACGCTAAAACCGCTGAACCAATTTTGATGGAATTTAAAATATATATAGATTGGACCTTGAAGAGGGACATTGGGTACTTCTAATAACGAGAGTACGTTTCCTTTAGATAATTTTCGGGTTTCTTGCTTTCCTCTATCAGAAGCAAGTTAAGAATATTGTAAAAGAGTTGTGTTTAATAAAGTCTCTATCTTTCTATTATGTCTATACCGAAACAGAGACTAAAACAGGTTGTAGGTCAGAGCTAAATTTAAGTTAGTTCCAAGCAACGGGCGTGCAATACTAGTGATGGGGTCACATTTATAAATAGGAAAAGTCGATAGTGTTCGCTGCTCATTTCTGGATGACAGCTATGTGTGTGAAAATCGATTAAATGGGTGATATTTCAATATCAAAGTTAGAATAGGTCAACTTGACTTTAATAAGTTTATAGAAACGGAGCATTTGAAGACACGTATTCTAGTATACTTTTTTAACCCTTGACGGAAAAAGAGGGGTGGTATAAGCAGTGTGTATCTGTGCATTTGTGTATTTGTCTGTGGCATCATAGCTCCTAAGCGGATGAACTGATTTTGGTTTAGTTTTGAAAGATGTCTTTGTCGAGAGTGCTCTTAGCTATGTTTGATGAAAATCGGTTTTGCGCATTTTACTCTTTGAATCAGGTTATTTCCACCAGATATAGTGTTATATGTAATTACATGTTTCGATAGATTGTCGCTCGAAGCGGTTCTACTACTAGATAAATTATATAGTTTTAAAAGCATCGGATAATAAACCTTGGCCGTTATTATTTATTTTTATTTGTGGATTGCTAAACTTAAGTGGCAGTGGGCAGGGCTCATTGCTCGCAGAACGGATGACCGACGGGGCCGAAAAGTTCTGGAATGGCGACCGCGAACCGGCAGATGATACGTTGGAAGGCCTCCCGCTAGGTGGACCGATGACCTGGTTAAGGTTGCGGGAAGCCGCTGGATGCGAGACGCACGGGATCGGTCAATGTGTCCGCCTGGGGGAGGCCTATGTCCAGCAGTGGACGTCTTTCGGCTGAAATGATGATGATGGTGATTTGTGATTTGTGGTGTGTACTTTAGTATTAGAAAATATACTTTACTAAAGTAATACAAAACTAGTTTTTTTGCTACTAAATTTTTTAAAAGAGTAACCATGGAGTTTCTTGCCTGTTCTTCTCCATAGGAAACGACTAAACCGAATCGTGCACCTTTTGTCGACGTTTTATAAGTGCCCATGTAGGCCTAGGTAAAATAAAAAAAAAGTATTTGATTTTTTAAGAAAAAGTTCGCAAGTACCTATAATGTTTTTCCAGAGTAGTGTGTTCTTTATCACAGGCTATATTTTTGAGCTTGTATGTATCTTATATATCTCATTCTATCGTAGATCTTATCCATTGCTAACCATCAGACAAAATCAACGTTAAGAGTTGGCAAAAAAAAAAAAAAATGATAATCACAAATCAAAATTATCTTTGCAATTTCAACAAAATCTTACCAAAACTAGAAAACGACACACCAAATCCACTTTACCAAAACTTTTCAATAAAACATCATATCTCCAAACTCAACGAATTACATTGTCTGGCTTCTATTTCCCCCGAGTATCGATATCGACAGTCGATAAAGTCTCATAACTAATGCAGGCACTTCGGACGCCGAAAGTTTTCGTTGTTACATGCCATTCGTGGCACTTTCGGTACGTCAGCTGTTTGCTAGATAAGCTCTTGCGTGTTATTCTGCCCTGGTACGATGCGATGGTTTATGGTGCAAAATAGTTTTAATTGCAAATGCAGTTTGTTGCATGTTTTAGCAATTGGTAATTTATTTTAGAGATTCACTAGATTTTGTACTTCTGTTTTGTTTGGTTTCCCAACTATCTCATCTTATGGAGGGGCCTGAAATACGACCCATTGGGATCTTTTATGGTTTCCCAACTATCTTACTCTTCATCATCATTTCAGCCGAAAAACGTCCACTGCTGAACATGACCTTCCTCAAGTGTCGCTACACCGAACGATTTATGTACTAATTTAATTATGCTCATTGAGGAGGGCGGGCCTCTTTATAATATTATGTTATAGAAATATTAAATTACTTATTTTTCTTCCAACTATGCTTTAATTGCATCACAATCACACTAAAAACTCAGTACAAAGCGAGTCTTTAATGCTCTAGAGCAATAAAAATGTATGAAATTTCATTATTGCACTGTTTTTTTTTAATCGCACCAAAAGTTGCCAATCTCAATGGATTAGCTCTATTCAGCCAGCCGATATCAATACTTTTTTTTTTACGTACGTATTATTCATTTCTATCCTACTTGTTCCAAATTTAAAAAATGATTGCTGCTAACTCTGATTTCAAAATGAAAGAAATTTAAAAAATTGATTTACCTACTATTCCTATAGGTAATAGTTGAAAGAAAAGCAGATTATGCACCTCGCCTTAAGTAATTTATATTGCCCTCGTGCCTGTTAGATTAGAGCCCTCGCTGGCGCTCGGGCTCTAAATCAGGCACTGGGTGCAATAATAAATTACTTTGTGCTCGATGCAATAATCTACTATTCTTTTGTCGATATCCACTATAAAGACAATATCCGACCAGACTACATCAGTAATTGAGTAGCGAAGAACTTTCGAGAACGAAATAGTGAATACATTCAAAACAATTTAAATAAAGAAAGAGAAAGAAATAAGGAGCGTGCGTGCGAGGATCCAGGAACGATCCATACCATTCCTCGTGACTCTAACGCGCGCTCATATCGGCTCCTTTCGCAATTGACGTCCTTCATATAGATTATTTTCATTATTGCAGCTTATTAACGTTGGTCGTTTGTTCCTATCATTGAATAATTTGATTTTACTTTTTGGTTGTTGAGTAGGTTGTTTAAAAATACTCATACAATAATATTTGTTTTCGGTTTGTAAATATTTGGAGATTTTAACGAAGACTATCTCCTTTACTGCAATACAGTAGTATTCAAATTATTAAGAGACGCTGGTTATAAATCTTTAATACTAACTCTTGCCTCTACCCGTGATAGTACTCAAATTCAAATTATTTATTTGTAAAAACATAGGTACTCAAATAGATAATATTTTTTCTAACTTCACTCGTGAAGTTGGTTTTTATAACACCTTCTTCAGTTGCCATCGTCCTTTGTGGGCCCGTTTTTAGACGTTGTGGGCCCGTTTTTAGACGTTGTGGGCCGCTGAAACCGTTTTAATGTTCTTGTAACAACAAAAAATCCTCTTCTTATTCCGCATTATTATGCAACTACAGAATCCTATTTCTGCGCGTAGGCGTTTTTTTTTGTTCTGTGGCGTGGCCCGACACGCACTTTGCTGGTTTTATTTTTTCAATAAACATCTTTCTATTTGCAAGCCAGTTCGAAATATAAATAAAACCTTTGATAAGTTACCTCCTTGGTTGCCATGTTTCGAAGTAAAAGATCGTTCCATTTTTATATTACACGACAGATATAGATTTTCCAAAGACCTTATACGTATTTCGGATTTTCATACAACTTTTGCCGGCCGCTGCTTGCATGTATTTGGCCAGTACAGTAATTTCGATTTATCTCGAAGAAGGTTGTCAAAATAATGCTCAAATTTCCAAGCATGTTTGAGAAAAAGTTTTGTATTTGTTTCTAGGAAGTAATCTCTGAACGTACTGATTTAATTACGAAAATTCTTTCACTGAGATGATTGATATTAGGTACTCTATCAGTTAGCAATCAGCAGTAAGAAATTTGCACAATACCTTTGGGTTTGGCCAGCGGAGCGAAGCTGCGGGAATAAACCACATAGTAACAAAAACATATTCGTGTAAAAACCGAGACTGATGGTTAAAGTTGAAGGTACAAAAAGACAAGGTAAATGTTTACATTTTGCACGGTATCAGGCATTTTCTTACCATTCGAGGCATTTTCCGGATATCACTATCAGATTCAGCAGCGGTATAGGTAAACTTATCGCGGTTTGCATTTATGCATGAGCCTAGACTATGTTCAGTACTTTCATGCCAAAGAATTTCTATTTTAAATTGTTTATGGGCACATCTTTACGTGGGGTATTCGCGCCATTTGTGGCACGCAACGCTGGCCTAAAGTTAAATAAACATCTCACTTTTTATGGAGTCTTGGTAATGTCTCGGTAAAATTATTCCATTTCTAAAAAAAGTATATAAGCGCGGACCTGAATTTGGAAAATATTTGTAAGAAATCACGCCGAAACCGGGCTATCGATTGTCTGAATAGTGATTTCAAGTAATACTGCTGATCAAAAGGTCTTGGATTAATTTCTGAGTCGGGCAAAGGGCTGTTGTAATTTCTTAGACGCAGTCCGGAGATTGTTTATTACCCACAGCTATAGACTAGACCCTTAGTACATGTTACTAAAACAGTTGGCAAAATGTGGGGTAGGTCCTGTATGGTGCCTCTGTTAACCCATCGAGGAACATAGGCGTGATGTTATGATAAGTTTGTTAAGGCGGTATATACACCCAAATGCTAACGCAGTACTGGCCGTGCACCCGCTCGATGCCAAAATATCAAAATTGAACCTCCTTTTGAACAGTTTTGTTTGCAAATTATTATTTGATTTACATATGCTATGTTAGTTATGAAGAAATACCAGCCATCATTTTTTCTGTGTAAAAATATTTTAAACATCCAAGTCGTTTTGAAGGAGTTTCCAAAAAATGCGAAAAAATATCGTGTTGTTAATTATTTTTTTAAAGCAAAACTATTAGTTACACGTAAAAACCTTGTGTTCAAAATTATGTACATGTGTCAATAATATTTTTTTTTTCAAATCCTTTTACCTAGCCGTTACTAAGGAGTATGCTTTAGAAAGTTACCATTTTACGGCACTAAAGCGTATGTAGGCCCTAAAGTATTTTTGAAAAACACAGGGTCTTTCTGTAAATTCCTCTTCGAGATTACTAGGACCGCAGACAGTTAAACTAGTAAACTGACACACGACACAACAAGGAAGCGACCCACTTCTCCCGGCTGACAGTAATTTGTGGAAAGCCAAACAACGGATTGCTTCTGAGACAATACCAAGCCTATACAAAAGCAAGATGATTTTACAGTTTACGATACATTCTGCAGAGAACCTTGATCATGAATAACAACACAACCTAACTAACCGTACCGATACAAGGTGACTTTTAATTAATTGGCAATCTTTCATGGGGTGAAAGGACTTTTTTTATTAGATAAACCCTGAAATTGCGAAAAAATATCAGACGTTCTCTGCCTATATTTTGTCGAGATCTGCGAAAATAATTTATTTTTTAACCGACTTTCCAAAAAGGTGGCAGATTTACGTATTTTTTGTTGTGTTTGTTCACCGAATTCTGTTGTAAAAATATTTTTTTAAGTTTGATAGAGTCACGTCACGTCACCTATTAATTGTTATGTATAGTTGCAATGGCTTTTCGGCGAAACGGACGCTCGATCTAATGGGTATTCGAAATTGTGGCAAATCGATGCTATGGAATTTTGGCGATTCGGTCGTTCGATCTGATGAATTCAGGGAATTAGCCATCGGTGATATGACATTCGGAAACAAGCAGTAAACCCATATAGAATAATATGCGGATTGTAAGTGTATTACGTGTGTATTAACACAAAGTGTATTAACAAGCATGATGTTGTATCACCTTCCTATGTCTTGTAAAGTGGCAATTTACGTTGGATGAACGGTCAAGGCACCCTGAAGTGATTTGTAAGAGGTGCGTGTCGTTGGCAAGTCCGCGTGAGTGTTATTACACAAGAAATTATTATGAAACACGAGATATCGAAAACTCAACATTAAATTTTAGAAAAAGTATTATTTTTACTTCTGGCTACCCGCTCATGGGTGAAGGTACTAACTAATAAAGAAAATTATACCTTTTTTACGTTTTTAACCGACTTTCGAAAAAGGAGGAGGTTCTATGTTCGACTTCTTGTAGGTGTTTTTTTTATTTATTTTTTTATTTATGTTCACCGATGTCTCCGTCAATTTTGGACCGATTTTGAAAATTCTTTTTTTTTTATTGAAAGAGTACGTTTCGAAATTGGTCCCATTTTAATTTGGTGAAGATCTGATGAAGAACTTCGAAGATATACAACAGAACTCTTCAATAAATAACGGCAAATCTCTCGGAACTGCTGCAATCGCATGTCTGTTTATTGTTTATACGATTTCATAACATAACATCACGCCAGTATGCTCTTAAGGGGTAAGTAGATCTCTCATTTGATCGGTTTTGTTCAAGTTTCATGATATTCGGGTAATCTATTCTGGCGTATTAGGAAACTAAAAAGTGAAAAATAAAAAAACTTTTTTACAAAAAAATACTACCGACTTCCAAATAAGAAAACTACAAAGTGAAAAATAGCTTTATTTTTGGAAGTCGGTGTCCATAACGCAAAAAAATGGTGCCTACGAAAGACACCGACTTCCAAAAATAAAGTTATTTTTCACTTTGTAGTTTTCTTATTTGGAAGTCGGTAGTATTTTTTTATTCTCTACAATCCTTGTGCTGACAATTACAAAAACAACAAACAAATAGCCAAATAGGTGCAATGTTCTGAAGTGATGCAATAAATGATAAATGATTTTATTTCTGTAAGTTGGTTTGTACAATAGTACATTGTTATCCTAGGGGTGAAAGTAACTTATTTAGTCCCGAGACGGGGTTTGGCGCCCGGAACGAAGTGAGGGCGCCAATAGTTCGAGGGACTAAATAAGTCTTTAACCCGAGGTAAACACTGTGCTTTTCATTACAAATACAAGGAAAGTAAAAATAAAAACATGAATTAGCTAAAGAAAAAATGAGTAAATTTTATTTTACATTTAACAACAACTTTGATGAGATAATTTTATTTAAAGTTTATGTTAAAATTAGAACAATTGGTGGATGGATAGTTAGTGACAGGTTTTTTCCGGGTATTTTGATATTTGATATTTTCTGGGAAACTTGTGTTTCTACATTATCCAGAGATTCTTGGGTGAATGTTGGGGACATTGATATTTGTTTATTTTCTTCAGCTGTTACAGAAATAATTTTGGATTGCACCGGATAATCTTTTGAAGTGCTCGGTTGTGTAGAGTCAGTGGAATGGAGATTTATCATTTCTGTTACTCTGTGTGATATCTTAGTGATATTTTCCACTGACTCTTCTATGTAGCCTTCAGCTACTTTACTCGACTTCCAACCTCCATGCCTTTTAATGAGAGTTAAATCGGCACCAGAATCGGCTAGCAAAGTAGCCGATGTTCTTCTAAAGCAGTGACCCGAATATAGATTTGAGTTTGGCAAATTAAGGTAGGTGGCTATCTCTTTAGGAATACTAGAAATCTTGTTTTTGCCAATTACTTGTCGCAGACACTTCCCTTTATGATAATTTATGAAAAAACGGTTCGTTTCTATACCACTTGGTCGTAATTTTCGGTATTTTTCTATTATATTTACAAATTCTTTTTTAATAACGAACGTTCGGTCAACTTTAGTTTTAGTGCCACGTAACTTCACCAGTAATATATCACCTTGTTTCTCAATGTCATCAATCGTCATATTTACTAGTTCGATACTTCTGCAAGCGCTACTTATTGCCAATATCAACACTACCTGAAAAGTAGATAATTATATCTCTTTAATTGGTGTATAAAATATAGAAAGTTACAATTTGATACAAATTTCGTATAAATAAGCGAATAACAATAAAAAGATTAGCTTACCTTCATTACTAGGTATATTTCATCAGGCGCTTGGTTTAAGAAGGTTTCTACCTCTTGAGAAGTGAAAACTTTGGACTTTTTCGATTTAAATCCATCAGATTGCCTTTTGAGAAACGATTTTAGCCTCTCGAAACCCTTTAAATGTACATTGTGTTTAGTACTTAATGTTGTCTTTAACATAGTGTGCAGGACGTAGCGTGTTCATTGGCCCCGAGAAAAGAAGGGCGTAAACCTTCTGGCCATTGCCGCTGAACGCCCCATCCACATCAACGAAAACAAAGGTTCTTGGATGCCTAGCTGCAGCAGTGACGTAGGGTTGCAAATCGACTCTAACGATTCAACGATGTGTTGGCTGTACTTGAGTTATTTCCAGATTCCGGGTTGCCTACTTCTGGATCAGCACTCCTGGTGTCCAGGTTCCGAGGTTCAGCTCGACAGGATCGAAAAGGGATGTCTTCATAAGGGTTGAAGTTGATGAATTAAATGAAACACTAAGTTATTCAGTACACGGCACGATTCTAGGGCTCTCAACAATTTCTGAGACGTGATTCTATATAAGAATTACTTCTTATTTACTAAGACAAGTACAAGCGACTAGCTTTGGATGACTACAAATTCTATTTTGGGCCCGGGGGTTCTTTATACCCTCGCATCGTGCCATTATTGAGAGCCCCGCAAATTCTCGCCGAAAATAATTTTTATTTATGTAAAAAACCCTTATACATATTTGGTAAATAGGGTTACCGCACCCCTTCCATGGTGCTATCAATAGCTGGATTCCTTCGTACTGTAACACAGTAACGCCCCCTATCTATGTATCTAATCAATATACCTAATTTCCAGGTATTGATAGCTTCCCTAGACTATTTCCATGAAATGAAAGGACAATTCCCTTTATTTCCCAGTTAAAACCTTAATAGCTTTTAACCTAGCCTAAGGATATCTATAGGTTGGGTTGACCTGCTGGTGCCAATAGCAGGCTGTCTGTTGACGTCTAGAAAAAGCTTATTTTCGGGAATCTTCTATGGGATATCATCCCTTATGTAACGAATCTATAAATTCCTAAGTCATTTCACCGACTTTAGGACTTCCTACTTAGGCTAACCAGACAATCACCGCCTATTATGGGGATTCTGGTAGCCAATAGACCACACTTTACATTTCTAGTGTTTATGTAAGTCTATCTAGGTCATATGCACATAAGGTGCCTTGATATGTACAAATTTGATAGCTGGTCACTTTCTTTGCGCCCAGCTATCTGAGAAATTAGATATAAAAACACTAATAAGATTGGGACAACACGATGGTGCGTTTAACGGGCCATCGGGAGGTCCCCAAAAATTCCTTATTTTCGGAATTCCCAGGGGTGTATAGTCCCGGGGAATGCCAAAAACTGACTAAAAATTACATTTCCAGAAACCTATTTTCTGGAATTGTACTTAAACTACTTGAGCGATTTTCGCTCCAAAGTGATGGCTTGGTAGCTAGTCCAGCAAGCCATCCGAAAGTACTTACACCATGAGTACATCTATTCCCTTCATGGAGTTATTCCACCTGAAGGGTCTACAAATTTCAACGTTTTACGTTGTTTACATTTTTCACGACTGCTTATCTCGTTGACTATCCAAGCGATTCTTCCCATCTAGAAACCGCCTGGAAGCCCTTTTAGCAAGCTTTCCAATGGTAGTACTTTTACCAGTACACCTATATGTTTCTAGGTACTTAGGGCACCTAAAACCGTAAGCGATTGCCAAAAACCAGATAAACAGCAGTTTTTCTATTATATACTGACTTGATATCTCAAGTAAATGGGCTTTATATAAAAGACTACGCTAACTATGAGGTGTATATAGGCTTCCTGTCTCGGTCTAGGTCCCCCATATACCCTAAAATGACCTAAAACCATATATTTGGTGTTTGAGATATCAAGTCAATATTCCTATTTACATAGCAGAAACTATGTGGTCTTCACATAGTTTCATCATTATGTACTGATTTCATGTCCAGTACATAGGATAAGCCCTTAAAAACATGATTTTAATTACTATAATATTTTCAAAAACCACCAAAACTATAAATATCGTGTGGTTCCCTCTCACGGGTCATTCGGAACTAATCCGTCGTCGAGCACAGACGTATCGTATGACAGAAATTTATGTTTTTTACTATGATAACTCTTATCAGTATGCTTTCTAATGATTTTACTCTGTTAAGGGTGAACTATTGAACCCTATAACATACTGACAAACACTAAAAACATTATACTACTATCTCAAAAAATGTAGGTAAAATTTTAGTATAAATATAAACGTGCCTCTAAAATTCATTTTAGTATCAGGTGGCGCGCCGTGGTAAGCAGACATGTCTACACATACAAACTTCAATTTCTATGAACCATTTAGTATGGTTGATGACGCTTCGTCGCGAACACATAGAATACACGCTCCATAAGGTTGAAGGTTTGTAAGTCTTTGATAATTCGTTGAAATATATTAACAACACGTTTTTTGATAACGATTTCACTTTTTTCTCAGCGCGCCATTTCATAAAATCGTCATACGATTTTAGGTATCTTTGTTTTGATTTGGGTGGTAAAAGGTTTTCCACTACCGCTTTAGCCTCTTCTCTTATAAAATCAGGCGTTAAATTCATATCAGAATCAGATGAGCTCATTTTATAGGTACAAATCTCTGCTATACGTATATAAACAAAAGTCTTCAAATCGAAAAAATAAATGAAGATCGAATTGCCGCTTTTCCGCCTATTTTGTTTGATTTTTTTTTTCTGTGGCCGGCCAGCTATTCAGCCATTATTTTTTATTTTCATCATTGAAAAAATGGTAAATATTTTGCCCAAATCTAAGTTATTTTAAAGAAATTTTTGAAACTAAATTATAATATAGTTATTTAAAAAAAAAAATTCTTTAATCAATACTTAACTTTAAGTTATTTCAACTTTACATCGTGGCTGTATAGAAAGTAGGAACATGGTTCAATAGATATGTGAAAAAGAACTAGTTTTTTTTAATAATTTGACAGCTGTCAGTTGAAAACGATTCTCCCTAGGGCTGAAAAGTATTACTTTCAACCCGCTCCTCAAGCAACTTCAGACCTACTTTCCGAGTATGAGTAATGAAAACACTTTTACATGTCGATCATATTTTTAAAACTAGATGAGGTCGGCGTTTCCTATCTGACTACTCTGAGAAGAAAGGCCGAAACAAACTCAGAGGTCACAGTCTCTTTTATAGTCCAGACAAAAATCTTGGTTAGATCATGTGAAGACCATGTAGATTGATGTAAACATTCTTGTCATTGTAAGAAAACCGCAATAAAAAAACAAACTGCAAAATATAAAAAACAAACAAAATTAATTGGAGCAGCTCAATACCAAGCCTTTTTGTCCTCAACGTAATCTTAAATGGTATAAAATGCTTTCTGGCACACCTTACGTTTAATTATTATTTTTTATTTTTTTTTATTTGAATAATAAATTATAAGACTAAGATATTGTACGTGGCTTGGAAGCTTCTTATAAAAGCGCACACATTGACATCTAAACGAGCCACCTATTTTCTTGAGCCTTGTTGTAGGTACTACAATTTTTCTTTGTTCTAGTATTTATGTTATGGATTAACAAAAAATTAATAAAGAATACTGAGTGACAGTCTGTCTGAAACCTGATATCTTATACCTAAAAACATCTATAGATCTATACTGAATCTATCCTTCTAAAGGGGTAAATTTCATACTCATGAATAACAAAAACTTTAGCTATGAGCATTGAGACGAACTCCGAAGGCTGCTATATGCTAATGAATTCAAAAGTCTGTATAAATGTTTTTGCTTTAAATAGGTACTCTGATCCTCAAAAAGATCTCACAGATGTAAGATACAATGATTCACGTTTGTTGGTGTCGGAAAGTGGGTCACGACATGACATGGAGGGTCCTTCTTCATCCCTGGTCCCATTTCTCTTAGCTATTAGATATCTCGGACAGAAAAGGCAATTCATACCTGTATAGAAAAGGGTATTTTCAATACTGTTGTTAAAAATGGCTTACTTTCAGACGCTTTAATTATGATTCGAAAATTAAATATTTTGCACAGGCATCTTTCTGTTACGCGGTCGTGACTTTTGTTTACGAGCTCGATCATTACTTTTGCAGTTGAGTTTTAAATTTATAAGTCAATTTAAAAAAGTTTAATAGCAAGGAGTTTTCATATACAGAATAAAATGGGATAGATTTTATATATGGACAAATGAATGATTCCGTAAGTTTTAGCATTGAATTCTCAAAAGTCTTTTAAATGGTTGTTTAATATATTTAATTACCAGTTTTAATTTAATTATTTTCACATCAACATTTGTCGAAAATCGAATAGGCTGTATAGGCTGTTTTCGTTGTAAAAAAAAATATCTCCAGTTGCAGAAACGTGCTATTTTCTGAAAATTTTATTTTTTTTTGAATAAAAAAATCCAATTCTTTGATTTTTTTTAACTATTGCCCACAACTGTATTGAAACGTCGTGTAATACACGGGTGTGTAGGTTATTGCAAATTCGTGCCATTAAAAGCTTAGTTATTGACAGCTCGTTTATAACCTACTTTCCACCCTTGTATCACAATGTACTATTATACACCGAATAGAAGTAGCAAGTGATACTGCAAGAATTGTTTATGACATGGCAATGTGTCGGTAGTAAAACTTTTAGTTAATGTTAAGATAAGATATATTATAAGTTGAAATGTAACATTAGGTTAGGTTGCGTTGACGTCGGGGCCGTTACCACTGGGCCAGTGAAATAATCAATTGATATATTCTTTTATATATTGATTATAGTAACTATTTATGTATGTTTATTTTAACTATATACTTTTGTACTCATTTTGTGTTTATTATTTAATTTTTTATGCACCTGCCATGCTATCCCTTCACCGCCCATGGTTGACTGGTAGAGAATGCCTCAGGCATTAAGTCCGCCTATGTACTTTTATGTTGAATGAAGTTTTAATAAATAAATAAATATTATGAAGGCCCATGTTTCCAATTGTAGTGGCAGTGATAAGAGCCTTTGTTTGTGGTGCTGGGGAGGACCGTGAGGCAAATGAAAATGCTGTTGACGTGGCTGAATTCTGGTCAAAACGTTTTTAATTTCGGAATCATGTATACGACGGAGAAGAAGACTATAAAGGCTAATAATTAATTTCAATTTAACTGAACATAGAAACAAATCCTTGTTTCCCAGCTATAGCTGCTGTTAATTATATTTTATAACTTCGCATTAAGAGCAGCTGTGCTCAAAGTTTTGGGCTACATCGCCAACTAAAAGTAAGCTAGGACTTTACCGTCTAAAATATTTTTTGAATAAAATTACTTGTGCTCGAGGCTCCACCTAAATTGACCGGGATTAAGGTATTCCAATGGAGAAGGTTTGGAACCCAAGGACCTACTTTTTAATGACACCTTTTTGCCTTAAATGAAAATTACTGAGAGATAGTATCCGACATTCTCTCTGGAAGTATTTACTGTTCCGGTTTCGAAAAATTCTTTCTCTAAAAGAAAACCAGATTATCACTGGGTGCCATAGGCTGTTTTTTTCGCAAAAAATAACGGTTCTTGTGGAGAGCTAGTAATTGCTAAAGATCGTTCTTTAGCTGCCTCGTTGGAAATGCAACAGCTGAGTCCTGGATTCGATTTTCGGGTCTAGCACAGTATCATTATTTTTATTAGTATATTCTCTTTGGCAGCCTAGAGTCTAGATTCGCATCTAGTTATTGGCAAAAGATTAACTTTAAGGTTACACTAGTCGAAAATTCTTCCATACAAACGTAGCCTAGGGATTATTCCACTGTTTGACGATGTACGTTCAAAATAAAAAGCGATATCAATTTGTCTCATCATTATCTAGCCCTGTATGGAAGCAAAAAAGTAAAAAAAGAAAATATTTGAAAGTTATGAGCGTCGAAAGTTCCACATTTCGACACTAATTTTAACGCATTTTTGGGCGCGAATAAATACCATAAGAAGACAGAAAATTGCAAAACGGCCTCCATACAGGGATTTAATAAAAAGATAATAATAAATGTTTATTGGTGCAAAAAAGGTTACATTACAGTTTGCATACACGTACAGTCAGCTATATTGCAAGAATTCCATTGTGACCATTTTGAATAATGAACCCTGTCTCTCAAACTAGGGGCAACCTGTATCTTGAGAGACAGTATTCAGGTACGATTTTACACAATATTAGCATTCATATACAATATGTGGTAGGTACATAGTCGTCGCAATCACAAATTATTATCAATAAACTATTCAAGAAAAAGACTAATTAATAAAAATTTAATAAAAATAACAGTTAAAGTAAGAATTAAAAACATAAAATAAACCAAAGTGTGTGTAGGGTGAGTACTGGGGTGTGGAGTTGAGTGTGTGATTTATTAGTAGTTCAAAAATGCAAATAATTTTATTTTGAACAGATACGTTTAGTTGTTTTTTCATGATAGCCAGACTCTCAAAGGTCTGTTTATAAAATTTCGTGCGCTCGGTTTCGTCCTAAATCATTACAAACCATTTCGCTACAAATTTGCAAAAGTGTGTATTCGTACGCGGACTAGCTTCCTACTGCTTATCAAAGCATCTATCTCGTCCGCTCGTGTTGTCGGTTGATATAAAATGCATTTTAACACCGCGCACAAAATATTTCGTGCCGTCGAATAGTGTAACCTTAAAAGTATATCACGGGATTTATGACTAGTGTAAATGTGGATATCTTGGGAATACCTACTTAGTATCTATACTTTTCCTAGCATGCCTACATATTAGATATATTTTTTCCAGCAGTAGCACAACATAGATTAATTTAAAATAAAACTCATGTGTTTCTCTCCCTACCCTATCGGGAATTTCAGGTGTAATTAAAGACATATTGGTACCTTTTTTACAGCCCGTTTCGTGTGACCTTCACGTCTTTTAAGCGGGTCAAGGAGTTACTCTCAATAGAGAGAGCTGGAAGGTGCAACCGCAACAACGCTAAGAGTGTGCTGAGTATGACGAGTGGAAAATAGAAATGGAAGCCATTTTGGAGAGGTTTGGTAGGGAATATGGAGCCCTTTCTTTGTGAAGTTATTATTTTTTACCGATACAAAAAGGAGGTAATCAATTCGATACGTATGTATGTAATATTGTTGGAACTGCACAATATTCACATAAGTCACTCTATGTGAATTTCTAAACACGTGTGCCAATTTTCATAAGTATATGTATGTTTGTTCACGCATTTCTCCGAAACTGCTTATTGATTCGTGATCATTCCTTTTTTAGGATTAAGTACCTCTCAACTTAGGGAACAGTGCAAGTTTCATCAAAATCGGTTCAGCAGTTTTAAAGATATGGAACATACAACCGAACTCCTTAGCGACAAACAGTTGTTATGGGTATTGTGTCAATCCTTTAGGTTACTATAGCACTTGCTCACTTTTTAGGGTTCCGTAGTTAACAAACAAAAGGGTTCCCCTTATAGTTTCGCCATGTCCGTCTGTCCAAAACTTAGCTCAGACTCGTAGTACTAGAAAGCTATTATTTGGCATGGATATACATATTAATCACGACGACTAAGTGGTAAAAGAAAATCAAGTTAGTATCTCCAGTACACGTAAAGTGGGGATGTTTTTTTTTTGTTTATTCCATGGTGTGGGGTATCGTTTGATAGGCCATTCAAAATATTACGGGTCTGTGAAACCCAGAGATCCTCCATCTCCAGGGATAAGTTTAAAATTTCTGATTTTTATTAGAGTAAAGTATCTCCTTCCCCATGCCAGATAAATGGTTGCTTTTGGATATGTGAAAACATTCACGGCAATAGTATTTATAACGAAATTAAAAGGAAAACTATCACAGCTAAGCAGACTTTTCAAGTTTACGGGTAATAATCAACCAACTTATATAATGTACTTGGAAGAGTAACATTTTTCTTGTCGTTAGAGCAATGCTCGGTGCTTTCATTGTTTATGAACTTAAGTATTTTTACCTAATTATGTCGGTGAATGAAGCTGTTCGTACGGAACCCTCGGTGCGCGAGTCCGACTCGCAATTGGCCGGTTTTTTGTGATAACTAAAAAGAGAGAAATAAAAACTTCTTCCCTTTTTAGTGTTCTGCTTTAGAAGTTGGTTGATTTTTTGTGAAAAAGTTTTTTTCAGTCAGTATTTTGGGATCAGAAACCATAAATTGCAGTTTACGAGAACATCTTGAGGAGCTCGAAAATCCATGAGAAAAAAGACCTTTTTTACTACAAATACTCCAAAACAAATTACGGGATTTACTATGAGACATATCGGTAGTGTATGTTAAGGTCCTCTGAAATATTTATAATTACCTACCATACATACACGGAGGGATATACTACCAAGGCCTACATGTATATTCAGTGTGTCTTAACAAACATTTAAATCACACACATTTTATTACGCAAAAGTGAAATACAACCAAAACAACAGTCCAATTATATTTAATCCAATTTGTGCGTATATTGGTCATATTACACGCTGTTCATCATTATGTGCTCCTGGTACATACATATAATGAATATGTCCCAACGGACAGAGGGACGGCGCATTTAGAAGCCAATTAGTATAATTAAAATATTGTCTGTTAATCTTGTAATGGAGAATTTGTTTTTCACAGGGTTTTTGGCTGTGGAGGACAGAAGGTTCCATTTTGGTATTTACTCATGCATTATTAAGTGATAACACAGTGGTTAAAGCGAATGTGAGGTCATGAGTTATTTAGTTGATTGTTGGGCTATTTAACTGACTAGCCTGCAAGTAGTATAGTTATTTAGTGTAATTGGAGAGATTTACTACCATTTTCTAGCTCAGTAAACATTTGTTAATTAGAGTAAAAGCTAACTGAAACTTTAGCTACCAAATCTATTCAAACAATTTTAAAATCATTCATTAATTTACTGACAGACCATATACAGCCTAAACCACAGCGTCCTAAGCATGAATTTTGCCTGAGCTTCTTAAAGAACGAAGGTGAACAATAAGATGTTTTTTTTTATAGTTCCTCTAAATATTTAGATTAAATAGGAAATTAAAGTTGACGAATTTCCACAAGAACTGTCATGTTCAATTTTTAAACTTTTTAAAAGTATAAAGCTGTATTAATCAAGTTGAAGGCCTCATGTAGTCATATGTCCTATTACCAGGACTTCAGAATCTGCAGAAGATTAGATTCCTCGCCAGCCATTAATAAAGCAAGCCGATGAAGCGCTGACAGCGTTAATTGACTTCGTTTAAACAAATTGGATCGGGCAAACCGCCGATCGATTTGCAGATTGTTGTGTCGTTTTAGCTTTTCTTGTACAATAATAATGAAATGTTTTCTTACTTGAGCTTAGATGAAAATAGAGCCACTATTTTCATCTAAGCTCAAGTAAGAAAACATAAATAAAAACCTTTTTTTTACAAAAAAATACAACCGACTTCCAAATAATAAAAACACCACTAAGTGAAAAATAACTTCAATTTCGGAAGTCGGTGTTCCTGCTTTCGTTTCTTCGTTTTTTTCGAAGTAATTTTTCACTTAGTGCTGTTTTTATTATTTGGAAGTCGGTTGTATTTTTTTGTAAAAAAGGTTTTTATTTTTCACTTTTTAGTTGTGGTACATAATGGACCAGTACTATAGTTAAGTACCTTTAATATGCCAGTATAGATTAACCCAATAAATCAAGACTCTTAAACAAAACCGGTGGCATGAGATTATACCAGGGTGAATTGTATACCTGCCCACTTAGCCTTTGCTGCACAACACATCATATCACACTGCACCCTTTAGAGCGTGCCAGTGTGATGTTATGTTATAAAATGGTGTAAACAATAAACAGACATGCGATTGCAGCTATCCCGAGTCCTTTTCCGTCATTTATTGAACCGATTTTGATCAAATTTACATTATTCCCTAAGTTGAAAGATACTCAATCCAACACAAAAAGAATGATCACGACCCAATAAGCAGTTTCGGAGGAGTGCGTGGACAAACATACGTACACTTATGAAATTTGGCACACGTATTTTAAACGTTTTTTTTTTTAATTTTGCCCCACACGATGAATTTCTTCCTGTATCGTGCGTGCGTTTACAAACATATAAACTCGCATACACAACGCCCAGAGCCGGAACAACTATCTGTAGGTCATACAAATATTTGTTCCGTGCGGGAATCGAACCCGCGATACGCAGCGCAGCAGTCCATCGCTCAAGCACTGCGCCAGCCGTGTGCCCAATATGTATGAAATACAATAAAATATTTTTTTCATGTCGTGTGTGTGTAGAAGGTTTATGTAATACTCGTTACTTATCGAATAGCTTGTACATAACAATTTCCGATGAGAATATTTTCTTGTTTCATACTTTTTAGAGCGTGAGTTTTCCAGTGGTAAGTATTTTGGGGTTTTTGCAGAGCCAAATTTTTTATGTTTAGGGTTTGTTGTTTCACATGTATCTGGATAATGCATAAGTAACAAGAGTGGACTCTAGATAACGTAAAACGATAACGTAGCAGAAATTTATTATTCACTTGTTTTCATAACTTTGACGGGATATATCTCGCTTGGTAAAAATATGATTTACCAAATCAATGACTTCATACCTCCCCAGAAGGAGCCAAATTCAATTTAATGTGACGTCACATTCCCTATAATCAAAAGACCAGTGGCGTAGCGTGCCTTGGTGGGGCCCCGTATAAAAATGATTTTGGGGCACTTATGAATAGTAAAGATTTCTCACAGAAGAAAAAAAAAAGTTTGCATAAAATTAAAACAAATTTTTATTCATCCTAATTATCTATCTGTAAATTTTTCCAAATTTTTTACAAACAATTCAAATTAAATATACACTCTCCTTGCCTTTTTTCGGGAAACTGATTTATTAAATCATTTATAGCTGATGATGACTCTATGTGGTCTGACAGGCGTTCAAGTCCTATCGAAGTTCTTAGTTAATTTTTTATCAGTTTTAAATTTTGCTTACGCACGTCGGGGCCCCCCGTGGCCCGGGGGCCCCGTATAATTGATACGGTAGATACGGCGGTAGCTACGCCCCTGCAGCAGGCAAACAAGACGCTTCCAACAACACCTCATTTGTCAAATTATGAATATTTATAATAAATAAAAATCATTTATTTCAGACAAAACATTCCATAGGCAAGGCTATTTATGATAAGTAGTTCAAAAGTTATGAGGGAACAGGTGAACATTCATACATACACACATACCGGACAAAACATAACCCTCCCTTTTGCTTCGCCGTAGTCGGGTAAAAATAAAAAGCCAACAATTTACAGCAACATTACCATAATTCCACAATGATTCCACCTCATTCAAGCTAACCCAATTCCTGGTGTTAAATAATAAGTGTGTGTAAGTGGTGGCTACTTAAGTGTTACACCGTGTTCGAAGCTCGTAGTAAACCCTATAAATATTGCACAGCACGCAATGCTAATGTTGGTCTCTACATACTTTATAACGCCCTGGTAGCTGAACGCATTGGCACGAAGGGTAAGAGCGAAATGAATGGGAATTACAAGATAGAACTGGGAATTAAAAGAAGAAGTAGTTACATCGTTTTTCTGTTTACCAGTATATAGCTGAATCTATCAGTCTGCCCAGCCTTTTCATAACTCTGAATATTTCATTCAATCGTTTGCTGGCAGATAACGTACAGCCTAAACCGATAGACAACACAGTAAATATTGCAAAGCACGCAATGCTAATGTTAGCCTTACTTTAAAACAGCTGGGTACCTAGGCGAACGCATTAGCACGTAAGGCGAATTGAATCGACATTATAATGTACTTTTCAAGGTTTTTATGGGTTGCTGAATCAATAAATCTATTTATCTTTTCCAATTTTTTCAGAAATTTGTTGGGTCTGCTTCCAGTATAAGTGAAAGCAGCTGAATTTTACATGGGGCGGCTGCCTATCTGACTTCTATAACCTATTAAGTGGGAAACATACCCCCTGAGAAGACTGGTTGGTCTCCCGTGGACCGACCTTGGCAAGTGTTGTGATTCCTTGGAGTTCAACCCTAGCTAGGATCTTGCTGAATGCCACAAACTAGGTGTGATCTAATTAATAGAATTCTTAAATTAATTCGTTCACTGATAGACAACGCGGTGGTACAGTTAATTAACACGCTTTTATTAGCTTGGTATGTATGTATCTATGTATCTATGTATCAATGTATCAATGTAACAATGTATCAATGTATCAATGTAACGGAATCTTTGAACGTGATTTTCACCCACTTCAAAACGTTGGATTGATTTGAAACTTTGCACACTTATCAAGGACCGATGACAATGCAATAATTTTAACAGTTTGTCCCATTATCCTTACCAATAAAGCGTGTTTTTTAGTTTTTAGAACTACAATTTATTTTTGAGTTAAAAACCGTCTAGAAGAATGAAGTTTTACAAAACAGGAACTACTATAAAGAAGAGGAGCGGAAAGGAAGTATATATTATTGAAGATTCCTCCAAAGGGGATGAAAGTGTGTATGAGATATAGTTATTTTTGCCAAGGGGAAATCCCAACAAACACGCGGGTTGTCAATCAATATTTTACATGATAGATAGCTTATTTTCTCTCACAAAGAAGTTTAGTAGTAGTTAATTCTAGTTATGGTAAACATAACATGCTTATTTAACGAAAATGTATGTCATATCGGGATTCTGACTTTCTGCAATGAAGATCATATGAATGGTCACTTGGTCACCCATTTAGACAGATCGAGGCAAGTGACTATCCCACCGTGAGTTAAAGTTTTATTTTGAAGGTTTCGTATCCATGCGACGTCAGCAAAAAGAAAATAGCTCCTATTCGATCAAGTCCCAAAAGAGTTCATAACTGTCACCGTTACCCTATTTATTTAGAAAGGGTTAAATTGATCCATAGTAATAAATTCAGGCTAACTGTTAGGTAATCCCGATTTACGAAGATTTATGTTTACTCCTGGGAAGATTGGATGGATCTCTTACGTTTTATACGAGCCTGGTACTGGAGATTATTATTGTTGTTTTAAATGGCGGAGTAGGAACGTTTTTTTAAGGTTCCGTAGGCCAAACACTGCCAAACAAGACCCTATTAATTAACTAAAGTGTTTGTTTGACTGTCTCTATAACAAATGGTCTTGTTGTGGCTTAAAATCTTAGTAAATAATAAATTGGTTTAGCTCAGACTTGACAATTCTTTTTTCAATTAAATTATTCAAAGTGTATTCTATTAAATCTCTTGTCAAGGGATTTGATTGGCTATTTATTACTACTGCTTAATTATGATTTGAGGGTTTAAGAACTCGGCACCACACAGTTGCTTAGTAGCCTAATAGTGCTAACACACGTCCGGATTTGGTACGGCCGGACCACGGATTTGTGGGCGGTGTTAGTCCGCCCATACCATACCCGAGCGTGTGTATAGTGGTCCGCCGGACATTATTATTATTAATTGAGTCCGTCTCGGTCCGCTTGTTTTTACATTTTACGTGTATGTGTAGTGTTTTCGGCTGGTTGGGCCGTACCAACTACGACTGTAAGATGAAAAAGTCCCCGATTTATGGTAGATCTATTGATTTTGGTTATTGTCTCCCGATATTTTTACATTCAACTTAGTCATAAATAAAAATGGAACATAATGTTCTAAATACGGCAACACTAAGATTTGTGGGCGGATAATCCGGCCGCAGCATATCCGAGCGTGTGTAAGCGAGAACAAATTTGTGGGTGGTGTTAGTCCGGCTGTTCCAAATCCGGACGTGTGTTAGCACTAGATCCAACTGCAAAAATCTGCAGGAATCTGGGTTAAGGATTAAACTTAATTTTCATGAATGATACTTATAAGTAGAATTAGTGGAATTGATTGCTGCAGGGTTGCCTGAAAATATTTGGCCGCAATTACCTTAATCAAATTAATTGAAACCTATGTTTGGTAGTTAAACCCAAATAAACAGGTTGGAAAAATCATTGGGTCCTGAAGGGAAACCATTATATTTTTTTTTTACTTAAAGGAAACATTCCTTTATTTTTTTAAAGAAACAAAACTGCTTTCACGGATTTCTCGACAAGCTTACCTAAAAAGGAATCAAACCAGCTATAAATTATAAAAATAAACGCTCGACATTTTATTTCACTAGTCGTCGAAACAGTCAATTTTAAAGAAAAATTTTTCAAGAAACATTAGGTCTTTAACTCGTCTGACGTACAAGATATTTATGAATTCTAATAATTAGAAGGTATCTACACAAGGGCTTTCATCAACATTACCTAGACTTTCACTTTCAACAAGTAAAAGACACGTTATAATTTTCTTATAACTCTAACTCCAAAGGCATTCTATGAAGTACAAGCTTGCTAATTTATCTCTTAGTACCTTAGACTTAGATTAGAAAATCGTTTGATTCGTTATAACAATTCATTCCAATTCTTTGTCCATTTCCTTCAACGAGGTATATTGACGAAAAGTTTAAAATAAGAACGTTTAAGAGTCCCTACAAGTTTCACGAGCTAAAAACAGAAAACAGCTACTTTTTTAGGGCAAATTTCTCAATAACTACAAGATATATGATAAATCTTTTGATGCAACTTTTTGCGTCACATAGTTATCTAGGGAATGTACATTACATATTTTTGATAACTGCTCAATTTAAATTAGGAAAAATAAATTCCTAACACATGTTTTTACGTAATGACGAAACACCAGGTTTTTCAATTGCTTTTTCAGCTTACTGGTGGCAAAAAACAATCTGCAAAAAATTGTGTGGACTGGGCATATAGTATACTAGTGAGCCACCAATTTAGTTTTTTAAAGTTTATTGTATTTGCACTTAAAAAAATTATTGTCCACGCGGAAAAAAGGCAATTTTATCATTTGCGAAAGCGTCGCCTACGTGTAAGAATATGTTGATTATAAAAATAACTGGTAAATAATTTGAAATTTGAGGTGTTTATCAATCGAATCCAATTTTTATATTTTATTTTTGAGTACTTATTTTATTTTAATAAATTGTCTAAATATTGTCTTATAAACCGTTGCGCTCGCGCGTGGTATTCAGATTCAGTTTGGCTCAAGGGCTTGTAGACGACGGACCTGTGTCGTTTTTATTTTTATCATTATATTTTTTATCATATATCTTGTAGTTACTGAGAAATTTTCGCTGAAAAAGTAGCTGTTTTATGTTTTTGGCTCGTGAAACTTGTAGGGACTCTTAACCATAAAGTAAGTAAGCGGCGCGGCGGCGGCGCGTCTGTGGTTTAACTATGTTTGCGGTGCGGAACTGCATTTTTGAAATTCAAAAGAATGTTTTGGACATTGTTATCGATTTTGTTTGGTTTTGCTTCCATTGGCGAATCATGAACAATCCGATTTATTAGAAGCTTACTTTTCAAACAAAAATAATTGCAATTTAGCTCTAAGTGGTATGGGGAGAGGTACCTACCCAGACAGACAAATTTCAAAACACGTTTAGAACGCCCACAAATAGTTCAAGTATCAATGTCTTGCTAGGTAATCATTTTTGGAACGTAGTTCCTTATCGCGCGTTGCGAAAGGGGGCTAGACGGAAAAAAATCTCACGAAAAGTTTTAACGACAATTTTTGCTATAGTTGTAAGCCGTGCGGCGTGCGCGTGTTTCGTGCGTGTTCTAACCTATACGTATATGTGTGTATACATATACATATATATATGTGTATTTATACATATATATATGTATATGTATACATACATATACATACATATATGTATATATATTTAGTTTCTTAACGCCAGACGTACAAAACCCTTCACCACAGGCCGACTCGAGTCGACACTACTCGAAAACCGACCCCGAGCCGCCACTAATAACGAACCGGCGATCAAATCAAAAAACCTAAAAACCTCCATATCTCGGAAACGGTTGGGGCTAGCTCAATTCTGAGTAAAAATTTGCTCCCCTGGCCCCGCCGCTTATGGCCGGAGATAATAAAATAATAATAAAATCGTTTATTTATTTCTTAAAGTACAAAATTTACAATAATTTGCTTATGTTCTAAAAAGTGCTGATGTATAATTTGCCTGAACTAGGTAGAACCTGTGCTTCAGGCGTAAAAGTGCTTATTTATATTTAATAATGTAGGTATTGCAATAAATTAACAATTTTAAGTAAAACTAGGACACTGCGGAAATATACATAGTAGTGTTATTTTTAATCATGCTTACGTAGTTTTAATCTAATTTTATTTTAATACTAGAAGCAGGTCTTCAGTCTGGTCATATGACAAACCTTGCAAATAGTTTAAAACAATGCTTTTACAGTTAAAATAATATAAATTATATATACTTAGTATTCTATTTAATCTATTATATAAAAAGGGCCCTTAAAATGTAAAGAATCTATATGTAAATGCAAATTTAGAGGTAGAGGTTGAACTGCATACTATATCGTTTCGCCTTTTGTTAGTTATATCTAGGTTATATTTAAGCATTGCATGCTGTTTTAGTGTTATGTGCAGTAAATAAATTTGCCGAACAGTCAAGACTTTGCAGGATTTAAATAACTGGTGGGTAGGGAAAAGGAAAGGTAGAGAATTTGCTACTTTTAGAACAGCTCTTTGTGCTCTTTCAAGAGAGAGAATGATAGTTTTTGATGCTCCGCCCCATGAGGTTATACAATATTGAAGTATTGATTGACATAGAGCAAAATAAACTTGTTTGACTAAGTTAGTGTCGGCAATGGAGCGCAGTTGTTTGAAAGCAAACATCAGTTTACGTACTCTAGTAACCAAACTGTCAATATGTTGCCTAAACGAGAGCGTGTTATCAACAAAAACTCCAAGATACTTGAGGCACTTTGTTTCCAGGATCATAGGGCAGGTACAAGAAGTGGCTGACTGATTGTTACATTGGTGTGCATATCAAGATAGGATAACCCCCCTCCTTAACTGTTCACCTTTCCACCCGCAATTTTTTTTACTCCATTCTAAAATATCAATATGAAAAGTCTATAAAATCGTGCAACAAACCCCTCCCCCCTCACCCCTCACCCGCTCACATTTACTCGACATCCTTTTCATAAAATAATTTTAAAAAATTTTTTAGGTGAGATCGAAAATATACGAACGACCGAACCAACTATTCAAATTGTAAAATCCACATTTGTTAACCGTCACCTAGCGCCATCTGGCGCCATCAGCTGGAATTAAAAAACATTAATTTAAGAAATAAAATTGTATCTCGGAAACGGGAGGAGATAGGCCAAATTTGACAATAGATTAGAATATACTATAAATATGTAATAAATATAATATATTCTAATATATATATATATATGTGTATATATATGTATACACATATGTATATATACTAAGGGAACTTCGTTCCATCCGGGTCCCTTGACACCTCTCAAGTTTTTTTCATGTTTACGTGTCCTTCATATTAGAATTGATGATAAAATAAAACTAATGTTAGATTATGATCATTTTTGTTTCTGAGATTTTTATTTTTTTATGTTTATTAGAGAGATTTTATCCTGGCCAATAAACCTCTCGATTAGAAGAATAAAATAGCGAGTGATTATTTTTTGGATTTTTAGATGGTTCGATGCCCAGTTTAGGTAAGCTTGTTGAGAAATCTGTGAACGCAGTTTAGATTCTTTAAAAAAAAACCGGCCAAGTGAGAGTCAAACTCGCGCACGGATGGTTCCGTACCATTATCGCAAAATATGGCAATAAATCACGATTGTTGTATGAGAGCCCCACTTAAATATTTATTTTATTCTATTTTTAGTATTTGTGCACGGTATATAGCGGCAACAAAAATACACCACCTGTGAATATTTCAACTGCCTAGCTATCTCGGTTCATGAGATACATCCTGGTGACGGACAGTGGAGTCTAAGTAATAGGGTCCCGTTTTTACCCTTTTGGTACGGAACCCAAAAAAAGGAATGTTTCCTTTAAATTAAATAATCTATCTTTAGGATTAAAGAGATTCCCATTCAGGGCCCATTTATTTTTTCACGCTGCATTAGTTTTCAAGTGAATCCAACGGCATTTGAAAGGAAGCGCTGAAGAAAATAGGAATAAATTAGAAAGTCGACAAAGCCATTGATGACGTGTTTCGGTTTGATAGAAAGCTCCACTTCCACGAAGCTTAACCTCTTGTATGCCGGCATTCGAGACACAATAAAAAAGCCATTGTGTCTGGCTTAGATCTGCGTTCCGGCATACAAGAGGTTAATCAGGTTTTTCAGTAGTTTAGCTCGAACATCGGCGCCGAGTTGCTAGCCTGTCTGTTTTTTATCGGTTACATTTCGGGGAGTGTGCGTTGGAATTGCATGAACTAATTCCGCCCAGCCCGTTCCATCATCGGACTACAAGACGTACGGCGATGCGTCATCGGTACATAGTGGACATCCCACCCATACGCACCAAATGTTTTGGGAATACTTTTATTACGCGTACAGCAAAGGAGTGGAACTCCTTGCCAGAGTCTGTGTTTCCTGATAGCTACAACATAGGGAGTCTTTAAGTCAAGAGTAGGTTACTTCTAGGCAAGCGTACTTCATCGTCGACCACATCATCGTCTTACCATCAGGTGAGATAGTGATCGACCGCAAGCCTAACAATAATAAACAATAAATAAATAAAAAAACTGGCCAAGTGCGAGTCGGACTCGCGCACGAATGGTTCCGCACCATTCGCAAAAAACGGCAACTAATCACGTTTGTTGTATGGGAGTCCCCCTTAAATATTAATTTTATTCTGTTTTTAGTATTTGTTGTCATAGCGGCAATAGAAATACATCATCTGTGAAAATTTCAACTGTCTAGCTATCACGGTTCATGAGATACAGCCTGGTAACAGACGGACAGACAGACAGACAGACGGATCGTGAAGTCTTAGTAATAGGGTCCCGTTTTTACCCTTTGGGTACGGAACCCTAAAAAGCAGTGCATTTTGTCAATCAACTATTCAATCGGAAATAGGATGGAAATGGTTTGTATTTACGTTTAAATCTAAACACTAAACAACCCATCTGATACATTTTAATGAGCTCTAACCATGTGGACTACAGGTCGCGTGTTCTGCATGCATGCACGCACGCGATCAACTGCAACGAATTCGCGTACAATTTACAACACGAAAGGGGTAGGCAGGGGGCTAAGCTTAGCGTCACTGAAGACGTTTATCTCACTAACATACAATTAACTAAGAATAAACGAGCTTGGAACGCCGGTAGACACTAGAAAAGTGGGCAGTGACACTATCTGACACGATTGGTTTGTATCATGGTATGGAATGTTTTGAAAATGCTGTTTCTGGCAGTGGTCGCCAAAGTGTCCAGTACTGCTCCGTGATTCTTTACTTAAAGCGACCACTGCTCTATGTAAAGAACCAGATCATTATGACCTGCAAAATAGGTCACGCATTAAACCCTATGTTAAAGGTATAAACTACATATTATAACTAACCCTTGGATTGTAAAAATAGATCCTACGAACGACCTTTCGACAAGGCGGTGGTCTCAGAGATGCTCAAGTGTTAATCATGAGCAAACATAAAAGTGTTAAATTATTATTAGGCCGAAGTCACGAAAGTTATCCTAAAATCCCAAAAAACAAAACTACTCCCATTAAAATCGTCACAATATAAGTCCGATGACGTTTCCCATTTTACATGCCGCGATAACTTTGTATGAAACTCTACGAATAATCATATTTCTAAGTTACCTAATATCATTCGTAAGCATCAAGTTAAACTTATATAACGTAATTTTATAGCTGTCAAATCGGACTTCTTATATCGTGACGACTTTAGCATGTCGCACGAAAGAGTATTTGTTCTAAAACATAGTATAATATCACGTCTACATTTACTGAAGGCTTAGGCAGAGGCTACTACACCCCCAATTCGAGAGTTATGATATTTTATGTCCAATGTGAGCTATGGAAAGGGCTGTCTTCGGAGCCTCTAAGGGATCGAATCCGAAACGAGGTGATCCGAGAGGACCAAAGTTGTTAACATAGCTCACAGAAAAAGCAAGCTGAAGTGGCAATGGGCCGGCTATGTAAGTCGTAGAACCGATGACCGTTGTGGTAAACGTTTTCTTGAGTGGAGACCTCGGGCTAGTAAACTTAAGGGTGGGACCCCCTCAGGCTAGGGGGAGCAACGATCTTCGCGGGGTGGCTGGTAGCAGCTGGATGACAGATAAACAAATGGCGTGCAATTGGTGGCCTATGTCCACTGGTGGAGTGTTGTAGGCTGATGATGATGAAGTCCCATGTGAGTCCCTATCACTAGGTGGGCCTAGTGCCATCAATCAGGAACAAATCTAGACTTCGGCTGGTGTAAAGAAATTCCAGATGGTGAAGCCCAATAACCAGCTCTGGAATCGCACCGAGGAATCACACAGGAGGCGAGAAATGATGATTTTATTCAATTTTAAAACCACTATAATTTTATTGCAACTTTTCAAATATAACTGTAGCGTACTCATATAATATATGTCACTGTGTGCAAGGGAATGCCCGCCTGGGATCCCTGTCAGCTGCATCAAACGTACACGGCGGGCAGACAATGACTATGATTACTATAATGTATACCTTTGTCAGCTATTACTGCATGACTGTATGATATCCTGGTAGCTTCGTTGTGTAATACTAGCCGAGTTTGTGGTACTTATAGTTTGTTGTTGGTCTCTTTTAGAAAAATACTCATGTGCAAGTAAGTGACATAAGAAAACTTGAATTGAAGCCCGAATTTGAGTATGTTTACAAGTTTTTATTTAACTTGTTCTGTTAGTATGTGTGGGGTATTAGTCAAATCTGAAATCAGAATTTTATAACTGTGATCTCCAACCCATTAAGCTGAAATTTTGCATGTAATTCACGTGTGGTTCGGATGACAATGCACGGTGAGCTATAAAGCTGGTTTTAAAGACATGTTTTTAATTTTATTTAAATATTATTGAGTGACAATCGAACAGCCGTTTGATGGAAAGTGTTTGTTATGGCATATGAAAGTCTACAATGTCGAATATCTACGTTGAAATCGTAGAGACAATACTGAAATGTCTTCACTACATATTATAAAAGAAAGTCCCCCGCCGCCCTGCATCTGTTCGTGACCTATTCAAAAACTACTGAACGGATTTACATGCGGTTTTTACCAATAGAAAGAGTGTGAAACGAGGAGGGTTTTAGTTCATAATTTGTCACAGGCAAAGCCGGGGCAGGTCGCTAGTTATACTATAATAATAGCAACCCTGGTTGATTGTAGAATTATACACTCAAAGAGGTGAGGAGGAAGGGAGGTATACACTCTCAAATTGATTGTATTCTTCATATTGGACTAGCATTATCAATAGTGGTAAAAACTGAAATTCAAAACTATATTAGGTACTGCAATGGTGAGTAATGCAGTTCTAATTTGCCGAGGTCAGACATAGACTACACTGTTTATTGAATTATTTCTCGCAAGGAACCAAGCTACCTTGCTGCCAAATTGCATTAAGACCGAGACGGTAAATTGAATGAAGAGGAAGTATTCATAAATAATTATTAATTTCGTTTACACAACTTATTTTCTACATCGTTTAACGGTAGAGACCGACCGAAATTATATTTTTGGCTTAAAAATTTGCTGTAGTCTTTAATTTTGATAAAAGTTGCATAATTTGTTTTCTGGGTTCGGCACTGGCAAATGAAAGCAACTTTTTGTGAATTTTACAGATAGCTGTATTATGTCAGCTATTTTTTGTCGTAAACCTGCCAACCCCCTCACTGAGGAGGCCTGTGTCCCAGCAGTGGGAACATTAATAGGCTGATGATGTGATGTGATGTGAAACCTGCCAAAACACAAAACAAAAGAGTTGTTTACCATTTAATTTAACCGATAATCACAAACAGTATTGACACGCTCACTCAACGCAATGGTGGAATAGTGTGTAGGCTGGGCCGGTTTTTTGGCCGAAACCGCAACTTCAGCCGAACAAGATTTTTATCCGAAACTGGTCGAAACCGAACACTCAGTCGGTCTCTAGAACGGTAAGAAAAGCGTTGGCAGATCAACAGCCACATGGATGGACGATCTATAAGGAAGAGATGACCTGGATAAGACTTACACTGATCAGGGAAGCATAAAAAAGAGGAGGTCTATACTCAGCAACGACAATGATCCTTCGAACTGTTCACAAACAGAACCACCGACACATTAAAAAGTAATTGACCTAGCTAGAAACAATAATTTTATATACTAGGTTCACAAATCCATTCGCCAGTGTGATAAAACCCGAAAAGCGGAAATTGAAAACCTTATGTTTAGTTAGCAATGGCGATTAAGCAATGGAAATAACCCTAACTTTATTTTACTTTCGCTCCATTACCCTTAATTTTATCTTACCCTTTTAAAGGAAAACGTAAGGAAGGTCCCGGTTGCGAGCAAGTAAACCCACGACTATTCACGGGTCACTTGCCTTGAATAAATAATAGGAACGTTTAGTGGACGATCGATACGGCCACTTGAAAGAACGGAATTAGCTCCTAGCGGGGATGTGATCCTGGTACCTCAGGATAAGAAAGGATTATTGGTCACATTGTTCCTGTTAACCCATAAGGAATAATGAAATAATTGGGTCCCATTTTAACGTCAGAAACCAAATTATAAACCAAATTGCGTTTAATCCCTTCGAGGGCACTTCAGGGAAATGAATAGGTCTTCCCTATCGCGTAAAAGATAAACCTTAATTTTTAAGAGTCTCGTAAAAACAACCTATCTTAGATCTCGGGTTATGGAGAAAATTCTAGTCAAGTAAGTATAGTGATTGTATTCGTTTTTAAATTCAAATTCAAATTAAGTTTATTGCATCCATAATGTACATACAGGTGGTAAATATAAGTTACAGAAACAATTATGGACCCTGTCGGGCACAGCAACAATCTAGATACAGTCAGTGTCTAGGAGAGAGGAATAATGCTTAATAATTTTCCTATATAATTAACATTCAAGTATGGGTTAAATATACTAATATGTATGTGTCATTCTGTGTGTATGTTAAATTATGTGTTATTTTTACTTAGTTGTTTATTCGATAACATTTTTGTATTTATTACAATTAGTTTATTTGATATTCCTAGATTATATTTATTAAAATTAATACTTAAAAGGTCCATATTATATTGTGCGTCAATTAATTATTAATGTCATTTTCCTTATCGAGTTAACAGCAATCTTTATTTTTAATAAAATTAATATATAAATGTCCATATAATATATTATAATTCTGAGTCAATTAATTATTAATTTATGTAATTTTACTTATCAAGTTAACAGTTGTCTATATGTTTAATAAAATTAATACTCAAATAAGTCCATATTTTATTTTGAGTCAATTTGTTATTATTAATGTCATTTACTTGTCTTAACTTTTATTGAATTTATCCGACAGATATTCGTCAATTGTGTAATAACTTTTATTAATTAAGAATTGTTTTAATTGATTTATAAATAGATTGGTTTTATTTACTTGTTTTATGTTTTCCGGTAATTTGTTATATATTTTTATCGACATAGAATACGGACTAGAAGAGTGCAATTTAAGGCGGGAGGAGGGTAGATCTAGTCTGTTTTTGTAGCGCAACGAATAGTTTGTCTGCATGTCATCACGTGTGTTGTAAGACTCTGGGTATTTGCGAACTAGTTTACATAATTCTAAAATATAAATATTAACCAAGGTAAGGATTTTGTGTTTCTGGAAATAAGGTTTGCAGCTATCTGTTTGTTCTATATTGGTAATTATTCGTATCAGCTTTTTTTGTAGGATAAATAGACTGGGGGCGTCTGTGCTATTTCCCCATAGGATTACGCCATAGCTTAACCAAGCGTGGGCATACGCGTAGTATGTCACTAGTGCGGTTTGTAGGTTGGTCGTTTTTTTTATTTCTCGTAGGGCATACGAAAACTTTGAAATTTTTGATTTAACTTTCTGTATGTGGGTTTTCCAATTTATATGTGTGTCTATTGTCAAACCTAGGAGATTGACATCATTAACTACTTCAATTTTTTGTTGGTTATATATAAAGTTTAAATTGATTTGATTTTTTTGTCGAGGGTTGTTCGCGACGAAGCGTCATCAACCATACTAAATGGTTCATAAAAAGTTAAAGTTTGTATGTGTAGACATGTCTGCTCACCACGGCGCGCCATCTGATACTAAAATGAATTTTAGAGGCCCGTCTATATTTATACTAAAATTTTACCTACATTTTTTGAGATAGTAGTATAATGTTTTTAGTATTTGTCAGTATGTCATAGGGTTCAATAGTTCACCCTTAACAGAGTAAAATCATTAGAAAGCATACTGATAAGAGTTATCATAGTAAAAAACATAAATTTCTGTCATACGATACGTCTGTGCTCGGCGACGGATTAGTTCCGAATGGCCCGTCAGATGGAGCACCACGATATATATAGTTTTGGAGTTTTTTGAAAATATTATAGTAATTAAAATCACGTTTTTAAGGGCTTATCCTATGTACTGGACATGTAATCAGTACATAATGATGAAACTATGTGAAGACCACATAGTTTCTGCTATGTAAATAAGAATATTGACTTGATATCTCAAACACCAAATATATGGTTTCAGGTCATTTTAGGGTATATGGGGGACCTAGACCGAGACAGGAAGCCTATATACACCTCATAGTTAGCGAAGTCTTTTATATAAAGCCCATTTACTTGAGATATCAAGTCAGTATATAATAGAAAAACTGCTGTTTGTCTGGTTTTGGTAATCGCTTTCGGTTTTAGGTGCCCTAAGTACCTAGAAACATATAGGTGTACTGGTAAAAGTACTACCATTGGAAAGCTTGCTAAAAGGGCTTCCAGGCGGTTTCTAGATGGGAAGAATCGCTTGGATAGTCAACGAGATAGGCAGCCGTGAAAAATGTAAACAACGTAAAACGTTGAAATTTGTAGACCCTTCAGGTGGAATAACTCCATGAAGGGAATAGATGTACTCATGGTGTAAGTACTTTCGGATGGCTTGCTGGACTAGCTACCAAGCCATCACTTTGGAGCGAAAATCGCTCAAGTAGTTTAAGTACAATTCCAGAAAATAGGTTTCTGGAAATGTAATTTTTAGTCAGTTTTTGGCATTCCCTGGGACTATACACCCCTGGGAATTCCGAAAATAAGGAATTTTTGGGGACCTCCCGATGGCCCGTTAAATGCACCATCGTGTCGTCCCAATCTTATTAGTGTTATTATACCTAGTTTCTCTGGTAGCTGGGCGCAAAGAAAGTGACCAGCTGCCAAATTTGTACATAGCGAGGCACCTTATGTGCATATGACCTAGATAGACTTACATAAGCACTGGAAATGTAAAGTGTGGTCTATTGGCTACCAGAATCCCCATAATAGGCGGTGATTGTCTGGTAAGCCTAAGTAGGAGGTCCTAAAGTCGGTGAAATGACTTAGGAATTTATAGATTCATTACATAGGGGATGATATCCCATAGAAGATTCCCGAAAATAAGCTTTTTCTAGACGTCAACAGACAGCCTGCTATTGGCACCAGCAGGTCAACCCAACCTATAGATATCCTTAGGCTAGGTTAAAAGCTATTAAGGTTTTAACTGGGAAATAAAGGGAATTGTCCTTTAATTTCATGTAAATAGTCTAGGGAAGCTATCAATACCTGGAAATTAGGTATATTGATTAGATACATAGATAGGGGGCGTTACTGGGTTACAGTACGAAGAAATCCAGCTATTGATGGCACCATGGAAGGGGTGCGGTAACCCTATTTACCAAATATGTATAAGGGTTTTTTGCATAATTAAAAATTATTTTTGGCGAGAATTTGCGGGGCTCTCAATAATGGCACGATGCGAGGGTATAAAGAACCCCCGGGCCCAAATAGAATTTGTAGTCATCCAAAGCTAGTCGCTTGTACTTGTCTTAGTAAATAAGAAGTAATTCTTATATAGAATCACGTCTCAGAAATTGTTGAGAGCCCTAGAATCGTGCCGTGTACTGAATAACTTAGTGTTTCATTTAATTCATCAACTTCAACCCTTATGAAGACATCCCTTTTCGATCCTGTCGAGCTGAACCTCGGAACCTGGACACCAGGAGTGCTGATCCAGAAGTAGGCAACCCAGAATCTGGAAATAACTCAAGTACAGCCAACACATCGTTGAATCGTTAGAGTCGATTTGCAACCCTTCGTCACTGCTGCAGCCAGGCATCCAAGAACCTTTATTTTCGTTGATGTGGATGGGGCGTTCAGCGGCAATGGCCAGAAGGTTTACGCCCTTCTTTTCTCGGGGCCAATGAACACGCTACGTCCTGCACATTTAATGGTCCTTCGAGCCGGATTTTGGAGCCTGGAGAGCCCCAGGACGTCGGGAACAGCAGATCCAGAAAAAACAACTGGGTGCCTGCATATTAAGTCGGCTACGTGCAACACAACGTTGACCCGTTTGAGCCGAAATTCGAAGTCTGGAGCGCCCCAGGACGTCAGGAAGAAATAGTGGTGGAATTAATTTTTCGAATTTTGGAGAAATTAATTTCACAAATAAACCAAAAATCGACGTGCACTGCAGGGAACAAGTCCTACGTGCCCTATTTGCCGCTGGATCCAAGAGGTAAAATTCTGGAGACAGTTATTGAAAATACCCTATTTTTTCAATAATTGTAAGAAGATAGAAAAAATTTTCTGTGAGCCGCAAAATGCTGTATGAAGACTGATGCGCATCCTTGAAGCCCCAAGAATAGTTCCTGAAGACTTATCGCTGAAAACTACCCTTATGTTTTTAGCGATTTGTTTAAAAAACGAGCGCCCGTCAGAAAAATACAAGACGTGCGTTTTAGAAGGCTGATGTGCATCCTTGATGATTGAAGAATAATTCCTGAAGCCTTATGACTGAAAACAACCCCTAGGTTTTCAGGAAAATTTTGAAGACTGAATTTTCGTCAGTGAATGGAAGAAACGTACTCTGAAGACTTAGATACGTTTCGGATGTACTGACTACGCGGTTCCTGAAGCACTATCACTGAAAATAACTTTGACGTTTCGGTGATTTATTTGAAGATTGAATTTTCTTCAATCGAGCAAGATACGTGCTCTGAAGATTGATGCACGGCTCTGATGCTTTGGACAAGCAGTTCATGAAGCATCACCACCGAAAAGTAACCTTGACTTTTCGGTGATTTAGAATTTGATTGAATCATAGTCAATCAAATAGAACATACACGTTTATGGGAAAAATAAACTTGTATAGCAAATGCCTGAAGTTTCCTGAAGACTTATCACTGACCGTAAGTTTTTAGTGATTTTTTATTTGAAGATTGAATTATAGTCAATCGAAGTGGAGGTTAACTTCTGGAGATCGTCGGTTTGAACGCTGAAGCCCGGAACTGGGACTTATCTTTGAAAACTAACTTCGAGTTTTCAAAAGAAAATATTTCAACAACAATGCCGATAACCAGAACCAAAGGCAAGAAGCCGGAGGCATGGACCGTGGAGTTGGATCAGCCAGCTGGCATCAGACATGAGCTGCCGCCGGGTTCACCTTCCACAACCGAAGGGACCGAGCCGGCGGACGAGCAGCGCCATCTAGCGCCTCAAACTGAAAGCACTCCGACGCATCAACCAATAGAAACTGATCAAGCGGTTTCTACCAGATTAACCAGATTAGAAGGAGCTTCAGACACAACATTGAAACCTTCTCAGAAAGAGAAGATTTCCGAAGAAGACAGACGTACAGCGATGCCGATGACTACCCGGGGTGACGCCCGTATCGAACATAGCCGTCCGCCGTCAACTAGAGTGACTCAGTCACGAAAAAATATAGATAAAGCTCGCGAAGACTTACTCAAAATTAAGTTGGAGCTTGCACAACTTGCACTTCAGAGAGCGGAGGAAGAGGGTTCCGAAGCTGAATACTTGGATGACAGAAACTCGAATGACGAGTACGTGCGTTCATGGCTAGAAGAGGCACCAGAACCTCAGCCTGAGAAGGAGGATAACGTCGTGGAAGGGGGAACCAGAAATTCTATGCATAGACCCCTGACTGCGACCGCCACCAAATCGCAAATAGAAGGTCAGCATCCTAAAGAAAAAGAAGTGCGAAAACCTCCAGTTGCAGCGTCAGCTGAGTGTACAGGAGGTCAGAGGGATAGTCTCCGTCCATTCCTGACGGAGTTGACGTCCGCTATAGCGTCGCTAGCCGACAGAAAAATAGAACAGCGGGACCAACCGAACCCCTCTGCGTCGAAATTCGTCATGACATTGCCGAATTTCAATGGTTCTCATACTGAATGGCTATCATTTCGGGCCATATATGAGACAACTCGAGCGTATTTTACGGACGTCGAGAATACAGCGAGGCTGAGGAGAAGCTTACATGGACGTGCAATGGAAACCGTCAGCTCAGAACTCATCGGACATGCCAGGCCCGATGACATCATGAAGGAACTCGAGCTGCAGTTCGGCCGTCCAGACTCCATAGCGCAAGCTGAAACAGATAGATTACGCGGACTGCCGCGATGCAGTGAGTCACCAAGAGACATCTGCGCGTTTGCAAGTCGCGTAAGAGGTGCTGTAGTCACGCTCCGCGCGTTAAAAAAGGGTCATTACCTTATGAACGCGGAGCTTATGCGATTGTTAACAGAGAAGTTACCCAATTCGCTACGAGCACAATGGTACCGATCATATTCGGAGAAGTACCAATCGGTGCCAGATATTTCATTGTTCAGTGATTTTATATCTGAACAGGCACACTTCTGTAGTCCATTCGCCCCACCCGAAGGCATCGCTTCGGCCGAGGCGAACACCAACAGACGCGTCACACAAAGGACGCATATAGCTACGGACCAACCGGTAGGAAAATGCCGTGTTTGCGACGTGGGACATCACTACGCCACTGGATGTGCACAATTCAGGGGCGTAGCTGTCGAGAAACGATGGGAGCTAGCGAAAAAACACAATCTATGTTATCGCTGCCTTCAACATCGACAAGGCAACCACACTTGTAAGAGAAAACAGTGTGGCCAAGACGGGTGCAGAGACACGCACCATCGGCTTCTTCACAAGAAGAAGCAACAGCAGGCGGAAGCCAACTAGAAGCCCGATGTTCCTGAATCCAGCAAGGATCCTCAGGAAACGGTGGCCAGTTTCGGGTCACCATCGAGCCAGGCGTACCTAAAGAAAGTTGGAGATATAGATACGTCTGAAAAGATACTCGGCCGTATGTGGAGGCCAGGCGAAGACGCGCTGGGTTTCAACCTCACACTCGCGCGTCTGCCTGAGGGTATCTTGGACAAGAGAGGCACCCACCAAGAGAGGTGCCCACCAAGAGAGGTGCCCACCAAGAGAGGCACCCACCAAGAGAGGCGCCCACCAAGAGAGGCGCCCACCAGCTGAGATACACTCAGACAATGGCACCAACATGCACGGCGCCGACAGAGAGCTGCGAGACGCCTTCAAAACAGAGGCGCTCAAAAAAGTCGCATAGCAGCTACGCAAGACGTAGCTGAAGCAGAGGCTAGATGTTGACCTGGCATTACAACCTGGGTACAACATTTATGCCTACTTAGAGATGTTAGCGTACCGAGATACTATCCTGAAGATAGATACGCTATTAAAGAAATAGATAAGAATAGCTCGCTGCGACCTTTATAAATACAGGTCGACGACAGCGTGCTGCGACTAAGAAGTCGCATAGCAGCTACGCAAGAGGTAGCTGAAGAAGTGATGCGCCCGCCTATATTACATGGCGACCATCACATAACACAGATGTACATAGACTGCACACATCGCAGTCTACAACATAGTGGCACCGAACTCACAATTAAATGAGGTACGGCAGCACTACTGGGTCGCAAAGATGCGACCAACAGCGGAAGCGCCTGGGAGCGCCTAGTTCGTTGTGTTAAAAACACACTATGCAATGTACTTACAGAGAAACACCCCACCGAAGAGGTGTTGTCCACACTGATTTGTGAGGCAGAGTACATTGTAAATAGCCGACCATTGACACACGTGTCGGTAGATGGTGATGATGACGAATCCATCACACCGAATCACCTCTTGCTCGGTGGGTCAGCCAGACTACCTACACCTGGCACGTTCACTGAGCAAGATATAGACAGCAGGAAAATATGGCGACGATCACAGATCCTCGCTGATATGTTCTGGAGTCGCTGGGTCAGAGAGTACCTGCCGGAGCTCCAAAACCGGCGGGAGCCACATAGTAGTGGGCCCAGATTTAAAGTGGGTGACCCTGTCCTGATAGCCGACGGCCAGCTGCCCCGCAATACGTGGCCGCGAGGCCGCATTGTGGCCGTGTATCCAGGAATCGACGGAGAAATCCGGACTGCTGAGGTACGCACACTTGGCGGTACCTTGAAGCGTCCGGTGAAGAAACTCGTCCCACTGCCCCAGTAACCAGAGATGCCGGAGCGGCGACCGTCCTCTCGGTGGGCCTGGCCGGCAGCCGAGAAATGCCGTCCGTCGCTCACCGAAGGAATGCAGCGCCGCGCCGACAACACTTCGAGTCGACACAGCACTGCACGGCGGGAGATATGTTCGCGACGAAGCGTCATCAACCATACTAAATGGTTCATAAAAAGTTAAAGTTTGTATGTGTAGACATGTCTGCTCACCACGGCGCGCCATCTGATACTAAAATGAATTTTAGAGGCCCGTCTATATTTATACTAAAATTTTACCTACATTTTTTGAGATAGTAGTATAATGTTTTTAGTATTTGTCAGTATGTCATAGGGTTCAATAGTTCACCCTTAACAGAGTAAAATCATTAGAAAGCATACTGATAAGAGTTATCATAGTAAAAAACATAAATTTCTGTCATACGATACGTCTGTGCTCGGCGACGGATTAGTTCCGAATGGCCCGTCAGATGGAGCACCACGATATATATAGTTTTGGAGTTTTTTGAAAATATTATAGTAATTAAAATCACGTTTTTAAGGGCTTATCCTATGTACTGGACATGTAATCAGTACATAATGATGAAACTATGTGAAGACCACATAGTTTCTGCTATGTAAATAAGAATATTGACTTGATATCTCAAACACCAAATATATGGTTTCAGGTCATTTTAGGGTATATGGGGGACCTAGACCGAGACAGGAAGCCTATATACACCTCATAGTTAGCGAAGTCTTTTATATAAAGCCCATTTACTTGAGATATCAAGTCAGTATATAATAGAAAAACTGCTGTTTGTCTGGTTTTGGTAATCGCTTTCGGTTTTAGGTGCCCTAAGTACCTAGAAACATATAGGTGTACTGGTAAAAGTACTACCATTGGAAAGCTTGCTAAAAGGGCTTCCAGGCGGTTTCTAGATGGGAAGAATCGCTTGGATAGTCAACGAGATAGGCAGCCGTGAAAAATGTAAACAACGTAAAACGTTGAAATTTGTAGACCCTTCAGGTGGAATAACTCCATGAAGGGAATAGATGTACTCATGGTGTAAGTACTTTCGGATGGCTTGCTGGACTAGCTACCAAGCCATCACTTTGGAGCGAAAATCGCTCAAGTAGTTTAAGTACAATTCCAGAAAATAGGTTTCTGGAAATGTAATTTTTAGTCAGTTTTTGGCATTCCCTGGGACTATACACCCCTGGGAATTCCGAAAATAAGGAATTTTTGGGGACCTCCCGATGGCCCGTTAAATGCACCATCGTGTCGTCCCAATCTTATTAGTGTTATTATACCTAGTTTCTCTGGTAGCTGGGCGCAAAGAAAGTGACCAGCTGCCAAATTTGTACATAGCGAGGCACCTTATGTGCATATGACCTAGATAGACTTACATAAGCACTGGAAATGTAAAGTGTGGTCTATTGGCTACCAGAATCCCCATAATAGGCGGTGATTGTCTGGTAAGCCTAAGTAGGAGGTCCTAAAGTCGGTGAAATGACTTAGGAATTTATAGATTCATTACATAGGGGATGATATCCCATAGAAGATTCCCGAAAATAAGCTTTTTCTAGACGTCAACAGACAGCCTGCTATTGGCACCAGCAGGTCAACCCAACCTATAGATATCCTTAGGCTAGGTTAAAAGCTATTAAGGTTTTAACTGGGAAATAAAGGGAATTGTCCTTTAATTTCATGTAAATAGTCTAGGGAAGCTATCAATACCTGGAAATTAGGTATATTGATTAGATACATAGATAGGGGGCGTTACTGGGTTACAGTACGAAGAAATCCAGCTATTGATGGCACCATGGAAGGGGTGCGGTAACCCTATTTACCAAATATGTATAAGGGTTTTTTGCATAATTAAAAATTATTTTTGGCGAGAATTTGCGGGGCTCTCAATAATGGCACGATGCGAGGGTATAAAGAACCCCCGGGCCCAAATAGAATTTGTAGTCATCCAAAGCTAGTCGCTTGTACTTGTCTTAGTAAATAAGAAGTAATTCTTATATAGAATCACGTCTCAGAAATTGTTGAGAGCCCTAGAATCGTGCCGTGTACTGAATAACTTAGTGTTTCATTTAATTCATCAACTTCAACCCTTATGAAGACATCCCTTTTCGATCCTGTCGAGCTGAACCTCGGAACCTGGACACCAGGAGTGCTGATCCAGAAGTAGGCAACCCAGAATCTGGAAATAACTCAAGTACAGCCAACACATCGTTGAATCGTTAGAGTCGATTTGCAACCCTTCGTCACTGCTGCAGCCAGGCATCCAAGAACCTTTATTTTCGTTGATGTGGATGGGGCGTTCAGCGGCAATGGCCAGAAGGTTTACGCCCTTCTTTTCTCGGGGCCAATGAACACGCTACGTCCTGCACAAGGGTGAAAAGTAATTAATTTGGTTTTGGTGAAGTTGATTTCGAGATTATGCTCGCTCATCCAGTTAATTATTGTATTAAGAATATTAGTAAGTTTTTCATTTAAATTAGCATTTGTTTGGCATGAGGTGATGATAGAAATATCATCTGCAAACAGTACACAGGGTCCGTCTATGATTTTAGGTAGGTCGTTTATGTATATAAGGAATAAGAGGCAGCCTAATACACTTCCCTGGGGAATAGAAGCGTGTATCGGTCTGACATCGGATCTTATCTGCTGTGTTTCTTGTTTAGTCATCTTGTCATCTTTGTGCTCGTGGCTAAATAGTAACAACCGCACTAGTTGATCTTCATGGAACACTTGCTTTCATCTTCATGCAACACTTGCCGAGGTTGATCCCTGGATGGAAGATCAACCATTCTTTTTTTTTCGTGTGAGGATGTGGCTCTGAGTAAATTAAGCCGCCTCTGAGAACCCCACAGGCCTCTGAGTTGGCTATTTCAGACTTACATTAACTATATAAGTCCAGTTTTCCTCACGATGTTTTCCCCCACGACCTCAAGCACGGGAAGCAAGGTCTTAGCCACTGGGCCACCACCACGTGACCAAGACATTTTCGTGTTTCGGAAAGCACATTGCACGTTAAGGTTACACTAGTCGATAATTCTTCCATACAAACGTAGTCTAGGGATTTCTCCACTCTTTGACGATGTACGTTCAAAGTAAAAAATTATATCAATACGTCTCATCATTATCTAGCCCTGTATGGAACCGAAAAATTAAAAAATATATATATTTGAAAGTTATGAGCGTCGAAAGTTCCACATTTCGACACTAATTTTAACGCATTTTTGGGCGCAAAGAAATACCATAAGAAGACGGAAAATTGCAAAACGGCCATCATACAGGGAAAGATTATTAGTTCAACAATGCAAATAATGTTATTTTGAACAAATACGTTTAGTCGTTTTTTCATGATATCCAGACTCCCAAAGGTCTGTTTATAAAATTTCGCGCACTCGGTTTCGTCCTAAATCATTATACTCGTACATTTTGCTACAAATTTGCAAAAGTGTGTATTCGTACGCGAACTAGCTTCCTACTGGTCATCACAGCATCTATCTCTTCCGCACGTGTTGTCGGTTGATATAAAATGCATTTCAACCCCGCGCACAAAATAGTTCGTGCCGTCGACTAGTGTACCCTTAAGCCGTTGGACTTGATTGTCAACTGGACTTATCCCAGTTGTAAACGACCCTTTGTGCCTATTGGCCTTGTTTGTTCTCTCTCCTGCTTGATATGGAGGAAAGTGGACACTATGTTTTCCTACTCCTAGGAAACACTTAAATTATCGACATATTGCGAAACTGCAGCATACTCGGTTTTATATTTAAACGCACTTCTACAACTTTAGAAATGATTTTAATTCAAAAACAAATACAAAAAAAACAGAATAAAATAAATATTTAAGTGGGGCTCCTGTTGAATGTTGACCTTCTTTGTGCAGTCACTGTTTGATTCATGGTTCTCTATTTTATACTACTGTCATAGGTTTTTGAATGGAGAATGACTTTTGAATTTGCTAATGTGATCGCCTGATGGCTGCGCTCATATATTTTGTAAGTGGTTTTCTTTTACAATATATTCGGTGTACAAGTTCTTCAAGTCTTTGATTGTATTCACGGAAAAACCTCTACGAGAAGTTTACAGCTCCCATACAACAAACGTGACTTTTTTACTGTTTTTTACGATAATGGTACGGAACCCTTCGTGCGCGAGTCCGACTAGCACATGGCCGGTTTTTTTAATGTATGTTATGGGAGCGACTATAATATATTCGCTCCCTTACATTCCACCTTTGTATTTATTTCAAAGAGCTGATCTTATTCCAGCTCATTGCAATAAAACGTATATATCAATAAAATACAATGCAACATTAGACCTGAAACATTTTAGTGCGTCATAAAGTAATGTTATGACACTGTCTTTATCTTAGGTCCATCCATAAAGATAGTGGTCACTGGCGAATAAAATGCTGTCTACACATTTCGATAAAGCACAAACAAATTGTGATTACTGGGGGGTGACCATAATATCTTAGAGCGGTATCAATTTAATATCGTGTAAGTGACAGATGTATACAAGTCAGATACATCTGTCCCTTATTCGATCTCAAATTGATACCGCTCTAAGAGCTCACCCCCTGAGCTGACGCTCTTCTGACGAAAATAACTTGGTTGGGCAGTTCATTAGAAAGTGTTGCTTAACCATGAAGATCAACCCGTGCGGTTGTTATTATTATTTAGCCACGAGCACAAATATGACTAAACGAATACAGTAACTATACTTGACTAGAATTTTCTCCATAACCCGAGATCTAAGATCGGTTTTTTTTATGGGACTCTTAAAGAAGGTTTATAATTTGGATTCCGTCGTTAGAAGGGGACCTAATGATGGCATTATTCCTCATGGGATAACAGGCACAATGTGCCCAATAAACCTTTTCGTATTCTGAGGTACCAGAAACACATACCCGCCAGGAGTTAGTTCTGTAGCTTCAAGAGGTACGTATCAATCGTCCATCACTTTATGACAATCATGATTAAGACATGGGTCTGAGTATGCAGCCCATTCCCACAGGCATGGTTATACGTTATTCTATAAAGTAGCTTTTCCTGTGAAAATAAATTTATGAATTCATGGCACCATGAAATTCTTTGGAATATTACTCAGCGATAGTTGTAGAATTCCATGCAAGATTTTTCGTTATTGGATTAGAACTGCCAGGTTTACCCTTTGTAGTAACAACAAACCTCTTTGTTGTAAAATAAGTTTAGACGAGACTAGAAGATTCTTAGGCCCGTATTCCGGATGCTCATACTCGACTCAAACTCAAACTCGAAATTGGCCACACCTACCAATCAATTGCCAACCAATCACAACTCTCGAGTTTGGTATATGATTCTTCAGCTTGACATCACATCACACTGATCATCAGCCTATTAATGTTCCCACTGCTGGGACACAAGCCTCCTCTTTGTGATAGAGGATTGACCGTAATCCACCACGCGGGTCCAATGCGGGTTGGTGGATGTCACATGTATTCGAATTTTTGGTTCTAGGACATGCCGGTTTCCTTCACCGTTTTTAAGAGCAGTTGTGATTAAATAATTAAAGTAAAGCGTCTGCCTGAGTTCGAACGCGTGTTTTAAGTTACAAAAAACTAAAAAAAGCGAGGGGTGGTTTTAAAGATATTTTCAAAATGACTCTTCTTTTAACAATATATGTCAATAAAATATTGTAACTATTGACACAAGCACCCCACGCTTTTTCCATATTTTTTTTGTTAATCGTATTATTCTTAATTTAAATTTATTTTCTACTTTTTAGTTTGGTTATCTATTAAAGCGTGCTTATTTTTTTTTTACTATGATTTATTTTTTTGTTCAATTGCTAATTCTGAAGATCCTGGTAAAGATAATGAGACAAATTATTTAATTTATTAAATTATTGCATTGTCATCAGTCCTTGGTAAATGTACAAAATTTCAAATTAATCCGACGTTTTGAAGGGGGTGAAAATAAAGTTCAAAGATTCCGATACATATATTCATAGAAACATAGATACTTATATACCAAGCTAATAAAAGTGTGTTAAAAACAAGGCCAACTATCCATTGCCACTATTTAAGCATGAGTATGAGCATCTGGAATACCGGCTTTATTCACTACAGCTCATATGACATTATAAACTTAACTACAAATATGACATAGAAAAGCTCATTCCACACACATACAATATTACGAACACACACAAGCTAGCTATGAACCAAGCCACTATAATTACATTGGTCATGAAAGAGAATCCACGCAATCACTCTCCGTGGCTCCCGGGGAACTCGTTAAACTGTCTTAAAAGCCACTGTGCCAGTGTCGCATTAATCACAAAAGAAAAAGAGAAAGAAGTATGGCCGTGAATTTGACGTTTACCGGGTTCTGGAGAATATGACATGTGAGTGCGAAAAAAGTACTTTTCAACACACTTGCTCATAAAGTGGCTCTAAGTTCACCGCAATTAGGCATATAATGATACCTGTAATCAAACTGTGACTTTTTCATTGCTATTATTCACAAGTGAGTTATAGTTCTTTTTTTTATGGTTTCCTGCCTTCATTTTAAATACTTTTAAATTAAACTAATTTTAAAAGTGTCACAAATCAATCCAATGAAAATTAATAAAATTAGTCATTAATTCTAATCCAGTTAAAATTGTATTTTCAATGTAATAAAATGTAACACTGTTAATCAATTAAAAGTGTCCCATTCGACATTAATCCCTTTCTATTCCTGTCATGGAAGTAGTACTTACTATATCCATAACATGATATGGGTAGTAATTACTATTTCCATGATATCCATTAAATACATAAAATGTGGCATAGCTTCTAGTCAAACAATTCAGCAAAATGCTAGTACCTAACATAATGCTTGCTCATTTCATGCAACGTACGTGTTTAATAAATAAAACTTGCCCTCAAATGTAACTTTTGTTTCTCTGCAATAAAGAAATCTTGATATTCCCCATTTTGTATGTAGCTAAAACGCTATCCGCGAAAAGCTAAAAAAAAAGTAACCTCATTGTTTTAGTCTATGGCCGATCGCCATTGTTAGATGCGCGCGCGAAAACTGATTAATTTACCCCGCCATTGCGAAAAAATTTTCACAACTCGTTTTCACTGTTGAAAATTATTTTGTTGTATTATTTTCTTCACAAGTGTGTTGAAAAACGTCGTATGATACACGTGTGTATTGATGATTACCGTCCTCGGCTCTCTTAAGACCCTCACCTAAAGGCTCGGGTCTCAATGGCACCTCAGCGGTAATCACCAACATTACGCACTTGTACCATAATGTACTATTATGCGATAAAGATTGTCAAAGTTTCAAAATGTTATGGACTGTGGCGACACATAGCGTTTTTTGAATTTATTTTTGTCTTGCAAACAGCTGAAGGGATGTAATTTTTTCTAGGACTTCCTGTTTGTGGAGATGGAAGAAGAGTTCGACCAAAAAGTATTGTGATTAATAAACAAATTACATGTAATAAATCTTTTATTGCATTTCATACATATTCATAGTGGTGTTCAGAGGATAACCGTGGTCTTATGCTACTTTGCAGAATGTATTGTTCTGATACGGTAGGTGGCATACGAACACGGTTATTCTCTAAACACCACTATGAATATGTATCAAACACTTACAATAAAGTATTTATTACTTCTAAGTTTTGTTTCTATTCACCCCTGCGGTCCTATTCACCCTGTTTGACGGTACCTATCTCTGCAGTAGTACGACGGTAACATCCGGGACGGAAGGTTTACTAAAATAGCTCCCTCTAGCGACGATTACTTAAGGACTTAAGTGTACATCCGCCGCATGTTGGACTGTCAGAAGCTACCATTTACTTGATGTAGTCATTACTCGTGCTTATCTAGCAAGAAGCTAAACGACTGATACACAATCTTTTCAGGGACCTTATTCTGGTATTTCAAGACTAAGAACCTACTTCAAAAAGGAAGAGGTTCTAAATTCGACTGTATTTGTTTTAATGTGTTTTACCTCAGAACTTTTTACTAGGTGAACCAATTTTGATGATTCTTTTTTATTTGAAAGCAGATGCTTCTCATGCGGTCCCATTTTGATTTGAGGAGCTTTCCAGTTAACCTTAATAATGCGTTTATTGTGATTATAAGGTACCAAAACTGAAAAGTGAAAACACTTTTTAACAAAGTAATTAAACCAACTTCCAAAACAAAACACTACAAAGCGAAAAATAACTTCCTTTTCGGCAACAGTGACAAAAACGAAAAAAAAAAATAGGTACCATAGACGAAGATACGAAGATGATGGCATTGACAGATTATAGTAAGGCCGCAAGTGTCCTGTTGCCCACTTACTCTGAGTTATGAGTTAAACAGACCCTCACTCCATAAAATACTGGTATTGAGCTGCATGCAGTTAAACTGGAAGCTGACCCAAACGTAGTTGGGAAAAGAGTAGATAGATGATGAAACTATTTTGTACATCAATCAATCTGCCTAGCCTTTTGTACATCAATCAATCTGCCTAGCCTTTTGTACATCAATCAATCTGCCTAGCCTTTTGTACATCAATCAATCTGCCTAGCCTTTTGTACATCAATCAATCTGTCTAGCCTTTTGTACATCAATCAATCTGCCTAGCCTTTTGTACATCAATCAATATGCCTCGCCTTATGTACATCAATCAATCTGCCTAGCCTTTTGTACATCAATCAATCTGCCTAGCCTTTTGTACATCAATCAATCTGCCTAGCCTTTTGTACATCAATCAATCTGCCTAGCCTTTTGTACATCAATCAATCTGCCTAGCCTTTTGTACATCAATCAATCTGCCTAGCCTTTTGTACATCAATCAATCTGCCTAGCCTTTTGTACATCAATCAATCTGCCTAGCCTTTTGTACATCAATCAATCTGCCTAGCCTTTTGTACATCAATCAATCTGTCTAGCCTTTTGTACATCAATCAATATGCCTCGCCTTATGTACATCAATCAATCTGCCTAGCCTTTTGTACATCAATCAATCTGCCTAGCCTTTTGTACATCAATCAATATGCCTCGCCTTATGTACATCAATCAATCTGCCTAGCCTTTTGTACTTCAATCAATCTGCCTAGCCTTTTGTACATCAATCAATCTGCCTAGCCTTTTGTACATCAATCAATCTGCCTAGCCTTTTCCCAACTATGTTGGGGTCGGCTTCTAGTCTAACCGGATTCAGCTGAGTATCAATGTTTTACATGGAGCGACTGCCTATCCCTCTCACAGAGAGGAGGCCCGTGTCCCAGCAGTGGGAACATTAATAGGCTGATGATGTGATTTGTGATATGTGACTGCCTATCTGAACTCCGCAACCCAGTAACTGGGTAACACGGTACCCCCTGGCAAGACTGGTGTCAGATCTCAAGCTTCTGACTACCCATGACGACTGTCAAAGATCTTCGCATGACAGCCGGGACCAACGGCTTAACGTGCTTTCGGAGGCATGGAGGAAACTCGGTATGTTGAAATGGTCACCCATCCACGGTCCAACCTCGTCAAGCGTTGCTTAACCTTGATGATCGACCAGTGCGGCTGTTATTATTTATCCACGAGCTCCTCAAACTATTTTGTACATAATTATGATTTTATCACGAACTAATGTTTTCCTGCAAAAAAAAAGTAGGGATGGACCGTATGTAGAGCGATATGAACGGACGGCTGACTGGACGGTATGGAAGAAGAAAATGTGTTGCGCCGACCTCTCTCCTCAAGTAATATGAATCAAAGGCAGGAAGATGAAGATGGGTGTTTTGCTGCGGTTCCACTCCAGCCACAACCCACAGTAACTGTGCATTTATCCGGGATGGAAGGAAGCATAAACAGTCACATAATTACTTGTACTTCGTTAATTACAAACATATAAACAAACAACTTTACCTCTCTGTAGTACAAGGTTAGATTATATGTATAATTGTTTTCAAACCACCTGCTCCACAATGTCCAATTACATATCATGCAATTTCAACGTAAAGTAAAGCATTACCTCTTAACAGAAATTACGTAAGCAGCGACGGCGCGTCGTATTTCTATTTTGTGCTCTTAGAGATAGCGCGCACCAGCAACTTTTGTCGCCGCAACTAATTTGTCTCTCATCTCAAATCTATGGGTCTATCCAACATTCACTGGTTGATATACACGGCAAAGGAAACTATTGCAACGGAGCACTGCGAAGAGAACACAACCTACGAGGCACATACATACTAGTGCCAAGTCAGCATTGCACCTTGCAGATTGCTGATATCTCAATCACAACACCCATGAACACCAGTTTAGTCTCCTTCAGACTGCCACCAGCACAGATGCCCGAGCTACGCAGAGATGTCACCCCGTCAGCCAAGCAGATGGATCTCAGAGGAGTAGATCTAGGCAACGTCAAGGAACTGCTGAACCAAGCCAAATACAGTGATAGTGTCAGTGACGGTGAAACTATTATAGTCAGTGACAAAATCAGTGTATGGACCATAAGTATTTACGCCATTATAATTGTATTCGTCATTGGGTTTTTGTTTCAAAGAAGAGAGTTATTGACTAAGAAACTTAGACGAAATTCTCTTAAGACTACAGAGTTGCCTTTAGATAATTTATCTCTTAGGGAGGGAGGAGTTAAGTGTGACGACCCCAACACTATTTGCTTTATCAGCAAATCCCCCTCCACCTCAAAGTAGCAAATAATTAGTGTATAAGAATATTGTTAACATAGCAATAATTAAATATAAATACATGTCTCCTTATGAGAATAGACATTACTATCATAATTACTGTAACGCTGTTCGTCTAAATAAAGTTTATTTTTAAACTACTCAAGTGTCATTCACTTAATTCGCGCTATCTCTTATGGGAGGTAAAGTTTTATGAAACTCCCAAGAGAGTAAAGTGATTTGAATTTGAAACGTCAAATTCTTATGGAAACTCGTGGAAAACTCTAAAAAATACCCATATGGCATTGTGAAGACGTTTTTTCGAAAATCGAACTGACCACCATAAAGCATAACTAAAAAAAAATGAAAAAGGGCGCGATTTTAAAAAAATGTGAAAGAAATGTCTTGCAAAAGGTGTGAAGAGTAGAGTATGCTCCTCTGGGATAAAGTCTGTCTTTGTCTTGGGCAGCTTTTGAACCCCTCACATCACTCAGGACTCAACATAAGTTCTGAGCGAGTCCCTCGTTACGCTCAGGATTCATTATACTACCCGTGACGAGACATTACACTATCCCGTTGGTGCATAATCTACTATTTTGATTCAATACAACAACCATGTTTTACCTATTTTCGTACATTTTCTGTGCGTAAAGCCCGTCAGCTGAGAACGCAATAGTCTCCACATTTACGAGTTACGCCACGTTTAACAGAACATTTAATTTGATTATTATTTACAACTGTCTCAGTATGTGAGTTGTGTCGGTTTGTTGGCAAACGGTTTTAAGGGTATCTTTCAGGTAATAATTGAAGAAAAACATTGTTTTGCCTGCTTTGTTTAACTCTGTGTTCATTAAGTAACTCCGGTATGTTTGTAAAGCCCTTGAATTTGGCATTATATTAATGTTGTCTGACTCGAAAAAAGAAAGTGGGCAGAGATGTACACTCGTATATAGAAAGGTTGGGTTGTAAGGCATTGCCACATAGCTTCCATTTAAAAAAAATCGATAATTAAACAGAAAAGAGTATTCATACTATTTTAATTGTATTAATGTGAAAGTCTGTCACGGTAATTCGTACGTTCTGTTGTTGGAATAATAAAGTGCTTTACACGCGGGCACTGCCGCGGGACAGGAGTAGTAAGAAATATAGGTAAAAGTTATGTAGCAATTTTTGCCAAATTATAAACCTCATTCCGTATTATGTGTACTTATCAATTCCGTATAAAATCGCTATGGACCATAATATCTTTACAAGCTTTCCAATTTTCCGACGAATATTTTCGATTGAATAACGGTTTTCGAAGCAACTTGTACATCAGACCACGTAGGTACTAGGCAATCATGAATTCGAGGTGTTTGCAAAATACAAGCTCTATGAGCAAGATATGGGTGGAAATGTTCAACATTCCATATCCGTTCGTTCGTAGACGGAAATCATTTTGCGTTGGAAGTGAAAATCCAATTGAAGCTCCGTTCCCTATCTAATAAAGTGTTTAGTAAAGGTTTCTATTTAATTTTAGCTGAATTTGGAATTTGGGGCGGAAAGAGAGAAAGAGATAGGTAAAGAAAGGTCGATAAATATGTCCTATTTCAAAGAACTCGGAAAGAAAACTTTGTCATTTTTTAACACGCTTTTATTAGCTTGGTATGTATCTATGTATCAATGTATCGGAATCTTTGAACGTGATATTCACCCCCTTCAAAACATGGGATTGATTTGAAACTTTGCACACTTATCAAGGACCGATGACAATGCAATCATTTAGTCAAAGTCAAAGCCAAAGTCAAAGTCAAATATGTTTATTCAACTAGGCCAATAAGCGCCACTTTTGAACGTCAAACAAAAATCAAAATTTACAAATAATGAAAATTGATTCTACCGGGCGCGTTTAAATAGTTTGTTTGTTTGTTGTTTGTTTTGCCTTACCAAGATCTTCAGGATTAGCGACTTTTTAGTTCAATTTACCATTAAAGCATGTTTTTCAGTTTTTAGAACTACAATTTATTACGTGAGCCATTTATTAACTAAGTACTGTTGTTATATGGGCCCTTAGTAGAAGTCATTGTTTGATCTAAGAATTGATACGAAGACAAAATGTTTAACAGAAATGGCTATATCAATAGACTTTACGATCAAACACAAATAGTAGCTTAGCAATCAGTTTGAACCGATTGGTTACCGTGTATGGGTATCAAATTTTTTGTAGGACAATTTAAAGGCGTTGCTACAGTAATGAGTCGAATTAAGTAAACCATAACGTACTAGCTTCTGACCGCGGTTTCGTCCATTTGATAGCCGGCAATTATCTCGTGGGAGCATACTCTCGGAATAAAAACGATCCTATGTTATAATTCACGACATGGTATACTCGCGTCGCTAGTTTCAACCGAATTCGTTTCAGCCGTTAGGACGTTAAAAATTAACAGACGAAATGAAATTAGTAGGAGTGAGAATTTCAAGCTTTCAAGCAATATCCATTAATAGATATTGTGGAAAATGCAGAATATAATTTAAAAAAATATGTACAACGGATTTTACCCATCTCTACGTACAAACACATTTAATCTTGAACATAATTTATCATTCAGAGCTAATTGCAAGACGCAGTTAACTAAATTGGCAATATTCCATTTGAAAATTTAGTGTCTCTTTAATCTTACGGTGTCCAAAATGTTTATGGAAACAAAACTTATGCTAAGATGATACTCTAGATAAAGCGAAAAATAAAAACCGGCCAAGTGCTAAGACAGTCTCGCGCACCGAGGGTTCCGTACAAAACATTGTTCTAACGAAAAGATTTGTTTTTACGTTTCCAAGTACATTTTATAAGTTTGTCAACTATTTCTCTTAAACTTGTAAAACCTACTTAGCTGTGATAGTTTTCCTTTTAATTTCGTTATGTATAGGTACTACTGCAGTGAATGTTTTCACATATCCAAAAGCAACCATTTAGCTGGCAGGGACACACACTTTGTTCTAACAAAAATTAGCAATTTATAGATTAATTTTACGCAAACGGATACCTGAATCGAGAAATGGTTTTTACAATCTCGCAATATTTTTTGAATGGCCTATCCAACGATAGGATGGAATACCATGGAATAGACGAGACAAAAAAACATCTCCACTTTACGTGTACAGGAGGTAAGCAAAAATATTTTTTTCGTAATTTTTATTACTACATTGTCGGCGTGATTCATATGTATATCTACTACACACACTAAGAATGTATTACTATGTATACACAGACTAAGCTAAGCTGCGGAAGGACGGACATCCGGACATGGAACTATAAGGGTTACTTTTTGACTACGGAACCCTAAAAATTATGAAGAATGTCCATTACTGTCCATGTCTAGCCCGTACATTTTTCAAAAGAAAATTTCGTCACCCATTTGCGAGATGTCACATCATCCAGGGAAAACTGAGCAGACGAACGTCTTTTATAACTTGTGTAATTTTAATGTTTTTCTCCACATAATATCTACTTTTCTTATTTGTATCCTGATCTATCTTCGGATAATTTTATACAAACTATGGCAACATTTCTGAAGATTGTAAAAGGGACATACTTGTATAAATCGTCACTTGTTATCGTTATCATCTTCTCTACTCTTCTCCCATGATATTTTGGGTCACATTCACCTTCAATTCTGTCAACACACACACATTTTCTTTAAAATCATTCCTAACACAATCCATCCATGTTTTCTTTAGCCACCTTCCTCTCCATCCGTCCTCATTAAAATTGAAAACTTTTTTAATATCACCGACTTCCAGGGGCCGTACAATAACGTGTCAACGTGCCCTTTTAATTAGAGTAAGACCGCTGTTCTTTTAAATCATTCTTCACACAATCCATCCATTATCTTTGGCCTCCCACTGCTCCATCCAACTACTTTTATTTTGATAACTCTTACTATCCTTGACACAATCCATCCATGTTTCTTTCCACATTAATATTTATAACTCCTTTATTCACTTGTAGAGGCACCTTTCTCAAGAGAAAAACATATAAGGTTGGAGAAACACGTAGCATACAGAAACCCTTTATAACACACTTCTTAAAACAACTTTATCCAACTGTGTTACTGCTCGCGAATCCTCAATAAAAAACTTTTTATTGCCCAGATAAAGGTGAAAGCTCATAAAATCTAGGCAGTGTGTTTCAATATATACGAAGATACACAAACAAACACATTATATTTGTATATGAATAGGTACCTAGATTGACTTTAGTCTAGTTTTGTACCTGCCGGTCTATTCTTTACAAATTTTGCCGTGATAACTAAGGTGAAGTGAGCTTACAATTCACCTGAGGGACAATGCTCTTATTTTCAGCATTCCAATTCTAATCACAATGTCTAATGTAAATAAAAAATCCTTCATTGATTGCGACATGAATTTGAACGATTTTAAGAAAAAAACGAGAATATTGTAACCTGTTTTTTTTTTCGTCCTTGGACAACGAAGGGTTATATCCTAGAAACTAAAACCCAATGTGGAAACTGATTTAAGATAAATTATAGCCTGTGTTAATATGATGTATAAGCTATTATTTCTGTAAAGTTTCATTAAAATCCATTCAGTAGTTTTTGCGTTACTCTTTCACGCAAAAACTTTCGAAAGGATTTTCCTTCCATCCTCACAAACTTTCACATTTATAAATAGTAGTAGGATTCGTCCGATTTGCATATAAAAAGTACCAGGAGACCAGAAAATTACAGTAAAAGGAGTTTTTTTTAGAATTACACTATCTACTGCATGGTCGGAAAACCCAGTAAGATTTTTTCAGAATCGTCAGCAAAAAAACCAGTAATATTTTTTCAGAATAACACTATCTACTGCTTGGACGGAAAAACCCCTATGATTTTTTCAGAATAACACTATCTATTGCATGGTCAGAAAACCGGGTAAGTATTGTTTTTCCTCTCACAAGTTTCAAATTGGAATTTTGCCCGAAAGATTGCAGTGTTATGGCCCATAACTTAGTATAAATATATCGGAATGGTGGTGTTTATTATGCGACCTTTCAAAATCCGAAGTCAAAACCAATTTCTACAAAGTTGACAATAGTTAATGGTTTCTTTCTCTACGCGTGTCGATGGTAAAATGTTAATCTAAATCGTGCCAACATTGAACTTATTAAAAATAAAATGTTGTATAGTAATTCGGCCGATAGTTTGGTCGGACCTTTAATCAGGATGAGGAAGTATGCAAGGACGCATATTACAACGATTCCGTAATGAGTTTAATTTTCAATCCCACCCAACTATCGGCCGATAAAAAGTCTGTAATTTGTATGAGTCTCTAAACGTCCAGGGGAGTTATTTTGCATGTGCGTAGGGACTGATGTATACAAGTCATAATTATGTATCTGTCCCTTACACACACTTAAAATAACCATACTCTAAGAGCTTATGGTCACCCCTCTGGTTTATAACGAGATGAAGGAAGATCAACACATTAAAACTTTGCTTTCAGGTCAGATTAAGAGTCAGAAAATAACAATTCTTGCACTTAGGACAGTATTATATACACAGGTCAGTTTTCTATCGCTTTAAGGTTCTCTTATAGTTAAAATTGATAATATTCTTACTTATTGTGAGGTTTACAATAAAGTAATAATAGCCGCTTGCACGACTAAATCATAAGACATTAAATGCTAAAAGAATTAAACTTCATTTTGTCCCTGTATTTTTTTTTTAATAGGCCCGTGCTTGACCACTATCTCACCTTATGGTACGCGATGATGTGGTCGACGGTGAAGCACGCTTGCCTAGAAGTAACCTATTCACTCTTGACTTAAACACATTTAAGATTGTAGCTATCGGGAAACACAGACTCCGGCAGGGAATTCTACTCCTTAGCTGTACGCATAATAAAAGTATTCTCAAAACGTTTAGTGCGTATGGGTGGGATGTCCACCATGTACCGATGACGCATCGCCGTACGTCTGGTCGTCCAATGATGAAACTGGCTGGGCGGAATTAGATCATGCAATTTCATTACACACTCCCCGAAATGTAACCGATAAAAACCGACAATATGGCAACTCGGCGCCGATGAGCCTTTTGGCCCGCTTTCCGATCGACTATTAATTGTGCATCAAGCTGGTATTTGGCAGATCCGTCCTAGAGATGAGAACATTACTCTATGCATGATCGAGCTTGCGCTTAATACAAGCTAAGCAGCTGTTCTGGCGTCAAGTACTATCTAACCTTTGCAAAGATCCCCAGTTTTTTGGCAGTCAGCTGAGCCTTTGCCTCAATATATGGGCCAAAATAAGAGTCGACGTCAACGTAACGCCAAGAAGCTCACGATGGTCAGTTATTGGAACGGTGAGCCGGGTGAAATTGGCTCTTTTTAGCGGAAAAAAGACACGCCTGGGTTTAACCGCATTAAAACTGACCAGATTGCCATCGCCCCATTCGGAGACTGCCTGCAAGGACAGGGTAAAACGCTCCACCTAGACCTCCAGGAAAGATTGGATCTGAGGCCCGGTAGCACGAGCGTTGGACAAGTGTCTCTCAGCAACAGTGCTGGGTACCCAAATGTTTTAGAGGATCGTTAATGTACAGCAAGAATAATGTTGCTGAGAGTACCGACCCCTGAGGCAACCCGGTATTAATATCCAATTGGTCCGACAAGCAGCTATCGATAACCACTCGAATGGACCGATCTGTAAGGAAGTCGGATATCCAATCACACAGACCACCGGGCAGACCGAACGAAAGAAGCTTACCAATAAGGCAAATTAAATTTATTTTAATGTAAATTTAATTTTAATGTAAATTTAGTTTTATTTCTATGTACTATTGTATGCCTGAAGGGCGGGACTAGGGCATGCAGTTTCGTATATTTTCAGTTTCGAAATTAGCTTACGAAACTGGGCTTTTAATATTTGGCTCCTATAGCCAAATATAAAGGAAAATCAAAATAATACTTAAACTAAACTCAAAATGCAAAACTTGTAGTCTGGAGAGGTACCTACGTGCAATTTATTAAAAAAAAGTGAATATTCTTATTCTCAAGACTTCTTATACAAAAACTCCACTGTTGGGGACACCTTCGACGATACCATCCAGCTTTCCGAGCTCGGAGTAGCAAGAGACGTTCGGCCAGCGTTGACTCGCGAGCTGGGGTTAAAGATAGCGCCTCATAAAATTGAGGCGCTGCTGAAGAGCAGAGAGCCACCTAGCTCGTTAGTGACAATAGGAGATGCGCAAGTCCGCTGTCTTGGTTTAACCATGTAGAGTGGGGCTTCGAAGAGCATTTGTAGCGCCTTTTCACCTGCATTGGTAAGCCAGTGGGTGCTTTGCATAGACTGCTGACCAATCTCGGATTCAGAAATAGACTGTCAGATGTCTGACGCTGCAGGACTAAAATCAACAGCCTGCAGCGGAAAATAGTTATTTGAATAGCACGTCGCTGGCTGAAAAGAGCGGAGCGCCTCTCCTACAGGCACATTCAGGTACTGAATTGGCACGGTTGCTTCGGTGAGTACCGGAATAGGATTGGGTGAGAGGCCACGGTAAATTGCTATTATTGTAGAGGCAACTTGGATTCGGCACAGCACACGCTCGAGGAGTGCCTTCTTGGGCCTTTGAGCGTTGGGTCTTAGTCGCCAGGATCGGGCGAGATCTTTCTCTGCCAGTATAAGTGAGGAATATGCTGGCGGAGATAGAAATCTAGAGTGAAATAGCCACCGATTGGAATCTTGAGAAGGCCAATCGCACTCGGAGAAGAAGGCATCGTGGGGGCAACCAACTCGATGTAGACACGCCGAAACCCCGCCTGTATCATTTAAGGCAGGTGCAACGCCGGGGTTTCAGGCGCTCAGAGTGGGGACTCAATCCGTCCACCGAGTGACCTCATGAAAGGCAGTGGCTCAGTGATCACGTGCTTTCGTGCACAGCGAGGCTCAAGGGAGATTCCTTTATAGTCTCCCCAAGGATGTGGTATTTTACGAAGTGCTGATGGTGATCACCGGTTTTTTCCGCAAAACTTCAGGTCCGAGTTCAGGCGAAGGTTGCCCCCCGATAGCAAAAAAAATATGGGCCTTCCCAGCAAACGATTGTAGACCTTGTCAAAGCATTGCCCTCACTGGCCACCATTATTAAAAAGCTATTTTTTTTTTTAAATAGCCGAGTTTCTTTCACTCTTTTGTATTTATTTAACACCATGGTTAGCCTTTGTTTTATTGTAATGTTAGCACACATGGTCACAAGGTGGCCCAACGCAACAGTCTAATTGGCTTTTCGTATTCAGACTCATTTTCAGATGATCCTCTTTTGGTTTCAATAATAAATTTCATAATTGTATAAAAAATAACATACTATTTAAATTAAATCAAGTTTCGAAATTTCGAATTTAGGGGTGTCAATTTCGAAATTAATAAACATGCAAATATGGTCCGAAATTTCGAAACTATGAAATTTCGAAATACATGCCCTAGGCGGGACATAGCTGATCACATTTTATAATTATTTAAGACCTGTATTATGATCCACAATAAAGATATTGATTGATTGATTGAATTTCGACTCGACCGACTTAGCCAGGGACCAAAACGCTTTACTACCGGCTGGGTATGAAGCAAATTTGGCCCCTATTCGGCCAATGTGGTCGAACCGAGTCCTTCGCAACACCGCCTTGCAGGCCTTGGTAGCCCTGTTGAAGGCCTTCTTTTTCTGATCCAGGTCACTCACCGTGCACGATACTGAGTGTTCAGGCGCAGATAACCCTGAGTAGCTGATTTTAAAATGAGAATCACGTCTAAACGGCTTGTCGTAATTTTTTGGAAAAAAAGATAAGTTTCATTAGACCATTTTTTTATAATTTGATCTAAGAAAATTTGCTATTTAAAATATCCATTAGTTCAAATCACACATAGTAATTTTATGCGTGAATGTAGGTACACATGCTCAAATCTCCCCACCACTTTCACCGTGCGCTCTTAAATCGTGCCGGTACTTATACTCCGCCTGTCATTCATTCCACCCTGCATTCATTCAATCCACTATTTGATATAAGCCTCTTAACTACTAGCACATGATGAGCTCCTAGTACCTAACTGTAGTTGGGCGAAAAGGCTTAAAATATGGCGTAAAAGGACAGATTTTATCGCCGAGCAATCCGTTGAGCGAGATTTGATAGGTAGTTAATCCTACGGGTAGAAACTACTGCTCATACAGAGATAGAACGCGCATTGATCACCACGCTTGCACAAGGTTGCTATTGATGTTTCTAGACCATTAAGCTTTAATCTCTTAATTGGACCCCACAACGTTCCACTGTGGGGTATACGCTGCTGGACATATAATCGTATGAAAAACGTCTAAAATGGTCTTTTGTTTCATCGCAGCGTTAGCAGTAAGTAGGATTATGCGTCCGGCATCACATGCCGCAGCTTTGCGTGTTCCTATCAATAGACCAAAGCTTTAGGTGGATTTAATAGAACAAATTACATCGTATAAAATGCAAAATGAGTTAATTCCTTGAACAAATGTAGATAAATATAATTTATATTAATAAAATAGGAATACATTTTTTGTTTGAAAAGTTTTATCTGGTATTTCGGATCCGGTTAAGAATATTCTTTCACTGATATAAAACGACTCTACCTGTGAGTGTCCGTAACCTATTTTATATACCTCGGATAAAATGCACAACGGGAGCGAAGACGCTCGTAAAAATCTAGTCCAAAATATTATGACATTGACATAGTAAACTTCAGGTTTTAAACCTATGGTCTACAAGTTACGTCAACAAATTAATTATTTCGCCGTACTAATTAAATAACTTGGCAAAACAATATTTCATTGTGTCCCAGCGGCACTGTTCAATGTTTTGCCAAATGAAAATTATGTCAAGCAAGAGTTTTCTCACAATTCTTTCATAGCAATTTGTTCCTTTTACTTTGTCCACAGTTCTGTGACAAACAACACGGACAAGGTATTTTTGTTATGACTCTTTTATTTCCTGTTTACCTGGTTTAAATTCTTTGAAAGACCTGGTGTTTGGGGTAATGCTCTAATATTCTTGATTAAAAGTTAAATGAGACTGATTTGGGGCATTTCTGTGACTCTGCTGGCAAATGATTTTTTTTAAACAGTCACACGAAGTTATTATCTTCTTTATGTCAAAACATTGTAGTTGGCTAGCTTTTCTCATTCTATTTCTGTTGAACTAAGCTAGGAGTTGATTACTAATCAATTTTTTAATGGTTGGGAATCGAACTACCGACCACTCGTTTACCAGTATGCATACACATCATTTGGACAACCCAATTAAGGCACACAATATATTTCACGAGAGACGGAAAACCCTTTTTTTTCCGTGAATTTCCTGGGAATTTGACACCGAAAATGTAAGACAGGATTAAAAATGTGGCGCATTACTGAAGGGCCTTGTATGCGCAAAGATTAAGTGAACAGCTCTCGCTTCGTATATGGCCCCTGGTATCTTGATCGACTTGCACCTGCGTATTGTGGCCGGATTTAACCAAGTTCTAACTAGTTTGTAGGGTAAATAAATTGACAGGTTGCATTAAACCACCATATAAATTGATACTTATAAAGTTTGGCTTTTCGTATTTCCGGCCATTAGTTTCATTGCCGATATCCCAGCGAAATCGAACTAAAATTGGCCCATAAACCACACGGTCGAAAACATAGGTAAGTACCTAATCTTCACCCGAATATTCATATCGGAAGGAAACTTATTTGGATACCTTCCATTTCATAATTTAATATCCAGTTTGTACTTTTGAGAGAGAGTAATTTATCAAACTTCGATTCACAGGTGAGGCTCAATCAATCAATACTGTATGTATATTCGAATGTAATTGGAACTGAGCAAACGTTTATGTTTACTTGTTTGTATGTTATGGGGTCCTGGTACTACGGTGTTTGAAGAGTTCTGTAAATAATAGAGTTCGATTATTACCGCTCGAAGGGTATCGAGTTATACCCAGTAACTGGGTTCTAGAGGACAGGCGATGATTGTCATAATTATCTGGTCGATACTGAAAATTATTTTCACTATCACAATTTTTGGTAAAAATTGGTGATCCAGTCTTATAGAAGCAATAGCCATGGAAAGAGAATCTTTCTTCCAATAAGACAAAACAAGCTTGAATATCACCACAACTGGTTACTAGTTTTGGTGGCCGCAGTACTTATTGTTTATTAAAAATACAGGATAACGCCTCCACCTCCTCCATTTTCTTAATTCCTAATACCGTTTCCATTTGCAAAGATACCGGTGTATCTATCTTTCTATAAACGAAAAGGATTTGTACCATAATCCCACTCACTTATGAATAAGCGAGGTCTTCGAGTGCATTATTTAGCTGGTTTGTGGGAGTCAAGAGTATTATCTTATTAGCTGTTATGGTGCGTTTACAGTGGTGGAGTTTTTATGTCACTGGTCTGGGCAGCCCATAATGTTCCTAATACTGAGACTCAGGCCTCCTCCCTATAAGAAGGAGTGGGTCGAAATCTAGTGTGGATGCCATATGTCTTGTTTTGTGTGTGCTTGATTTTTAATCACAATTTACGTTGTAACATTGGCCTTACCTAATGTAGGCTATGTATGGAGACTACATAGCTCATATTTGCGTATATACTATTAGCATTTAAAGTGCCGATCAGATTATCGGATTTCGTGTCAAGGAATCAGCGAATATGCGCTTAGATCCATCGTCTATCGTCATCGCTATGAAATTTTGGGGTTGCCACTTTATCGTTACATAAAAATAGTGTCGTATCCTGAGTGATCGAAAGTACGTCTTGTAGAAAAAAAAATCAACAAGCGCATTTATTTATTTAAGAATCATTTTGCAAAATACACTCTCATTTGTTTTCGCTTTTATTTACTACGGAATGTCCAAGATGCATCTCGTAGAAGACCAGGGGGGTGACCACAAGCTCTTAGAGTAAGGTTATTTTGAGTGTGCGTAAGGGAAAGGTATACAAGTCATAAACATCTGTCCCTTACACACTCTCAAAAAACCCATACTCTAAGAGCTTATGGTCACCCCCTGTTCCTATCTCATATAAACGCACCCTAAACCCAGCAAGCTCGTGCAACACAGAGATACAAACAAACTAATACGCTTAACTTTGTCTGTTATGCCTCGGCAATACTCGGAATTACTCGGGAAACGGTCGGAAATATCTCTGCTTAGTGCGGGAATAATATTTATTTATTTATTTAATATAAGGCTTTTCAACAATGAGTACACTGTTACTTTATAAATTTGTTTGTTTGTTTGTGTTTGTTTGTTTTTTTTTTTTTTTTTTTTTTTTCTTTTTTTAATTTTTTTTTTTAATTTTTTTTTTTTTTTTAATATCAAAGAAATAGCAGTTTATGTTTTGATTTTCAGGGAGTTTTGTTGGAGAAAAAGGAGCAAACGAAATAGTGGAATGAAACTTGCAAAAATCGGTCGTTTCATGAGGAGAAAATTTCCTGTTTTGCGGTGGCTGGAAAAGCACTATCTGCTTATTAGGAGACTAGCTGTTGCCCGTGGCTTCGCTCCCGTGGACCACCCCTCAGGACCAATTTTCCTGATTTGAAAAATAGCCTATGTCACTCAGGATTAACGTAGCTTTCTATTAGTGAAAGAATCTTTCAAATCGGTCCAGTAGTTTCGGAGCCTATTCGGTACAAACAAACAAACAAATAAAAAATCTTTCCTCTTTATAATATTATATATATTATATAAAGCTGGATTATATATATATTATTCATTATTATTAGTATAGATTAGTATTAGTTTAGATAATATCCCCCCACTAATAGATATTATATGGAAGTCTGGTGTTTAGATGTTTGAATCCATCACGCTTCGACGGTTGAAAGAAATTGGAGAACACGGGTGTACCATGGCCTGGATCAGGACACTGTATACTTTTTATCCTAGTAGCACGTGTGGGACTATATGCCACGTACCTATGGATTATGTGGCAAATAACTTGACCTCAACTTATCTGGAGATGCTGAACAAGCCACAATCTGCATATGGCCGTCGTCTGTTTATACATATAGTCCGCTTATATGCATGGGATACTATTCTTAGTTCTAAAACCTCGTGACCTTCTACTGACCTGGAGAGATGGTTGAAACTATAATTTACTAGAATTTGCCAATGACTTCGCCTGCGTCTAAGATGGAAATTAGCATAAGGGACCAGTAGTGATATTCTGTATAAATTTCACCGTGATGAGTAGACATTGGATTATATGCACAATCAAATTGCCAAAATATACATGCAAATATGCACTAAAAAGTGGTGAAATATGCACAAAATATGCACTATAAAATTGCTAAAATATGCATGCAAATTTGCATTATAAAGGGGCGAAATATCCACTATCAAAATACTTTTGTTATTAGAATTTATGTTTATTGTCACAATGTAATTAATTATCAGCTGTAATTTTTGTGACAAAATACAAATAAATGATTTTCTAGACGACGTTTTTTACTTTATGTTAGGGTGAAAATGACTACTGACGTTAATAGATAGAACTTGAAATTTGGCGCCATTTCTGTAGAAACCTTTTCAGACATGGGGGGTGACCATAAGCTCTTAGAGCGGTATCAATTTGAGATTGAGTAAGTGACAGATGTATACAAGTCATATACATCTGTCCCTTATTCGATCTCAAATTGATACCGCTCTAAGAGCTTATGGTCACCCCCCTGGGGTTTATATAGAACAGCATTTAATTTATAATACATACAACACCGCTAACACACTTAACTAATGCAATAGGCACTATCAATGACAGAGTTTGGGTTTTATGCATATACAAACATGCAAATGCATATAATCCTCTCTTTAAGCTTACTTCATACACCTAAGCTATCACGGAATGTCTACAGAATCAGCCGGCAGCGTAAGGTGTGACAAGATTCACGCAAACACCCCGACAGACACACAGACGGATTTACTTTCGATTCTATAATATTAAGTATGGAGGTCGTTGCATACTCTTAATTCTGTTTTTATTAATTTGTCAACCATTTTACGGAACCTGACTAAAAATATTTTTAATTGGATCGTCCAGCATCTGTCAACTTTTAATAAATTGTTGTTGTGTCGAAATTGGCGTCATACCGGTCGCCATAAATATTTGCGTCAACCTTTAAAAGTCAGAAGTTTTTAACGTTAAAAATAGCAAAAAGCCGTACACTCATAAGTTGCGGATTGCATATTATACTCATCGGAAGAAAAACATATCTACACAGGTAGCAATATAACTGGCATAAATCTTAAAACGCATTGATCAAAGCTCGATCAGTGGGACAGTCATAGACTGGAGACGTATTCCTGTAAACCTCAAAAACTCAATATTATAGGGGTGAACTCCAATTCACTACTTCTGACATTGGGACTGCTCCGTTGGTCAAGTGGTGACAAGCGCTACTGCTGAGAACGAGGTCCTAGGTTAGATTCCCGGATCCCTGGTCCAGGCCATGGTCTGGAGCGAGAGGGCATGGGAAGCTGTCTCCTCCTTCTGCGAAGCAGTAATGCTCGCAAAGGAGGAGGCGGAACGCGTGAGGGAGACGCAAAGGAGACGCCCTCACGCCCCTAGCCACTGCAGGAGACGCCCGGGCGTCGGGAGTCGCAAGCCGATTCCCGGCCACCGTAGGCGCGTGCTTGCGGAAGGCAAGTAATGGGTAGCTCGCCGTCCGATAAGGGCCAATCCCGAGTTTACGGCGCGTAGTGTTCCACGCGCGCCGTAAGTGACGGGGCCCGACAGGGCCGATGCCTGTCTGGGTCGCGGATAAATTTAAAACGGGGTTACCGCGGCCCTGGCACAAGCAACTGAAGGAACACGGGTGCGTTTTAGTCAGTAAAAGTCTGACACGCCCTTCCGCTTCAGATGGCCAATTGTTGAATTTTTAGTAGAGTATCGTGACTGAATATCAAGTAAGCAGCTATATACTGATGGCTTTTCATTCGTTGGGAATATTTGGATATGGGGCCCAAGTCGCGATCTGAGTCTGTAGGCATCAACGCGACACAGATGTGTCGCGTTGATGCCTACAGACTTGGGCCCCTTTACATGGGAGTTTAACACAAGTGACAAAATAATGAATGTCCTATAGGTACACAACTGCCTAACCATTTAGGGATTACAAGCTTTGTGGTAAGTTATGTGAAATCTAGGGATGCAAATATGTATGGATATGAATGACTATCCCAATGGGTCTAACCCCGAAATTGCGTGCGGTTCCCGACATTTTGTCGATTTAAGTACAATTTAAATTTTTCATATTTCAATGTTATCCCCATTGTAAAAAATGTTTGTGTTCATGAAATCTTGCCCCCTGAAAAATTGTCAGTGAATTAAAACTCTAGAAGAAGTACAAGATGTAGATTTTTTCTAAGTGGGTTTACCCACTGCTCAAATAAACTTTTTTTTTAAACCTTTGGCGATAGGAATTTCTAATGTATTCTGGGTGTGGTTATAGTTACAAGTGGGACAGTTTCCTAAGAACAGTTTCCTATAGCTATTACGATTAAAGTACCTGCAATTACTGTCAAAAATCCACCCTGTATTGGTAAATACTATACTCTCACATGATATAAAGGTCTAAATTAAGGAAATATATGAAGGTATATTCAATTGGAACGGTCCCATTCGGACACGCGTCGTCATGAATGAAATATATCGATAGAACTCATAAATTATTATCCATACGGTCTTATATTTAGCTCACGGCCTGTGTTTCAATAGATACTCGAGTAAATATGCGACAGAGGCTGAGCCACTTAGATGGTAACTTATGAATTAGAAGTGGTGAAGGGTTGCCAACATTGGAGGCTGTCTTTTGTTATTTTTGATGTCCAAAAAGTGCTTACGACCAAGTAATGGGGCCTTACTCCGACGTGTCAAAATTATCATAGTTCCACTGTGAGACAGAGACAGAGCTATACAGGACAAAGAGCACTATCTATCCCTTTTTCACAGAGGAATTATAGTTTTAGTTATAGTACAGCCCTGTTATTTAAAACGTTCGAAATCTGATCCTATATCATTTCGGTGACAATCAAAGCGCAGAGAAATAGCAAAAATTTAATTATTTTGACAGATTGAGACAGCGATCGAAATGCGACTGTTCTTAAAGAAACGGGATTTTTCATTTGAATGGGCAAAGGTAAAGCACTCATATTTAGCAAGAATAAATTAAACATTATAACAGTTTATTCGTCACTTTTGGGCCTCACGAAAACTCCTATTTTTTATCAAATAGGCACCTCGTGAAACTGTCACACACACCGCATAGCCACTTCAAGGTTCCCCATCATAGCATTGTATAAAGCTAGCTCTCCATCTCCTATCTACTCATGTGTCCCTAGTCCTCGTTATTACGTACGTGCGTCGCAAGTATTTAATAATATAATTGAACATGAACATACATATGTACAGCAGTTCGTGACGGACGGCATTAAAATTAGAACGTATGATTGGCGTTATTTACACTCTTTGTTCGATGCCGTATGTATTGTTAAAAGGTTAGTTAATTACTGATGGTAGATATATAGTAATAATAATGTGCCTAATATAGCTAGACCAATATGTATTCAAGTGATTTTCATTGAGGCGAGGACTACAAGGCCGTGGCTACGTGGCCACTAATATGTAGCAGAGGGGTTCAGGGATTTCAAGGTCAAAATTAATTATGGGAGAGATGAGGTGCAAAGGTGAGACGGTTCTTCACGCCTGAACAGCTGCTCAAATTGTATAAAGCGCAAGTTCGGTCATGCATGGAGTACTGCTCTCACCTCTGGGACGGATCTGCCAAATATCAACTTGATGCACTTGAGTCGATTGACAAACGGGCCAAGAGGCTTATCGGCCACGATGCACTGGTCGCCTTAAAGCTCCAGAGCTTTGAACATCGACGCCAAGTGGCCAGTCTGTCGGTTTTTTATCGGTTACATATCGGGGGGTGTGCGATGGAATTGCGCAATTTGATTCCGCCTAGCCCTTTCCATCACCGGACAACAAGACGTACGGCAATGCGCCACCGGTACATGGTGGACATCCCACCCATACCTACAAAGCGTTTTGAAAATACTTTCATTGTGTGTACAGCTAAGGAGTGGCATTCCCTACCGGAGTCTTTTTTTCCTGATAGCTACAACCTTGGGGTCTTTAAGTCAAGAGTGAATAGGTTACTTCTAGGCAAGCGTGCTTCACCGTCGACTACATCATCGCATACCATCAGGCGAGATAGTGGTCAAACGCGAGCCTATCGATAAATAAAAAAATAAAAAAGATAGAGAAAAGAAAATGGCATGAGCTCGATTTTGAAGCTGGTCAAAAGTGTCTGCTTGTAAAAGGTGAGATGGTGGTCAAGCGCGAGCCTATCAATAATAAAAAAGCTAAATTCTCTGGACGTACTAATCCGTTTCCGAAAAATCTTTCACTGATCGTAATCTGCACTCTCGCTGAGTACTTTCATGAAAAAAAAACATGGTTCGTCGTTCAGATTGCAGGATATGACGGGAGCAAAGCAGCGATAAAAAGCTAGTTACACTTGCAGCGGCAACAACGCCACAACCAACGAACTAATGACATGACGTCACACAAATCCTACATCACACAAGGTAATTTTTTGCCGCAATTTGAACGTATATAACAGTCCACCTATACCCCTTTCAATTGAGGTTTGTGGGGCTTCACACCCTGTCTCGCGTACCTCCAAACACTGTCCGACCAAAGATTTTAATCGTCCTAAAATTTATCTAATTTAACCTTCGAAGCGATAACTCACCACAAAAACGTCGCGGTCGTCTTTAATGTACGCAACATTAAAGACGACAAAGCCATCTATTTTACTCTGAAACGGATCGGGTGTATGTAATTCCACCGGCACTCATACCCTTCAAACCGGAACACAGCGTGATTGCCTGTGGATTTATGTGCCTATCATAGCGGAATTTCCCCGAAAGAACCTTTTCAAAAGCTCTTCTCTGTTGAAATTGGATATAAAATACGACTCTGGGTCTTTGTCAGCACTTCTCCAGTTTTCAATGGTTGAAAATACCGTAGCTGGTTTAGCATAGGGAATATGCTAAACTAGTTACGTTTCTACTACTAGTTGTGCTTGTCTATTATATATAAATTATTCGATTTGAAAGAGTGTGCATAGATTCGTGGCCGTTCTACGTATTACGCTTTGAAATGAGAAAAGAAAAGAAAAAAAAGAACACACGAGACACGAGAAATAAGCAAAAACAAAAAAATAATACAATAATAAAAATCTAATAAGCTGTGGATGCCACGGACACACTCACGAAAACGGAAAATACTTATAAAATAAAATAGAATATATAAATAACAAACAAAATAGTATAAACACAGAAGGTGGGTCAAAATATAGATTTAGATTGTTTTTGTCTATGGGTCAAAGTATGTATAATTATGTGTAAATATATATATAAAAATGGGCAACAAGCTCAATTTTTCTGACTGACAGTGACCCACTCCTTGATAAAATTGTAAAATACGGTTTACTTCTGAACGACTGCATCAATTTTCATCAAAGATGCTACGATGCGACTCGTAGCTAAAACCAATCTCGATAAAGTCGCCTTTCAAAAAAAAGCTATATAAAAATTGGTTCAAACGTTTGGGAGCTGTGATGCCAAATACAGACACACCAGGATAACCTCGTTTTTGGTCGTTGATTAAAAATGGGTTGGACTTAATTGATTTTATTGAGAGGTAAAATTGATGGTTGTAAGGTAATTTATGGAAGTTATGCGATGCAATGTGATTACGAAATTCACGGATAGAAAGCTACCTACACTATATATAAACGACGGAAAAATGCATTTCTTATGGGATAAACTGTTTTTATAATATCATCGTCGACCTGCGAATGTTGCCGGCATTATGGGCCAAAATAAACAAAAGTATTTTCTCCCTAAACAATTAATTCATTGATTTCGTCAATATATTAAAATAAAGCTCGGCTGCTCTAATTACGCTCTTATTGTTGCCCGAATGAATGAAAAACCTCGGCCTTCACGCGCCGAACCCGTCTCTGCCCCCGCGGACGCTTCTCTCTGCCCTTGGCCTTTGTTCGCCGCTTCACATTGTGCGAGAGATGAGAATATACTTGAGTACTCGATACGATACATTCTGTAGATTTAAATCGGGCTGAAAAACTGAAAAATGTACAATGGATTGTGATTCTAGAGTAACCAGGAAAGCGTGTTTTTGGGGATGTATTTAGAGTATACGAGAGACGCAATCTAGGCAGTAAGCCACTGAGAGATTAATTTTTAAACCACAGAATGAGGTAATATCATCATCATCACGTCCACTGCTGGACAGAGGCCTCCCCAAGCGTCGCCACATTGATCGGTCCTGGGCGTAGATAATGTAATCCATACTAATATTATTAATGCGACAGTAACTATGTCTGTCTGTCTGTTACCTTTTCACGCTTAAACCGCTGAACCGATCTAGACAAATTTGGTACGGAGATAGTTTGAGACCCTGGGCAGACACAGGATACACAGGACACAGGACAGTTTTTATCCCGGCAATCATCCTTTAGGGGATGGACGGGGAGGTAGAAGTTTGTATGGTCACGGGGTCTCATTGCTAAGAAAGAAAATTTGGTTTAAATAAATCTCACTAGATGGCGCGACATGTATTCACAATTCAATAGAATTCTGTGTAAAATAAACATTTTCTGGAATTGAACATAAAAATTGTATGTTCTTCTTTAATCAACTCTCCTAAGTAAAAAATATGGAATATTGGGCTCATAATTCACATTTCAAAGATTATTTGAACGGTCATTTAAAATTGATGCCAATAGATGCCGCATTTTTTTAATTTTTGAGGCATTCCACTCGATTGTTAAAATTTGCATTGTGAAATATTTTGGTGCATAAAAACTATAAAAACGTGCAAAAAAATACTATAAAACGAACCTTCACTGTATTTAAAGAAAAAGAAATCACGAACCTAGTAAACCCTTTTACTTGCTAGTCGCTGCTAACACCGTCTATTGCCGTGAAACGGGATTGAACGCGATTGATGTACTTAAAAAAATAACAAGATTAATCAGATGAAAAACGCTAGTTACGTCGGCACAGTTTCTTTGTATGGACTGTATGCTAGTATTATATTATAATTATGTGGTATGGTGAACTAATAGTTTTTCAAGTAAGGCTGCCTACACACCTATAGGTACTAATGCTACGCAGACGAAGTCCCGGGAAACAGCTAGTATAATATAATCTTATTGCATGTAGCTGAGAAGAGAATGCTAAGAGCGATATATTATGGTATTGCGGCTTCGATCACTAATATCAATGATACGGGCATGGATATAAAGGTGGCAGAAAATCTGTGAGGAAATTGTCGTGGTATGTGATGCAGAGGAATGAGGAAAATGACGCGTGACGTGAGGAAATGAAATCTGGTTAACAATCAAAATAAAAAAAAAAAAAAAAACAAAGTTTTTTATTTTACATAGGCACTTATAAAACGTCGACAAAAGGTGCACGGTTCGGGTGAGTCGTTTCCTATGGAGAATAACCGGCAAGAAACTCCATGGTTACTCTTTAAAAAAATTGGTTTTACAATATTTCCATGTTACAGCATTAGTACTTGGATATGGAGGGACAACGTAGGCCCGACAATAAGTCGTACGAAATGAAAAAAAAAAGGTAAAATGAAATAAAAAGTTAACAAATGTTAACAATCATCTAGAAATCTAGAAGGCCTACAATGTTCACACATTCACAAAACAATCGGTAATGGCTCATGGCTGTTGAAGAGGGGATTATGTACTGATAATAAGATCAAGTCAGCTACTACTGACAAAACTAAACAAAACGAAACAACAATTTATGCGAACATAAATTTTACGTTTGCATAATGTTAAGGAAACAGATGGCATTATTTTCACAAAACTGAGTTTGAATATTGTTCATATTTATGAATATTCTAATGTTAGAAAGATTGGCCATGAAATAATGACACCCTGTCATCATCATCATCAGCCTTTTTAAAGTTCCCAATGTTGGGACACAGGCCTCCTCTCTGTGAGAGGGAATGAGCCGTAATCCACCACGCGGACCCAGTGCCGGTTGGTGGATGTCATATGTCTTCGAATTTTTGTTTGTAGGACATGCCGGTTTCCTCACGATGTTTTCCTTCAACGTTTTGATGTCACAGTGTATACAGGATTATTCCCGTTATACATACCAGTAGGATTCGGGGATAAATAAAAGACAAATGGAACCTTCAATCTGTGACGGTTAGCTGTACTTGGATCTTATCTGTAAGTAAGGTCTTCTATGCCTTGAAAACAAGACTGAAGATTGTTGGTTCCGTTTGTCATATAAATTACTAGCTGTTGCCCGCGGCTTCGCTCCCGTGGACCACCCACAGGACCCATTTCCGGAATTAAAAATAGCCTATGTCACTCAGAAATAATGTAGCTTTCTATTGGTGAATTGGTCAAATATGTTCAGTAGTTTCGGAGCCTATTCGGTACAAACAAACAAACAAAAAAATTTTTCCTCTTTATAATATTAGTATAGATCACACTAATATTATAAAGACAAAAGTTCGTGAGTGTGTTTGTATGTAAAAATAATACCCAGTAGCTTAGTTCAAGTAAACTTGATTGCTTCTTTGTTTGTTAATAGGTGTTAATCTCTGCAGTTGTGAGGGCCATGCTGGCAGGGATTGAAAACTGAAGGGAAATGGCCTTCTTCTGTATGACAATGATGGACCAGAGGAGGCCGCCGAGCGTGATTGTGAGAGGGCTGATCCTTCTCGGAAAAGAAGACGTCGGGGAGGAACCACCTTGATGCCTAAAACGCCGAAATCCGCCTTCATCATAGGCAGGGGTTGTGAGCGTTCAGACTGGGGACTCTGTCAGCCCACCAAGTGGCCCCAGGAAAGACGGTGGCACAATGATCACGTGCTACCTATAATATTCCTTACGAATCAATATGTCGCATTATTTTTGTATTTTAACCAACTTTCCAAAATGGAGCTTCGTTCTTTTTTCACCGATTTCTCCGTCAATTGTGGACCGATATTAAAAATTATTATTTTTGTTTGAAAGAGTATCTTCCCGAATTGGTCCCATTTAAAGGACATGGCCAAAAATTGTATGGGCTTGTACCTCAGAATTACAGATATAAAATCTATGTTATTTAATAGTACTAATCTTCTATAAACAAAATTAAAAAGGTGCTCAGCAGAAGTGGACAAAAGTTATGAAGGTTTAAAAAGGTTGATTTAGAAGCACTACGGGTAAGGTATTTTATATCGATTAATGTATATATTACATGTGCCAGGCGTTTTACATATTATAACTAGAGAGCATTTTTTTTTATAATCTGAGAAAATCCATCTCAAAAATCTTTTTTCCAAAAAAATACAAACGACTTCTAAATAAAAACACTACAAAGTGAAAAGTAACTTAAATTTCGGCAATCGGTGTTTCTATTTTAGTTTCTTCATTTTTTGACTCTGACTGCCGAAATTGAAGTTATTTAGCACTTTGTAGTGTTGGAAGTCTGTTGTATTTTTTATAAAAAAATTATCAATGGACGCTATATTTACAAAGTTCATGTTGTTTTCTTTTCAGATTTAGGTAGATGAAACATTTCATCGTCCTAGCAATTACTGGCCACCCCCGGAAAGTCCTGTCCTTGGCCCTTTTTACAACTTGCGCGAGACGAGAAATAGTCTCGCGCCCACAATAATTACAATGCGAAAAGCGAAAGTCTGTCTGTGTCCCACGTTTTAAATTAAACTGAAAATCTTGTGTATTTGAATACAGAGAAGGACTAAATTACTTCATTCTGAGAATTTTCCTACAATCAATGTATTCGGTTTTATCTCTTCGGACAACTAGCTGGCAATATCATACAAATAAATACAATTGAAGTGACTGTATGTAATATCAAAATAACAACGTTTTATTAAATGCATGTGAATTGCAATTTTTAAGATTGTTGTCTTTCTTTCATGTCTGTGGTAATCTCCGAAACGGCTGGACCGATTTTGACGGGTCTTTCACTGGTAGCTAATGTTGTAAGTAGTAACATAGGCTACTTTTTATGCCGGTGATTTTAACTCATTTTACTTTCTAGTATATATTATTATATGGTTTACTAATTTTTAAATGTGTTCTTTTTGCTTCATTTTACAATTAATGTTCCAATTCCAAAATTCCCTCGATTTCACCAATTGTTAGGCGATGGATGCTTTGAAGGTTTGCAGGTTTTCACGACATGAAAATAGCTCGGTAAAAATACATTACAGAAATCGAAGTCGAGTGTGCCTTTGTTTAAAAAAGGTTTATTTCAAGCACTAAATTACATCTGATACCTAGTCCCTAACGTGGTTTTAGAATCATCCGATTTATCTTAAACTATTAATCTTTCTCTTAATTGGAAATTTTCTAGAGGAAACCCAATTAACAATAGGGTTCAAATATTGGACAAATAGATTGTATTCTCACATCGTAGGGTTGAACCTTCGACGAAAGATTAAATTTAGAGTTGTGTTTTTTTTTTTTTTTTTACCTTTGTATAGATTCTTTTACCTATTGTGAATGTGTGAACATTGTAGGCTTTCTAGTTTTCTAGATGATTGTTAACATTTGTTAACTTTTTATTTCGTGCATTATTTTTTTTTTTTCTCAATTTCGTACGACTTATTGTCGGGCCTACGTTGTCCCCCCATATCCAAGTACTAATGCTGTAACATGGAAATATTGTAAACAAAACAATTTAAAAGAGTAACCATGGAGTTTCTTGCCGGTTCTTCTCCATAGGAAACGACTAACCCGAACCGTGCACCTTTTGTCGACGTTTTATAAGTGCCCATGTAGGCCTATGTAAAATAAAAATATTTGATTTTGATTTTGATTTTGACGCCATTAAATATGTACGAAACAATATCCTAACAATCTATGCTAGCCTAGTACCTACTTCATTTTCATCATCTAGAGCATACCCCAATTTAAATATTTGGGAACGGCCAAAATGTCTTCTTCTTGCATACTTCTCTGTTAGTCTTCGTGCCGCCCCTTAAATACTAGGACTTAAATAATTAGACAGAATAAGCAAGCTTAAGTGACAATAGGCCTGCCATATTAGCCCTAGAATTGCATTGCCCGTTGGAGTAGACGTGTTCTTGAGAAGAGAGCGAATCCGCAAACATAGGGTCGCAGGCTAGGTGTACCTATGATATGTTCTGGGTGCCTGGTAGTAGACGAGAGTGGGCTAGGATCGAGTTTTATTCTGAGCAATTTGTGATGACTTATTTGAAGGAAACCCTCCGAAAACAAAAAAAAACTCAAAGTGGACTACATGCTGCATTACCATCTCTTTTCCTGAAATAGTAATAACCACGATAAAGATAGAGACAACCATACTAAACTCAACGATATTCCAATATATCCAGAATGGATGAACTCCAAATACACTCTATTAAAATTCCCATGTCGATGAATGTGTAAGTAAAAACCGAGGTAAGACGATGAGTATGCACGATCACGTAATACATTGCTCGCCGGGTAGTATTAATTGTGAATGACATTTGCATATAGCGCGCGTTGGATGTGACTCGATGGAAAATATCGCCTACGAATCGTATGAAGATTGTTTTTGAGACGTGATAGTTCATGCTTGAATATCGCTCTCGTCTCTTGTCACTGCCTCGTTGTTCTAGTGGTCCTGGGTTCGATTCCCGAGCCAGGAAAAGTGTTATTGGGTGTTTCCATCTTGAAATATATCAGTAGCAACTCAGACTCTGGATTTGTGCCCGGTCGATGACAATTCACTCAGTCCTAGTCACATGGGACTTAAAAAACTAACTAGGGCAATGTGAGATACACCCCTGCCTAACCCGTTGGGAAATGCAGGTCTGATGCCACGTGATCAAACGCCCACATTTTGGCATTTCGACCATCGCCATCGCTGATAGAATGACACTTGTCTAGACAAGGTCACTTGTTTAGGCCCTAGGGCCTAAAGATTATTGTACGTTCGTATCGCCGGAAATAGTCGATCATTCCCGAAGTGCATAATTTTCTTAAAATGTCTGAAGGTAGCTGTATAACAAATGTGAAAAGAATGAAATGACATGAAATACAACCATTTCATGAAATAGTTGGCCACATTATGAAGTGATCAATTCTATGATATGGCCACGATATATCGATAAATTCTCTTGTGACGACAAAATAATGCACAACGCCATCTATCGAATATGGAGTTCAACTGTCAGAGTATCTGAAAAGCGTTTTTTGTGATATTTTACTTCTTGAACACTTTAAATTCATATATCTTTTGATACATTGAACCGATTCCGATGAAACAAAAATTAAGTAATAGTTCAAGTTACGCACAATTTTTGCGTGTAAAAATTATCTACACGCATCGCATGCACGCATCACATAAAATGAACAAAACAAATTGTTAATTTTATGTGATGCGTGCACAACTAAACAGAAAAAAAAACGAAAAATGCTGGAAATAGGTTTTGTTGGTTATCCTTTAACACCCTGGGTATTTTTTTGGAAATATTTTCGATGTACAAAAACGAATTTTCTATAGATTTATTATATGTATTGATGGTTGATAATATTATTGATTGATGATTATAGTAGGAAATATTTTTTCTATTGTGTGGGGCGTCTCGCAGTTCAATCAAAGTGATTGGCTTAACCGGGAGGTCCTGTGAAAACGTGTGAGACTACTCTAGTAAACTAGAGCCTTCAGCCACAGCATCAAAAGCTAGCATTTGATGCTCTGCAAGGCTCTAGGGTAGCCTTAGTCTAGAGTAGGAAGCAGTATTGATAAAAGCGTAACAAAAAGAGTATGTAAGGGCAGGTGTTCTGTAGCTTCTACCTACAGCCATGGGAAAAAGGCGTGACTTTATATGTATGTATGTACATATTATTATATACTAATATATCACATCGTATTGATCTAATTTAAAACTTAAACCATTTTTCTGAAGATTTAACTAAATGTCATGACAGCGAGAATATAGTAATTGGTTTCCTAGAAGTCTCATGGTTTCATAAACTCTTAGTTAAAATGCAATTGCGTATGAAATGGTCTGTGGATATTACAGCCAACCGTTAATGAACGCAAGTAGGTATTATCCGGTAATTGCACTTGACATAACTGTACACGTGCTATCTTAATTAACCACTGCAACTGTTGCTAATTGCTATAAGATTAATTTGAAATTCTACCATATTGTGTCCATTTCTCTCGCTGTGTGTCTATTTAGAGTAGCCATCCCAGATTTGATTATCTTTTAGACGCATAACATTATTATCATAATTTCAGCCGAAAGACGTCCACTGCTGGACATAGGCTCCATCCACATAGGCCTCCCTCTAGGTGGATGCAAAACACATTTTCATCGTTTCATCATCGGACTACCAGACGTACGGCGATTCACCATCGGAACATGGTGGACATCCCATCCATGCGCACTAAACGTTTTGAGAATGCTTTTATTATGCGTTGAGTATTAAGGAGTGGAATTCCCTGCCGTAGTCTGTGTTTCCCGATAGCTTTAAGTCAAGAGTGAATAGGTTACTTCTAGGCAAGCGTGCTTCACCGTCGACCACATCATCGCTTACCATCAGGTGAGATAGTGGTCAAGCGCGAGCCTTTTTTAAATATTTAATGAAAAAAAAAGTTAATATAATCAAAAAAACCCGACTGCTTCAAAAGCCAACTTAAAAGATGTAAACAAGAAGAAAATCTTGCTGTTCAGTCGGAGGATACAAATTCGCGAGCTGGCTGACCAAAACCAGATGTATCCTCCGACTGCGCAGCAAGATTTTCTTCTTGTTTACATCTTTTTAGTTCGCTTTTGAAGCAGTCGGGTTTTTTGATTATATTAAATTTTTTTATTTACAACTTTTTAGTTACACTTTTTTTTCGAGTGACTTTAAACATATAAGTGGTATAATTATATTTTCGTAATCACCTCTAAAAACCCTTCATTTTGATACCCCACTCGATGGGTTTCGAAGAAAAAAAATATTACAACCCCTACAATATGGCGCAAAAGTTTCTTTTTTTTCAACGGTACTTATCTAAGAACACTTGGGCGGCCAAGACCTGTCTAACGATGTCTTAATTATAAAAGTCCGTTAACTAGTTTGAAAGATACGAGGTTATAAAGAATATTACATACATACAAATATACATACATACAATATACGCGCTTAGTCGTGGAGTTGCGGAAAACAGCCCGTTTTAACCTAACCTAACCTTAACCTACGCGCGAAAAACATAACCCTTTCCTTGCAGCCGGGTAAAAAACACACCTAAATTCCGCGAAAGGTTCGGCATAGAAGCACCAATATTACACCCATAGGTTAGGTTAGGTTAAAACAGGCTGTTTTCCGCAACTCCACGACCAAGCGCGTATTTTGCGTACGGAATATTACACCCATATTTCGCCAATTGTGTTTAAGTCTCTTGTACTCCGAGCTGATACTGAAATATTCCCGATGGCACAGACAATATAATACTAGTATACAGATGCCTCATCTCATCCCATACAAAGAAACCGTGCCGACGTGACTAGCGTTTTTCGTCTGATCGAGGTGATTATTTTTATAAGTACTTCGATCGCGTTCGGTTCCGTTCCACGGCTATAGATGGTGTTAGCAGCGACTTGCAAGTAATAGGGTTTTCTCGGTTTGTGACTATTTTTATCTTTAAATACAGTGACGATTTGTTTTATAGCATTTTTTGCACGTTTTTACAGTTTTATTGTGCCAAGATGTGTTACAATACAAATTAAAAAAGTCGAGTGGCATGTCTCAGAAATTTAAAACCGCGCCATCTATTGGAATCAATTTTAAATGATCCGTTCAAATAATCTTTGAAATGTGAATTAAGTGCCCAATATTACATAATTTTGTGCTTAAGCGAGTTGATTAAAAAATAACATAATATTTTTGTGATCAATTTTATAAAATGCAAATTTTACACACAATTTAATAACAATTCGATGCATATCGCGCCATCTAGTGACATTTATTTGAACAAATTTTCGTGGTTAGCGCTGGCCGCTGAGATCCCGTGCCGATGGAAAACAGTCAGTCAGACTTCAGTTTGGATTTGTACACGAATGACGATAGTGTGCTGCTATTTATCACATAAGACTTAAACATATCTGACGAAATGTATTAAGCAAAGCTCTATCTAACCCTTTAGAGAATATTTAGACCAACTTATTTCAATGTGATCAAATTTGAGTAGTATATAAATTTACATAACTACCTATATATACACTTACTGCGCAGTACTCATAACCGGCGTGAGAGATATATGAATGTGAGTGAAACAAAAGAAGTATGTAAGGATCGGAGCAGGTGGCGTTCTGTAGTTTCTGCCTACCCCCATGAAAAAAGGCGTGAGTTTATGTATGTATGTTTATACACTTAAATAAAAAAAAAGTCTAAAAATAACCAAACATATTTGTATTCTTGTCGCAATTTAAATTAAACTATCCCTCGTTTTTACGGTTCTGTTCCCAAAGGGTAAAAACGGGACCCTATTACTAAGACTCCGTGGTCCTTCTGTCTGTCTGTCTGTCACCAGGCTGTATCTCATGAACCGTGATAGCTAGACAGTTGAAATTTTCACAGAGTATGTATTTCTGTTGCTGCTATAACAACATATACTAAAAACCGAATAAAATAAATAGTTAAGTGGGGCTCCCATACAACAGACTTGATTTTTATGCCGTTTTTTGCGATAATGGTACGGAACCCTTCGTGCGCGAGTTCGACTCGCACTGCCGGGTTTTTACTTATTCACATTTTCAACGCAAACTTTAATTTAGAAAAGTATAGGTCACTAGGAAAGTATCCGAGGGTCGCAGTATGAAATGACCACCATGTCCTAGAGCAGCCCTATAAAAATATACATCTCGCATCATGATGATACCCTGGTCCCTCACGTATGTTTTATGAGGCGCGCAATAAAGTACCGTTTCGGCTAATAAAACTCTGAGCTGCGAATTATATCTTAACGTTTTGGTCAGAAGTCTCATGCGAAGAAATGCCCGAAATTGTTGTCTGAATAGATTTATTTGATCAACTCACTAAAATGAGACAAGACATTATTTCACATTGCCAAATTGACAGGTTATGCAAGCAACTTTGGTAGAGGACTCTTCGGTTGCCTTATTAGTTGGATTCATGTAAAAACTTAATATTTGTTTGTTTGTAAAAGTTAACTTCTGGAAGAACTAAACCGATGAAGAACATTCAATTTTAGAAAGTTACACTACCGGTCAGTGTAGGTAAGTTTTCATCAAGGAAAAAATGTCTTATGCCTGCAGTTAGTTCTTTTTAACCGACTTTCGAAAAAGGAGGAGGTTCTATGTTCGACTTCTTGTTTGTTTTTTTTTTATGTATGTTCACCGATATCTCCGTCAATTGTGGACCGATTTTGAAAATTCTTTTTTTGTTTGAAAGAGTATGTTCCGAAATTGGTCCCATTTTAATTTGGTGAAGATCTGATGAATAACTTCGAAGATATACAACAGAACTCTTCAATAAATAACAGAAAATCTCTCGGGACTGCTGCAATCGCATGTCTGTTAATTGTTTATACCATTTCATAACATAACATCACGCCAGTACGCTCTTAAGGGGTAAGCAGATCTCACATTTGATCGGTTTTGTTCAAGTTTCATGATATTCGGGTAATCTATTCTGGCGTTATAGGAAACTTACTAAACAACTTGCCTATTAGGTAGGTACAACTAAAAAGTGAAAAATAAAAAACATTTTTACAAAAAAATACTACCGACTTCCAAATAAGAAAACTACAAAGTGAAAAATAACTTTATTTTTGGAAGTCGGTGTCCGTAACGCAAACAAATGGTACCTACAAAAGACACCGAAGTTTTTTTGAATTGCCATATTGACAAGTAGCATTTATGCGAACAAAGGACTCATATTTCTCTAGTACTAGGCAAAAGTGCAGTCAAACTTTGCTGGAACCCTGATCTTTAACCCTGGAACTCACCTAAAGCATTCAGTTTACGTACATGGTCTGAATTCCACCTTCAGTCCGTACATTAATTCATAACTTAATTAATAAATCCTTCCGTAGCGGCCATTAATCTACTTATTACGAGTGGACTTTCTTCGCTTCGTTCCTTGATGTGGACTGATGCTTTTAGGGCGGGCACTGTAACGTTAGGTTATGTAACTACTCATATTCATGTTCGCCTAGTCCCTTCTCGGGTCGAAGGTGTAGGTAATCTCACGGGATGAACATCTGATTTGAACGTGTAGAGGACGCAAGTTTATTTTGAGTTTGACCGACTGACACCCGCCTCATATACTTGCCTGCATACATTTTGCTACCAATTTCTTATTAGAGTTCCTATTTTTAAAGTACTTCAAGGTATAGTGAAGGCTTCTCCTTGCCTCTTTTTTACCCGACTGCAAGGAAAGGGTTATGTTTTTTGCGCGTATCTTTTATGTATGTATGTAATATTCTTTACATCTCTCATGTTCGGTAAGTAGGTTCTTATTACCTACAAATGGGGCTTGTAGGTGACTAATTAGCGCTCTAGGGTAATAATGTAGCTAGTAACGCCCTAGGGCGGTAAGTAATTTAAAAAAATACTTCTTTCTTTCAAAAAGTTTGCGTACATCTAACCATCATACTGGCAATAGAAATCACGCATTCAGCCCAATGACCAAAGAGGTCGCTTTGCTATTCAGCCTAGTCTTCGTGTGAAGACAAGGCTGAATAGCAGAAGTATTTTTTTTAATTACTTACCGCCCTAGGGCTGTAAGTAATTAAAAAAAAATACTTCTTTCTTTCAAAAGGTTCGCGTACATCTAACCATCATACTGGCAATAGACATCACGCATTCAGCCCAATGACCAAAGAGGTCGCTTTGCTATTCAGCCTTGTCTTCGTGTGAGTATAATAAATTTTATTCTTGTAATGCCGGTTTTTTTCTACTAACCTCACAATCGAGATGTAAAGCAGAATAGTTAGCTCAGGTGTAAGTACCAATTGCACCCTCGAACTATAGGCGCCCTCGCTGCGCTCGTGCGCCTAAATATCTCGGGCTGCAATTGATGCCTTACAGCCCTTGGCTACTAATCTACTATTATTACCTCATATCTTTCAAACCGCTTGACGGATTTATATAATTAAGACATCGTTAGATGTATCTTGACCGCCAAAGTGTTTTTAAATAGGTGATGTTAAAAAATAAGTTCAAAAACTAAAAACCGACTACTGAAAAATCACGCTCTAAAAAGTATGTATTATATTCTCATCTGACATTGTTACGTACAAATTATCGATTTGTATCGGGTATTAATTAAACAACTTACATGTAGGTAATAAATATTTTATCACTTCATACATATTCATAGTGGTGTTCAGAGGATAACCATGGTCTGTGCAGGGAAACCGCTAAGTAAATAAAATAAACTGCTGTAAACGTTTGCGGTTCCCCAAAGCGAGTACGAGGCAATTTTTTTTTGACGTGTCATAACGATCATGTTGCGACTGGGAAAAAGGGACAGATGTATACAAGTCATCATCTATCTGTCCCTTACGTACACTCGAAATAACCTTGTTCTAAGAGCTTATGGTTACCCCCCTGTGCGAATATAGTCGTCTGTGTGAGAGTAGGTAGGCACCCCATTTTATGTCGACGTCTGTTTGAGACATCTCGTCTGAAGGAAGGTTTAATATGAGATTTCGAACCATTAAGAGATTACCATTATTTTTTAATTAAAAGGGGAGCCTCTCGCATCTCGACAAATTGATTTGAACTTAGGTACATGCCTACATTAAAACCCATCGAAAGCAGAATCAAGGTACTGTACATTTTGTGAACAATTAATTAAGGACTGAGCTTTTTTAAAAGTCTGTTAACCGCCAAAAATACTATCTACCTACGTAATAATAATAATAATAAGAGATAATAATAATAATAATGAGAGATCTGTGGCTCGAATTGACAGACGGTTGCCAAAAATTTTTCTCAACCAAATTTCTTACAATATATTTAATTTAAACTATCTAAATTATACAACACAAAATGAAACCAAGAAAAAAAAAACATGAAACAATAATATAATCAAAGCTATGACCGAATTACGACATAAACATCAAGAAACGAGAAAAATGAAGACGACGTCATGTTGACAAGAGCTGCGGCCGCAAGAAAAGCACGCCTACCACCTCCGGCCTCGTCGCCCAGCTCCGCCTCGCCTCCGCCGGAAACCAGCCCCACCGTGAGTGCTGTGACACCGGCCGTGGCAGTTGCGTCGAGCTCTAGCGACGAGTACTTCTCTCCGCCGACGACACCAACACCTGCGCGTCGACGGGGAGGACGCCGGCCGCCGGACCGCTTAGGACCTCGAGGCTTACCGGTCTCTGATAGGGTCCCAGCACCCGGCGGAAGTGTGCAGCGCATGAGATGGACACAATCCATAAACGAAAATGTCATGCGCGCATACTTTGGGGCTACAGAGGGAGGAAACAACCTGACCGCGTACCGTGTCCGGATGCTCTCTTTGTTTCAGGTGCTTGAGCCAGCCGTCAACGTTTCGGCGCAACGACTTTCGGATCAGGTACGGGACATCCAGCGTAATCGTATGTTGGATGATACTGTGCTTGATCGCCTCCGAACGGAAATGTGTAACCGTGTCACTGCCCCATCGTCGCAGGCCGTGGTGCAACCACAGTCCAACCACGCTGACGAGGATAGTAGTGACAGGGTTACAAACGTAAGTAACCAGTGCAATGAGGAATTGAGGAGTGCTTTGGAGTGTGCTATTCGGGATTATCGCTACATGCCGCTCGAACTTAGGCCACGATTACCTCGTTTGCCCATGCATAACAAAAATAGGGCACTGGTGGCTGTTCTGGATTCGCAGTTGTCAAACTATTTTGATAACTGCGAAGACCTCACTGATACACATTCGATCATGTACTGCGCGGCTGTAGCGGCATGTCGTGTAGCCCACGTCAAATTTGTAGATGACAAAGCTACACGACCGAAACCAGCCGTACCAGCTTGGCAGTGCAGGATCGAACGTCGTATTGGTGGGGCCAGAGCACTCATCGGCAAACTAATTTGTTTCAGGGAGGGCAATAATCGGCCAAGAGTGATGCGCTTTGTGAGACGGGCGTTTTCGGGGACTGATGTCAGCCCCCAAGACTATATATCCCGTGTCACAGAGCGCATCGACTTCCTGAAGCAAAAAGTGTTTGCATGGGCAAACCGTATTCGTAGGTATAGGCGGAGAGTGGAGCGATACACCCAGAATCGTACATTCCAAAGTAATGAAAGGTGGGTTTATCGGGCTTGGGAGCGACCCGTCCAAGGTGTGACTGATACGCGCCTGCCGGATGATGACGCTATGTGTTCATTCTGGCGTAGCATCTGGTCGGTGCCTGTCAGTCACACCGAAGGTGAATGGACTCGGGAGGTCGAACGAGCGTGCGATCCAATACAAGAAATGGGGGCTATCACGATCAGCCCCCAAGATATAGCCCGTGCAGTCCGCCCGTTGCCGAACTGGAAATCTCCAGGGCCGGACGGGCTGCACAACTTCTGGATAAAGTGGCTACAAAGGTCGCACGCTCGTTTGGCATCTCAGTACCAGGCAGCCTTGGAGTCTGGTTCGCTACCCAGGTTCCTTACAACAGGAATAACCCACCTGCTCCACAAATCTGGTAGCACCGCGGAACCCAAAAATTATAGACCTATTACATGTTTACCAACGGTCTATAAGGTTCTTACATCCATTTTGAGAGTTAAAATTAATAAACACGTCGACGATAATTCGATCATGTCGGTCTCTCAAAATGGATGTAGGAACGGGTCCCGCGGTACTAAGGAGCTACTCCTTATTGATATGGCCATTAGCCAACAGGTTCGGCGTTCCCGAAAGGATCTGTCGACATGTTGGATAGATTATAAGAAGGCCTATGACTCGGTGCCTCATACATGGCTCATGAGGGTGCTAGAATTGTATAAAATAGATACAACTCTACGCACCTTCCTGATGTCGTGTATGGGGCAATGGAGCACAGTCCTTCGCTATCCAGGATGTCGAAATATCCAGAGGAATAGCGAACCTGTAAGGATCGAGCGAGGTATATTCCAGGGCGATAGTTTGAGTCCACTTTGGTTTTGCCTAGCCCTGAATCCTCTAAGCATGCTGCTGGAGAATTCAGGGCTAGGCTATCGGTTGAAGAGAGGTGGTCAGGTTATATCTCACCTCCTTTACATGGATGATCTGAAGCTCTTTGCCCCCAGCAATCTTCAGCTGATGGAGCTACTGAAAGTAACTGAAACTTTTAGTAACGCCATCAGGATGGAGTTTGGTGTGGACAAATGTGCGGTCATGCATGTAAAGCGAGGGGAGATTGTGGAATCCGTAGGAATTCAACTCGCGGATTCCATAAACCTGAGATCCCTCTCTCCAAACGAAACCTATAAGTATTTGGGTATGTCGGAAGCGTTAGGTATCAGCACTACTGACATGAAGCAATCGTTGAGGGAACGCTTCTTTGGCCGCCTGAAAAAGGTATTCAATAGCCTTCTTTCAGGCGGAAACAAGGTGCGCGCCTTCAACGGTTGGGTCATGCCGGTATTGATGTACTCTTTCGGCATACTCAAATGGACTCAAACGGAACTCGACGCCCTGGATAGGCGGGTCCGTACACTGCTGACTGCAAATCGAATGCATCACCCACGATCGTCAGTCATGAGATTGTATATCCCGCGGAAGTGTGGAGGCCGAGGCTTTTTAAATGCCAAAAACCTCCACAACCGCGAGATATGCAATCTCAGGGAATATTTTCTACACACCGACGTAGGTATGCATCGAGATGTAGTAGCAGTGGACAAGGGACTCACCCCGCTCTCCATGGCGAATGAGAACTGGCGCAAGCCTGTAGTGCTTGAAACTAACGACCGTAGGGAAGTATGGCAGAGTAAGGAGCTTCACGGACGCTTTTTCCGGGCCCTACATGGGTCTGATGTAGACCAAGCAGCGTCCGTAGCCTGGCTGCGTTTCGGTGACCTCTTTGGGGAAACCGAAGGTTTTGTCTGTGCAATTATGGACGAAGTTATCATGACGAATAACTACCGGAGATTTATTGTGAAGGATGGCACGGTTGACATCTGTCGGGCATGTCACCGCCCGGGTGAATCGATCCGCCACATTATCTCTGGATGTTCTCGTCTAGCTAACGAAGAGTATTTGCATAGGCACAACCTTGTAGCCAGGATCATCCACCAGCAACTTGCTCTGAAATACACTCTTGTGGCATCGGAGGTACCGTACTACAGGTATGTGCCCGACCCAGTTCTCGAAAATGGCAATATCACATTGTACTGGGATCGGTCCATCATCACTGACAGGACTATTATCGCTAACAAACCTGATATAGTGGTGGTGGACCGAATCGAGAGGCGTGCAATGATTGTTGACATAACTGTCCCGCATGACGGGAACCTCGTGAAAGCCGAGAAAGATAAACAAATCAAGTATCTTGACTTGGCTCGCGAGGTTGTCGACATGTGGGATGTGGACACAGCGATCATTGTACCGATAGTCGTGTCAGCCAATGGCTTAATAGCCACGAGCCTCGACCAACATCTTAGAAGGCTCTCGTTAGGCGGCTGGATCAAGGGCCTGATCCAGAAAGCAGTACTGCTGGACACGGCTCGTATAGTTAGGAGGTTCCTCTCTCTGGAGCCCTGACCGCCGGTAGCTTGGACCCTGTTCCCGATACCGGTGGGCCTCTATTTTTTATATTTTTAAATGTTTTTGTTTTTTAATTTATTTTATAAAAATATTTAAAAATGTAAATAATAAGAAAACTGATTAATAAAGGAAATAATAATAATAAACGTTTATTTGGAACAAGTTTTAGGACACAAATTTACAAAAGAAAACGATGATAGCTACAATAGTTAGAACTGTGGCGCAGCTATCAACGCCCAGGTCAAGAATAGGATACATGTGTTCCAGACCGGTAGATAAAAAAAAAAAAAAAATAATAAGAAAATAATTAAAATGAAAGGTTAAAGGTACTATGTGTGAGAGTGTATGTGTGTGTATGTATGTATGTATGTGTGTGTGTATGTGTGTGTGTATGTGTGTGTATGTATGTATGTGTGTGTGTATGTGTGTGTTATGTTACCACAAGTTTTTCTGTTTCTTCGTAGGAGAGGGATTTAAGAAATTCTGACAGTTTTTTCCTAACTAAAGTTCTTGTTGGAATAAATTTGAATGATTCTATTTACGTTATTGTAGAGTTTAGGGCTAAAGTAGTCAAAGTGGCGTCTTACTAATGCCAATCTGGAAAAAGCTGTCTTGTAAATTAAGTCGGAACGTCGCTTCTTAGCGAGGAATTGTGGGTCGTACATAGTTAAGTTGTGCTTTTTAATGACAGTTTGAAGTATAAATAGCTGTCTAACAGTGAGGACGTTACAGAGCGAAAAAAGTTCCGACGTTGGGAATCTGGCAGGTTTCTTGGCCAATACTTTTAACACTGCTCTTTGAGCTCTCTCCAAACGCAGAATAGCAGTCTTGTGGGTACCTCCCCATATTGTGATGCAGTAACCAAGGACCGACTGGACGAGTGCCAGGTATATTAATATAAGGCATGGGAAGTCGGCAACCGCTCTGAGTCTCTTGAATACCTATATAAGTCTTCTTACACGGACCACCACTGAGTCAACCTGTTTTTTCCACGTTAAACAATTGTCCACTGTGACTCCAAGATATTTAATGTTGTCGGTGCGTTCTATCTGGGCACAGTTACAAGATATGGTGGCCACAGTATGAGAGCAAACATGTGTTTTGATCTGGAATGATGTTGGTGGTTGTGTAAGAATGCTTGGTGTGAAGGCGATAAACTTTGTCTTTCCAATGTTAACTGTGAGTAGATTTGAGGTTAACCAATTCAAGACCAAACTCAGAGCGAGCTCCGCCCTTTCACGAGTGTCAATCCAGTCCTTACCATGCGTTATAAGAGCTGTGTCATCCGCGTAAGCAACGATTCTTGTGTTTGGAAGTGCTAGTTGGCACAGCTCGTTGACATAAATAAGGAAAAGAGTAGGCCCCAAAACGCTACCCTGAGGCACACCAAATGACATGTCTTCCGGTGGGCTTATAAAAGATTCGACCTTGACGACCTGTTTCCTTCCCGTCAAGTAGCTGCGAAAGATTTCGAGGGTATTTCCTCGTATGCCAATTCGTTCCAGCTTGTCTATCAGCTTAGGGACAGATACGGTATCGAATGCTTTCGATAAATCTAGGAAGATACCGATTGCTTTTTGTTTATTATTAAGTTGTTTGACTATTGACTTTGTAAGTTCTAAGGTAGCATCTTCGGTAGATTTTCCTGCTCTGAATCCAAACTGATTGTCGGCCAAGATATTAAATTTATTTAGAAACTTTACCAGTCTCGCATTGAGAACTTTTCCGTCAAAAGTTAAAACCTTTTCTTGTAATACCCCGAGGGATACCAGGCTAACATAAAGTGTCAACAGCTGCCACGACAAAGTTGTATAGTTTCCGTTAGTGTCGCGGATGTTGTAAACTTAGCACTTATCTAGTCGCCGTGGACTGAGAGCAGAGGTCGAACATCAACGGAATTGCCTATATATTGCCTAATGGTTGTTTGGTAATTTTGTTTTTAGTTTGATGGATAAAATTGGTAGGTATTGAACGCTAGAAAAACGATAAAGTTCAGATGATTTGCGAGGATAAGTAGGGGTTATTGTGATCGGACAATTAATTGATGGGTGACCATTCTCGAATCGTCGCAGGAGGAATGCGAAAATCTACATCAAGGAGAAATCTTTTGCAGTTGGTCTGCATTCAAAAGTCAGACTTTGTCAAATCATAAAATAGTGTTGGGATGCATTGGATGTGGAGGTCAGATGGTCTACAATATGTTAGTAATATTGCTTCATCTGGTTATACTGGAAGTAGACTGTTGCAAGGACACACATTGGAAAAGGCAAGGCTGTATCATTCTTTTCAAAGTTAATCTAAATAAAAGTACGACCATCTTGCAATATGTACATTTATCGGGTTTAATTCAAACCCGGTAAAAACAAAGGCAATAGAATCATTAATTAAACCAATACAGAATACTGGGAGAGCAGAAGTTATGTTGACATATTGTATATGATTAATATTACTGTATTCGGTCAAAGTAGAGCCGACTGAACGTCAACCTTATTGGAAAAGGCAGGATTCTATCATTCTTTACAAATTGAATCTAAATAAAACATAACACTCCTGTTACGAGTCGGATAAGAGCTAATCAATTACTTGAAAAACGTAGGTACGACGGTGTGTATTTATTTAAAAACTATAAAAGTAAAGAAAAACAAAGCCAATAGAATCATTAATTACACCACGGATACCAGGAGAGCAGAATTCACGGTTGGTGGTGCGGAACTGACACGGACAACGAATGGGGTACCGCAGTGATGTTCCTGAAAAAGCCATTTAACGCTGACTGACATTTATTGGGTTCGGAGGCTGATGATTAATTAAGGGTTCTCTGTTAGGAATGCTTTTACAGTTTGTTATGACGCTAAGTAGACAATCGGTGATTAAATATTAAAACTATAGGGTTCCACAAACAGGTGCGACAACAATGTTTTCATAGAAAAGTTCTATCTTTGTATGACAAACGTCGTTGTTATATTTTATTGCATCTCTCTGTGGGTGCTTTATCTGATCTACACGAGAACGGGTATAAAATCAATCGGGTAATCGTGAATCAGACACGTTTTATAAACTAGTAAGGCAATTAGGATTTCAGAGACTGCAAAGTAAGATTGGCAACGATCATATTACGCCGGCCGGTATAAGCGTAGGTACTAGGTATTGTCACTAGTAGTAGATTATATTTATATGGACAAACAAAGGTAGTAGTAGGTAGTGTGATGTGATCGATAAGTATCGTCATCATCAATCAATACATATAATAAATCTGTAGAAAGTCGTTTTTGTACTTCGAAAATATTTCCAAAAAAATAGCCTAGGTGTTACAAGATAACAACAGAATCCATTTTTGGATTTTTGTCAGTTTGTCTGTTTAGTTGTTTATTTGTGCACGCATCACGTGAAATGTACGAAACCAATGTAAATAACTTTTATACATAAACATTGTGCGTAACTTGAAGAATTACATAATATCTGTTTCATCGGTTTTATAACGGATACATTTCGGGGAGTGTGCAATGTAATTGCATGATTTAATTCCGCCCAGCCCGTTCCATCATCGGACTATCATACGTACGGCGATGCGTCATCGGTTCATGTTCATGGTTGACATCCCACCCATACGCACTAAACGTTTTGGAGACACTTTTATTATGCGTATAGCTAAGGAGTGGCATTCCCTGCCGGAGTCTGTGTTTCCCGATAGCTACAATCAAGGGGTCTTTAAGTCAAGAGTAAATAGGTTTTTCCTGGGGAAGCGTGCTTCACCGTCGACCACATCATCACTTACCATCATGAGAGATAGTGGTCAAAAGCAAGCCTTAGATAATAAAAAAATAGCAATCGGTTCACTCTATCAAAAGATATATGAATTTAATGTGTTCAAAAAGTATAATATCACAACACATGCAATTTAGATACTCGGACAGTTGGATTTCATATTCGATAGATGGCGTTGTGCATTTGAAGTCATTTTCTGAATGTTGTTCAGTGGTGTTAAGATTTGCCTTTGTGTAGTGCATATTTTGTCGTCATTTTCTGAATGGTGGTATTAAGATTCTCCGCGGAAGAATGACCCTAGAAAAAAATTATAGGTCGGGTAGGGTAGGCAGTTGACGGGAGCGAAGCCGCGGGCACAGCTAGTCTTAAATAATTGTGTTGACTCAACTCATAATTTCAACTAACTACAGTTGCTTACGTTTAACGACCATTGATAGTATAGTTACTTGAACTAAGGAGTTCGGAAAAAACAAATCGTTATATTGTTCCCCATCACTTTTGAACGCAACTTGTTGTGCAAATTCAGTGCAATTCAGTGCATAATATATGTATATACACGAAAAAAACTCAAACCGACTAAGCAATCAACAGTGATTAATTGTTTCCATGCGGTCGTAAAGTCATAACATGTAACTAACTACAAGCAACCCAACACATTCTCTGCCGGTGCCCAACGGATGCGGCGTCATAGTCGTGCCCAACTCACTTCAGAACAATACCACGAGACGCGAGATATTTATCAACATCTCTATATGACAGAGTTTGAAGCAGTAGATCAACTTTGAGCTGGATTTGTCTTATAACTGGACAGATTGAGCAAGTAAGGTCAGACAGGCTGTCTTTCCATCTAAAAAATCATACAGACGAATTGAGAACCTCGTCCTTTTTTTGAAGTAGGTTAAAAACCGGCCAAGTGCGAGTCGGACTCGCGCACGAAGGGTTCCGTACCATTATCGCAAAAAACGGCAAAAAAATCACGTTTGTTGTATGGGAGCCGCACTTAAATATTTGTTTTCGGTTTTTAGTATTTGTTGTTATAGCGGCAACAGAAATACATCATCTGTGAAAATGTCAGCTGTCTAGCTATCACGGTTCATGAGATACATCCAGCAGGGTGTATCTCATGAACTGTGATATATGACAGACAGACAGACATACGGACCGCGGAGTCTTAGTAATAAGGTCCCGTTTTTACCCTTTGGGTACGGAACCCTAAAAAATATGGTGATACATCCATGAACACAGAGACTCCTCTGTGCATTGAAAGTATATTAAGACGGTGGTCCCGGCTGTCAGAAACCTGAAATCATGATATCCTGATGGTACCAGTCTTGCCGAGGCGTATGGAATTACCCAGTGACTGGGTTGTGGAGGTCAGCCAGTCAGTCGTTTCAAGTAAAATAATGTTATTCAGCTGACTCCATGATTTGAGTTCTGAGTTCAAAATGTTCTGAATTATGCCAGATTATGACGGATAGAGTTCGGATGAAAATTTCACGGACACGGATTGGATGTAGTGCGTAACCGCCCTTAGACTGGTAGCAGACCTTAACATAGTTAGGATTAGACGAGGCACATTGATTATGAAGTAAAGTATCTAAGTGGGTCGCTCAAAAATATCATCACCATCATCATTATTTCAGCCGAAAGACGTTCATTACTGGACATAGTAGGCCTCCCCCAAGCGTCGCCACACTTATCGGTCCTGTGCGTCCAGCATCGTGGAGCAGTGGTGGCCCATTGGTATCGGCCGCAACTTACAAGTTGTAGGTCGTGCGTTCGAGCCCAGGCAGGCGCTTTACTTTGTGTAAATTATTTCATCACCACTGCTCTCAAAACGGTGAATGTTTCCCATATCGTGAGGAAACCGGCATGTCCTAGAACCAAAATTCGAAGACATGTGACATCCACCAACTCGCACTGAGCCCGCGTGGTGGATTGCGGCCCATTCCCTCTCACTGAGAGGAAGCCTGTGTCCCAGCAGTGGGAACATTAATAGGCTGATGATGTGATGTGCGTCTAGCATCCACCGGATGCCCGCAGTGTTAACCAGGTCGTCGCTCCACCTAGAGGGAGTCCTTCTAACGTTGCGCCTTGCGTTTTGCAGTCGACACTCCAGAACTTTTCGGACCAGAAAATATTACTACAGCATATTTTTATTTTCAGAAAAAGCTAAAATTAGGTTAAAAAAGGGTAAATATATTTTCTGTCTTCTCATCACCATCTTAATAAATAATAAAATCAAGGCAAAATTACGCAATTTTGGAAAGCGTCTCAATTAATTAATCACCTCATTTGACCCTAATTAATTATCGTAATTTTTGTTACGCGCTTAAGAGGGCACAAAGAAAAGTTTGTTTTATTGAATCTCTATTTACCAGATTTTGTCGATTTGGCGGTAGATTTCTATGAATACAGTGTGAGTTAGCACAATCTTTTGGGGAGTAAAATAAAAGTTCTCATGAATGAACATCTCTCAGTATGGCATAAAAACATGAATGAAGGAATCAGCAGGATCGTATATATCATATCGAATCATAAGAAATCGTGAAAAAATCACCTGTTTCCCAATAATTTTGTCTAGTTCTGTAAACATAAATAACCAGCCGATTTTATTCTCTTAATCCACAGTTGATCCAATGAGAAGTTGTTTATAGTACCAATGATTATTTCCACCCCTTCAAATATTGCCAAAGAATTAAAAGTCAGCCTATAAAGACATTAAGTGTAAAGGTTAAAACATATTGGCGTAGAAACTATTCGAACTTCTAATACTGTACATGGCATATTTACCCCTATTTCTACAACTCCATGCAAATATTATTTCAGTCACGATAAAGAGTCGTGAGCATTTGACCTTCGAATTATCGAATGCGATCGTTTTCTTATCTGGATAGAAAAGCGTACACTAAGTTGCTGAGATAGGAGTCAATATGCTATGCATTTTCAGAAATTCGCTTCGACCCTGTCTCAGTGTGCTCTGAGCATAAAAGTACATAAACCGGGAAACCAAGAATATCGATTTCCCCTACCGGATAAGGCCTGGCACTTCTGCCGCATCTCTGGCACATCGCTATGTGGCACGACAGTGTTGCCAGAGTCTGTGGCGAGATGTGAAAACTTGCGTAATAGCTCTTCGGAGACAGGCTGTCATTCATTAGTTGAAGGGAAGACAGATTGATGCTCTTTGAAGGTTTTAAAGCGGAGATTTCTGGAACTAAGGTTTAATTTTTCGTTTTGGAAGGTTCTGAAAATGTGAATTGAGAGAAAATTGCACACATTGTCTGTTTTATTATTGCAACAGCTTAACATGAAGTTCTGAATCGAACCATAGATATATAAAAAAATATCGTTAACGAGTATCGAACTCGACTCAGTTGACGACAATAAATAAGCCTTCTTATATTGCGATATATGGGTATACCTTTCGTTGATCACAAGCGTGATTTTATATTTGTAGAAGAATCTCGGCAGGATCTCATGGCGACATGGAGAGGGCGAGTGTCACAACAAAGCGCTGGGCACTCCAAAATTGCGGCAATAAGGCCCCTCTTTGGGGAGTGGCTTGTGAGGCGTCGCCGCATCCTCACCTACCGCCTGAAGTAGGTGCTCACCGGACACAGTTGTTTCGCGAGGTTCCTGTTCAAGATAAAGCGGGAGGAAACGCCTGGGTGTCACTATTGTGTGAATCGTCCGGAGAACACGGTGGAGCTTACGGTGGAGGTCTGCCCCGCTTGGGCGGATCACCGCAGTCCTCGTGAAGGCGATCGGCGGTGGTGACCTCTCGCGTTCTGCCTTGGTCCAGGCTATGGTACGGAGCGTGGGGGAATGGGAAGCGGTCACCTCCGTCTGCGAAGCAATAATGCTCGCGAAGGAAGATGAGGAACGTGTGAGGGAGACGCAACGGAGACGCCCTGGGCGTCGGGAGTCGCAAGCCGATTCCCGGTCACCGTAGGCGTGGGCTTGCGGACGGCAAGTAATGGGTAGCACGCCGATAAGGACAAGGCCCGTGTCGACGGTGCGTAGTGTTCCAGGCGCGCCTCAATGAGATGTCAGCAAAACTAACGGGGCCCTCTAGGGCCGATGCGTGTCTGGGTCGCGGATAAATTGGAATGAGAGTTACCGTGGCTCTGGCACAAGCAACTAAAGGAGCACGGGTGGCACAGTAAAAGTCTGACACGCCTTCCTGCTTCACCCAGAGCGGGAGAAGTCATTGTATGATTTCCCAGCCAAAAAATAAGCTCAGATTCTTAAGCAATCTCATATTACTTGATTAATTTAATTCGTTATCCAAAAAAACACCCATATATTCAAATACCTATTTAGTATGTAAATTGATTTGAAACTAGGGAATCATAAACCATTAGGAGATTCCCATAGCTTAAATCCTTATCAAGAAAATGTAAAATTAATGGTACTCCAGTTAAATGATAACAGTTAATAACCATGATTTATTCAGTACAAATACAAGGGAAATTAATTTTATCTCTTTTCCTGAACGGACGATGGAGGTATTGCTATCAAGAAGTACAGATCTTAAAATCGAATTTCCTTTGACGAGATTTATCTTTACTCATTGCCATTGCAATACTCTGATAAAAGAGTTTTATAAACCAGCAAATTGTTATTAGCTGCAAATATTCCACTTTTTATTGTGGATTGTACTAAAAAAAGTATAATTTAGGGGCGACAATACACATGCTTGTAACTTGCATAGTAAGTGAGCAAGTAGCTTGCCAAGTTGTACAGGAACGTACTCACTTAAAGCATTCACATGTAATGAGCAAGAGCATTCGAAGTCGAATATTCGAGTGGTGTGAACGTTGAGCCGAGCGTTAAAAAGCTTACACGCAAGCGCGAACTTCGGCCGGTGTGGACGTCGCGTCGCAACGATTTTCGCGGAAACGGCTCGCTTTCGAATGTCCATAAAAATAAAACGCTCGAAAGCGAGTACTCAGATAATGAAATGAATGAGTATGTATGTGGCCACTTGTAAAGCAAGGAAGTTCCTTGATCTTAAGGGACCGACCATTCTATCCGACATTTTGAAATGAATGACATTTAGGGAGATCGTATTCGAATGCTCCAAGCTCGCAAGGGAATGTTCGACTCGAACGTTCGTAGTTTTGCTCGAAAGTAAATGCTCGCTGGGAAGCATTTGTTGCTCGCCTACGATTGCTTGTTTACAAATGCTCTCGAAAGAATGCTCCCAGTGAGGACGTTCCTTACCAAAAACATACAAGCTACTTGCACACTTTTATGCAAGTTACAAGTACAGGCATGTGTATTGTCGCTATAAGAATCTTAGCAGAAGGCGTTTCACAATTTTTGCCTACCAGTGTTGGAAAAAGGCGTAAGTTTAGTTAAGTCTGTGGAAGTAGTAATTCATATTGACTAGACTTAGTTAAGTCTATCGAGCTTATATACAAATTTTGAGTGGAAAAAAACTAAATCGCATGATTCGTTATCGAGTTTTTAATAATAACTTTACTATCTGAACTCCTGGTAGGTAATCAAATACTTCAAAAACTTTTGGGCCTTTTGATAAGTTAGTTTCAAGATTGTATTTTTGCTGAAATAAATCCTAAAGTATGATTTATGTATTTTAAGTTGGAATGTTAGGAGAGTTTGTTCGTTTCTTTTTGCTTCAGCATTACATCACGATATTTAACTATATAATATCTGTATATAGAACTAACTACCTACTAGCTCGTGGCCAAATAATAACAGCCGCACGGGTCGATCTTCAAGGTTAAGCAACGCTTAACGAGGTCGGTCCGTGGATGGGTGACCATTTCAACATACCGAGTTTCCTTATAGTGTAAGACTTAGCACATTTAGGGTTCCGTTCCAAACCGCAAAAACAAATTGGTTTTAATAGGAGAAAATTTGGAAATTTCATAGAAAAATCTAATTCATCAATATATTAGTATTTATATTATATACGCAATAACAAACATTATCAATAAATTTGTATTTCATAGGTCAATAGGAAGTAAAAAAATTCATCGGAACATTTTTTTTTAAACAGTTGACTTTGGTGGCTTCCCATTGCTTTATTTTTCAATATTTAAATAAAATTTTAACAAAAATATTAAAACGACTTCTTCTCTTTTTAGTTTTGGTAGTTCATATTATTACCATGAAAATCATTTACAGCCAGAGTAAATCTCATGACAATTCCAATAAGCCCAAACACGACTAGGATACATTGTTTTAAAACGGAGTTCCAGTGCCGATATTCCGGTTTCATCCACAGATAAGTTCGATCATCATCATCAGTCCCATTTATTTATTTTTATTTGCTTCATCACTGTCGCTTAACTATTACCCGTACCATACTCGTGGCATATTTATCATTAAGGAGTTCCAGTGGCCATTTGTGGTCTTCTTCATCAGTTCCACTTCAACATATGATACTTTCCGAGTGTAAATGAAAATACTAAAATCGGTATATATTTGAAGAGTTGCCTCGATTTCCATTGGATCCCATCATCAGATTCTGAGCTGATGACCATGGGACCACCTGGGAAGTATACCCTTTCAAACAAAAGAAGAATTTTTAATCGGTCCAGGCGTCTTTGAGTAATCGGGTAAAATACAGAAAAAAAAAGATTCCGACGAATTGAAAACCTCCTCCTTTTTTGACGGAACCCTAAAAATGGCCAAAAATCAAAGAACATACACAAAACGAAAATTATTTGCCACCCATTGCAATAATTGCAGTGGTGGCTCAGTGGTATTGGCCGCGACTTACAAGTTGTAGGTCGTGGGTTCGAGCCCAGGCAGGCGCTTTACTTTGTGTAAATAATTTCATCACCACTGCTCTCAAAACGGTGAAGGAAAACATCGTGAGGAAACCGGCATGTCCTAGAACCAAAAATTCGAAGACATGTGACATCCACCAACCCGCACTGGGCACGCGTGGTGGATAATGGCCCATTCCCTCTCACAGAGAGGAGGCCTGTGTCCCAGCAGTGGGAACATTAATAGGCTGATGATGTGATGTGATGTGATGTGCAATAATTGCGACTTGTATAATTAATGTGCACTCTTGATTGTAAAAAAGGAGACCTTTAAAACCTCTGCTTTAAGATTACATGTTGGATGAAACGTAACATTATTGGGATAGATATTGTCCTTGACATTGAATAAAACCTTTGTTTTCTCTTCCAGTACTTCAATCATAAAGTTTATAATAGCCTAAAGGATTTTGAAGGTAGCCCTTAAACCATTGCCTTCGTATGTTCCAAAAAAAATTAATAAAAAAAAACCAAAAAACCCGACTGCTAAAAAAGCGAACTAAAAAGACGTAAATAAGAAGAAAATCATGCTGTGCAGTCGCAGGAACCATATTCGCGAGCTAGCTTACCAAAACCAGATGTATACTCTTTTTAGTTCGCTTTTTTTGCAGTCGGGTTTCTTGATTTTTTTATTTATAACTTTTTAGTTAAAATTTTTTTGAATTAGATACATTTAAACATATAATTGTTATATATTTTTGAAATCACCTCTTAAAACCCTTTGGAAGAAAAAAATATTTGGAACCCCATAATATGGCGCCCAAAATCCACCATTTATCTATTTTCAAATTTAAATGTAGCCAGTGACACTTGCAAGGTTAAGACGAATCGATTGACGTAAGAATCATCAAAATCGGCTGACGCGTTTGGTCTCTGGAACGCCACATAGGAACAAACATACATACATACATACATCCATACATAGACTGATAAACACATCACCCTCCTTCGGCAGTCGGGTAAAAATTTATTAGTCGACGACGTAAATAAAGCAATGCATGTTGTTGTCAAAATAGATGCAATTACCCCGCAGGATTATTTAGTGCAAATTTTAAACAAAACTGAGTTTGAAATATAGTACTGTACACAAAATAAGACCCAGTATAGAACGTAAAATATGAGTACGATAAACTTTTGGGCGGGTGTAACTGGCACTATGACAAAACGAAATAAAGACGATAAAAAGTTTTTAAACGAATTTTTATAAAATGGTGCATTGTCCGTAATAAGTTGGGCAGTTTTATGGACCGACAGTTTAATCTGATAAGTTAAGCTGCGTTCACAAACGGTGGTTGGTCCGCGGGTGGCTCAGGTTTTAAATAAATCCAATCTCTCTCCATGTCTCGACAAGCGCTTCAAAATGTCGGTCCCGATTGTCATATCGTTTCGGCGGTTACCTATAATTTTAACGAAACTTCAATCGTACAAAATTATTAGAAAAAAGAACTTCGATGAAACGTTAAGTCGTCGCTGAAAAGTTACTTCGTTGTACTTTCGAGAAAATGTACTTGTGCTGTAGCGTTTTCCGGTGACTTGTGATTCACTGACTTAAAAGATTCTGCATAGTCGTTGATATTGCAATACGTTCTATGTCAGATTAAGCTGATTTGGCATAAAACATTTTAGTGGCATAAGAATTACTTATAGTGATTATATTTTTGAACAACATTTTCAATAAAGATGTTTTCCATAATATTTGAGAACAAAATAATAATACTAATACTCCAGCAGAGATTCAATGACATAAAACTTATTGCATTTCAGTTTTTGTCTAATAATTATATTTCAGTAACGACATAGGACATTTTTGTTATAAATATAATACTGGTTATCCGAAAGTTTTTCAGTCAAAAAGAAAAGTTTTTAAGTTATTACAAAAATAATTTACCAATTATTAGTCAAAGAAACAAGACAATCACAAATTTTTCACAATGAAAAACAGTTGCTGTTCAAAAGCCGGCATAGAACATATTGCAATATCAAAATGAGAGTGAATTTTTTTGTCACGTGACCTTTTGCATCTTTTTCAAAACCAGCGATCTCATTGGCTATTGACATAGAACGTTTTACGGATGCGTTCACAATTAGAATGTTAAGTTACTTTGCAGGAAAAAAAACATCATTAAATTTTGACTTAGAACGTATTGCATCAACATTATGGTGTTATAGCAATCAAAAATGATGCACAACTATTCTATAAAATTATGGATTGTCCGTTTGGTCGTTACGAGTCAAATCTGTCACAGCCGATCTGTCACCCTGTTTTGTCCCCCAGGGGGACATATCGGAAAAAATAGATTGATCTGTCCATCTGTTATTTTTATAGTATTACTTCTGTTCCCCAACAAATGACCAAAGAAATACCATCAGGTGAGATAGTGGTCAAGCGCGAGCCTACCAAAAAAAAAAAATTACCACTTCATAATTATAACCTAATACATAATTGTCAAATGCAGTTTGTAGCTAGTGAAATTACTTTTGGTCATTTGTTGGGGAACAGAACTAATACTATAAAACTAAGGAAAATTATTAACCGAGGGAAAAATATACTGAATGGGCGACTATTATACTAAGTAAGTAACTATTTATCCGATTTGAGTAATACCTTTTAGGAGATTTTTGTGAGCTGCGGTAATAATATAGTTACATACTTTAATTGTATTTGAGTTTCTATTTTTTTCTATTTTAGAATATTATTATTTTGAAAATAGCTGAACAACTATCGAGGCGACATCACTGTGCAGTGCGGGAGTTCGGGTTTATTCGTGTCCAAGAGTGAGCGAAGCGAGCTCGGGAACTTAGGGCACCCCGACACGGATAGGTTAGGTTCGAAGGGGATGACGGGAGCTGAAGTGAGCGAGCAAAGCGAGCGAACTTAGCTCCCGTCATCTCCTTCATGTTAGGTTACTTTAGACCCTGCAGACAGAAAAAGGAGCCCTGTCGACAAACTTATATTTTCAAGTCGCTGTTTTAAACATAATATGTATTCGCCCACTGTTTGTCGCCCACTTAGTATTTCAGTAAGCCATATTCAGTATTTTTTACACCTTTAATTTGATTTTTTTTTCGCTCGTTTAAATACTATCCTAAAACTAATAGAGGGACAGATCATTATTTTTTTTCCGGTCTATATACTCGTAATCCCCGGCACGTTACTTGGCAAGAGTCGTTAGGTGAGCAGAAGTGGTTTTTTTGGCACTTTTTAGGGCTCTTCGGTAGTGAAGCGGGGCGCGGAGAACGTTTTTCTATAATAATAATATTTTATTTATTCATGAATAAGAGACAACCATACAGGGCAACAAAAATAAACACATAATAGACAAAAATCTTTTAAAGCTTGTGGCTAAATAATAACAGCCGCACGGGTCGATCATCAAGGTTAAGCAACGCTTGACGAGGTCGGTCCGTGGATGGGTGACCATTTCAACATACCGAGTTTCCTCCGTGCCTCGGAAAGCACGTTAAGTCGTTGGTCCCGGCTGTCATTTGAAGATCTTTGCCAGTCGTTATGGGTAGTCAGAAGCTTGAGATCTAACACCAGTCTCGCCAAGGGGTACCGCGTTACCCAGTTACTGGGTTGTGGAGGTCAGATAGGCAGTCGCTCCATGTAAAACACTGGTACTTAGCTGAATCCGGTAAGACTGGAAGCCGACCCCAATATAGTTGGGAAAAGGCTAGGCAGATGATGAATAGACAAAAATCGTTTAATAGTACATTATGGTACAAGTGTGCAATGTTGGTGATTACCGCTGAGGCGCCATTGAGGAGGACCGAGGACGGTAATCATCAATACACACGTGTATCATACGACGTTTTTCAACACACTTGTGAATAAAATAATACAAAAAAACATTTTCAACAGTAAAAACGAGTTGTGAAAATTTTTTCAAATGGCTGGCAAAATTTATCTGTTTTCCTATGCGTGCGCATTTAACAATGGCGATCGGCCATAGACTAAAAGAATGAGGTTTCTTTTCTTTTGGCTTTTCGTGGATAGTGTTTTAGCCACGTACAAAATAGGGAATTTAAATTTTTCTTAATTACAGAGCACATAATTTTTATTTAAGAATGAAAGTTTTATTTATTTTGCACGTACAAGTTGAAATTATCTTTTTAATAAATACGAAGTTGCATGAAATGAGCAAGCAATAGATACATTAATTTATTTGTACTATTGAGCACGATCTTTTTTGTTTCGAAACTTTTTTAAGAACAAAGCAACTCAACTAATAAATTAAAAAAAAAACTCTATAACTCACTTGTGAATAATAGCAATGAAAAAGTCACAGTTTGATAACAGGTATCATTATGTGCCTAATTGCGGTGAAATTAGAGCCACTTTATGAGCAAGTGTGTTGAAAAGTAATTTTGACAAAAAAATTTAGCCAAGTCGACAGTTGGAGAATGTGAAAAGGTAGTTTGTAAAACTGGTTTGGTTGTCTTTGGAGTGATTCGCCCTATCCTCTCGTACTAGTATAAAACTGTATCACAAGCGGATAGTATGCTATGTTGTAGATAAAAAAAAAATATTCCTCGCACAATGCATAGTAAAATGTTGTATGATACACGTGCGTAAGATGATTTCCGACTTCCGACCTTTCGCACTTGTAGCATAAATAACTATTAAAATATACAAGTCGTTTTGGAGGAGTATCGAAAAGGAGCGAAAAAACATCGTGTTGTTAATTATTTTTTTAAAGCAAAACTATAAGTTACCCGAAAAAAACACGTTTCACAAATAATGTACATCAATCAACAATAATTATATATATTTTTCAAACCTAAGTATTTCCGTTACTAAGGAGTATGCTTGAGAATGTCACCGTTTTACTGCACTACAGCGGTGGAAGCAGTCACCGTCGCCGTCGCGTCGGTCTGAGACTGGCAGGGTGGATATCCATAACATACGGAGATTCCTCCGTATCTCGGCAGTCTTCGGTTGCAGCTGTCACTTGAAGATCTCTGACAGCCGTTAGTTACGGGTAGTCAGAAGCCTCAAAATTTGACTAGCAGTCTTAAAAACTACTACCGTGTTTCCTAGTTAATGGATTGTGGAGGGCAAGTAGACGCTCCATGTACAATACTGATATTTAAAGTTAGACTGGAGAAGCTGACCCAATCTAGTTCCCCAGTTGAGAAAAGGCTATGCAAATGCATTGTTAATTGCTAAATATAATCAAAGCCACATTACCCTCTGAAACCCCGGCAGCCATATTGCGTCGTATGGTGTATTTAATAACTGTATACGCTCATAATTTACCCTTTGACGGCTGGAGAGGTTTGAGTGAGGAAACACAATTACCGACCCTTTGTGCCACATGTTCGGGATGAATTGCTGTTTCAATACGGTACAACGTTCCCGTATCATGATTTATGTGGTATTTTTTCGTAGCTGTTGAAATTGAAACTACAAAAAATGTTTTTTTTTTTGTTATTGATAGGCTAACTTCATCGCTTACCATCAGGTGAGATAATAATTTGACCACTTTTGGTAGACGGTGAAGCATGCTTGCGTAAAAGTAACCCATTCACTCTTTATTTGACCCATGCTGATATTATAAACGTGAAAGTAACTCTGTCAGTCTAGACGTGAACCAATATTGATGAGTATTGAAATAGAGATAAATTTGAATTTGGAGAAAGACGAAGCATAGATGGGTAGTCTTGTGATAATTGCTGACATTCAAGAGGGCGAGGCCACTAGAAAAAAATAGAACAAAATATTTATCTTTTTTCTAGTTTGATTTATAGCAAATTCGAGAATGCGCTTAGCATTTTCTAAAAGCGAACACGCATTTAAGCTCTTGGGTTAAATCGTCGGTAAAGTTATTTAGTGTTTAGTGCTCAATCATAATTTGTTCAAGTCTGTAATGATTTAGGAGTTTTTCAGTTGTCATAGGGTTGGAGTAGGCTCTAATTTCGAATAGCCAGTTAATCTACACTAATTGCTATAATTTTGAGGGCTTGGCTTGAAAAAGTTCGGTTGATTGTCACTCAAACATTAATACAAAATCCTGAGCAGATTTGGATGATATACCAAGTTTTGTGTTATTTTAAAGCATATTTGTATCGTTTCATAATGACATTATCCGTTCCCTATATTTCATAAACCCGCAAGAAAAACTCTATTTCGTTTTTGAGTACTTAAAAATACTTCGAATGATTAAGATTACGATATATGTCGGTAATGGGCTAGAGAAAGCCCTAACTAAACAATAAGTTTTGGAAAATAAGAATTTCACTTAGGCGGGAAAATGACCACCCCCCATACCGAAAAATCTTTAACTACCTTAATTCTAAACTGGAACATGAAATAGTTCCCAAATGATGCATTTGGCATCCCGACAACAGTTACTGCAACTATAAATTCAAGAAGATGATATACCACCTCAGGATATGCTTCTGAAATTGAATTACGGCAATGAAATGTATGAATAAATCACTCGGCTCCTGCTAAACGTTGTCCTGGCATCCTGCCAGCTCCCGCTTGTAAGGAAATTAGCGCGTTCATGAGCAGAGGCTACAAGTTGCTGCATAAATTATAGTGGTATGCCTGGATTGGAGCTGTTGGGGTAATCTGCAAATATCTTCATCTTTTAATTACATTACGTTGCCTCCTGTATTTCTCAAAGCGAGGTTAGGAAGGAGGACGAGGTAAATCCATCCCAAGGGAAAAATTCGGCACAAACTGAGTACAGTTCTTGTTAAAATAGTCCTCCTGAACGAATTTTGACCCTGGCGGCAAACATTAGCAATCGACATGGGAGATGTGCACAAGAATATGCGTAAACGCAGAAGTACTCCGTTCTATCACTCCCATAGACCGATGGGGCAGCAATCCACCATGATCTGAAAGAGATCAGACGTAGAACTAACGACTTACCGGGTGAACCTGATAACAACACAGAATAACTTAGTGGGAATACTACAATACTCAGAAATACTTTTCCTGCCATCGTGATTGATCCAGAAGGCCAGGGTCTCCATGCTCAATAGTCACATATACGATAACTAGATCAACGAGACATTTTAATTGAAAATTTAGTAAGGGTTAAGGTTAGAAAAGTAAGGGAAGGAAGCAACCATGAAAATTGACTGTGTTACTCACTAAGTGAACACTGCCCAAGTACCTAAGGGAATTACACCACAACGTAACTGCTTGTAACCACACAAACGCAACCTACCTAATTAATTTGTCGTTTGCAGCCATATCAAACCACAATCAATTAATTGCATCATCCATTCAAGCAGACGTGAATTCTGTTCCGATTCTGCCTCAGAGTTAAATCTTCGAATAAACTGACAGTAGATTGATGATGTGCAGTGATTGACGAAGCTCTCAAACGAATAGCTTTCTGAATAATTAGGTAGCCTTCACACGTTCGATCTAATGTGGTTTAGTCTTCTGTCTGGCTGGGTCGAATTTTTGATCGAGGCTAGGAGCAATGTAGGAACTTTATCTTTTGAGATCTTCTTGAAGATACAAAATCAAGTTATGAGTATAAATAACGTTTTGATATCAGAAATTATTGTGACCATGTGAGTTTGGATATCATTTATTCTGTTAGGCGGTTAACACACTGCCACGCACCACGCTGCATGTTGCGTTAAAACGCATGATAACGCACCTACGCGCGTACTTGCGTGTCTCTGTTTGTATAGAAAAAACGCACGCAAGTACGCGCTTAGGTGCGTTTTCACGCAACATGCAGCGTGGTGCGTGGCAGTGTGATAACCGCCTTAGTTTGTAAAACATATCTTGAGTAAACTGTAGGCGGTTAAATAAAATAACCTGAAATCGTTGCGTTGTTTAATTTATAAAAAAGAAGTTGAAATCAAGATGCCTAAAGATTCAGGCAGATTTTAATTGTTCCATCAGAAAAATATGACATAGTACTCTATTACAAAAGGCTTTTTAATAATATCTACCTGGGTGCAATACAATAATTTTCTCAAGGGAATTTTCTCACAGAAATCAATATCCACTTCGCACCAGGGGTTTCACAGACCCAACCAGTTATTAGCTACCTACTAGGAAACTATAAACTTGGAAGAGGTGTAATTTCGTGCAGCCTGAAAGCACAGAGTTGAAAGTGTGTTATTTATAGTTTGCGTTCGTACGGAATCCTCCTGAAGATAGCAGCTCAGATTTCATCGAGGTTCAAGTGGTATTCAAGATATGAATATGATAATACATTACGAGGTTATGAAGTCCTCGTAAAATAATTTGAACGACATCATAGATATAAAGGCTGGTACGACATGAAGATGCCGTTTTGTAGCATTTATGGTGAAATTATTACTTTTCAGATTGCTTACTAAATAAAAGATATACGTAAATACCGTACCTACTTTATACATAGTTGTAGATGTTTCATGTTTTGAAAGTACAGTGTTATAGAACATTGCTTTGCCAGTAATCCTGAATCTTATGTCAACAGTCACAGAACCTGCCAGAAAATATTGGTCCCATAAAGCAATTTTTTATCAGATCTTTGACCTTTGGATAACTTTTCTTTGGGTCAGCATATTTTTTGACAAATATGGGTGGGTGTTCTCAAAATTCTGGAAGAATATTCGTAACTTATTTGTACGAAGAGCAAAACTTGGAAATTTATGTACGACCTTTAAGAACTTGGGTGATACCAAATACTGAAAAAAAAACTAGATAAGAACCTAGATTTCAACATTATAAAACGTTTTTGATAGAATCCAACGAAGACATTAAAAAAGATCATTTCTCAATTTCCAATTTCTCAAGAAAGTGTCGAAGCATTTTCCGGCCTTAAAATACGGCCACTTAACTCCCATAGCTCTCTGGAAGCCTGGTACTTGAGTCTAGAGGCAGTGGAGGAAAATCTTTTTATGTCAAAGGGTTTTGGCATTGGCTGAATAATTTATTGCAATATGTATACCTAAAGGTTGAAGGGTGTTTGCAATTCAATCACGTACGAATTTCTTTATTTGCCCCACAAGGGATGTAAAAGCTTTGCCCAATACAACTTACGTGTCATGTCTAAGACAGTTTTGTATTTTTTTAACGGGATGCCACTAGTCGAAAATTCTTCCATGCAAACGTAGTCTAGGGATTATGCCACTGTTTGACAATGTACGTTCAAAATAAAAAGTGATATCTATTTGTCTCATCATTATCTAGCCCTGTATGGAAGCAAAAAAGTAAAAAAAGAAAATTTTTGAAAGTTATGAGCGTCGAAAGTTCCACATTTCGACACTTATTTTAACGCATTTTTGGGCGCAAATAATTGCCATAAGAAGACGGAAAATTGAAAAACGGCCACCATACAGAGATAGATTCAACAATGCAAATAATTTAATTTTGATCAGATACGTTTCGTCGTTTTTTCATGATATCCAGACTCCCAAAGGGCTGATTATAAAATTTCGTGCAATCAGTTTCGTCCTAAATCATTATCCATTTCGCTACAAATTTGCTAAAGTGTGTATTCGTACGCGAACTAGGTTCCTACTGCTCATCACAGCATCTATCTCTTCCGCACGTGTTGTCGGTTGATATAAAATGCATTTTAACCCCGCGCACAAAATAGTTCGTGCCGTCGACTAGTGTAATCTTATAGCACAGCTTAAAGGTCATGTTCTTCAGAAAAGCCAGGTGCGCAATACTCATTACCGGCGTGCGTGTATAGCTAGATGTATGAAAGTAAAAGAAACAAAAATAGTATGTAAGGTTCGTAACCGGTGGAACATTATCTAATTTCTGCCTACCCACATGGGAAAAAGGCGTGAATTTATGTCATTGTTTGTTTGTAAACTTATGAAATATTTTGGAAGCCAATTCAACTTGTCTAACACAATTTTACCGACAAACTTATAATGCACACTTGCAACACAAACCTACCAAAACTTAGTCGTTTAAAAACGTATTTTCAGCTTTAATTTTCATAAATGTGTTTAAAATGCATCTCCTCTCAATTACGCTAGTAAATTATGTGTTTAACTGACATAACGGAACTGATTGCGAATCACTGGGGAGGATTCAGTATTGTTACCATATCCAGAATTATCAGAACTTTGCGGCCATAAAGTGTGAGACTGTCAAGTAATCTTCGAGGGATCAAAGTATTATTTTTCCTTGGGGACTTGGCAACACAGATTATAAGCCAAACTCATTAAACTTTGTCGTTCGATTCGCTTATTCGGCCCAATTTTTGGAATAACTTCAAATATAATAACTTTCCGTAGCTTGTTAATTTTCAAATCGATTGTTTTTGATATATTCTACTTGACTAGTGGCTCTGTGAGCTGTAAATCTGTAGACATTGCGAGTATGTCTTTTTAGGGTTCCGTACCCAAAGGGTAAAAACGGGACCCTATTACTAAGACTCCGCGATCCGTCTGTCTGTCTGTCTGTCCGTCTGTCACCAGGCTGTATCTCATGAACCGTGATAGCTAGACGGCTGAAATTTTCACAGATTATGTATTTCTGTTGCCGCTATAAAGACAAATACTAAAAACAGAATAAAATAAATATTTAAGTGGGTCTCCCATACAACAAACGTGTTTTTTTTGCCGTATTTTGCGATAATGGTACGGAACCCTTCGTGCGCGAGTCCGACTCGCACTTGGCCGGTTTTTTTATTATTTTTTGTCAATTCAGTTGTTTTTTCCAAAATTAAAAAAAACACTGAATCGTCAAGAAAGTTTCACATATCAAACCTTTTCACAAAATTTTACGAGAGTCGGTTGAGACATCCGGACATACGAAATATTTTTTTGCTCAAGCTGAAACGTAAATTTTTTTGGGCACGGTTTGACATATTATCAAATTCTTAACATATTTTGGGTTTGTTACGATTTTTGGCAAAATAACATAGAAGCAGAAGGTACGAAGCACATTACATCCCCGTAATCCAGCCACTTTCCGAATGAGTGAATAATTCCAGCCACTGCCACCTTGACAAAAAGAAACATCTTCATCAAAGCAACACCGTATTTGTAAAGCGGTCTTTTCAGCCACCAACATACCACGGATAGCTACCAGGCATACATGAAACCACAAGAGTATTTAAAGCTTTTTGTAAAACACTGAGAATGCTTTGTGGAGTTTTTTGAGTTCCAACCCTTTGAGAAAATGTTTTGAATAATTAGTTAATTGTTTTAAAGTTTACAGGTTAAAGTAAGTCAATAAAAATAAAGTGTACCTTTAGTCTGTATTGGTTTAAGGTCCATAAAAGCTTCAATGAGTCGAAAGTTCGATCATACAACAACATAAACATCTATGCATCCCGTGTAGTTGTGCACATTTGACAAATGGATTGGTACGCAAAAACACAGAATATTTGGCATTAAAACGTTGCTCATACACATGGATTACTCTAAACACGAATCAGGTGCGTTTACAGTCGCAAATCACACATGCACAACCACTGAGACATGGAACACAACAAACATCACCACGGTACTATGAGACCCTAATGGACCATAGCCACAACGTGAATACGCACAAACATAATAAATACCGAAGGATTAGACCGAGGTTTTACTAGTACAACCACCAATATATATTTTGCCCGTTATGATGAAGTCCAGGTAAGGAGGCCAGACAATTTTTCATCAAACACGCAGGAATCAAGAGTCCGGACTAGTACTAAAAAACTAGTACGAAGAAATTACAGACGGAAAAATACAATAACATTTTGTACGAACTAGGAATTCAACCCGGGACATCATGCTCAGTATTGCACTTACGATTACGAGACCAATGAAGCAGTAAACTATGAAAGGTTATTTGTAAGAGATTTGCCCTGTGCCAGGGATGGCGAACCTTAATAGAAAACATGCCATTTAAATTATATAGTTTTAATGTGACAATGACGTGCCGCCAAAGAATTTTGACTTTGTGCTTAATTAATAAAAAAATAAGACTATTAATGGCTATTAATTAAACAATTTTTAAGACGACCCACTGACCCTTTATTTGCAACCAGAAATTCTTACAGCAATCCTAATTATTATATACAGTTTTATGTTGTATTTAAATAAAAGTATCACATCATCAGTCTATTAATGTTCCCACTGCTGGGACACAGGCCTCCTCTCTGTGAGGGGAATGGGCCATAATTCACTACGCGAGCCCAGTGCGGGTTGGTGGATGTCACATGTCTTCAAATTTTTGGTTCTAGGACATGCCTGTTTCCTCACAATGTTTTCCTTCACCGTTTTGAGAGCAGTGGTGATGAAATAATTTACACAAAGTAAAGCGCCTGCCTGGGCTCGAACCGACCTACAACTTGTAAGTCGCGGCCGATACCACTGGGCCACCACTGGGCCACCACTACTCTCAAATAAAAGTATGAGTTGGTGTCATTTCTGCTGTTGCAAATTACCTAGATGCTAAATAACCTCATTTTAGCGTGCCCAAAATATTTTGTCATGTGCCACCACAGGCACGCGTGCCATAGGTTCGCCATCCCTGCCCTATGCGATAAGACCGCCAATTGTTGTACACATAAATGTTTGTCCTGTACACAGAACAGAAAAAACGCCTACTTTACTTTCTATGTGGTATACAATAAAGTATTTAATGTGTAGGGAAGACTGTAATTTTCAAAAAAGGCCATTATTGCATGGTTCACTATCGGGCGAGAAGAAAAAAATGAACACCTTTCTTGATTTGTACGGTTACAAAGTAACTAATCACATTCAGTAATGGCGAATAACGTAAACGACATTCCATCAGCCACGTAGTTTGATCTACACGAACAATCGGTAATTGTCACTGTCTTTCTCTTCAAGTTTTATCATCAATGAACCACTGATCAATTTCGCCATCTTTCTTCCTCGATCACCTGTTTGATTTTCACTTGTTCGCGCTAAAAACCAGAAGTTATGTCAAGTTGACATCTGTCAGATTTGTTCTCAACCCCGAAACCAAATCCTTTCTCTGAACGAAATCTTAGAAGTGCTGACAAATAAATAAAGGCCATTAAATATTATTCCGTGTGGGAATCAAACCTGAGTACTATTTCGCTAAACCTAAATTGCTCAGCTATTTAGCCCACCGCAATTCAGTGTCAATGAAAATCAAAGATCAAGGAATATAATCCAAATCCAATCTTGATAGGACTTTAAATAGATTCCTATCGGTCCCGACTACGTTGTTGAAGTTAAGTGAATTTCACACCTAAAGGGTTTTTATTCCTTTGCACTGGCATTGAGATGAAAATAGTGTAAGGGGGTGGTCCGCTTGTCGGTTTGGAGGCTGCTTAGCATATTAGTTGTCCAAAAAGTTGAAACAATAGTATAAATGAATTGTGTAGCATTACGTTAGGTAGGTACAAGTAAGGCACTAGTTAAAGAAATTAAAGGTTGATATTATGAAGTACATGCTGTGCCTTAGATTCTAAGGGATTGATAGAAGATTTTTGATTCGAACTAACTCAACTAGTGGTTGAAAATAGTTCGGGTTTTTCATCGAGCTTAACAAGTAATTTGAAAACTTTGGTTACTATTTTTTACTAATAGTTAGTAAAAAACTGGGTCTTAGTTAACAGTTATTTTTATATTTTTACCCGACTGCCGAAGGGGGGTAATTTTTGTAATTAATCTTGAAAAACTAATCTTAAGGTTACACTAATAGTCGAAAATTCTTCCATACAAACGTAGTCTAGGGATTATTCCACTGTTTGACGATGTACGTTCAAAATAAAAAGTGATATCAATTTGTCTCATCATTATCTAGCCCTGTATGGAAGCAAAAAAGTAAAAAAAGAAAATATTTGAAAGTTATGAGCGTCGAAAGTTCCACATTTTGACACAAATTTTAACGTATTTTTGGGCGCGAATAAATACAATAAGAAGACGGAATATTGCAAAACGGCCTCCATACAGGGATAGATTAGTAGTTCAACAATGCAAATAATTTTATTTTGAACAGATAGACTTAGTCGCTTTTTCATGATATCTAGACTGCCAAAGGCCTGTTTATAAAATTTCGCGCGCTCGGTTTCGTCCTAAATCATTATCCATTTCGCAACAAATTTGCAAAAGTGTGTTTTCGTACGCGAACTAGCTTCCTACTGCTCATCACAGCATCTATCTCTTCCGCACGTGTTGTCGGTTGTTATAAAATGCATTTTAACCCCGCGCACAAAATAGTTCGTGCCGTCGACTAGTGTACCCTTAATAGTCTGATATACGTACGTACATACGTCTGTATTTATAATGTAATTTGTATATCATTATAAGCAGACTATAAGTTCTTATGAGATTTTTTTTTATACCGACATTAGCAGCCAGAAGTGAGCAAAACTTGGAGAATTGATATTAATTATTTAGGCCTTTGCCCTATAGAAAAACAAATAACATACTCATATTAATTTTTTGTGTTGGTGAATACACAAGTGTCCTTTTCAACTTAAACATAGGTATTATCTATGCGTGCCTACGTAGCTGTTATATGCACAGGGCACCACTGTGACCCAGTGGCTAAGATCTCGCCACTTGTGCTTGAGGTCATATGTTCAAAGCCGGAAAAGTACCAATATGGCTTTTTTTTAATTAACATGTACTTTCTAAGTATATCTTGGACATCGCTGACAACGGTGACGGAAAACATTGTGAGGAAACCTGGGGGATGACCATAAGCTCTTAGAGCGGTATCAATTATACAAACATCTGTCACTTACTCGATATCAAATTGATACCGCTCTAAGAGCTTATGGTCACCCCCCAGGTTTAGATGTATGTATACATCTGTCACTTACTCGATATCAAATTGATCCCGCTCTAAGAGCTTATCGTCACCCCCCAGGTTTAGATGTATGTATACATCTGTCACTTACTCGATATCAAATTGATCCCGCTCTAAGAGCTTATCGTCACCCCCCAGGTTTAGATGTATGTATATATCTGTCACTTACTCGATATCAAATTGATACCGCTCTAAGAGCTTATGGTCACCCCCCAGGTTTAGATGTATGTATATATCTGTCACTTACTCGATATTAAATTGATACCGCTCTAAGAGCTTATGGTCACCCCCCAGGTATAGATGTATGTATACATCTGTCACTTACTCGATATCAAATTGATACCGCTCTAAGAGCTTATGGTCACCCCCCAGGTTTAGATGTAGGTATACATCTGTCACTTACTCGATATCAAATTGATACCGCTCTAAGAGCTTATGGTCAGCCCCCTAGACTTATACCTAGTTCATATTATTTGTAGTTTTTGCTCCATTGCCAATTGCTGTAAGGCGTTCTAGTGCGAGGGTAAACAAATAAATGAAATGAAACTGTAATTGGGAGCGAATTTAGGTACGTTGCCTATATATATGTATAAAATAAATTGTGTATATCTTTGAACTTATCTCAGAGTTCATTCCTAAAACTCATTCTGAAATGGATTATCAAGACATTCGATTCGTGACCTTAGAACACAATTTCGTCTGTAAGGTGACCCAAGAGAGAGTACCCGTAAGTGCTTTTAATTAAAACAAGTTTGTAAAATTATAATTTTAAGCGGTATGTTTTGTACTTTTCTTAAATGTAGAATTAAACTGTAGTTCAATATAATTTTCATTATTAAGGTTACACTAGTCAACGGCACGAACTATTTTGTGCGCTGGGTTAAAATGCATTTTATATCAACCGACAACACGTGCGGAAGAGATAGATGCTGTTTTTTTTTTTTTTTTTTTTTTTTTTCTATAGGCTTGCGCTTGACCACTATCTCACCTGATGGTAAGCGATGATGTGGTCGACGATAGAGCACGCTTGCCTAGAAGAAACCTATTCACTCTTGACTTAAAGACCCCTAGATTGTAGCTATCGGGAAACACAGATTCCGGCAGGGAATTCCACTCTTTAGCTGTACGCATAATAAAAGTTTCTCCAAAACGTTTTGTGCGTATGGGTGGGATGTCCACCATGTACCGATGACGCATCGCCGTACGTCTGGTAGTCCGATGATGGAACGGGCTGGGCGGAATTAAATCATGTAATTCCATCGCACACTCCCCGAAATGTAACCGATAAAATACCGACAAACTGGCAACTCGGCGACGATGTTCAAGGCTCTGGAGCTTTGACTTGACCAGTGCCTCATTACCGATGAGTTTCTTGGCCCGCTTTTCGATCGACTCTAGTGCATCAAGCTGGTATTTGGCAGATCCATCCCAGAGATGAGAACAGTACTCCATGCACGATCGAACTTGCGCTTGATACAAGTTGAGCAGCTGTTCCGGCGTGATGTACCTTCTCACCTTCGCAAGGATCCCCAACTTTTTGGCAGCCAGCTGAGCCTTTGCCTCAATGTATGGCCCAAAATTGAGAGTCGATGTCAACGTAACGCCAAGAAGCTCAAGATGGTCCGTTATTGGCACGGTTACATCACGGAAAGTAGGAGCCGGGTGGAATTGGCTCCTTTTAGCGGAAAAAAGACACGCCTGGGTTTTAGCAGCATTAAACCTGACCAGATTGGCATCGCCCCATTCGGAAACTGCCTGCAAGGACAAGTTCAAGCGCTCCACCATGGCCTCCCGGAGAGACCGGACCTGAGGCCCGGTAGCACGCGCGTTGGACAAGTATCTCTCAGCAACAGTGCTGTCGTCTGCATACCCAAAGGTGCCGGGCTTCAGCAGATCGTTAATTTGCAACAAGAACAATGTTGCTGAGAGTACGGACCCCTGAGGGACCCCGGCATTAATATCCAATTGGTCCGACGAGCAGCCATCGATAACCACTCGAATGGACCGATCTCTCAGGAAGTCTGCAATCCAATCACACAGCTGTGATGAGCAGTAGGAAGCTAGTTCGCCTACGAATACACACTTTTGCAAATTTTTTGCGAAATGGATAATGATTTAGGAGGAAACCGAGCACGCGATATAGTAAAAGAAGTAAATTCAAATATTTACTTTTTTGTTTCCATACAGGGCTAGATAATGATGAGACAAATTGTTTTTATTTTGAACGTACATTGTCAAACAGGGTAATAATCCCTAGACTACGTTTGTATGGAAGAATTTTCGACTACATACATACATTTAGTACTATAAATAAAGATTAAGGTACAACATAATTATATATCCCAAAGCTCACAATTATAACAAATTCAGACTGAATTCAATGAATGCGACGACGGGTTGGTAAACCTGTCCTACCTCGACATCCCAAGCACTGTCAATTTCAGTCTATAGTCGCATGAGCTACTTTTGAGTATGAGGTCCAGGGCTCAACTCTCGGATCGTGCAAAGTGATATTGTATTTTGCCAGGCGAAACCCGAAGTCTGTATTTGTGCCTGGTTGATGGTTCCATGACCCATGTAATGGTTATTGGCTCGTCCCCTAGACGAGCCAATCGTCTAGGGGACGAGACAATAACCATTACATGCGTTTAAACAAAATTTGGATATACAATAGATACAACTCTGCTCCCGTCAAACCCGGCGTGTCTGTATGACTAGGTGTATGAATGTGAGTGAAGCAAAAGAAGTATGTAAGGATCTAGCAGGTGGCGGTCTGTAGTTTCGAAAAAGGCGTGAGTTTATGTATGTATGTAAATGACGTCCAATCATTCCTACAACATTTATGGTCCTATGCACTAAATACTTCAGCCTCAACCCTCGATTTGTTAATTTGCGGCCGCGTCACCACAGTTTCACCAATGTCACGTACTAGATACTAAACACAATTCGTGGCAACCCTTTTGTCTCTGTCAGTTTGAGCGATTGACAGACAGATGTACAATTATGTTAAATGTTAATTGAATTTATTTAGTGGTTATGTAAGCCAATAATACAAGTTTTAGGGCCTGTTGCAGTGTACTTAACATATAAATGAAATAAATCAACAGATGACGTATGAAATTATCCCGTAAGATAATTTTCGACTTTGACGCAGGTTAAACCGCAGGTAAAACTTAGTATACTATAACATAAGCCCTGAATATATCTAATAAATAATGTTCACTATTCCCTTACGATAAACCAGCAAAACTTTTCCATACCACGAAAATGGTCTCAAAATGTTCTAGCCACGTGTTTGAAATTATATTCGTTTTATCTGAGATTGAATTCACGCTGTCACGATATCACGTTCCTTTGAAAAAGGCTCTCAAGGCTTTTAGCTTAGTAATAGTATTGTACCAGGAAAGTATGACTTAAAAGAGAAACTCGGTTTTTATGTAAGTGGGTTCTATTGCGCCTACAAAAAATGTAATAGCAGCTTGTCGGGGATGTAAGTGAAGTTGCAGTGTTTATTTTCTTTAACCCTGGGTTGGTAATGTTGGTATCTGTATAAGTTTTTATTGTTTGAAAGCTTTTGTGGGAAATAGAACCTTTGAGTTGATGCCAAGTTTTTTATTCTATTAAGCCGTGCAGTGAAGGAGGAGTTTCTTACAAAGTTACAATAATAGTACATTACGGTACAAGTGTGCAATGTTGGTGATTACCGCTGAGGCGCCATTGAGACCCGAGCCGTAGGTGAGGGTCTTAAGAGAGCCGAGGACGGTAATCATCAATACACACGTGTATTATACGACGTTTTTCAACACACTTGTGAAGAAAATAATACAAAAAAATCATTTTCAACAGTAAAAACGAGTTGTGAAATTTTTTCACAATGGCGGGCAAAATTAATCAGTTTTCCTATGCGCGCGCATTTAACAATGACGATCGGCCGTAGACTAAAAGAATGAGGTTTCTTTTTTTTTGGCTTTTCGTGGATAGTGTTTTAGCCACGTACAAAATAGGGAATTTATTTTTTCTTAATTACAGAGCAAATAAAATTTATATTTGAGTGAAAGTTTTATTTATTAAGCACGTACAAGTTGAAATTATCTATTTAAATACGAAGTTGCATGAAATGAGCAAGCAATAGGCACATTAATTTATTTGTACTATTGAGCACGATCTTTTTTGTATCGAAACTTTTTTAAGAACAAAGCAACTCAACCAATAAATTAAAAAAAAAACTCTATAACTCACTTGTGAATAATAGCAATGAAAAAGTCACAGTTTGATAACGGGTATCATTATGTGCCTAATTGCGGTGAAATTAGAGCCACTTTATGAGCAAGTGTGTTGAAAATAAGTTTTATGATTTCTATGTTATTATAGCTACAGATTTTGGACCATACAGTAGGATTCCGTGGAGTTCTTGCCGGTTTATCTCCAAAAAAAGGACCATTTTGGAACCGTGCAAAATGATTATGGTTTATGTGATTATTTGGAAATCAGTAGATAGCTTTGAAGTATTTTTACATTTTACATGTACGAAATATAACTCCATCCTCAGACGAATTTAAATAGGTGATTGATTAGGTTTACATAATTCTGTACTAATGTATTAAATTTATACGGACGTCTTGCTACGGGTTACGGCGTAGCATCGTAGCACTTTGCTACGATCGCGTAGCCTCCTTGCCTCCGGAACTTTTAAGGAAGCTTTTCCTTCAGCAATAAATCTACTCTACATTATACAATTTGTTATTTTTTGGCATTTACGAGTCACTTTCTAACATTTGCACTTAATGTAGTCGTGTCAAAAATAGATCGATGACTTCTTCTTAATTTAAATGAAAAAGTCTGCAAGTTTAGGTATGTAAATAATTACATCTCAATGGCTGAACTTGGGATAATATTTAGAACACAGCTAGCACAGTGTTATTTGACCTATTCCATAGTGGATAAGAAGATATAAATACTTTAATCCCGGTAGCACGCTCTCTAAGGATAATATTAAAACAGATACACGCGGGCACAGATAATATAATACTAGGATACCACATCCCATACAAAAAGAAACCATGCTGACGTAAACCGATAATTTTTTGTCCGTCGCGTTCGGTTCCGTTTCACGGCGATACATAGATGGTGTTAGCAGCAACTTACACGTAATAGGGGTTACTCGGTTCGTGATTTTTTATTCTTTAAGTACAGTGAAGGTTTGTTTTATAGTATTTTTTTGCACGTGTTTACAGTTTCTTTGCACCAAAATGTTTTAAATAAAATTTAAACAATTGAGTGGAATGCCTCAGAAATTTAAAACCGCGCCATCTATGGGCATCAATTTTAAATGGATCGTTCAAATAATCTTTAAAATGTGAATTTAGAACCCTATATTCCATAATTTTGTGCTTAAGAGAGTTGATTAAACAAGAACATACATTTAACATTCTTTTTTTATGTTCAATTCTAGAAAATGTTAATTTTACACACATTCAATAACAGATCGGTGCACATCGCAACATCTAGTGAGATCTAATTGAACCAAATTTTCTTTTTCAGCGCTGAGACCCCGTGACGCGGGTGACGCTGCGGGCAGAGTCTGTTGCAAACTTATACTAACCATTGCTGCCCCACTGCTGGGCAAAGGCCTCCCCCAAGTCTTTCCAGACAGAACCAGCCCTCATGGTACGCGTCCAAATCATCTCGCCACTTCTTTCTAGGCCTGCCTCGAGGTTAAATAGTACATTTGTAAAAGGAAATCTTCGGCAATACAGGATCACATAACAAAAATTATTTCCTTGATATAAAATTGACAACACTTTCGCTTAGTGGCATCACTGATAAATATACATGTCCATTGGGACCAGCCACGGGATAAAGCTAGTATGTTAAATAAATGGATGGCCTTAAATGGTCATGTTTATTCAAAATTACGCAGATATAGTACACCCTAGAAGGACAAACCCCGTCCTTATCGGTGGGCCTTCAGAAAGGTCAGGTGCGTAGTACTCATACCAGGCGCGCATGTAGCGAGAGAGATGTATAAATGTGAACAAAATGAAATCCTACTCGTAATAGGGGTATGTAAGTAACTGGTGTAAATTAATTTATCCGACGTGAGTGGTGATACTTAAATGTATTACCGGCACTTCCTGGACAGTAAAGAATGTAAGTTACTCCAGTGACTGGCAAAAATAATCATCAATACACTAAATCAGTAAAAACATATTTTTTGTACATAGAAAATATTACAAAAAAAGCCAGGGTGTTAAAGGATAACTCAAACTAAATTCCAGAATTTTTGTCTGTTTATCTGTGTGTCTGTTTATATGTTTAGTTGTGCATGCATAACGTAAAACGTATGAAACCAATGTAGATAACTTTTATACTTAAATATTTTACGTAACTTGAAGTATTACTTACTTTTTGTTAGGGTTCTGTACCCAAAGGGTAAAAACGGGACCCTATTACTAAGACGCCGCGGTCCGTCTGTCTGTCTGTCCGTCTGTCACCAGGCTGTATCTCATGAACCGTGATAGCTAGACAGTTGGAATTTTCATAGATGATGTGTTTCTGTTGCCGCTATAACAAAAAATACTAAAAACAGAATAAAATACATAAATAAACGCTTGCCTAAAAATAGGTTATTTCTAGGCAAGCGTGTATCACCGTCGACCACATTATCGCTTACCAACAGGTGAGATAGTGGTCAAGCGCGAGCCTATAGAATATAAAAAAAACAGTTGGGCTCCCATACAACAAACGTGATTTTTTTGCCGTTTTTTGCGATATTGGTACGGAACCCTTCGTGTGCGAGTCCGACTCGCACTTGGCCGCTTTTTCCATCGCAATCGGTTCACTTTATCAAAAGTTAGATGAATTTAAAGTGTTCAAGAAGTAAAATATCACAACACACGCAATTTAGATACTCGAACTCCATATTCGATAGAGGGTGTTGTGCATCTGACGTCATTTTCTGAATGGCGCTACAAAAAATTTGGTAGTTAGTAGGGTAGGAAGGTAGTTCTAGAAGGAAATAGGCGAGAGCCAAACCTTGAATTATGACTATTTACTTAGAAATTTTCTAAGTAAAAAATCATAATGGTAGAGAATGCCTTGCTGCATTAAGTCCGCCTATGTGTCACCATTGTACATGAAGTTTAAATAAATAAATAATTCAAGGTTGAACGAATTGTATTTGAAGGCTGAATTTTCTAATAGAAAATTAGAAAATCTAATAATATAATTCTAATAGAAAATTCAGTCGGATTCGGATGTCTGCGACCGCATTTCCTCTTACCCCGAGTTTCTCGTTATCTGCTGTGATTGGTTGAATGAATTTTCAACAGCCAATCACAACAGACAATTTGTCACATTCATTTTACGATAATTTTGAGCCAAGAAACTCGGGGTTAATATTTTAACCTCAAACATAATTATACTTACCGAATAATTGCACGGGTCGCTCTCGTGGAACAAGCCACTGGAGCGAAGACGAAAGAAATGCTAGTGTTCAATGAAACCACTTAGTTATACATTACCTGTTTACAAATAAGACAATTTAATCTCAAATTGGACACTACAAACGCTTACTAAAGAGCTTAACTATCTCAGTCAGTACCCTATTAGCGCCCTTGAGGATACTGCGGGCAACCCATGTAATCCCATACTTATGACCTCCTGGTAAACAAAGGACAAGCCTGTTAGTAACTGGACTCTAAGTTACAAATTAACTGGCTTACATACTAGTTAAGCCTGGTTAAGTTGAAAGAGTAAGCTCCTTTAATGATGGGGTGATGCAATTCGATTTATATGATACCGATAAGCGATTTATACTAAGCAAAATTGCAAGTATGTTCACATGGACTCAATGCGATACAATTCGACCGATACGCACTTAATTTTTCTTACAAAATACGTGCGCGATATCGTCTGTCGTCGTCGTCGTCATCGTCATCAGCCTTTCAATGTTCCCACTGCTGGGACACAGGCCTCCTCTCTGTGAGAGGGAATGCGCTACAATCCACCACGCGGGCCCAGTGCGGGTTGGTAGATGTCGGTATACTCGGTATCAAAATAAAGGGTTTTAAGAGGTGATTTCATAAATATATAACACTTATTTGTTTAAATGTACCTAATAAAAAAAAAATGTTAATTAAAAAGATACAAAAAGTTTATTCGAAATATCTTAAAACCCGACTGCTTAAGGAGCGAACTAAAAATCAAACTGAGCAGTCGCAGGATACATCTGGTTTTAGTCAGCCAGCTCGCGAATATGTATCCTCCGACTGCTTTTTTAGTTTGCTTCTTAAGCAGACGGGTTTTTGTTTTTTTTATAAGCGACGCAACGCACTAATGAAGCCCACTAAGACGACGCCGCGACATTGCGCTAAGTCGATGCAACGCTGACGCAATGCACCGTGTGGACCACCTCTGGGGTATAAATATAAATAAGTTTCTTAGGAATAGACAAATTGCCAGTTTTCCAGAAAATGTGCTAGTTTTTCCAAAGTATTTCTATAGGAACTGGATAGCACATAACTAGCCAAGCTAGTAAACAAAAAACAGCATATCAAAGAGTACATGGAAAATCACCAGGACAATCATAATACTCGGAAAAAGTAACTTAAGTACGTGGGAAAAACGATATCCATATTGACATAATAGATACAACCAGAATATCCCCGTATCAATGCATTGCACTCAGCAGAATTTCGAGAGTACAATGGGATTTTCCCGGCGAATATTCCGATACACATGTAGAGCAATTCGGAGCAATTTGTGCGAGAGGCAATATTATAATGGCACGTGCAGAGGTTTGGTAGGTAACTATGATTGTTTGTTGGTATGTAGGTAGGTATTGGTCGCGGCTTGCTTGCAATAATTTTGTTTTACATTTTTCTTATTTTTTTAGGTATTTTCGTGGTTGGTGATGTGGTCCCAACCTTTAAAGATAGAATGGAACCTTCAAAAACAATTTTGCTGTCACAGTTGTTTTTATTGAATTAAAAATATAATATATTTTATGATAAACTAGCTTCTGCAAGCGGCTTCGCCCGCGTGAATGACGAAAATTATCCCAAGGAATATATTCCCGTGATAAAAAGTATCATATGTGCTATTCCAGACTATAATCTGTCCTTAAGCCAATTTTTATCTAGATCCGTTCAGTAGTTTTTGCGTGAAAGAGTAACAAACGTACAAAGTAGGATAGTTAGAAGATGACATTTATTCTGATACTTGATGATGAATTTTTAAAGTCACTTTTGTTTACTGAGAAGCAACACTGAAACAAACCAGAATTCATAGTTTCTTTTCACTTCAAAATTCCATACAATTACTGGTACTGGTATTATAATGTTCTACTAACCATTTAGGTCAATGTCTAAGGTAAAAGGACGAAAAACACGCAAATATGTTTGGACTAGTCCGGTAAATGTCTAGGGAAGTAGATAAACGAATCGTCAATACGTACAAAAAGTAAATAAATAATAAAGCAAGTCATTTCAATTCGATGTTCAGATAAAAGCGAGACAGAGAAAACTATTTCTCATTAAATAAAATAAACATACCTAACATAAAAGCATCGAATTCAATCAAATAATTCGTCGACGAGATCGAAACATCGGTACCACAATCAAAGCTTTACGGTTCATTAACTAGAATTACGACTTTCTCATAAAAAGGTAATTATTGCACACGTAATGACTTCCACGATAGATGATTAAAGAGGAGCTCGTGTTTAGTATAACTGCCACACGGATCGATCTTCAAGGTACAGCCAAAAGCAACATTTTACGCGCGACATAATGTACACCATGTTACTCATCATGATGAACTGCAACCAGGTTTTATGTTTAGTAACGGTGTCTCGTCGCGTCATATTGCGCGTCAGCTACCAACGTCGCCGAACATGTTGAGCGTCACGTGTTGCGCTTCAAATGTTGCCTAGTGGTTACGAGGCTTAAAGCAACGCTTGCCGGGGTCGGTATGTGGATGACTCTTCAGTGCTTCAGAAAGCATGTTAAGGAATTGGTCCCGTCTGACATTTATAGATTTTCAACAGCCGTTACCGTTGTCCGAAACCTAAGGATCTGACACCAGTCTTGCCAAAGGATATTGTGTTAACCAGTAATTGGCGTGTGGTGGTCAGGTAGGCGGTCGTTCTATGTATAATACTAGCTGTTCCCCGCGGCTACGCTCCTTAAAAATAGCCTACCTATTACCAACAGACAGCTACATTATTCCTAAGTGATAACTCATGAATAATGTAGCTTTCTATTGGTGAAAGAATTTTTTAAATCGGTCCAGTAGTTTCGGAGCCTATTCGGTACAAACAAACAAACAAGCAAACAAATCTTTCCTCTTTATAATATTAGTATAGACTGGTACTCAGATGCATTCGATTAAACTGGAACCTGACTCCAAAGTAGAGCGGAAAAGCCAAGGCAGATTGCAGATTTATTGATAAGGATGACATGGATTATCTACCGCACGTCATAACATCACAGTTGAACTATGAAAGCCGCTCTTAGGCTTACCATTTACATTTGCATTGAAATAGGAGTAGAGTTCCTACCTTTTCGGTAATTGAAAAGGCCTAACAAAAAGTCGGCTTTTTTTTTCATAAAGGATAGGATGGTATGTAAAATAACAACATTTTGTCCAAGCGAAAAATCCGGACAAACTAGAAGGCCGGTCAACGTCCGGACAGAAGACCAAATTTCCGGATATGTCCGGATAAAGCCGGACGATTAGTAACCCAAAATTGGATTGACATGCGCTAGTACTAAAATGTTCTCCACTATTAAAATGGAGATCAGTTTTTTTGAAGCGCAAGGTGACTCAATCAATGACAAACAACTTTACTGATTTCTAGCTTCATTTCTTACTTTATTTTAATTGGTTTTTCATAATTATAAGACTGACTGAAAAATATTATGGCCTAAAAAGTTTTTTTACTTCTTTATTTGTATCTTGCAATCAGAAAAAGTTTGTTTAAATTAAACCAGTGAAAGGGTCACAGGTTTAATTTCTCTTATTCGCTGAAGGTAAAAACATAACCTTCCTTTGCAGTCCGAGGTAAAAAGGACTCAAAAGGCACTTCAAAACAAAACACGCTGTCGGCAGAATCATGTTGACATGGGTACGAAACACGTCAAGATCTTTTACACCATTCAAATCTACAAGCTATGTTTCTTGTTATGAATGGTTTATCTGAATTAGATATAATATATTGCTTGAAGAATCCATTAGTTAGTTATTCAAGGGATAATAAATATCAGTATTAGTAGAGCACAGCATAGCATAATCAAATAATTTTTTGTAGGCTCGCGTTTGACCAATATCTAACCTTTTTTATACTTTATTAATAAGAACAAAATTCTTAATAATTAATTAAGATCTAGCGTAAAAGACTAAAAAGCAATTTAACGCTAACTCAATATGTTACGTAATAGATTATCTTAAAACTAAGAATAGTGTCCATTTGCACTATTAGACAAGTCCGTAGCACTTTCTTAGAGTCTGATATAAATTTCGAAAACACTATGTTCATGTGTTATATGTATAGCACAACGTTGTCATTATTATTCATTCACTTTACACTACACTAATTCAAAAGGTTAAGTTATTTTTAGCCTACGCACTAAGTCTGTATTGTCTAGCAGCTGGATAGCCTCAACATTCACGTGTCGATGAAGTCTACGTTCGTGGGCTTCAGGAAATTTTTGGATGATGGTGGTAACGAATTCCATTTTAAGGTCACGGTGAAGATCATCATTTCTTATATACCAACCGCATTTGCAGCATCCCTGAGGACTTTATTTTGAAATTGTTAAATTATTTTGACGTTGCTTTGTTTAGTAAAGCCCCAAAGTTGGATACCATACGTCCAAATTGGCATCAGTATATTCTTGTATAGGGTTATTTTATTATGTATACTATATCACCTGATGGTAAGCGATGATGCAGTCGACAGTAAAGCACGCTGGCCTAAAGTATCCTATTCACTCTTGACAAATGGTCATTGAACGTTGGGACGACGACGTTGGTCGTATATTTAATATGTTTTATTTATATATTTGTTTTAAACTTACACATTTTGACTCACTTTCTGCGTTTATACCATTTTGTTGTTATTTATTTATTCTATTTTATTATTTTTTAAATATTTTCTTTTTCCGTGAGTGTGTCCGTGGCATCAACAGTGGGCCTTATGAGAATACCAGCGCAACGTTATTTTCTTGTTGGATATCGCTGCACATGCTGAGATTAGAGCCTTTTTGTTCTCGCACGGGTTTTTTTTTTGTTTTTGCTAATATCTCGTTTCTCCTGTGCGGGTCAGAAATAAATATTCTTGTTTATCTTCTTTCTTTATTTATTGCATTAAAGACCTTAAGTCAATATATATACCTCATGTTTCCACTGCTGGGACATGTGTCCTCTCTATGAAAGGGAGTGTGTCATAATACATCACGCGGATCCAGTGCGGATTGGTGGACTTCACATAAGTATCTTTGATTTTTTGCTTTGTAAGTAATGTTCACTTTAAATACCCGGTATCAAAAATAACTGATAATATAATCTATCTCTATATATAAAAGAGAAAGTATAGAATAGAATAGAATATACTTTATTGTACACCATAAAATTATACACATTTTCAAGAAAAAAATATTTCTATGTATGTATGATCCTTAGAGACTCGAAACGGCTCGACCGATTTTAATGAAATTTTAAGACAATGTTTAGATTGACCCAGCGGATAATCCTGTAAAGTTTGGTGGCGATCGGAGCATTTTTTTAACTTTGAACTTGGGCAAAGCCGCTGGTAGAAGCTAATACTTACGAGTATAATAAAATATAAAATCTATAATATAAATATAAAACCAGTCGGGTTTTTATTATCATCCTACTACCCTTTCCTCATTTTTCTGCCGAGTATCAGTGTCTTATCACTTCAACTGATTGACTCGTCATTCAGATAGATGAATAGCTTCATCTATCTGAATGACGAGTCAATCAGTTTCCCTTTCCCAGAAATCCAAGCAAGGTCACACATCACATCACATCATCAGCCTATTAATGTTCCCACTGCTGGGACACAGGCCTCCTCTCTGTGAGAGGCAAGCAAGGTCATCTTTTAATAAATCTTTACATCTTTTCTTTGGTCCGTCGCAATTCTAAAAACCACCAACGCTGGCCCTATTGTCACTTATTTTTTTGTTTAATTCATCCAAAACATTATTTCATATGCGAAAATGTACTTACGTGTTTCAATCACATCTCTCATCACAGGAACAATTGTTCCACACGATTGCTGCACCGTTTTCGCCAATATAAACATCAATTTGTTTATATTGTCGGCAAACTCAATTACAATCAACCTTCGCATACCTCACGCAAAATGACAGTATATTGTTCGATTTAATTAAATTCTGTTGGCAAATCGACAGTGAAATAACAGTCGGAACGTGTGTAGGTGTTTAATGTAAGAACAACATGGTTCTCGATTTTATCATAGAACATAGACTGAAAAGGTTAAAGGTTATATCGAATTTCATGTATTATTTAAATAAACAACACTTCAAATTCAATGAAATATCAAAAAGATTGCTTCTGTGAAATTGTTGAGTAGACTTTTATTTGTTTGCAAGATGCATTCTCGGAATTTATAATCACAAACTTTTGTTTTATCTCAACCGCTGTTGTTTCTGACAATTTTCAAGCAAAATAAACTTTTTCATTGTTGCCTAACGTAAGAAATTCAATACGCAGCTAACACGAAAACCGTAAAATAAGAATATTCAGACATAAGCACAAATTCATCTCGAGACGTTCATCAACATCACGGTTCTATTTGCAAAACACTTAATCGCAATAATTTATGTTCGCCTAGTACTTACAGATTAAAGTGTTAAGTAAACATCCCAGGTGAGAATGTTTGTTTTTGTGTTAGGAATAAATAAAGTTGTCGTACCTGTGCATCTCCCGCGCTTGCTGGCGTCCTGGTACGCGTGTTAGCGATCGCACGCTCGGGGGCACACTGTCGCCTGTTGGTTAGTTAAGGGGGTGGTATAGGTGTGTATAGAGCTGCTAGTACCAAGGTTATGTTATTTTCATAGATACTTTGAAAATGTAGAAAGGATTGACCCGCCCTCTCCATTTCATCAATTTTATGCTCAAGCAGTGCACTATACTCGAGGGCACTAGAGTAGATTAGTAGTATAAGGTAGCTTTTGGGATCACACGAGAAGAAAATAATGCATCACAATCTAAAATCGACACGTAGTGCATGGCAATCCCAGCATCAAATTTTTATCACTGATAAAACTTTCTAGAGACTAGACTAAGGTTTTTAGGTTTTTAAAACAAATTCTAATAAAAAAGCTTAAAAAAGTCTAATGTTTAGTTTTCCTCATTCAGCATACACTCTAATAAAATATAGTGTGTATATTTAATATGTAGTTTATTAGATAGACAATTTATAGTGCAACACTTATAAGTAATTATAAAATCTCCAATATTTCCTTTTCTTGTGACCCCCATCAAATCCTCTATCCTTAACTGGTTTTTACTGAATCCATCCAAAAAATTTCACCATAGCATTTCCCACTCAAATAAAACATCACACACAACAACTCTATAGATTTCCTCAAAATTCTCTTGGTGGGCGGGAGCCACTCGCCGCCCAGCAACAGTTAACTCGGGGTTGCCACACCGCCGCCACCCGCCTAGCTAGAGCTCCGTCAAATATTCATTCATTACCAACAATTTACTGAAGGACTTAACTAGGGTACCTGTTACTACAATGTAAAATGTTTACATGAATTGCATAAAAAATCGGGGATTTCGGTTGTAATTTTTATGTTGAAAAGGACCGAGCAATTACCATCACTGTGTGGTGGTGATTTAGATCAGTAAGTCAGGCAGTTTTTCGTGGTATAACTTCAGTAGGTTAAAATGTTAATTCATCATCATCGTCACTTCAGCCGAATCGCCAAAAGACGTCCACTGCTGAACCAGGCTTTGCTACTATTACATTATTATCTGTGACCACGGGCCTTACCATCATCTTCCTGCCCATCCCATGTTACTTGAGGACATACGTTTTCTTCTTCTATACCATCCTGTCCCGCGCCACGTAATCACTGACTCCCATTTCTTTCATACTCCTCACACAGTCCATGCATCTTTTCTTTGGCCGTCCCCTCCCGCTCCATCCATCCACATTTATATTCATAACTGTTTTAGTAACGTGTGTTTCACCTCTCCTCATTACATGATTTACCATGACTTATTAAAACTGTCATGGTGCCACTGTGAAAGAGAGACGGTGCTTTACAAGACAAATAGCCCTATCCTTTTTTCACAGCGGAATCATGATAGTTTACATACTAACTTAACCTCTCCCAAGTTTCGCCACATCGACCGGTCATGTACGTCTCACGTCCAGGTGATTCTCTCATCCTTCACCAGGCAATACTTGTAGAAAGAAGGCCACAAGGTGGATCGATAACTTCGTTAAAATAAAGAAATTCATAAGTTAATTATTTTTGCCATGCTAAAATAATATTTTAGGTTAGGTCATCATTGCAGCATCATTGGCTTTTTAATAACCGCTAGAAATTTTTCTTTTAATTACTTTTTATTAATTTATAATCAACACGCTTGAAATATTAGTGCAAACTAATTTTCAAACTTTCTTTACCCATCGTTCTTTTTGATTTTTAGTAGCCTTAGGTACGAGGTGAAAAGGACGTGTTCTATTTTCTTTGTCGGCAAAATTTAGATATTTAACAACGAACTTAATTTTCCCAAGATTTAACCAACATTTTTTACGCCAGCAACCCGACGTTCGAAGCGAAAGCTCCTACTATCCGACCAACATAAATTGTCACTCACACTTTCACAATTATCTCTCAGATTGAGACGACTCATCTTTGTCGCGTTATATTGGATGCTGGGGGAGCAAACACCATTTACCGTTCCCCACGTTGAATTGAACTCTTTACCTACGTGTTTAAGGTTTATGGTGAGTGAATTGTAGGGTTTGTTTTCTGAAACTGACCCATATAGGTTTGATGGGTTGTTTTTAGAAAGTCGTTTGATTGACGAGTTCGATTTACTTTTTTTTTTTTTTCGTGTCTGCTGCAGAGTAGGCTGTTAACTCTCCCGGTAGCCAATCTGAGCTATCTTTAATTATGATTGTTTATTGTATTTTTTTTTACACTTAATTGGATCCGTTACCCCTTTCTGTTTTACCCATCAGAGACATTGTATACCGTACGCGAAATTATATTCAATGTTGTACCTGTGGTACTCATTGAAAGAGGTAGGTAGGTAAATATGTATAAAAATAAATTGTACAACCAGGGCTACGTAGGAGTAATCCAATAGACTCTAATATTCAGAGGTACAGGATACAGAAAGTTAACCGTGGAATACCTTGGTGAACCACTTTGGTGTTTGATCTATCTATAAGTATATGTAAACGCAACTCTATGAATTATATACGATCCACAAGACATTTCAGCTACTTAACTACACTTTCTACGCAATTTATTAATTACATTTGTAATAAGTTTTTAAGTAGGTAGGTTCGTCTCATCAACATCAAACTTTTAATTTTCTCACTGCTGGGACACTGGCCTCCTCTCTGTGAGTGGGAATGGGCCGTTATCCACCATGCGGGCCCCTAGTGCGGGTGTCACAATCTTCGAATTTTCGGTTCTAGGACATGCCGGTTTCCTACTGGCTAAGAAAATCTTTTCAGTTATTTTCGGTTTCATCACATCGATTTGATTGTTACTTATGTACTTGTTTATTTCTTGAATATAAAAACTATCAGTTCTTTAATAGCGAGTGAGATTTTGAACTATTTTAGGGCATTAATGAACGTAATGTACTGTTCGGCCAATTTTGATTGATATTGTGCAAAAGTCTGAAGAAGTTAGAAATAAAAGGACCGAAGTAACACGGGTGGGTTTAAATAAGTAAAAGTCTAAAACGCCCACCCACTTCACCTAAAGCGGGAGAAGTTAAATGGATGATTTCCAATCCAAAAAAAAATGAAAAAAAAGGGGCACAGTTGCCCCGATTGTAATTACTCTATTTTCGCGAATGAATGGCATGCTATTTTATTAATCTATCGAAAAATTCTCCAACTACCATTAAATTAACCGTGTCTCATGTCTCTGTGCGATTGCATGGGAAGGCAAAATGCCATCAAAGTTTTTGCGGAATGTGTGTTCCGTTTCTTAGCGGCGTATATTTACATGGATTAGGCAACTATCCCCTGAGTGGGATAGATGTCCCAAAATATAGAGCTCCACAAAAATCGCTAATACTCTAGAAATATTAAAGACTAGCTGTTGCCCGCGGCTTCGCTCCCGTGGACCACCCCACAGGATGGATCCTGTGGGGTGGTCCCGGTTTCGGGCTTAAAAATAGCCTATATCACTCAGGAATAATGAAGCTTTCTATTGGTGAAAGAATTTTTCAAACCGGTCCAGTAGTTTCGGAGCCTATTCGGTACAAACAAACAAACAAATAAACAAAAATTATTACGAGTTGTATAGATAATCTTCTTAATTTCACAAAATTTGTAGACAAAAAACCAAAGTACCGGCCAGTTCTACAAATAACTTATTTAACTTTTTGTACTTAGAGATATAGAGTGAGTTCAAAAACTGTGGCCTATATCCCAGTTTACGAACCCGCAACCTGTTGCTTTCAAAGCTGGGCTGTAATCCTCTGAGTCACGGAGACCCACCGCTACAAGCTGGATGAGGTACTCGTACTAAATATAAAGTCGCGTTTAAATAAATAATTTTACCTTTAATTATGTTAATTATGTCTATCTGTCTGTCTGAGTGAGAGACAGACAGACAGACGCGGCGGGGGTCTTTGTTTTATGATAATTATATAGTGATAGTAATTTACAGGCTTTATTTAACTAAATTGTTATTTTTTTACAAAGGTCTTTATAACTTGCCTTGCTAGTTAGGTAGTGTGGGTTAGGTTTTGCAACTGAATTTAATACATTTATCCCCACAATAACCCATTGAGCCTGTGGTGTGTATGAAAATGCAAGGTTAGCTAATTGATATCATTCTAAAATAATCCAATATGGTGGAGTCCCAAGTTTCACAAGCACTTTTATATTCTTGCTCTATATAGCCCGTAACTTCCTTCCCGTCTTTTTTTTAAGACAATAACAAAGTAAAAGTGAGTTTTCTTTTCCCAAACCATTACAACTCCTGAAAGGCAGAATCAACAGTGGCAATCACCAGAAAAGCGCCGAGGCAATGAAGCTCGACGAAGTCTCGCAGAATTAATTTAACTGTCTTGGATCCCGCAACGAAATTAATCATTAGCAAATTCAAAAGTAATTCTCCATTCAAAAACCTATGACAGTAGTATAGAATAGAGAACCATGAATCAAACAGTGACTACACAAAGAAGGTCAACATTCAACAGGAGCCCCACTTTAGTACACTATGGTACAAGTGTGCAATGTTGGTGATTACCGCTGAGGCGCCATTGAGACCCGAGCCGTAGGTGAGGGTCTTAAGAGAGCCAAGGACGGTAATCATCAATACATACGTGTATCATACGACGTTTTTCAACACACTTGTGAAGAAAATAATACAAAAAATCATTTTCAACAGTAAAAACGAGTTGTGAAATTTTTTTCACAATGGCGGGCAAAATTTATCAGTTTTCCTATGCGCGCGCATTTAACAATGGCGATCGGCCATAGACTAAAATAATGAGGTTTTTTTTTTTTGGCTTTTCGTGGATAGTGTTTTAGCCATGTACAAAATAGGGAATTTAATTTTTTCTTAATTACAGAGCAAATAAAATTTATACTTGAGTGAAAGTTTTGTTTATGAAGCGTACGTACAAGTAGAAATTATCTATTAAAATACGAAGTTGCATGCAATGAGCAAGCAATACATTAATTTATTTACTTTAATTTATTAGCAATACATAATTATTATAAGGTACATTAATTTATTTGTACCATTGAGCACGATCTTTTTTGTATCGAAACTTTTTTAAGAACTCAACAAATAAATAAAAATAACTCTATAACTCACTTGTGAATAATAGCAATAAAAAAGTCACAGTTTGATAACAGGTATCATTGTTATCATGTGCCTAATTGCGATGAAATTAGAGCCACTTTATGAGCAAGTGTGTTGAAAAAATATTTATTTTATTCTGTTTTTAGTATTTGTTGTTATAGCGGCAACAGAAATACATCATCTGTGAAAATTTCAACTGAAAAAACCGAGTATGCTGCAGTTTCGCGTTTTTTCGAAATATGTCGATAATTTAAGTGTTTCCTAGGAGTAGGAAAACATAATTTCCACTTCCCTCCATATCAAGCAGGAGACAGAACAAACAAGGTGAATAGGCACAAAGGGTCGTTTACAACTGGGATAAGCCCAGTTGCCTAACACCACGGATAAATATTAGGATTAATATTAATGGGTCCTAACAGTCACTTTTTTTTTGTGAACAATGTGAAGTCGTAGGTGCTTATTGATTTATCAATCAGAATAATAAAAACACTCAAAATAAATATAAATCTACCAGCCTAGTAATACATTTACGATTTATACATTTCCTTCGCGTAAGTTTTATGAAGTCGTTTAGCATCGAAAAAACTGGTGCATTGGACCATAACAGCTAAACGGGTGTTGTTTACAAAATGAATGTCGCTCATAATACTAATTGAGAAGGGCCCACCCAGTGTCGCCTTACTGAGCCAATTTCCGCTCCACTACCAGCCTTTTATGGTGGCCTGGTACATAACATCCTATTATACACATGCTATCATTTCATTTATTGCACGTTATCTAATTAACTCCGTGTTACTAAGGTATTATGAAAAAAAAAAATCAATCGCACAGAAATATATTATAAGTAGAAGTAAAAGCGAAAAATAACTGTTCTTTCCCGAAGCCGGTATCTTTGGTACCTATTGTTTTTCGTTTTTCAATACAGACTTCGGAAAAGAAGGTTTTTTTCACTTTCGTTGTATTTTTTTTGGAATTTGTTTTTTTTTGTTTAAAAGTTTTATTTTTCTATTTTTAATTTTAGTTTCTCAAATTACCATGATAGTCCAATATCTATAAATAGTATAGTTAAAGGACTATGATAGTTCATCATAGTCCTTTAACTATTCGAGATATTTTATACCCGTGACATATCTAATCATTAAGGTTACACTAGTCGAAATTCTTCCATACAAACGTAGTCTAGGGATTATTCCACTGTTTGACGATGTACGTTCAAAGTAAAAAATGATATCAATTTGTCTCATCATTATCTAGCCCTGTATGGAAGCAAAAAGGAAAAAAAATAAAGTATTTGAAACTTATGAGCGTCGAAAGTTCCACATTTCGACACTAATTTTAACGCATTTTTGGGCGCAAATAAATACCATAAGAAGACGGAAAATTGCAAAACGACTTCCATACAGGGATAGATTAGTAGTTCAACAATGCATATAATTTTATTTTGAACAGATAGATTTAGTCGTTTTTTCATGATATCTAGACTGCCAAAGGTCTGTTTATAAAATTTCGCGCGCTCGGTGTCGTCCTAAATCATTATCCATTTCGCTACAAATTTGCAAAAGTGTGTATTCGTACGCGAACTAGCTTCCTACTGCTCATCACACCATCTATCTCTTCCGCACGTGTTGTCGGTTGATATAAAATGCATTTAAATCCCGCGCACAAAATAGTTCGTGCCGTTGACTAGTGTAACCTTAAGGAGTTCCAGTGGTCATCTGTGGTCTTCTTCATAGTTCCACTTCACAAAATGATACATTCTGAGTGCATTTTTTTTTTTTTTTTTTTAAACATTGCCCCACACTAGGAATTTCTTCCTGTATCGTGGGTGCGTTTACAAACATATAAACTCACATACACAACACCCAGAGCCGGAACAACTATCTGCAGGTTATACAAATATTTGTTCCGTGCGGGAATCGAACCCGCGACAAACAGCGCAGCAGTGGTGCACTGGTCATACTGGGGGACTTTAATGCCCACCACCAGGAGTGGCTCTTCCCGTACCAGTACACTGACCATGCTGGGCGAGAGATGCGAAAGCTTGCGTTAGCGTTAAATCTCACTCAGCTGGTCCAGGGGGCAACGAGGGTGCCGGATGTTGATTCGCATACGGCTAATTGCTTGGACCTTCTGCTGACCACAGATCCAGACCGTTACTCGGTGTCGGTATCTCCACCTTTGGGTAGTTCCGACCACTGTCTGGTGAAGTCTGTATCCGTCTACTCCCCTCCCGATCCCAGCCCAAGAGGCACCCGGCGGGTATGGCGGTACAAGTCAGCGGATTGGGATGGCATGCGATCTTTCTTCGCATGCTATCCTTGGTCGTGCGCGGACGCCGTGACGGATTTGTTGCGTCAGGGAATGGAGTACTACATTCCGTTCTCTGACGTAACAATGTCTAGCCAAGACCGACCTTGGTTTGGTGCCGAGTGTAATCGCGCCGATACGCGTAAACATGAGGCGTACCATGCCTGGGTCGACGCTCGAACGCGCAAGGCGAGTGACGTTGGTCAGAGGAAGAAAGCCCACAACAGGGCTGCCAAGTCCTGCAAGAAAGTGATGCGAAGGGCTTGGTTCAACCACATTAGCCGGATAGGGATAAAACTTGCATCATCCTACCCAGCAGGTAGTAAAGCGTTCTGGTCCCTGGCTAAATCGGTTGAATCGAACTTCTGCCGTCCCTCACTACCACCACTGCTGAAACCCGACGGGTCGCTGGCCCACTCCGCTGAGGAGAAAGCAAACTTGTTTGCCTCTCTTTTTGCGGAATCTTCGCGTCTTAATCCTGGTGGCGCAGGCCCCCCTTCTTCTCCTGATGGATGCGGGACGAGTATGTCGGACATTCGCATCCAACAAAAGGGCGTACGTAGGGTGCTGCGCGACCTCGACGTGAATAAGGCTAGCGGACCCGATGGTATACCAGCAATTGTTCTCAGAACCTGTGCGCCTGAATTGTCTCCGATCTTGACACGCCTTTTTCGCCTTTCTTATCAAACTGGAAAAGTACCGAATGCTTGGAAGCAAGCCAACGTACAGCCCGTGCCCAAGAAGGGCAGTCGTGCTGACCCGGCCAACTACAGACCCATCTCTGTAACGTAAGAGCTACTTACTCCTGGCATACCTAGAAGCCAACGACATCCTTAGCGACCGCCAATACGGCTTCCGCCGAAATCGGTCTACTGGAGATCTTCTAGCGTATGCCATTCACATCTGGAGTGAGGCCATCGAGAGACATGGGGAAGCGCTTGCCGTCTCCCTCGACATCTCGAAGGCTTTTGATAGGGTCTGGCACGAAAGCCTTATTGGTAAGCTTCCTTCATTCGGTCTGCCCGGTGGTCTGTGTGACTAGATTGCAGACTTCCTGAGGGGTCGGTCCATTCAAGTAGTTATCGATGGCTGCTCTTCGGATCTATTGGATATTAATTGCCGGGGCCCCTCAGGGGTCGGTACTGTCCGCGACATTGTTCTTGCTGCACATAAATGAACTGCTAAAACCCGGCACCTTTGGGTATGCAGATGACAGCACTGTTGCTGAGAGATACTTGTCAAACGCACGGGCCACTGGGGCTCAGGTCCGGTCTCTCCGTGAGGCCATGGTGGAGTGCTTGAGCTCAATTGCATTGTTTATTAAATACCAAAATCGCTATATGTATATCTGTAATATTTGTAGCGTTCCCTCGATTTCCATCGGATCCTATCATCAGATTCGGACTTGGTGATAATGGGACCTCGGGAGTATACCCTTTCAAACACAAAAATAATTTTCAAAATCGGTCCACATTGGCGAAGTAATCGCGTAACAAACATATAAAAAACGACCGGCCAAGTGCGAGTCGGACTCGCGCACGAAGGGTTCCGTACCATTATCGCAAAAAACGGCAAAAAAATCACTTTGTTGTATGGGAGCCTCACTTAAATATTTCTTTTATTCTGATTTTAGTGTTTGTTATTATAGCGGCAACAGAAATACATCATCTGTAAAAATGTCAACTGTCTAGCTATCACCGCTCATGAGATACAGCCTGGTGACAGATGGACAGACAGACAGACAGACGGATCGTAGAGTCTTAGTAATAGGGTCCCGTTTTTATCCTTTGGGAACGGAACCCTAAAAACATACAGTCGAATTGAGAACCTCCTTTTTAAAGTCGGTTGAATACGGCGCGATATCGCCTATCGACGCAATTTAAATTGCGTCGCACCATCAAGAAAGGGCCTAGGAGATAATCTTCAAGGCCTACTACGAGGTTAAATTGGCAATATTGTATGAAAAACAGTAAATTTAAACTTGTGTTAGCTACTAACTCTGACTTAAGTTTATCGTACAAGTGGGCCTAAGTAGGTACTGATACGATTGTGAAAATTCTTCAACTGATGGATAGCAATGCACGGTTCTTATAGCGCAGACCACTGGTCTGAAACCACGATAAAAACCTTGTATAGTCCTAAGTCCGCCTTTATTTCACAGTAGTAGTATTTTGTACATTCCTTTGAAAAATAAACAATAGCCTTCTGAGTACATTCATTCCACTCCGTACTTCATTTCTCTTAGCGCAAATAGCGCGAAATTAGTCAGTCCGTTGAATGCGGAATGAATCACGCTTTGAAGACGAATATTATTCAGCTTTTACACTGTTTTAAAAAATGTATTCCATAGCACTAACGAGTGGAGTCTTAATATCAAAATTGTGCAATCAGGCTCCTTTAGAAACATCAAACGGTTTTAGTACCTTAGCCATGGAAGTTTACACCTATAAGCCTAAAATGTGTTACGGGGTTTGTTTGCCATTGTTGTGCTACTTCTTCTTCTTAGTTAGAAAGCGGTGGCAGATGGGCGTTTTGAGGGACAGACTTTTGTTATTAAGAAGGGGCTTTCATGGGGGCTCTAAAGTCGATAGGTACTATCATACTTGCAATTCTTCATTATTATCATCATCATCATCAACGTTTCAGCCGAAAGACGTTCACTGCTGAACATAGGCCTCCCCCAACTGTCACCACATCGACCAGTTCTGTGCTTCTCGCATCCAGCGAAAAGTATGAACGTCCTATAATATTAAATAAAAAATTACTCATGATTTTATATTTATTGTTTTCTATGAATAATAATATAAATCTAACGCCAGTAGAAATATCACTATTTTAAATAAGCACAAACCGAAAACAAAACGACGAAACTCAAAAATTTAAGTACCAGGGTAGCAAACATTGTGGCGCAGTTGCTCTGACCGCAGCAAAGATGGCAGACCAGCCACTCCAGTCCTTTCTCCTCTGCTAAGTTTACCAGGATACTATCAGCGTTATAGAGTAAGTAATCTTGAATGGGCTTCCATAAGTAGTACAGAAACCCTTCTAGAAATATAATAACTATTGGCACCTGAAACAAAAATGTATTGGATCATCATCAGTGCATATTGGGCTATCCAACCGGAACCATTTTTTTTTCCGGGATAGTATAGCTATATAAGATTCGGTGAAAGAATTTTCTTAATAGAATCAGTACGTCCAGAGATTACTTTCTACAAAAAAAAAAAATACATAGGGAATTCTTTGCGCAAAGAATCAGCATTGCCATTCAACGTGGCAATGCTGCCAGTCTTCTGGGCACGTCCCCGGATGACAGCGATGTGGAGGAGTAATTCGACGCCTAGGTGTACCTTTCAGAAAGAGGCCAATGTCATAAAGAAAATACTTTCAGGCACATAAAACATGAATCCACTGGATTCATGGATGAAGCGAGGCATAATCTTGCAAAATTATTAGCTATTTTCCAGCTATCTTTCTGCTTTTGGTCGTCATCCTTGTTCCATACACAGCTGCGTTTAGGCCTACCTCCTTTCATGTTATGTTACCTTGTTTAGGCTAGGCTCATTCATTCCCTACCTGCGGTCCTTTGTTGGTCATATTATTCAACTCGTGCTTAAATAATAAAAATCGCACGCGTAAAACACACGTTGAACCATTGCTGTATGGTGTTGAGGTACCGTGTTACAGTAGCTCCATGTATAATCCTGGTTAGACTGGAAGCCGGCCTCACAAAAGGCTAGGCAGATAGACACATCCACCTATCTGGCTAGCAGAAGGTAACGAAAATGGTTTTGGACTTACCTCTAAGATATAACGTAGCAAGTTGTATTTTCTTGACACGAGAAAAGGAAAGAGATCAATCTGGTGAAGAATTAGGCATAGGCTCAGTAGATAAACAAGGTTTGATATGAAGAATTTGTTTCTGAGTATCCTAGCTAAAATGTAAGATAGTTATGATATAATAATAATTAGAGCAGGGACGACCTCTTAGAGCAAGATTATTGCGATTGTGCGCAAGGGACAGATGTATATTATTTTTTATTGTTCCGCTATTAAACCCGCGATTTTTTGTGTTGGTATGTTAATACTTTTAACAAATGTTTGTAAAAATGTTCTTAGTTAATAAAAGTTTTAAAATAATGACTGTATGTGTACATCTGTCCCTTACGCACAGTGGAAATAATCTTGTTCTAAGAGCTTATGACGCACGGGACCGGGCAATGTGGCGACGCTTGGGGGAGGCCTATGTCCAGCTGTGGTTGTCTTTCGGCTGATATGATGATGATGATCATGAGCTTATGGTAGCCCCCCAGAACTCAAATAAATAGGTATAAGGACAAAGGAATGATGAACACTGAAGAGGAAGAAAAATGCGGTGCAATTAGGACGAAAGAAGAAAAATATAACAGTCAAGCAAATATTAGAACAGAAGGGCACATAAAAAACCCTGTGTATAAATAGCTTAATTGAAGAAGGAGAATCAATATTGTCAGCAAACAAAATGCAGTGCAGATATTTAGAGCTGTTTATACACCTTCGAGCCTTGCAAGTATAACTAAAACGATAGTATGATCTCATTCATTTTTCCAGTTTTTGAAGTAGGTAGGTAAGCTTAGTGCCACCTAAATCAGAGGCCACAAGCATTTGATTGAAAATTGGTAGAGGCGATTTTTATCTTTGCATTAACGATACTTACAATCATACAGTATGTGTATTTCATTTATAAGAAAAGATAAGGCCACCACCAGAGCAATAAGACTTGTCATAGAATTGATATTCTATTTACTTTTTTATGTAGGTACAAGTTTAAGTAAGTTAAAAAATGCATTACTCTTCAAAAATAATAATTATGTAAACGAAAGTGACGTTGTCATTTTAACGCTGTTTATGGTTGAATCCGATTATTTTTGATCTTCCAATGATAATACAACCTAATTGGTCAGGAAACTTGGGAAATAAATTTCTGTAAATAATAATACCACAATATTATCCATTTAAAATAGTAGCAATAGTACCAGGAGAGCACAACGTAATAGCTGGTTAAACACGTGTGACCCACACTATACAGTATTACGACCTTTCTTACCTTGATGTGGCAAAGTATGAAAACATGGATGAAAAGAGATAGCATGTAGCAGAGATGAGAATGTTGAGATGGATGTGCGGAGTGACGAGAATGGATAAAGTGAGAAATTAGTATATTAGAGCAAGTTTGTAAGTGACGCCAGTGACAGAAATGCTGAAAGGAAACCGTTTGTCCTGGTATGGTCATGTCGCACGCTTAATAATAAACTGGAATAAGACAAAACTTAACTTTTTTGGGCAATCGCGGTCAAAGTTTTGAGTCTCTAACTTGTTGAAAACATTTTGATGGTCTTCACGTGTTTATGGTGTTATTTTTATTTTCTTGGTCTTAAATTGTAGAGAGATGTATAACGAATATAGCTGGCATAATAGTTTAATTATATTATTTATATCAAATGAATAAATGAAGTTTATTTTCTAAAGTTTTGACTTAGGTCAGTTTAGTATAAAAAATTATGATCCATTTTCTAAATTTATACAAACTAATATTTAATCATTCAGTTTAGTATTAATAAATAATATAATATATTTAAATATATAATACTTATTACACTTTAAAAGTAAAAAGGAAATAAAATACTGAAATGTTTCGCAAAAAACCTTTATATTTGTTAATGTAAAATAACAGTTTATATTTTAAGTTCTATCGTAACTACTTTATTACCCTAATAACAACAGTGGTAATTAAAGTTAGTCATTACAAAATGCTTAAGAGATCTAGCTTTACGTAATTATGCTAAAGAACATTAAACATTGTAATACAAAAGAATAAAAACTGTCCAGCGTTGACCAGCCATGGTTTAGCGCCGAATGTCATCGTGCCAATGCGCTTCAGCATGAGGCGTACCTGGCATGGGCCGACGATCGATCGCGCAAAGCGAGTGACGTGGATTAGAAGAAGAAGGACTTCAACAGGGCTGCCAAGTCCTGCAAGATGGTTTTGCGAAGGGTTCGTTTCGACCACATTGGCTGAATAGGGAACAAACTTGCTCTTACCCAGCAGATAGTAAATCGTTTGGTCCCTGGCTAAGTCGGTTGAGTCGAACTTCTGCCATCCCTCACTACCACCACTGCTGAAACCCGACGAGTCGCTGGCCCACTCCGCTGAGGGGAAGGCAAATTTATTTGCCTCTCTTTTTACGAAATCTTCACGTATGAATCCTGGTGACACGCGGCCCCCTCCTTCACTTGATGGATGCGAGAAGAGATTGTCGGATATTCGCATCCATCAAAAATACCTCCATAAGGTGCTGCGCTACCTCGACGTAAACAAGGCTAGCGGGCCTGACGGAATACCAGCAATAGTTCTTAGAACCTGTGCGCCTGAACTGTCTCCGATCTTGACACGCCTATTCTACCTTTCGTATGAGACTGGAAAAGTGCCGAATGCTTGGAATCAAGCTAACGCACAGCCCGGGCCCAAGAAGGGTAGTCGAGCTGACCCGGCCAACTACAGACCCATTTCAGTAACGTACATACTCCGTAAGAGTATGGAGCGTGTACTTATACAAAGCTCCTGGCATACCTAGAAACTAACGATATCCTTAGTGACCGTCAAAACGGTTGCGGCCAAAATCTGTCTACTGGGGATCTTCTAGCGTATGCCATTCACATTAAGGAGTGAGGCTATCGAGAGGCATTTTCACCCGGCTCTAACTTTCCGAGATGTGACCGTGCCAATAACGGACCATCTTGAGCCGTTTGGCGGAACTTTGACATCGACTCTCAATTTTGGGCCATACATTGAGGCAAAGGCTCTGCTGGCTGCCAAAAAGTTGGGGATCCTTGCAAAAAAATTAATTCACGCCGGAACAGCTGCTTAACTTGTATCAAGCGCAAGTTCGATCATGCATGGAGTATTGTTCTCATCTCTGGGACGAATCTGCCGAATACCAGATTGATGCACTAGAGCCGATCAAAAAGCGGGCTAAGATGCTAATCGGCGATGAAGCGCTGGTCAACAAAGCTCCTCCTTGAACATCGTCGCCGAGTTGCCAGCTTGTCGGTTTTTTATCGTTTACATTTCGGCGAGTGTGCGATGGAATTGCATGATCTAATTCCACCTAGCCCGTTTCATCATCGGAGTACCAGACGTACGGCGATGCGCCATCGGTACATGGTGGACATTCCACCCATATGCACAAAAGGTTTTGGGAATACTTTAGTTGTGCGTACAGCTAAGTGGAATTCCCTGCCGGATTCTGTGTTTCCCAACAGCTACAATCTAGGGGTATTTAAGTCAAGAGTGAATAGGTTTTATCTAGGCAAGCGTGATTTACAGTCGACCGCATCATCGCTTACCATCAGGTGAGATAGTGGCCAAGCGCGAGCAAGAGTATAAAAAAAACCACTTGGACATTGTAAAACAGCTTGCAAGTTTTAAATTACGATTTTGTTATTTTCAGTAATATTTTTTCACTCTAGCTTTTTTCATCTGTACTCTGTATCTTTTCCTCATGATGTTGGTCATATTTTACTTACGCCAATCAATAATCCAATCATCAAAACATTTTTCGCCGGAATCGAGTTCAGCCAAGTGATTATTTAAAATGGTACGGACCGACTCGTGAGACACAGAAAGTTCGGTGGCTATCTCTCTCAAACCTGAATGAGGATTTTCATCCCCCTGGACATTCTGAACGATGTATTACGTGGTGACCTTGATTTCCTGCATGGTGAGCTGGGGACCTTGTCTTCCTGTATGCTGTGCTGGACTTCATCGTCTGTTTCATTGAACAAACTATAAAATAAATAATACACAACATTAAATAAAAAGGTAAAGCCCTCAATTAATTCAGAGAATATTACGTAAAATGTATTATAGATACTGTACCCCAAGTGTAAGTTTGGAAGAGAGTAAACGTAACTATTTCGTTTGCGTTAAAATTTGACTGTTATATCATAATGATAAGAATATAAGGATGAGAATAATAATCTTAACGCAAACGCTATAGTTACGTTTACTCACTTGCAAATTTACAGTTGGCTTACTGCACTTGTAACTACGTAAACACGACGTTTTTTACTTACTTTTATTTCGACTAGCTTACAATTATCCGTATCAGTACATCCAGCATTATTACTCATCATAAGAAGTTTAAGGCACCGCTGCTTCCTATTTGCAGACGTCATCTGCAGGTTTAAAACTATGGCATTAGAAATTTAATACTTTTTATTAATGAGTATTTAAAATAAATTGAAAGGACGTTTTGTAATAAACTGCAGCAATTGCTAGAGCAATTTTAGACTTTAGGATCATTTAAAACGTAAACTGAAATAAACACAAGTATTATTTAAGTGTACCGATAGTGTTGGTAATAAACTGATTTAAAATGAATTGCTTCTCGAAAAAAAATAAAAAAAATATACTAAAACGCACTAATACGCAATTTTTCTCATCTATACAATTATAATTTAATGATAAACTGTAACAAGTCTAAATAGTACATGCTGTATTATAACACTGTTTTCAACTAAAATGAAGTAAATCGAAACATGCTTGTTTAGAAAATAAAAATAAGAGAATAGTCTCACCTGCGTTTGAAAATAAACTGAATTATTTCACCTTACTCCACCGTAGTCGCAAAACAACGACACCTATCTCACATCACGGTCGCCGCATCACTGAATAATACTTTATTGCATGAAATGCATTTTCGCGCGCTTTTGTAGAAAAGAGAAGGGTGAACTAACAATCAGCCATTTTGGTTTGTTTCGAATAGCGGGATCGTACCTATATATTCTTCAATCGGAGTTAGTTCGTTTTATTAACAAAAGTGGGAATCCTTAATTTTTGACATATTCCGGTTTATTATTAAGCGTGCGATGTGATGAAAAGGGATGAAACCCATGTTACTCGTACTATATGAGTTATGAATATAAATGTGGATGGATGGAGAGGGAGGGGACGGCCAAAGAAAAGATATGAAAGAAGGGAGTCAGTGATAGTGTGGCCGGGACAGGACGGTATGGAAGAAGAAAACAGGTTGTGCTGATCCAAGTAACATGGGACAAGGGCAGGAAGATGATGATGATGTGGCAAAGTATAAGTAAACTGAATGTATGTATAACATTGATATTTTGGGGTTCCGTACCCAAAAGGTAAAAACGGGACCCTATTACTAAGACTCCGCGGTCCGTCTGTCTGTCTGTCACCAGTCTTTATCTCATAAACCGTAATAGCTAGACACTTGAAATTTTCACAGATGTTGCCGCTATAAAGCAGAATAAAATAAATATTTAAATGGGGCTCCCATACAAAAACGTGATTTTTTGCCGTTTTTTGCGAAAATGGTACGGAACCATTCGTGCGCGAGTCCGACTCGCACTGGGCCGGTTTTTTACTCTGAACTGCTAGCTTCGCTTTCCGAGATGCCTAATTTATAGTCCCTATTGTTGTATAGCCTGAATCGTCGTTTTTATATATAACTAGCTTCTGCCCGCGTAAAAAGTGTTTTATCATCCCAAGTGAATACAAACGTCCTTTCCAGGGTCTCAAACTATCTCCATGACAAATTTCATTAAAATCGGTCCAGCCGTTTCGGAGTCTATAATGATCATACATACATACTATTCTTTTACAAATATCTTATATTATTTTTTTTTATTTTATCTTTTTTTTTCATATTTTCCACGACGAGGACGTAAGTCATACCGATATCTAAATGAAGAAAAACTGCTTTTTAGCCTGAGGCTTCCATGAAATATTGGTTATCCTTTCTCCACTGGTGATAGGTCTTTTCATTTGTAAGATTTGCTATTCTTCTTCATAACACTTTGGGTCATACTAAACCAATTTTTTATATAATAAAAAAGACAGTCAATTTTCTAAAAATCTCTGAACTATTTTGGTCAAATTCTCTGTAGATAAAATTTGAATATATGTAATCTTCTTAAGAAGTGCAAAAGATTTCAGAGATTTTTATGATTATGACTGGAAAATGCCCGTTGTCTTCGTCTTCTCGGTAAAAAGCGGGAAAGGGGTGTGGATATGATTCAAAAGTTGTAGTTTTAAATTAATAATTTCATATCAGCACTGACTGCTGTTCAAAATAGACTAATGCCACCAGGACACCAGCAAGCTTCCTTGACTTTAACACAGTTCAAGACCATATTTGAGAGAATTTTGAGAGAAAATAATCTTATATATTCTATTCTATATTATACGGACCCTTGTAATACGTCACACAAATCAATACATCCTTTAACAATATACACGCCTGGTACTAAAATAGTAAATGACACGAAATAAATAAACTATTGTTATTGATTTGGGGTAGTCAAACTTTGACGTAGTTGGTAGAACCTTCCTGTAATTATTGAATTCTTTATAAGTTTCTACGATAAAAATAGTAGAAATATGAAACTATTAAAAATAGCTGTACCTACTAAAATAAATTCTACTAGCGTAATCCTTCTATTAGATTTGCGAGTCAGCAAGATTGGTTGAGAGGCTGAGTCCTAAGGTCCGCCAGATTTTACGTGGAGGGTCTTTGAAAATTTATCATTATCATTTTAGCCGACAGACGTCCACTGATGGACATAGGCCTCCCCCAAGCGTCACCACACGATCGATCCTGTGCCTTTCGTATCCACCAGACTCCCGCAGCCTTGACCAGGTCGTCGCTCCACATAGATGGATGCCTTCTAACACTGCGTCTTCCGGTACGCGGTCGCCACTCCAGAACTTTTCAGCCCAACGGCCATCCGTTCTGCGAGCAATGTGCCCTGCCCATGCAATTCGGGTTAAGTTTAGCAATTCGGGCTATGTCAGTAACATTGGTTCTCTTGCCTTCATTTCTGATTCGATCACGCCAGGATAATGCCGAGCATAGTCCTCTCCTTTTTTTTTAGGGTTTAATTTAAGATGTCAAAAATTTTGTATGTCGTTTTTGTGGCGAATAAACACTTTTTCTTTCTTTTCTTTCTTTCTTTCTTTACCCTTTGGGTGACTTTAAGCTCTCTGATGAGGCCTATTGAGAGTGACTACGTAAGTAATCACACACAGACTTTCGTCTTGAGGCACTGTGGTAAGTTGGACGAGAAGATACCGCGCAACTTCCCGAACTCTGCCCATCCGAGTCAAATTTAACGGTTGACCTCTCTCTCGAAGTTGAACCTACCTAAATGAACCGTTTGTCCCAGGTAGACATAATCGTCCACAACTTCGAGAGAGTCGGAGACTGTAGAGTCTCCGACTCTCTCGAAGTTGTGGACGATTATTGATAGGAGTGGGTGCAACATGGGTATTCAACATCAATTTGGTTTAGTCCTCTTCATTTTTAGACCCAATCTTTCGGAAGCTCTACTGAGGTCATCGAGCATTGTATATAGTGGTATATAGTGGTCATGGCTGAGATCCTCCATGACCTCAGTCATGACCACTATAGCGTCGGCAAACCGAAGGTGAGTGATGTACTCGCCATTGACGTTGATGTCGAGACCCCTCCAGTCCAGAACCTTGAAGACATCCTCCAGTGCAGCAGAGGAGAGTTTCGGAGATATGACGTCTCCGTGTCTCACACCTCGCTGCAGAAGGATAGGTTTCGAGGTCTGATCCTGAAATCGGACTGACATGTTGGCGATTTTGTACAAACACTTCAGCACCTCGATGTACCGGTAGTTGATTTGGCACCGTTGGAGAGACACAGTACAGCCCAAGTCTCGATCGAATGGAAGGCTTTCTCGTAGTCCACAAACGCTAAGCAAATAGGCAGATGGCATGTGGTCTACGGTGCTAAAGCCTTTTCGGAGCTTTTGAAGATTAGATTAACATAATAATACCTAGTTGAAAGAGGAGCTCGTGAGTAAATAATAAAAGGCGTACGGGTCGAACTTCAAGGTTAAGCAACGCTTGCCAAGGTCGGTCCGTGGTTGGGTGACCATCTATACATAGCGAGATTCCTCAGAGCCTCGGCAAGCACGTTAAGCAGTTGGTCTCGGCTGTCATTTGTAGATCTTTCGATCTTGGTCTCGGTCTAGATCAGATAGACAGTCGCTCCATGTAATCCATAATCCACAATCTTTCATCGGGCAACAAGACGTACGGCAATGCACCACCGGTACATGGTGGACATCCTACACATACTTACAAAGCATTTTGAGTATTCGCAAAATGCTTTGTAAGTATGTGTCATTGTGCGCACAGCTAAGGATTGGAACTCACTTCCGGAGTCTTTGTTTCCTGATAGCTACAACCTAGGGGTCTTTAAATCAAGAGTGAATAGGTTACTTCTAGGCAAGTGTGCTTCACCGTGGACCACATCATCGCTTACCATCAGGCGAGATAGTGGTCAAACGCGAACCTATAGATAAATAAATAAAAAATGTAAATTATTGGTAGTCAGGCAAATCTGGTTTGACTGTAATATAGTTGGGAACAGGCAGGCAAATTGATTGTAATAGTCTGTACTAACGACATTTAATTTTATCAACGCTTCGAAATCTTATTAATAAGTACCTGGGCGACCGAGCTCTGCTCGGGTGAAAATAGAGAAAACGACGTTTTATAAAAATGACACCTAGCTACGACGATTTATCGCCCCCGAAACCTCCTGCATACTAAATTTCATGAAAATTGTTGGAGCCGTTTCCGAGATTCAGATTATATACATATTTATTTATTTATATATTATAAGGCTTTTCAACAATGAGCACACTGTTACTTTATAAATTTGTACATTGCAAACTTAAGTCTAAGTGCCTCATCACTTACAGAAAAGCACATATATACAAGAATTGCTCGTTAGAGGTATTACATAGTAAGTAAGTAGTTTTTTTTGCTTGACCCCGATCTCACCTGATGGAAAGCGGCGGAAGAGATCTACAGTGAAGCGAGCAAGTCATGGTACTGGCTTCTCTGTGTCTAATCGGTTACAGAACACCATGCATGACATGCAGAGCCTTATTTATAAAAAAAACTAATGTTTCGTTTTAAGATTGATCAAAATTTTGAATTAAACAATAACATAATAACACCCCTGTATTCCTCGAACGGTTTAGCAGAGTTATTCCCAAATTTCGCATCCCAATTTGCATTAAGAATCTGCTAACCAGTGCTTAAGCTAACCTTAATGGTCATAAGTTTTTTTTTTTATAAATAAGGCCCTTAGAGCTTCAGGCATCCAATAAAAATAAAACGACTAAACACTGGTTTTTATTACATCGATAAAATGTAAAAGGAACATGACGTATATTACAGTCTGCTCACTTTTATTTAACTTTATACTATTTTTTTGTTATATGCTTGATCGAAAATTCACGTTTTACTGTTTATTTTACGACTTTCTATATAATTTCAAGATTAATTTTTGACCGAAATTCATTTCTACAAGTGGTTTCAAACACAAACCCAATACTAAAATACTCAAGAAATCTTCAAGGAGCGTATTATAGAGAAATATTAAAATAAAACTCTGCGCACGGTTTCGATAAGACGGACTCAAAAAGAATTCGTAACGCAAAGAGAAAAAAACATAATTTCCTTAGAAATTCCATCTGCCTTTACGACGACGCAGTCATAAAATGCAGACATAAAACATGTTATCGAAGTACACAAAAACTCATTACAAATGGAAATCAGAAACTTGGATTAAAAATTTAACATGAAACCAAAATGATTAGAAACATTACCGCAGTCGTAATTAAAACTGTATTTATTTCGATAGTTGTGAACAATATATTTAGTATAGAAGCTACTGATCTATCTTCCGAAGATGAGAAAGTATTTACACTAAATGAAAATGAGGACGGTATCAACATTTATGAAGACCATCCGCAATATAAGTTAAAGAAGACTATTTTAAGGCAGAAAGATGATGAAAACGAAGAAGATATAAAAGCCCTTCTAGAAGAGAAGTATAAGTTTAGGAATGATGAGACGTCTACTAGATTTAAGGTTGCCCGCGAGCAGAGAGGTGACGTTAAAGGTTTGTTTATAGACTTATCTAAATATGTCGTAGAAATTAAATTAAAAGCCAGCTAGAATCATTCGATTAAGTTAGTCCAATTTTCTAAAGAGAAGAAAATTTAGCAAATGATATTATAGTTGAAGTGATAAGCGTGCACTCATGTGCATATTTACTCATGTATTTCTATTTTCACGATTCGGTAGATCAGCTTCGTTTATACTGAAAAGTCCAAAAGTTGCTTTCGCAAAAACGTTAATATCCATTATTATTGCCGGTTTTACTCACATGTTTGTTTTGGGTTTGCCCGAACAGATTCAAATTCAAAAGGAACCTTTGTCGAGCGTCACGGGTCCGAGTCGATTTCCACGCAAAACGAAACATGTGAGTAATACTCTATTAGAATAGTAAACTACCCGCACTGGACCCGCGTGGTGGATTACGGACCATTCCCTCTCACAGAGAGGAGGCCTTTGCCCCAACAGTGGGCATATTAAAAGGCTGATGATGATGATGATGAATAGTAAACAAGTCAAACGCTTTGCTAGGTCGGTTTACCCTTTAAATTGAATGTTTTTTTTTTCTTTAAATTGATTGGATGTCTAAATTCTTAAGAAGTACTAGGACATCATGATGTTGTAGAATGTGTGTAAATTTGGTTTGGTTAAAGGCTGATTCTAGAAAAATACAAAGATCTACTGGCGTTGAGAACGAACCCTAGATTTTTCCACAAAATCGCCTTATGTGACTTCTTACATTTTTTGTTCTCCTAGTATTTCCCGAGAACCATGACGACCATAACATAGCATGGGCTTTTCGCTCGTTTGCTGTGCGCCGTATTGTGGGAGGCATGGAGACTACGGTCAGCATGTACCCATACAATGTGGCTATATCCAGGAACGCGAAGCATTGGTGTGGAGGATCCATTGTTGATGAACAGTGGGTTCTCACTGCAGGACACTGTTTGGAATCGTGAGTTGATCATTTAACTACTCGTGTAGTAAGGAACTAATTACTGCTAAGTTGTAAGAGACTAGAGTCAAGAGAAATCCAGCAAAAAAAATATTGCAGGTGCAACAATTAAAATAAAACTAATGCTAATCCATTTATTTTACGATTTTACGTTTTCAAGAGATATCTACATTCTATTTTCCAAGGGATGTTAAGAGAGCGTCTGTATGTATTGGTCTACTTCAGCTTGTTTCTTGTGGAAATCTGTACAGAAGTCTGTATTTATCTATCAACTTCTAATTTTGGCTTTACAATCTTATGTATTAATCGTCTTTTTACCCGACTGCCGAAGGATGGTAATTTGTTTATCAGTCTATGTATGTATGCATGTTTGTTCCTATGTGGCGTTCTAGAGACCAAACGCCATAGCCGATTTTGATGATTCTTACGTCAATCGATTCGTCTTAACCCTGCGAGTGTCACTGACTACATTAAAATTAGAAAATTAAAAAATGGCGGCTTTTGGGCGCCATTTTATGGGGGCCCAATTTTTTTTCTTTCAAACCCATCGCGTGGGTTTTTAGTGGTGATTTCAAAAATATATAACACTTATATGTTTAAATGTACCTAATTCTAAAAAAAAATAACTTGAAGGTTATAAATAAAAATATTTATTAATAAAAAATACAAAAACCCGACTGCTTAAAAGCGAACTAAAAAGACGTAAACAAGTAGAAAATCATGCTGTGCAGTCGGAGGATACATCTGGTTTTGGTCAGCCAGCTCTTGCATATGTATCCTCCGACTGCACAGCATGATTTTCTTCTTGTTTACGTCTTTTTAGTTCGCTTTTTAAGCAGTCGCGTTTTTTTAATTATATTATTAAGTGTATGTGAGTTTAAATGTTTGTAAACGCACCCAATATACAGGAAGGAATTCCTAGTGAGGGGAAAAGAAAAAAAAAAAAGAATTGCCTATGTAATTAACTGTATTATATAATTAGTGTTGATTCGTTTTGATGGAATAATCAAATCACGGACTTTTAATTACGCTGTATGCATATACGGTTGTCAAAATCACATTAAAAAATAGATTTTATCTATAGATGTATACATATGTGCTTTGTATTTATTGAAATTTAATGAATACTGAATAAGTAGTTTGCTTGCAGAGCCTTCGATGGCGACAAGAAGAAGCTGCAGCCGTTCATCATCAGAGCTGGGAGCTCGTTCCACAACCGAGGAGGTTACCAGGCGAGGGTCAATAAGGTGGGTCTATTCAATCTTTACTTAAGTCAAGAAAGAAAGATAACATAAGTTGAAGCTTACGCAATAGTAGGATTCTATAATTTGTAACTGCAGCAAATTGATTCATTGCGTAAACAATCAAAATCATAGTTATCATTTTTAACTATTTAGATAAGGACACTGGTCGACCAGTGTGTGTTGCCAGTGATGACATATGGCTCTGAGACGTGGTCGCTCAAAATGGGCCTCATCAGAAAGCTTACAGTCACCCAAAGGGCAATGGGGAGGGCTATGCTCGGAGTTTCCTTGCGTGATCGAATCAGAAATGTAGAGAAAGAAAACCAGGGTTACCGACATAGCCCGAGAAATTACCATACTTTAGTGGCAGTGGGCAGGGTACATTGCTCGCAGAACGGATGGCCGATGGGGCAGAAAAGTTCTGGAATGGCGACCGCGAACCGGAAGACGTTGCGTTGGAAGGCCTCCCACCAGGTGAAACGATGACCTGTTGAAGGTTGCGGGGATCTGCTGGATGCAAGACGCTTGGCACCGGTCAATGTAGCGACGCTTGGGGAAGGCCTATGTCCGTCTTTCGGCTGACATGATGATATTGAGATAAGGACAAACATGGTCAGGCAACACGACCTCTCGCAAAAATTGACCCACTGCTGGACATAGGTGCACGTGGGATTCCCAAACCATGTCAAGACACTAACCTAGCCCCTGTGATGCAGTATCTCTGTCTGTGGATTAATAGCTCCTAAACGGGTGAACAGATTTTGATTTAGTTTTACAAAGGTGACTTTGTCGTTGTTCAAAAGGTTCCAATCAGTTCTAATATCGATGTATACTGCTGGATATAATGTAGATTATAATAATGTAGTTTAAAAAGGAAGAAATAACAATTAATTTTACCAACATTTGCAGGTCTTCTTCCCCAAAAAGTACGTGCCGGGTAATGCAGACTTCGACTACTCGCTGCTTCGCTTGGACCGACCCATGCCGATCGGAAGGAACATCGCCGTTCTCAACCTACCCTCCAAGGACTACCAGATGAAGGAGAACGACATACTCATCGTCACGGGATGGGGGAGTACTGATGTGAGTGACGTTGACTTAGTGGATAACCATCATCATTGGGCTATAACAGTTCACAGCTGGACATAGGCCACTACAATCGCACGCCATTTTCGGCAGTTCCCATCCAGCTGCTACAAGCCACCCTGCGAAGATCGTCGCTCCACCTAGCCTGAAGGAGTCCCACGTTACGTTCAGTCATTTGTGCTCTCCACTCAAGAACAGGTCTACCCCAACGGTTATCAGTTCTACGGCTAATATTGGCTCATTGCCAATTCAGATTGTTTATTCTCTGAGATATGTCGACAACTTTGGTTCTCTGTCGGTTTACTTTGTTTCGTATCACTATAAATATTAATTACTAGCTGTTCCCGCGGCTTCGCTCCCGTCATCTGCCTGCCAACCCCACCATACTTACCAGCCTGCCTGCCTACTCCACATACTCAAAAAAACTTTTTACAAAAAAATACTACCGACTAGGACTTCCAAATAAAACTACAAAGTGAAAAATAACTTTATTTTTGGAAGTCGGTGTCTTTCGTAGGTACCAATTTATTGCGTTATGGACACCGACTTCCAAAAATAAAGTTATTTTTCACTTTGTAGTTTTATTTGGAAGTCGGTAGTATTTTTTTGTAAAAAGTTTTTTTATTTTTCACTTTTTAGTTGTACCTACCTAATAGGCAAGTTGTTTAGTAAGTTACCTACTCGTATAATGCCAGAATATATTACCCTAATATCATGAAACTTGAACATAACCGGTGAAATGAGAGATCTGCGTACCCCTTAAGAGCGTACTGGCGTGATGTTATGTTATGAAATGGTATAAACAACAAACAGACATGCGATTGCAGCAATCCCGAGAGATTTGCCGTTATTTATTGAAGAGTTCTGTTGTATATCTTCGAATTGCTTCGTCAGTCCTACACCAAATTAAAATGGGACCAATTTCGGAACATACTCTTTCAAACAAAAAAAGATTTTTTGAAATCGGTCCACAACTGACGGAGATATCGGTGAACACTAGCGATGGGCGTTGAATGAACGAACTAGTTAATTCGACCGTCGACGTACAATGAACGATTCGACGGTTCACCGTTAATCAACGAACTAGTTGAATTCGTAGACGGCTAAACTGAGACTCGACTATGTTCATGTCGACTTGTAACGCGACGACCGACGCGAGAACTTAATTGGGTAGTACAAGTTAACAACGGACGAATATCGAGCAAATTAATTTGAACTCTAAATCTATAAACATAGAGTTGATATTTCTATGAGCCGAAAGCCATTTTGGAATAAAAATGCATTGTGTTAAGAAGAAAAGGACGACAATAATTATAGTTTCACGTGTGCAGAAGAGTAAAGCGATTGACCGATCGAACGATGCGAGGTAAACTGGTTTGTACTTGTTTACGTTAAATCGGAAAGTTGAAAGTTGTTGTCGATCCGTAGACGCCGCGCGTCGCGTCGTCGCAAAGTTTACAAAGAACGTCTACTTAACATAGTTTACGTAATGGACTAGTCGACAAATTCAACTAGTTTTTTTATTTTTTTATTTATTTATTCAAAATCTGTTTACACTATAACATTCAAATAATCTGCCAAACTGTAAAACAGTTTGTCGGCAGTTGCTCTCGTATCACAATACATTACAAATAATGTTTAAACAATAACTTGAATAGTTGATTAAGGTCTCAGCACACATATGGGATCGGAAAGGGATCGTCACCGTATCGCCTCGAGCCGTTCAGAATGGTTTGTATTAAACTCCCTACTGCAACGCACACTAATCGGAATAATAACCTAATCGCCTCGCCTCGGAACAGGCTCCGAACTTGAATTCCCGCGCTTACGGCTCATCGTCCCCGCGCTTACGTTTCTCCGTCCCCGCGCTTACGTCTCTCCGTACCCGAGCTCACATCTCTTCGTCCACCCTTTCCCCTTTCCCCTCCCGCGACTTGCCTGCTAAAGACGCCGCCATTCGCAAGGAGTATTTCATTCGTGTTGCGCGTATGTTTTATTTAAAATTTTAAGTTCGATTCAAACACAAAATAACGATGCAAAGGGAGAAACTTATTGAAGAAGTGAGAAAATATCCATATTTATATGACTTAAGTGATGCTAAATACAGCAATACTATAAAAAAGGACGAGGCTTGGAAACAAATAAGTATTACTTTAAAGCAATCTGGTAAGTACCTACTCCTATTTAATTATTTATTTAATGTTTTTCGCGTATGTAGGTATGCATGGGAAATAAAACAGTTGTGATTAATATAATTATAATGAAAAATTTAACTGGAATATCCATTAAGAATTAACATTAATATTTAAAGCTAAAAGCTACTGCCATGGAACTCGTCCGGTAGAAGTTTGAAAATATGTTTTGAACTTTTCACGTACATTAAAAGCGGTAGCCATATGGGCACCACTAATACTTGGTAATTGACTTAACAATCGGTCTTCGCCGAATTCAACTGTAATTTCCTGTTCTGTTCTGTTCGGTTCCTGTAAATTCATCTCAATGTTATATGTCCTCATCATATTGTGTAAAATGCAAGTTGTTAATACCACTTTATCTACAAACTTTGGATGCAATTTAATATTTTTGTTGTAAATCGCAAATTTTTGATATAAAATTCCAAAAGCGTTTTCAACAACCCTTCTAGCTCGTGATAAGCGGTAATTATATTGCCGTTCAGGATCTGATAGTCTCCGTGTATTTGAGCGAGGATATGGTCTTAATAAATATGTCTTCAATGGAAATGCCTCGTCTCCCACAAATACATGTGGCATTGCATGATTAGTTCCTGGTAATGGTTTGTCACATGGAATATTGAATGTGTTTCTTTCAAGTGCCTTTCCAAATGTAGATGATGAATAGATTCCGCCATCGCTGTTTTTTCCATAGGCTCCTATATCAACCGCTATGAATCTGTATTCAGGATCAACTATAGCTAACAAAACAATAGAAAATGTTTTTTTATAATTAAAAAACAACGATCCACTATTGGGAGGTGCAATTATATTTACATGTTTGCCGTCAATGGCGCCTATGCAATTCGGAAAGTTCCATTTATTTTTAAATCCTTCTTCGATTCCTTGCCATGTGGCTGTAGTTGGTTGAGGTATATGAATTGGCATTAATTTATTTATTATTGCATTGCACACATCTATTACTATCAAACGAATAGTTGATTCTCCTAAACGGAAGCTCGATGATAAATTAGTAAATGTAGATCCAGTTATGAAGTACCTGCAACAATAAATGTATATTTAATATACGTTTTATAATACGTGCATATGTTTATGTGAATGTGTGTACGTACTCCCTTTCACACATACATGTGTAACTACATGCGCTTGATATAGTTAACCATGATTTATTTTATTTCAGAATCTGAGTGCAAGAAAACTTGGTTAAATCTTAGAGAGTCTCACCGACGAGCTATGAAGAAGCGTAAAACAAAAAGTGGTCAGGCAGCCCCGACGACAAAAAAGTGGACCTTTGAAGATGAAATGAGTTTTTTAGTACCTCATTACAAAGAAAGAAATATGATCTCTTCGGTTGATGATGATGACGGTTCAGATGTTAGCAGTTTCTTGGGTAATGATGATTCACAGAACTCAATAAACATAATTCAGTCTCCAGAAAACTTACAAGCGGAAACTACTCCACTTTCGCCGCGTCCTGAGTCTTCTGCATCTTCAGTTGCATCCAAAATTTCAAAAAAAAAAAAACTTAATATTGAAAAAAATTCAGCGTCACAAACTTTAATGAAATATTTATTAAATCACAACGAAACCAAAAAAGAAGATGAGATAGATACATTTTTTAAGAGCATTGCGGCAACGGTTAAAAAATTTTCAGAATATAACCAAGCTGTTATGAAAAGTAAAATATATAACGCAGTTTCGGAAATGGAGTTAAAAGAAATCGCAGAGAAACAAAGCTATTATAGTTATCGCAACCCTTACATTCCCCAAAGAGAAGATGACATGCCTCGAGGTTATACCACTCTAAATAACATTAGCCACGAGATACAATCAACATCTGGCGCTTCAAACATTCATGATTTTAATATTTCAAACTTAGAAGAAAATGGCGCGTCAAATGCTGACGATCTTGATACTTCAAACAATCTTTAATTTATACAATGATTGTATTTTTGTTGTGGCGCTATTTTTGTTTAATTGCCATAATTTTTGGATTTAATAATATAGTTTTGTATAATAAAAAAATATGTGATTTATGGGTATTTTTTTTTTACCTAAACTACAAAAAAGTTGCATTTACTAAAATACCTTACGCAATCACACAAAATATATACACACATACACCAGACATAAAACGTACATCCCCTGTGCACACCTGATCGCAAATGAGGGTTGCGTTCCAAAAGAAATATTTTTTATCGACAGAGGATAAAAATTAATCTATCTTGTAGTTTCGGAACCGAGTATTTTTTTTGTACACTTAAAAAAAAGAACAATAGAGATAATACAAACATTAAAATTATAGTACAAATATTTATGTAGACCAGATTAAAAATTCCAAAAACAAATGCAATTTCTCACCTTAACGTTACAGCTAGTTTTTCTTCGGGCGATATTGTTTCTCTGAATGTTGTATTCTTCTTCCTTATACATTCATCTATAGACTGCAATATGTTATAAAAGAGATATTTCGGCATATGAAAATAAATATAAAATTTCTCTTCATCATCCATCAAATGTTTTTTTATAGTCCGAAATTCCCCTTCAGTACTCCTTGCTTTATTCATACTGTGTACCCAATATCTTTTTCTTTTTTTCTTGCTATTTTCTTTTTCCTCTTCATCAAGTGCTATGGCTATGATAGCCAACTCACGTATTGTAAACCAAGACATAACCGTGCGCTACACTTAACGTTTGGATTCAAACTGATCTGGTGCCAACCAGGTCAGCCAGGGGGCGGCGAGGCGTAAGCGCGGTGTCGCCTAGCCGTAGCCGAGTTGACGTACAGGCGCTGCTGATACGCTTTCGTTACGTGCATACGGTAGGTTGACGCCTGGTTGACAGCGAGGCGAAAGGCGTTACGGTTACGATCCCTTTCCGATCCCATATGTGTGCTGAGACCCTGACTCGTCGATCAACGGAAATGGACGGTCTAGTTTCGTTAACGAAAAATACGTCGACGACCCATCTCTAGTGAACACTGAACATACACAAAAAAAAAAAAAAAAAACACATAATGTCGAACATAGAACCTCCTACTCTTTGGGAAGTCGGTTAAAAAATATACGTACTACATACCAATTTTTTTTTTCTAGGGTCATTCTTTCGCGTAAAATCTTAACACCGCGATTCAGATAATGACTTTAAATGCACAACGCCATCTATCGAATAGCGAGTTTAACTGTCCGAGTAAACGAATTGCGTGAGCTGTGATAATTTTACTTCTTGAACACTTTAAATTCATCTAACTTTTGATAGAGTGAACCGATTGCCATGAAACAAAAACTAAGTAATTCTTCAAGATACGCACAATTTTTATGTATAAAAGTTATCTACATTGGTTTCGTACATTTCACGTGATGCGTGCACAAATAAACAGACAAACAGACAAAAATTCCAAAAATGCTAGAAATGGGTTCTGTTGGTTATCCTTTAACACCCTGGCTATTTTTTTTGGATTTTTTTTCGATGTACAAAAAATATTTTTCTACAGATTTATTATATGTATTGATTATCTTCTTCTTTTTGAATCGATAGTTAACTCCTCAGATAGGGCCCAGTCGGTGGCTCGAATTTTTTTTTTTTGTTTAACTTTGCCCACTCTAGGAATTTCTTCCTGTATCGTGGGTGCGTTAACGAACATTTAAACTTACATACACAAGACACCCAGATCCGATATAGATATTTGTTCTGTGCTGGGATCGAACCCGCGACACTCAGCGCAGCAGCCGATCACTCAACCATTACGCCGACCGTGTCGACAATTGCAACATCGGTGGCCTTCATTATGTCCTCTAAAGTGCAGGTGTAAGGGCACTTGGAAATGGGTTTCTTCTAGGCAAGCGTGCTCTATCGTCGACCACATCATCGCTTACCATCAGGTGAGATAGTGGTCAAGCGCAAGCCTATAGACAATAAAAAAAAAAAAAAAAACAAAATCTTGCAATACTCTAAAGTGTGGCTCACAATCTGAACATCGTACTTACTGTAGTACTTGAGTATCCGACGGGTCTATAAAACTCCGTTTTTCCAAGCTGCGTTTGCATCGATCTACTCAGAAGTAATAGGATAAAATGCTAGCGGAAAATCGTCATTATCTTTCTGTCCTTGTTACTTGGGATCGGCACAATATGTTTTCATCGTCCTTTTCAGGGTTCCGTACCCAAAGGGTAAAAACGGGACCCTATTACTAAGACTCCGCGATCCGTCTGTCTGTCTGTCCGTCTGTCACCAGGCTGTATCTCACGAAAAGTGATAGCTAGACAGTTGAAATTTTCACAGATGATGTATTTCTGTTGCCGCTATAACAACAAATACTAAAAACAGAATAAAATATATATTTAAGTGGGGCTCCCATACAACAAACGTGATTTTTTTGCAGTTTTTTAGGGTTCCGTACCCTAAGGGTAAAAACGGGACCCTATTACTAAGACTCCGCGATCCGTCTGTCTGTCTTTCTGTCTGTCTGTCCGTCTGTCACCAGGATGTATCTCACGAACCGTGATAGCAAGACAGTAGAAATTTTCACAGATGATGTAATTCTGTTGCTGCTATAATTACAAATACTACAAGCAGAATAAAATAAATATTTAAGTGGGATCTCCCATTCAGCAAAGATGAATTTTTTGCATTTTTTTTCTTTTTTTGCTGAAAATATGTAGTAAATAAATAATGCAATCCAGTAATGTGGCTGTAGAAATTATATAGGCTGTCGCTCTTAGTTAAAATATATTGGTATCCAGCTGCATTCGGTAAAACCTGAAGCCTACCCCACGTCCTCAACATACATAGTTGAAAAATGGCCTAGACAGATAATGATATCAATTGCCTAGCCACTTGTTTATAGATTCAACTATGGCACTTTCAAAGTGTTAAAAGCAAAAATGAATAGGTACAACTCATTTATCCTAATCATAACAGTATATGCAAAGTTATTTTGTTTAAATGCTGTTTGCATCATCGTCACAAGTTTTAGATTGATTCTCAAGAGACAAGCTCCTACTCAAAAAGTCTGCGACGCCTTTTGCTTGATCGTGTACAAGTCATATCAATGTTGCGTCAGGCGTATATCACAAGTTTTCATTTTGTAACCAGGAGTCCGGTTATGGGCACATCCCGGATCGATTGCGGTTCGTACCAGTACCTGTGATGCGGCTAGATGACTGCCAGAAGTCGTACCGGTTCTACATCACACCTCGGATGCTGTGCGCCGGGTACGCCACTGGTGGGAAGGATGCTTGTAATGTAAGTGGGACATTTCTTATGAGCACATATAAGTGTAAATGTATGTGTGAGTAAATGCGTCAGATAGATATATCTACTCATTATTGGCGGACAAAAAAGGCAGGCGGAGGCAATAATTGGCGGCCACAAGTCCAAACTATTTCTAAATCTCGATATAATAATTTACGACCACGTATTTAATTCTTCAGTCAACATTACCTACAGATATACTACGTTTATAAGTTCTGAGCATATTGATGTAGAACAAAAGCTTTTTTTAAGTGTGCATAGCATATTGACTCCTATTTCCACAAATTAATTCACACATTTCAATTAAAAAAGACACGGGCATTCGAACATTTGAATCTCGAATGCGCGCGTTTTTTTATTACTTGATAGAACTGTGTGCATTACTCTATTGAGATAGGACTCTATATCATGTTCATACTTTTAAAAATTCACTTCGGTTCTGCACCCATATGCTTTAACAATTATTTTCCTTCTAGCACGATTCTGGCGGCCCAGCAGTGCGGGACGGGGTCCTTCTTGGCATAGTCTCTTTCGGAGGCAAGCAATGCGGTGACCCTCGCTCTCCTGGGGTCTACAGTCGAGTGGCAGAGATCACGGATTGGGTTGAAGACACCATAACTAATAACGAGGCAAAGACCGTGCCCGAACTGAAGCCCAAGATACAGAAGGCGAGACTGAGAGAGAAGGAGTTGCAAAAGTAAGTAGAAGAATGCATGATGACGTATTAAGCTGTACATTTCCAGCATAAGTCGATCTGTCATAGTAGGGCAAGCATACACAGTGCGAGGGGCAACTTATATCTACTCGATTTATTAACACACAACCTGTATTTTTGCACCATCCGATAGTGTATCTAATAAGGATAATATTCTGAATAAATTACTGTTCCAGATTCAAATCGCGCGTAGAAGACAAGAAGAATAAAATCAAATCTTGGCTCCGTGAGACACTGAGGTCGCCAACATTCATAGAACTGGCCAAGAAGAAACTTATGGAAGCGGGCTTTCACACAAGAAGAACCGGCGATTTTGACATGCCAATTGTGAGTAATCTAGATGATAAAATGATAGACGAAATTAATCTAGCAAATATGATTAATGATAGAATAATAGAGGATGGTGATGGAACAGAATCTGATCAATTGCTGAGAACTTTGGCATTGCACGAGGTCATGGTTACTGAGGATAGCAAAGAAGCGTATCCTCAGAGGGCTAAGGCGAACGAGAGTGACAGTATTGAGAGCTTTATAGCTTATATTAGTGGAAGTAGAAAATAAAATTGTTAATAAACTGCTGGGGTTTTATTTTTGTTCGATAGCAATCGTGTCTTTTATTTTTAAAGTGAGTTTTAAAAACACCGCCATCTATGATTTTATGTTGAAACTTTTAAGAACTGAGCGTGCTTATAATGTTAATGATGTTATGCTAACAAATTAATGTTTATTTAATTGATTGTACATAACAAAACAATATAATAAGAAATTACACATACATAGGTGTAAATTTATCAGTAAAACACCATAACCACCATTCAGTGAAATAATAATTTAAAAGCAAAACCGGACTATTCTATGTGATAACAGATGGCGCTATATAAATTAGTGTTACTATTCGCCGCTAGATGGCGTTAAAAGTCGTAGTTAACTTGTTTGGTAAAAATCAATCTTCTCAAATTCCTTTTTCGAGTCATACAAATTATACGCGCCGACTGAATTTCCTTAGTAAAAAGTCATAATTCGAGGTTTATTTCTCGTCTCTTTTCTCCTCCAATATTGGACCAATTTAAAAGATATTCCGTAAACTGAAAATTAAAGATATATACTATGCCCTTATGTTTTCCTTTTTCATGATACATTATATTTAGTGCTTCCTAGAGCCCTCAAAAACTGCTCTAAATTGCGCTGTTAACAGAGGCTTAGTGTACAAATTTGACAAATAGAAATGAAAAAGAGAAAACATAGGGACATAGTATATATCTTACTTTACCAGTTTATGGAATATCTTTTAAATTGGTCCAATATTGGAGGAGGAAAGGGACGAGAACCAAAACTCGAATTATGACTTTTTACCAAGGAAATTCAGTCGGCGCTCTCTGCCCCCGTTTCCTCTTAATAACATGATCTGTCTCTCTGTTAGTAAGCAATATTGAGAAAATTTGTTTAAAATTGGGTTGTATTTTATTAGACAGTGAAAAAGTCGTAGGTAGTTAGTAGGTAATCTAAGGTATGAGCTCTAAACTCTAAGGTATGAGCTCTAAACTCTAAGGTATGAGCTCTAAACTCTAAGGTATGAGCATAGACTAATACTTATTGGTATGAGTGCAGGCGCAATGTTGGGAGAAGCCAGTGAGAAGCCAGAGAGTTCACCAGTGGACTACCTTAGGCTAATCGAATTGATTGCGCGTCAATAATAAGCAGTATTAATGCTTGTATTATAATCGACGCAGGTCAAACCTAACTTCAAGACTCAACTGCGGGCCCAGCGCCTAGTAAGTTCTACCCGGCGACGTTACAGACGGCGTAGAATAATAACTCCTAGCACTAAGTAGATACGTACAACAAAAAGAAACATTGGCAAGAGGTGGATCTAAGAAACGATGGGAAGATACTGATGGTAGATATATTGAAGAAAAGGACATGCTGAAAACTAACTGAAACAAAGGCAGGAGAAATGGAAAACAGAAGGAATGAAAATAGATATACCATGTTAAAGATTTTAAATTAGTTTACAATTAGACCAAATGCATCGAGTATGTGGGTAAGGTCATAAAAAAATGTACTACCAATTTAAAAGTTTCTATGCTTGATTGTAAATACCATGCGCTAACAAATAGTATGATAATATTATAATATATTGATAACCATGTTTAAAATAATGTAGAAATAACCAGAGGCTTAAACATAGAAAATAAAAAAGTATTTATGAATCAACAAAATAAAGCTGAATACAAAAAAAAATGTCTCTAATCAACCTTGAGGACGAAAAAGTGCATAAAAAATATATAGCATGTTTTTAAATTTGTAGTTTCCTTTTAAAGCAATAATGAAGCCGTGTAATAATTTATATGAATTATTGCAATCATATAATGCCAGTGTAAAAAAAACTTATTCTAATAAGGATTTTGTTGTTCTGTTGTTTCTGCCTACACTAATGAATTGTTTATTTTCTGATGAAATGAAAATAATAGTTATCAATAAAATGATGGTTTTATATTATGAAGATTGTGCTAAGTGTAAAAGTGCTGTCCTGATGTCAAAATTTATACATGTCATGGTTATTTAACTATTAGAATTTGCAGTGATGGATAGAAAGTGGATTGTCCTGGGAAGTATACAATTATCAAAAATTTCAATAAGAATGTCATCAAAAACAAATAAAATAATTACAATAGAGGTGGTTCTAAATTAAGACAACACTGCCCACAGTTTCATCATTTAAGGACTCAATGACTCACTTCGAACATGGAGACGAATCATCGGAAACCACCATTAAATTTTATATAATGATCCATTGTCAAATGGCTAATTGCTGTACATTAATTAATTTATTCTATATATTGATAACAAACTTATGTTAACGACAATTGTAAACCTAATTACTTAACTGTGACCGGTTAAAATAACTGACCGTTGCGTCACGCTGGTACCAGGAGCGCAGAAGAAGCGAGAAATGTGCGTAATGATGTTCGACGATCATTATCATAATGATTTTAGTCAGAGCTAGGTGTTAACCTGACCTACCTTTATGTATTGTTGACCGGTATAAATAAACTTAGGTAATTAAATCTTCTTTCTTCTCACATCCGTCTGTTATAGGGATGATAACGAACTTAGTAGTTCAATCCATTAGCCAGTTAGTAAGACTGTTGGTCCAATTGACAAGGCTTCTGAAATCAATAAACCGTCCAAGTGCGAGTCGGACTCGCGCACGAAGGGTTCCGTACCAGTATCGCAAAAAACGGCAAAAAAATCACGTTTGTTGTATGGGAGCCCTATTTAAATTTTTATTTTATTTTGCTTTTAGTATGTGTTGTTATAGCCGCAACAGAAATACATCATCTGTGAAAATTTCAGCTGTCTAGCTATCACGGTTCATGAGATACAGCCTGGTGACAGATGGATAGACAGACGGATCGCGGAGTCTTAGTAATAGGGTCCCGTTTTTACCCTTTCGGTGCGGAACCCTAAAAATTATGTATTTCAGCTTAAAAATATAGGTGGCAAAAACCTTACAAGCACATAAGTCGTGTAATTTTTTTGTCTAGGAAAACTACCTACATTTAGATTTATCACATAATTTGAGGATATTTGGAGTCATTTTATTGCTGAAAGAGAGCCTCATAGGTCTAATGGCCACAACAAGAGGCGCTATTGTTCCTGCTTGCTGTTAGAAAATTCCCAGCCCAGATATATTGCAGCCGGCTGGAAGCCTATAACAAGAGACTTAAATATAATTGGCAAAAACTGGGTGCACTTATACGACCTCCGTCTTACCCTACAGGGTATAAAGGGGTGACGATAACTTACGTAAATAATTCTGAGAAACAGCATTTTTTATAGGCAAAGGTTGCAAAAGGCAGCTCTAAAAACAGCACCACTTTACAGAACAGCCTGAAAACGAATCACCACAAAAAACTTCCTAGCAACAAGCCTGACTGTTAAGATGTTAAGATACAAAAACTAGCGAAACTATGCAGCTATTTCCGAATTTCAAAATCACTTAAGGAAGACAAATTCAAATCTTAACGCTTCATCGGGCGAACTTCATTCAGGTGTGAAATGTCCAAAAATAATTTGTGAAAATACCAATTAGATTATGTAAACTGTTGACATAATAACCTTAGCACTAGCGAGGCCACAGACTATAGAGACGCCGTGGTGGGCGCTTCTAGAGGCAGCATTGTTAAAACTTTCTATACAAATCGAGCGTGTTACCAGTCATTCATACTAGATAGATAGATAGATAGATAGATAAATCATTTATTTAGTGCACACAAAAGACACAACACAACACACAAAATCTTAATAAAATTATTACAATTGTCATGTAGGTATGTTTAAAAACAAAGTGCCAACATAAAAAGAAAAAGGAAACCGAAACAAAAGTAAAAATGACACCAGTAACATTAATTTTGACAATCAAAACAATCATAACACAGTGCGGTGTGCATCTCAAGGTTGCACCAAATGGGAGTCCAGCTTAGCACGTGTCAGGCAAATATACCTGACGCTGATATTCTGCTGGATCCCTGCAGTGACAAATGGTCGCCAAGCAGTCGTGATATATTGGTGTTGTAACAGTGTTATGCGTAGAGTAATTCACGTAAGTATACCCGCAACTTTAATTTAGTACTTACAATAAAAAAAAAAAATCTTAATACGACAAATGACGTAGACCTATAGAAACTGACGGGTCTGACTGAATATTTAAAATTACAGAAGTGCTGCTTATAAGCATAGCAGAATCAGACTATAATGCTCCCGCTACTGGGACACCGGCCTCCACTCTAAGAGGAAATGGCATGCAGTCCACCTTATGGCCCCAGTTGGTGGATGCCACATGTCTTCCAATTTATGGTTCTAGGACATGTCGGTTTCCTCACCATTTTCAGAGCAGTGGTGATGAAATAATTTACGCAGAGTACTAAAGTGCATGTTTGGGTCAAAATCGACGACCATTACTTTATTAACAGGGTTTTTTTTTTTTTTATTAATAGCATGGTATGTATGTATCTATGTAACGGAATCTTTGAACGTGATTTTCACCCCCTTTAAAACGTCGGATTGATTTGAAACTTTGCACACTTATCAAGGATCGATGACAATGCAATAATTTAAATAGTTTGTCCCATTATCCATACTAGGATCTTAAAATTTACCATTAAAGCATGTTTTTTAGCTTTTAGAACTACAATTTTTTACATTTACATTACACTATTCTTAATTATAATTTAATGATCCTTATTTTTTTTACTTTTTAGTTTGGTTTCCGTTAAAGCGTGTTTTTTTGTTTTTTTAGACTATTATTTATTTACAGCACGTATGTCGCGACCATTACCAATTGGGCCACCACTGTTCATTGGCCATCACTACTCGTTCAGCGCTCAACGCATTTTCTGTGCCACGTGCGATTTTTTTTTAATAAGTTCTAGGTACAGTTTCTAGTCTGCTGGCGGCATGGTAGTTCTGTGATCTGTGGCCTACACAGTTAGTTGTATAATAATGTTTTATTTAGAGTAACCAGAAGCGCTCGGAAATGAATACATCGTCAAGTTTAAGATTGTTATGTCACTTGTCACTTATTTCGACATCTTTAGGATGTTTTGAAGAGAGGGCACAAAAGTTAGGCATCTATGAGGCTCTACGCAAGTGAGATTCTACCAACGAGAGCGTCGCGATAGCGATCGGTATCGGTAGAAATGGTCGGTCAAAAATGTATGGGATTGTCAAGGGCTAATGTCACGTGATCAGTGGGTTGTATGAGTCTTTACTCATGGTCATTCGAGTTAACGTAAACGTCAATTTGTATTGAAACTGGATAAGTGCCGTCTGGTGACAGTAAGAAGAAACCTTTTTATTTGTATACAAATTGACATAGATCGTTTACGTTATCACGATCGAGTGCGTTAAAATCTCGGAATAAGCACACAGAACAAGCATATAGTCCATTTCATTTGCCATCACTATCAGAATGAGACTTTGTAGAGAGCAGAGGTAAGCAAATGGCAGACCGCCGCCGACTTATTTTGTGTGGACTTTAATTAATGATTACAATAAAATTTCGGAGTAAACTTTACGATGAACATCTGACAATAGCCTGCACCTACTTTAGTCAAACCTTTAGACTGATAGTTCATGGCAAAAATTACATCTTTCACATTAATATTTGAAAAAATCTTGGTACTTCGTAAATATACGTGACGATGTAAAGGCAGAATTTAAACCTTACAGACCGCGATATTCATGTTTTTTTTAAGAAACGGATCGCAACTGAAAGTAATTGGTGACCCCTGATGTAGAACGTCTGGATAACGATGTAAACAGCAAAGGAGGTCTGTGTAGATTCAGTAGAGAGTGAAACCAGGCTATTCTATGTTCAATGTTAAGGGGGTTTGGTTGGTTACCGCACTTAGTCCCTCAAATGGACCTTTGTACGTGGGCCATGGCGGCCATTGGGTGGTCATTCCAACCAGCCCACCTCCCTCCAGAAGTCAATTAGAGCTCCTGGTTTCCTCAAAACATCCGTGTAAGATCTGGGTGACCCGAGGGTTTGTGTTCTAATCTGGGTGATACCTGTGCACGCAAAGAGAACGTGCGCGACGGTTTCCTCGGCCTTCATGCATGCTGCATAGAGGTCTGTCCGTTATGCCTATTGTGTGGAAGTGTTTGTTGAGTGAGCAGTGTCCCGTGATGGTCCCCGTCACCAGGTGCAGGCCATTCCTGTCCAGGCGTAAAAGACGCCTGGTAAGCCTACTGTCCAAGGATGGCGGAGCTTCTTTGGATTGCCTACAACCAGGCATTATTAATGACGATAATAGATAATTGAACAAAAATAGGATGTTTCAGTATTTCGTTAACTTTTGATGATCATGTTTATTTCAGAAATCAAGTTGACTCGATGAGTTTTAACTTTATGACTGGGTGGAGGAATATTCGTCTAATGAGGTCATTGTCCTCATAATCAGCTTTTTCCTACATTTTTAAGTCCAAATATGCGATCATAAGTCTCCATGAAAAATATGGTACCCCAGTGAGGCAACATTTGTGTTTCAATTTTTATTCCAATCAACAAGGTAGAAATTGGTATCTGTTTATAAAGAAAAACTTTTAATGTTAAGATGGTAATACATAAAAATGTACAACGAAGCAAAATAAAGGAAATAAAAACTAGCAAAAATAAAAACTAATTTAACTAATTTAAAATTCTGTAAAGCTGTGATTGAAGAAATAAATAACAAGATACAATGAAGTATAGAAATAAACTAAATAAAAACTTTTTAAACTAAATAAATATTTACTTAAAATTCTTCTAAAACTTCACTCTCGTGTAGCCACGATTGATTAAAAAAAAGACCTGAAACAGTTTCGTTACAAGGCAGAAACTGAAAAATGCTACCTCCTTTATATTCTAGTTTTTTTACTCCATTATATAAGATTATATAACAGTTGACTTACCAATAGCGCTTATGTAAGCTGATCTGATTCTGTAACCGATTCTTTTCATCTTTGAATCGATTTGCCAAACTTGGTGTTGCGAAAAAATCGAGTAATTGTTTATATTTTAGGTTTAAGAAGAAAAGTTTACACGAAAAAGTGTATGCTTACATAGTATGGCACTTATAAATTCTGTAAGAAACAAGTTATGTACATTTGTATATGTATATTTTATTCACTAAAGTTTATTCACATTCATATATATCATCCGTATGTTGGCATTCTAACTTTACTAAAAGTGAATACAAACTGTATACAAACGCGTATGAAAAGGGGAGGGATTTGGGCGTCAAAAATTCGTCCATATCGATGTCATCGGGAAACGTGCCCAGAATGCTGGCAGCATTGTCACGTTGGATAGCAATGCTGATTCTCTGGCCGAAGAAAAGCCCAGCTCTCTGGTCACGTGAAGAGTCGAATAACCATTTACTTATATCTCGAAATACGGGATGAGCACTCGGACTCTATGGACCTGGGGGGTGATCATAAGCTCTTAGAGCGGTATCAATTTGATATCGAGTAAGTGACAGATACAAGTCAGATACATCTGTCCCTTATTCTATCTCACATTGATACCGCTCTAAGAGCTTATGGTCACCCCCCTGATGTTTCAACCCAGAACGGCTCAAAAATATAGCTGCCATTTACTTAAATATTAAGGTTGTAAAACCTTAATATTAGTTTAGTACAAAAACCTTTTGTTGTACTAAACTAATAGATATTATAAAGAAATTTTTGTTTGTTTGTAAAAGGTATTTTCTGAAAGTGCTAATTTGATTAAGAAAATTATTTCACTTATAAAATATTGCTCTTGGTAACGCTGAATGCTATGGAATACTTTTAATACCGGATGCTAGTATTATATTATCTGTGTCCCGGAGAATGCACGGTACCTCTACCACAGATAATATAATACTAGCATCCTCTACGATATGCCACGAACGAAGCTGCGGAAAAAAGCTAGTTCTAGATACGGTAAATTATTTATTTCAATAGATTTAACCTAGCCAAAGCAAAAAGCTAGTTATGAATTGAATTTAACTTACTATTATTAGCTAGTGCTAAAAACCTAAGACATAAAGTCGTGAACGTAACGGAAAAATCCAATCAAACAATAAAATTTATAGTAGGTGAATCACTCATTAGCACAAGTGCGGACTACATCTAATTGACACACTAACACTTCAACTTTTAAAAATGCAAATATTCAAGTAACGCGCCCTTTTGTGTTTAGAATTTATACACACTCACTGTGCGGCTAAATAGACGGTATTCACACATTTTATCATGATTATAGCACAAAGCCTGGGCTATTTTTGTGGAAAACCGCGACACCATTCAAAACATCAAAACTGGGAAGTGACAAGATTTTTAAGCTCGGTTACCAAGGGACTCCACTTTGTTTCGAGCTCTGGTTCTTTCACCGTTATTTTACATCTGATTTAGTATCACTGTCATTTTAATTCTTTAGCAACCCTTATGGTTGCTGTCAGAGGTAAAATAATTGTACTATCATCATCATCATCTCAGCCGAAAGACGCCCACTGCTGAATGTAGGCCTCCCCCAAGTGCCGCCACATTGACCGGTCCCGTGCGTCTTGCATCCAGTGGATTTCTGCAAACTTCACCAGATCATCGGCCCACCTAGTGGGAGGCCTGCCAACGTAACGTCGGCACTCCAGAACTTTTCGGCCTCATCGACCATCCGTTCTGCGAACAATGTGCCCTGTCCACTGCCACTTAATTTGGCAATTCTTTGGACTACGCCTCCTCAAGTAAAATTATCATAGGTAGAAGAATAAAATAAGCCTTTATTAACAATCTTGCATTTGTTTTGAATTTACAATAAAATACTTAATCCTACGACATCGGCAGAGATTGTTTTGCTTTCGTATCATAGGCTTCCCCCACGCTCCTCCAATGATCACGATCGTGACACACTCTACGCCACAGTACTCCTGTCCACTCTCTGTCTTTTCTCTCTCTAGGATACCACTCTGTTACGATTATGGCACATTTTCCTTGTTTGCTTCGCATCATATCTATATGTCCTGTCCATTGCCATTTGAGTTTTCTAATGGTATGTGATACGTAAGCGACATTATTTTGTTCTTCTTCTTAAATCTTTAAGGTTTATTTTATCTTTTCTCTTGATGCTTAGCAAACTTCTCTCCTTGGCATGTTTTTAATTTTTCCGTATTTTCATTCGTTAATGCCCATATTTGACGGATTTTTAATAATCTCCTTTAAAGATCAGTAGCGTTGACATGCTACATTCGTTCTGTTAAGTAGGTATCTAAATAGATAATACGAGCGAGAGATATTAGGTCCAAAGGGACGTAAGGTTTGTAGGAGAGATTATCTGGCCTGGATACGTATATTCGTCGAAGCGCTCTAAAGCGACATTGTTCAACCTTTTTTTTTTGCGTGTAGAAATGCTTATGCATACTGCGCTACCATGGGGAGATAGCGCAGTTATGGGTTTACATCCCAAAGGAGTCCCACACTCCTTTGGGATGTTAACCCATATCCGACGCAACAGAACACATTGCAACACTGTTTATCTCAATCGATGTTTTTGAACGGTTAGTAATCAACTTGTTTTTGCCTTCTGCTACAAGTTCTTCGATCATGACTTGCAGTTGGTTGAGGTTGTCTGCGATTATTATAAGATCGTCGGCGAATCGGAGATGGTTGAGCATCGCTCCGTTGACTCTTATTCCATTTCTTATTCTGTCCAAGTTGCGAAAGCCTTGTTCCAGCGTCGCAGAAAACATTTTGCAGGATAGAGGATCTTCCTGTCTCACACCTATTTCAATTCAGTTTTGATTTTTGCCGTCATATTCTTGTAGATGTTTTCAATTATACTTATATATTTCCCTTACACTACTTGCTTGGCTAATGCTTCCCAGATCTGGTCATGTTTGATTGAAGAAACGAACGCTAGATTATTATAATACTTTATATAGAGGCCTATCAATGAATGCAATTTGCAAAATTCAACTGTATCAGTTTGCTTTTTGGAGACAGGAGAATCACGAAATTGCCATACCGCACCTACACTCTCCATCATGCTGTAGTATCTACAACATGATGGAGCATGATGGAAATTTGCCGTCCGAAGCTCGTAAGTCCCTTTCAAAACCTCCAAGCTGTAGGGACTATTACGAGCTGGGATAAGCCTCCTAATTAGTTATTTATGTGATCAGTAGAACATTTAAAACTAATTCATTCTGAACTTTCGTTCCTAGATCAGCTTGCAGACGTATTCAGACTTTTAAGCTGGACATTAGCAAGTGAATTACTTTGGTATGTGTGACTACATATTAATTAAGAGCTTTTGTGTTTAATTTAAACGCGAATTGCGTGAACATGTTCGTCTCCGTCCGCTACGTCACTTGCCCTTAAGGTTTCATTGATTCGGCGTCACCCAGCCGACACCGGCTATCGTTTAAAAACCAGCGCTGTAGCTCTGTCTCGCTCGCGAGTACCAGCATTATGCTAAGGTATGACATTTTGCGTGGTTGTGACGCATACTCTGTATTTGTATTTAAGCTCTTCCTTTGTTTTTTTTTTGGTATGCCTGGCGTCTGGCGCAAATACACGAGTTTCTTTCTTTATACGGACTTCCACTTAATTTTATATTTATTCTGCAGACCAACACCCGATTAGCAAGTGAAGTTAATTGACTGTGTGTAATCACCATATGATCACTATTAATCAACGCATATCTTATTATGTAATTACTACATGACCTTTTATAGACGGGAACATTTTTCTCATAGCCTACGGATTAGGTCGGTGGCGTACTGAAAGCTATAAATTATCGCTTTGAAATCCAAAACTGCTCGTGTGAAAAGCAGCTATTTGGTTGCCATGATACCAAATTGTGGTTTAAATTAATTATGTGACAACATGTTTATGAACCTTCTGTGTTTTTGTCAAATTAATGATCAATTAATCTTGTTCACACATTTAACGACTCTCATGGCATTTTGGACTCATTTGTGTAAAATGTGTATTTCGATTTGGATCATTTTGTTTCTAGAAATAAATGATCGACGCTTCTGAAATTAAAAACATGTCAAGGGACACAGTTGGCTGCAGATATTTTGTAGAAACAATCACAATTTGACAATTTTGAATTTATCAGGTCCATATATTTTTATATCATAGATATTACTTCTGCGAGAAGTAACTTATTTCTAAGGCCCGCTCGCGCCACCCTGAGAATCGTACAAACTCGTAGTTAGTAGCTAACCCGAGCCTATTATATAATATGACATATTTTAATTGGATCTTGTGCTAACAACTAACTCTCAGTTAAGTTTTTGGTGCAAGCGGGCCTTGCAGATATATCCCTGCTGATCTTAAAGAAAGTTTTTACAGTTTTCACAAGAATATCTGATTCCATTAGATACAAGATATTGGAATAAGAATGCAAGAGGAACTCAGCAGATTTTATAAGCGACACATAGCTTACAGTGCAACAAAGCCGAAACGCTGTTCACATAGTTGTCCGTAATTACATGTAAACAAACATTACATAAACAATCAATCAGTTATGATACCCTGGTATTTTTTAGGTATTACATTATTTTCTTGTGGTTACTAAGAATGTCTTCTCAAGACACTGAAGAAGAAATCTTCAACACACAATTTAGGAAAGTACTGAATAGGCAGTTGACAGTTTTCTACTTTTGATGACATCACGCCCGTGTTTGTATTTGTATTTGTAAAAGGGACTATAACCATTAACTGGGTTCATATCCAGACTAACATCTGATTCCAGATAGAAAAACTCAATTTCTATTTTTATTATGAAATTTGCAATATTTTTTCACTATTACAATAAAAAAATTCTAGCATAGATGCATTACTTCGAAAAGACCAGATATCCGCTGTCAGACGAAAGTCTACAAAATCGGTGACAGGTTGACGTTTCAATTGCAGGATATCTGGCTAGACGTGGAGATGACCGTTATAATAAGACTGAACTACAAGCCAACATTTTGTTACCAACGACATTCTTAAGCATTTAGGGTCGACGACATAACCAAATTTGCAGGAGACACGTGGATAAGGGACATTCGGAACTGGGAAGTGTGACATATAGGAAAGGACTGTACCCAGGTGATTCCAGGCTGACATAATCATGATGAGTACAAGAATAACCAAACTCTTCCTACATGCTACTTTATTATAGAATAGTTTCAAGGAAGTGCAGAAATCTATCTTAAACATTCACTGCCACGAAAACATTCGCTTTACAAAATAATAACAAAAATCACATCAGACAGAACCTTATCAAACTATTAAATAATTTACGCATTATAAAAAAAGACACCTCGCTTCTGCGTCTACGCACTATCTATGCACAAATACATATACACTTTGCTGTAGCCACGAGACCACACACAAGTGTACGTCTGTGTGAGTAGCCCTCTGTTGCAATCCCTTAAATAGGTCGAGCAGATACTAATAGAAAGACGCAGGGCCGGCTTAGAAGATTATTATCGATATTCATTGAGTTATGCGCATTTTAAACACACCTCTTTTTAGCTCTGCTTTCCTGGTTGAACGTCCTGTGAATGCTGCTTTTGTGCGCTGTTTGGGCTGCGCGATTTGAAGACAGTATCTTTGGCTTTTTCCTTTCCTTAGTTTCTACTGAGAGGATATCACAATTTAACTATGATACTAATTGTGTTTTTGATTTCTGAACAGGAGGCGTTTTCTATGAAACATCATGTACCAAATCAATGAGTTGGCCTCCAAAAGTTAAAAGGTGCTACAACCAAATACTCTTATCATCATCCACCTTATACTAATTCATATGGGGTCGATACTGTATGTTTTCTTCTTCCACACATCATATCTATTTGCCTTTTCATCTTTCACACAAATCATCCATCGTTTCTGTGTTCTTCCTTTATTTTTACGCACATTTACGCTGAAAACTTTCCTTGCGTCATCTTTGCATCACATACCTTCATAAGTTAAAATTAACTGCTTTCGTACATTGTGGTTTATATGGAAAATGAGTGGCCATTTTTATTGTTTAATGACTGAACAAATATTGGATTTAATTTATATACGCTTTGTGGACGCAGGTCAATTCAATTAATAATAAAATCTATGTAACTGTACATAGTTCTACTAATGGCTATAAAAGTCTTCAAAGTACTGCTAATAAAATACCTAGATACCTAATAGAACGTCTGGGAAGGAACCAAGGTAAATCATAATAAATGAATAACTTTCGGCTAACTTATCTGGCACGTACAATATCATACAAATCCCTTTAAATTTTTAGTCAACTTCGAAAAAAGGCGAAGGTCATTACAATGTAGGTTTCTCTTAGGATTGGGGCTGGCTTACGGTTTGGAACAGACCAGGCGATAACCGTGATTAGTCCATATTGAATCAGGATCGAGTTGAGTGGAGAAAAGAATGGAAGGCCTTGCCCTACAGTTGAGATAACGCCAACTTACTATAATAGGGCCTTTCAAACTTATAGTGTTATCGTTATCTCATGCACCTGTCTCTATCCCTCTTGATAAGTCCAACTCCGGCCCTGTTATAAAAACTTACAAAGATTGTTTGCATCTTTTCGTTACATTTTTTAGGTCACATACCCTATGGTCCTATGTGTGTGTTTGATAACATTGGATGTAACACGGACGCAGCGAATTTCGTGTGTTGGTCCGACATAATGTTTATTTGTATCAGAATAGATTTTCTTGTTGTTGTTATGGTTTTCGGTAGTGTAAATATGGATCTATGTTTGGGTAGATACTAGGAGCACATGATTATGTAGTGGTGGTGTAAAGAGTTTAGTTAAGAGCTGGAAAAGCTTGGAACAAGGCTTTTTTGAGGAGTTGGGATCAATGCAGAAAGGCGGATGCTTTATAAGTAGCAGGAATATGACCGAACCCAATGGCGCGTGATTAGACATGCCTATTTTCAGCAGTATACTACTATTGGATGATTTTGTAAGTCATGAAGATTCAGGACTGATTCATCAATAAAAAATTTGTTGGGGGTGCTGTAGTAAACCATTTTCTTTTAGGTGCCTGGCTCTTAAAAGAAAAAGATACACTTACACTACACTTCAGATATCAACGGAATTGTAGTGATTGCTTCAGACGATTCATTCGGCTTCTGAAGAGTACCTTTAACCTAAGAGAATATACCTCTTTGTTGACCTCTTTGAAGACGTCGCCGACAGACCAAATCAAAACCATTTTTCAGGTCCAAAAACAAATAAGTCAACAAGCTAATTTGAATGCTAAGGCTTCATCTTCCGCAAATAGAAGAATCATCACATAGTTGACAAAGAGTCAAATGAAAACCATTTTCTTCCATCTACCAGGCTGGCAGAAGTCAACAGCGATGTCATTGCTCCAGACCCTTACTACGTCTTAACATACATATGCCATCTGAATAGTACCAAGGTCGCTGACAATGGAAGACGTCGGGTCAGTGTGTTCAGTGTTGACCAACTAATTATCTGTCACATATAATATATATTGTATGCTAATGCCACTGTCTGCATGGTTGAACTCTAATGACTTAGTCCGATTTTGATTTAATTTTGTTTTGTTACTTGGCAGGGCGCATCGGCGGCAGAAGTTATGCTTACATTGGGTTAGATTCATACTAAAATCTTTTTACAAGATCGTAGATTATTTAAGTAGTTCTCAGCTAGACATAGGCCACTTTAAAACATAATGTGTATGCTTTTTCAAAATCGTTCTTACCACAGCCTGTCTGGTTTTCATCATCGTATTCCTGCCCTTGTCTCATGTTAGATTTCTGGGGTTCATCACAATACGTTTATTTCTTTTATTATCCCCTATATACCGTCACAAGAATTCATACCATTCCTCCACAATAACTTATCTGGCTCTATTCAAATCAAAATCAACATCAATGCGCCACTGTTGTCATGGTGACCTAGTAGTAACCCACTTCCCTATTTAAGGTACTTGCAGGATGATAAGCGTTTGACAAACTAGCACAGATATAAAAATCATTGGTTAAATATATATCACAATGTAATAAATGTGTAATTAGCTTTTTTGGGTCCCGTGTACTTGTATCCCCATACATACTATAACGTTTTTGAAATACTTTTACGTGCATACAGCTACGGAGTGAAATACTCTGCCGGATTCTGTATTTTCTGATAGCTACAATCTGGGGGTATTTAAGTTAAGAGTAAATAAGTTAGTTCCCAACCATATTATCGTTTACCATCAAGGGTGATAGTGGTCAAACGCGAGCCTATCAATAATAGTAAAAACCTTACTCTTCTCTTATCTTTTTGTGTGAGGATGTGGCCACCTCTGGTGTTAGAATTAATTAAGCCGCTTCTGGGAACCTCACAGGCATTCAAGATGAAAAGTAACCTCAGGTAGCTTTCTAACAGTGATTTTTTTCATACAATATTAGTTCTTCATAATTTCAAATGAAATTGTGTATCACCATTTATAGCTCTTAATTCCGATCCTTCCAGGATCTATAACTATATGTGGCCTTGTTTGCTAAGAACATTAATTTTACAATCATTTGTGACCGTTAAGTTTGCTAAGATGAGAACTTTAGATCTATTGCTCCAAATATCTCGGTAACGTAACATCATATCCTCGGACATTACACTTTGTTTTATAAGTGATTTTAACCCATACCAGTTTCGTCATGTTTTCGATCTGGTATGACTGAAGAAAGACTTCAACTTAGTCATGAAAAGGCTAAACAGATAAAGATGACTGCATTCATATTTTGTAGGTACTAGAGCAACATGAGAATTTAGGAGTTTTTTTATACCTCGAAAAACATATCAGGTGACATCATTTCTTTCACACCTATCAAACTGTCTCGCCAGCCTACCCAATCAACTCATAACACCTACTGTCCTGCCTACACATTCAACTTCATTCATTGCTACCTAAAGACACGATGGTCTATTCAAATTCACTTCATTGTTTGCTTGAAGTGTCTTTCTCTTTTCGTAGAATTGGAGCGAGAGGTTCTTTTTTTGATAAATTAGAATGAAAGTCTTCTTTAAAATAAAAACCCCTTGTATTATGTCGTTGAATCATAATTTGCTCTACCCTCTAACTCTGTGAGACTTGCTATCTGTAAACATGAGGATTGGGTATCGAATGGGCGATGAACTTCTTCTGTTCGCGGCGTACCTACAGATATTACTCTAAAGCCAACCCTATTTATAAAAATGTCGACACTGTTTAGCGATTTTTGAGCACATGTATAGAAATTGAATTTAGAATCTACGAGTACTAATCAGTTTTCTAAACAACGTCGAGATTTTTTATAAATATATCCCCTGGATAGAATTTTACCCTCTTGAAAAATTACGTTGAAGATATCAGACGGCAACAAAATGGTCCTTTCTAGCGGACTTGAATAAAAATGAACAGAAAATTACAGCAGGATATTGCTTCAGCCCATTTATTTATTATTCCTGAAGCATCGTTTGCAAAATAATAAAATATAATAAATAAAATAAAATCACAATAAAATCCATACAGCAGTATTTTATTCATCAATCACAAGATAAGATCAATGAATGGGAATAGATTTCTTAATATTATGCAAGTTTCACTTTCCAATCGGACAGGCCGGAACCTGTCCCTCTATGGTGATTCAGAAACGTCATTTGTTTAAAAACTTATTGTGTCTCATCCGTTGAATTTACGTTATATACGTCTTCTTAGGACCAAAAGCCCAAAATCCGCTCTCTCACTGAGAGGACGCCTGTATCCCATCAGTGGGCACATTAAGAGACTGACGATGATGATGCTGATAATGTGGACTAAAATAAAGAAATTAAGAGAACGAAAGAAAACAATTTGTTTTAACAAAATAATATTAGAATAGTGACAGTCTTAAAAATATAATAGTGTGTGCCTCACGGCAGCGCTAAAAAGGACAGAGTCGAAGAGAGAAAGTCGGACAGAGAGAAGACCAGCGTCAAACATTAGCTGTCTGACGCTGGTGTTCCAATGAACCTTAGGGGCAAGTTACTACAACAAAATCTGTAAATCTCTATATATCTATATTATGGTTATACTCAAATTATGTATCAGTAGTCTACTTTACCTAGAAACCAATAATTTACCCAAAAATGGAACTGTCACCTAATTGGACGTAGGTTGGTAGATTTAGAACCAGCTCTCTCACACCTTAAATTATGGCCTAAACTGGTATCTGATTCGTTAATACAAGTAAGGTAAATGTGAAAATATTGAAGGAATAGAACACAATATATAACACAAAACAATAAAAGTCTCTCTCAAACTCTAAAACTTTTAAGGTTGAAAGTTCTTCAAAAGATTTTTTCTTCATCATCTGCCTACCTTGGGGTCGGCTTTAAGTATTTTGCATGTACCAACTGCTTATCAAACCTGTATAACCCAGTTTCTGGGTAGAGCGATACCTCTTAGCAAGACTGGTCTGTAATTCAAAGGCCTTATTCAATCTTTTGTCAGACTTACTGCCAAAGAAAAAATTGGCAGAATTATGCCCGAAATCAATCCCTTCCAACAGCCTTCTCAAGCCTATGATGGCTTAGTACCTCCCAGCCTAGCCTTTTTAAAACTACATACGGGGAGTATATGGGGGTCGGCTTCCACTCTAGCCGGATGTAGCTAATTACTAGTATTTTACGTGGAGCGACTGTCACCACAATCCGTGGGTAACACGATACTCCTTGGCAAGACTGCTCTGGACTTCAAAGACTTTTCTTGTCAAATTATTGCATACTCTAATCAGATTTAATGCTATTCCATCCACCTTCCCGAAATATAACCCGCCCAACTATCTTTCTCAAAGCTATGATGCCTAAGTCCCTCCAATATACAAAAAAAACCTCCTCCCATTGTCTTCCTCAAAGCTATGATTCCACACTCCCTTCACTCCAGTTTTCCAATAAAATACCTCCTGCCATAATATTTATCAAAAGGCTATCCAAAGTCCATTATTTAACACCTATAACGCCTGTCTCATAATACTAAGGTAGTAGTGGGAAATACCACATCCCTCCTCCTCGCGGCGTGGGTATGAAGGTATGACACACTTTCGCTTCAAGCGAATCATGTTGGTGTGTACTATCATAAAATTTGAATGTAGGTATGCCTTCTATATTGATCGTATTGTTTTGTAGTCACTTGAAGATTCGAAACTGAGCTATATCGATTTTGAGAAGATTTTTGCAGCTTTGGTCGAGTCTGGCATTTTAAGATGGGTTTCCAGATAAGCAAGATGGTAATGAAAATCAGAAGGGTCATTTTGGTTACCGATTTATAAGAAAAATTAAAAGAGGAATTCCTACAAATGGGAAATGAAGGAAACAAACTATAAACCAAACTTGATAAATATATTCAGTGTAGGTTTGATCATACTTCAAGAATCATATTTCTTGAAGAGATAAAAACTTAAATCAACGAATTCGGTCCCATAGTACAGGAAAAAGCATTTTTTTCAAAGTTGACCCCCTCACCCCCTTCTACCCCCCTTTAAGCGGATCTCGGAAGTTGAGAGACTTGGAACATTTATTTTTTCAGATTCATATAAAGGGGCAATGCTATAGTCACAAACGAACCAGTTTTCAAAGTTGACACCCTTGCCCCCCTTCTCCCCCCCCCCCGTTTTGGCGAATCTTTTATTTTCAGTTTTTTTTACGGATTCGTTTAGAGGAGGCTCGGAAAAGTAAAAAACATTTTTCAAAGTTGACCCCCTCGCCCCCCTTCTCCCCCCTCCCCCGTTTTGGCGAATCTTTATTTTTTTCAGGTTCATATAAATAGGCAATGCTTTAGTCGGAATCATTTTTCAAAACTCCCCACTCTCCCCTCTCTTCACCCCTCATCTCCCCAACCTCCCCTACCTAATATCGGTCGTCGAAACCTGTCCGGTGGGAGTGGACCAGGCAGCGTAGGGACCCCGAATGGAGCGAACTTACGAGACCGAGTGCAGCGCAGGGGGGAGGTGGCGAGCGAAGCGAGCCGGCGACCTCCGTAGCGTAACGAAGAGGTTGAGTGGGTGAAGCGAAACTCAGTGCCTGGCGACGACAAGCAAACATTAGGGTTATGTTTTTTGGAACAAAGTGTAGGGTAGGTGTAGGGTAGGTGTAGGGTAGGTGTAGGGTAGGTGTAGGGTAGGTGTAGGGTAGGTGTAGGGTAGGTGTAGGGTAGGTGTAGGATAGGTGTAGGGTAGGTGTAGGGTAGGTGTAGGGTAGGTGTAGGGTAGGTGTAGGGTAGGTGTAGGGTAGGTGTAGGGTAGGTGTAGGGTAGGTGTAGGGTAGGTGTAGGATAGGTGTAGGGTAGGTGTAGGGTAGGTGTAGGGTAGGTGTAGGGTAGGTGTAGGGTAGGTGTAGGGTAGGTGTAGGGTAGGTGTAGGGTAGGTGTAGGGTAGATTTAGGGTAGGTGTAGGGTAGGTTAAGGTATACTTCTCAAAAACACGACAAAGCCGCGAGCTGCTTGCAGCTCGCGCACCAAGCAAATACTAGTTTGTTATATAAAATGCCTTTTGGAAAAAAATAACAGATACAGTAAGAAACTGTTAATTGAAAATGGAAATGACATGCTGACATTTTATTGAAAATTAATAATATAGTTTCTATCTTGTGAAAGTATGGAATACTTGACAAGCTCCGCAGCACTTAAAAGTTAAGTTATTAAATCTGGCATATTGATTTAAGATAATCAGTTTAAAGTGGTCAAATTATAGACGATATCAATTAATTTGCGTTATGACGTTGCTTGTGCTGTAATAACGAATAATAAATTAATAAACACAAACAGAAAAGCTAATACAGACGGTTATTAACTGACAATAATTTAACTCTAGAAGCTATACGAAAATTATCTAATAATTTGGTATAAGACCAACTTTAATTTTCTACAACCCATAGTTTCCATAATAGAAACGACAAATTTAATCAAATCAATGACTGATTCGGAATGTCGGCCAATTGTTCCGATGTTATACAACAGTTAATTTATCGGTAAGTTAACAGTTCAGTCAGATGAAAGAAACCGCTAGCAAACTTTTTTTTATTATTATTGCGAGGTAAGAAAAATACCAGGCGATCAGACCATAGTAGTAGGTTGTTGATGATATTAGGACCGGCGAGGCGGCACAAAGCTCGGCGCGGCCTCAGCTCGCGAAAGTGAGAGTGGGCCGGTTGCGTAACGCTGTTCGACTCATGAAGTCATGACGCCCTAGTACCCGGCGTGGTTACCTACATTCAGGTTCTTTTTGTCTAAAACTATTTCGATGTCTTACTTAATTTTTTGGTCCGATTGATTTTTTCTCTGAATCGTTAGGTTAACTTCAGAAGCTATTTTCAGATAAAAATAGCCATTTTAGGATTTCCTTTTCTTATTCCTAAGTAATTGGAACAATTCTTTGGTTTCGCTATTGCTATTCTTTCTCTGATACTTTTTACTTACCAATAATAAAACAGTGAATCTTATTGACTGCTTTTTACATTTACCTCTGTTTTGTCGCGACGAAGCCAAATATGTACTGTGAACATTCCTTTCTAAAGCCTTCCCAAAGCAAACGTTTATGTGTCAAGTCCCAAATAAGTGACGGTAAAACCCAAAAGGACCACTTTCTATAATTATTTCTGGCGATTACACAACTTGCTGACGTCTGATGGTATCCGGTCAGGGGCTTAAGCGAATCATCGGCGAACCAAAACAGATCCGTCTCGATTTAACTAGTAAAAATGAATCAGAAATGTTGGTGAAAAATATGCAGGTCAATGTTGTTTTTGAGAATTAACGAAAAATAGTGCATCCTACTCTAAGGCGTTAGCTACTAATAATGAATCGGTAGGAGAGAGAGAGAGAGATAAGATTATTCATTCGGGATTTTTTAAATAATTTATTTAACATCTCGTGTTCCCTCTTTTCTTAAAATATTTTGTTTTCATTTGGAAATCCGTTGTGTTTATTTTTTGTTGGTCCTTTATAAAACTTAATTGAGGCTCCCTTGCGCCTAACTTAACTCAGAGTTATTTGCTAAGACGAGGTTTATCGACAATATTGTCATACATAATGTGTCCGTGCTAGCTACTGACTTGGAGCTAGTAAGATAACCCAGGGTGGCAAAAGCGGGCCTGAGATACATAAATAAATACAAAAGTACTACAGTTGTACCTCTGCCTAATCCCTTCGAGAAATTCAGCCGTGATAATATATTTAATTAAAGAAAAATTTATACATAGTTTTATAATTTTTTTCAGGTTTTTGGTTTGAAAATGCACTTACTGTTTTTATTATACTTAGCTCGAATAATAAATAAATTCATTAAAGCTTGATTAAATTACCTATTATTATAATAAAATAAACTATTGTACTAAGACACCATGGTTTAGAGGAGCTGTACCAAGTATATGTCACAGGTCACGTAGGCATAGAATGTTAAGATATGGCAAACACTGCAGCGTTATTTGACGAAGAGAGGGAGAGAGATACCTATAAGGACCCATTTTGGACCCAAACAAGTGTTTCTGTCCTACTTTACAGAAGTAAAGTCAAACACCTTATACCTAGGTACTTACATAAACAAGTGGTAAAACTGTTTTTTGAATTTCTGGCAGTATATAGAAAATAAATCGTTATTGGAAGTCCTATAGCAGCTTTTATTTTTAATGATAGAAATCTAAATTATCGTTGAATGTCATAATTATGATGCTTTTTATCTCGGAAATATTTACAGTTCCTGCGAGATATGCCACCGCAGTGAACAACGGACTACGTTAGTACACAAAAAAGTGCTTATGTGCCTATCATCACGTCATCAAAATTATGACCAGACAGCTAAAGACAACAATTTGGAACATCTTCGTCATCTCTTCCAAATTCAAGTCATGCCATTGAGTCACAAACTTTCACAGAAGTAATATAATCTTCCTACAAATGCTATTTATAAAAATACTTTCCCAGAGCGGGGACGTGATGGTGGTCACTCTTCCAAAATTTGTAAAAAACTGGCCAAGTGCGAGAGGGATTCGCGCACGAAGTGTTCGGTCGGTTCGCAAAAAACACGTTTGTTGTATGGGAGACCCACTTAAATATTTATTTTATTCTGTTTTTAGTATTTGTTGTTATAGCGGCAACAGAAATACATCATCTGTGAAAATTTCAACTGTCTAGCTATCACGGTTCATGAGATACAGCCTGGTGGACAGACAGACAGACAGATAGACGGATAGTGGAGTTTTAGATATAGGGTCCCGTTTTTACCCTTTGGGTACGGAACCCTAGAAAAGACAAAATTTCGACTAGGGGTACTTAAACATAACTGACGAAATGTTGGTACTATAGACCTCTGCCCAAGCCTTTGGGGATACAGTTACTAGATTATGTACTCGTATGTTAAGTTAAGCTGTATGTCAGCATTTCTAAAGTTTTCGTTCTGATGAAGGATTTGGTGACGGTAATTGAACAAGTCTGACAGATGCCAACTTGAAATAACCCCAGGGGGGTGACCATAAGCTCTTAGAGCGGTATCAATTTGATATCGAGTAAGTGACAGATGTATACAAGTCAAATACATCTGTCCCTTATTCGATCAGGGGGGTGACCATAAGCTCTAAGAGCGGTATCAATTTGAGATCGAGTAAGTGACAGATGTATACACGTCAGATACATCTGTCCCTTATTCGATCTCAAATTGATACCGCTCTAAGAGCTTATGGTCACCCACCAGATCATCAGCGGAAACAAGTAAAGTTGTGACAGTAAATCGCAGAGGAGGAAAATGCCGAGATTGATCAGTGCTCAGTGATCATTACCGATTCCGGTCGTGTAGATCAAACTATGTACCTGGTGGAATGTCATAATACGTTATTCTTCATTACTTTATGTGATTAGTTACTTTGTTACCGTACATAAGTATAAAGAAAGACGTTAATTTGTTTTCTCCTCGCCCGTAAAGGACCCATACAATATGGCTTTCCCTGACAATTAAACTGTCTTCCCTACAAGTATTTATAATATCAGCCTATAATATTTCCAAAGCTGGGACACAGGCCTCATCTCTGGGAAAGGGTCTGCGTTAATCCACCACCTGGGCCCATTCCAGGTTGTTGGGTGATACAAATGTCATCGAATTTTTGGTTCTAGGGTTTGACGGTTTCCTTAGTTGTTTAGTTTTAGTTTGTAAATGAATAAATAAATAATTGGCATTCAGTAAATTCAGGTCAGGATACCTGAATGCGATTAACCATGCAAATAGTAAAGGAGGCCTATGTATATTCAGCGGAGAGTGCAACTTAATGATGACTTAGCAATAAATGAATTCTTCAGAGTCTCGTAAACTTTTGTCGATCAAGCTTGTTTCAGAAATCAAGACGTGAATATGGGAATTTCTTACAATGATTGCCTAGATGTTTTTTTATTTTTTATTATTTATCGGTAGGCTCGCATTTGACCACTAATGGTAAGATGATCTCGCCTGATGGTAAGCGATGATTAAGTCGACGGAAATATTATTATGTGTTCGCGACGAAGCGTCATCAACCATACTAAATGGTTCATAGAAATTGAAGTTTGTATGTGTAGACATGTCTGCTTACCACGGCGCGCCACCTGATACTAAAATGAATTTTAGAGGCACGTTTATATTTATACTAAAATTTTACCTACATTTTTTGAGATAGTAGTATAATGTTTTTAGTGTTTGTCAGTATGTTATAGGGTTCAATAGTTCACCCTTAACAGAGTAAAATCATTAGAAAGCATACTGATAAGAGTTATCATAGTAAAAAACATAAATTTTTGTCATACGATACGTCTGTGCTCGACGACGGATTAGTTCCGAATGAACCGTGAGAGGGAACCACACGATATATATAGTTTTGGTGGTTTTCGAAAATATTATAGTAATTAAAATCATGTTTTTAAGGGCTTATCCTATGTACTGGACATGAAATCAGTACATAATGATGAAACTATGTGAAGACCACATAGTTTCTGCTATGTAAATAGGAATATTGACTTGATATCTCAAACACCAAATATATGGTTTTAGGTCATTTTAGGGTATATGGGGGACCTAGACCGAGACAGGAAGCCTATATACACCTCATAGTTAGCGTAGTCTTTTATATAAAGCCCATTTACTTGAGATATCAAGTCAGTATATAATAGAAAAACTGCTGTTTATCTGGTTTTTGGCAATCGCTTACGGTTTTAGGTGCCCTAAGTACCTAGAAACATATAGGTGTACTGGTAAAAGTACTACCATTGGAAAGCTTGCTAAAAGGGCTTCCAGGCGGTTTCTAGATGGGAAGAATCGCTTGGATAGTCAACGAGATAAGCAGTCGTGAAAAATGTAAACAACGTAAAACGTTGAAATTTGTAGACCCTTCAGGTGGAATAACTCCATGAAGGGAATAGATGTACTCATGGTGTAAGTACTTTCGGATGGCTTGCTGGACTAGCTACCAAGCCATCACTTTGGAGCGAAAATCGCTCAAGTAGTTTAAGTACAATTCCGGAAAATAGGTTTCTGGAAATGTAATTTTTAGTCAGTTTTTGGCATTTCCCGGGACTATACACCCCTGGGAATTCCGAAAACAAGGAATTTTTGGGGACCTCCCGATGGCCCGTTAAACGCACCATCGTGTCGTCCCAATCTTATTAGTGTTTTTATATCTAATTTCTCTGATAGCTGGGCGCAAAGAAAGTGACCAGCTATCAAATTTGTACATATCAAGGCACCTTATGTGCATATGACCTAGATAGACTTACATAAACACTAGAAATGTAAAGTGTGGTCTATTGGCTACCAGAATCCCCATAATAGGCGGTGATTGTCTGGTTAGCCTAAGTAGGAAGTCCTAAAGTCGGTGAAATGACTTAGGAATTTATAGATTCATTACATAAGGGATGATATCCCATAGAAGATTCCCGAAAATAAGCTTTTTCTAGACGTCAACAGACAGCCTGCTATTGGCACCAGCAGGTCAACCCAACCTATAGATATCCTTAGGCTAGGTTGAAAACTATTAAGGTTTTAACTGGGAAATAAAGGGAATTGTCCTTTTATTTCATGGAAATAGTCTAGGGAAGCTATCAATACCTGGAAATTAGGTATATTGATTAGATACATAGATAGGGGGCGTTACTGTGTTACAGTACGAAGGAATCCAGCTATTGATAGCACCATGGAAGGGGTGCGGTAACCCTATTTACCAAATATGTATAAGGGTTTTTTACATAAATAAAAATTATTTTCGGCGAGAATTTGCGGGGCTCTCAATAATGGCACGATGCGAGGGTATAAAGAACCCCCGGGCCCAAAATAGAATTTGTAGTCATCCAAAGCTAGTCGCTTGTACTTGTCTTAGTAAATAAGAAGTAATTCTTATATAGAATCAAGTCTCAGAAATTGTTGAGAGCCCTAGAATCGTGCCGTGTACTGAGTAACTTAGTGTTTCATTTAATTCATCGACTTCAACCCTTATGAAGACATCCCTTTTCGATCCTGTCGAGCTGAACCTCGGAACCTGGACACCAGGAGTGCTGATCCAGAAGTAGGCAACCCGGAATCTGGAAATAACTCGAGTACACCCAACACATCGTTGAATCGTTAGAGTCGATTTGCAACCCTACGTCACTGCTGCAGCTAGGCATCCAAGAACCTTTGTTTTCGTTGATGTGGATGGGGCGTTCAGCGGCAATGGCCAGAAGGTTTACGCCCTTCTTTTCTCGGGGCCAATGAACACGCTACGTCCTGCACATTTAATGGTCCTTCGAGCCGGATTTTGGAGCCTAGCGTCCCGGCAAATTCGACGACCATTACATTTAATGGTCCTATCGAGCCGAATTTTGGAGCCTGGAGAGCCCCAGGACGTCGGGAACAGTAGATCCAGAAAAAACAACTGGGTGCCTGCATATTAAGTCGGCTACGTGCAACACAACGTTGACCCGTTCGAGCCGAAATTCGAAGTCTGGAGCGCCCCAGGACGTCAGGAAGAAACAGTGGTGGAATTAATTTTTCGAATTTTGGAGAAATTAATTTCACAAATAAACCAAAAATCGACGTGCACTGCAGGGAACAAGTCCTACGTGCCCTATTTGCCGCTGGATCCAAGAGGTAAAATTCTGGAGACAGTTATTGAAAATACCCTATTTTTTCAATAATTGTAAGAAAATAGAAGAAATTTTCTGTGAGCCGCAAAATGCTGTATGAAGACAGATGCGCATCCTTGAAGCCCCAAGAATAGTTCCTGAAGACTTATCGCTGAAAACTACCCTATGTTATCAGTGATTTGTTCTAGAACTGAACGCTTGTTTATTCAACCAAGAATACTCGTTCAGAAGATTGGATTACGTCTTTGACGCGGAAGAATAGTTCCTGAAGACTTATCGCTGAAAACTACCCTTATGTTTTTAGCGATTTGTTTAAAAAACGAGCGCCCGTCAGAAAAATACAAGATGTGCGTTTAGAAGGCTGATGTGCATCCTTGATGATTGAAGAATAATTCCTGAAGCCTTATGACTGAAAACAACCCCTATGTTTTCAGGAAAATTTTGAAGACTGAATTTTCGTCAGTGAATGGAAGAAACGTACTCTGAAGACTTAGATACGTTTCGGATGTACTGACTATGCGGTTCCTGAAGCACTATCACTGAAAATAACTTTGACGTTTCGGTGATTTATTTGAAGATTGAATTTTCTTCAATCAAGCAAGATACGTGCTCTGAAGATTGATGCACGGCTCTGATGCTTTGGACAAGCAGTTCATGAAGCATCACCACCGAAAAGTAACCTTGACTTTTCGGTGATTTAGAATTTGATTGAATTATAGTCAATCAAATAGAACATACACGTTTATGGGAAAAATAAACTTGTATAGCAAATGCCTGAAGTTTCCTGAAGACTTATCACTGACCGTAAGTTTTTAGTGATTTTTTATTTGAAGATTGAATTATAGTCAATCGAAGTGGAGGTTAACTTCTGGAGATCGTCGGTTTGAACGCTGAAGCCCGGAGCTGGGACTTATCTTTGAAAACTAACTTCGAGTTTTCAAAAGAAAATATTTCAACAACAATGCCGATAACCAGATCCAAAGGCAAGACGCCGGAGGCATGGACCGTGGAGTTGGATCAGCCAGTTGGCATCAGACATGAGCTGCCGCCGTGTTCACCTTCCACAACCGAAGGGACCGAGCCGTCGGACGAGCAGCGCCATCTAGCGCCTCAAACTGAAAGCACTCCGACGCATCAACCAATAGAAACTGATCAAGCGGTTTCTACCAGAGTAACCAGATTAGAAGGAGCTTCAGACACAACATTGAAACCTTCTCAGAAAGAGAAGATTTCCGAAGAAGACAGACGTACAGCGATGCCGATGACTACCCGGGGTGACGCCCGTATCGAACATAGCCGTCCGCCGTCAACTAGAGTGACTCGGTCACGAAAAAACATAGACAAAGCTCGCGAAGACTTACTCAAAATTAAGTTGGAGCTTGCACAACTGGCACTTCAGAGAGCGGAGGAAGAGGGTTCCGAAGCTGAATACTTGGATGACAGAAACTCGAATGACGAGTACGTGCGTTCATGGCTAGAAGAGGCACCAGAACCTCAGCCTGAGAAGGAGGATAACGTCGTTGAAGGGGGAACCAGAAATTCTATGCATAGACCCCTGACTGCGGCCGCCACCAAATCGCAAATAGAAGGTCAGCATCCTAAGGTGAGAGAAGTGCGAAAGCCTCCAGTTGCAGCGTCAGCTGAGGGTACAGGAGGTCAGAGGGATAGTCTCCGTCCATTCTTGACGGAGTTGACGTCCGCTATAGCGTCGCTAGCCGACAGGAAAATAGAACAGCGGGACCAACCGAACCCCTCTGCGTCGAAATTCGTCATGACTTTGCCGAATTTCAATGGTTCTCATACTGAATGGCTATCATTTCGGGCCATATATGAGACAACTCGAGCGTACTTTACGGACATCGAGAATACAGCGAGGCTGAGGAGAAGCTTACATGGACGTGCAATGGAAACCGTCAGCTCAGAACTCATCGGACATGCCAGGCCCGATGACATCATGAAGGAACTCGAGCTGCAGTTCGGCCGTCCAGACTCCATAGCGCAAGCTGAAACAGATAGATTACGCGGACTGCCGCGCTGCAGTGAGTCACCAAGAGACATCTGCGCGTTTGCAAGTCGCGTAAGAGGTGCTGTAGTCACGCTCCGCGCGTTAAAAAAGGGTCATTACCTTATGAACGCGGAGCTTATGCGATTGTTAACAGAGAAGTTACCCAATTCGCTACGAGCACAATGGTACCGATCATATTCGGAGAAGTACCAATCGGTGCCAGATATTTCATTGTTCAGTAATTTTATATCTGAACAGGCACACTTCTGTAGTCCATTCGCCCCACCCGTAGGCATCGCTTCGGCCGAGGCGAACACCAACAGACGCGTCACACAAAGGACGCATATAGCTACGGACCAACCGGTAGGAAAATGCCGTGTTTGCGACGTGGGACATCACTACGCCACTGGATGTGCACAATTCAGGGGCGTAGCTGTCGAGAAAAGATGGGAGCTAGCGAAAAAACACAATCTATGTTATCGCTGCCTTCAACATCGACGAGGCAACCACACTTGTAAGAGAAAACAGTGTGGCCAAGACGGGTGCAGAGATACGCACCATCGGCTTCTTCATAGGAAGAAGCAACAGCAGAGGGAAGCCAACAAGAAGCCCGATGTTCCTGAATCCCGCAAGGATCCTCAGGAAACGGTGGCCAGTTTCGGGTCACCATCGAGCCAGGCGTACCTCAAGATAGTGCCGGTCCGGGTAATCGGACCGGCGGGAGAGGTAGCAACATACGCTCTCCTAGACGATGGGTCCACCGTTTCGCTGATGGATGAAGACATCGCGAGGCAAGTCGGGGCAGAGGGCCCTGTGGACCCGCTCAAGATCGGTGCGATAGGCAACACCATGCTCACCACCCCATGCTCAAGAAGAGTCAAGGTGACGCTGGTTAGCCCGCAAGAGAGAAGGGTACAATTTAAAGCACGTACTATACCTAAACTCAGCTTGGCAAAACAAACAGTGAGCGATAGGGTTGTCGCACGCTGCAAGCATTTAACCGACTTGAGAAAAGAGTTGATGTACAACAATGGCGTGCCAAAAATACTCGTCGGCCAAGACAACTGGCATTTGTTATTGGCCAGCGAGATTCGCAGAGGTCCAAGACACCAACCAATTGCGTCACTTACAGCAATGGGTTGGACACTACATGGCGCGCACAGTAGTTTACTACGACAACAAGTACATCATGTCAATAGAATAACAACTGATGACAATTTGGATCATCAGTTGCGCGAACATTTCGCCATAGAATCGTTGTGCATAAACCCACAGCGACCCGCCTCTGACCCAGCAAGAAGGGCAGAGGACATTTTGAATCGATCAACTGTCCAATTAGAGAATGGACACATCGAAACCGCCATGCTTTGGCGTAATGAGCATGCTGAGATGCCAGATAGCTTTGAGACAGCTCTGAAGAGGCTCGTCTCAACAGAAAAGAAGCTGGACAAGAACCAGGAACTTCTAAGAAGATACTCAGACCAGATGGACTCGCTAATTGCGAAAGGGTACGCTGAAAGGGCACCCGCAATTAGCACGCCGGGCAAAACTTGGTACCTCCCACACTTCGATGTCTTCAACCCAATGAAGCCAGACAAACTTCGCATCGTACATGACGCTGCCGCCAAATCGAGAGGAATGTCACTGAATGACTTCCTGTTAACTGGGCCCGACCTATTACAGTCGCTGCCAGGCGTAATGATGCGGTTTCGCCGCCACTGCGTCGCAATAACCGGTGACATAGCGGAGATGTTCATGCAAGTGAAGGTGCGGAGCCAAGACCGAGACGCGCTTCGCTACCTGTGGAGGGGAAACCGCAGAGAAGGAGCGCCAGAAGAATATAGAATGACGTCCATCATTTTCGGCGCAGCCAGTTCGCCTTGCACAGCAATTTTTGCAAAGAACTGGAACGCAAACAAATATATAGAGAAGCACCCTGAAGCTGTGGATGCTATACTACGTAGTCATTATATGGATGACTACCTAGATAGTTATAGAACTATCGAGAAGGCGGCAGAAGTCGCTAGTATGGTGCGAAAAATACACCTACAGGCGAGGTTTGAACTCAAGAAATGGGTTTCAAATAGCTCGCAGCTCCTAGAAAAAATGGACCCATCGCATATACAAACTGAGATGGTATCCATTGGAGATATAGATACGTCGGAAAAGATACTCGGCCTCATATGGAGGCCAGGCGAAGACACGCTGGGTTTCAACCTCACACTCGCGCGTCTGCCTGAGGGTATCTTGGACCGAGAGGCGCCCACCAAGCGAGAGGCGCTCAGAATAGTAGCGTCGCTATACGACCCACTCGGACTCGCCTCGCCAGTAACCATCAAGGCAAAGCAAATATTGCAAGAAGCATGGAGGCGAGGCGTCGACTGGGATCAGAGGCTAGATGTTGACCTAGCATTACAATGGAAAATTTGGGTACAACATTTACGCCAACTAAAAAACGTTAGCGTACCAAGATGCTATCCTGGATATAGCGACGCTATAGAAATGCAGGTGCATGTGTTCACTGATGCAAGCGAGATGGCATATGCTACCGCTATATACTGGCGGGCCACGACCGTGGAAGGCAAGCACTTAATAAGCCTTGTTATGGCGAAAGCGCGGGTGGCCCCACTGAAACTGCTTTCGATACCGAGACTCGAACTTCAGGCCGCGGTATTGGGAACCCGCGTAGCCGCAGCAGTGATGAGTGAACACGACTGCAAGCCCACGTCAGTAACGTATTGGTCAGATAGCAAGACCGTACTGACCTGGATTAGAAGAGGAGCGAGAGTATACAAACCTTTCGTTGCTCACCGAATAGCTGCTATTGAAGACAATAGCAAAGTCGAAGATTGGCGATGGATACCCACCAAGATGAACATCGCTGATGCAGCAACCCGTGACGTGCCACTGCGGTTCAACTCGGACCACGAGTGGTACTGCGGGCCGAGTTTTTTGTCTCTTGGGCCCGAATTATGGCCCACAGAGAAACCTCCGACTACAAACGACACGGGAGAAGAAAAAACTTTCGTTGTCACAGAAGGGGACAAGAAGAGCTTCATAGAAGCCGTTCCAGAGCCAAGCAGATTCTCCAGATGGGAGCGACTGCTTCGTGCGACCGCCACAGTTCTGCGTTTTATATCTCTTTGCAAAAATAGAACAGAGATAACGTCCTATAAACGGACGAGAAAAAACGCTGAAAAGGACCCAGACTGGCGCAAGAAGCCCGCTGTACCTGCATAGAAGCAGAAGCAGGCATGCAGAGCACCAACCCAGGTCAACAGACAAATCATAGAAGCAGAATTTCTCCAAGAAGCTGAGAAAATACTTGTCCAGGTCGCACAACAACAATCGTTCGCTTCAGAGTTAGCGAATGTTGAAGAAATAAATAAAAATAGCTCGCTGCGACCTTTACAAATTCAGGTCGTCGACGGCGTGCTGCGACTAAGAAGTCGCATAGCAGCTACGCAAGAGGTAGCTGAAGAAGTGATGCGCCCGCCTATATTACATGGCGACCATCACATAACGCAGTTGTACATAGACTGGACACATCGCAGTCTACAACATAGTGGCACCGAACTCACAATTAATGAGGTACGGCAGCACTACTGGGTCGTGAAGATGCGACCAACAGCGAAGAAGGTGATAGCAAGATGCCTGCATTGCCGTATACGCAAGGCACAGCCACCAGTACCTGCGACCGGCGACCACCCGAAAACGCGCCTCGCTCACCATAAGAGGCCGTTTACATATACCGGGCTCGACTATTTCGGCCCGCTATCCGTCACCGTCGGTCGGCAGCAACAGAAGAGATACGTAGCACTATTTACGTGTCTCACATCAAGGGCGGTGCACCTTGAAATCGCCGCCAGCCTTAGCGCAGACTCCGCCATATTGGCGCTGCGCCGATTCGCCGCACGCAGAGGATGCCCAGCTGAGATACACTCAGACAATGGCACCAACATGCACGGCGCCGACAGAGAGCTGCGAGACGCCTTCAAAACAGAGGCAAGTCGTAGAGGCATCGTATGGCGCTTCATAACGCCATCAGCGCCATTCATGGGAGGCGCCTGGGAGCGCCTAGTTCGTTGTGTAAAAAACACACTATACAATGTACTTACAGAAAAACACCCCACCGAAGAGGTGTTGTCCACACTGATTTGTGAGGCAGAGTACATTGTAAATAGCCGACCATTGACACACGTGTCGGTAGATGGTGATGATGATGAATCCATCACACCGAATCACCTCTTACTCGGTGGGTCAGCCAGACTACCTACACCTGGCACGTTCACCGAGCAAGATATAGACAGCAGGAAAATATGGCGACGATCACAGATCCTCGCTGATATGTTCTGGAGTCGCTGGGTCAGAGAGTACCTGCCGGAGCACCAAAACCGGCGGGAGCCACATAGTAGTGGGCCCAGATTTAAAGTGGGTGACCCTGTCCTGATAGCCGACGGCCAGCTGCCCCGCAATACGTGGCCGCGAGGCCGCATTGTGGCCGTGTATCCAGGAATCGACGGAGAAATCCGGACCGCTGAGGTACGCACGCTTGGCGGTACCTTGAAGCGTCCGGTGAAGAAACTCGTCCCACTGCCCCAGTAACCAGAGATGCCGGAGCGGCGACCGTCCTCTCGGTGGGCCTGGCCGGCAGCCGAGAAATGCCGTCCGTCGCTCACCGAAGGAATGCAGCGCCGCGCCGACAACACTTCGAGTCGACACAGCGAGTCGACACAGCACTGCACGGCGGGAGATATGTTCGCGACGAAGCGTCATCAACCATACTAAATGGTTCATAGAAATTGAAGTTTGTATGTGTAGACATGTCTGCTTACCACGGCGCGCCACCTGATACTAAAATGAATTTTAGAGGCACGTTTATATTTATACTAAAATTTTACCTACATTTTTTGAGATAGTAGTATAATGTTTTTAGTGTTTGTCAGTATGTTATAGGGTTCAATAGTTCACCCTTAACAGAGTAAAATCATTAGAAAGCATACTGATAAGAGTTATCATAGTAAAAAACATAAATTTTTGTCATACGATACGTCTGTGCTCGACGACGGATTAGTTCCGAATGAACCGTGAGAGGGAACCACACGATATATATAGTTTTGGTGGTTTTCGAAAATATTATAGTAATTAAAATCATGTTTTTAAGGGCTTATCCTATGTACTGGACATGAAATCAGTACATAATGATGAAACTATGTGAAGACCACATAGTTTCTGCTATGTAAATAGGAATATTGACTTGATATCTCAAACACCAAATATATGGTTTTAGGTCATTTTAGGGTATATGGGGGACCTAGACCGAGACAGGAAGCCTATATACACCTCATAGTTAGCGTAGTCTTTTATATAAAGCCCATTTACTTGAGATATCAAGTCAGTATATAATAGAAAAACTGCTGTTTATCTGGTTTTTGGCAATCGCTTACGGTTTTAGGTGCCCTAAGTACCTAGAAACATATAGGTGTACTGGTAAAAGTACTACCATTGGAAAGCTTGCTAAAAGGGCTTCCAGGCGGTTTCTAGATGGGAAGAATCGCTTGGATAGTCAACGAGATAAGCAGTCGTGAAAAATGTAAACAACGTAAAACGTTGAAATTTGTAGACCCTTCAGGTGGAATAACTCCATGAAGGGAATAGATGTACTCATGGTGTAAGTACTTTCGGATGGCTTGCTGGACTAGCTACCAAGCCATCACTTTGGAGCGAAAATCGCTCAAGTAGTTTAAGTACAATTCCGGAAAATAGGTTTCTGGAAATGTAATTTTTAGTCAGTTTTTGGCATTTCCCGGGACTATACACCCCTGGGAATTCCGAAAACAAGGAATTTTTGGGGACCTCCCGATGGCCCGTTAAACGCACCATCGTGTCGTCCCAATCTTATTAGTGTTTTTATATCTAATTTCTCTGATAGCTGGGCGCAAAGAAAGTGACCAGCTATCAAATTTGTACATATCAAGGCACCTTATGTGCATATGACCTAGATAGACTTACATAAACACTAGAAATGTAAAGTGTGGTCTATTGGCTACCAGAATCCCCATAATAGGCGGTGATTGTCTGGTTAGCCTAAGTAGGAAGTCCTAAAGTCGGTGAAATGACTTAGGAATTTATAGATTCATTACATAAGGGATGATATCCCATAGAAGATTCCCGAAAATAAGCTTTTTCTAGACGTCAACAGACAGCCTGCTATTGGCACCAGCAGGTCAACCCAACCTATAGATATCCTTAGGCTAGGTTGAAAACTATTAAGGTTTTAACTGGGAAATAAAGGGAATTGTCCTTTTATTTCATGGAAATAGTCTAGGGAAGCTATCAATACCTGGAAATTAGGTATATTGATTAGATACATAGATAGGGGGCGTTACTGTGTTACAGTACGAAGGAATCCAGCTATTGATAGCACCATGGAAGGGGTGCGGTAACCCTATTTACCAAATATGTATAAGGGTTTTTTACATAAATAAAAATTATTTTCGGCGAGAATTTGCGGGGCTCTCAATAATGGCACGATGCGAGGGTATAAAGAACCCCCGGGCCCAAAATAGAATTTGTAGTCATCCAAAGCTAGTCGCTTGTACTTGTCTTAGTAAATAAGAAGTAATTCTTATATAGAATCAAGTCTCAGAAATTGTTGAGAGCCCTAGAATCGTGCCGTGTACTGAGTAACTTAGTGTTTCATTTAATTCATCGACTTCAACCCTTATGAAGACATCCCTTTTCGATCCTGTCGAGCTGAACCTCGGAACCTGGACACCAGGAGTGCTGATCCAGAAGTAGGCAACCCGGAATCTGGAAATAACTCGAGTACACCCAACACATCGTTGAATCGTTAGAGTCGATTTGCAACCCTACGTCACTGCTGCAGCTAGGCATCCAAGAACCTTTGTTTTCGTTGATGTGGATGGGGCGTTCAGCGGCAATGGCCAGAAGGTTTACGCCCTTCTTTTCTCGGGGCCAATGAACACGCTACGTCCTGCACATTATGAAAGTGATTAATGTAAATACCGAAATTTCTAGACAACATGATGATAATCATTAATTATCCGATAGTCATGCGTAATATGAAAGAGCTAGTAATCGTAGTAAAATAAGACTTTCCTCTTGTCGATGCTAAAGCAAACAATCACAGACCTGAAGTAGACTCTCAGTGTCCTTCTTCTGGTACCACCTCTACTGCATCATAGTCTGGTAAGGCATAGTGACTAACTAGGATGACATAGTCTGGTGAGAGCTGTCCTGTATCATCAAGTTGACTACCTCGACTGCACCATCGTCTAGTAAGACACAATGACTTGGTTACCGGCGCGCTTGACCAAGTTGACATAGTCTTGAAAGAGGTATAAACCCATGACTGTCTTATATCATAAAGTTAGTTCCTCGCTCGTGCAACTGAAGGAACACGAGTGGGTTTTTGTCAGTAATAGTCTGGCACGCCCTCCCGCTTCACCCAGAGCGTCGAGAAGTCATTGGATGATTTACAACCAAAAAAAAAAGGCTACCACCTCTTCTGCACCATCGTCTGGTAAGGCACGGTGACCAGCAGCCTAATTGCGTAAGTGAATTCTTCAAGGCGATCAATCGACCAATCACGTGCGAGATGAAAGACGCGTTGTGGATTTCCGTCCATGTTATTGGTCGATTGATGGAGTCAAATCCTTCATATTGGCGAATTCACTTACGCAATAAGGCTGCAGGATGACATAGTATTGAGAGAGTAATGTATTCACCCATGACTGTCCTGTATCATCAAGTTGACTACGTTTAGCATTACCACCTCCTCCTCTTCTGCACCATCGTCTGGTAAGGCACGGTGACTGGGTTACCGGCGCGGTTGCGTCACAGCAACCACTTTCTGCTGTCGCTCGCCTACTTATCCATTCACTGAGACGTTGGTTTGGCGAGGATTGGCCATTGTAAGATTTTTGCTAGGTTTATATTTTATTTTCCTTATTTTTAACAGACTTCAAAAAGGAGGAGAATATAATAGAATAAAATATACTTTATAGTACTCTTTTACAATAATATTTATTTGTACGGGTACAAAGGCGACCTTATCGCTGTCAGCGATATCTACCAGACAACGAGGTTCTCAATTCGATTGTATATATTATTTTTATGTGTAAGAACTCAGAACTTTTTACTAGGTGAACCGATTTTAATGATTTTTTTGTGCTTCTCATGTGGTACCATTTAAATTTGATCAAGAACTTCGAGATATACAACAGAACTCTTCAATAAACAACGGCAAATCTCTCAGGATTGCTGCAATCTAACGAATCAATTTACGCCTTTTCATAACATAACATCACGCTGGTACGCTCTAAAAGGGTATGCAGATGTGTACAGTTCACATTGGTACAGTCATTTCGGTTATGTTCAAGTTTTATGTTATTCTGATAACCTATTCAGGCATAAATTTGTGCATTACAGGTACCTTACTATTAGACTGGTTCAAATTGAAAAAGTAAAATGCAAAAAAAACCTTAAAAAAGTAAAACCAACTTCCAAATAAAAACACTACAAATTAAAAATAACTTCAATTTCGGAAGTTGGTGTCAATTTTTTTTTATTTTTTTTTATTTTTTTATTTGTGATGGGTTTGCTCTTGACTCTAGTCTAGGTCAAAGGTGACAGAGACAGAGTCGACGATGGAGTGAGCTTACCCAGAAGAAACCTGTTCACTCTAACTTTGAAGAGATTCGGGTTGAATGCGTTCGGAAACACTGACGCAGGTAGCGAGTTCCATTCATTCGCTGTGCGCATTATGAAGGATGTTTGGAAGCGTTTGGTGCGAATTGGTGGAATGGCAACAAGGTAAGGATGATAACTTGCAGTACGTCTAGATGTCCGATGGTAGAAGGGGGCTGGTGGGATGAGGTCGTGGAGTTCTTCAGCACACTCACCGAAGTACAGTCTGTAGAAGACCGACAAGCAGGCAACCTTGCGGCGATGAGCCAAGCTGTGAAGCCTGGCACCCGCCAGCTCAACGTCGCCAATGAGCCTCCTGGCTCTGCGTTCCACCGAGTCAAGCGCGGCAAGCTGATATTTAGCTGAGCCATCCCAAAGGTGACTGCAATACTCCATGCAGGATCGGACTTGCGCTTTGTATAGGGTTAAAAGCTGTCCAGGCGTAAAGTATCGCTTCACTTTATTTAGGATGCCTAGTTTTTTGGCCGCAATTTGGGCTTTGTACTCAATGGAGGCGCCAAAGTTGAGACTGGATGTCAACTCCATGCCTAGTAGCTCGAGCCGATCAGTCACAGGAACAGACGCACCCCGAAAAGTAGGAGTTTGATCGAAAAGACTCCTTTTAGCGGTAAAAAGACACGCCTGTGTTTTGGTGGCGTTAAAAGAGACCAGATTGTCATCACCCCACTGGGAGACAAGGCTTAAGGTCAAATCTGTCCGCTCCACCATAGCCTCTCTCAAGGAACGAACTTCATCCGCACTGGTTTTTGCGCTGGACAAGTATCTCTCTGAAACAGTACTGTCATCTGCGTACCCAACAATACCAGGCTAAAGAAGGCCATTGATGTGCAGCAGGAAAAGAGTTGCAGAGAGAACAGACCCCTGAGGAACTCCGGCATCAATAGCCATAAGGTCAGAGGAGCAGCCGTCAACGACTACTCGGATCGACCGTTCACTGAGGAAGTCTGATATCCAGCTACAAAAACCAGCAGGGATGCCATAAGCAGGAAGCTTACTAAGTAGACTCGCGTGCCAGACCCTGTCAAAGGCCTTCGAGATATCAAGCGATACAGCAAGTGCTTCGCCGTGTCTCTCGATGGCTTCGCCCCAGCAGTGCGTGACATACACAAGAAGATCGCCAGTTGACCGTCCCCGGCGAAAGCCATATTGACGGTCACTGAGGAGATTATTGTCTTCAAGGTAGGTCAGCAACTTGCTGTTCAGTACCCTTTCCATAACTTTGCACAGAATGGAGGTAATGGCGATCGGACGGTAATGGGCAGGGTCTGCACGGTTGCCTTTTTTGGGCACATAAAGAAAAAAAATAGGAACACCTATTTTTAGGGTTCCGTAGCCAAATGGCAAAAAAGTAACCCTTATGGATTCGTCATGTCTGTCTGTTCATCCGTATGTCACAGCCACTTTTTTCCGAAACTATAAGAACTGAACAGTTTGCGCGAGAGACACTTCCAAAGTGGTAAAATGTGTCTTTAACTTTAAAAATAAGAGAATGATAAAACTAAAAAAAATATATGATGTACATTACCATGTAAACTTCCACCGTAAATTGTTATGAACGAGATCTTGTAAGTAGTTTTTTTTAATACGTCATAAATCGTAAACCACAATTTACCAAGTACGGAAACCTTCGTGTGCGAGTCCGACTCGCACTTGGCCGGTTTTTTTTGAGGTATTTTGTTGCATTTTCCTATTTTAATGATTGGTTAATGATTTATTTATATTATATTTCTCTAAGTTTTGATCGCCTATTTTTTCTTAAGTTATTCCCCATTATTTTAATATTATTCAGTATATAGTTACGTGCTACTAGCTGAATCCGGGAAGACTGGAAGCCGACCCCAATATAGTTGGGAAAAAGGCTAGGCAGATGATGATGATATAGTTACGTGGATGGAATCATCATATCGTCATGTGTTATTTTAATTCATCGTCAGTCAATAAATTGCCTGCCTAGCTTAACACTATTTTGATTGGCTTTCTGCTGACTTGCCCAGTCTGCCAATGTTTTATGAACTTGCAGTAGGTTTACTGTTGAGACTCGAGATCCATTTAACAATTTTATCTTTAGTATGCTTGTTTATAAATTTATATGGCATTTCTAGTTAAAAAAAAAGTGTAATATTTTTTCTATTTCTGTCTTGATTGAGTAAGAAGAAAATTCAGTACCAATTTAGTAAATTTTCTTAGTGGCTTTCGTAGCCACTTCTATGGACTTTTTAAAATCTTCAACATGTCGTGTGCCACTTCCGACTCGCCGCCACTCCTCACCAACCGGAGTACATTGCGCGGGCGCGGTTGCGTCAGAGCCGTCGGGCCGCTCACCGCACCCCCCTCCACCCCCACCAGGGAGGGGAGGGGGACTGTTACTAGGGCTGCAGCATGCTCTAGCAGTACCAAGGAAAATAACAGTCTAGGCGTAGATATTATAAAATAATGTGTAATGCCATAATCGAGACTCACTTATCCGCTTAGCTGGGTTCCTTTATTGATTACGAATCGTAATGGGTTGTAAGTTGGTGTTAGCCTGATTTGTGGCTATGAAGGCGCCAGTTTGAGTTGTGGATTGCATCTTAGATAAGATCGGTAAAGGTTTTATGTACTACTGAAAGATGGAATGGGATACTATGCTTTATACCGACCTGGTATCGTCAGCTCCTACAGACGGTAGACGTCAAGGGAAGTTTAGAGGTAGACGTAAAAAAAAGGTTAGCTAGATGATTTGAAAGGTCCAAAAAATAACGGGTAGCAAAATCATTAAATACGTAATTTGTGAATGCAGTTTTTGAACAGAAAGACATATATGTCAATGTAACATTACTCCAGAATTTTCTGAAAACCTAGCCATACTGCAACAACACTTTGTTAGTTATGTTTAAATCCCATGTTATAAGTGGGAAGAAATCCAGGCTTCGGGCTGTTATGGAGAATTTGAACTTGTAACGAGGGAGCCGAACCTCCTGCGGCGGAGCAGTGGCAACTTAATCAATTTACTCAGGCTATCGCAGTCCACAGCTGGTCTTAGATGTCTACGTAGCACACAACACCCGGTTTCACATCCAATGAGTCCCTGCGACCTATTGCACAAAGTACCAGGATAGCAGGAGGCAACAGGAGCCCACCGGTCCATCTAACTAGGGAGTGTCCCACGCTACCGTAGACGAATCCAAATTTCTATTCAATGTTTCGTCTGCTCAATGAGTTTTATTTTACATCGGTAAGTATATTGAACCAACACTTTTTCCGTCAATACATTCTAAGTCTGAAGAGAAGTGATTGTGTTAGTTAGGAGACAATGGCCTAGTGACTACTTTTTACTTTCTGCAGAGTTGCGCCGCCTGCATCTGTGAGAACGGCAATGACACGTGATGGCATACGAGTATCACGTTTGTCACGATCGGGTTCGCTATTTATATCTATTTATGAGAAGAAAGCCGAAAGATTAATATAGATAATGCTTTAAAACAAAGAATAACCTTAAACCTTAATAGGTACCATCATTACAGCATTAAAATATTACGCTTTTTTAGAACACTCTTTAAGTCTTTTACCACTTTTAATAAGAAAAGTCCTTCTATTTACTTGAATATATTTACATAATAAACTTAAGGCTTTTTTCCAATGGGGGTACGATCCTTACATACTCCTTTTCCTAAATTTACGAACTGGAATATAAACTACATAAAGAGAATTTTCTAAGAAAATGGGAATAAATAGTTAACACGAGGACACACTGACCCTTAAATTGAACCATGAACCCAACGAACAACAATCGACCTTGCAACGAATCATTGAAAAATAAAAGTACATATTATACATTTTTATTTTGTTTATTTTCATACGGCAACACGATATTATATCACATATGTAAAAAAACACATTTGTAATTTGAGTGACTAACTACTCATTAACAATTAAGTAGCTTAATTATATTTTCGCGAATAAATATCAAATTCTGCACCGTTTGTATTTAAGTAAAAATGTGCTAAAATCAGCATTTTTGTAGCAAATTAAGCAGCACAAGTGAATAATAAACATAAAAATGTATAAACAAAGAATCATTCTACGAATATCGTGCTAAAATGTAGTATTTTTCAATGGTTTTGATGGTAATAGGGGTCACGCTGTTGCTATCTTAAAGAACAATCTGAAATTCTCATATTCTACAAAATGGAACACAGCAACGGTATTTACAGGTTTAGTTATACCTAAGTATCACTTACCGCAGTGTCTCAAGCCAAAGGCTTTAACCAGGATGTGTTGCCAGTTCTTACATAATACGGGACCAAAACGTGGTCGCTCACAATGGGCCACATCAGAAGGCTTAAATTCACCAAAGGACCTATGGAGGAGAGGGCTATGCTCGGCGTTTCCTTGCGTGATCGAATCAGAAATGAAAACATCCGCAAGAGAACCAAGGTTACCGACATAGCCCGAAGATTTGCGATTGCCAAACTCAAGTGGCAGTGGGGTGGGCACAATGCTCGCATTGGCGTCCTGGAGTGGCGACCGCGTACTGGAAGACGTTGCGTTTTGGCCTTCCACTAGGTGGAGCGTTGACCTGGTTGAGGTTGCGGGGATCCACTGGATGCGAGACGCACAATGACCGGCAGTCATTGTGGCGACGCTTGGGGGAGGCATTTGTTCAGCAGTGGACGTCTTTTGGCTGCAATAATGATGATGATGATGATGATCGCTGCTGGACATAGGGCTCCCCAAAGTACTTGCCGCATCCAGGAACTCCCAAGGTCCTACCCTGGTTATTGGTCTACCTTAAGGTAAAGACAAAGTGACATTTTAACAGCGATAACAATAGGGCTATCGCGTTTGAATTTGGCGCTAGGGGCGCTAGTGTAGTGTGAGGTCTTCAAAATGTCAAATTTCATAGTTTTTTGGACTTTAGCGCGAGTTTATTTAGAAATGTTTTTAATTCAAACTTGCCTTCCGTGTATGTTATAACAACATTTAACAGCTAAAAAAAAGAACTTACTCGCCAGTGGCGCCAACTGGTGAGTAAAAAAACAAGAGCCCTGATTGTCCGACAGTCCAATATACTATAGGATTTACACGTGCTACCCAAAAAAGGTCACGTGCAGGTCAATCTAAAACATTAAAGACTTTTGACAATCATTGTGTTGTGATTACTTCCAAACCCGTGTCTTCAGGTACACAGAAAAAAGTATGGTGGTATCATTTCGCCGGACAATTTTCTCCACAAAAATCTATCCCAAGATGGCGCATACCACAGATATTCATTTATTTTTTCTCGATAATTTCGAAATTCCTTTATCAATTAAAAACAGATTCTCGTGAATCGTTTCACATGTGACTTAAGACACGTGATACCCAGCAGAAGTCAGCTATCGGCACGAACATATCGATATGAGTCGGAATCTACGCAATCGTTTAGTATCACCGAGATGTGACAATCGCTGGAACGTGGTCAATCGATCGTTTGGTGATTTTGGACCACGATTGGGATAGGGAGGGTGTGATGGTTCTGTGGTCTAAGTATTTGAAGGATTTAAAATAGACATTAGGTTTTACTTCTGCCACGGGGTCTCAGCGCTAAGAAAGAAAATTTGGTTCAAATAAATCTCACTAGATGGCGCGTTATGCACCTATCTGTTATTGAATGTGTGTAAAATATTTTTTTTCTGGAATTGAACATAAAAATTGTATGTTCTTGTTTAATCAACTCTCCTAAGTACAAAATTATGGAATATTGGGCTCTTAATTCACATTGCAAAGATTATTTGAACGGATCATTTAAAATTGATGCCAATAAATGGCGCGGTTTTAAATATCCGAGGCATTCCACATTTTTGTGCAAAGAAATTGTAAATACGTGCAAAAAAATACTATAAAACAAACCTTCACTGTATTTGAAGAAAAAAATATTCACGAACCGAGTAAACCCTTTAAATAAAAACAGTGTACACATTACATGTCATAAATCAAGTGATTAATCAGCACTATGTATAATGCCCGGGCATTTGTAATGCCATCGGGCATCGGGGCATCGGGTAATGTAATGAATACTGATTTTAAACTTCTATATTTATTTATTATATACTTTATTGTACACCATAATTTACATGTATAAAGGAAACTTAAAACTAAAAACACATACTATACATATACTTAGCACATTGCCTGGTCATTATGAATATTGCTACGTAACGGTTGGACAATTCAATAATTAAGGTCTATGAATTAGTCCAAGAGCGAGCGAAGCGAGCTCGGGTGCATATGTAATCGTACTTACCTATTCTATATTCAAATCAATATCAACATTAAAATAATTTAAAAAAACACATCTTTATTACCCAACCCAATAAGTGATGGGTCTTATTCAGAAAGCCCTGTCAATTTAATTATTTCAATAGTTTTTAGCATATTGCCTCCTTATATTGGACATGATTGTCTGGACATTATTAATAATACCGTATTAATGACTTGGTCCATAACATATACGTATATACCTCCCATATTAAATACAAACAGACCATTTCACGCTTTTATAATATTAGCTTAGACTAGAAAACACTGAAAGGAAGGAACTTCTTGGTAGCATTTCTAAAGTTAATATAAATTACCAAACTGTTTCCCAGCACTTGAAAACATTTTTTTTTCTTATTCTGCTCTAGGATGTCAGCTATAAAACGTTACTGCATTCTCGGACTCACAAGTTTCAGTTGAAAATCAGTTGAAGGACTACTATTAAATCTTTCTTGGTAGGTCATTCTGTGACCCACTTATATTGTGAAGTGGGTATAGGTATTTGCAAAATACAAACAAAAAAGAAAACAACCTTAAATCATAAATGAATCCCCTATACTTACAGCACACCTAGATTTGTTCAGTTACGTTTAAAGTCCCATGTTTATTTATTTATATATATTTTATCGTACACCAAAAAATACAGGAACAAAAGAAACTAAAAAAATAAACATATTATAGTGGGCAAGCCGACTGCTGTCAAAGGACACAAGTGCTGACTCAAAAAATAACAGAAATACAAGTGACCACGTTAAGCAAATAATTATTAGAGTGTTCCACATTAAACAAAGTTTAAAAAAAAAGTTAACTTTAAAAATTATGAAGACTAAAATTAATCTACCTAGCCCTTTTTTCCCTACTATATTGCGGTCGGCTTCCAGTCTTACCGGATTCAGCTAAGTACCAGTGTTTTACATGGAGTGACTGCCTATCTGACCTCCACAACCCAGTAACTGGGTAACACGGTACCCCTTGGCAATACTCGTGTCAGATCTCAAGCTTCTGACTACCCGTAACGACTGTCAAAGATCTTCAAATGCTGCGAGGCACGGAGGAAACTCGGTACGTTGAAATGGTTACCTATTCACGGACCGACCTTGTCAAGCGTTGCTTAACCTTGAAGATCGACACGTGCGGCTGTTATTATTTAGCCACGAGCTCCTCGTGGAAATGAAGACTAAAAATTACAAAATGTAATATCGCTTGTGAATACGTATCCAATGAACCCGAACACGATGAACATCATGTCTGGTGGAGGAGTTGCTACGGCTATTAACCATCCGGCTCCATCATAAGACCAGCATATTATGTCAATGTTTCCAAAGTGACATAAGTAAGCACAGTTTTCTTGATCTCTGCGACAGCTGTCAGTATTAATACAGTAACAATAGCGCTTGACAGGTAACAATAACGTAACAATAACGTATACGTCAGTTTGACATATGTCGCAGAGATAAAGCTATCTTTTATGAAATATAGCATAATCAGAAGCCAGGTAGTGCTTGAAACATCAATTTCTAGTGGCCGGACACACATACGAATGCAAGGTAATGTTTAAAGCTTATAGCAAAACGTGTGTTACGGCAAAACTATCGAAATACATGAGTTTTTTCGAGTTTTCGAAAATTACAGCACTTGTTTTAAAAACTTTCTATAGGTAAACAAATTATGTAAATATAACATAATACAAATTATTGTCCTTAAATGATCCTAATTCATCAAGTTATGAAAAGTCGAACAGCTACATATAAAAAAACTGGCCAAGTGCGAGTCGAACTCGCGCACGAAGGGTTCCGTACCATTATCGCAAAAAACGTCAAAAAAATCACGTTTGTTGTATGGGAGCCCCACTTAAATATTTATTTTATTCTGTTTTTAGTAATTGTTGTTATAGCGGCAACATAAATACATCATCTGTGAAAATTTCAACTGTCTAGCTATCACAGTTTTGGTGACAGACAGACAGTCAGACAGACGGACCGCAAAGTCTTAGTCCCGCCGTTTTTACCCTTTGGGTACGGCACCCTAAAAAAAGAAGTACCTATTTGGAGGAAAATGTGTGTCCTTTTATCCTTAGAAAACATTTAAAAAGACCAGTTAGAATAATTATTTAATACTTAGGCATAAAAAATATACATATAAAACATCAATTACAAAATAAAATGTATAATACCGACTTCCAAATAAAAAACACTACAAAGTGAAAAACAACTTATTTTTCGGAGGTCAGTGTTCCTGTTTTTAAATTTTTTTCGTTTTTTGACACCGGCTTCCGAAATTTTAATATGTTTCACTTTGTGTTTTTATTTGGAAGTCAGTTGTTATTTTTTGTAAAAATGTTATAATTTTTCAATTTTTTTTTGTAGTACTTATTGAGCAAGTTTTATTTATTTTTTATTTATTTATGGTAAGGTGCTTGAACATAACTGGTGAAATGAGAGTGTACCTTTAGAGCGTACCGGCGTGATATTATGTTATGAAATACAAAATGGCGTAAATAATAAACATACATGCGATTGCAGCAATACCGAGAGATTTGCCGTCATTTATTGAAGAGATCTGTTGTATATCTCCGAAGTTCTTCATCACATCTTCACATAATTGGAACCACATGATCAGCACCAGCTTTCATATAAAAAAAGAATCATCAAAATCTGTTCACCTAGTAAGAAGTTCTGAGGTAACACATGAAAAAAATTCAGTCGATTTGAGAACCTCCTCCTTTTTGAAGTAGGTTTAAACCAAAACGAGAAAAATTACATTCATAAAGGCTAATAAATATATAGAGCAGTGGTGGCCCAGCGGTAGCAGCCGTGACTTACAAGTTGCAGGTCGTGAGTTCGAACCCAGGCAGGCACTTTACTTTGTGTACATTATTTCATCACCACTGCTCTCAAAACGGTGAAGGAAAATATCGTTAGGAAACCGGTATGTCCTGGAACCAAAAATTCGAAGACAGGTGACATCCACCAACCCGCACTGCATGGTGGATTGCGGCCCTTTCCCTCTCACAAAGAGAAAGCCTGTGTCCCAGCAGTGGGAACATTAAAAGGCTGATGATGATGATGAATACATATATATAAAAAAACCTTTGCGAGGCGAAAATGGCTCTTATTTCAGCGTAGATCAATGTAAAATTTTATAAATAGCAACATAAAAACTGTAAGTCATCCCCATCTTCCTGGCCTTGCCCCATGTTACTTGGATCAGCACAACACGTTTTCTTCTTCCAGACCGTCCTATCCCCGTCACGTTATCAATGACTCCCTTTTATTTCATGACCTCACACAGTCCATCCATGTTTTCTTTGGCCTTCCTCTCCCTCTCCATCCATCCACTTTATATTCATAACATGCGTTTCATACCTCCTCATCACATGAACATACTCGTACTAGGTAAAAATGTTTCCTTTCAACTCAAGCAAGTATAAGTGTAAGTAGTGTAAGTGTATTGTAGTTGCAAAAACTTATAATAAACGTTTGTATAAATTATGAAGAATCTATTAAGCACTTATTTATTTATTTACAACTAGCTACCGCCCGCTACTCCACCCGCGTTGTATTGGTACTTCTTCCAATATCTTTATAAATAACTAGCTGTTTGCCGCGGCTTCGCTCCCGTGGGCCACCCCACAGGACCCGTTTTTGGGATAAAAAAAATAGCCTATGTCACTCAGGAATAATGTAGCTTACTATTGGTGAAAGAATTTATGAAATCGGTCCAGTAGTTTCGGAGCCTATTCGGTACAAACAAACAAAAAAGTCTTTCCTCTTTATAATATTAGTATTATTAGTATAGATAGCCTATGTGTTATTCTGACGTATAAGCTATATTTCTGTAAAGTTACATCAAAATCCGTTCAGCAATTTTTGCGAGAAAGAGTAACAAACATCCATTCGTCCATCCATTATCACAAACTTTCAAGCTTATAACAGTACCAGCTTCTGCCAGCGGCTTCACCCGCGTGAAAATCGAAAATATTCCCGAGGGAACATATAAAAAGTATCCTATGTGCTATTCCTGACTATAATCTATATCTGTGCCAAATTACATCCAAATCCGTCCAGCCGTTTAAGCGTGAAGAAGTAACAAACATACAAACACACACACACACTCACAATCTTTCGTCTTTATAATATGAGTGTGATTAGGATATACTTTATTGTATACCTCTTAAGCACAGGACAAACATTTATGAAAACTTAATTTAATTGATTACCCATCTACTAACGAAGTTGTCCGACAAGTACAATAGCAATTATGCAATTGCCAAAGCTATTAAATGCTTTTAAGTATTGTACTATTAAGGAAAATGATTAAGATAATGATATATGAACGAGGCTTCCTAACTGCTCAAACTATTACAGTAGTTTAGTTCAAAACTTTCGTCGATAGAGATAAGTTGCAATTTTATTGTTCTGTATTGTCTACGCTCGTACCTTAGTTAAAACAAATATTCTTAGATCTTAGTTCAAATTTAATTTTACGGATTTTCTACGCTTGGAAGAAATATAATCTTACTAAAGTATTTTAAAATAGTCTCCAAATATTTAAATTATCATTTTATATCCGCTTCATAGAACCAAAAGAAAATCTAAAAATAAATTTATTAGCTCACGAAAATCAGTAGGGTAAACACCCAAATAGCGAGGCAGCGCGCAAACTTTTACTCGCGAACTTTCAGCGGCAACTTCAGCGCTTCCTTCCGGGCAACCTTGCGAGCACTGCGCGGGCGGCGCGGCACCGCAGTTCGCGCTCAACCGCAGTCGCGCCCGCACGCGCGCCAACACCGCTCCGCACCTACACGTGACCAACGCGACAACACGCTAAGGATTTAACTTGACGGTGCATGTGCTTTAGTGACGGCTTCTCAGTGCTTTGAAGTGGAGCCACGGGCTACCGGCGCCGCTGGGCCCGTGATAGGCCCGGGCGGCGGTATGGAGTCCCCGCAGATGTACGACGCGGCCGGTGCGCCACCACCACCACCACAACCAGACCTCAAGAAGGCAGTAGAAGATAAACGACAGACCTTCCCGCCTCCGGATTTAGACGAGCTCAATGGACAGGAAATTAGTTTGGACCTACAACACCTCATTGAGGACCAGTTCCGAAGTGAGGAGAGCATGGCCTTGTTCCAGGAAATACTTCCTGGTGGCAAATCTCCTCAGCCGAGATACAACCGGACCACATTGGCGTACATGCCACAGCCAGTTCACTCGGGGGCGTCTTACGCTCCCGTGCAGACCAGCCAGGGGCACGAGCAGGCACCTCCCATAAAGGAAGAGCCACCAGAACCCCATGATTACCGAAGATCGGTGTCATGTGCGCAATATACTGGTCAATACAATCCTCAGCCAACAGTCGGTGTCAGTGGACCGTACGGAGGAGGATTCACACCGCTACCGCCTCTAGGGGCACCTCTACTCCCTCCGCTACTGAAACACAAGACTGCTCCTCCGCGACGCTCGTCAGGAAAAATGCTAGACAAAGGTACAGACGAGTACAGAAGGCGACGCGAACGCAACAACATAGCCGTGAGGAAGTCTCGCGAGAAGGCAAAAGTGCGTTCCCGGGAGGTAGAGGAAAAAGTGAAGACGCTTCTTAGGGAGAAAGAGGTGTTGCTGAAGAGGCTGGAGGCGGTGTCAGGGGAACTGAGCCTGCACAAGCAGATGTACGTGCATTTGATAAACCTGAATCACCCGGAGATCACGGAGCTGTGCCGCTCCATGCTGCAGCTGGGGGCGCCGCAAGCGCCGGATCACTCACTTTGACCATTATAGGTGAGTACCAACATATCACACGTGTTTTCCAACTGCATTCGAGCCTGTGTTGTGTGCGACACAAAAAAAATGTGTGTGATTATTTTCGTGCGAGCATGGAAAGTCGTAAATCATATAGTGTAAAGGTTTTTTGTATTTTATGAGTGCGACGCAATTTGTTTATTGTCGTAGTTCTGAAGTGTCGTTCAGTATGTATGAGTGTTTCTTTGATTGTAAAGCGACTGAATTTGGGCCATTGCTGTGAATGTGACCATGCTGTGTTTATTCGTTTTTTATGTTCGCCCATTCTTTATTTAACATGTGCACGTGAGGAAGGATTTTGATTCATTCAGATTTCACTTCCTGATGTTTGGGGTTTGAGATATCTAATGTCCCCTTAAAACGAAACAAATAAGAACTTAACATAAATCTGATATTGTTGGGCGTATTGCAAAAACCAGAAAATAATATAATTTAATTTTTAGGGTAGGACCGCAGTTCGTTCGGGTTGGGTAATTGGGTAAAGTTGTAGAAAGTCTTGTTCACGTCTCAATTTCATTTTGTATTATTTTTTTAGTTTTCGTGAGGGAAATATTTGTATAAAATATTGTTGTATAATGTTCACTAGTATAGTTTTGTATAGTTCAATTATTTTGAGCAGTTTGTAGGTAGTCTAGTTTTGTATGTATTTTAACGCTGGGGCCCCATATTTCAACTAGGTAGTCAGTGTATGCCTTTACAAGTGACAATTTTTTAATACCTCGTAGGTTACCCGTGAATGATTGCGATTTTGATTTCTTTTTGAAGTTGTAGAAGCAACATTAATTTACTATCTACGATCAGACGATCGGTCCTAAATATTTTTCATAATCTAGTTTATTTACGATTTGATTATTTATTTTCAGTGATAAAAAATAACCGATAATTTTATTCTTTGCTGTGAATAACCTTTATTTTTTGGTATGTATTAATGGTATGAATTTTTTTCTGTAACCACAGTTTAAGCAAATTCAAATGGTTACTTACCAATAGTATCACCAGGTTTGAGTAAAAAAGACATTGTGTAATCTGCATATAATGTAGGTAGTTTTAAGTCCCCATTAGAATAATTTTACGGACACTAGAAGGAGAAATTATAAAATTTCATTCTTGAATCCTATAGTTATTTGAATCATAATACTCTCTTCCTTGAATCCATTACATCATGAACATTTTTCTAAGAAGGCATAATTAGACCAAATGATTAGATCTCATTTATAACTTAATCCTTAGCTAATTTTTGTGACAGGTTCAGCTTCAAAAGCACCTTCATTTTCGACCTGTTTTAAATTGCATCATTATTGTTAAGTAATGACCCGTAGTTCAGACCATTTAATGTCATTAATTTCATACCGCATTTTAAATTTTATCTCGCTATATACGATGAATTAACCCCCGATTTCTGAATTGACCATTTGAAGTTGAGTATTTGTCAAACTGGACTTTAACCTGGCAAACTGTCAAAATTTGGCATCAATGTAGGGTTAGACACGTTCTTTACTCCAAATACTTAATTCAGAAATTGCGCCTTAATAATTTTGAAGAGTGAATCATAGGGACTGTCTGTCACCTTATCTCACAATGCTCGTATTTATTTTATTCACTTTTATGCATTTGTTTTGTAGTTTTTTCACTATAGTTCTGTTTTCCATTTACTTTTCTCCTGCACTATACTTCAGAACTACTGTTTACGTTCTCTGATCCCCTGGTGTATATTTTATTGTAAGTTAGGAGGTGTGTAGCTAAAAACGTACTTACTGCAACCGTATGTTGCAATATTGTTCCATGTGGTGCAAGCATTAAGTGATAGATTGCTAATCATCTCTCAGGCGACTTTTTTCTACAGTTGACCGATAACTAGCGGTGGCTTCTGCAAACTTGGTACATTGGTCATACTTTGATATCGATTGATTGATTACTATTATGTTCTCAACAACGCCAAAGTGTGTCAAACGGGGACAGAAGCCATCAATGATATTGAGTTCTTCTATTCAAAGATTAGCATACAAATGTGTATATCTTAAAGAAATGATTCATCAACAATCATAAAAATAGTTGCTTTGATTCAGGATGTTATATATGTTTAAGTACGGGAACAGTACAACTAACATATTACTAAGATTTTCTGCTCACGTGTTCTCTGAACCATAATTGTTTTTTCAAAACTCAATTTATAATAGTTCGTTTACAATCGTTGCGTTGAATTGCACGTGATTTTCAATAATACAGCCACGTTTAATCTGAATCATTGTGAAAGTTATGTTTTGCTAGTACTCATTGAAGTCCCGTTGAAGCATATTAATTTTATACTAACACTACCTTACCTATCAACTTTTTCGCTTGCATAATATTCGTGCGATGTAATACTAGGGTCTCATCACTTCTCAGAAGTTGTCTTTGAACTTTATACAGTTTACGATCTCTGCTTTTGGCAGTACGGTACTGGATTTTAATCTCTAAAGGATTTATGACGGCTCGGTATGTTTCCTAACGGTAGTCTGGTTACGTTAGTGCTGCCAGTTACGATTTATGCAGTCCTGGTACTTGGTTTTCAAGAATAGATCAAGTTTGACATAAAAAGTTTATCTCATTACAAAGTCCAATTTAAGTTTGTCAAAGATTTTCACTTCTGTAAAAAGCATCTTTGTCTAAATTACTGTAGGAGTGAAGGAGCAGTTAACAGTTTCATTTTAGTGAAAGGACCACGCGACTTGACGCGACCCACTTCATTTGTTTATTTTTCAATTTACGATGCCGCAATGTGATGAAAATCACGCATCCCTTTAATTATTTATTTTGGTTCTTATTATCATGGATTAAGGTTGAATATTAACTCGAATGGCAAGTCTAGTACGCGCTTTGCGAACCAAATGAAGTTACTGTCACTTTCGAAGCGACCATATGTTAGTGTATGTGATTAGGTTACGATATACGTATATTAGATTATTATCAACTTGAGACATAATATATAGCTTGTATGCCACTGTAAGCAGGAATTCAACTACAAAAGGCATAACATGGTATCCGCTTGAAGTTCTGCAATCCTGGTAGGTGGCACAGAAAGGTATTTCCTCATCTCGTATAAAAAATACTTCTGTATTTTTGCGGACTTACAGAAACTCATCCTGAAACTGAAAAATTGCTTATCATTAAAAATTATAATTTTTATTATTGTTGGATTTACAAACAAACATTTATTAAAACCAAAGTCACCGTCGTGACTGTATACAAAATGACGTAATTTTGATACAAAACTAATCGCACTTCCTTTTAAAAATGGCCTTAACCCTACATAGATAAGTTTTGCGGTATTACATAAAATGATAACACGAATATTTGCAAAAAAGATTATCTGTACTGAAATGGCAATGGCCGAAGGATTTCAGATAATGCGCGCTGAAAATACTACTAATGCTAAGGAAAGTTTCGTATGTATGTTTTCAGTGAGATAACGTAAAAATAGCTTATTGAAATCTTTTTATTTGTCTTTTGCGTGTAGTTTTTAGTTCAAATAACTATGGTTTTGCAATTTATTGAATATTATCATCGTCATTTCAACCGAAAGAAATAGTCAAAATAAATTACGTATTTTGGATCATATTTTTATTAAGTATGTAATAAGAATTAATCTTTAAAATTGCCCTCCCTTCACCGTTATAATACCAAGTCCTAGTCTTTATAATATTATATAAATAGATTAAATATTTTACCGACTACGAGACAGAAAATTACCTTCATTTTATTCCATTAAAAACCGAAAAAGTGGGTGACACTGAAAAAAAAGCGATAACTGATAACTGTATATTAATTATCATAAAATTTGCAAAGACAACGCCTCCAATCATTTACAGTGTAATTTATACATATTTTAATATTCCGGTTTTGGTCAATTTGAATTCTGATTTTAGTTCCTCACTACCTATAATATCCTGGTACCTAGTCTTCATACTTGTACCCTAGCTAGACTTCACGTGAATTTTCTGCGTGAAAATCAATTTTCCACGTCACTGAATTGGTCCTTTTGCTATAGATATTCAGGTCTCGAAGTTTTTACCATGATTGTAATAAAAAAAGCGCATATACTTGGGACTGAATTCAATCGGCTATATGTGTTCTCCAAGGACCTATTTTTGTTCTGCATGTTGCAGTTAGCGTTAGTCTGTCTTTTGAATAGAAATTGTATGTGGTAAAATTTCTTAGTATTTCAAGTTCTTGGGGTCAGCTTAAGTAAAGGCAACAGTCAACTATAGACTCTTTATTATCAGTTGAACATCGAAACCATGGAACATGTTGGATCATTTATTTTTCCTAATTAAACTACTTAGTTGACACGAAGGCATGCTTAATCCACATTTTTCTAATATTGACCGACTTGTAACGTGACGTCAAACGTGTACTGATTATGTTTTGTGTTATATAAGCTTAATTTAATAACGATATTTTTTAATTAGGTACCTTCATTGTGCATAAATACATTCTATTTTTAATTGCATGCCTTCTTTTTACGCTAGGAGTGGCATTCTCTTCTGGAGTCTGTGTTCCTGAAAGCTATATCCTAGGGGTATTTAAATCAAGAGTGAATGGGTTACTTCTAGGAAAGCGTGATCCATTGTTGACCATATCTTCACTTGCCATCAGGTGAGATAGTGGGTAGTGGTTAAATGCGAGTCTAACAATATTGAAAAAAAACGGGATATTTAGTTAGATGGAGCTATTTTCCTATAGCAACGTTTTGAGTATCTCTTACATTTTTAGCGTTTACAATTTTTTTTCGATAGATATAGTAAGTTTTCAAGGAAATAACTATCATTGGTAACTTGAAACTATTCGTTTTTTTATAAAGAAACGGACAATAGAAATGTGACTCTCGTTTTAGAAGCTAATAAATTCTGTTGCTAAGAAAGTATCTAGGTTACAAAATACATTTGTTTTGTTATTGTTCTCGCCATCTCTTTTTCGATTTAGCTGTCGTTTAGTTTCACTTAAGTTAAATGAGCTAGTTTAGTTTCATTAGTGATATTATACTAATCTCTTTTGAATTTTTAAGTCCTAGTACTGTGCAAATTGATACCATGTGGTTTCAGGGACTTAGGTTAGGGGTTCCGGTTTTGTTGTGGTATTTTTTTATCTTTTCGGAAACAGGAAGCAGGCTTATCTGTAGAATTCACAGTGGATGTGTCATCTTCGGGATGTGACAATTAAGACCCGGAATAGCGTGAAAAATATGCCAGGCCTCTTGGAAAAGGAGCATAACTCTTTAATGCCGGATCGAAATATTTAGTATTCAAATTCGTTTGTGCAAAACGTTGTCTGACGGCAACTTTCGTTTTCACCGCTGCGTCACCGCTGCAGGAAACTGGACCTTATATTCAACCAATCAAGTCACTTTTTCGGCTGTCAAAGTTGAAATTTTCGCCTCTCGTGCCCTACTTAATGGCTTCCGTCGGTTTGACTTGTTGATTTTAACTATTTTATGTTTGCACGCTTATGGAACAATAGTTTGCGAGACTCTGAATGTGTTCGAAATTTAGAAACTGAACACCAGTAGCTAAATTCAGGTGTGGATGCTAATTGCCTAGCATCAAGTTGTAACTTCATTCTGCGTAAAATTTTGGCAAACCGGTTTCCATTCAGTGGCGGCGAAACTCTGTTGGAGTTATGCTCTCCTAGTATATGGCTTGCTGTCCTGCGAAGCCTTCCACATTCGGTCTTTGATCTTTGATAGGTCACTGAATTATGGTAAAGTTCGCTATGTGTTTATTTCAGGAAGACATTTTGAAATTATAATATTCTTTTCTGAAACAGTTCATCGTTTAAATACAACATATTATTATGTACATTTCAATGAAGAATGTACATTTTGCAGGAGCATGCGTGTCCCATAATTATAAAGTTTTTTTTTCAGCAACGTTTTTATGTTCCGTTTTATTTGTCGTTAGTCTTTTGGTTCGCATTACGCTTTTCAAGTTTCATATACACTTTGATAGGCTCTCTAAGTCAAAATGTCTTCTAACTTGTCACAGCCTATGTGTTCCTAGTACTTTAGACATTCGCGACCTTCCACATACCGTTTTCTAGCTATTTTATTTTCACTTTCTTTCATAACGGGTTGGATCTAAGTCATAATATTTTCATCGCATGCTTTTTTTTAGAACATACATGTGTTTGTCAGATGTCATATTCTTAGCAAAATAATGGCAATAACAATTGAAGGATTATAGTGCGTGAAAATATTAAGATGAAAACTGTTATGGAAGGTCAGTTAAGCCCAAAAACTGTATAGCAAGTAATAGAATATAGTCGTTCGATCAATGAATCGAAAAGATTAGCTAAACAAAAGTGTGTGGGCGGACTAAATAATAACGGGTTCTACTTTCGCGACTATTTATTAGAGGTTTCGCTTTCTGCTAAACGTTTTTTCTGCATGAATTTTATTTGAAGTTGGACTTAATGAAATAAGACTGTTATCATCGACCGTAATTTATGTTAGCTTGGTAACAGGGTTACCCTAAGAATTGTGTGTATTTTTAAACTAATTAGAATTGAATTAAAATTATGTATATAAGATTTCAGTCGCTATATCCCGTTTATAGACTTTAATTTATGCGTAGCTAAAATGCTGAATACATAAAAATAAACGTAGTGTGGTGTATTTAAAATGCTGATTATTAAAATAATAAAATGTTAAACCCAAAAAGAAATAGGATTGCACTGATTTTTCGGATTATATTTGCACTGCGATCGATTTCTCACAATATCGTTGTTCATTAGCTATTCAAATTCAAATGTACGTATTAACATAAATTTGTGGACATAATAAATAGTCTGCCTACACCTCGATGAATCAACTTGGAGATTAGCACGACCGACGTGCGTATACGCACGGTTGTGGGCGCGATCGTGTCAGTGTGCGTGTACCACTTTCACTTTTTTTTTTCGTTAATATGCCTTTTGTGTTTTTGGATGATGTTATGCTGTATGAAATCATAATGTTCAGAGATTATTTTACCGTGCGAATTTGGGTGATTATACATATTGACGTATTTTGATCTAGTTCAAAGACAATCTGATAACCTTTTCAAGCAGTAACTTACGGTGTAGTTTATAAATATTTATATATTTTACAAACACATATCATAAAAAAGATAGGATAACTTACTTTTTTACTTGCCTATAAAAATGAGTTATAATTTTTTTGCAGTCAATTTAGATTCTAGAATCCACCAGACATCCGTTTCTAACTTACAAAATGCGCTAAGCAGAACAGAGGGCCGCTACCGCTGCCGCTCGGTGCCAAGCGGCGCGCGCGCCGGTTTGCGTAACCGAACAGTATGTGTGTCAAACGATCGACGAACGACTTATGTCATGCTGGAGAATGTTGCCTTTATTTGTTTTGATTGTTTTACTATTATTAGTTTTCTTCTTCCTGAAAATTTGTCTAATTAAATTTTCATTAGATTTTTTGCTTCGAACACAAAAAGAAATATCTTTGTTTTTCAAATGAACAAAATCTGTATAGAATGACAAGACTTTGGTTTACGACCAATCGCCTGCGACGTAGGATTGCTGAGTAATATCTTATTCGAATTGAAATACAATTTACTTTAACGTCTAACAAGAATAGTGTCAAATTCGCTGTCCTTACATTGTCTGTTTATACAGAAGGTGGCGATTGATAACAAATTGTAGACACAATATAATTTAATCACTATTTAATTAGTGTTTTATAATCAATCTGGTACTTTAACCTAAAAAGGACCTAAAATAATACCTAATACAAGTACACTATAATAAGTACTACAATAAGTAACACCTATTTAAAACATTTGTAAAAATCGAAAAAACAAATACAACGAAAGATAGAACAAAATATATTAGGCACAGATTGAAAAGCAAACAAACAAAAAGTTTAAATATAATAATAAATAAGAAAAAAGAACATAAATAAAATAAAATTACATAAAAAACAGTCAAAACTAGACTAAATAAAAATGTCATGGTTCAGTTATTGCATAAGCCATCGCTCAGGCGCAGGAGCGCCGGCCATGTTGGAAAGTTTTCGGCAATGTCCGGGGAAATCTGTGACGCGGCATACACGATTATATTTGTATACGCCTTTATTCTGCGGGGTAGGTAGAAATCGAAGTTATCGATGATGATGAACTTTTGAAATATGAAAATTAATGCTTTTAAGCGTTAAAATATGACTAAGAGATATCGTGTTACCCGGTAACCGGGTTCAGGAGGACAGATAGGAAATGCCTCTATGAAAATACAAATGATATTTGGCGGCGTTAGGTTAGACTGGAAGACGAACCCAAAGTAGTTGGCAAAGGTTCAGTGGATGACTTAAAAGATAAACAGACTCAAGAGAGAGAGAGAAGACAATAGTGTATTAATAAGATAGTAAAGAAACTTGGAAAGAAGAACTGTAAATCATGAAATCGTGATACGAAAGTGTGTAAGACTATTGGACGAGGGTCTTTTACCAGGTTCTACTGACAAATTAGTTGAAATCTTTGAGCATTTAGTACGACAAACAAAAAAAGTATCGAATGTTAGTATGACTGGCTGACAGGGGTGAATGGAAGTAGATAACGCTTAACCCCGACTCCAAGTAACAATATACGATAAAACCTTAAAAAACGATACGGGGAAATCAAGACCGCTAACATCATTAGCTAAATATATTACAATGTTTAAATCAGATGATTCACAACTAATTATACGTTTCTCGCTTGAATGACCATTTGATAAATGATAACATACAGGAAGAACCGATAGTCCAGTAGTATTAAATTATTCTGTCACACGCCAATTTCAATGTACTTTTAAAATATTAAAGTCGAAGATATGAAATTAAACCAAAAACATTGGCAAACGAGACATTATCAGCCAATAGAGTAACATAGATGATGTTGCAGGTAAAAACGAAATCTGAATCACCTATCATGCAAAATCTCATAAAGATTTCTGAAAAACAAAAAAAAATGTAGTAGCTGAAACCAACTCACGAGTATTAGAAAAATATCCATAACATTCACAAAAGGAAAAGCCCTTCAAGGCTTCTTCTTCTACTTTTCACCTACTTCTTCCTATAGCTATTCAGGCATTTCTCACAACATAAAATGATTCTCCGTCATTATGATTCTTTTTTGAATAAGGGCCACTTTTCATTCTTTTCAGATAGGACTTTGTTCCATTATATACATATTTGTACTTCCTCTTTCCACACTAGCTCGAAGAGAGTTCGGAGCACTAACACAATTGACTCCGAGCCCTTTCAAGGCCACTTAATATATAAAAATAGGTCATGAGATTGGATGCGATAGCCTATCAACTGGTCACTTCCCAGTAGGTTACATGCTTTTATTATTATGATCATCATGTGCAGTAGGGTCTATGTTATAATTTTTTGTTACTAGCTTGCTGCTTGTTTTCTTTTCACCATTATGTTTCGGTATATGCTGCATATTATTTCTAGTGATATCTATGATTATTCTTATTTCTCCTATCCTTGATCTATCATATTATTCGTTTACTTTGTTAAAAACTAATGTTTCGTTTTTGTCGTCATCTTTAGCAGCCTTTTTCCGCCCACTGCTGAGTATGGAGTATATGAGTCATGCTTCCCTGGTTTGTGTAAGTTCTCAATGTTAAGATAAGAAAAACACGAATATAAATAACAAAATTACCAATAAGCACACATGTAAGTTAAGTAAAAAAAATTAAGCTATAATTATTATTATACGCTTAAACAAATCCAAAAATCCATTTCTTAAAATATATTTGAAGGGAAATATTATAAGAAAATTTTCCCTATTGTTGGAGGCCTAGCAAAGTTAAAGTTAAGAAGAAATCACGTGGACTTCTCGTGGGTTCGGGGTTCCATTTTAGGCTGTGTTATGAAAGATTGGCAATTGATTCCGTTTCGACATTTCTGAAAAGCTGTTTCCCCTATTGTAATGTGTCCTCGGACGATTCAGTATTATAGACATTTTATCAGCTAAATGCATTTACATTTTGGTCTTATTTGACATGCGGTGCCGAAATTTAAGCGGCCAACCCCAAACGTTTGGGACTTCTGACAACCGTTTTCGCTTATGAATACCAGTTTGCTTTGGTCCCTGGTCCTAATGTTATATATATGTGCCAAACTTGAATACAGGCTTGCGGTTTCACGGATCCTTGGGAAGTTGTATCAATTCAGAACATGATTGTGGGTGCCAATTTCAATTCCTTTCAACCATCTAGACGTCGTCGTTGTGGATCTACTAATATAAACGTGAAAGTTTGTGGTTTGGAGTCCCACGATTTAACTTAGTTGATAACAAAGTTGGTCACGTGATGTCGAAGTTTCTTCCCCCAGTTCTATTGTTCTTCTTCTGGAATAAAAAACGGTTGCATAATATCCTCTCCAACCCTTTGCTTGATATTTTCACGGCTTTATGTAGAAGAATCATTGACTTATGTTGTTCTGCGTTATGTTTTTATGGAATGAATATTTCCTATCAATGTAATATAAAAAAAATATATCATAAGATTTTCAATACCTGACGATATCGTAATCGACGATAGAAAGTATTATTTTCCCAGAAAACAAGATCAGGAAATCAAGAAAACCCACATAATTCAAGGGTTGGTCCATTCAAAATAGTGTTTCGTAAACCGTTGCTCGAACAATATTATATGCGATTATATGCGAAAGAATTTCACGGGCGCAACAAATATTTCGCCATTTTAACTTTGAAACTTTTTGGTAGGTTTCACTTTGTTGGACTGAAAAGGTATTATTTCTTTTTTAGCCACAATATTTTCCACATTTAAAGCCACGTGCATTTGTTTGGTTCCGATAACTTTGCTCCCCTCCAAAGTCACATGTTTTCACTGTGGCGCGGCAATAACGCTGGTAAAAGTACGAACATTTTTTTGTGATCGTTTTGAAAACAATTCGTTCCAAGTTTAGGGAAACAAAATGTTGGTTGAGGTAGTTTTTGATCAAACAGGTGTATATAATTATTGTAACATGATTAGATAATTTTTATAAGGTAATTTAAGCTAATGAAACTGACCCAAATTATTTTTGCTCCTTTTGTGATAAAGAAATGTTGAAAACTGTTAAGTTTAAAGTTTGCAACTTAAAACAGTTTTCAAATTTTCTTTTGTTTTTATACTTTTTCATCTGGAACAAAATAGCAGTTGTTTCAGCTTTGATTTTGTTTTCTTCATTTTATATTCTTGAATGAATGCTTGAATTGTTTAAGCGAATATATGTTCTGTAAGTGATACAATTAACACTTTATTAGAACTTCTCACATGACTGACTTTCGCTTGCGTGTAGGCAGTCGTTTTTTATTATATATTTTGTCTTCTGTATCTTATGTTGCTCTGGTAGAACAAAAGGATTGAAAACATATTTTATTATTATTATTATCGACTATCTTACGACTAGACCACAGATAATATAATACTAGCATAACTAGACTAAGCTTGAAAGTTACTAATATATTTAACAAATTTATTTTAAATTGTATTTGAATATATCTTGAGGTTTTACTAATGAGAACTTATATCTGGCTTCTTCCAATGTCCACCAAAACTCTTCAGCGCTATAACCTTCAAAAGCAATATGAAATTCCTTACAATTCTAAGTACACACTCATTCATAGCTAGTTGAGTATTTAGGGCACGCAGTGATAATAATGACATACATTCGTTATCAAATCACTAAACAAACAAACAAACATATCTGATATATCGCCGATAGATATTTGGGTTCAGTGAAGGTAGATTGCGTATGCAAGGACCCAAAGAAATATTTAGACAAAATAAAATAATTAAAGTTTGTCTATATAAAGATTTGCTATATAACCATGAGCTATTAAGATGAATGAAAAATAATTAATTTTGATAGTAATAAAATCTTTAATATTGATAGGCAGAAAACAAAACACACAGCCTCGATGAACATGAATGAAAAAAAAGCCTTGCTCTCTGCGAATGTCATGTACTAGGAGCTCATAACATTGTAGTAGCCATGCTAAAAAAGTAGGCTTCTTTTTGCATACCACGTGCTTTTTACTATTCATCTTAGATTTTAGTTTCTTCTTAGTTATGATACCCTTGTATTAAAAAAGCTTATTATTACCTACTTTTCTGCTGTTTTTCTACTAGGCTTTATAAATAGCCTGCCTTCATAATAATTATTGCCTTATACGGTATGAAAATTAAATTAAACCTGCCACGTAATCGTCTGATATTATTGACAATCAATTGTCTCGTTTATCAAACGCATTCCATGAGAAAAATATTACTCATCGATTGTATGAGTCCCATCCACTTACTTATCTTGGGTACTTATCTTTGAGATTACTTGAACCACTATTGGCATGAAAACTGGTACGATTCTGTTTTCAAGTGTTCTGCTATCAAAGGTAGAAAAATCATGAAGCTATCATAATTATCATATTTTTCCGTTCCTTCGCCAATCTTATTCACGTTATAAAAAGCCTTTCTATGCATCTCCTCTTTCTCTTCCTCTTCTACTCTTCTTCCTTTCTTTGCTCTTTTCGCTTATTAATTTCCTAATCCAGGATTTCAAGCTTATTACCCTCTCAGTCATGAAATTATGAATTAATGTGCATTAAAAAGTTGAATACAATTTAATGTCTCCATTTATAAAGGGTCACCATCGTAGTTAGAAATGCATCAGTGGATAATATAGGAAACATTCACCATATTTTTTATGTTGATATGCAGTCGATTTGATTTGCTTTTGTTTCTTTCATTGACTTAGTTTCTTCTTATCAATCAATGATATTTATAGAATTTGTCATTGGATATCACGTGTGAAATAATTTATTACTGAATCACAGTATTTGTAACCTAGTATTTCAGAGTCGTCTATTGTGTTGCATATAAAATGTATTGGGTTGCGATTGTTAATACCCGATTTCTAAAAGGGATAGCCACTATTTTCGGTTCTTTACGTCAATGTAGGTACCTATCTACAAATCGTGTTGTTCTTAACACGAATATAAAAAGAAACGTGTTAACCGTGCCAGTTTAAAATACTAGTCTGTTAGGTAACTTATTAAAGAGCCATTACATAATTTAAGTAGCATACTTCTATTCCCCCAAAACATTGACCTCTCAAATCATAACGTAATTATCAGCCGTGCGTCCGCTTCGACGGCCGCATTTTAAATGACAATCGGCTCTCTTTGAGCGGCGCAAGCGGCGCAAGCGCCGTACCGACGCACTTTCACTGCGAGTTCGTGTGCGTGAGCTACCGTAGGCGGGGCCATGTTTTTTTTATTAATTTGGCCCACATTTGGGATTCTGTTACGTCAGCGTGCATCGCACTTGCATCGAACTGGATGTAGGAAGCGTCACGCGAATGCGCGTGCAGCCAATGTCATTATTGTATAAGATACGTAATGTTTTGTAATAATTGTAGCGTGGTTTGCAGCGTGTTTGTGTTTATTTTAAGAAATGCATTTCTTGCAATCTCCTTTTGGTCATGGCCTCCTAGTGGAATTGCATTCGTCCTCGAAATATACTTTCTTCTTCATTCATTTTTAACTTTTACTGTTAAAAACCATTTGACATCCAGTTTTGTCTTTGACTCCTTTTCATTCTTGTTTTCCTGTTGATGATATTAGTACGTATTTAAGTAATTAAAGTGGCTAACGCTACCTGTCCTAATACGTAAATTTTACTAATATAGTCCTTTCATAAATTTCCTCCTTTTCCTTCCGTCCTGGTAATTTAAAAAATCTTAACCCTACCTTTCTTTTCCACGTGACCCTTCGTGGCACGTTTAAGATGACGCAGGGTAAGTTACCCGCTCTATTTCCATTGAAATTTACCTTATTATACGCTATAGAGTTCAATGCATTGACATGAAAAATAATGGTCGCTAGCTTTGTATACATTTTAAATGTAGTACATACGATTACTCTATTTGTGTTATGTTTGCTGTATGAGTAGTTCACTTTTATTTAGTTTATATTTATATTATTATTTTCAGTTTAAAATCTACTATATTTTATATACTATTCTTGAAACGAAAACAATGATGTTATCATCTGATTTTCATTCTACTCGGGTTGTGGGAGTAGAATGGCGGAAATGTATGACTATGATGCACGCGATAGATGGTATCAACTCCCGGTCCTTTCTTGCTTATGGGCTCCTGGTACGTCTTATTTGAAGTATTAGGTAGTTATTTTCAGCTGTGGCTGATTTATCTTCCTTTCTCTATGTACTCCTAGTAATTCTCCAGTATTGTACCAGATTTCACTTTGTATGCTGTGAATGTGCTGTGATTCTGGTAATCGTATAAACTACACTCTGTTACTATGCATTCCTGTTACTTTTGCAGCCACCATTTAAGTGTCTGTCTACACATAGTGGCTTTTCTATAATTTTCATTCCTAAAAATTCAGCCGAGCTAGGTAATCACAATTCACTCAAATAAACACTCATGTACGGCACTTGGTAAAATATTTTCCCTAGAAAAGCCATTCAAACCCTACAGAAGCGTATAAAATGACGACCCAATTTCATCTACGTGTGCGTTTATTATGGAACTACACACACACATTGGTCTACTTCACCGAACACAAAAAAAAGTCACAATCTATTTCCGAGGTCACATACGAACGAGTCCCTAGCTAGTATCATAAAAAAATCACACAGTAAGGTCAATGACCCGCCGAAATGCCCGATGCGTTTCGGCGGGTAATGCACTCATGCGCCGACGCGGGATACCACGATAGTACTTGGTACTTTGACTTTTGATTGCTTTAATCTTTTTATGATCGAATTGAACTGTTAGCTTCTCTGTGCGCCTGGTACTTTCGTTCGGTAGATATGAAGATGGTTTCTTAAACAAGGTTTTGAGAGGAGGAATAAAGGCTTAGTTCTCACGTTAATAGAATAAATAAAGATATTTTTTTTAAATCTATTTCGAAAAGCCTACTTACTGTTTACTATGTATTTCTTAAAAGTTTTCTCACCTGCTAAGGTAAATGACCAGCATCGTCGTTTGAATAACAAACATAGGTTATTCATTAGTCTTATTTCCCTACGGATAGACTCAGACGGTGGTTTCTTTAGACGTTTAAACCAGAATTTGAATGATAAGAGAAATAAGCAAGCCTTTCTTTCAAGCCTCATAGTATTTTTAAACTCTATGCTAGAATGTATGAATAGATGTATGAACGTAATTGAATTTAAATAAGGGTGTGATATTATTGTATGGTAAAATCAGTCTTCACTTTTGAGTGTAAGTTTATTTATTTTGAAGTTTCTGAGCAAGTCACAAGGTATTTGCTATCGCACTGAGGACTTCCGGTGTCTATCTTCAATGTTCTTTATCAGTTAACAAGCCGTGTTGGGAATTCCAATCAGTAAAAATGACACACAAACTTTCATTCTTTTACCCCTCGCCTCTTCCCTTAAGAAATAATTTCCAAAAAACCTAAAACTTCTGCTGAATTTCGTTGCGTAAGGAAATGCAAAAGTCTAACATAAATTTACCGTGTTATCCTGTTACTGGGTTCCAGTTACTATATCATTGAGATCAGTCTGCTTATTCTGAGTTTTTTATCGTAATCGATCGTAATAACGTAAACGATCTCAAATAATTATGTCAATTTGTATACAAAAAAAGAGGTTTATCTTAATTGCCACCAGACGGCGGTTATCCAGTTTCAATACAAATTGAAGTTTACGTTAACGCGAATGGGCGCGAGTAAAAGCTCACTCATAGGCTGACACTCCGATTAAGGCGCTATATACGCCCCAATGTTAACGCAGTACTGGCCGTGCCCCCGCTCGATGCCAAAATATCAATATTGAGGTTCAATATTGATATTTTGGCATCGAGCTTTACCACCTAGCCTTTTGAACAGTTTTGTTTGCAAAATATTATTTATTTTACATATGCTATGTTAGTTATGAAGAAATTCCAGCTATCAATTTTTCTGTGTAAAATATTTTTAAACATCCAAGTCATTTTGGAGGAGTTTCCAAAAGTTGTGAAAAATATCGTGTTGTTAATTATTTTTTTAAAGCAATACTATTTGTAACACGAAAAAACCTTGTGTTCAAAATTATGTACATGAATCAATAATAAATATATATATTTTTAAAACCTTTTAACCTTGCCGTTACTAAGGAGTATGCTTTAGAAAGTTACCGTTTTACGGCACTAAAGCGTATGTAGGCCCTTAAACTCACAAACACTGGTATCATCCAGTAGACTTAAAGACGACACCAACAAAGTTGTGAAAATGCTAGGCAGATTTATTACACCTGTGTCTTGTTTTCAATATTCGTATGATGACTTCGCAGTTCTCACATTTGTAAATGTCAGTGACTTTTTCTATGACATAAGCTTCCTCAATGCGTAGTTTATAATCATCTTGCCTATTTGTAAAGGTTTCCATATTAACTTATTGTCTACTTGATGGCACTCCTACTAGGACTACAGGTGTATAAGGAGCCAATGGTACAGCTGTAGCTGTAACATAACATTAGAAAAGTTTTGCGATTTGTAATCAATTGTTTATATCTTAAGGTTGAATGGCAGTCGGTCATCATAAAACGAAAAGGTCTGTTTGTCTCTCTGACATTTAGTTTCAGTTTTAACGTTATAGTGAAATTACAATTTACTGTGAATATTTGTCAAATGTGGTAAATACAAAGGGAAACAAATTCTGTAGGATTATCTATGAATCAAGTAAAGACAGACATTATTTACGTGTAATTATCGAGAGTTATTACATTGCTTTGGGTTTATACAAAGGTAATTGCAAGAATACCAATATAACTAAAGCTGACCTATAAGTTAATTCATAATATTTAGTCTTAATTTTTATAGTACGGAAAAATATGACTCATGTTTTCTATCACTATTCCAATCAATCAACCTGCATGTGTATTAAGAGTAGTTAGGGTTGGTACGCTTTCTTCAGTCGACCATTATCTCTTTATGTTGACCTGGTACTTAGAATCAGAAATTTTATTCTATCGATGTGGTCCTTCTTTTCTACGTTGACAGCACGAATTAACATTCAAGTAAAATCTATAGAGAATTAAGGAAATGCCCAGTGGATCAAACTCTATTCAATAGTGATGTCACAATGTCAAAGATGCATTTAAAAAAAAATAACCCAAAAAATTATGAACTAAAAAAATCCATGCCAATGTGAATAGACAAATTAGTGTTGACATTTCGCACGTCCCACTTTCTACTAACATTCAACTTCAAAAATTGACGTGACGTAACAATATTACTGGGACATTGGGTCTTGGGGTCTTATGTAAGCTGAATTTGGCGTTACATAACGTGTGAAAGTCGGTCGGCAAGCTTCCGTAGTGATGTAATGGTTCTCAAGTGCTGGCATACTTGTTTGGACCATGAAACCGTTTTTAAACGATTTGGTTGCGGTCGTGTGGAGTTTGAAAGTCGTTTTTAGGTTAGGAGTCGGTAGTTCAGTTCAGATGATGGCGATTTTTATATTTATAAAAAACCTGGCATTTTAGGACTGGCATTCATATAATATACCTCTTTGCTTACCCATAGTTTTTGAATTTAGAATTTAAAGTTGAGATCTTGTCAGACGTCATTAGATTTGGACTTCAAATTCATTATTCAAAAAGAAGGGGGATGACAATAAGCTCTTAGAGCAAGGTTATTTTGAGTGTACGTAAGGGACAGATGTATATGACTTGTATACATAATTATGTCCTTTTTTCAGGGCAGGAAGCAAGAAGGTACCATTATTTTGTTAAAAAAAAACATTTTATTAATATATTTTTCTCTTTTTGTTGCAGATCGAGTAAAAATCGGCATACCGGACGCCCGTGTGATACTGTGCATTAACTAAACTTAACAAAAAATGTGACGCCTCTATTTACTGAGTTTAGTTAGCGGAATTACTATGTGATTTTTACATAACTTTTTTATAAATATACACGAATAGTTTAGATTTTAAGCTAAATAACGTAAGATTAGGAGAATACGTAACGAAACATAGATGCATACGACTAAACCAGTTCTCGTTTTTCGGTTGCGTTATGACGTAATTAAGTAAATTAATATTTAATTAAGTGAGGGTCTTTCGTGAAATATATTAACAGCCTGATTAGCAGATTTCAAATTCTCTATAGAAAACACGAGTTAAAAAAAAATACTTTTGTTATTATTGTAAGTGCGTCAATACACAACACTATTCCTATTGGTATAGGGTTGTCATTTAGAAAAAAATTAAATCTTCAATTATTTATTCATGATAGAATAAATCTATGTTTTTACGTGTTTTTTTTATAGTCTTACGTGTACCTGTCATCCGATGTTACTGGTGAGTCCTGGCCGTAAGAAGTGATCTCAACCGTAGGCAGGGACCCACTCAGCAACATGATCACTGCCATTGTTGTCTCGAAAATGTACTCTAAAATCATATCAATAAAGTCTAAGTTTATATAAAGGCTGCATCATAGTTCAACGTCAATTCATTGTCATAATATTCCATCATTTGTCATCGATTTTGTGTTTGTTAATATGACACCCCATTAATAGATGTCGTTCCCAAATTAATGTAAAATTTAAAGGATTACTTATTAAAATGAAAACTTTTGTAAATAATTATTGTTATTTTATATAAGAACTTGAATTATGAACGTTTTTATTTTAATCTAAGATTTTCTTTATTATTGTTTTTTTTCGTAAAAGAATTCTGTTTATAAAAAAAATATTTTGAGATGAATTATACAAAAATACAGCTAGTGTAATCACAAAAACGACATCTGGTTTCACGTAGCATTCATAAAAAAAACTCATACAAATATGACTGATCAGATTTTGTACCTTGAAGACAATAAATAAAATAAAATGATGTTTTTCTTACTTTTCGTTAACAATTATGCTAGTTTACTGTAATATATAGAATAGTATAGTTATTTTAATGTAAATTGGTTGTATATAATTTTGAATCAGTAATCAAATGTTTAGAATTACTTGTAATTGTTTACCCTAACTCCTTGCAGAAAAGGTAAATACTTTGTGGTAGGTTAAATATGTTTAAAAAATATGATGTTTGTATTTGACGGTTCTGACGTAAGAAATTTTATTGATTGTTAAATAAAACAACTATATTTTTCTTTTTAAAATATTTAATGTGTACATACTTCTAGTTTAGGCGTAGCGCTAAGCGTATAGGTTTAATGTTTCGTCGGGTTAATTATTATTTTGTTGAGTCTAAAATTTTTATTCCTATTAAAGTACCTTTTAACTTCTTTTTTGTTAGATATTTTTCTTGTCTACTTACTTTAAGATTAAGTGATGTTTTAAAATGATAAAATCATGATCTATTATGGCGTCGCCAGAGGGCAAGTACAAGGAGTTATTTATGTTAAAAATACTTATTGAAATAAATGTTATGCGCTACTTAATTTTGTTTTACGGTAGCTACAAGCAACGGGTTTTAGGCTGCTTAAAACAGATGTATTTTATTATAATAAAAAACAAAATGCAAATATTAACTTTGATTGCCAACCCTAATAGAAATGTTGTAAAAATAAAAAATATATTTTTTAATGTGGTTTTTACTAAAGTTAGGGATGGCAGTCATTGTAAAACGGGTCTCGAAACAGATAGTTACCAGATTGAATCCTACAATGTAATAATGAATATTAGAGAAATGGCATCTACACACTAATAGAGTAAACGAAAACTTTATTCGTATTATATGAAACTGTACCTATTATAAAATTGGCACTATTTACATGTGTATTTTATAATAAAACTTTTCTGTCTTTGCAAAACATTAAGTTTAAACTTTACAAAAACAACCTATTCTTATTTCACTAACACTAATTTCTAAGTATATTTATTTTTTACACAAGCCTATTTAATATTCGTCACAAAAACTATAACATATTTATTTAAAAAAAAATATTTATATTCAAAAACGAATAATTTTGTGTGTAGACGTCATAATATTAAACACTATACTCCGTCCCGTTTTTACCTGCTTTTATTTAAAAATATAATATAAAATAAGCACATGAATTATTTTTCAACTACTTGTATAAAATAATATAAGAAACTTAATTGTAAAAAACTGAAGAAAAAATTGATTTGGCTTCAATTTATAAGTACTAAATAGGCGAATAAGTGTTTGCAACTTGCAAAAAAATGCAAATTTAGTGTGGTGGTATTAGTGGTGTTTCCCGCGTTGTACGTGTTAAAGAGCCTTGTTTTCTTATGTTTTGGATGTAAAAAATGTTGTTTTATTTTTAATGTTTTTTTTTCTATGTCGTCCAGATGGTGCTACAAGATCAAATCTTTCTATACTTCTGAGCCAAAGACTATTATTTTTTTCCTTAATGTTTTGTTATTAGCCGCAAAAATTTTGATAAACATATTGGCAGACAAGAAAAAAATACATCAATGGAGGCATTTTGTCCAAAAAAGTTACATATCGAACTAAGATTTTTTTTGCCTTTATACAAAACATTTTTCTTTTTGTTATCAAATATATATTTTTTGGTCCTTCTTTGTATATTATCTCGCTTTAAAAGTCCTATTTGGTAGGAACGAATGAGGCCTTGCAAATTTTCTCTGACAATTATTGCTAGTGGTTACAAAATCACATAACTTCGATGTTATAGGTGCAATTAAATTTAATATATACCTATTTAATAGAAAAATATATTTATTGTTTTCTTTTGACAACCCTATTATACTTATTTAAAAATCCTCAGGTAAGGGCTTACCTCATAAAAAGTTGATAAACAACCATTGTTTTTTTAAAATCTAGCAACAATATTTTTGTAGTAGCCGCAAGGGCTTAGTATAGTAGCGTTTGCAGCATGAAGTGATGCCCGACTTCTTCGAGAAAAGGGAGTTTTTCCATCTGGAGATTCTTAAGAGGAAACGGGGGCAGAGAGCGCCGACAGAATTTACTTAGTAACAAGTCATAATTCGAGGTTTGACTCTCGCCTATTTCCTCCTCCAATATTGGACCAATTTAAAAGATATTCCATAAACTGTAAACTAAACATATATACTATGTCCCTATGTTTTCCTTTTTGATGATACATTATCTTTAGAAGCATTAGAACCCTAACAAAATGCTCAAAATTGCGCTGTCAACAGAGGCTTAGTGAACAAATTTGACAAATATCAATGAAAAAAGGAAAACAGGGGCATAGTATATATCTTACTTTACCAGTTTATGGAATATCTTTTAAATAGGTTCAATATTGGAGGAGGAAAGAGACGAGAGCCAAACCTCGAATTATGAATTTTTACTAAGAAAATTCAGTCGGGGCTCTCTACCCATATTTCCTCTTAATAGTAGCCCAGAGTCAGGCTTTTTGCCCGGTTGGTGACAATAGGCCTGCTCCCTATCCGATAGAACTGTAACTGTAACTGTGGGCCAAATTTGGATGTTTTATCTTTAGATACACCTTGTCCTAACCTTTGGAAGAATACAAATAAAATGTTATATAATGTTTCTTCAAATATATATGAAACAGTCTAGGCTATCTATCTATCTATCAAACAACAGTAAACTAAGCAATGAAAGAAAAATAATTTATTAAGCCAAATATGACGCACAAAAACAACTACGACTGATTCTCAATCCCTTTCGATAACAAAAGAGGACATACCCCTCTTCCTACTGAAAAAGAAAGAGCAAATAGCCAAACCTGCCTGTGTGTGTTCAGCGAAAAGAGGGCAACAATCAGTCCTGTGCCTCTCGCATTCTCCCCTTCATTGTTCCACCTTGTGCAAAAGCCTTTCAACGCTGCATCTTCCGATATGCGGACGCCAATCCAAAAATTTTCGGCTCCATCGACCATCCGTTTTGCGAGTTATAAGCGTTGCGCACTTAAGACTTGTAGGATGATAATGGATGGCTGAATAGGAAGCCAATCACAGCTGTTTAAAGTCTGCAATAGCTGCAAAATAGCCTGCATAACTCTGCAATGAATAAGAACCGTCTGGATGTGTCGAATACTTTGGCATATCCGGTGCCAATCGTATGTTGGCCCAACATACCAATAGACAAGCAATGGACTTGGCACAATGGTTGGCAGAAAGATTTCTAATCTATATTTGTAAATAAGGGTGTGGCAGTAAGATAAATATAATCTTAAGATAGGGTAAGATGAGAAAAATATCTTTGAAGACGGAGATATGTTTGGTGCCTTCATGATTGATGATGCTCAAATCCGGCGTAAATAGGGTATACAATAAAATAAAAACCTAGCATATGCACTAAGAAAATCACCCTTATAGCTACGAGGTAAAGGTGCTGTCAATGTCGAACTGTAACTATTGATAAACTGCCTTAACTTTGCTACTAGGACAACATGGAACCACGAGTACTTAAAATTACCCATGGCAAATGGCATTAGGTATTGTTCCCGGACATAACCCATGGACCCGGCAATGGGACAAGACACCGGGACCACGGGTAACGATTGACAACATAAGTGATATAGGGCAAGGGACCAAATATATAGCAAGACTGTTTCTTTCTACTGTATCGTGGGTATGTTTACAAACACAAGCTTGACTTATAATAGCTAGATGCTAAATAACTATTTAGGTATCTGTAAGCAATTTTTTTTGGTTCAGTCCATGTATGGATAACCATCCTATCCATCAAGAAACCCTTCCATACTTCTTCAAGTACGTAAGCCGCTAGTAACATGTATCGCTCCTGGATCTTTGGTAGTTGTGGCGGAAGCCGTAAGACTGAAAAACATCATTGGGAAAGGGTAACTTGCCTAGCAACTGGGCAGCGAAGGGTAGTCGTTCCATGTTAAATACTGGTATTTAGCTGCTTTAAATACAGCTGGACATACACCTTTTTTATCGTGGAGAAATGCTCATGCATACTGCGCTACCACGGAGAGATAGCGCAGTTGTTTGGGACTCTCACCCACTAAAACTCCACGGTGTCCTCCTGTTCCGCTTATGGCGGGAACACGGGAACGCGGAAGCATACATCCGCGAACCCGCCGCGGCTATACGTCACCGGACCCTCCTTTGGGGATTAACCCCCGTCTCCGGCGTACGAGAACACGTTGCACGCCGTGTCCACCCCTGGGACCAAACCGGCACATGGGCGCCAGACGACCCCGTGTGTGGCACCCTTGGTCCCCCTGTGACGGGTCAGGACAGTGGCCCCGCCACCTACTACTTTTCGGTCGCAGGGGATAGGGAGAGCGGCCAACGCTATACCAACACTCCTCCTCCCCTACGGCCCCATCGCGTCCGCCATCAGACGGTGGCAAACCCGTGCAGGCCGCGGAGGGTAGGGCGAGCGGCGCACCATAATACCGGCACTCCTCTCCCGCCGCGGCCTCCAACCCTCAGCCGCGATGCCTACCATACCACATCGCGGCCCACCTTAGTTGCAATGGCGCCCATACGGCACCGCAACCTACTTATTGGTCGCTACCTCGACGGCTTGTCGGCAATAGCCCTGACGAGCGGCCCCTCCTCGGGTTCCTCTTCGCTTCACCGTGGTTGTCCAAGCCACGGCTACTGAGCCCCCCCCCACGCCTCGACAATGCGGGAACCCATCAGAGGGGAGCTGGACATAGGCCTACCCCAAGTGTCGCCACATCGAGCGGTACTGTACGTCTTGCAACCAGCGGCTTCCGGTAGCCATAAACAGGTCATCGGTTCATATAGAGGGAGTCTTGCCAACGCTTCGTCTTCCGATACGAGGTATTGTTATAGAAGTCTCTTAAAAAGATAAACTTAAGTATATTTCTTAGTCATTTTCCCAGGTCAGGTAGGCGTGAAAACGTGTAACCGAGTCACCATTCTTATGCAACTTTAGACCAAACATCCCCACACCTGGCGCCAACACCCCAACAGTTGGCAGTAGATAGACCGCTACTAAAATACCAGCATAGTATCCCTGATCACCTTGACAGACATTATATTTATACTGACAATTGTATTCAGATTTAATTATAGATGAGAGACACTTTCTTCTATAATGCTTAGTCATATATCTTTTATGTAGGTATGCACCATTTGCAGTATATACGCATTTATCTACTGGTGTTGCTCCGATCAGCCACAATGCGACTGCGGAACCACTCCACAAACGATGCTCCATCTCCTGTCCTACTCCATAAGCAAAAAACTTACATCGTGCGAGATCTTTGCAAAGCCAGCGCTAATAAGGCTGGCTATAGGTTTATAAGACAGCTCTGTCCTCACTTTTGCTAAATGCAGTCGTGAGATGGTATGTTATATCACCGAAATAATTAAATTCCGTTTTAGATTGTAACTCTGTATACTGTTCGTAAGCTGACACTCAAATTTAGTGTCAAATTAAGTACAAAACCAGTGGTTTCTTCGTATTACCTACATCGACGATTTTATAGTGCTTACACCTGTGGTGCTACGTCATACACATTGTATTTGGAACCAGTCGGAATTTTCGAAGATTTTAGTATGAAAAGAATGTAGAAAATTTACATAGTATAAAATACTTAATTAACAATAACTACCTATATATACACTCAAATTAAAATAAAATATAACTACGAAGGCGTATAAAAGGGCAGGGGTCATAGGGGGTCAAAAAATTTGTCCACGTCGCTGTCAATGTGAAAAGTGCCCAGAACGCTGGCAGCATTGCCACGTTGGATGGCAATGCTGATTCTCTGGCCAAGCAAAAGCCCAGCCCTCTGGTCACGTGAAGAGTCGACTAACCGTTTGCTCACTTCTCGAAATACTCGAAGAGCACTCGGACCCCATGGACCTAATGTTTCAACCCCAAACGGCTCAAATGTATAACTTCCAATAAGGTTGTTGTATTTGCGCCGTTTGAGGTTTTCTGCACCAGCAGCTGCTGCCCCAGCATAGCCCGCCGTGCTATGAAGATGGGATAGCGCAAGGGTGTCGACACATGTTGCATCCCACACCAAAGGCCTACCCACCTTCCAAGGCATAATGGTCATCCCGTCTGGTCTCTACCCATCGTCGCGTGCCAAGGGGTTCATTGGGTTCTTAAACAGCTGGCACTCCGGCGGTGACAAGAGCCCGACGTATGATGTCATTAATACAAAGAATGTAGTTGAGTTTGACATAGATGTACGCTTGCCTATAATAAATGAGGATCACCTGAAAGGAGGATATACACAGAATGAAAACATCCCCGATGTTCCACAGCTTTTTGCGTAACCAAAGTCAGCTCATAATGTTTCCACTACTGGGACACATGCCTACTCTGAGTAAGAGGCATTGGCCCGTAATCCACCACGCAGGCTCAGTGCGTGTTGGTGAATGTCTCATGACTCAATTTTGTTTTGGTTTTATTCTATGCCTGTTTCCTTTCGACTTTTTACTTCACTGATTAATTTTCAGCGAAACACGTAAATCGGCGAAACCTCAAACGGTTTACATGCAAGCTTGTAGGATGTGAGTTCTAATGCTCATGAACTATAGTGCTCTGATAGTTCATGTCTCTGAAATAGGAACGAAGGCACCATCGTGGTATCTTATTCATCTGTTTTATATTTCTATGACAATCATAAAAAAGGAATTTGGGAAATTCCAAAACGTAGCGAGCAAAGGTGTTTTCTCAATATTCGTTTCTTATTCTGAGAAGAAGAGAATTTTGTCCTGCAATACTGAAGCTGAGTTAACCTAGTCCTTCCATGTTTTTCTATTTACTTCTAAAACCTTACGACGACACTACCATCGCGTGTCAGGCAAAGGAAAAAAACTGAAGTTTCCATTGTTTCAGCAGCATTCAATAATATTTATAGGGGGTTATTATACTAATGAATAACCGAGGTTACCAGTCTTCCGGGTGCTATGATCAGTTTTCTGTTTCCTGTTTCGTGAGGTACTGGTACTAGGACCTTAGGACTGCAAAAGGATGACATTAGGGAGGCTCTAAACAAGTGACATTCAATCGTAGAAAGCGTAGCGATGGCGTGAAATACGTGGCGACTGGCTATCATACCTCCACAACCCGACACTCAGTAACTAGATGTAAGGTACCGGAATCCCAACTGCATCAGCAGACGTATCCACAGTAGGAAAAACATTGTCAACAACGACAACATTGCATCGATCGTGTGCAACTAAACATTAAAAAAAGAAACACGGAAAATAATAAATGTTGCTACTAAAAGATGGAAACACTCGATCAGCCACTGAAATGCCTGAGGTAAAAAAACTGAATGAATACTATAAGAAGCAGATGGAAACACAACTAAATATTTATAACCGGTAATTAAAAGAAATTAAGTACAAAAAATCAATTTATCTATCACAATCGATAAATAGATACAACTTTAATCGTCGCAATCTATCGATAAATCGTCGACAGGTACTAGGCGCACATAACCGGCGAGATGTATAAGCGCGAGGGATACGCAGGGCTGGCCCACAAACGCATCCCACTTTAGAATTTGGGCCGATATAAATACGCACTGCACTTGCACCGTCGCGTCAGGTAGGGTTGTCACGGTTTTATATTAATACAATGTTGAGCAAAATAAGTAGAACGATGTAGCGAACAAAGTAGCAAAAGTACTATGGTAATTCTGTGGTTGTAAATGAGTAAGTACTGATAAAATATGTGTACAATATTTAATAACAAAGTAACTATTTGATAGTGCAGCAGGGGCTAATCTCGAGCAGATTATTATGTTTTCAGGTTGATTGACACGCTTACCTAAAAAGGTTTGTCTACCCGAAAGTGATCAAATTCGCATACTCCAGCAGGTCGTATAACAAACACGCAAAAGACGCAGTGTGTGATGACCTGGTGAGGCCGTACCATTTCGCTAGATGCGAGATGCATAAGACCTATCTATGGATGTGGAGAAGTTTGGGGAAGGCCATACTCAGCAGTAGAAATTTTTCTGCTGATGATAATGGCATTGAGCAGGCAGACTTAAGAAATGATTTGTTAAATAACTTCTATTGGGTGGCAAGTTCTAAGCGTTTTCTTACTCCTCTGTTGTTCTTGTCTGATTAATTTCGTTACGGGATCCAAAATTGTTGATTCATTTCTCCGGAACTAGTCGAGTTTCATTGTCTCGACGCTTTTTTGGCCTGTAGGAGTTGCAGTGGTTGGGAATTGTGTGGCGGGCTTGTTCAAAAACACTTCTAATTATATTTTTACTCACAGCCACCTGCTACATTTCACCTCGTGTCAACCCTAGTAGCTAGCAGGCCGGACGTTACGCGTGCGGTAACCGTGCCGATCGTAATGCGCAGCTCCATTATATTTATTGACATTATATCATATAATATTAATGCGTGATATTAGCCCACTTCATTATTTGTAGATTTTATTATGGGTTGAGAGCTTTTAGCCCGATATCAAGCGATCAACGGCAAAGATCGAAATGTCTTAATATCTCGCATATCTCGTATAGATTTAAACGTGGTTAGATGGCATGTGGTTGCTGGATGGCGTTGATGCTGAAATGAACGCCTCAAATAGCAAAGTAGGTATAAAAAATCAGAGGGATAAAAAATCATATATACAAAAATTTCAGGAGTTTTCAATGAAATTTAAACTGCGCTGCGTTGCTTTACATCGTATTCTAAAATTGATTATTTTTACTCTACAGAGGAAGATTCCATAGATAATACAAAAATAGTATAATCGGTGCTGTTGATCAGATACGGAGATATACTTTTCTTTAGAAAAGTGCGACTACATCGCTACTCCACAATAAATTCATTGACACAACTAAAAGATTCTTAGTCAATAGCCATCTAGTAAGCCAGCGTTAAATATATAATCTATAATCAGTAAATACGCAAATGTATCCCATAGATACCAGGAGCGAATAACTGTTAACAGATTCGAAGGTTCAGTTGCCCTCTCAACAAGAGGTCACAAACGCTGCCCACATTCTACACCCTGAACCGATCAGGGTTAAACATTTGGCAAAAGCAGAGCGCTAACTGAGACGGGAATGTTAGCCGATATTTTTAACTGGCCCAGTTAAACGACAACGTGCGGTTAGACGGAAACTAACCCGTCTGCATCACTTTCAGTTTTACCCAGAAATTTTAATCTATCAACTCGTTTGTTGCTAAATATGGACTCCTGGTAGTCTGGTACCACTGACACTAGGATTAACAGTGCTCAGGTAAAAACATGAAGTGTGTATTCTACCTATATATCGATGATTCTACCAATATAATCATAGGGAAATACCCATTAAAAGTTTTACGTTTCCCAGCGGGCAACACCATATGGTGTTGCCCGCTGTTAATATATATAGTATTAATCAGGGCAAGTAGTTATATGAAATAAATAGCCTGGATGGGGCTGGCTGGCCTGGAACGTGCGGATGGGCACAAGAAAAGAGAGGTTCGCTCACCAGTGGGCGAAGTCGGGCTGTAGATGATGATGATTAATCAAATTCTAGATGGGAAACCCAATAACCATGCCTGACCTGGAAAACTAACGTTTTGTAGTCAAGTTGCGTTTGCAATCACTTGACCAAGAAAACAGTCATGAGAGTTACTAGACTTGAAGATATAGCCAGATTTGTTTCCAAAATATGTGTATTGTGATGATTAAGGCAAAACACACAGGAGTTTCTGATCCTGTTAATGTATTTACAGATATGGAGGACCTTAGCTGAATTCTGGGTAAACATAATATTTAAAAACTGTGTTCGCATCCGTGTTTTTTTCACGTTTCACAGTGTTTCCTTCAGAATTTTCCCGATAGAATTTATCTAGATCGATCACCATAAAATTTTGACTAGTAGCTAGAAGTGTAATGAGATGCAAGCCAATAAAACAATTCGCAATAAAATAAAATTTAATCTATACCGGTTTATTTTGCCTGTGAACCAATTTACCTTATCGCTTCAAAGTGATGATAGCCTGGTAGCGCTAAAGATTTAGCACCTACCTTTTTACTTACTGTGTAGAAATTTTGTACTTAGCCTAGTTAACCATTAGTAGAACTTGCTCGTTTTATTCCTAGGAAACTACGCTTCAAAAATAACTTGAACTTTCTGACACTCTGGGGCCCAGCATCTGGAAAGAAAATTATCGCAAAATGAATTTAACGAGTCGTCAAATGTGCCAACGTACCTTAGCTGCTATTGGTTGCATGTGCTATGAACAAAACGCATCATTTGACTTGCGTTTTATGTGTCGCGTGGGTAATAATATGTTTCCAGAAACTGAAGTTGGTCGACGTTGGCACTGCACAAAAAACTGTGAAGAAAAACATACATGTGCCAACAGAGTCCAACGCAGTGGTCCCGCGTAGTGGATATGTCCCACTCTCTCTCATACAGACAGGAGGCTTGACTCCAAGTAGTGAGAATATTATAGGCTGATTAATTATGGTATGCGTTAAAACGGTGAAGGAAAACATCACGAGAAAACCGGTATGTCCTAGAATTAAACGATGACATGTGACGTAAACCAATCCACACAGGCTTGATAGATTGGCCCCACTATCACTCACACAGAGAAGAGGCCTAAGTATTTGCAGTCTGAACTTCATAGACAGAGTATCGTCATCGTCATCAGCCTTTTAATGTCCCCACTGCTGGGACACAGGCCTCCTCCCTGTGAGAGGGAATGGGCTGCAGATTAGGCCCTCTGTCTATCTCACATGCAAAGGAGACCTGACTATAAGAACATTATGTTATCTATGGGTTAAAACGGTGAAAGAAAACATCGCGAGGTGGATTGGGCCCACTCTCTCACTCAGATGAGGCCTGAGTCTTTGCAGTCAGAATATTAAAGGCAAAGTATTTTTTGTATTAAAATGGTAAAGGAAAACATCGCGAGGGAACGGGCAGTCCTGGTGCTTAAAATTCAAAGACATGTTACATTTACCGATCCGCACTGGGCTCGCGTAATTGATTGACCCCACTCTCTCTCACGCACAGAGGAGGCCTGACTCTTTACATCATCATCATCATATCAGCCGAAAGACGTCCACTGCTGGACATAGGCCTCCCCCAAGCGTCACCACATCGACCGGTCTCGTGCGTCCCGCAACCAGCGGATCCCCGCAACCTTCACCAGGTCATCGGTCCACCTGGTGGGAGGCCTTCCAACGCAACGTCTTCCGGTTCGCGGTCGCCACTCCAGAACCTTTCTGCCCCATCGGCCATCCGTTCTGCGAGCAATGTGCCCTGCCCACTGCCACTTAAGTTTGGCAATTCTTCGGGCTATGTCGGTAAACCTGGTTTTCTTGCGGATCTTTAAATTTCTGATTCGATCACGCAAGGACACTCCGAGCATAGCCCTCTCCATTGCCCTGCCTGAGTATTTACAGCCAGAACATTATACCTACATTTAATAATATTAAAACGGTGAAGGAAAACATCGCGAGGAAACGGGCAGTCGTAGAGCGCACTTGGACTGCTTATGGTAGATTGGTCCCACTTTCTCACACAGAGAGGATGTCTGAGTATGTACAGTCAGGGCGGTTACGCACTACACGGTCTCCGTAATCCGTGTCCGTGATTTGAGTTCCGAGTTCAAAATGTTCTGAATTATGACAGACTATGACGGATAGAGTTCGGCAAAAGTGCGTAAGCTTCCCTACAAGAAGTACTACGGCTACTTCAGAACTGAAATTTCACGGACACGGATCAGATGTAGTGCGTAACCGCCCTCAGAACATTAGTATACAGATTATGTTATGAGTTGACGGCTTGACATCTTAATTTAATTTAATCTGAGTTTACATAACTTTTAAAAGTCGCTTTTAAAAGTAAATCAAACACCTGCCTACGCACAGAATGTTATGTAAAAACGTCTTTAGGAGCTTAGAGGAAATAGCCGTCTAAAACTGTTTCGTATGTGGGCAAAGTTTAATAAATAGAATTTACTAATTAAGAAGGAAACTGGCCTCGAGAGGAAACCGGCATGTCCAAGAATCTAAAATTGTAAGACATGTGACATCCACCAACCCCGCAGGGAATGGGCCTTAATCCAAAACCGCGTGCTGGATTAAGGCCCATTCCCTCTCACACAGAGGAGGCTTGTGTCCCAGCAGTGGGAACATTAATAGGCTGATGATGATGACTAATTAAGATTGAAAGCTGACTCTTATATGGCAAAAAAAAAACAAAAGTTTTAAAGAGTTAAGTTTACTGCTTCAAAAATTTAAAGGCCCAGTTGCTCTAGCAGTCTCAGTAAACAGATCTCAGTTGTACTAGCAGTCATATTTCACACACCAACTTACGGATTTCGCTATTGGTAAAAGGGTCCAATAAGATATCATATTATTATTTATTTACCGCAATTAATCTCTGCACTAACAGTTTGACCCAACACGTGCAGATAGTCAATAAATAAATAATTACAACATAAAATATTAATAATTTTTAATTCACTCAGTCTAAAAACTAAATAAAAACATATAAAATTAAAATGTACGAAGCAGCCAAAAGAAACACTAAACACAGTTGGGTAGGCCTTTGGTGTGTGATCAGTGTGATGCATGCCTTTTTCGTCACCCTTGCGCCATCCCATTTTCTTAGCAAAGCGGGCTGTGCTGGTAACGCGGCGCAAATAAAAAAACTTTATTGGAAGTTACATGTTTGAACCGTTTGGGGCTGAAACATTAGGTCCATGGGGTCGTCAATCTTTCGAGACATAGTAAACAGCTTGTCGGGTCTTCATGGCGTTACCATGAGGGCTGCACTTTTATTCGGCCAGAGAATTAGCATCGCCATTCAACGTGGCGATGCTCCCAATGTTCTGGGCACTTTTCCCTTTGACATCAATGTGGAAGAATTTTTTGTTGCGCAATGAGCTCCTTTCCCTCTCTCCTTTGTATGTGCATAGATAATAAAATGTTTATTATTAGTGTTATGTTTTAGCATATTTGATTAAAATAAATAAATAATTATAAAAAAGTAGTAAGTAGGTACCTAAGATAAAATAAAAGTCAAATCAAAAATAAAGTGAAAAGTTAAACACTACATTTCCCAAATTAATTAAATTGATATTACAAAAACCTTATTTCAACAATTATTATGGTTGCTCACTTGTTGAAATTATTAGTAGAACTGGAAATTGACCTGAGGCCAGAAAAAAAGTTACATAATTTTTGACAATACGTATCGCTGATATTAGAGCGATATGTATTGTCAAAAATTGAAAATGACTTCTATTTTCATTTTTATCTATTCTTTTTTTTATCTATGCCGAGAGTCGAAATAAAAGGTGACATTCTGGCAGCACATGTCAATCCTTTACGCTTTTGTTTTCAACAATCGTTGTCGTTGATAGAATGACACGTCGTCTAGCTAGAGCCTCTGGCTCCCTAGTACCTGGCTGGGAAATAGCAATACAAAATCAGATCATCTGTATTACAGAATCAGTTGAAAAGTAGCGTTTGTTCTGTGTGTCTGTTTTTATACTTTTATCCCATTTCATTTGGAGTTGGCTCTCCATGTCATTCTTCGTCAGATGTTCCAGTTCTGGGTCATCGAGTCATCCACTTGGGCTTGCTTCAGGTCATTGCTGACTTCAGAAATCCAAGTGGAAAGGGGTCTTTTAGTTAAATAAATGTATTTTCATTTTATACTTACGATACATTTAAAAATAGACCTTTCCAAAGCTACTGGTATCCTAAGCTGTAGGAGGATACTTCATTGTTTATTGTGTTTGCAAGTAAAGTGCGATTCTCGCTGAGATGACGCATTATTGCCCTTCTGAGATAATTCTATTTAGATTTTATCACCTACTGTGGGTTTTGATGATATTTACCTTTAGATAAGTACTTGTAGTTAAAATAATGTTTTATAATAAAAATTTACGTGAAACCGAAAGTCGAACAATACTTACTTTATACTTTTTTTTTAAATCTTCGTAAAATCTGAAAAAAATCTTGCTGATTTTTAACTATCCTTTTTTTTTCAATTGTTTTTTTAAAAGTTAAAGAAGCAAAAATTTGTCGAAAAAATCCTTTTCTCTTGTGTTTTATTTGCAGTATTTTCCCATAGTAAAATATCAACAACAAAACCGAACCCACAGTAGGTACATCTACACACTCCACAGTAAAAATCCTAGATAAAAGCACACATACGCACTGTTTACTCCAAATTCGACGCACACAGCGACGCTTGAATGCATACTAATGCACTGCGGGTGTAAAGCCCTCGGCCCACGCACACACATATAGATGAAAGCGTGCGTGTGTGTGTAAGTGGGTCACAGAGATAGGAGAGACACGTGTGGAGGGCCGGACCTTTATTGGTGTGCTTTTTAGGTGGTTCTTTAGTTTTTCTTTTTATTATTGATAGGCTTGCACTTGACCACTATATCACCTGATGGTAAGTGATGATGTGGTCGGCGATGAAGCTCGCTTGGTTAGAAGAAAGGTATTCACTCTTGACTGAAAGACTCCCAGGTTGCAAAAAAATCTCAATATTTTTCGCTGTCGATGTTAATAGCCGTTGCCGGATTCGTTGGGAGGAGTTGCAGAAAAAAATTTAAATGAATACAATCATTATAATATATGTAGCCTATAAGTTGATATATTTGCTCTTTCATTGTGCGTATAGCTATGGAGTGTAATTCTCTGCCGGAGTCTGTGTTTCCTGTTAGCTACAACCTAGGAGTTATTTTAGTCAAGAGTGAGTGCATCACCACCAACCACATCGTTTACCATCAGATGAGAGGCAGTGGTCAAATATAAATAAAAAAATCATTCGATTATGCCGTAAAATAATTTTCTCTATTTTCATGTCAGTTTTAATTTCCTTTCATTGTAAGATATTTTTTCCTCCAATGATTATGAAAACTTAATGAGGGTAATAAAGCAACAATACAGTTAAATTTTTTCCCATCGCTTATGGTCTATTACCTAATATAATTCCTTCTATTATGCAGTATTTTTTTCTTCTGTATTTGAATTATGATTTTGTTATTTAGAAATCTTTGCATTTTTTTACAAACGAAAATAGTCACAACGTGTTAAGAATCCACCATAATTGACACACATTTAACTCACGCTTTTTTCCATGGGGGTAGGCAAAAACTACAGGATGCCTTCTGCTACGATTTACAAACTATTTTTACCTCGTTGATGATGATGATGTTATATATATACTGAGGTAGATACGTTTTACCGACGTCTGTGCGGCAATACAAACGCAAGCTGATCAGCTTGAGTGAAATCAGTCTGTCCTGCGTCTGGCCGCGACCCGAAAGTAAGTTTCAATAGTAGGTATGTTTATCTTATTCTGTCAACGGGTTCCTATTTATATCTCTATGATCTTTTAACCAAAAAGCCTATGTTCAGCAAAGGACGTCCTTCGGCTGATATATGATGATGATGATGATATTTTAACCTACTAGATACTGCTGATAGAAATAAAGTTCCAAGTTCCATAGGTCATATGCAGGTAGCTAAAGTAAAATAACGCCATGTTTTTATTTCCTTATAATGATTATGACGTCTCTATTCGTAAAATCTCATTGGTTTACGTTCATACATCTGCTGGTCTTTATTTCGTTTTTTTTTTTCGAAGACTTAGGTGAATTGAGCCCGAGGTGAGCTGCTATTCCAATCGATATGTTTGGGAATGGCAGCTCACTTGTAATTCATTGGTAATTAATAAATAAACAATGAATAAAAAATATAGAAAATAAATTCCCATCACGGGCCCTTCATGCACACTAATAAAGGGCGGTGCGCGCGCGCAACGCGGATGATAGCGTCGAATGGAGAGCGTTCACCCGCCTTCGAGCCGTGCCCCGCATGGCCGCCGGAAAATTGGGCTTTCTCATCGGAATATTATATCATTTAGTACAGTACAGGAAGTCGTATGAAAATCGTAGGGTGCCAACGTGGTAAGTAGTAAATGATTAATTAAAATAAAAAATGTTTTAAACACAATGGAGTAGAGAGGATAAAATATAATATCGTATGTCAATTCATAATCAGAAGATGGGCAGATGACATAAAAATGGTAGCAGGTGCTACATGGACAATAGTCCCTAAGGATAGGGGGAAATGAAAAGCATTTGGAGGAGGCCTTTGTTAAGGTTACATTAGTCAATAATTCTTCCATACAAACGTAGTCTAGGGATTACTCCACTGTTTGACGATGTACGTTCAAAATAAAAAATGATATCAATATGTCTCATCATTATCTAGCCCTGTATGGAGCCAAAAAAATAAAAAAAATATATAATTCAAAATTATGAGCGTCGAAAGTTCCACATTTCGACACTAATTTTAACGCATTTTTGGGCGCAAATAAATACCATAAAAAGACGGAAAATTGGAAAACGGCCTCCATACAGGGATAGATTAGTAGTTCAACAATGCAAATAATTTTATTTTGATCAGATAGATTTAGTCGTTTTTTCATGATATCTAGACTGCCAAAGGTCTGTTTATAAAATTTCGCGCGCTCGGTTTCGTCCTAAATCATTATTCATTTCGCTACAAATTTGCAAAAGTGTGTATTCGTACGCGAAACTAGCTTCCTACTGCTCATCACAGCATCTATCTCTTCCGCACGTGTTGTCGGTTGATATAAAATGCATTTTAACCCCGCGCACAACAGGACGAAAATGTTGAAGAAATTAGAAAAACTTAAATTATAAACTAACATTTATCTTAATTAAATTTTATACAATATAACCAACCAATGTTATTATTTATACCTGTCTGAATAAAAGGTTTATATTATGTCAATTCATATCCACCAAACACTAGGTTCTATCTTGTCTGGTTGAGAAGTTGCTATGGCCACCTTCCGGCTCCATCATGACACTAGCTTCATAATACCTTATTATTTCAATGTTTCCAAAGTTACATAAATATAAATACACCAAGTTTCAGCTTAATCGGATGCCTGAAAGTGCTTTGTAAATGGATTGCTAGTTGCCGGACCCACATACGAAAGCAAAATAATATAAAGCTTGTAATAATAATAAAAAAGTTAATAAAATCAAAAAACCCGACAGCTTTAGCGAACTAAAAAGATGTAAACAAACATGTAGAAAATCATGCTGTGCAGTCGGAGGATACATATTCACGAGCTGACTGAACACCTAATCCTCCGACTGCACACCCTGCAGTCGGATAAAAAGGCATCTTTTGATATTTACAAATGCTAAACCTTATTTCAAGCCAAAATCAAAGTGCCTAGAGTTACATGGTTCTGGATCAACAAATGTTCAGTAAATTATAACAGACTATCAGAAAGGCCAGCAGCGCAATACGCACAATCGGTGTGCCAGTATGACTACCTGGATGTCATCATCATCTTTCTGCCCCTATGCCATGTCACTTGGGGTCGGCGAAACATGTTTTCTTCTTCCTTAACGTCCTATGCCACGCTATCACTGAATCCCTTTTCTTTCATGTCACTCCTCACACAGTTCGTCCATCTTTTCTTTGGCCTTCATCTCCCTCTCCATCCATCCATTTATATTCATAACTTTTGATGATGATGGACTCGCTTTTCCGTACTTAGAATCTCATTCGGTCCGGTGTGCGTGGATTCATAACTGTTTTAGTAACATGCATTTCATCTCTCCTCATCACATGACCATACCAGGACAAACGGTTTCCTTTCAACTTTTCTGTCACTGGCGCCACATTCAAACTTCCTCTAATATACTCATTTTTCACTTTATCCATTTTCGTCACTCCGCACATCCATCTCAACATTCTCATCTCTGCTACATGCAATCTGTTTTCATCCATCTTTTTCACAGCCCAACATTCTGATCCATACGTATGACAGGTCTAATCACGAACTTGTTGGACCTGGATGTGGCGTTCTGTAGTTTCTCTACACCATGTTAGTTCTATCTAACACCATAAGAAAAAGGTGTGAGTACTATGTGAAAACCCTACACTCTGTAAAGAATCTGGTTTCTAAATCATTGCGATTTCACATGGAAAATTACACTATTTAAATCTGAAAACTTGGTAACACGCTGGGAGCCAATCTTTCAACTACAGATAATTATTTTAGCCTCTCTCGTGCACTAGAAAACTAATACTAGTCTATCAATAGTAAGTCCCTAATGATCCACTTTCTCCTTTGTTGAACTCTATAGCAGGAGCATCCAATAAAAGGGTTACAGCATTGACCTATGCAATGATGATGTCATTTTGAATCAACCTACTAGCCCAGCTTGCTTTATGGCACTATCGTCCTACGATTATTTTAAGTATGGGAACTAGGCAATCTGTTTGTATGTAGAATATATGAGCTTTTGGACGTAAACACCTTTTACAGGGGGGTGACCATAAGCTCTTAGAATAGGTCACCCCCCAGAAGCTTGATTTTAGTCGGGTGTTTTTTTTTTTTTTGAAATGTCTATGAAGTTCCACATAATGTTCTGAAAGGATGTCCTACAACTAAATACTCGAAGACTTGTGACATCCTTCATCTCGTACTGTGCTCACGTAGTGGATTACGGCCCTCTAAAAGGAGGCCTGTTTCCTAGCAGAGCACATATTATATTCTGATTATATTATTGTAGGAGTAGGTATGACGATTGTCTATCAAATCCGTTCGCTTTCTAGGCAATTAGCTTTGCCTCCAGGCATCTATTCACCAGGATCCAAAAAAGAAAAATATTCCAAGAGAAGAAGATATAATTATAAGTATGGAACTTTATCTTTACAATCATTGCATAGTTTTCATGTAACAGGTATTATTACAGCAACTATTTAGCTAGCTAGCGGACCGAAATAAGTAGCCTTTATGATTCATAGTGCAGCAGCAGCTAGCAACCGGTATCTACTAATTTATGCATTTTGCGATTCTATCTCTGCTTTATTGCCTGTTTACGAATGTACTATGGACACCATAGAGGCTGCACCATAAAATGGTGCCTAGAAACACCCAAACAAAATGTAAAATTAAAATTCTCATAACAACCCACTAGAAACATAAAATTTTTCTCGGCCCCGTAAAAAAATCAAATTAACATTTTTTTTATGTAAACAAACCGGCGAGCTACATTTTTTTGTGCATACTAAGTGAAACAGAGTACTAGGCGAACAGAAAACGAAGGTACTTGTACGATGGAAAGCGGCGTGAAGGCCGCCAGGTACGGCATAACGCCGAATTTCACTGCGGCCAACGCCCTCTGTCGAACTTCTTGACTCCCAGTGACGTAGCCAGTTTTGGTTGACTTGCAGTTAAATTTTAACTGTCGGACCAAATTTTACGGCTGATTAATATTTATTCTTTTAAGTGTTTTTGTTTGTTTGTACTTTGTAACCTCGAGAACTCGTGGATTGCTTCTGATAAGACTTTTCTTTATTTATGGAACTAATATTCAGTAAAACTTAGTGATAGATGAACCGAGTTTAAATTAATTGCTGTTTATGTTGTGCTGTCAGCCCCACATGTTCGATTTATAAACGGATCGATGAAAGAGGGAAAACGATTAGGGCGAAAAACTTTTTCCGGATTTGAGCTTGTTATTTAAGTTATTTAGCAGCATAAATTGTAAAAGCAAGCGATTTAAGCAAACACTTCACGCTTAATATTACAAACAACATCATTCGTCATACTCTGAAAGTAACCGAAAACATTTAATTAATATCATTTAATTTTATTAAATAAACTAGCTGTTGCCCGCAGCTTCGCTCCCGTCGACCACCCCACAGGACCAAATTTCGGGATAAAAAAATAGCCTATGTCACTCAGGAATAATGTAGCGTTTTATTGGTGAAATAATTTTTCGAATCGGTCCAGTAGTTTCGGAGCCTATTCGGTAGAAACAAACAAACAAAAAAATATTTCCTCTTTATAATATTAATAATATAGATAATTAATAAAATTATATTATTTCTTCTTTCTTAAATAACAATATATCTTAAATAAAAAAAACACTTAAAGTAGACTACAAAACTGCGTTTATTACGTAAACCACGGTAAGATTGCAAAAGTGAATCAGGCTACATTTACAATGTAATAAAAAAATAAATGATTATTGCATTGCGCAACCAGTGATCTTACCTACTGACATTGTCATACTGACTTAATTTTTTATATAATTTAAATAATACCACAATTAACTGTTACCATTCATCTGCCTAGCCTTTTCCCAACTATATTGGGGTCGGCTTCCAGTCTTACCGGATTCAGCTAAGTACCTGACTATCTGACCTCCACAACCCAGTAACTGGGTAACACGGTACCCCTTGGCAAGACTGGTGTCAGATCTCAAGCTTCTGACTACCCGTAACGACTGTCAAAGATCTTCAAATGACAGCCGGGACCAACGGCTTAACGTGCATTCCGAGGCACGGAGGAAACTCGGTATGTTGAAATGGTCACCCATCCACGGACCGACCTCGTCAAGCGTTGCTTAACCTTGATGATCGACCCGTGCGGCTGTTATTATTTAGCCACGAGCTCATTTTTTTTTTTTAATTAATCAGATAAATGCATCTATATATTCCTAGTTTTACCCCGCAGCTTCACCCCTGTAGCTTACCCCACAGAACCCGTTTTCGGGGTAAAAATATAGCTTATGTCACTACGGAAAAATGTAGATTTCCATCAAAGGTGAAATAATTTTTTCAACACACTTGATCATAAAGTGGCTCTAACTTCACCGCAATTAGGCACATAATGATACCTGTTATCAAACTGTGACTTTTTCAGTGCTATTATTCACAAGTGAGTTATAGAGTTTTCTTTTTAATTTATTGGTTGAGTTGCTTTATTCTTAAAAAAGTTTCGATGCAAAAAAGATCGTGCTCAATAGTACAAATAAATGAATGTACCTATTGCTTGCTCATTTCATGCAACTTCTTTTACTCAAATATAAATTTTATTTGCTCTGCAATTAAGAAAAAAATAAATTCCCTATTTTGTACGTGGCTAAAACATTATCCACGAAAAGCCTAAAAAAAAGAAACCTCATTATTTTAGTCTATGGCCGATCGCTATTGTAAGATGCGTGCGCATAGGAAAACTGATTAATTTTGCCCGCACTTGTGAAAAAAAAATTCACAACTCGTTTTTTATTAAATCAGTTCAGTAGTCTTTGAGTTTATCCATTATTACAATCAAACAAATCTTTCCTCTTTATAATATTAGAGTAGATTGATAAAATTCTTAAAAACGTTATAAAAATGACTAATAAATGTATTTTTTTTAAATCAACAAAAAACATGACCTGGAAGATTTTGATTAAAAAATATCTAATTTGGTGCTTCGGATCCTTATCTTTAACTACTTTTTTTCAAAATAACAACCTAAAATCACATTTACCACAGCAAAACGCTTCGAAAACGTAAAAAAAAAACTAAGTTTATCACGTAACAAAACGGTAATTAAACAAATGTGTATTAGAGGCGCATGCGCATAACAATTTATGTTATAGCACAACTATTGCGCAACGTCGCTCACCTACTGACATAGTAGCTCAGCATTCATTTTAATTGTTATTTTACTAAGCTTAACCTGATATTATTAATTTATTAAATCTGATGTTATTAAACGTCGAGCGTTTAAAGAAGTTTTTATTTATTTAACAAAATAATATTTTTTACTAATTTGTGAAAAGCGAGCGGACAATTTCTACAAACTTTATAGGCAGTCTCTAGCAATGCCAATTGGATTACGAATATTTCTTTACTAATTGAATGAAAGCTGCATTGTAGCTGATCTTCAAATTATTTTTAAAATAATGTACTGTTCTCGTGGGGTAGACTGGTACGGTAGCGAAGCTGGACAGAAACAGCTACAGCTTTTCAACTGATTTCCCAAAAAGGAGAATGTTTTCAATTCGGATGTAAAATATTGTTTCATGTATGTTCGGGCATAACTCCGTCATATATAAAACACCACAAATTCTTTTTTGTTTGAAAGGTGATCCCATTGTCACCAAATCAGAATTTCATGATGGGATCCCAAGGAAATCGAGGGCACTCCTCGAATATTACAGGCAGAAACATTTATTTTTTATTATTTTTATACTATTGGCTCGCGCTTGACCACTATCTCACCTGATGGTAAGCCATGATGTTTTAGACGGTGAATCATGCTTGCCTAGCAAAAACCAAACGAAATAACGATTTTTATATTTTCAATACCATGGCAAGCATTTGTATTCAGAAAGTGTCATTTGGTGAAGTGGAACTGATGAAGAAGACCAAAGATGAGCACTGGAACGCCTTAATAGCTATGTCATGGGTATAAGATATCTTGATTAATTAAGCGACTATGATGAAGCAAATACATATAAAAATAGTACCATCGAACTGATCTGAAGGTGAAGCCGGAAGGTAGACATTGGAACTTTGTAATAAAACAGTAGATTTTCAGGGTTATTTTTTTTTTGTCTTTAGGCTTGCGCTTGACCACTATCTCACCTGATGGTAAGCGATGATGTGGTCGACGGTGAAGCACGCTTGCCTAGAAAAAACCCATTCACTCTTGACTTAAAGACCCCTAGATTGTAGCTATTGGGAAACACAGACTCCGGCAGGGAATTCCACTCCTTAGCGCATAATAAAAGTGTCCCCAAAACGTTTTGTGCGTATGGGTGGGATGTCCACCATGTGATGTCAAATCATGCAATTCCATCGAACATTCCCCGAAATGTAACCGATAAAAAAAAATACTATATACGATAAATGGTATTCTGAGGTACCAAAACAAGAAAGAGTAGGTACAATAAAAACTTTTAAACTAACTTCTAAAGCTTTGTTTTACGAAGCCGGTGACGAAAAACAATAGATACAACAGGACACCGACTTAGGAAAACAAAGTTATTTTTCGCTTTGTAGTAGGCTTTAGAAGCCGGTTAAATTTTTTTGTTTTTTTTTTTCTAATTTTAACCTTAACCATACCACGACACCTAAACGTTCATTCACATATAAAAAAAAGAAAAACCACTGCGTTTATCACGTAACACAGAGGTAATTAAAAAAACTGTATCAGCACAATAATTGCGCAACTCTCTCACCCACTGACACACAAGCTTGTATCACTTTTCCCATATCATTGATCTTAAGAGCTTATGCAATACGTGGAACTATTATTTTATATATTTATGTAATTTTTCGTTCGTTGTTCACACGAGAAAAAAACATTTTTGGTTTTTAGTTCAATGGCTTTCGGAACGTTTTTTTTTTGTTTTAAAGATTAGGTTCGAGTTTTGTAACTTAGAAACTAGTTTTAGAAATTAATCGCTTATTACGATTCTGTGACTTACGTGTCGTAGGTCGTGGGTTCGAACCCAGCCAGGTGCTTTAACTTGTGCAAATTATTTCATCACCACTGCTCTCAAAACGGTGAAGGAAAACATCGTGAGGAAACCGGCATGTCCTAGAACTAAAAATTCGAAGACATGTGACATCCACCAACCCGCACTGGGCCCGCGTGGTGGATCACGGCCCATTCCCTCTCACAGGGAGGAGGCCTGTATCCCAGCAGTGGGCACATTGAAAGGCTGATGATGATGAACGATTCATGCTAGAACTGACTTAGGTAAGTAGCAGAAAAATAGTGGCTCTGATTTTAGTGTTACAAAATATTCAAATTCAAGTCGCAACTCCGCGACAATAAATGTTAAAATCTTGACAAAATACACGGAAATTTGAGGTACCACTTCTGTTTTTGGTACATTGAGACTGAGGTTAAAATGCAAACAGTCCTAAAACAAACGGGCAATGCCAATTGTTTTATTTCTACACTAACTTCTGCCAGCGGCTTCACCCGTGTGCAAAATATTTTCTTATCCCAATGAAATATTATACCGGGATGAAAGTAGTCTATGCACTATTCAAGACTACTATCTATCTCAGTGCTAAATTTCATCCAGATCCGTTCAGCCTTTCTAGCGTAATTGAGGGACAAACATACATCCATCCATCCATTCAAACGTTCACATTTATTTACTAGCTTCTGCCAGCGGCTTCGCCCGCGTCAAAAGTGTTTTGTCATCCCAAGGGATAAAAAATAGCGTGTTTTATTCCAGACTATAATCTATCTCTGCGCCAAATTTAATCCTGATACGTCCAGCCGTTATGGCGTGATTGAGTAACAAACATCCTCACAAATTTGCGCGTTTATAATAATATAGTAGGATCTACGGTACAAATTACAATAAAACAAACAATCAAGATTACTAACGAAAGGGAAACTAAACTTAATGCGGTGGTAATAGCAGACCCTAATTTAAATTAATGTAACCTGCCATTTTTGATTGAACACCCAAAGTGATTCAAATAAGGATTATTTTTTTCCACTTTCACAACCGATGCTAATCATGCGACGCTGACGGTTTAAAGATTTTCTGTCTCGAACAACTTCATACGTTTGAAATAAACACAAAGATGTTATATTTTTTCAGCGTTAATCTTAGTTTACTGTGATGCAAGCGAGCCTTACTTATTTTTTCTTTTTTCATGAATAGTAATATCAGGAACTAAAATAGCAATAAATTATGTAAAAGAATTTAAATAAATTAGAATAGGCATACATTATAACATTAATCGGATCTTAATCTTAATTTCGACCAATCCTCTCTCTTTTACATCGACGATCTGCTTATAAATTCAAATTTTATGCATAATGTAGGGTATTATGCATGAAATTACAATAATTAAACTATCTATTAACGAATTTTGCAAATTAATGAGTGCACAGAATCACGACTTTAGCTAGAAATTGCCGCAAATAGGAGGGGAACAAAGACTTTGGCGCAACCTACATCCATCCCCCCTTTCGATCTCAAGATTGTCCGAGGATCGCAGAAGCGAAAGTCGGTAGAATATCTCAATCTCAGTGAGGACTGAAGGAACTAATTCTGTAATGTTATCGCGCCCTGGTATTTTACGTGAAATTATTACAATGTAACGGGTACCAGGTGGAATTCGCCTACGCTGTGGCTCTTCGATGCTATGTTGCCCTAGTACTTTTCATGACGCAACAAAATGGACATTGTTGCCGTACTAGCGAAATGGATAGTGTCGGGTGCCAAATAAACTAAACTGTGTGTTCTTCTCTTATGTTTGAAGAAAATGATAATGCTAAATGATGTTTATTTATTTTAAATTGTAATTTTCAATGTTTTTTTTTATTATTACATCGATCCCAAGATCTCAATGCTTCGCATTATTTCAAACATTTTTATAGTTCGAATTTCCCAATAACTTGTCGACAATTTCCACCACGTAATTTCAATGATTTATCAATAATTTCTTTAACTACGTAATTCTAGAGATAATAATTAGTTGCATAAGACAGATACTGCACGAACAAGGCTTATCACTGCGCAATAGTTTTTAAATACGTGTCTTTTACAAACTATAGATAGGACCTGATTTTAGGAATTAATCACATTTTTTATTGAAGACTTGCTACGTAAAAATTGTCTATGCTCCGTAAAAGAATATAGTAGCAGTAATTTTCATGAACAATCATTTGGTTTAAGGAAGCATTAATATTGCGTTCAGCCTATAATTTTACATTTGACATAAGCCCGCCTTTGATGTTCCTTAATTATTACATAACAGGAAACCGGCATGTCCTAAAACTAAAAATTCGAAGACATGTGAAGCGGGCCCAGTGCGGGTTGGTGGATCCAACCCGCACTGGGCCCGCGTGGTGGATTACGGCCCATCCCTTCTCACAGAGAGGAGGCCTGGGTTCCCGCAGTGGGAACATTAATAGGCTGATGATGATGATGATGATGAACCCCAGACAATAACATGCAATAATCCATGGACGCTTATAATAGTCAACCGAAGTGGTGGAATCCACCTTAACAAAAAAATATAAACCGACTTACAAAACAAAACACCAACCAAAACACCTACGTCTTTGGTACCTATTTTTTTGTTTTTGACACCGACCGCCGAATACTAATGTTACTTTTCGCATTGGAGTGTTTTGTTTTGAATTTTGGAAGTCGGTTTATTTTTTTTGTTAAAAAGTTTTGATTTTTTTAGTTTTACCCTTAGATTACCATGAAAATACGCATTATTAAGGATAACTTTAAAACTACTCGTCAGATATTGATCAAATTAAAATGGAACCACATAAAAACCACCAGCGTTCAAATAAAAAAATAATCTTCAAAATCGGTTCATTATTGGAGTAGTAATCGCAAAACAAACATACAAAAACATACAGTCGAATTGAGAACCTCCTCTTTTTTGAAATCTTTTGAAAAACACAGCTTTCAGAGAGAAAAAAAGTAACCTCTACAATTGGTGAAAAATCTTCTAGCCAATTACCAGAACACACCTAGGTGGCGTCATCTTGCCAAAACAGTAAATGAAAAATTCATGTAAAAAACCATCCTCAACCATTTTCTTGCCCTTGCCACGTTATTTGGGGTTTTCTTCTTCCATACTGTCAGCTATGACCGACCCTCCTTTTATTTCATATCACTCTTCACACAATCCACCCATCTTTATTTTTGTTTTGATTCATCAAACAATATTTCTTTTTCTTCTAAGAATTTTGGGAGAACACCAAAATCTATATTTATGAAGACGCCAAAATTTGCCAAGGCCGCCCAAAGTACCAGAAAAACCTCAAATCTAGCCAATTTCCTACATCAAAACGTTGTCGTGTCTATACCAAGTCTCGGGTCTGGCGCAAGAGTTCCATCTCGCCTAAGCTGGCTTACGTAACCTTTCACCATTGCACAACCGACTGACCGACATTCAACGATTTGCGAGAGGTTATGTAACAAGATTGTCTTTTTATGCCACCCCTTTAGAGGAAGGAAGTCGTTTAAAGTTCTGTTTAGTCGTTTTGAATAGTTTTTGAGTGGTAAGTAAGTAAGAAAGTAATTCTTTATTTTGCAAATATAGGTACAGTACATGGTGGTAAACAGATAAAAAGTAGGTTCGGCCACATTTTACCAAGAGGCATGCAAAAGTTATAATTTCACGCTAAAAATATAAATACAGGCAATTAACTGACACAACGAATAGTTTTAAATTACAACTTACTATATCTAGGTCACCGCAACACAATTTATATAGATTACAATTATACATTTCATTTTTCTTAATTTTTTTTTGTGTTTTGAGTTTTGTATAAAAATGTGATGTGAATTTAGTTTTCGTCGCTTAATAAGCTGGTTTCTGCAAAGGTAGAAGACGTAGTTAAAAGTGAAAGCGCAATACTAGCTTTAAGTCGCGAGTGTTGTGGCTGCTGAAGAAGGATTGTTGGGATAAAAATTATCTCATGATACTCAGCACTTATAGCTATCAATCTATGAAAATATTTTCGTAATCACTACTTTTAGAGTTTACCTTTTACAAACATAAAAAAACAAACAATGAGTTTTACCTCTTTCTAATATTAGTTTAGCTACCAAGAGAATGTAACGTGAGAATAGAGTCTGATTATTTATTTATTAATACTTCATGCAACATAAAAGTACATAGGCGGGCTTAAGGTTACACTAGTCGATAATTCTTCCATACAAACTAAGTCTAGGGATTACTTCACTTGTTGACGATGTACGTTCAAAATAAAAAATGATATCAATATGTTTCATCATTATCTAGCCTTGTATGGAGCCAAAAAATTAAAAAAATATATATATATTTGAAAGTTATGAGCGTCGAAAGTTCCACATTTCGACACTAATTTTAACGCATTTTTGGACGCAAATAAATACCATAAGAAGACGGAAAATTGAAAAACGGCCACAATACAGGGATAGATTATTAGTTCAAAAATACAAATAATTTTATTTTGAACAGATACAGTCGTTTTTTCATGATATCCAGACTGCCAAAGGTCTGTTTATAAAATTTCGCGCACTCGTTTTCGTCCTAAATCATTATCCATTTCGCTACAAATTTGCAAAAATGTGTATTCGTACGCGAACTTGCTTCCTACTGCTCAACACAAACACAGCATCTATCTCTTCCGCACGTGTTGTCGGTTGATATAAAATGCATTTCAACCCCGCGCACAGGGCGGTGAAGATATAGCATATAATTATGGCATAAAAAATGATATAATATTATTATTATAAACGTAAAATTAGTAAAAAATTATATAGTTAAAATAAGCATACTTAAATATTTACTACTGTATTGTACTACTGATTCGAGGAGAGAAATGATAAAAGTTGATAATGAAGCCTATAGTAGTCTAAGAGGTAAACTAAGTAAGTTTAGTTTAGCTCAAGTAACAACATCTTCTTTTTCTTTCTGCCCTTGTCCCATGTCACTTGGGGACGGCGCAACACGTTGTCTTAGACCTGTCCCTCGTCACGCTATCACTCCCTTTTCTTTCATGGCCTTCCCCTCCCTCTCCATCCATCCATATTTTATGTTCGTAACTCTTTTAGTAACATGCGTTTCATCCCTCCTCATCACATGACCATACCAGCTCAAGTAACAACGTAAATACACATAATAGTAATCCACGAAAGATGATACACAAACACACACAATTTACAATACACAACACAATTACAATTTTATTTACAATTTTTTTTTTTTTTTTTTTTTTTTTTCTTTCTTTCTTTTCTTTTATGATGCAGTAGCAGCTGTAGAAAGAGCCGTAATTAATGCTGTGACGTCAGCCCTTACTACCTATAATTAATCAATCTACCTAACTATTTTTGGGTCAGCTTCCAGTCTAACCAGATGCACGAATACCAGTATTTTACTTGAAGCGACTGCCTATCTGACTCAACTTCATCATTTCAGACGAAAGACGTCCACTGCTGGACATAGGCCTCCCCCAAGCATCGCCACACTGATCGGTCCTGTGCGTCTCACATCCACCGGACTCCCGCCTTGACCAGGTCGTCGCTTCATCTAGATTATCGAGGGAGGCTTTCCAAAGCTGGCCTTCCAGTACGCGGTCGCCCCAATATAGCCGTTGGGGCGACCGCGTACTGGAAGGCCGTTCTGCGAGCAATGTTCCCTGCCTACTGCCACTTAAGTATGGAAATTCTTCGGGCCATGTCGATTACCTTGGTTCTCTTGCGGATGTCTTCCTTTCTGTTTTGATCACGCAAGGAAACGCCGAACACAGCCCTCTACATTGCCCTTTGGGTGATTTTAAGCCTTCTGATGATTCCATTGTGAGCGACCACGTTTCAGTTCCATGACCCAAATACTAACTGGAAAATACTTTTCACAGCCTGAGCTATTCTGAATACCAGGTTATCATGAGCAATTCTTAAAACCAGTTCATGCCAATTCAAGAGAAGAAGTCGACTCATCTAGTAACAATACTAATACCGCTAGTATCACACAATGCGTGTCAAGGTAAAAGTACGAACATTCAAACGAAAGCAAGAGTGAGAGAGATCCTGAATCCGCCATGATACATCCGCGAAACGGCGCGCACGCATAACGGTAGTGTATCACACCGAAGTGGAATGGCGTGCGTATCTGTGTGAATTTATTGAACGTGAGAGCTCAATGCTTAGCCATTAAACAGACTTTTGAATTCGTTATGTTGCTAAAAGTTTAAAGAATTAAATAATAGTAATCGTCGCTAATCGCAAACTTTTTGAGGACTCTTCTTTTAGTTTTACAACTCAATGAGAGTCACAAGGGTTTCTTTTTTAAGATTCGGACCCAAAGGGTAAAAATGGGACAAAGACTCTGCGGTCTGTCTGTCTGTCTTTTCGTGTGTTACCAGGCTGTATCTCATGAACCGTGATAGCTAGTCAGTTGAAATTTTCACAGATGATGCCGCTATAACAACAAATACTAAAAACAGAATAAAATAAATATTTAAGTGGGGCTCCCATACAACGTGATATTTTTGACGTTTTTTGCGATAATGGTACGGGACCCTACGTGTGCGAGTCCAACTCGCACTTGGCCGGTTTTTATTTATCTTTACAGATACACCTTCAGCAAATCTTGCGTCACCATCTTAAATCAGCTCGTGTACAGAGGCCTTGTGTATAGAGTTCAGCTCGGACTTAATATATGTTTAGGTTGTTGAAGAAGTGAGAGGAGTAGAAGTTAGCTTGTGGACGATCAGGAGGAGGCTTTTGGCTGCCAATATCAGGAGCTACCGCCCGGCTAGGCCCTAAATTACTCCGTGAGCACCGTGTTGCTCGACTTTAGTTTGCTCGAAACTGTGCTTCATGGATCCTGGAGGACTGGAATAAAGTATTGTTTTCTGATGAAGCTAGAATCTCTTTTTGTGGAGAGGACCGACGCCGGCGAACGCTGCGAAGACCACGGGAACGCTATGCGGAAGTGTGTTACGATGAAATCACTCCTTATGGATGAGGCTCCGTTAAGTTTTAGGCAGCAATCTGATTCATCTGTGCTTTCAATCATTAGTTTAACTGACAACTCTTCCATTTTTACATTTGGGTAGGTTATATGTATATCTCGGAGTGGTTTAAGTAAAGTGTTATCCCCAAAAGTCCAGGAGCCATAAAAAATACCAAAAAAGAGCCAATTTCTCCCGGCTCCATCTTTCCGAGGTGTAACCGTACCGATAACGGACAATCTTGAGCTTCTTGGCGTTACTTTGACATCGACACTCAATTTTGGCCCATACATTGAGGCAAAAACTCAACTGGCTGCCAAAAAGTTGGGGATCCTTGCGAAGGTGAGACGGTACTTCACGCCAGAGCAGCTGCTTAAGTTGTATCAAGCGCAAGTTCGATCTTGCATGGAATAATGTTCTCATCTCTGGGACGTGCTAAATACCAGCTTGATGCACTACGAGTTGAGTCGATCGAAAAACGGGCCAAGAGGCTCATCGGGAATGAGGCACTGGCACCATTTTCAAAGCTCCAAAGCCTTGAACATCGACGTCGTTTTGCCAGCTTGTCGGTTTTTTATCGGTTGCATTTCGGGGAGTGTGAGATGGAATTGCATGATCTAATTCCGCCTAGCCCGATTCATAATCAGACTACAAGACGCACGGCGATGCGCCATCGGTACATGGTGGACATCCCACCCATACGCACTAAGCGTTTTGAAAATAGTTTCATTATACGTACAGCTAAGGAGTGGAATTCCCTGCCGGAGTCTGTGTTTCCAGATAGCTACAACCTCGGGGTTTTTAAGTCAAGATAGTGAAAAGGTTACTTCTAGGCAAGCGTGTTACACCGTCGACCACATCATCGCTTACCATCAGGTGAGATAGTGGTCAAGCGCGAGCCTATCTACAATAAAAAAAAAACAAAAAAAAAATTGTTGCCTTATTCAGAAAAAAGTTTTCACGTTAAAATTACACATCGGTGTGATAGTCACCTAAGTTATAACGGGTTTTTTTCTGACTCACCCTCAAACCGTAAGTGGGACATCTTCGGTTTCCGCTTTTAAAATTAACTTTTAATGCTTATCGACTGACACCATTTTGATAAATATTTTTCCTTTGAAGATCCTGGAACTGCTTTCCAAACTAATAATATAAAGAATTTAAATGGTAGACGCACAGAAGTGGTCGTAGTGGAGACACTGGGTGAAGGCACTTCAGCAGTGGACGTCTTCCGGATGAAGTGATGATGATGAAGAAAATTGTTTGTTAAGGACTTTATTATCTCTGGAAGTACTAATCCGATTACGGATATCTAAGAATGAAAGATATATTATCGCGGAGAAACATACGATACCTTTAATTCTGAAAAAATAATTCAGAAGTGTAGCCGGAGGAAACGCAAGTTGGGCAGAACTAAAAGCATCCAATCATCATCATCTGCCTAGCCTTTTCCCAACTATATTGGGGTCGGCTACCAGTCTTACCGGATTCAGCTAAGTACCAGTGTTTTACATGGAGCGACTGCCTATCTGACCTCCACAACCCAGTAACTGGGTACCCCTTGGCAAGACTGGTGTCAGATCTCAAGCTTCTGACTACCCATAACGACTGTCAAAGATCTTCAAATGAGGCTGTCATTGACCAACGGCTTAACGTGCTTTCCGAGGCACGGAGGAAACTCGGTATGTTGAAATGGTCACCCATCCACGGACCGACCTCGTCAAGCGTTGCTTAACCTTGATGATCGACCCGTGCGGCTGTTATTACTTAGCCACAAGCTCCTAAACTAAAAGCAGTCAATAATAGGTGATTATTCGTAAGCAAGTTTTTGCAGTATTTTAGGTTATATAGAATTTGATTTCGTACTTATCGTAATACGAATATAATAGATAGTAACTTCTGTTTCTTTGAATGTGAACTTGTTGAAAAAATAAGACAATGTAGAACTGAAGGCAGGAAAAAATCGAAGGATTTTCTGTAATGTTTGGCAATATTACAGAAAATCCTTCGATTAAGATTTCAATGAAGCCTTTGGTTACTCTCTAACATTCATGAAATCCTTGTCTTTGAAATTTTTACAGGAAAAATCAGAATTTCGTAATGTTCTTCTGTTTAGGGCCACTCAAGACAGCAAATGATGCGAGACCTTAATACTAAAAAATAGGCGAGAGTAAAATAATACAAAAGTTCGTGTCAATTCTATTTCATAACACAAAACGTGGATCCGTCAAAGGCTCTGAATATCGGAACTCGCGCGTCTTCATTTTAAAATATCCTATAAGCATCTCCACATCATCGTAAAAGCGACCTAAAAGTAATGGAACAAGAATTACAATTCCGTTACAATTCGAATCATCACTTTCGACTTTTGTCATTTGAATTACCTGTTTCCACGTAGTTCTAAATACAAATCCCGGCTCAAACCAAAGCCTACTTTAATTCTACATAGTGAAAGTTGATTCTCCATCACCGTAAGCAAGTTCCGAGCAACTTTGTCACAGTAAAACGTTTGCCCCACAAATGAAAGTGAAAGTTTGTCCGCGCGCGTTCAGCGGTGGGGAGTGCGCGCGCGTCGCATGTAGATGCGGATTTAGGCGTTTGATGAAGCACCGCACGTAGGTACCAGGCACTCATATTTATGTACTATTTTTGGACACTCAGATGAAAGTATCAAGATTAGTTTGGAGTCATATTCGTGACGTTTCTCACATAGAACATAAGTTAATATGACAACCTGTTTTTCCCGGAAAGGAACCCGTTTACGGTTTTCTGTGAAGGAAAAGGCCGTTGCCCTTTATGCGTCTAGAAGATCAAAAGGATCATTTCTTCCATTTCGTCAATGATGATATTCAGTCTTGTGATGGTGACGTCACATTCCAGCTGCTGTTTAGAATGTCCTCAAAGAAATATTTCGAATCAAGTTGGCAGGATCAACTTAAAGGTTACTTATAGGCAAGCGTGTTTCACCGTCACCATCATTGCTTAATAAAATAAATAAAAACAAAATAACAAATCAAGAAGGTCCATTAATTCGTATGAAACTTAGCACAGTAAAGTCAGCACAATCTAAGAATTGTTATAACTATTAGCGAATTGGAATGTGTGTAAGTACACCTAAACGTATGGACACATGTATTTCATTCTTACCTAGGGTTGCCACCTTTTTTTGATGGAATATAGTATTTTTTTTCAAATGTGGCAAGAAATGTAGTATTTTAAGAAAAATTGGAAAATATAAAGTTAATTTTTAGGGTTCCGTACCCAAAAGGTAAAAACGGGACCCTATTACTAGGATTCCGCGGTCCGTCTGTCCATCTGTCCGTCTGTCACCAGGCTTTATCTCATGAACCGTGATATCTAGTCGTTTGAAATTTTCACAGATGATGTATTTCTATTGCCGCTATAACAACAAGTACTAAAAACAGAATAAAATAAATATTTAAGGGGGGCTCCCATACAACAAACGTATTTTTTTTGCCGTTTTTGCGGTACATACATACATACATACATAAACTCACGCCTTTTTCCAATGGGGGTAGGCAGAAACTACAGAACGCCACCTGCTGCGATCCTTACATACTTCTTTTGCTTCACTCACATTCATACATCTTGTCATGTTTGTATTTAAATGTTTTTGCGGTAATTGTACAGAAAACTTCGTGCGCGAGTCCGACTCGCACTTGGCCGGTATTTAAAACTTTCTTTTATTTTCCTATCTGTACTTTTTATTATTTTTGCCTTAAACCATAAAAGTATTTTTCTTTTTATTATAATCATATATGACTATGATGATGATGATGATATGACTCTGAACAATAAAGGTCTATTTTTTATCAAATTAATTGATTCTGTGTTCCTTTCTTCTCTCTTTTTGTATAAATTACTGAAAATATAATGGAGAGAAGAAATGATTATAATAAACATATTTGGTGAATGTATCTTCGTGTGTGTATGTGCTATTCAAAACCAATTTCCAGCAGTATTTTGAGATTGGAATCTGACTTTTGAAATAATATCATTTACTTCCTTATTTCTGAATATATATCATTAACATCATTGTTTAATATATTACCAAAAAAAAAAACTTTTTTCATAAAAATATTGGCATTGGATAAGCCAGTTAGTTGTTTTAAATAAAATCAAACCTAATCAGTGACAAAAATATGATATTTTTTGTACAATATTAATTTTCTATAATATACTATATATTATAGAAAAATATAATATAATAATAATATAATAACAATATAATAACAATTGACGAAAATATGGTTCAGTGGGCGGTGGCAACCCTATTCTTACCTAAAATGCACAAAAATACTAACGTTTACTCAGAAAAATAAAATAAGATATCATCCACTCTTCCTAGGGTAAAGTCTCTTTGCAAACAGAGTAGGAACAAGGATGCCTTCCGTTGCCAAATTTTGACAAGTGACATAGGACTTGATGAGATGCTTCCTGTCATAGATTTTTGCCAAGGAAATTATAAAAAAAGTGTGCAATGAATAAATTCATTATAAAAAATTTCAGCTGATGCAATATTTAAATTCAGATTTTTTACTATGCTAGTTTAAAATAAAATCATAAGGTAATCTGAATATATACATGTAATATATATAACATCTGAATGGTAAGGTATCATCATATTATTGTATCAGCATTCAAAAAAATAACGGGAATCCCACGAGACACAATTTGATTCCGCCTAGCCCTTTCCATCACCGGACAACAAGACGTACGGCAATACGCCACCGGTACATGATGGACATCCCACCCATACGTACAAAGCGTTTTGCGAATACTTTCATTGTACGCACAGCTAAGGAGTGGAATTCCCTGCCGGAGTCTTTGTTTCCTGATAGCTACAACCTTGGGGTCTTTAAGTCAAGAGTGAATAGGTTACTTCTAGGCAAGCGTGCTTCAACGTCGACCACATCATCGCATACCATCAGGCGAGATAGTGGTCAAACACGAGCCTATCGATAAATAAATAAATAAAAGAGAATCTCTTTCTTCTGGTTAGTCGGTTAACTTAAAAATCACAACATAACTGAAAACGAAAAAAACTCTTTCAAGCTTCAAACAAGATATCCAATAAAGGTGATGATTGATCATCATCAATTTAGTCATCACTGTCTCATAATATCAATAAAGCCAATCACCGGTACCAGGGCCCCATAATGACCGAAGAGCTCGTGTATCTCGTTTCCAATACGTAGGCGATTTTACTTATCTAATGGCTTTCAAGGGGCTTGGCCTTTAGGGAAATACTTAAATGGGACTGGCCCACTTGTTAGAACCTATCTGGTTTTCCTTTTAACTAAGTTTAGTATTATTAAGACTGAATTGATTAACACCTTAAGAAAGTTTAAAGTTGACAAGAAATCCCTTAATCGTTCGCCTATCTGTCTTGTGGCGAAATGCGACAGCATTTCAGTGCTTTTTTTACCTAGGTATGTTTTTAGTAATAGATTTGTGTAATAGCTAGGTAATTAACTAGGTATCGTGGTTTTCACAATGTGCATGATTTATTGTTGAAAATGTGTGTTTTATGATTCAATTACGAAAAAGTATTCGGATAATCCGACTTTATGCTCTGGCAGCAAATTTCTGAGTGCCAATCTTTAATTTTCATGGTATCGATTTCCTTCATCCATATCATCCATCGATTTATATTCTATTACTATTTCGATAATATGGAATTCCTTGAATAAAAAACTGTAAAAACTTTAGAACTGTCTGTCTGTTTTAGAAAAATCTGCAGCTTTGACTTCTTTCACTTTTTTCACACTTCCCTTATTTCAATGAACTTTGTACTAATATTTTAGGTGGCATCTTCGATCAATAATGGTGCCATAGACTTTTTTTTAAATGCACCGTCCCTGTGGGTCAGGCCACGGGATCAAACTCGTCGTGACGAAATCGGTCATTTTCTTCCATCAACATCTATCAATCATTTTCTAGCTTGTGTTTATGTACCAAAATCATAAGGGCGATTATTGCACATAAGTTTACAACAAACCGCGAGTACTAGGCAAACATAATCGAATAGAAGTAACTAGTATAAAATTCTATTACATTATCTTCTGGGAACTATCCCACGAGATCGGCGTAGAGGCGATAGTATGGGGCAATACATAAAGAGATTCTATATCAAAATGAACCATACCGCCTTAGATTAGGGACTGTATTTGCTTAGGAGTGATTTATATGTCTCATTTTTATGGAATTGGATCACTTGTGAAGTATAGGTCAGAGTTTGTAGAGAGAAAAATTCTCCAAAAAATATTGTCAATCAGATATAGATTCGCAAACAAAATATGCAAACTTTTAGTACTCAAACGTACTTTTCTTATGTATATTTAACATAACAAATTACGCCTTGTGTCGTCAGTAGGGTAAGGCAGAGGTGTTCTTATAATACACACCCACATTTCACCAGTTATGTTAAACTCCTACGTAATAGTGGCCAAGCCTAAGTGGGCGTCAGGAGTCGCAAGCCGATTCCCGGCCACCGTAGGCGCGGGCTTGCGGACGGCGAGTAATGGGAAGCTCGCTATCCGATAAGGACCAGGCCCGAGTCGACGGCGCGTAGTGTTCTACGCGCGCCTCAAAGAGATGTCAGCAAAAAATTACGGGGTCCGCTAGGGCCGATGCCTGTCTGGCTCGCGGATAAATTTGAAAAACACTGGTGGGTTTTAGTCAGTAAAAGTCTGACACGCCCTTCCGCTTAACCCAGAGCGGGTGAAGTCATTGGATGATTTCCCAAGCAAAAAAAAAACAGGTCTTCAACCCACCCATACGATATCGCGGCTGGGGATTGGAGGCCGCGGCGGGAGAGGAGTTCCGGTATTGCGGTGCGCCACTCTCCCTACCTTCCGCGGCCTGGATGGGGTCGCCACCGTCTGATGGCATGGTGGACGTGGTGGGGCCGCAGGGGAGGAGAAGTGTCTGTATAACGTTGGCCGCTCTCCCTATCCCCTGCGCCCTGGGTAGGTGGTGGGGACATTGACCTATACCCGTCGCAAGGGGACCAAGGGTGCCATACAAGGTGTCGTCTGGCGCCCTTGTGCTGGTTTGGTCCCTGGGGTGGTCACGGCGTACAGTGTGTTATGGTGCGCCGGCGAAGGGGACCAACGAGTTAATCTTTTAGAATAATTCTAGAATTATTGATATCCGTTTATAATAGTAGGTAAATAGGCTACACCTGCTTTACGAAGGTAATAGGATAGTATAAGTAACCGGAAGGTTCCGTGATAAGCACTAATTATATCTGATGCGTCACCGGGCAAGGAAGAACATTGTTTGCAGAAACATAACTCTTTCCTTGCAGTCGTGTAATTAAATAATTAGGATTCATCAAAAAATTTGTTCATTACTATATTGTATTAATTACTTAAAGTTTTCGCCGAGTCTGGTTTTCTGTCTGTCACTATCTAAAAAAAAATTGAACCAATCCGCAAGACTGCTGACTGTGGAAAAGAAAAATGAGCTGAACCTCATTCAGTCAAAAAAAGTGGTAGTAGGTTTCAAAATCCTACTACTCTCTCCTCCTACTACTTAGAAATGTGAAAGTTTGTTAGGATGGATGAATTGATGGATGTATGATTGTTACTCTTTTACGCAAAAACTACTGACGGATTTTGATGAAACTTTACAGAAATATAGCTTATACATCAGAATAACACATAGGCTATAATTTATAACGATATTTGGAGAAGTACTAAATAGAACGCGGGCGGAGCCGCGGGCGGCAGCTAGAAAAAGCAGGGCTGGAATTGTGAGATGGTGACTCTCAAAATAACAGGAGAACAGAAACATAAAGAAAAGAAGTATATCCGGGGACGGAATCATGTGTTGTAAAAACTCGAAATACCAAGCAATCAGAATCATGAAGAAGTAGAAAGCCACAAAATCTGGACATTTTTAGTTTTCACATGATATTTCTTCGCCGTTTTGAGAGCAATGAGAAATTACACAAAGGAAATTTTGACGACACAGTTGGCGCAGTGGTTGAGAGATTGGCTGCTGTGCTGCATGTCGGGAGTTCGATTCACGCAGACAGATAGTTGTCCCGGTCTGATTGTTTTTGTAAGTGTCTTTGTATGTTTGTAAATGCATCTTCGATACAGGAGTTCCTAGTGTGGTGTATAGTATTTACAAAAATATTGGGGCCGTTGTCCATGGGCCACTGCTCTCCTAGTCGCTAGGAGATCGTCCGGGAAGAACTTTCACTAAAATTTATTTCTTTCGTTTGTTTCAAGTTGCTGTATTCCGGTTTGTAGAGAACTTGGGATAAGTGAAATAGAAGACGATCGTGTTCGTCAATTCGAAGGTCGAATGCAAGCGTCTTATTTACTTAAATACAATTGTGTGCATTACGTTGTAGATATGGGTGGTAGATAGGGGTCAATGTGCTATGCAAATTTTTTGAATTTCGCTTCGACTCTGCGCCAATATCTAGTTTACCCGCGATTTATGTCACACCGATAAGCGATTTAAATTGCAAGTACATTCACTTTTTATTTATTACATGCCTTACAAACTACTTGCAACGATCGAAACAGTTTAACGGAACCCATCACAAAAGCAATTGTTATTCTCATCAACCATAATCCATCAATTAGTGACAATTAGAATTACCTCTGAATCACCTGGAGCCTTGGTAGTCTATCACGGTGGAAAACATGATGAAATTATGATAATCACTATGGTGACTATACTGCTCATTAATTTCATCAGCTTTCCTTGTTCTTAGGTGTTATTTGCATAATATTATCACCTAAAGGGAAATAGCAGATTTTCATACAATTGTCGGTTTAGTCCAATCGCACATCAATGTCAAAGTCAAATGTATTTATTTCAATTAGGCCATCAAGCGGCACTTATGAACGTTAACAATTAAAATTTACAAGTAATAAAAAATCCTAAATTCGTAGCAGTAAGGGCGGATTTCACAATTTCCAGTGTTATTATGTATCCCTAGTTAGACAAGAAAGCTCGAAACAACTTCTTTACAACAGACGAACAAAAACAAACCATTATTATTAAATAAATATTCACTCCTTCAAATTAGTTGGAATCCAAAATTGAACTTAGGACCTAAACCTGCGGCAGAATTTTAAAATGGTTAGTTATTTCAGAACTTGTGGCGAAATTTTGGGGAAGGGCCTTCTTCAGCAGTGGACGTCTATCGACTGAAATGATGATAATAATATTAAGAAATTCAGAACAGTCTGTCTAAGTATATGCAAACAAAACTAAAATAGTGTTTAAAATAAAAAAATACCGACTTCCAAAACAAAACACTACAAAGCGAAAAATAACTTTATTTTCGGCAGTCGATGTCAAAAACGTAAAACGTTCCAAAACCACCAAATGTTTTATTTTGAAAGTCGGTTTAAACGTTTTTATTCGTAACTACAATTTAAAGACTTTGAATGAACCCTAAGTCCACAAAGTAATGCACAAATTTTGTTGAGATAAAAAGCCTCGCCCGTTTTCATAACTATTTATTTAACTTTTCTTAGCTCTTAGTATGCTACCGGCTATACATTATCATGCTTCTTAAGGTGGGTACTGACCGGCGTTACGGGGCGTAATGTAACATGTTACACAGCGAGCTTTCGTGCAATCAGTACGGGGAAACGAGCAACGAGCGGCTCGTTGCTCGCTGCGAGTGCTCCACCCTGCTGTCGGTTTTTTGGCGAATCCTTTGAGTGTCACACGCTTCAGTCAGTACGTCGCAGCGAGTCGTCACGAGCACATGTGACACAAGCGTCGTTTCTGGATATTTCAGGCCTTTAGTTTATTGGTTGTGATAATTTGTAGTTAAAAAGATGGATTGGGACAAAGAGAAATCTTTGTATTTCATATATTAACGATGAACACCAGATACGTTTCTGTTTTTAAACAAGTTTGATATTTGGATCATACAATAATTAAGTGAATTCAAAGATCCCAACACAACTTTGTTGTCCGACATCTTGACTACGAGTGGCAATGAAACGTATCATGCTCGCTGCAAATGGTACATTACGCCCCGTAACACCCGGTCAGTACCCACCTTAACTTGTCTCGTTGTTACCGAAAAATACGCATTATTAAGGATAACTTAAAAACTGCTCGTGAGATCTTGATCAAATTTATATGGAACCACAGCTTTCAAATCAAAAAAGAATCATCGGTTCATAATTGGCGAAGTAATCGCGTAAAAACATAGAAAAAAAAACATACAGTCAAATTGAAAACCTCCTCCTTTTTGAAGTTGGTTGAAAAATACCTCAGCTAAGCGAGCAAAGCTTTGAAACTAACTTAGCTTCTCTCTTAGCTCTCTAACAGCTTAAAGCCGGTTGCAGACCGACAACTAAGCCATTCCGAAGCTAAACAAAGGCAGAGCTAAGCTAAGATATGTCCCGTGTACACCAAGAACTAAACGAAAGCTCAGTCAGTGTTGCAAAGTTCAGTCCGACGGACGTCGCTCACCATGAATATAATCAATGAAGAAAGTACCGATGATGAATACGTTACACAGAAAAACAAGATTAATATTGACCGATTATTATAAAAAAAGACATTCCAGACCTTGGATACACAACAACACATTAATCTTGGCACACAAGTGGAGAGTTAAGGCGATATATACACCCTAATGTTAACGCAGTACTGGCCGTGCCAAAATATCAATATTAAACCTCCTTTTGAACAGTTTTGTTTGCAAAATATTATTTGATTTACATATACTATTTTTATAACCTTGTTTCAAAAATAATGTACATGAATCAAAAAAAGATATATACATTTTTCAAACCTTTTAACCTAGCCGTTACTAAGGAGTATGCTTTAGAAAGTTGCCGTTTTACGGCACTAAAGCGTATGTAGGCCCTTAAGCTTAGCTCGTGCTGCACATCGGCATACACAACTAACTTAGCTTCGCATATTTTAGTTATCATAGTTTAGTTTGCATAGTTTGAAGTCTATACACAAGTTTACACTATAAGTCAATCTAGATTCGAATCCACGACCTTTCAATCGCTTGTCATCAGTGGTTGAGTCATTGACACTTGTATAGGAATTAAGTTATTCAAGATCAAAGACTTCGATACTTGATCCGTCTAACTTCAGTCTAGTTTTAGCTTTAAATTAATGTCTAATGAAATGTACTTATGTATTGATATCAAGAATTCGTATAGGACAAGATTATGCAAGTCTCTTAGGTTTTGACCCGGATTGGCGAATCATTGCAAACTTTTTGCTGTTGCTGGTTGTCTACCGGTGCAGGTGGCGGTATACACTGGGTTACCACATTATGTTTAAGGCTTAAGGCTTAGCACACATTGCGATTTTTATAATTCGCGCGAATTTTCGTCCGCCTACAGAATCTAACTCACGCACTGCGGATAAAATTCCTCGCGATTTTTGTATCTTTCGACCTGTTAATAGAGTTCAAAATGTTCGCGCGAATTTTATCCGGTGCGGTGGATTCTGTGACAAAACACGGATTTCTAGCGGTATTATTTCCGCGGAAAAAAAACGAGTGAATTAAAATCGCAGCGCGAATTTTATTTTATGGTTTTTAATCCGCGTACTAAATCATCTATCATCTAATACCTTTAAACAAGCAATACTTGGATATATAATAATATATAATCTAAATCTCGTAAACGGCTCCAACGATATTCATGAAATTTAGTATGAAGGAGGTTTTGGGGGCGATAAATCGATCTAGCTAGGTTTCATTTTCAGAACACGTCGTTTTCTCTATTTTCACTCGAGCAGAGCTCGGTCGCCCAGGTAGATACTATAACTTATACGCATGGCGGATAAAACTCCGCGCGATTTTTGTCTCTCTCTCTATCTGTTCATAGAGCACAATATATTAGCGCGAATTTAAACCGCGCCGCGGTGCTTTACATTATGTGGCAAGACACACGTTTGTTGCGGATTTTTAACCGTTTCGCGCGGTTAAAAACCGCAGTGCATGCCTTAAGGCCGGTGTGGCTTGTTCTGTACATTAATGTTCAGTTCCACTCCTATGCATATTATTGAAGAACTATTTCTTTTTAGGGTTCCGTACCCAAAGGGTAAAAACGGGACCCTATTACTAAGTCTTCGCGGTCCGTCTGTCCATCTGTCTGTCTGTCTTCACAGACGATGTATTTCTGTTGCCGCTATAACGGTGTCCTATACGGTGACAACTATACATTCTGAGGTCCCTTTTAAAACTAGTGACCGCGTTAGGGAGACAATTTACATACACCAAAAGAGGAAGAGTTGGAGCTGACAGGCTAACCATCCCTTGAGTGAGAACAACTTTTGCTACCCGGTTTTGTCTATTTCTCCCGATACGTGTCTTCAAAATAATCAACAAATCCACACTACGGGTCTCTGGGAATGTTTTTGAAGCCAAGATCATTATAAAGAGATGGTTACAAGACCTGACGTATGAAGATTCAGAATTTGTCTTATGCCCGATGAGCTGACCAGCCCCTAAACACAGACAACCTCACCTAGATCGCACCTGACCCTGTCCAACATTTACACACATTCCATAACTTTACACTCTCTGCTCACACTTCCCCTTGCTTCTATATTTGACTGAGTGATCGAACCTTCTAGGTACTAAGTTTGGCTTATACTTTCAACTTGAAAAGCTAATACTAAAAAAATGCGATGTTATTTATTTACATATGTACATTATTATTTACAAACTAATATTAGAACTAAAATAAGAATAAACATATGTACAATTACGGAGCGTCAAAAAATTCGTCCACATCGCTGTCAACAGGAAAAGTGCCTAGAAGGCTGGGCATTGCCACGTTGGATGGCAATGCTGATTCTTTGGCCAAAGAAAAGGCCAGCCCTCTGGTCTCGTGAAGAGTCGACCAACCGCTAATTATATAATAATGATTTTGTTATTTTGTTTCTAATTTTAATTACTAATTGTGATTTGAACTGTAATTTTAATTTCAATACTAAATGTTGACCTAAATTGTGTTTTTTTTTTAATCTTGATAATAATTGTAATTTAAACTTTTATACTAACTTTGATCTCAATTGTGATTTTGAACTTGAATTTATTTTTATACATTAATTGACTTCATGTTATTATTTTTAATGTCAATTTTTGTTTTCGGTTTTTGTTTGTCATATTAGTATTATTTCTTTTTTTTTAATTATTTAATTCCAAATGTTATTTTTGTACAATCTGCAGCATTGTGCTGTGTCACGAAGAACATTACAGCCTTTTCTGATACCTGGGCCACCAAGATACAGGCTGTGCCTAGTTTGGGGCCCACGGCACTTCCATTGTGATAACTAGTTCATTTAGTCCATTGTGCAAATTGTTTCTGTGTTTAACTTGTGTGTCAATTAATAGATTATTAAAAACACGACGAAATAAATATTTAAGTAAGATTTTTTTGCCGTTTTTTGCGATAATGGTACGGAAGCCTTCGTGCGCGAGTCCAACTCACACTTGGCCTTTCGCAACGCTTTCGGTGATAGAATGCCACTTGTCTAGAGCTTCTGAATAGCTCTAGAATTCACTTTATTACAATCTTGTAAGGTACAAGGTGGTTGTGCACTTGACAGGAAAGGAGGTACCGTCAAAGTACGGTTGGTTAGGGCTCATCTTGATTTTATAATTTGTCCAAAGACAAATATTTTCTTTCGTTTTGTCGTTATTACTTTATTAGATATCGAGATCCATCACATCTTCGGAATTTTGCTTACAAATATTTGAGTATCTATTTGGAAAATTTTAATTTTATACAAGTTTATCTGATTTCAATTGATGCTGTACAAAAACCCCGAAATAGTTATTTGATACTAGTTTTCTCAGTAGACGTATTGTTTTTTTAAGGGGTTCCGTACCCAAAGGGTAAAAACAAACTAAGACTCCGCGGTCCGTCTGTCTGTCACTAGGCTGTATCTCATGAACCATGATAGCTAGACAGTTGAAATTTTCACAGATGATGTATTCCTGTTGCCGCTATAACAACAAATACTAAAAACAGAATACAATAAATATTCAAGTGGGGTTCCCATACAACAAACGTGATGTTTTTGCCATTTTTAGCAATAATGATACGGGACCCTTCGTGCGCAAGTCCGATTCGCACTTGGCCGGTGTTTTTAATTTAAAACAGTAACACCATACCCATCGATACCTTATAGGTTTATTTACAAATGCTTGATTCAAACTTCGCACACAAGCTTTCCAAAATAAAATTTACGGTATACTTATATATACTTAAATATACGGTATACATACTTCTAAACGGTCCAAAATACCATTCTAGTTTTCCTAATTTAAATCCATAACAACTCTCCACAAAGCCACTATTGTACTTTTTACGACTTCTTTTCTCCCAAAAGAAATGCCCTGAAGGCGTTGCACTCTACCCCTCCCCCCTCCTAGCATGGTGGAGAGGGAGGGGGGATGCGTAAGCACCGCGGAGCATTCCACTGTCGCTTTCCAAGCTTTCTTCCGCCTCTAGCAGCCTTGAAAATTTGGCGCAGGGCCGGCTGTGGAGACTTATTGGTGTTACATTTTTTTTGTAATTTTTTTGGTAATTTATTAGCCAATTAATGTAACTAGGAATTAAAGGAATTAAAATATTGATTGTAATAGTCACCAATTTATGAAACCTTTGTCTTTGTTTTAATTTTTAGTTTCTGAGAATTGTTTGTATTGTTTTTTGAAGGTTTTTTTTTCTTACATTGTTTTTTTAATTATATTGAGCTTACTATTTTTGTAATGAAAAGTGTTATGCCGCATAGTGCATTGAGTAAATTAGTTAAGCTTTTCGTTCAGTTCGCAAAATATGAAAAAAATTGAAAATCAATAACGATTAGTTCCGATGCCGATTTAGAAGTAACAAAATAATTTACAACGCAAACATTAACGCATTAAAAAAAACAGTAAATTAACCTACCGACTCCACTCCCCTGTCCATTCCAGAGTGAATGAACTAAATAAGCGAGATGGTCTAAAGTCGTACTTTCACCGAGGTTAAGGGCCTCCAACCAAACAGGCCCATCATGGCCCTTAGGCCGATGCACTTATCTGCAGTAGAAAAAAAACAAGAATTTTGGTACTCACTAGCGCCTTTGTCAAATTGGGATGACTTTTTTTTTGTACCAGGAGCTAAGGTGGTGTTAGGAGTAATAGATATTATTTTGATGGATGGGAGAGTGAGGCCAAAGATGGATTGTGTGAGGAGTGAATGTGACGGTTGTCAGAGGAGAATGGAAGAAGAAAACGTGTTCTGCCAAACTCCAGGTGAAATGGGACAAAGGCAGGAAGATCATGATGGTGATGATGAAGATAAGACCTTGTAGTTATTGTGTGTTATAGTATGTCTCTTTTTTGAAAGTTTTATTAACAAGTACCTACAATTTTTTAAAACTCCGACACATTTTTATTTCATGCTACATAATTTATTGAACACATAATTATCCTTGGAACAGCATTTCAATGTAAATTTAATTGATAGAAACGTTTTCGGTATTATTGCCACCAGATTTTCATTACATTAACTAATTATTGGACAATCTGTCCATTAACCTGAACCGACTTTTATCAAACATAGCTGAGAACACTCTCGATAAAGTCACCTTTTAAACAAAATCAAAATTGGTTCATCCGTTTAGGAGCTATGATGCCACATACAGATACACAAACACACAGGTACACACATCAAACTTAGAACACCCCTCTATTTCCGTATGCACAAAATGAGAAACAAAATAAAATAATCCTTGATAACTTGTTTAAAATATTATTGATACCCATTTGCAATACCACCACTAGCTTCCGCCAGCGGCTTCACCCGCGTGAAAGTAGAAAATTATCCCAAGGTAACATATTCTGGGTGTAAAAAGTATCCTATGTGCTATAAACTATCCTGACTATAATCTATCTCTGTGCCAAATTTCATCCAGACCCCTTCAACCGTTCTAGTGTGATTGATCAACAAACATACACACATCCAAACTTTCGCATATGATATTAAGGCGCCTCCCCGAGCAAAACGCCGCGCTAGTCGATTTTTGCAGTTTTTAAGTGCTATCTACTCTTTATTTAAAAAGAAATATCAATTACTAAAAATACACTAAATTTCTACATAATGTTGATTATAAATTATAGTACACTTTTTTTTTAAAACAGGTATATGTTTCACTAATCTCCTTCCAAAAAAACCATAAAAATGAAAATAATTATTGATAACATGCATCTCTTCGTAAAGTGTTCATTAATTATTTTTTGTACTAACACTAATGGATAGACAATTTGATAACAAACATTTTGTAAGTTTTTGTTTTTTCAAAAGGCCAATATTCGATTTTATAAAGATTTTATTCTAAAATCTGGGCGTATTCACTACTGTAATTCATGCGCCACCAGTGCCGCTAGCCCAATAGGAATGCTCATATCTCGTGCTGATTTTTTGGTCAGGGTACGGCCTTAAGTAAGGTAGTAACATGTGAATAACTTGCTAATAAGTGTTATAATCTACTTTTAGTATACTTTGACAGTCTCGGGACCCTGGGGCCCCGGTTTGAAAGGTATGCGGGGGGCCGCAGCCAACTCGCAGAGGCCTTGTTAGGCATGTATCGGGTAATGTGACACCAACCGAAGATTATCCCTGTATGCTACGCAAGTGCACCCAAGGGCAAATCGTTGGTTGGTGCAGGACTATTACAAAATATTGAGAAAAATGTATTGGGCTATGGGTCTGGTAGGTTTAGTGGATCGGTTGTCTAAAACTATAGGAGGATTACTGGCCCCTGCCTACACGGCTATTCTTATTATTATTTATTTATTATTATAGATGGGAAAACTATGTAAGCCAACAAATTCATTGCTATAATACTATATTTGTAATTTGCTGCCCAAAATAGGCATAATTTATGCACAATATGTACAACTTTCACCTTTGTCTAATCCTTCGTATATACGCGTGATGTTATGTACGTGTAAGTTTAATGACTGATGTGACTTACATCGAAAACAAGAAATTGAAAGGGTTGCAATAGTCCCGATGTATTATTTGAAACCACAAAGTACCAGGAAATTATGCTAAGATTAATATCTTTTCAATTGAGTTTCCTTTTTCAAACGTCAAGGTCGTTAGGAAGAATTCTCATCTAGACTAAAATAAAGTGTGGTACCTAGGATGGCTAATTAAAATCATAAACAAGCGCAGAGTAAATGAGTCTTGTTAGTCCGTTTACGCACATTATGACCTACTTCTCTAATGTTTGAGGAGAAAGATAAGCACATAAAATAATGCATTTTATTCTTACTCTTGCACCTGGTTAGGTACTAGGAAATAAGTATCTACTAGGAAGTATAAAAAAAACCTTTTTAAACTATAATCGGATTCCATTTGCGAAAAGACATCATCCTTGGAATAGCGATTCGATGAAAATAAAATTGATAGAAACGTTTTCGGTGTTTTACTTTTCTGTATTATTATTTCCCCCAGATTTTCATCAGATTAATTAATTATTGAATGAACTGTCATGTACCCTCGATTTTTAAATTAAGAATTTGAAGTTTCATTCATCAAACTAAATCCTAAAACCCAAAGGGAGTTGGGATACGTTCTTAACTTCAAATGCTCAATTCAGAAACCTTTGTAAAGTCCTTTGGGTTTGTTTTCGTTTTCATAATTCTCATAAAAAATCTTGTTTCTTTCTTTGATTTTATCAGACAATTGTTACTGTATGTTACTTTGAAAGCACAAAAAATAATCTCTTAGATAAGACCGGATACTGAAGATCAGTAACTCAGTCAGATTGTCACACTTTAGAAATCTTTACCTTCCTTCTGGTACGCAATGTACCAGGGTACCACGAGTATAAAGGAGCTAGGGGAAGTCAAAGTGCACGCGGTGACTTGTTACCAAAACTGCATAGACTAAGTAGTGTCAACGCTCCGGTCGTTGTACGCGCCGTACAGCTGAACGACATAGAGGCTGCATCACTTCTGATGCATTTTTTTAAGTTACTAATTTTATAAATTTATGTTCAAAATTCAATTTGTAATAATAATTATTAAAATTTATTTTACCGGTACGATATACAATGCTTGTCCTGGGGCTTCGCTATCGTTGTCTAACCCACAGGAACTGTGAATTTCTCCGGGTTCAAAAGGAACTTATTTCACTTAGCAATGGTATAGCTTTCTATCAGTGACAGATTTCTTGTTATAACATCAGTACATATTTTCAGACTTAAGAAAACTATGCGATATTTCCTACAAACAAGCAAACAATTTACCTCTTTACAATATTAGGCACGTAATAATTTTACCTGTGTTTTCCTACTGCATTGCAAAGGCTTTCTCCTTTTTCTTCTCTTGTTTATTAATAAATAATCCTGTTCTTATTAATGACTACCTTCTGCCAGCGGCTTCGCTCGCGAAAAAGTCGAAAATTATCCCGAGGGAACATATTCCCGGGATAAAAGTATCCTATGTGTTAATCCAGGATGTTGGCTACCTTCATACTAAATTTCATCAAAATTGGTCCAGCCGTTTGAGCGTGAAGAAGTAACAAACATACAATCACACACACACACACTCACAAACTTTCACCTTTATAATATTTGTGTGATAGGTTTGATCACTACCACAACTGATGGTAAGCGGTGATGTGGTCGACGGTGAAAAACGCTTGCTTAGAAGTAACCTATTCACTCCTGACTTAAAGAGGTTGTTGCTTTTAGGAAAGACAGATTCCGGCAGAGAATTTCACTCCTTAGCTACAGCTACGAACAGGATATATATCTGATATCATCTATATAAATCCATTAATGTTTGTACAGTAGTACGTACATAATAGGTACCCAAGAGACAACACACTGCCGCGCGGCGATCCACTCTGTGCTGAGGCTGTACAGTCGCACGTGCAAGGCCGTCGCGCGGCGGGTCACCGACCGACTCCCGCGCAGCCTCCGAACACTCCCGAGGAAAATTCGAGTTCTACTAGAAATGGGGCTACAAGGGGCTTTGAATGACGAAAAAAAGTTATACGGGTCGCAGAATCAATTCCTGGAAAGTCCCAAAATGTAGCATAATATCACGCTTGTATTTCTAGATGGAAAATAATAGGGTGGCAGACATGTGTGTAAATTCTTATAACTCAAGTTAGTTATGTATAAAAGGAAGTGAGCCAGTTGCTATCAACCAGGAACAAAAACAGACTCCTGGCTATTTTAAATAAATACAGTATAGTAAAACCTCGCCATAGGTAAGTAGTATTTACCCATAGCGAGGTTTTTCTTGCTCGCTGTACGGTTGACCGATGGACCCGAAGTTCCAAAGAGGCGACCGCATACCTACCGGAATTCGAACGTAAGATGACCTCCCAAAAGGTAGACCGATGGCTTAATAAAAGCGGGAGCCCGTTCGATGCAAGAAGCATAAGCGCATTCAATGAGGCGATACTCAGACGATCCCCATGGGATCAGGCCTACGTCCATCGGCATCGTGACGGCAAAATGACGGTAGCAATGATTGGCATAACTTTTAAAAAGTGCAAGACGGTTTTACCGACTATCTCTGCAGTTAGAAAATTTACAGGAAACGATCATTGCTGACCAGCTCAAATCCAAAAATAAGGCATGATTCCCAAGCAAAAACAGGTGTGTGTCACACTAAAAGACCACCATGAAATTCCACCCCGTACTTCAACCTAATTCCGCCAGGTGACAAGTGACTAATTTATAATGAAAAACAATCGAATAATGACATTAAATGGAATCTTTAATTACTAAGAATACAAACAATTGTCTGTTTGTCAGCAAGGTGGTCGAATGCATTCTGCTCGAGCAGCGATTACGTTGATACATGAGTACTTCATTCATTGTAATTTAAAACTGTGTTAGTACTTTTGACGATTTTATTTAATTCATAATTAAATTTTATAACAGCCAGAGGCTCGTCTCTGAATTGAATTAAAGTAGTTTGTAGATTCGCCACTTATATGATAAGAAATATAGCAGACGAAATGTAAGTGAACTAAACATCTCTGTCTGCTAAGCTCTTCATAGCTAACTAGCTGTTTCCCGCGGCATCGCTCCCGTGGACCACCCCACAGGACCCGTTTTTGGGATAAAATAGCCTACGTCACTCAGGAATACACACATCACATCATCAGCCTATTAATGTTCCCACTGCTGGGACACAGGCCTCCTCTCTGTGAGAGGGAATGGGCCGTAATCCACCACGCGGGCCCAGTGCGGGTTGGCGGATGTCACATGTCTTCGAATTTTTGGTTCTAGGACATGCCGGTTTCCTCACGATGTTTTCCTTCACCGTTTTGAGAGCAGTGACGAAATAATTTACACAAAGTAAAGCGCCTGCCTGGGCTCGAACCAGCGACCTACAACTTGAAAGTCGAGGCCGATACCACTGGGCCACCACTGCTCACTCACTCAGGAATAATGTAGCTTTCTATTGGTGAAAGATTTTTTTAAATCGGTCCAGTAGTTTCGGAGTCTATTCGGTACAAACAAACAAACAAAAAAATCTTTCCTCTATATAATATTAGTATAGATAGATGTTTTGTTATTTATTGGTCCTCCACCTCTCAAACAAAGTCAGTTTTTCTGAATTTTAAACTGGCTGCAAAAAGGGTGACGTTATGAATTCGACTGTATTTTTTTTATGTACCTCAAAACTTTTTACTAGGAGAACCGAATTTGATTATTTTATTTTTATTTGGAAGCTGTTGCTTCTCATGTGGTCCCATTTAAATTTGGTGAATCCATTTAGATTTAATGAAGAACTTCGGAGATATATAACATAACTAACTCTTCAATAAACAACGACAAATCTCTTGGGATTGCTGCAATCTGAGTCTATTTATTGCGGTACGCTCTAAAGGGGTAGGTACGCAGATGTATACTGTCCACCCTGGTACACTCTCATTTCAGTTCAAGTTTTATGTTATTCGGGTAATCTATTCTGGCATAACTTTGTGCATTATGGTACCTTACTACAGAACTTGCTCATTATATACCACAACTAAAAAGTGTAAAATATTTTTCAACACACTTGCTCATAAAGTGGCTCTAATTTCACCGCAATTAGGCACATAATGATACCTGTAATCAAACTGTGACTTTTTCATTGCTATTATTCACAAGTGAGTTATAGTTTTTTTTTAAATGGTTTCCTACCTTCATTTTAAATACTTTTAAATTAAACTAATTTTAAAAGTGTAACAAATCAATCCAATGAAAATTAATAAAATAAGTAATTAATTCTAATCCAGTTAAAATTGAAGTATTTTCAATATAATAAATTTTAACACTGTTAATCAATTAAAAGTGTTCCATTCGACATTAATCGCTTTCTATTCCTGTCATGGAAGTAGTACTTACTATATCCATAACATGATATGGGTAGTAATTACTATTTCCATGATATCCATTCAATACATAAAATGTGGCAAAGAAGCTATCTTCTAGTCAAACAATTCAGTAAAATGATAGAACCTAACATATTGCATTTCATGCAACTTCGTATTCAACTAGATAATTTCAACTTGTACGTGTTTAATTAATAAAACTTTCCCTCAAGTATAATTTTTGTTTCTCTGCAATAAAGAAAACTTGAAATTCCCCATTTTGTACGAGGCTAATACGCTATCCGCGAAAAGCTAAAAAAAAGAAAGTAACCTCATTGTTTTAGTCTATGGCCGATCGCCAGTGTCATATGCGCGCGCATAGGAAAACTGCTTAATTTACCCCGCCATTGTGAAAAAATTTTCACAACTCGTTTTCACTGTTGAAAATGATTTATTTGTATTATTTTATTCACAAGTGTGTTGAAAAACGTCGTATGATACACGTGTGTATTGATGATTACCGTCCTCGGCTCTCTTAAGACCCTCACCTAAAGGCTCGGGTCTCAATGGCGCCTCAGCGGTAATCACCAACATTACTCACTTGTACCACAATGTACTATTAAAACTTTTCTACAAAAGATACAAGCGATTTCTAAAAATAACATTACAATGTGAATAAAAACTTTCGTTTCGGAAGTCGGTGTTAAAAACAATAAAAACATGAGGTAACAAAAACACCGACTTCCGAAACGAAAGTTATTTTAGCACTTTTAGTGTTTTTCTTTAGAAGTCGGTTTATTTTTTGTGAATAAGTTTTTTTGCTTCATTACATAAGGAAATGTTCTGAAAGTCAAAACGTGGTAATGGTAGTCCATGCTGCTTATTCCTTCTTGGCCTCTTCACAGTAGTAGGACACATAATAACAGGCTACTATACCTAGTCTGTCGATTAATATGCACTATCTGGCAGTTAAAAATCGAAGCATTGCCTTTGACAGAAGAATCATCACTGACTGTTAAACTCGACCTTATTACACAAGAACAGCTGATGACTACTTCCTCAAGGTACTAGGATAGCATGAACGTAAAGCGTTTCCAATAGGCCCGGACTGCCGATTGAGAAAGACCTATCACAGCTTATTATCAATCAACTCATGGCGAAAATCGACATTGACCTACACGAAACAGCTGATCATAATGTCTTCATAGTACCAGGGCAACAGAGGCTTGAGGTAGTATCTAATAGACATACGCTGCCTATAAAGCGATCTCCCTCCCTCTTCTTTATCATCATACAGACTGTGCAATATCAACAGTGTAGGCAGAAAACAGCTGATTATTATGTCTGCTAGCTACTAGGACCCCATAAAGTCACGGTGGTTCCAATAGACCACAGACGGAATTAGTTGTAGATGGCGTTGTACCAATAAGTGTCTGGCGGTTGCTACAGGGTGTTACATAACACGGCAACTCGCCGACAACTGGGCAAGTAGACCGGAACGGTGGAATATACAGAATGATCATTTTTATTTAGAAATTGTACATAATATTTATGTTGTATACGTTTTCCCACGGTTTGATAAAGTAGCTCGCTGTTTTTGGCAAAATTTTGTAGACTCTAAGCTTATTGTTATCGAAATAAGGGTCAGTTTAATAAAAAGTAGTTGACCTATTTTGCCGAAATTCAAGAGGTAAAGCCAAATCATTCTAAAATTGCATAGAAAAGAGAATTGAAGTATACTATTTAGAATTTTTAAATATACTATTTTAAAATATACTATTTGAAGTATACTATTTTGAAAACTATTAGCATTTCGAATTATAATCGATTCGTGTTCAAATCAAAATATTTTTGTCTATTTGGCTGTGCATTTGTGGTCGGTAATTATAATTATAAAAATCCATATTAAAACAAATAAAAATATTTCATCCACAAAAAACTGTCCTCACGACGTCACGACGTGTTCCCCAATACCCTACTGAAACCAAGTTTTCAGTCAATGGTGCTTGACAGATTGCCGCCAACATACTCATTTCTTATTCTATCCATTCGCGTGACACCAAAAAAGGCCTAGCTATTTCCTACTATACTAATAATATTACAAATTCGAAGGTTTGGATAGATAGATGGATGGATGTTTGTTACTCCATCACGCCAGAACGGCTGAACGACAACTGTACCTACCCAAATGTTCATATTTTGTATTATTTTTTTGTAATCTCCTTAACTATCTTACTGGGATTCTGGGACTTTTAAGCTTCTATGCCGTATGGTAAGTCCGATTTATTCTTATAACGGCTAGCCAGGTAATCACTTTAGGTAAGTTAAATAATATTTTTTTCAAAAAAACTGACTTTACTTACTTCTAGCCATCTCCAAATCCAAAGGGCTTGCAGTAATGCGTTGGCGTTGCCTTGCCGTCGAGTTTCAACGGAAAAAAAATCTCAGTACAATTTGTTAGACGTTTATTTACGAATAGGAGGTGATAATATAAACTTAATAAAATTCTTGTCCTCACATACCAATGAAATGAGCAACGCAATCTGTCGATGAAGCCAGTCTGCTTAGGCTTTTCCACGGATCTGGATAAAATTTGGCACAGATAAATAAACATCAGCCTGTACACAAAATCTTAAAGTTGCACCGCGCTTGACGCAACGGCGTGCAAAATGAGAAGACTCGACTATTGTGATCGCTTCCTAGTGTTATGTCATACTAACCCAGTTTTATTAGAAAAATATCACATTATTCAGAAAATACAAGTAATTGTGCTCGAGACCGCGAATTGTTTAGCGGTTTGGAGGTAATGGTTCAGCGATTAAGCGGTGGCGCGGTGAGTGAGACGTGGTGAGTTTGATCCCTAGCTAATATTTTGATGTAATTCGCTGATCCTTTTTAGGGTTCCGTATCCAAAGGGTAAAAACGGGACCCTATTACTAAGACTCTGCGGTCCGTCTGTCTGTCAGTCTGTCTGTCACCAGGCTGTATCTCATGAGTCGTGATAGCTAGACAGTTAACATTTTTACAGATTATGTATTCCTGTTGCCGCTATAACAACAACCCTAAAAACAGAATAAAATAAATATTTACGTGGGGCTCCCATACCACAAACGTGATTTTATTGCCGTTTTTTGCGATAAAGGTACGGAACCATTCGTGCGCGAGTCCGACTCGCACTTGACCGGTTTTTTCTATCTATTGCATATTTTAGAGACGGTAGTTAGGGTCCTACGCCTCGTATAGTTCTCGCCAAACTTCTTGGCCGCCCTGAAGTTGGCTAAAATGGCTGCGCAGTAGTAAATCTCATACAAAAACAACACTGTTTCGTGCCTCGCGCATCCGATATACCAACTTCAGGGCGGCTCAGAAGTTTGGCGAGGACTATAAAAATTATGACTTTAAAATATTTGTGAAGCCGGATTATGTTTAGCCACGAAATGAACGACAACACAGTCAAGTAATTTGGATGTTTCAACATTTCAGCCGAAAGATGGCAGACAGCAGGAAATAGGCCTCCCCCAAGCGTCACCACACTGATCTGTCCTGTGCGTTTCACATCCACCGGACGCCCGCAGCCTTGACCTGCTCCACCTAGAGGGAGGCCTTCCAACCTTTCCAGAGCTTTTCAGCCCCATTGACCATGCTTACTCAGAAAAACGAGCGCGTAGATGGAAAATATCTTAGGGACCTATCGCAGCATGATTGTATGTAGTTTCAGATAAATGTTCGGTCTTCCCAGGATAACATAGCCAGACAGGAGTTACTCATATTTTTGAAATGCGTAGATTATAATCTGATATTGTCATTCAACCACCTTCAAGCAACGACCTCTGATTAATATCGATTGATGGCTCTGTTGACAGGATTATAATATTCTGATGATAAGGATTCATAGAATATAGGTAAGTGTATCATTGTATGTAGGTAGTTAGTAAGATCATTGAATTGTAATATTACGCACTTAGGCTCAGGCTTTTAACGCTATTGAGGAACATCCAATCGTAGCTATTCCGGACGTGCTCCATTACAAGATGTTCCTTTTTATTGTTAGGTTTCGGTTTTTTCTTACTTCTCTTCTCTGCTGTTATTTTATGATAAATATCATTGCATGATCCAAGGTTCAACCACGCTCTGCTACCGAAGGATTCTCAGCTACTTTTGGATTCTAGCCCGTCGGGATCCGGACAATCTAGAGAAGTTGGTGGTAATAGGCAAGGTGGATAGGAAAAGACCTCGCGGCCGGTCACCTAACCGCTGGTCAGACCAGGTAACCGCCCTCACTGGACTCTCTGTGACAACCGCCCTGAGAGAAGCTGAGAACCGACTGAAGTGGAAGAACATCGTGCATAAAGCCACGAGGGCCTTTCAGGGACACGACCTTCAGTAATGAAGAATGCTACCAAGAAGATCCAAGGTTGTTGAATAGTTTCCCTAGGATTCGTTGGACTTCATGGACAATTTGTGTTTTTTACGTGGTCGGTGGCCCGATATGCTCGCTTTTGACCACAATCGTATGTGATGATGTAGTCTACGATGGACCATGCTTGCTTATAAGTGACCGATATTATATTCACTCTTGATTTGAAAACCTCCAGGCTATCAGTAATCAATGACTCCGACAGGGAATACCAGTCCCTGTCGCATAGCTGTACGCACAATGAAAATATGCCCTAAACATTTATTGTGTATAGGTGGGATGTAAACCATGTACTGACGATGGCGCATCGCCGTACGTTTTGTTGTCCAATGTTTTTTGCTCAAAAACAACTTGCGTTACTGTCCCATTCATAACTGCATATGCGTTACCAAATTCATCTCAGTACCAGGACCACATAAAAAACGACATGTCTCACGCAAATAATATAGTGTAAAGGTGAAATCTATGCGTAGCGACCCACGCGCGCGCCACCTAGTCATTAAGGTTACACTAGTCAAAAATTCTTCCATACAAACGTAGTTTGGGGATTATTCCACTGTTTGACGATGTATGTTCAAAATAAAAAGTGATATCAATTGGTCTCATCATTATCTAGCCCTGTATGGAAGCAAAAAAGTAAAAATAGAAAATATTTGAAAGTTATGAGCGTCGAAAGTTCCACATTTCGACACTAATTTTAACGCATTTTTGGGCGCAAATAAATACCATAAGAAGACGGAAAATTGCAAAACGGCCTCCATACAGGCATAGATTAGTAGTTTAACAATGCAAATAATTTTATTTTGAACAGATAGATTCAGTAGTTTTTTTATGATATCTAAACAGCCAAAGGTCTGTTTATAAAATTTCGCGCGCTCGATTTCGTCCTAAATCATTATCCATTTCGCTACAAATTTGCAAAAGTGTGTATTCGTACGCGAACTAGCTTCCTACTGCTCATCAAAGCATCTATCTCTTCCGCACGAGTTGTCGGTTGATATAAAATGCATTTTAACCCCGCGCACAAAATAGTTCGTGCCGTTGACTAGTGTAACCTTAAGCGTGGGAGTCGATAATTTTTCGCGAAAGTCAATCTGAGTGACAAACGATTTGCGACATCATGATTAATTAGAATTAATGGTAGTAAATAATTGGAAATTAAACACAGTATAAAGTATAAGGTATGGATAGACCATTTAATTTTCTCTCGGCTTGATTCACGTCGGTTATACAATAATAACATTTATTCATCCAGCAAAGCTTTGTCCAGGAATCGAATACCCATATAGCCATATTTTGTATAATTTTTTTTTTGTAAACCCCTTAACAACCTTACTGGAATTATGGGTCTGGTAAGCTTCTATGGTAAGTCCAATTTATTCTTATAACGGCTAGCCAGGTAATCACTTTAGGTAAGTTACGTTAGTTATCTAACGTAACTTACCTAAACAAACTGACTGCCACTACTTATTTCAAGCCATCTCCAAATCCAAAGGGTTTGCAGTAATGCGTTGGTGTTGTCTTGCCGTGGAGTGTCAACAAAAAAAAAGTTAAATATATAGAATAACAAAATAAACTCGATACAATTTGTTTGACGTTTAAAAATCAAAATCAAAATCAAATATTTTTATTTTACATAGGCCTACATGGGCACTTATAAAACGTCGACAAAAGGTGCACGGTTCGGGTTAGTCGTTTCCTATGGAGAAGAACCGGCAAGAAACTCCATGGTTACTCTTTTAAATTGTTTTGTTTACAATATTTCCATGTTACAGCATTAGTACTTGGATATGGGGGGACAACGTAGGCCCGACAATAAGTCGTACGAAATTGAAAAAAAAAAAATGAAAATAAAAATTATTATTAATTATTATTTTCATTAAAATCAATTAATTATTTATTTACGAGTAGGAGGTGATAATATAAACTTAAGGAAGAAAGAGAGTTGTGACCCGCACAGGAGACACGAGATAAGCAAAACATAAACAATAATAAAAAATAAAAATAACCCCGTGCGAGAACAAAAAGGCCTCATATCTCAGCAAAGAAAATAAATAACGCTGCGCTGATATTCTGATAGTGCCCACTGAAACTTAATAAAATTCTTATCCAAACATACCAATTTTATATTTCGAATGTTTTATACTATAATGTAGTTGTTTACTGTTACTTATTTTGATAAAATAAAATACCAATGAAAAGAGCAACGCAGTATTATTTTCTCTCGATGAAGCCAGTCTGCTTAGGCTTTTCCAGAACCAGATGAATACCATTAAATATTCCACATGGATAGAATGCTTATCTAACTGATTTTTCTTTCAATATAATAAGCATAAAAATAAAAGGTACCTCACACTGCCGGTCGTCAACCTTATGCAGTGATAAACCGGTGCAGTTTTATCAGACATTGCATTTTTTTATCGTGCAACGATCTGGGTGCGCAGTTTTTTTCCTGAAAACGCATTTGCCTTGATAACTCATGTTTGCTCAATTAAACAAACAATACTTTACAGACAGACTAGGGTCAGTGGACAGCTAAGAAAATATCAATATGTTCGATTTTATTGATGTAAATAGCGACAATGCACATAGTAGTGGTTGCCCTGTGGTATCGGCCGAAACTTACAAGTTTTAGGTCGTTAATTCGTACCCAGTGAGACGTTTTACTTTGTGAAAATTATTTCATCACCACTGTTCTCAAAACGCTGAAAGAAACCGGCATGACCTGAAACCAAAAAATTGGCAGACATGTGGCATCCACCAACCCGCACTGTCCACCACGTGGCCACGTGGTTGTTTACGGCCCATTCCCTCTAACAGAGAGGAGGCCTGTGCCCCAGCAGTGGGAACTTAATAGGTGGATTATGCTATGGCTTGTCGCAACTCGAGAGAGTATGGAAACGGCTACATTACGAACTACAAACACAGATTACTAAATAGTTACTTCGTCTACAAACTGTCACTTGTCAGCTCCCTTGTGTCCTCCGTATTCTTGTACAGAGCAGAGATGTGGACTCTAAAAGCCGCTGATAGCAAACGCATCGAGGCTTTTGTAGTGTGGTTTTACAGAAAGATGCTGCGTATCTCGTGGACGGCACACCAGGCGTACATATCGATGTTGCAGGACCTCAAAATTTAAAAAGGCCAAGATTGTCGAATGTGTGCCTCCGCAAGATATTTGACTTCTTTGGCCATATTGACCGTAAGCCTGGTGACAACTTAATAAAGGTAATTCTCACTGGCAAAGTCGAGGGTAAACGGCCTTTTTTTTGGGTGGGATCATCCAATGACTTCTCCCGCTCTGGGTGAAGCGGAAGGGCGTGTCAGACTTTTACTGACTAAAACCCACCCGTGTTCCTTCAGTTGCTTGAGCCAGGGCCGCGGTAACTCTTTTTCAAATTTATCCGCGACCCAGACAGGCATCGGCCCTAGCGGACCCCGTAAATTTTTGCTGACATATCTTTAAGGCGCGTGGAACAGACGTGAGGCAGATGTCCTATACGCTGGTCAGACCAATACCAACCCTTGTTGAACATCACAGCCTCAAAAGTCGTGCATGTTTCTGGGAATAGGAGCAGGTGGAGATACATCGTCAAAGAGAAAACTTTGAAACCATGATGTGGTCACGATCCCCAGCATTGGGGAATCGACGCGATGAGGAGGAGTTGGGATGCTATGCTACATAGTGACATACCTATTATTATATAACTAGTCAGTATCTGACGTGATTTCCTATCGGCAAAAATAACAAACTTCTAGAACTAACATCTTTTGAGGATGAATTTCCAAAAGTCTTTCCTTATTTCTTTCTCATCTTCGTTATAATTAGAGGGAAATCGTGTGTAAAATATTAGGCTTCTACATGCCTGATACCAGGAGGTTAAGGCTTTGCATTGTCTGTCACTGCCAGTGATTATTCGAATATTCATTATTTGCCTTTAAACTTGTTCTTTTGGTTCTGTCTGGGATGATGACAACGGTAAGCAGTGTCATTGCATTGCGTTTGGGAACAGCAACAATTATATGAGTTGGATTATATCCCTTATAAAAAAGAATTGATGAACTTTACTTCTTTACCACATTGCTATTCATTATGTTTAGGCGCCAGTGAGAATCAGTCGTAAGTCGTAACTTAATAAGTCGTCAAGTTATTATATTAAATTTTTCGACCGTGTCCCAAGTAAATTTAAGTTTTATTTTCAATACTGCTGCTGATGACTGTTTTTAAGTTTTTCTGCTGAGTTCTGAATATCGGGGTGCGAACACAATCCCACAAGTCACAACAACATCAAAATTTCTACTTTTAGAAATTGTTCAAAATATTTTGCCCGGGACGGGCGTTTACGACTAAGATTTAAAAACCTTTTACTTTTTACACATGTTCTAATTACTCTGCATTCTGCAAAATATCTGACCGTCTATTGTTTATTTTTATTGAAAGGCTCGCGCTTAATCACTATCTCACCTGATGGTAAGCAATGATGTGGTCGACGATGAAGCACGCTTAACCTATTCACTCTTGACTTAAAGACATCTTGTAAAGGGAAAAAGAATTGTTTTTGGTGAACATCGAACTACTGATGACATCTAGCGGCAAGTAGCGTAATTATTTAGACCACTCATTCAGCTGAACACAAAAGTAATTACTACTTGCACATAGATGGCGCTTATTTAAGTTTAGCACCAACAGTACAAAATTTTATGAAGTAAATATAAAAATAAAATCGCAATAAAATGGACACAAAATTGACTAATTCCATTGAAGAAATACATTTGAGTCTAACAGTAATCTTTATAATTATAACACAAACAGCATCATGCGAATTAATATCTTGAAAAAGGGAGACTAAAAAATATGGTGAATTTATACTTTTAGAACTAGAATCCAGTTACTTTAGTCTAATAATACAAGTTAAACAATAAAAAATAATGAAGACATAAAATTACCAAAACCAAAAAGCTATGTTTCCGCCCGGGATCGAACCGGGGGCCTTCTGCGTGTTAGGCAGATGTGATAACCGCTACACCACGGAAACTATACGAACGAATGCAGAAAATACCTAACACATTCAGACTTATTCGCCAGTATTTACTGTTGACGTATGAATGTATCGCCGAGTCTTACAAAACGGAGGCCAGCGCCACGGCTAGTGCAGAAGTAGGTCCGTAGTTGATATCTGAGACATCTTTCAGGGTCGAAGGATCTTTGACGATAACAATTAAAGTCGAAAAATGATGTGTTTGTGATTGCGTCAACGAAATATCTCGCAGCCAATCTGATAAAACTTTTCGCGTTTCGACAATCGTCGATCGATACGTCTACTACGTCTGTATGTCACTGTCTACTATAAGTCACGGCGGCGATTCAGTGCTGCTGTTATAAGATAAGAAGTTTGTTTTAAGATACAAACAAACAAAAAATTCTAGATTGAACACTAAGTATAGTCCTCGCCAAACATCTAGGCCGCCCTGAAGTAAGCTTTCCGATGCGCAAGGCACGAAACGGTGCTGGTTTTGTATGAGATTTACTACTGCGTAGCTATTGTAGCCAACTTCAGGACAGCCAAGAAGTTCGGCGAGGACTTTACGCAATTGCTGTATAAGTAGAGCCAGTACACGTTTAGAAAATAACAGGAATCAGTAAATTCTATAACAATTTTGAAGTGTCAAGACGTAGACGTAGTAGGGGTATTTCCGATCCTATAAAAAACAACACTGTTATACGTCACAATCGTCGTCGTTATTTATTTTGTTTAGTTTTAAGGTGTTTTTGTTTTCAATGCCAATAAACACATTTTTCTTTCTTTCTTTCTTTCAACGTATCTCACTAACAAATATGTACCTACAAAATGTATTTCAGTTTTAAAGTGCGCTTTTAGGTAAATAAATAATAGTTTTAAAAAAACACCCAAGATGCCGTTACCTAGATACAGACATACCAAGCTAATAAAAGCGTGTTAAAAACTGGCTGTGTTAGAGCACTTCGCTACTCCAAACTTACCAAATACCTTAGTTCCTGAGTTTTAGTTTCCAAACCTTGATTATCACTAAAACACTTACTGATAGGATTTGTTTTGCTCTTTTTAGGGTTCCGTACCCAAAGGGTAAAAACGGGACCCTATTACTAAGACTCCGCGATCCGTCTGTCTGTCACCAGGCTGTATCTCATGAACCGTGATAGCTAGACAGTTGAAATTGTCACAGATTATGTATTTCTGTTGCCGCTTTAACAACAAATACTAAAAACAGAATAAAATAAATATTTAAGTGGGGCTCCCATACAAGAAACGTGATTTTATTGCCGTTTTTTTCGATATTGGTACGGAACCCTTCGTGCTTGAGTCAGACTCGCACTTGGCCGGTTTTTTTTATTATTGATAGGCTCGCGCTTGACAACTATCTCACCTGATGGTATGCGATGATGTGGTCGAAGATGGAGCGAAATGGCGATATTATGTGGGCGCATCTCTGACCAACCCTTCGGCAGTACCGGCGGGATGTTTCACATCACATACACATCATCAGCCTATTAATGTTCCCTATGCTGGGACACAAATCTCCTCTCTGTGAGAGGGAATGAGCCGTAATCCACCACGCGAGCCCAGTGCGGGTTGGTGGATGTCATATGTCTTCGAATGTTTGGTTCTAGGAGATGCCAGTTTCCTCACGATACGGGATGTTTATTTTATTTTATTTCAACTTCATGCAACATACAGGTACAAAGGCGCACTAAATGCCTGATAGTTCTCCATTACTCGCCATCCCAGTAATCCAACCCTATGTCGATATTATTTCAGAGAGAGCAGTGGTGGCCCAGTGGTACTCGTAACGGCTGCGCCTTACATGTTGTAGTTCGTGGGTTAGAATCCAGGCAAGCGCTTTACTTAGTGTAAATTATTTCATCATCACTGCTCTCAAAACGGTGAAGGAAAACGTCGTAAAGAAATCGGTATGTCCTAAAAACAAAAATTCGAAGACATATGACATCCACCAACCCGCACTGGGCCCGCGTGGTGGATAACAGCCCATTCCCTCTCACAGAGAGGAGGCCTGTGTCCCAGCAGTGGGAATATTAAAAGGCTGATATGATGATGATAATCATTTCAGCCGAAAGATGTGCACTGCTGGAAATAGACTTCCTAGACTCCCAACATCGTCCGATCCTGTGTGTTGCGTATCACCAACAGCCTAATTGTGTGAGTGAATTCGGCAAAGAACACGTATTGTGACGGCACCTTTAAAATAACGACTTTCGTATAGGGTAATACACTCGAAAGGGGATCATGCAAAGGATACGTGAATTTAATTCATAGGGTGGAGAACTTAACCTTTTTAAATAATTTACACAAGACCGAAAACATTTAAAGGAATTGTGTCATACTCTTTCATGGAGATGTTTCCTTTGCCCTGCCGAACTCACTTACGCTGCGCAAGTAGGATGCAGGTCATCGGTCAATTTTTGTGAGATGTATGACCTTATTTCATACTTAAGGTTACACTAGTCGATAATTCTTCCATACAAACGTAGTCTAGGGATTATTCCACTGTTTGACGATGTACGTTCAAAATAAAAAGTGATATCAATTTGTCTCATCATTATCTAGTTCTGTATGGTAGCAAAAAAGTAAAAAAAGAAAATATTTAAAAGTTATGAGCGTCGAAAGTTCCACATATCGACACTAATTTTAACGCATTTTTGGGCGCGATTAAATACCATAAGAAGACGGAAAATTGCAAAAAGGCCTCCATACAGGGATAGATTAGTAGTTCAACAATGCAAATAATTTTATTTTGAACAGATAGATTTAGTCGTTTTTCCATGATATCTAGACTGCCAAAGGTCTGTTTATAAAATTTCGCGCGCTCGGTTTCATCGTAAATCATTATCCATTTCGCTACAAATTTGCAAAAGTGTGTATTCGTACGCGAACTAGCTTCCTACTGCTCATCACAGCATCTATCTCTTCCGCACGTGTTGTCGGTTGATGTAAAATGCATTTTAACCCCGCGCACAAAATAGTTCGTGCCGTCGACTAGTGTACCCATAAGCATGAAGTACCTACCTATTCCTTTATCGCTCTTCTATCTCAATACGTGCGTCATTCGTGCCGTCAGCAATCGTCAAGGTATTGACGCACGATCACGCACTGTTGGGGCTGTCACTCAACAATGAAGAACTATGGGCATTCAAATGTCCCCTTATACGTAGATAATCATATGGATGTGGTGACCTATTTGTGATTTGCAATATTGTTTTCTCTTACGTCGGCAAGAGTTACATTGTTGTAGAATATAACGTAGCTCTTTTCTGAAAAATATTGTACCTGTAAAGGTCGTAGCACACTTACGTCAACCCGCTCCAACACCACTCCCGCACAACACCACCTTAACGGAGATGACTGCTCGCTGTCCACGCGCCGACAGCTAGCAGTCAACTAGCTGTCCCTGCACCGACCGCTTTCGCCTTACCTTTTTTAAAAAGTTAGCAATGTGCTTCAAGCGGATGTGTTGGGAGCAGTGGTGGCCCAGTGGTATCGGCCGTGACTTACAAGTTGTAGGTCGTGGGTTCGAGCCCAGGCAGGCGCGAGTTAAGGAACCCCAACCTACCAATATTAGCTTTGTCAGACAATAAGTATTTACTAGATTATTATTTCTCAATTTCCCCACTGCGCGATCAGCATTTATAATTATCTAGAACATGCGTCAATCTGATCACGCTGTGGATGTACTACGTTAGCAATTAAGTTAGTATATAAGATCAATATCTTGTTAGATGAATTAATTACCGTCTTGCTGTAACTGGGATCAAATAAAGTTTATTTTTAAACTCTTCCGTTGTCGCTTACTTAATTGGCGCAGCCGGTAGGATCTCTGTAGTCAGTCTGTCACGTATCCACATCTACGGGAAGCAGCCGACGTCCGTTTCAACGGTTCAGCAGAGATCACCGAACAAACAAATACATTAAGAAGCCACATCAAGCCAGGAGAGGACCAGGAGCCAAGCAGTAATTCAGGGAGCATGGAGCTAGCTGCGGAATTGTGAGTAAATCTTTTTCACCTTCCTCTCAGCTCTTCCATCTATATCCCAACCTTGTAATAGTCTATGTGTTTGTGTATTATTAGGGATTGGACAACGCCGTAATAATATTTGCATAGATTTTAAACGTACTAATATTTTAGAATAGTGATAGTTTAGTAGCACATTAGTGTGATTTTTTTTCTCTCCGCGTTTGCTCCTTTCATAACATTTCACAATGGAAAACGTAACCCGTGTCCCACAGGAATTGGTTAACATCATACCAATATTCAGCGGCGACACTAGAATGTTGCCTTTATTTATAAAAAAATGTGAATACATTTTGTCTACGTTCTTAGGAACCGCAGCCCAAAATGAATATTTATTTCATGTAGTAACTAGTAGGTTATCAGGCGAAGCAGCCAGTTTGGTAGGCGAAAGAGAAGCTATAGGTACGTGGGACGAGCTGAAGAAGTTGTTAAACCAACACTTCGGTGATCCACGCACAGAGGATTGTTTAGCAATGGAATTAGAATCGTGTAGAATAAATAAGGGTGAAAGTTATTTAGATTTTTGCCATAGAATACAGCGGATGAGAAGTGTTTTATTTGCTAAAATATCAGAAACTATCATTGATGAATCTCTACGTAAGGCAAAGCAAATCATTTATAGTAACAGAGCGATGAATGCTTTCTTGTTTAATTTACCGCCATTTTTAGTTAGATTAGTTCGTTTGCGCGACGTCACAACGTTAGAGGATGCATTAAAAATAGTTTTAGAAGAACAAAACTTCCAGGCAGTCTATGAGTCGAAAACAAACGACAGACGTAATTTTAGCAGAAATAACAGACCCAATTTGCCTAATAACCAAAATGCAATTGAATCTAATAATCAAAAGAAAGATTCACATAGCATATCAAGTACACATGTACCGAATAGTGCGACAAACAGCACATCTACACCGAACAATCCGCATCAGCCCAGACATTATAAACAACATAATAATATTCAAAGAAATCAAGACAATTTTAATCGTACAAACAACAATAATGCGTCACCGCAGTCAAGTAGGTCATTTGTTCCGATTGCACAACCGAACCAACAGTTCGCGGCACATGCACCGAGCACGCCGTCTTTTGCAGCGCAAGCATCTACGTCGGGTGCGAATACTGATGTCACCATGCGTACTGCAAGGTCGCGACGTGTTAATTACATAAATAATTCTAATAATAATGAACAGAGTTCAAGTTATTCGTACAATGAGTGCCAAGAATTTTCTCCTGAAGAACCCGGGGCGGGAAATTTTTGCATAACGGCCTCTACCCTAGAGAACGAATAAAAATAAATTGTAATAAACGCTTAAATTTACCACATATAGTTATACCAGAATTAAAGGCAGTTTTTATGATAGATACGGGGAGTGTTAGATCGTTTATAAGCCCGTATATAGCGAATAAATATTTTAAAAATTATCTACAGTATGAACCCTTCGAAGTTGTTAGCACTCACGCATCGAGTGTTCATAGTGAAACGGCTATTATTCCATTACCGGTTACCTTTGGAAGTCAAGAGTTCCATAAGTTTTATGTCTATAGTGTCGACGATAGGTATGATGGGTTAATAGGTAGCAATTTGCTGAAGCAATTACAGGCAAAGATTAATATGGAAAATCAGATATTACATTTAAAAAATACTGATATTCCTATCATATATTCACCGCCTATGAGAGAGGTATATAATCTACCATCTCGTAGTGAACTTAGAGTAAGACTCCCAGTCAACTTACTGAACGGGGAAGCTGTGTTAGATTTTAAGCAATTTACGGAAGGGATTCGAATGCCCGCCGCATTAGTTACGTGTATTAAAGGTTACGCATCAACCGTTATTCAGAATTATACGGATGAAACCAGAACCTTAGTGGTAACAGGACCTTTTACGGTCGAACCTTACAGGCAGAACCCATCTGTTCACATTAATTTTACAGAAAATAACATAGAAACAGATAGGATGCTAACAGATAATTTAAAAAAATTACAGTTAGACCACATGAATTCTGAGGAACGTAAAACCATCGAAGGGCTATGTAATGATTATAAGGACATATTTTATTGTGAGAATATTCCATTAACGTTTACAAATCAAGTAAAACATAGAATTAGAACAAGGAATGAAGATCCTATAAATATTAAAGCACATAGGTTACCTCCCATTCAATCGAAAGAAATTAGGAATCAGGTAGATAAAATGTTAAGGGACAATATCATCCAGGAATCACACTCCCCCTGGAGTGCTCCCGTACATTTAGTGCCAAAAAAATTAGATTCATCAGGACAGCAAAAATGGAGGATGGTAGTTGATTATAGACGTCTCAATGAAATTACTACCGATGACAAATACCCCTTGCCCAACATAAATGATTTATTTGATATGCTAGGCAATAGTACCTATTTTACTACCTTAGATTTAGCTAGTGGGTACCATCAAATCGAGGTCCAGGAAGAAGATAGGGCGAAAACAGCTTTCAGTACACCTTCAGGACATTATGAATTTAACAGGATGCCGTTCGGGTTAAAAACAGCACCTGCAACATTCCAGAGGGCTATGGATAACGTTCTAAGAGGTCTCCAGGGCTTACATTGCCTGGTATACCTTGATGACGTCATAATTTTTTCTAAATCGCTGACTCAGCATGTAGAAAAACTTAGAGCAGTTTTTGATCGGTTTCGGGCGACAAATTTAAAAATACAACTCGACAAATCACATTTTCTTAGAAAGGAAGTTCTTTACTTAGGGCACACTATTACAAGTGAAGGATTGAAGCCAAATAATGATAAAATTGATGCAATCTTAAGATATCCCATTCCAGAAACAGTTACACAAATAAAAAGCTTTTTAGGACTTATTGGTTATTATAGGAAATTCATCAAAGATTTTGCAAAAATAACTAGACCTTTAACAGCTTGTTTAAAGAAAGGTCGTAAAATAATTATTAATGATGAGTATAGGGAATGTTTTGAAACATGTAAAAAACTTTTAACAAACGCACCTTTATTACAGTATCCCGATTTTAGTAAAAGTTTTATTTTAACTACCGACGCATCGAATTTTGCAATTGGGGCTGTATTGTCACAAGGATCAATAGGCTCAGACAAGCCAGTAGCATATGCTAGCAGGACTCTGAGTGACACAGAAGTAAAATATAGCACTATCGAGAAGGAACTTTTAGCCATAATATGGGCAGTTAAGCACTTTCGACCGTATTTGTATGGTAATAAGTTTACCATATTTACAGACCATAGACCATTAGCTTGGCTGTATTCATTGAAAGAGCCCAATAGTAAACTCACGCGATGGCGGTTAAGGTTAGAAGAGTACGATTTCGAAATAAAATATAAGAAAGGCCCTCAAAACACGAATGCAGATGCTTTATCTAGGATTAAGATTAATGCAATTGACGACGATTTAGATTCAATATTCGTAAATATAGGAGATAGGCAGGAACGTATACAAAAAATTATAGAAAGCGAATTACAAGACCCCGAAACTCCAATAGAAACGATAGAACTTTCGGATTCTGATGATGGGGTCACTGCCAACTCAGTTTCAAATAGAGAACACGAAGGCATTCCTAGTTTAAACGAAGCTGTCGATACTAAACCAAAACAGATTTTAATTCATTCATGGTTTAAAAATAAATTAGACGTAAAAGATATTTCAAATAATAAACAAAAAATTCTCGAAGTTCACTTACCGACAAATAACGATATATTAGTTAAAGACTTTTTGAAAGAGTATATTGATCCAAAACATAAGTACTTTATATACTTCGAACACCCATCTTTTAGAAAAACTTTTTCAAACATGGTAATTAAGTTATTTAAAAAGGATTCAGTTAAGTTAACCGAGTGTACAGAAAGAGTTATAAATTTGACAGGATCTGAAGAAGATCAAAAAGAAGTTATTTTAAAATACCACGACGGGAAAACATGTCATAGAGGTATTAAAGAAACTTTAACCAAACTTAAAAGACATTATTGGTGGGCAAACATGAAAGAGACAGTCACGGCAATCATAAATGCTTGCGAAACATGTAAACGCATGAAATATGATAGAAAGCCGATTAAACCCCACATTCAGTTAACACAAACCCAGGATGCCCCTTTTCAGGAAGCTTTTATGGATTTATTATATATTGAAGGGAAATATTATTTAACTATAGTGGATGCATTTAGTAAGATAGCACAAGCCATAGAGGTACCGAATAGGAGTACACCAGAGATAGTTAGAGCATTGATTAAATATTTCAGCAGGTATGGTCTGCCTAGAAAAATTAGTTGCGATTCCGGTACAGAATTCAACAATACTTTGATTAAAGAAATGTTAAGCTTTTACAAAATTGAACTTCATATTGGGACGCCAAATAATCCCAGTTCAATGGCAATAGTAGAAAGGTTTCATTCTACCATTATTGAGATTTATCGTATAGCAAAATACGATAAAAGCGATTTAGATGCAGCATCAGTTATGACTTATGCCATCATGGCTTATAACAACACCATACATTCAGCAACAGATTTTACGCCTTTTGAACTAGTATTTGGTCACACTTATTCCGAAAATGTATTTAACGTGGATAGAGAGAAGAACTTAACTCAGAAATTATTGTTAGATCATAGAAAACGCCTTAAAATACTCTATGAATTCATAACAGAAAAATTAGAATCCGATAAAATTAAAATAATTAATAAAAAAGGTGGCGAAACGACACCGATACTCGAACCAGACGATAATATTTACATGAAAGACACTAGGATTAGAAAAGCCAAAGAAAAACCTCGATATGAAAAAGCGAAAGTAATAGGTGAAGTTGAAAGAAATATAGTCCCAGTAGAAGTAAAGAAAAGGAAAACTAGAGTAGCCTTAAAAAATGTAAAACGTCCTCCACAGATCGTGCCTGGTACTTCTGGTACTAGTGGTGCCAACACTCACGCTGGACCTCCAAAACCTCGGTCAGAATCCGGGGATAGCAGCGATAAAGCGGGGAGTAGCAGTGAAGAGGAATAGTTATTGGACAATATACAAAATTGTAGATTTAGAATCATTACACTTACAAATAGATAATAATATTCGGGATTTTATTAACTTGAATATTAAAATTAAGGAAAATAGTCTTAGTAACGAAACTATAGGAATAGAAAGCCAAATAGAATATCTTATTAAACTAACTAAGGATAGATTTTTTCAAATCTTACCTTTCCATTATAGAAACAAAAGAGCTTTGTTTAATCCATTAGGCTCACTTGTAAAAGCTATCACAGGAAATTTGGATGAAGACGATGCAATTAAATATGATAGAGAAATCCAAATGATACAGAACAAAGAGCATGTGGTCGAACGTAAAGTATCATCAATGCAAAAAGCTTTTGATAAATTAGTAAATGACTCTGAAATAATAAATTCAAATATTAAAAACTTGGGTTTACATACCAATGAAATGGAAAAATTAGTTGAACATGAGTTCAGGTTTAACAAACTTTTCCAAATATTAAATACTATGTATCAAATTTTAAATAACTTTCGAACCTGTTACGAAAACATACAAGAGATTGAAACGGCAATAGCCTTTAGCAAACTGAATACATTGCACCAATCCATTATAAATAGTACAGAATTATATAATACGTTAGAAGTCATTGCTAAACATGCTAGAACAATATACCCAGTAAACAAACATAATTTAATAAAATTAGAACGTAATATCATACTTAAATCATATATAAATAACAACAAGTTAGTTTTTGTTTTAGAAGTTCCCCTAATAAATAACGAAACATATAATTATTACAAGGTTATACCCATCCCTATATTCCATTCTCCAAATACCTTTACAATAATACCCAAATATCCTTACCTGATGGTGAATAGATTGAAATACATGCCCGTGGTAAGCCCATGTACTGAGATTGAAAATGGAAAATTCCTTTGCGCTGAAACTAATTTAGCCCAGTTTCCAACCGAGACCTGCATTGAACAAATAATGCTGATGAAGAACAACTACAAAAACTGCATACAGAACCATATTGAAATAGAAAAAACTAAGACACAGAAAATAACCGACAACCAATGGTTGGTTTACTCAGAGGAAAATCTCATCATCACCGAGAATTGCAATACAGAAATCCTGAAGTACACTATCCTTGGGACCTACATCGTGACACCTGGCCAACAATGCGAGACACAAATAGGCGAAGTCATCATTGCCGCCACCACAAACACTACAGTTTCCAGTCTCCAGCTGCCATTGATCCAGATGCCAGACCTACAACAGGACATCCAGAGAAGATCAAAGAAAGTGGATCTAAGAAATGTGGACTTCAGTGATGTGAAAGAAGTGTTACAAAGTGCAAAATTTGGTGAAATAGACGATACGACACAAACAGTGACAATAGAAATTAGTATATGGACCATCTTAGAGTATGTGGTTATTGTAATAGCAATAGTTATCTTTATAATGTATAAATTTCAGTTCATAAACTTTTGTCGAAATTCTCCGAAACCGTCTGCGACACCTTCGGATAATTTCTCTCTTAGGGAGGGAGGAGTTAAGGAACCCCAACCTACCAATATTAGCTTTGTCAGACAATAAGTATTTACTAGATTATTATTTCTCAATTTCCCCACTGCGCGATCAGCATTTATAATTATCTAGAACATGCGTCAATCTGATCACGCTGTGGATGTACTACGTTAGCAATTAAGTTAGTATATAAGATCAATATCTTGTTAGATGAATTAATTACCGTCTTGCTGTAACTGGGATCAAATAAAGTTTATTTTTAAACTCTTCCGTTGTCGCTTACTTAATTCGCGCTTTACTTTGTGTAAATTATTTCATCACCACTGCTCTCAAAACGGTGAAGGAAAACATCGTGAGGAAACCGGCATGTCCTAGAACCAAAAAATTCGAAGACATGTGACATCCACCAACCCGCACTGGGCCCGCGTGGCGGTTTACGGCCCATTCCCTCTCACAGAGAGGAGGCCTGTGTCCCAGCAGTGGGAACATTAATAGGCTGATGATGTGATGTGTGATGCGTGGTTCAAGCGAGCAGTCAGCGCGCGTAAAGCGCGCGGGCCGTCCGCTTGAAGTGCGCGGTAAGCATGCGGCAAGCGTGACGTCAGCTGCTGAGTGGTTGATGGCGGTAAGCTGTCTGCTGTATTTGTGTTGTCAACGTAAAGTATGTCTACAGAGGACACCCTGAAGCTCACATTTCAATGAACATTATTTGGCCGGGTGGGAGCGGTGTTGTATAAGTCAGCTACGACCTTTGCTCTTACTTGCAGTTATGAACGTTTCAAACCCCACTTTAAGCTAGAGTCTGACAGGTTTTCGGTCTAGAGTTCCAAATTAAAACACCAAACTTGAAATTCTTCATTCAAAAATTTTAAATATGAGGCTAGCCTGCTTTCTGAATGAATTTAGCTAGCTTAAAAACCTAACAAACTTTGGCATTAAAGTAGGGTTTGATACTTTGAGATTTTGAATTTAGAAAGCGAATAAATGGCTTCTGCTTCTAGATTTAATATTAGGTAATTAGGACAAGTACTGTCTTCTTCTTCCTGCCCTTAGGCTATGTTACTCGGGGTCGGCGCAACACGTTTTCTTCTTCCATACTGTCCTGTCCCCCGATATGCTATCAATGACTCTCTTTTCTTTCATGTCACTCCTCACACAGTCCATTCATCCTTTCTTTGGCTTTCTTCTGCCTCTCCGTCCATCCACATTTATATTTATATCTCTTATAGTAACATGCGTTTCATCCCTCCTCATCACATGACCATACTAGGACAAACGGTTTCCTTACAACTTTTCTGTCACTGGCGCCACTTTCAAACTTCCTCTAATATACTCATTTCTCATTTTATCCATTCTCGTCACTCCGCACATCCATCTCAACATTCTCATCTCTGCTACATGCAATATCTTTCTAACAGCCCAACATTTTGATCCATACAGGACGACAGTTACGACCTTCTTAGAGATAATTTTCAGTTTAGTCTCTGGGTTAACAACTTATCCGCGGTACCTTACCTCTGGTATTGCAGATGTCCGTGGGTGGTGAAGACACTTAACTTCGACTGGGCAGTCACTTAGTTTGTTTGCCATCCAATCTTAACTAATCTAATCAGCCCGTATTATCTTTTCGTATCTCGTATTATTTCCTGCTAGTCCTTTGCATGGTCCTCGAGCTCGAGCTCACCCTGCTATAAAATAACAAAAAAAAATTGATCCATTGTCACGAGGGACAAAAGTATGTGCAAATTTTCATCTTAATAGAACACCGGGAAGTGGATCAAAATTAATTTGCAAGTTTTGATTACAGACACCAGGACAGGTGATACTGAATAAAAACTTTTTTTACAAAAAAGCTAATAAAAGCGTGTTTACAAATACAAACTTCCAAATAAAAACACTAAAAGGTGAAAAATAACTTCAACTTCGACAATCGGTGTCAAAAAGCGAAGAAACAAAAACAGGAACACCGACATCCGAAATTGAAGTTATTTTTTATAGGTTGTATTTTTCCTCCTTCTTGAAGTCGGTTAAAAATAAAAGCTTGAAAAATGAGAAGACTCATACTACATTTAGCGCGATTGATTAGCCTTTGCTATAAGGGATTCTCGCTGCTATTTAAAACTCGTTAAATATATGCAAAAACACTCCGGAATGTCCAACTTCTCAAGTTTGGTAAAAAATCCTCTTACTTTAAAGACCTTTGCACCTCCTTAATTTTTTACACAAAACTCCTACTAAGTTTACTTACTTTTTTTTCTGTTAATATTAATATTCAATCTTGCGCGTCACTGATGGCGTCAGCATTCCTCAAGGTGTCTACGCGCGGGCACGTAAGACCACGTACCGTTGACAGCTGTCATTATTTAATGAGCTTCAGATTGATAAGGCGATATTATATCTACTGTAGTAGGCACCCATCTATCTATCTATATATATATAAAAGAGAAAGTATGTATGTAGGATCCTGATAGACTCCGAAACGGCTGGACCGATTTTAATGAAATTTCTAGAGAATCTTAAGATTGACCCAGCGGATAATCCTGTAAAGTTTGGTGGCGATCGGAGCACTTTTTTGAACTTTGAACGCGGCCGAAGCCGCGGGAAGAAGTCGCAGGAAGCAGTGGGAAATGACGAAGTCTTGAATATCCTAATACAGCCGTCGTCTACGCATTCTGCACATAAATTAAGTAGGTACCTTGTACAGAAATAATTTCTAGAGCACTTTTATTTTCCGATGTAAAAATCGATATTCACCTGCGATATACGCGCAATGTAACGCACGCAAAACATTGAGCGTATGATGTGAGCAATGAGCACATGCTACGCGTGCCATTGTGGCGGAATTAAACATTCAGTTATAGGTACAGTTAAGGCTCAAAAGTGCAATCACACTACCAACACAGCAGCGGCAATATTTTTATGCATTAGAATAGCGTAGTTGACAAAACATATCTATTTAGTCCGTCAATTAGATAACCTAAAAATATTGGACATTCTTCCTTTTGCCACGTCAACACGACGATTCAGTGCTTTGAAATATCGTGTGACATCACGGTGTGTTACATTTTATACTGACAAAGTGACGTCACAAACCTCCACTCCTAAACTTTGATGCGCTTTATCTTTTTCCTGTTTTATTTATTTGATAAAGCAAAAAATACGGGTACAATATTATTTGATAATCTCACTGACGATGACGGACTAAATTGATTTATCATTTATCTACCCAGGAAAAATCCCTAATTGAACTTTGCACTGCTAGTAGGTATAATCTATAGTTTATTTTTTTACGAAATATTAAATCAGTTGTGGATAATCTAACTTCTTCTACGAAAACTTGCCATTTGAGTTTTTTGAGAGAAAGACTGCACTTTTGACCCTTTTGCTACAGGCACTACCGTCACCCAACATAAGTACTATGTTGAGTGACAACACCTTCCGGATCGCTATATGTCTGCGTTTGGGTGCTCCCATATAGTAGTGAAGCAGTCGACCGCCTCGGACAGCATGGCCTATCCTGCAGTAGGAGCGCTGGCCGGATAGCACGGCACGCCAGCATTAATGACATCATACGTCGGGCTCTTGTCACCGCTGGGGTGACAGCTGTTTTAAAACCCAATGGCTTGGCGCGCGACGATGGAAAGAGACCAGATGGAATGACCATAATGCCTTGGAAGGTGGGTAGGTGTGGGATGCAACATGTGTCGACACCCTTGCGCCATCCCATCTTCTTAGCACGGCGGGATGTGCTGGGGCAGCTGCTGCTGGTGCAGAAAACCTCAAACGGCGCAAATACAACAACCTTATTGGAAGTTATATATTTGAGCCGTTTGGGGTTGAAACATTAGGCCCATGGGGTCCGAGTGCTTATCGAGTATTTCGAGATGTAAGCAAACGCTTAGTCGACTCTTCATGTGACCAGAGGGCTGGGCTTTTCCATGGCCAGAGAATCAGCATTACCATCCAACGTGGCAATGCTGCCAGCGTTCTGGGCACTTTTCACGTTGTCAGCGATGTGGGCGAATCGTTTGACGCCCTATGACTCCTGCCCTTTTATACGCGTCCGTAGTTTTATTTTATTTTTATTTAAATGTGTATACAGATAGTTATTGTTAATTAAGTATTTTATACTATGTGAATTTTAAATCCGATAATAAATGATATTTTGTACTTTTGACCCTTGCATTATAGTTACAGGTTTTCGTAAAAATCACCAAGAAGTTAGTTGGACCTTCAATATCTCCGTAACCAAACCGTAACGTTGCGCCATCCCCAAGTCATACGGAACAAGGGCAGGATAATGATAAGTTTAGTCTTTCCCCAACTATATTGAGGTCGATTGCCAGTATAAATTATTAAGTTACTTGTAGATACTAGTATTTTACACGGAGCGACTTCCATCTGACCTCCGCAGCCAAGTAACTGGGTAACAGAATAAACTTTGGCAATACTGGTGTCAGATTTAAGGTTGTTGACTACCCGTAGCGACTGTCAAAGATTTACAAATGGCAGGGACCATCAGCGTAACGTGCTTTTCGAGGCACGGAGGAGTTTCGGACTCTCGGTATGTAAAATACCACGCACCTACGAACCCACCCCGGCAAGCGTTACTTAGCTTCTACTTCTATGTTTGCAATATTTGTGAGTATGTGAGAACCATGTTCCTATTTATTAATTTAATGAATTTACCTGTTAATGTTTTTATTACTTTATATTTGTACGTAGTATAGTGTGTATTGCGATTTTTGGCTTGCTCGTCCTCACAGATATGAATTTATTAATGTATGGTACTTATGTAAATATTGTAAAACACCTATTTTTTTAAAAGAGTAAGAATGGAGTTTCTTGTGCGTTCTTCTTTATAACAATCTACTTTTCCGAATGCATGGTAGAATAAATTTTTATTACTTGTAAATTTTAATTTTTATGTTCCTCATCAGTCATACAATTGCAAATCAATTATTTATATTGCTTCTTACTTTGATTAAAGCGGTAAGTTTTTTGTTTTTGTGCTCACAGCATAAAATATTATTATAAGTCTATACGTGAGGATTTGTAATTGGCTTTCTGTTGACTATGGGTTTCTTTTTTTATGGTTTTCTTGTTTGTATTTTTTAGCTGTAAGTCCTCCATGTATTATAATAAATAAATAAAAAGCATGAACACAATGTTGGGTAAAAAGACTTCTTTTTGCACCCGATATTTGTGAACACGATGAACTTAAGAATTACCATACAAGTGTACTAAATACCAGAGTCATTGATATTTTCCTAGCGATCGAAAACCGTCTGGAGATTTACCGATACCGGTCATTGTCCGTCAATTGAGTTGACAGACATGATCGATGGCTTCCATCGATGTTGGTCAATGGAATACCGATGCTGGTTTTTCGAAGATTGTAGTGTCGTTTTACGTTGTAGAGGCCCGGGGCTTACGTATTTGGTATTCAAATCTATTGATTTTGCACAGCCATGTCTGACTGCAAAATTTCGATTGAGTCTGAATTATTAGTCTCGTATATTTGACTGCTTCTCAGTAGGCAACTCGTAAGCTTCGATAGCCTGCTACATTTTTGACACTTGCCTGGTGTCTGGCAATATGGATAGTTAGCTGTTAATAAGCAATCAGAGGCTCCTTCCTACCTTAGAAATTTTCTTACAAATAGGGAAATTGACCCTCTGATTGTTTCCATAGCTGTATCTCTATGACGTAACTTTTTGTACTAAATAACTGGTTCCTGATTACGCACAACAAATTTGATTACAGTTACTTACTTGACTTAATATCCTATGTCCTCTGGATGGGCCACAGGGCGTCTAAAGTAGTCCTCCAACGCGATCTGTCTTGAGCTTCACGCTTCGCCTCACCCGCCGGTTCGACACCAGGTTTGACGGGGACGGCCATGTTTTCTTTTGCCTTGGGGATACCAATCCAACGCTTACTGTGGTATATGATCAGAATCCCTTTGCAGCGTGTGGCCAATCCAACTCCAGTTAGGACGCTTGATCTAGCGGTCAATCGGAGTCTCGTGGCATTTCTTCAGCAGCTCTGATGATCTCGGGCCAGTAGATGCCGAGTATGCGATTAAGACAGCGGTTGAAGAAGATTTGGACCTGGCGTGAGATGTCTTTTGTGATCTTCCACGTTTCGCACCCGTAAACTGACTATAATCCTTCGGGTCTATGTCCGCGATTGCCAAACAGGTCTCAGCTGTGCGAAGGTATCTCGTGCTTTGGCGATCCATCAAGCGTTGTCCTGTTCACTACCTCCAGTTTCTTACACGACGCACCCGAGGTAAGTAAACTTGTATATACTGCGGTAGGTATTTTTAACACGCTTTTATTAGCTTGGTATGTATCTATGTATCAATGTAACGGAATCTTTGAACGTGATTTTCACCCCCTTCAAAACGTGGGATTGATTTGAATCTTTGCACACTTATCAAGGACCGATGACAATGCAATAATTTAGTCAAAGTCAAAGCCAAAGTCAAAGTCAAATTCAAATATGTTTATTCAACTTGGTTCAAATTGATGAAAGTTGATTCTACCGTGAGCGTTTAAATAGTTTGTCCCATTAGCCTTACCAAGATCTTCAGGATTAGCGACTTTTTAGTTCAATTTACCATTAAAGCGTGTTTTTTTAGTTTCTAGAACTACAATTTATTCTTTCTTTCTTTCTTTCCATACTAATATTATAAATGCGAAAGTAACTCTGCCTGTCTGTTTGTTACCTTTCCATACTAATATTATAAATGCGAAAGTAACTCTGCCTGTCTGTTTGTTACCTTTCCATACTAATATTATAAATGCGAAAGTAACTCTGCCTGTCTGTTTGTTACCTTTCCATACTAATATTATAAATGCGAAAGTAACTCTGCCTGTCTGTTTGTTACCTTTCCATACTAATATTATAAATGCGAAAGTAACTCTGCCTGTCTGTTTGTTACCTTTCACGTTTTTATCCCGGGAGTACGTTCTATCGGTATAATTGCCGTTTATCACGCGGACGAAGCTGCTGGCAGAAGCTCCTATCAATTAAATATATTGAGAATTGGTTTGGATTGACGTAGGTAAATACTTCAAATCAATGTGACGACATTGCTATTGCTTAAATTATGGCACATTATTTTATTAAAATCCACGAGCAATAATTGTTATATTTGACTGGCTAAAGTTATCATAAATAAACCCATGTGCAAAGAACTCTATTTTGTTAAGTGCATATTTACAGAAGGAGCAGTTACAGACATTGTGATGGATGGCTTAATTAAGTAAAGCTCTTTATGCAAGGTTCTCTTGTGCAATTTCGTTTAAAAATATTGCCAAAATAAAATAAATGAATAGTGGTCAGGATAAACATTATTTATTAATGAATTACTACAATATGTTTCTGATTCGGGATGGCACACATTTCACATGTAATAAACTCGATGATGATAATGAAGAAAAACAAATATATTTTTACTGTCAAGTTCAGAATATTATAAACTACGGACCATATGAATGATAGTGAAATAATATTTAAAACTTCAGAAAAAGGTTGAAGACAAATCAAGAAACAATATTTGAATTGCTAGTGAATTCCAACCGTGTACTTATTTGTTTTAACAATTATCGTGTAAATAAAACTCTACGGCGCTAAAATTAATTTAGGTATGTAGCTGTAAAATTAGAAAATAAAATTATATTTATGTTTTGTCTTCTCAACTGCGCTACGGATTTGGATGTTGTTTTCATCATCGTTTAGAGAATTTATTCTGTAAGGTTCAAGCGTGTAGAAAATATTATATAATACGTTCATTAATAAAGAAATCTCGATAGGTATTTTTATATTGTCTATGCGAAGAATGAGTGATATATAATTAGTTAAGTTAGTCTATTTTAAGTTTCCTTATTTCTTTTTACACACTGTGTCTTCGTCTATCATCAAACTTGCTTTGCCCTGTCTGCTGGAAGAAACTTCTATTGAAATAAGCAGTACTTTTGTGCTCTTCTATCTGTACTCTTTCTTTTCTCTGTTAAGTGTTTTGTGTGTACATAAATAAATAAATGAGCAGGTTGCTAGTATCTAGCTTGAATGGCTTTATTAGGCTTAAAATATAGAAAGGGAATGAAAAATGGGTTGCTTGAAAAACAGTTTTCATTTCTGTTTCCCCCTTACTTTGCTACATGTAGCAATAAATTATGGTGTATTCAATCTTCATACATTGCCTATGCATCGTAAGTAAATAGGTACGTACATCTACAAATAGTTGAGCGACAGAGCGTGCAAGACCTTTGCCGTCGCCAATCATGCATGCACCCGTGATCTATTGGTTGATATTACACACGCGTTATACGAACGAAAATTACATACTACTTGGACTTCTTGGAGCCTGGTATTAACCACCATTCACCTTCACCGTTCTGGTCCTCCCCGCATTCTGATTTTTAACCTCAGCGTCTCAGCGTCCACCATCCTTGGTAGAATAAGTGGGGATGGTAGTCAACGGATATAAACTCCACCAGGTGCACATAGATCAAAAAATCCACCGTCCTAATTCACCAAAAGGACGATCTATCTACTGACGATCGGTCGGCTTTCCTAGTCATGAGACGTCAATTGTTTCGCTTATAAGTATAAGCGAAACAATTGGCGTCTCATGACTAGGAAAGCCGACCCCAAATAACGGGAACTGACTGGATGAATTGACAGGACGAGCTCAAAGAAAAAATGGTTATATGACCCCTTCCAGTGTATGGTTGTGACTTGCATTTACATGACGCACATAAAGTTCAACGTAAGGTGGGACGCCCTCAGGCTAGGTGGAGTGACGATCTTCGCAGGGTGGCTGGTAGCAGCTGGATGAGAGTTGCCGAAGATCGAAGCAAATGGCGTGCAATTGGAGAGGCCTATGTCCAGCAGTGGACTACTATAGGCTGATGATGATGATGACATAAAGTTAGTTATCGAATGCTATTGTTTCTCCAATCAATTGACCGAAGACTTTCAGCCCACCCAAGAAGGCAAAAACTCCAGGAAGATAAGAACCCTCTTCAGCACCTAAGAATACTATTTTACCAAAACCTCATAATTCAGCAGGCAGTGTATTTTATTATTTCTAGGCAATCCAGCAAGGTCCCTGCTTGCAGATTCGAACCCCTTTAATCCCGTGCACGTGACCAGAATTACCAGGAGAACATGCGTCAGCTGGCAGTGAATAGTTCCGTGCACATCGATTAGTTAATGGACAGCAAATTGTTTCTAATTGGGACGTAGGTCGTAGTTGTCCCATTGTGCTGGACTATTGTGTACTCAGGTATATGAGGAAAAAGGTCGATTATATAATTATACTTAGGTATAGGAGCTTATGAATGATGTACACAAAGCCACGCGATGTCTGCGTGGTGGGTTATGTAGGTACGGCCCACTCCCTCACACAGAAAGGAGGCTTCAGTCCCAGGATGGATTTTATTCTTTAAATGAAATGACATGACGATTGCATAAAGTAACTAACTGTCTGTTAAAAATAATCATAACAACATACTACGAGTATAACATCAACCCTGTATGCCCGAAGGGTTGGGCAAAAATCATCTATAGTAAACCCATGTTTCCACAGTTATGTTGAAGTCCCATAACAACCTCAGCAGCACTAGTATAATCACAGAAAAAATATAAAAACAGTATGGAAACTACTTACAAACGCTCGAAATGGCACACTCACACAATCATGCGTGACCACTCGTCGTGTCGCGGTGCTAAGGAGGGTGACCATAAGCTCTTAAATTAAGGTTATTTTGAGTGTGTGTAAGGGATAGACGTATATGACTTGTATACATCTGTCACTTACGCGATCTCAAAATAACCTTACTCTAAGAGCTATGGTCACCCCCCAATACTGACAGCACTGCGACAGCTGGGTCTCGTCGGTGCGTATGTTGTGTGAGTGTGCCGTTTCGAGCGTTTGTAGGTAATTTCCATACCGTTTGTATATTTTTACTGTGGTATAATCGTAAGACGTCATTAAAATAAAATTATTTTAACATTTTATCTTCCATACATAAACCACGGCAAAAATGCGTAGGTAAGTTCTTCATGTGATATTTATCTCAAAGAGATAGCACTTACTCATAGGTATTATGTCAGTTGGAATATTCTTCAAATATTTCCAATACGTCTGATAAGGATGTGCGTAGGAACACTTGTAATGATTGATCGATATCGAAGTTGAGGAAAACTAGAGTAGTTTTGTTATTTTTAAGAAATAAATGACGTACGTTTGTGTATGGCCAAATCGGATATGAGGAAAGAAGCAAAAACCATTTTCTTTGATAACCTTTTTTCCGCGATTTTACTTGCGTGGCCTATCATAGGTACCATTCCTTTATTTAGGATACAACACCTATGGTACTAAGCGATATAGTGTAGCGTAACATCTTTTTTCGGATATCGCTGCACATGCGAGTCCGAGTGCGAGTAGTGCGAGACCAAAAAGGCTCCTATCTCATAGAAGACCTTTTTGGTCTCGCACGGGGTTTTTATTTTTTATTATTGTTTAATTTTATGCTTATTTCTGGTGTCTCCTGTGCGGGTCACAAATAAATGTTTTTTCTTCTTTCTTTCTTTCAATAGAAGATAAAAAAAACCCCGTATAGACAAACGTTTTACCTGCCTATTTAAATACGCTCTCGTTTGTCTGCTGTCGCATTGCATCTGATCACGCTTGCCTAGAAGGTACAAGCTCACATTTTCAAGCATAACAGCTTTCAGGAAGTTGTATTGAAAGAAAGAAAAAATACACAACAATACACAAACACAGTACACACAGTACAGTATGCACAATAAAAACTTACTGGAGTATCCAGTATCATACCTATATCAGTGGTGCACCGCTGTATGTCTGACCTGCCAGTTTGAAACATAATGTACACTAATAATAGGTATTGTTGATAAACAAAGCAATCAATAGCAATATCATCTTGTAAATAATAATCGTAACAATTCAAATGTGCGGTACATTTTCAACATCTGTTTTATGTCTGAAGTCCTAGTATGTATGAGATGTGTAGACTATCCGCATTTGTATTTTAATTGTTGTTCAGTAGAATGAGATTTTGCACTTGGTTGTTTTTACACGATTGAGGTGGGTGGTCAAAAGAGATTATTAAAAACGCTAGACTAATATTATAACAAGGTTAGATTGTTTGTTTGTCATTGGTAGAAATTTCAACTTTATCTCGGATTTAAAACATGATATGCCACAGGGGCGAAACCGCAGGCAAAACCAATTTGGAAGTTTACTTCTGTTGTTTGGTTACACGTCAATGTGTTACCATCATCGCATCAGACAGGAAAACCTTTGAGTCGCACGTCTTTTTGTTTCATCAGTTGCCCATACCTTTAAAACCAGAAAACAACAATACCCCTTTTGCAATACCCCTTTTGCAATACCCCTTTTGCTTTTATGTTATAAAATGTCTTTTTCCTCATCACTGAGGGTCGTGACTACCCCGCTGTTCAGTTCAGTTTCTCCCGTACGATTTCCCTCCATCTGCTGCGATCCTTAGCTTCATGAAGGGCATTGTGGAAGTTGATGTTCAGAGAAGATCGTATTTGGTCCGACCATTTCGTGGGACTGCGTAGACTTTACTCTTCGTATCACCAGTAATATGTCCACTGTCTGGAGCCTGTTGTCCCGCCCCAGAAGCGGCTCCGGTAGCTAATTTAACACCGCCCGGTTTAGCTACCGAGCGGCGCCGGGGGTTAGCCGGATCGCTCAACAAACTAGCTCTGTCAATCGTACTGTTCATTGAGGGAGTTTTCTTTTATGGTGGGTTGTTCTCCTCCATACCAAACCTCCTCCTTTCTCATCCAGGCTTGGGATCGGCAACGGCGGAGTTAAAAAATGGTCTGTAGAGGAACACGATTTTCCCTGGATGATTTTTTTTCTATTTCATCACTATTTTAACCGAAAGATCCTCTGCTGGGCATAGAACTCCCCTCAAGTGTCGCCACATCAACAGGGCCAGTGGTTCTCGGCGAATTACGAAAAATTGCCAAATAATATCACTGGACATGGAGTACTCTCTCACAAGGTGGGCCGATGACCTGATTATGGATGCGAGAGTCCACTTGATGCAAAAAACACTATACTATTTTAGAATGTAATAATTTCCCAGGTTCCGAAGCGATTGCAAAGAATGTGTGGCGTATTGCGTCGTCTAAAAGGGTCTTTATCTAACAAGATAATCAACGTATTTTGCGCTGAATTAAACAAATGTTTTCTCATTATCATGTCGTACGATGTTATTATTTAATCTATTTTTCTATTGATTAGGTTGAGCTAATTAAGTTTTAAGTGAGATAAAGGTCCTAATTTTTATGACGTTACAAACATGGAGGTTTTCATGTTGTCATTAATGTTTAGCAATATTAAACTCGGCCAAATAATGACTCGGTCAACTAGCTGTTTCCCGCGGCTTCGCTTCTGTGGCCTATATAAACAAAAAACCAGCCAAGTGCGAGTTGCACTCGCACACTGAGGGTTCCGTATAAATAGTTATTATTATTATTATAGCCATTTATTTATCCTTATATCATATAACATATTAATTATTCATTATAACATCAATTAAATACAATTTCAATTTAATTAATTATAGTTTCACATTAATAGTTCAATTTTAAATATAGTTAAAGCATATTAGGTCAGATTATATTACTTTTTATTCTAATTAAGGACCTCTTTTCGAGTAAAGGCCTCCTCCATTTCACTCCACAGTTTTCTGTCCTTGGCTTTTGAGTCCCAGTCTTCACCTGCTGTCTCTTTAATTTCATCAAGCCATCTTTCAGGGGGTCTACCTCGTTTTCTTTTGCCGACGGGGCCAGCCCAGTGTACTAATTTGTTGGTCCATCTGTCATTATTCATACGTGCAACGTGGCCTGACCATTTCCATTTTAACTTTTTGCAGTGAGTTACAGCATCTGTTACGTTGGTCCGTTTTCTTATATCTGAACTCTTTTGTTTATCCATGCGGTTTACGTTTAGAATACTCCGCTCCATTGCTCTCTGGCAGGTTTGAATTTTTCTTTCAATTCTTCCATTATAGATCCATGTTTGGCAGGCGTATGATAGGCAGGGCAGTAGGCATGAATCCAAAACAATCGACTTTAGACTGGTAGGTAGGTTTGACTTTAATAGTTCTTTGTAGCTCCAAAATTTGTTCCAAGTCATGTTTACACGTCTGTTTAATTCATCTATATGTCTAGATTTTTTGAAGGAGATTTGTTTGCCTAGATAAATATATTCCTGCACATACTCTAGTAGTCCCTCCCCAACTTTAATTGGTCGTTCTGTTCTGTTTGCCATAACCTTGGTTTTAGAGGTGTTTAGTTCCAAGCCAATGCGACGACTGACGTTGTTGAGGTCGTTTATCATAATTTGTAGCTGTGTTGGTGTTTCCGAAAACAGTACGATTTCATCAGCAAATCTTAGGTTGCTTAGGTAGTTCCCATTTATAAAAATACCTTTATCGGTCCAGTTTAGGTTTTTCATGATGTATTGAAGAACAGCAATGAACAATCTGGGTGATAATGGGTCACCCTGTCTCACACCTCTGCGTATTTTTATTTCTGGACCTTTTTTATCCAATTTGACTCTACTTACACTTTTCTCGTAGATATCTTTTATGAGCTCTATTGTTTCAGTTGGTACGTTACAGTCCTCTAAGGCTCTCCATATACTTTCATGTGAGATCGAGTCAAATGCTTTGGCGTAATCAATGAAGGCCAGATACAGTGGAGATTGCTGTTCTTCATATTTTTCAATAACTAGTTCTAGCGCGTGTATGTGATCGATCGTTGAGAAACCTTTCCTGAATCCTGCTTGTTCTACTGGCTGGTACTTCTCAGTATACTTTTCCAGGCGGTTTTCTAGACACGATGCAAATAGTTTGTATATGGTTGGTTGTAGGCTGATGGGGCGGTAATTGCTAATATCAGCTGGGTCGCCTTTTTTATATAGCAGTATGATATCAGACTGTGCCCAATCTTTTGGTATTCTTTTGTTGTCCAGTACTTTGTTGTAGAGATTAGTTAAATAAGTAACTAGTAGATATTTAGCAGTCCTTAAGGCTTCGTTTGATATGCCGTCTGGGCCATTGCTTTTGTCTGTCTTAAGATTTTCGATTTTATCAATAGTTATATTTTTATAAATAGTTACATTCAACAAAATAATTAGGTAACATTACTGACGATCGTAAACAAAGAAACCACAGACCTTTGCTCTAACGAAGGGACAAATTTAACTTTGCCGTTGAAAAAATTGTCCTCATAAATCGAAATAGGTCGCAGTCAGTCTACCAATCGCAAATAAGTTATTAATGTTTTTTATTCAAGTACGTAGAAATTTACAGTATTCAGTTTTTTCCTTTATTTGTGTTATAAGACATTGCTTCTTGCCAAATTTCTGGTTTCTATGCAAACGGGCAGAACTCTTTAGGATTTTATTCCCTTGTGATTCCTCAAAAATGTGAAGAAACGGGTCGTATCTTTTGATTGCGTTGATATAGAAGTGTGATTTTTTCACAACTACAAGGGATTTCAGACCTGAGTGTATAATATTATTTTAAACTTGATACCTCCAGGCGTCCCAGAGAAAAAGATCACGACACACGGAGAGACAGGTGACAGAAAACGAAGTGATCCTCCAAGAGTTCCTTTTTTTGCTTTCGGGGATAGGAACCCTAAAATAGTTATTTATGCTACAAGTGCGGAAAGTAGCTGATTTCCGATCAGTGGATAAATCGTCACGAGTCGGAAATCATCTTACGCGCGTGTATCATACAACATTTTACTATGCATTGTGCGGGAAATAAAAAAAAATAGCTGAACCAAGTAAGAAATTAATAAACTTTAACTTTAACTTTATTCATAACATACATTACATTATATACAGTAACAAGTTCCCTGGCTCCCAAACTAGGCTTATTGCCTGTGACTTGGGAGTCAGTTCCTCCAATAATAAGATTCACATTAAGTATGTTTAGAAAATTATAATTTATAGAAGACTGAAATCATAATAGTGTGCGTGTGCGTATGATGGTGTGTGTGTGCGTGTGTGATGGTGCGTATGTGAATGTTTGTGTGTGAAGTTGTATAGTTGTGTGAGTTGTGTGATAAAATGGCGCTTATTCAAGGGCGCTCCGCATATCCACAGATTAACTAATAGTTCATAGTTCCTCGGGCATATCTACTGCGCATGTGCAAATAGCTGTCACGTCGTAACGCAAAATGGCACGAGCAAAATATTCATTCTGCCAAACATAATTATTTAATGAATATTTAGGAGGCGATGTAGACACAGTTTTAGATGACCGGCAATTTTTAAAAACCAACTACATTCTATAGGACTGGATCTAAATTTTGCCAAATGTGAGTTATTTTTATCAGACAGTACCGACAGACAAGTGACATTTTCTAAATTCAATAAAATAGCCCCCGTAATCAAAATTATTGAAAAAAGTTCTCTTCGTCTCCTTGGGTCCTCAGTCTTCGATGATTCCTTTCCCGATTTTATTGAGGAAAAAATACAAAATTTCAACATCATTTCGGAAATATTGTTCCAAATTAACATGCATTCGGCTATCACCATAATTCGATTTTGTTGTTTTGGCCCCAAATTAACATATTTCCTGCGTGCTTCCCATCTATGGAAGCACCCTTCTCTTTTAGAAAAAATGGACCAAATTATCCGTGATTCATTAATTTCAATTTTAAATGTGGCTATGGACGACCGAGCTTGGGCTCAAGCTACTCTTCCCATCCGTATGGGAGGCCTCGGCGTCCGCAAAATTTGTAGTATTAGTTTACCGGCATTTATATCCTCGGTCCACGGTACTGAGAAATTAATCAGGAATATCCTAGCACCCATACTGATTAATTTTGATGTGCCGTGCTTCACCGAGGCTATTAATGCTTGGAGACTCGCTTGCCCGAATTGTAATCCCCCCGACTTCCAGTTCAGGAGCACCAAATTGCTACTTCTGCCACACCTGCCGAGCGCCATGCAGCCGAAGTGCGGGTCGCATAGCTCGGCACGGAAACTTAAACGACATCATCCGACGTGCTCTCGTCACCGTCGGCGTTCCGGCCGTATTAGAACCACATGGCCTGGCATGCGTCGATGGCGAAACACCTGACGGGTGGTCTTTGTTTCCATGGAAGATGGGGAGGCCTTTAGTGTGGGACGCCACTTGTGTCGATACTCTTGCGCCATCTCATCTTCCTAGCTCGTTGAGCTGTGCTGGCGCTGCCGCTGCGGCTGCAGAGAACCTCAAGCGGCGGAAATATAATAATCTCATCGGTAGTTATATTTTCGAGCCGTTTGGGGTTGAAACTCTTGGTCCGTGGGGTCCGAGTGCTCACGCTTTGTTTAAAGATCTCTCAAAACGCCTAGTAGACACTTCGCGTGACCCAAGGGCTGGCTTTTACCTTGGTCAGAGATCAAGCATTGCCATACAACGTGGCAATGCTGCCAGCCTTTTGGGTACATTACCAGTGGACAACGATGTGGAGGAGTTTTTTGACGCCATATTTTAGTTAAGTATATTTTTAGGTTTAGGTAGTGAGTAGTTTTTGGTTTAAACGTATATATTTGTAGTCTTAGTTAATTAAGTATTTTATACACGGTACATAATTGTATCTATGTAAATAAATCTTATGAATATTTAAAATTAATTTATCGATCAAAATCTAAATCTAGAGTAATTAAAAACGCCTTAAATGAAGTATTAGTTTTGTATTACCTTTTATATGAATGATAATCTGTACTTAACTAATTTTTAAAACTTTTCTAAAATAATTAAATCTCTATGCGGCGGGCTGACGTTGGAGATAAAAATTAAAATAGTATAGGAAAGTAAAAAGCACTAGTAAAAAAAAGTGACACTTTCCGCACAGTTTGGCTGCTTGGAAAACGCTCTTTTCGAAGACATACATTGTAAAACTAAATCAAAATCGGTTCATCTGTAAAGGAGCTAAGATGCCATAGACAGATTCACAAATACACACGTCAAACTTATGAAACCCCTCTTTTGCCGTCATTGTAAAGGGGTTAATAAGTAGCATAAGTGTAGTTTTCTATCAATCACAGAATTTTCGTAATACGTTAATTTCAACAACCTAAAATATAAAAACCGGCCAAGAACGAGTCGGACTCGCGCACGAAGGGTTCCGTACCATAATCGCAAAAAACGGCAAAAAAAAACACGTTAGTTGTATGGGAGCCCCACTTAAATATTTATTTTATTCTGTTTTTAGTATTTGTTGTTATAGCGGCAACAGAAATATATAATCTGTGAAAATTTCAACTGTCACCGTTCATGAGATACAGCCTGGTGACAGACGGACAGACAGACAGACAGACAGACGGATCGCGGAGTCTTAGTAATAGGGTCCCGTTTTTACCCTTTGGGTACGGAACCCTAAAAAAAAAAATTTGACCATTTACAATATTAGTTTATATTATGGGCCTTATTTTTAAAACCTTTATAACAGTATGATGCGATTAAACACTGATTAACATTTTTTTTATACAAAGAATTTGAATTTAGAATCAGCTAATTGATTTTTAATGTGTTTATCTTAATCATATCATGGATAACGAGTTTAATAAACAAGACTGAAAATGTTTCTTTCAAGCTTTCCACGCATTTTTGCGCGTACGAGTGACGACCATCTTTCCCACATTCCAAAACTACCAGTATACCATAAAGTAATCAGAGCTCGTATTTGGCACATGAATAAGACATAAATAATTCAATTCGAAGAACATGGACCCTCGGTAGGAACTGTGCAATTGCTTGGAGCTACTAAATTATGCTCAAACATCCGTATAGCGGGTTTGTTTGCTCACATAACTGGCCTGACCTGATACTCGTTTGTGGTTTGTCTGGGAACTACTAAACTCCTATTTGCGTATGAGCTCCTGGTAATGTGATACAAACTTGTGTTGATGCTGGAATATTCTGGAACTTCATTGAATAAGATTCTTTCCAAGGAATGCTCTTAACGCTTTTGATGTCCTGGTACTTTTTAAGACCAGTTTGTAAGATATTTTCATTACCAGGCACACTCATTTTATTATGCTTGAAGGATTTTCCAAACATAGCCATATTATTAACAATTCAATGTACATTTGATAGAATTCAACTGCTTTTATGACCCAGATCAGTATTTACCAGCAATCAAATCTCTTAAGAGCTGTTGTGATTGCTTAAACGTAAAATAACACAGCCAATCAAATTGCTTGACATTGTTTATTTATCAGCAAACGAAAAAAGTACTGCTATAAATTCAATGCAACAAAAAAATGGAAAACAACATTGCTTCTTTTGGCCAGTCTTTTTAAAAAAACATGTAACTTATAAATAGATTTTATTTATTCAAGACAGGTTCAATAAAAATACTCAACTTTTTTATTTTCTTAGCAAAACAAAGAACAATTTGATTTATTGCATTGTTATTGCTTTTAGTTTAGGTAAATATTATTCTATATTGTGCAAATACAAACACGTTTGTTCTTTGCAAAAATCATTTTTATTAAGGTTCAATCTCTCATTCTCTTTCTGCCCTTGTCCCATGTTACTTGGGGCGGTGCAACAGGTTTTCTTCTTCCATACCGGTCTAACCACCGTAACGCTATCATTGACTCCCTTTTCTTTCATATCACTCCTCACGCAGTCAAACCATCTTTTCTTTGGCTTTACCCTCCCTCTCCATCCATCCACATTTTTTGTCATAACTCTTTTATTAACACAATTCAAATGAATCCGACAGTCAACGATTTCGCTACCCTAGATACATACATACCAAGCTAATAAAAGCTTGGTAAAAAGCGTGGTGTACTTGATGTCAATTCCAATAATATTTTTTAAAAATAGCTTAAAAAGCACCCCACGCTTTTTTACAATAAAATATATTTTTTTATAAATCACTATTCATAATTTAATCTTGAAAATTATTTTCTACTTTTTAGTTGGGTTTTCTATTAAAACATACCAGGACAAAGGGTTTCTTTTCATTTTTCTGTCACTGGTGCCACTCTGAGATTTAATTACCAACTTATATTAAAATTAATAAATAGGTACTTAATCCAGTCATATATTTTATGCATTTTTTAAAAAAAAAAGCGATTATTTTTGCGGAAAACAAAAAAGGACCACACGACAAAACAAAATACATTCATTGATAGAATAAGCTGCAATATGTACATCATCATCTGCCTAGCCTTTTTCTCAGATATATTGGGGTCGGCCTCCAGTCTTACTGGATTCAGCTAAGTACCAGTGCTTTACATGGAGCGACTGCCTATCTGACCTCCACAACCCAGTAACTGGGTAACACGGTACCCCTTGGCAAGACTGGTGTCAGATCTCAAGCTTCTGACTACGTGTAACGACTGTCAAAGATCTTCAAATGACAGCCGGGACCAACAGCATAACGTGCTTTCCGAGGCACGGAGGAAACTCGGTATGTTGAAATGGTCACCCATGCACTGACCGACCTCGTCAAGCGTTGCTTAACCTTGATGATCGACCCGTGCGGCTGTTATTATTTAGCCACGAGCTCCTCTCATATTAATTAATATGTACATTGTACATTCCCTGTAATAAACAATATAACCGGGCTTTGCTAACTTGCTTTTCATTTTTAAACCCCGCGGCCACGACGGGAAAAAAAGGTGTTATAAGTATAAAGTGTATATCTGTGTGTTTGTGTCTGTAGCATCGTAGCTCCTAAACGGATGAACCGATTTTTATTTAGTTTGTTTGAAAGGTAATTTTATCGAGTATGTTCTTAGCTATATTTAATTAAAATCGGTTTAACCGTTCACAAGTTATAGGCGTTTTACTGTTAGCATCGGGGCATTTTCGCGAGATATTTTGTCATAATTGACGATAGATTATCGATCGAAGCGTGTCTACTACTAGATAAATTATGTAGTTTTAAAAGCATGAAATAATACTGAGTCGGGGATTTTTAAATTTTACTTGTTACATAATTCTACAAGTAATGATCTCTACTTTACTAGTTAAACATTCGTCATCATCTTCCAGCCTTTGTCCCATGTTACTTGTGGTCTCAGACGTTTTCTTGTTCCAGTCTAGGTACCTTGTCAATGAATATTATTTCTTTTATCATTTTCATTCCTCATACAACTCATTCATCTCTTGTACCAGGTTAACATAAAACTCAGCAAATCATTTAACAGTAGCCGGGGAGTTCCTAACCTTAATACTACATCATATAAGTCTATTGAAATAATTTATTGCTCAGATTAATATAATCGAACTACAGCAAATAACATTAAACAGATAATTCATATAATTAATTACCTATACATTAAGGAGCGCCATTCAACTAGTTTTAATCTATAAATACATTAGTACGTTATCCACTTGAAAACAGGTCTAAATCTTGATTTGAAAGCGCCACTGGTAAGGTGTGGTCGCGTTGTGAGCGAGAAGAGTTTTTTTTTATTGAAATAAAATGTATCCATCTGAGACTTCGCTTACATATCTCAGTAATTTAAATTATGATTAGAATTTACTTATGGTATAATCGATTGAAATGTATTTCATTTACATAAACATAAATATTTGGAATATGTTTAAATATTTTTATCCTTTTTTTTTGTTGGTTTGATTAATCGTGTAAAACCAGCATTCATTCATGAGTTTTTGTATATATGTCGGATTTACGTTACAAAAAACTGAATTTATGTAACAATCTATTTAAAAAAGTAAAATCTGTCTATAACTGTTCTACATTTCATATTCCTTTGTTTAATGCATGCCGTGGCAGCCTTTAATTAAGTCTATACTATACAATGTAAAAATATGCTTTAACATGTATTTTTGGTGTATGCTTTGTTGGTTGTCCTTAATTAAATAAATAAAGTTTTGATAAAAAGCCTGATCTTCATGAAAATCAAATCAACAGCTCTAATATTCAGTGTATTTATGTTTATTTATTTAAGCATTAATTTAAGTACTTATTTAAATAACAAGTTTTTTTTTTTAAATTAGCTTTTAAATAAAAAAATTGCATTGTCTCGAGAAAGAAACATAATGTGTGCAAATTTTCAGCTCAATCATATACTGGGAAGTCATACGCTTATCCTATACCTAAACACTTATTCCGTATTCATGTTCATGTCAATAATACCGTATTAGGTATTACCTATAAATATTCGATTGTAATGTACCATCATCATTACTCGTTCATTTTACAATACATAATATTTCATAATCATCTTTGCGCCAGGTGACGCATGCGGTTGACGTCACAAAACCGCGAAGTCGCGCGTTTGTGGTGAACAATGTCTGAGCTGATAATAGGTACTAGGGTTTCCCCTCGGATTTAACAAGTATTAATTTAATACATTTTGGTTAATCCAAAGATAATCTTAGGCATTATAAAATATGATGTTTTAATCACACGTTCCCAATTCTCTGTAGTTGTTTTTTTATGTAAGTGGTTCATTTAACGATCTAAAAGAAAAGTTTATAAGAAAGACAGTCAGATGGGTTATATATTAGCCAATACGAATCTAACCTAAGCCTTTACATCTTATTATGTCTTTTGCCATACTCTCGCTGTCACTCGCACCCCACCTTTATTGGATTGCTTTTGATATGACATAATTTACTATTAAAACTCTACTTGTTTTCGCATTAGTTTTTCACAATTTCAGGAAGTAAGTTGCAATGAAAACTGCAATTGTTCTACTTTGTTAAATACCACTCTCATCATCCCTCAGGTATTATTTCCCTTAGGTGAAAAATATAGTCATCTGATGTCCCAAGAAAATTAAACGATACTACAACATTTTTAAAGATTATAACTACGTTTTGAAATAAACCCACATGCACAAATGCAAAAAAAAAATCGTAAAACTTCAAATTAGTTGATGAAATTTATTTTGTATAGAAATAATACATTATTTATTTTACCTGCTCTCAATCAGTATTAAGATATTATTACCAAATGAATAATGTGAGTAAAGAATGAGAATATGCTAAATAGTACTCTTTAACAGTACTCTATAGATATAACACTACTAAATAAAAACTGCTTGTAATATTGCTATTGTTTCACCAAACACTAGGCTACCAGACATGGTCGGGTTACTCCTCTGGTCAGTCCAATCGTACCGAGAATGTTTAGTATGATTTCAAGACTTCGAAACATGGACGTGTGTTACTGAAGTGATTGGAATTAATATCGAAGTTATCGTAATTATTAGTTGAAAGAAATTTACTTTCGAAGTGATTTTTATTTTATGAAAACTTTTTGAGAAAAACATATTTAATTATAAAAGTTAAATAAAACTTTTTTTTCATAAATAAATTCTGTCAATTAAGTTTGACAATAATTTGTATGTTTTCTCAATAAATCAAATAATAACTAGGAACTATAAAATCTTAATCATATGCTTATTTAAATCATAATAATTTAAATAATCGCAAGTGTCATAAATAGTAAAACAGGTCCAATAAATAATAACAAAAAACATAAATTTAATGCATAAATTAAAATTAAAATAACAGGCCCAATAAATACCGAATAAAAAATAACAGCTTTGCAAAAAATGACGAGTTTGTGTTTGGGGGTACGCGAAGACAGTTCCAATTTTGAAAAAGTGACAAAAATAGTGAGGTGACAATGACGTGGACCAAGGAGTTGGACGAGGCCGCAATACTGGCGACTAAGACTGGCCATTGGCACGTAGTGCTGTTCTATTTGTTATGTGGATTAGCTGCTATACCTACTTCGTTCCTGGTATTTTCTCAGGTAAGGTCCTTTACCTTGTTAAATATACTTGTTGTTATTTTATTTATAGTTGTAAGGCTCGTGTTTCACCACTATCACACCTGATGTTAAGTGATTATGCGGTTGATGAAGGTGCACGCTTGTCTTAAAGTAGTCTACTAAACCTGGTAAAAGATTGCCTGAAACCCTAAGTAGCTGATATTTTCCATTGCCTGCTCAATGCCCGCCCCTAAGAAATTTTCCAACTGAACTGATGAAAATTTAAGTTTTCCTACGGGTGTCAGCACTGCTTGTATTTAAAGTAACAGATAGTAAATCTTGTAACGAACGGTTCAGTTCCAAGATCTTGTTAGATTGATATGGGTCCATGACCTTCAATTGAATGTGTGATTTTTGAGCGATTCTAGCATCCACCCTATGGATTTGACTAGCATTCCTTCTAAATACTCCTTGCTGCATGCCTTAAATTTTTACCCTGGCAAGAATGTTCGGTCGTGGGTGAAACATGGGTTCAACCTTGTTTTGTTCAACCTATATTTTGCTTATCTCAAAATATTGCACCGACCATTATTTGTTGAAGACCGACCGAAGGTTCGGTTCCGGTTTCAGCAAAAAAATTGCCGAAACTTTCGGCCGCACTGAAACTTAGTGTTCGTGAATTATCGTGTGTCGTTCGTCTAACTCGTGGCCGCTCCAAACTCTCAGAGAACACCTCAGTAACCGTCAATTGCAAGTTAGAGTAGGTGACAAGTTTAAAAGATTGGGCTGCGTCAAAGTAGTGTACTGACTCCATTACTGTTTGATATTTATACCAATGAACAACCCGTGTACCCTAACACGGCCCGCTTCCTGTATGCAGATGACCTGGCATTAAACTGCCAAGCCACTGATTTTCTGGAGATTGAGATCAAGCTTTCCACCACCCTATCCGATGTCAGTCGTTATTATGCTGTGAACGCTCTCAAACCCAATCCTTCAAAAACACAGTCGTGCAAACCTTCACAACAGACAAGGTGGTGCCAATCATCTACAGCCCCCACCCAAAATATCTGGGAATTACATTGAATAGGTTCCTAAACTATAGGATTAACTGCGAGAATGTTAAAATTTAGGTGCACATTAGGACCAACCTACTGCGCCGCCCTAATGACAAAATGGGCGCCACCCTAGGTCCTGTGAACAACTGCAATAGCGCTTTGCTTCTCCGCTGGTGAATATGCTTGTCCAGTATGGAGTCACTCCGCTCATTCCAACAAAGAACAGTTTTTAATGAGACGTGTCGGATTTCCACTGGCTGTCTCAAACCGACCCCGGTACGAGTGCTGTATCCACTAATCTGCATGCCCAGAAATTTGTTGGACTATGGCGAACCGCATAGAAAGATCGAAAGCTGAAAAAAAAAGCTGTAAATGATTCACGCCACCCAAAGACCCGCAGCTCATTGCCTCGGAGACTTTAAAGCCGAAAAAGTTTTCTAGCATGCGTGGCCCATCCCATGTTAACACCACCTAGGAGAGATGCGACCTTTGGCATGCGAAGTGTATGCCTCCTGACCATTTCATCGGAAAGCCTTCCGCCTGAGCACACGTTCTATGGCTAACCTGGAAAACTCTAAACTGACTCCGCACTCAGGTCGGCTGCAGCAAAGACCTCCATAGATTCTCGGATTGTACCGATGTCCGGCGTCTCTCCGCAGACCATGGCCCTCCTTTCACCCTGTAACCTATACATAAGAGGGCCTTATGACTGCATCGGCGAGGGGTGTTGCCGTGGCTGAATAATGAGCCAAAAATAACATTTGAAATTTGTATTTGTCATCGACACGCTAAGAAGAACAAGACTAGTCTTCAGTATACAATAGTTTTTCAATATGTTTAAGTAAGTTTCGGTTTCGGTTTCGGCTGAAAATCCAGTTTTGGTCATACACTACGATTTGTCTCTGCTTCACCCAAAGGTCCACTGGTAGAAAATGCCAAAGGCATAGTTCCGCCTCTGTATGTTTGTGTGCATGAGGTATTAAATCAATAAATATGTTTTCCCAGTGCTGGGCAAAGGTCTCCACATAGCCTTCCAGTCTTCACAGAGTGCTGCCTTAAGGCATTTTATTTTGTGAAAATTATTTCACCACCACTGGTTTTAAAATGTCTGATTTAAAGTCTTAGAACCAAAAATCCAAGACCCGGGAACTGGATTGCGGTCTACTTAGTCCGTAACCCTCGCAAAGAGGACGCTTTTATCCCGATATGGGAATGATTTAGGCTGATGATTAATTTATGCTTTATGCTGAGAGCTATCGATATCTCTATAGTTCGTTGGTATTTAGTCCAAGGTTGTGCACCCGCATATCACTACTTAAATACCAGGTTCACAAACAACGTGTCCGTCAAAAAAGACAGAATAAACCTGTTGAAGTAAAGTAAACAACGGCCGTACAACAATATTTATTTTGTTTTTGGATTCAACACGACAAACATTGAGAGAAAGTTTAGTGACCTTATCTTATTTATTTTCGTCAAATATAACATGTTGTTTTGATGTCAAGTTTATTACATTTTTATCATTGTCATACATTTTTACATGTATTATTTGCATATTATAAATAGATGCTGTATAAAAATTAATACTTACTGTTTATATGGTTCAAGCTACGACACGGACAGCATCAAACAAAAATTAAAGAGAGTCCTCAAACAAAAGGGTGGCAACACACCTTTATGTATCCCTGGTATTGCAGATGCCTATAGGCGGCAGACACCACTTACCATGAGATGGGCCGCCTGTTAGTTGGCCATTCTAAGGTATAATAAAAACCAGCCACCGAGTTGGACTCGCGTTGGATTCACCAAAATAATTAGGTAACATTACTGAAGTTCATAAACAATGGGTTTCAAGGCCAAAACTAGCGTTGCCGTTGGAAATCTATTCTCCCCATACATCTACATAGTTCGCGGTCAGTTTACCAACTGCAAATAAGTTAATAATCAAATAAGTAAGTAATGTTGTAATTACAAAACATCTTTAAATAATGAATCGCTGATAGCCTAGGCTCCGTACTTATTATCCTGGAAAAAATGCACAGTGTCTGTAGGATAAGCCACGAAAGCGAAGCCGCGTATAAAAATGCAACTTTAAAAAAAGATACTTCCCCCTTGAGTAAAGTACATAAAACCAGTGTAAACAGTCAAAAATCCCGCAGGGCTTACAGAGGATTTCGAGGTTGGGGTGGGAGTTCATCAAGGTTCTGCCCTTAGCCCGCTGCTTTTCAATTAAGTAATGGACTACACTACAAAGCATCCAAGCTCCACTGCCCTGGAACCTACTGTCAAGACATCGTCTTATTAGCCCGATCAACAACCGAGCTACAGACCACCTTGACCACATGGGTTACAGCTCTAGAGTCTGAAGCGAACCAGCGTCGGGCACTAGTTGCGCGACATTTTGCTGAACTGGTCCTATTTGGCGCAGCCGTGGGACACACAATGTCATACTTATATTGTTTTTCACTTTTTTTTTATTGTCGTATAGTTTTTAAGTTTTGTTTTTTGTTTTTCATTTTTTATATTGTGTGCTCTAATGGCTTGTGACAAATAAATGTATTTTCTTTCTTTCTTTTTCTTTTTGAAGGTCTTAAAGTAAGTAGTGCTCTACCGAACCGACCTAACATTTACAATGCCAATTTAGTAACAGCAGTAGCCCAGCCATAATCTACTAAATCTACCTAATCGTACTCCTGTGCCGAAAAAGAAAACAAATTAAATACCTAGTTTCGATTATCACAGAGAAAGCAGACGTCGCGCCGATTTGGCATACAGGGTGAATGTGGAATGGCTGAAAAGGCGATTACTAACAGGAGTCTACGATGCTCGTATGACAATAAGAACCAAATGCAAGATCTACCGAACGGCGGTGAAGCTGGTTTTGATGTACGGACCGGAGTGTTGCCCAGTGAAAAAGACGCACGTACAGAAGATTCACACTGCCGAGATAAAGATGCTGAGGTGTGACCAAACTGGACAAGGTGCAAAATGAGCATATCCATGGTCCAACATTAACATTAAAAGCGGGATATTTACCTTGTTTACTGTTTGTAAACATGGTAAATATCCCACTTTTAATGATAATGTTAGTGTTAGTGACCATGACAGTTTAAAAACTCATATCCATGGTAGTTTCAAAGTCGCCCCCATTTCGCAGAAACTAACCGAGAGCCATCGAGAGAAAGAGCATCATATAGTAAAGAAAGCACTGCAACTACCTAAATATAAGTGTAGAGGATGACCTCCCCCTTCCTCCTTATTGGAGGAAGAACTGCCCGACCCGACGACCCAAGACACATAGCCCTGGCGCCATAAAATTAGGAAAGCCGACTAGCCCAGCTAAAGTGGGATAGTGCTAGGAAGAAGACTCCACCGTTGAGTAAAGAGTCATGACAGTAGTGGTTAAAGATACAGACCGTCTGAAGAATCATGCGTGATATCGTTTTGTAAACTACTGGTTACTTCATCTGACTCTTAACCAAGTTCTACAACGATAGCTTCTCAAGATATTTACCCAAGTTTTTATGCTCTACAACCATTTATTGACTAGACTATACTTATATTACTATACTTTTTATTATGCGTACAGCAAAAAAGTGGAATTCCCTGCCCGAGTCTGTATTAGCTACAACCTGGGAGTCTTTATGTCAAGAGTGAATAGGTTTCTTCTAGGTAAGCGTGCTCCATCGTCGACCACATCATCGCTTAACGTCAGGTGAGAAAGAAATAATAATAAAAGAATATCGACACAATAATTGTCGAGTTCAAATTCCACGCGTTAATTTTTGCCCATAGTTCTGTAAATATCTTTTCTATAGACTTTGCTTATTCACAACGCTCTACTAAATAAAATCTCCATCTGGAGTAGTGTTATGTTGACAGAGCGGTGTGGTACTAATTTGAGAGTAAAGGAAATGATGGGCTTAGAGCTATATTTAGCTTCGAGCCCATCATCGGCCATTTTCCTTGTACGCAGTCTGAATAAATCTATACTTACCTATCGTTCAAAACAGCGGGTCTAATAGAATCAGAACCCACTGCAAAAATCTGCTGTTATGTTATTGATTAAACTTGATTCAAATGTATTTTTTTTCCAATAAAAACTGTTCTTTTTAGGGTTCCGTACCCAAAGGGTAAAAACGGGACCCTATTACTAAGACACCGCGGTCCGTCTGTCTGTCTGTCTGTCTGTCACCAGGCTGTATCTCATGAACCGTGATAGCTAGACAGTTAAAATTTTCAAACATGATGTATTTGTGTTGCCGCTATAACAACAAATACTAAAAACAGAATAAAATACATATTTAAGTGGGGCTCCCATACAACAAACGTCTTTTTTTTTTTGCCGTTTTTGCGATAATGGTACAAAACCCAACAGCTAAAAAATAATTAGCAGAAAAGATAAAAACGACATAGTACTTGATTTTCTCTTTTAAGTTATTTCTTTTTTAGTTTTTTTAATAATTTGAATTATTTCAGAATTTTTAGTTTTATTAATGAACGAGTTCTCAAAATAAGTTATGTGGTAAAATCTAATTTATTTATTTTCTATCAAATTTACGTGAGAAGATGTTTATTTCATACAACAATCAATATAGGCATAAATTTGTCAAACATTTAAATTATTATTTAAATAATTACAATAATATCAATATTTTTAGGTTTATTAGTTACAAACTTACGACAACTCGCAGAGGCCTTGTTAGACATGTAGACACCAACCGGCGATTATCCCTGTATGCACTAATAACTAATATTTATTATATATATTATAAATAACTAGCTGTGCCCGCGGCTTAGCTCCCGTCATCTGTCTGCCAACCCTACCCTACTTACCTACCTACCAATTTTTTTTCTATAGTCATCATTCTTTCGCGGAGAATCTTAACACCGCCACAGAAAATTATTTCAAATGCACAACGCCATCTATCGAATATCGAGTTCAACTATCCGAGTATCTGAATTGCGTGTTGTGATAATTTTACTTCTTGAACACTTTAAATTCATCTAACTTTTGATAGAGTGAACCGATTGCGATGAAACAAAAACTAACGAAACTACGAAACCAATGTAGATAACTTTTATACATATAAATTGTGCGTAACTTGAGGAATTACGCACAATTTTTATGTATAAAAGGTATCTACATTGGTTTCGTATATATCACGTGATGCGTGCACAAATATACAGATAAACAGACAAAAATTCCAAAAATGCTGGCAATAGGTTCTGTTGGTTATCCTTTAACACCCTGGCTATTTTTTTGGAAATGTTTTCGATGTACAAAAAATACTTTTCAGCAGATTTATTATATGTATTGATGATATTGGTGAAGACTTTAGGGACAGCAAAGAAGACACTGAAAACAACCTTTTTTATGGTTTGTTTACCTTTTATTTTTTGCTCCAGCAAATAGTGTATAGTGCCTCTCGACAAGTGACGTTCTTTCAACGAAAGCGTTGCGATAGCTATTGGAAAAACGTCAAAAATGTATAGTACTGACAAGCGCTATCAAAATGTATATAATTATGATTATAATCAATCCCTTAAATTTTGCCATTTCAACAATAGCCATCGCGACAATGGCTGGACGCGCTCCTGACGAACATTCTTTGCAAGTTAGCCTTAAGGCTAAGCTTAAGCTTATATTCCCCAATGTTAACGCAGTACTGCCCGTGCGCCAGCTCGGAGCCAGAATATTAATATAGAACCTCCTGTTGGACAGTTTTGTTTGCAAAATATTCGTTGACTTACATAGTATGCTATTTCAGTTATGAAGAAATTCTAGCTATCAATTTTTCTGTGTAAAAATCTTTTAAAACATCCAAATCATTATGGAGTATCCAAAGTAGCGTAAAAAAATCGTGTAGTTATTTTTTTTTAAAGCAATCTATTAATTACACGAAAAAAACATGTTTCTCAAATAATGTACATGAAACAATTTCTTTTTTTAAACGTTTTAACCTAGCCGTTAATAAGGAGTATTATGCTTTAGAAAGTAACAGTTTTACGGCACTAAAGTGGTGGAAGGCCCTTAATGAATAGTTTGAAAAGGGACTGCCACTACCCAGGTTGTTCCAAACATTCTCAAGTACTGACGATGTATGCGCAGGCACTTTCAAGTTATGTAGGCCTAGAAATTTACATCTATTTACTGATACCTACTGTTCACAGATGTAGACCATATTAGTTGCTTGTCACGTCGCGAAAGTCGTGAAAGTAACTTTTAGAAAGGATTAACTTGTGGTTCTACCAATAGGTAAGATAAACTATGTGGCGCCTTTAAAATAAAAAAATACATTCTCAGATAGACTTTCAATCGTGTACGAAAGTACGAAATGTCAATTAAGAATGATAAATTATATTATTCTTCGTTGTTGGCATTGTGGTTATCCAATCTCGATTGGTTAACGTGATTTGTAAGGCTAATTTAACAAAAATTACTAGAAACAACTTAAATGGCAGTGGGCAGGGCACATTGCTCGTAGAACGGACGGCCGATGTGGTTGAAAAGTTCTGGAATGGCGACCGCGAACCTGAAGACGATGCGTTTGAAGGCCTCCCACTAGGGGACCGAAGACCTGGTAAAGGTTGCGGGAATGCGCTGGATGCGAGACGCACGGGATCTGTCCATATAGCGACGCCTGGGGTAGGCCTATGTTCAGCTGTCTTTAGGCTGAAATGATGATAATGATGATGGACTAGAAACAAAATTGTTAAAAATGTTGATGAAAATGAAACGATGAATACTCGTAATCATAAACTAGGCAGATAATTTATTTACAAGTAACTAGCTTACAATACGAGCACTAAATTATATCTCCACTCAAGAACTGGCTACTTTGTAGAATTACAGTCTGGTATAATAATTCTGAAGAGGGAGAGATACAGTCACAATAGACTTCAAGACACAAGATAAACAAACCAGTGCACCTGCACTTAGAATAATGAATACCTTGGATTAGTTTAGGTGATTGCACCGTAATTGTGTCACCATAGACCTCTAGCTAGCAAGAATCATGTAAACAAATCTAAACTAATAATATCTTCAAATACGTTCTGTTCTCCTGGTAGTTTGTGAGTTTTTATCGTTCATCTATACAAATATACTAATCCTAACTAATATTATAAATGCGAATGTGACCTTGTCTATCTGTTTGTTATCTTTTCACACTTAAAGCGCTGAACCGATTCCGATCAAGTTTGGTATGGAGATAGTTCGGGATCCTCGGAAGGATAGTTTTTACATCCCTTGGAATGATAAAACTAGCAGAATACTAGTTCCAATAAAGTGACGTACGTAGTTCCAAGGACTGTCCATGACAGATGACAGCCGTTACAAATTGGAGACGTCACATTGCGTACGCGTTGAATAAAAGTAGGGGATATTGTCATAAATCATCATATCAATCAAGAGGCTTAACCTTTTACAAACTGGATTCTGACGGTGTATTATATTGGGGTCAACTCCCAATTATTATTTCAGTATAAATTGATTATTTAATTTTATGTGGTGTTGGTATGAAATTATAAAACCAATATGGTTGATTGAAATGGGAAACCCCTTTTTATTTATCTAGAAAGGGCTTTTTAAAGTTGCAAACTAATGACCTATACAGACATAAAACTTAGATGTTCAATGTTTCAAAGGTACCAAAACTTCTGCCAATCCGTAGCATCTACACCTATAGACATCACTGTCAAAACTCATATACCAGGCGTGCCATTAATTCATAAAAAAATACGGCCCGTGACAATTCTAACTATAGTTAAGCCAGTCGATCATATTCATGCTTAATATCGCTCATTGAGCGAGCTCGAATATCTTTAGCTCTGTGGGTCAAACGATAATCCTTTTCAGATGAACCAATCATAACACAACAAAGACGATCGTCTGCCCAAAAAACTCTTCAAAGAAAATCAAACCAATATCAAACTTACTACATAATTCACGACTATTAAAGCCAATGACATAAACACCCGTAAATCGTTCGAAGCGAGACCAATCATTTTAAACACAAGTATTACAATAAGTGGGTACTTATACTGATAAGATAAAGGGTGCCTCCCAGACGGTTACACTGACACATTTCGCAAACATGCCATTTATCTTTATCGGAGATATGGGACTGTAACGATCTTGCCAATATTGTGTTGTTCTTGCTTTATAAATGGGACCACATGAGAAGCACCAGCTTTCATATCAAATAAAGAATAATAAAAATCGGTTCATCATCATCAGCCTATTAATGTTTCAACTGCTGGGGCAAAAGCCTCCTCTCTGTGTGAGGGAATGGGCCGTAATCCACCACGCGGGCCCAGTGCGGGTTGGTGGATTTCACATGTCTTCGAATTTTTGGTTCTAGGACATGCCGGTTTCCTCACGATGTCATCACCGTTTTGAGAGCAGTGGTGATGAAATGATTTACACAAAGTAAAGCGCCTACCTGGGCTCAAACCCACGACCTACAACTTGTAAGTCGCGGCCGATACCACTGGGCCACCACTGCTCGGTAAAAATCGGTTCACCTATTAAAAAGTTTTGAGGAACTTCTTTCTTTTTGAAGTCAGTTAAAAAGGGAGAGAATGACAATATACAAGCTAAAATGGAGAAAATAGGAACACATTTTGCACCGACCCCACGTTAAAGTAGAGGAATAAAAGCAGACTCAGAAATACTAAAGTCTGGATGTGCTCTGTGTTCACTAGTCTTATTACACTCAGATTTGTTTGGGCCAAAGCTTGCCATTTCCATCGCTTGCTTATTCTCATTTCAAAAATTTCGTTTCTCAGTACCTTTCTTTAATAGCTAAATATCCTTCAAACCGGCAAGGCTCCCAGTGCTGTTTAGTCCCGATTTGCTGAAATAAATGCGCGTGATTTCATCATCATAGGATATTTATATTATTTTAGTTTCGTGTGAAACTAGTACATAAAGTATTACCATATCTACCAATTCCTAATTAGGCATCGCTCCTAATGTAGGTAGTTCAATACTGTTTATCAGCAATATTATATCAAATCACAAAATTAATTGGAGACACTATTGATAGTGTTATCGGTATAATATTATGTACATCAATGATAATTCGTTACGTTATGTAGAAAATAAAAAATACTTTGATTTCTTCATTTTAGGATTGCCGAAGTCATAAAAATCTGCTTTTGGGCATACTAAACTATTATATTCACATTTACTAATATTATATAATGTCCATCAAGTTAAAGGGGAAAATCTACAAGTCCGTGATTAGACCTGTATGGATTAGAATGTTGGGCTGTGAAAAAGATGGATGACAAGAGATTGCATGTAGCAGAGATGAGAATGTTGAGTTGGATGTGCGGCATGAGCAGAATGGATAAAGTGAGAAATGAGTATATTAGAAGAATTTTGAAAGTGGCGCTAGTGACAGAAAAGTTGAAAGGAAACCGTTTGAAGGTAACTGTCTGGCTGTTAACTTTTTCCTTCTTAACGGATAAACTAATTTTAATAAAACTTGACACATGGACAGAACATATCATTCATAGTATAATTTTAATCCCGGGAATATGTTCCCTTGAGATCATTTCCAATTTTCACGCGGGGGAAGTCGCTGGTGATGAAGCATTTTACCTACATAGAGATAGGGTATCCCCTACCGGGTTCGTGTGACCCAGTAAGGTTGTGGAGCTATGATAGGCAGTCGTTCCATGCACAAAACGGGTATTCTGCAACCGAAAAGAAAAATTCGTTTGGTATAAATAAGATTATGTTAAAGTTACAATTGTTTTACAAGTTTTTATTAAGTCTATCCCGGTGTCTGTAATCAAATGTTGCAAATTAAATTTGACCCACTTCACAGTGTCCGATGGGCTGTTTAGCTAAATAATATTATAAGCTTGACTTAAAAACATATTTTAACTTAGAAGCTTTGTTATATAAAATATTGGTATGTGGAATTAAATCTTCTTTTTTAATATGCACGTAAAGACATTATAATATTAATTTATTGAATGACTGTAGGTTTTTAAAAGAGCTACGTATTGTATTTCATTATGAAATTTTAACAAATAAAATTCTTGTAGGATGATATCATCAAAAATAGTTTTAATTATTATTTAGTGCCATTTATTGACACCGCAAGATGATACTTTATGAACGTGTATAATTAAAATATTATTGTAGCTTTTTCGCACAGCATCGCGGCCGCAGCATAAAAATTGCCTTTATTGCTGTTATCATTCTTACAATGGATAGATGCCTGCTTATAAACTAAATTAGTGCTATTGTAACTCTAAATCAAAATTATATTATTTAAATCTTTGGCAACTGGATGCTTGTTTGTTACAGCTTGTATGACGACAAACGCCTCCTCTAAAAATTTCCACGTATTCCTGTCTCTTGTTAATAGGGTCCGTGCTGGACCAGCAGCATTTTCTTAAAATCATCTTTTCATCTTTAAATTTGTCTACCACTATTTCTATTGCTGTCTCTCGTATACCATTCAGTTATTAACTCAGTTACTTTTTCTTAGCATATGCCCCGTCCTGTCGCCATTTAAGCTGTCTGTAAAAGGTGTGTGCATTTTTTAATTTTGTGTTCGTTTTAATTTCTTGTAGCGTTACTCTGTCCCTTCTTTTTATACCTAATATATTCCTTACTATTCCATTTTGGCAGCGGCCGCGGCATATACGACTCCTAATACCCATTTTTTTGGGATAAAAAGTAGCTAATAGCATTCAGTCCCAACCCATTGTGGTTTCATCGTCATCATCAGCATGAAAACCAAAAATTAAATACAGTAAATTTTACTATTTCTAATTAAGGTTTAGGTTTTACGATTATCGTTTAATTTTGCGCCTAATCCTCGATTGTTGATCAAAGTAACATCGTGTTACAATTACGAGCACAATAACTGGACCAATCACACAATGAATTTACAGTCCACAAAATGATCGCAGATTCGTTTATCTGATTGAAAATTTCCAAAAAAAACCGGCCAAGTGCGAGTCGCACTCGCGCACGATGGGTTCCGTACCAAAAAACGCCAAAACAATCACGTTTGTTGTATGGGAGCTCCACTTAAATATTTATTTTATTCTGTTTTTAGTGTTTGTTGTTATAGCGGCAACAGAAATACTAAACTGCCTGGCTATCACGGTTCATGATATACAGCCTGGTGACAGACGGACCGCGGAGTCTTACTAATAGGGTCCCGTTTTTACCCTTTGGGTACAGAACCCACGAAAAATCAGTCTTCAAAGACCCTCTACAATAATGTCTATTAATAGTTAATAACTCTATACTATATAAAATAAATCGTCGTCAAGAGTATCGTCGTAGCATCACATATACATCTATCTTACAATATTCAATGTAAGGCCATGTATTTTATGAGAGGCACGATAACCTAAATAGTCCATTGTATTTGTATCTTCATTTTATGTTTTGTGTGCAATAAAGAATAAGAATAATAAGAATAACCTTGCATGTTATGGGAACTGCAAGGTAGCCGGGCAACTGCCGGAGTTGCCACATTGTGTGATGGAGGTAACCGTCACAAGGGTGGTCGCTTGACATGACATCTTTATGATTTTCGACACACTAATTATGAAACCTAGGTTTTTTGGTTTTCGAAGTTAGATGGTTGTAACGTCGAGCTTTGAAAAACTTTTGATTTTTCACAAAACTATTTGCTTCAAGATTTAAAGGATCGAGTTTGAATGTCACTACAGTAAGCAGTTCCATCATCAGACTAAAAGACTTACGGCGATGCGCCATCGGAACATGGTGGTCACTCCACCCAACCGCACTTAACGTTTTGGGAATACTTTCATTGTGCTTACAGCTAAGGAGCGGAATTCCCTGCCGGAGTCTGTATTTCCTGATAGCTACAACCTAGGGGTATTTATGTCAAGAGTGAATAGGTTACTTCTAGGTAAGGGTTTCAGCATTGTAGAACACATACATACGTTATATAGAAGAGTACAACCTGCCTCTCTGCTTAGCGTTTGTGGACTACGAGAAAGCCTTCAATTCGATCGGCTGTTCTGCAGTCTCTCCAACGGAGCCAAATCGACTACCGGTACATGGAAGTGTTGAAGTGTTTGTACAAAAGTGCCACCATGTCAGTTCGACTTCAGGATCGAACCTCGAAACCTAAACTTCTGCAGCGAGGTGTAAGACAGGGAGAAGTCATATCACTGAAACTGTTCACCGCTCCACTGAAGGACGTCTTCAGGGTTCTGGACTGGAGAGGGCCAGGCATCAAAGGCAATGGCGAGTACATTACTCACCTTCGGTTTGCCGACGATAAAGTGCTCATGGCTGAGATCATATAGGACCTCAATATAATACTCGATGATCTCAGTAGAGCCGCCGAAAGATCAGGTCATATAATGAACATGGACAAAACCAAGGTGATGCTGAATGCCCATGTTACACCCACTCCTATCAAGGTCGGAGACTCTACACTCGAAGGTGTGGACGACTATGTCTACCTGGGACAAATGATCCAGTTGGGTAGGGCCAACTTTGAGAAAGTGGTTAGCCATCGAATCCGACTTGTCCAACTTACCAGAGTGCCTCAAGATGAAAGTCTATGACCAGTGTGTGTTACCAGTTATGACCTATGGCTCTTAGACGTGGTCGCTCTCAATGAGCCTCATCAGAAAACTTAGTCACTCAATGGGCAATAGAGAGGTCTATGCTCGGAGTTACCTTGCGTGATCGAATCAGAAATGTAGATATTCGCAAGAGAACCAGTGTTACCGATATAGCCCGAAGGATTTCCAAACTTAAGTGACAGTGGACAGGGCTCATTGTTCGCAGAACGGATGGCCGATGGAACAGAAAAGTTCTGGAGTGGCGACCGTGAACCGGAAGACGTTGCGTTGAAAGGCCTCCCACTAGATGGACCGGTTAAGGTTGCGGGAATCCGCTGGATACGAGATGCACAGAACCGGTCAATGTGGCGACGCTTGGGGGAGGCATATGTCCAGCAGTGGACGTCTTTCGGCTGATATGATGAGGGAAGCGTGCCTTACCGTCGATCACAATCAACAGGTGTCTTCGAATTTTTGGTTCTAGGACATGCCGGTTTCCTCACGACGTTTTCCTTGACCGTTTTGACAGCAGTGGTGATGAAATAATTTACACAAAGTAAAGCGCCTATCTAGGCTGGAACCCACGACCTGCAACTTGTAAGTCTCGGCCGATACCACAAAAAATATTCAAATATTTATTAATTTATGATATGGAAAATATTCACAGCAATAAAAAAAAAAACACTCGCGCTAAAAGCCAAAAAACTACGAAATTTGACACTGTGAATACCTTAATCTACACCAGCGCCCCTAGCAGAAAATTAAAATGCGGTAAATGGGGGCTCCATTGTATTGCATTGTGTCCATGCAAATGTACTTCCAATTTCATTAAGTAAAAATGGGTTATCGGTGTGACCTTAATCGAATGGCGTCGAGGCACATTACCTACATTTCTTGACCACTCAACTTCTCATGCATAATGTCCACTCAAGAATGTCATTATTACCATCGACATCAACATACGACAATCGCACCAAAACTGCTAGGCGTATTTTAATGAAATTGACACCATCTTAAAGACAATTTAATTATCTACATTTTGATATGAGGATTTATTTAAAAGTTATAGAATAATAAAGAAAGTACAAAAAACTACAAAATTTTGGGTCGCGCGTTTTGTTCCCTCAAGGTCGTTGGCGTTAGTCGTCGTCTTAAGTATTACGATTGCCTCACCAAGCACTCACGACTGCTTTATCCTTTACCAAGTACAACATATTATTTTGTTTGACACGATCATGATTTCAACTATTGTCATACAAATTGTTTTACGTAATGCTCTCAGAATTTACATGAATGGCGCTTCGTTGTACTTCTCTATGAAAGGATGACACAGTTTAAAGTATTTCTTTTGTTTGCGTACAGGGTGACTTTTAATATAGACTATCTTACAGGGGTAGTACTCATGATATGACAAACTTTTACTATAGGCTCAACACCAAAATATGAAAAAATCGGCTGTGCAGTACAAGACAAAATGTAGGGAACAGCAGATTTTTTTACACACAGCAGTATCTCTACTTTGACGTCGTGGTGGGGCTTGCGCGCGCTTGTGATCCTTAGGTCTGTGTCGGTAGATTTTACTTTGCCGCAACATGCCTAAGGTGAGGCCAGACTAAGAGAGATACAATCCGCAGGGCAGCTTTGTGGCGAGCTGGTGGCCAGTGGTGATCCCACGGACCTTATCTCCAGGGAGAAGTCTTGTCACTCATCTCTAGCTTGCCTTTATTGGACGGTTGGAGTGAACACTGATGGTGAACAGAACTCCCACTTGCCTTAATTGGCTGGCTTGAGGAGAGAAAAAATTAAAATCTGCTGTGCAGTACAACACAAAATGTAGGGAACAGCAGATTTTTTCACACACTGATATATTATTATTGGGTCTTACCTATGAAATTGCCGTTTTATAAAACGGGTCACTTTGTAATAACTACGGTTTTCTTGGAATTATAATTTCAAATAAACGTTATGTTTATTAAAAAAAAACTATTAATTTGTTTCTTTGGGTCAGTTTTTTTAGGGTTCCGTACCCAAAGCACCCAAAGGGTAAAAACGGGGCCCTATTACTAAGACTCCGCGATCCGTCTGTCTGTCTGTCTGTCCGTCTGTCACCAGGCTGTATCTCATGAACCGTGATAGCTAGACAGCTGAAATTTTCACAGATGATATATTTCGGTTGCCGCTATAGCAACAAATACTTAAAACAGAATAAAATTAACATTTAAGTGGGGCTCCCGTAAAAAAAACGTGATTTTTTTGCCGTTTTTTGTGATAATGGTACGGAACCCTTCGTGCGCAAGTCCGACTCGCATTTGGCCGGTTTTTTTCTATAATATCTTCTAGTTCTATCTGCCCCTGAGAGATTGCTTATTAAAAGGAGCCTCTTTGACGCTAGTATTATTTATTGTGTTGAAATCGGTTCTATTATTATTTAGATGTTTTCAATCTAACGTCATCTACCGTATTAGAAAGGATTTTTGATTTATTCATCTTTATATGTAACTTAATATGCAGTGTTAAATAAATACTAATTTTATTGATATCGAATCGTAAAAACAGCCGTAACACAATCCAGATTCTCAAGTGTTTGTAAAAATTTTGTGTTTTGATCTGTGTATCTGGTTACTGTGGTAGCACGTTCTTTTAGCAAAAGTAATGTCTATCGAATCGGCAATTGAATTTAGATGTGAAACATTGATGCAAACCAATTGAAAGTTGTTTTATATCAATTTCGTTTAGCACAAATTGCTTTCGATTGGTTGATTGAGTTAAAATTGAACTCCGTCAATCGAAATCACGAAACTATGAGAGATATTTTGGCAAGTGGCCAATCATTTCTAAAGAATGATAAATTACACTTTTTGACTTTTTTGATAAAATTTATTTTCTTTCTTATTCCAGGTCTTCACTAACGCAACTCCAGAACATTGGTGCGCCCCTCCTCCAGAACTAGACAACCTTGGCCTTCCAGATGACCTGGTCCGTTCTTTGACAGTACCAGGAGAGCAAGGAACATACGAGTCATGTCTGGCATACGATATTGACCCCAAGGAGTTACGCGACGCGCTGAAATATTATGTTGAACAAAGGTAACTTTGATTTATGTGTGCTTGGTAGTTTTAATTATTTTTGTACCTTATGTTAGTAAGCGCTGGAGATGGAATCTACTGCAGAGAACAAAAACTACTGCCTTTTTATTTTTTTGATGTTATGTTGTCTGGCACAGAAGCTTGAGTAATTTTCTTCCACTGCGGATTTTTTCTTGCCCAGCAGTGGGATAATATTAATTAAAATAAAGTAGTAGGTAACAAGAGGTTTATGACAATTGTAAGTCAAAAATAGGGCTTGGAATAGTATTAATACAGAAATTACAATTTACATTGATTAATTTACCACGAGAGCAGTGGTGGCCCAGTAGTATCGGTCGCGACTTACAAGTTGTAGGTCGTGGGTTCGAACCCAGGCAGGCGCTTTACTTTGTGTAAATTATTTCATCACCACTGCTCTCAAAACGGCGAAGGAAAACATCGTGAAGAAACCGGCATGTCTTAGACCCAAAAATTCGAAGACATGTGACATTCACCAACCCGCACTGGGCCCGCGTGGTGGATTACGGCCTTCCTCTCACAGAGAGGAGGCCTGTGTCCCAGCAGTGGGAACATTAATAGGCTGATGATGTGATGTGATGTGATGTGAATTTACCACAGTTTAATTGTCCAGTCAGTTGGCAAACTATTCAAAGTGAATTAGATATTTTTTTATACCAAGTTGCAACTAATTATAAGAATTCTTAGTCGTTCGCTGACGATCGATATTTATCAGTATATATGAAATCTTGGTTTTCAAAATATACTACAGGTGGCAAACAATATTGGTTGGTTGCACACTACCTCTTGTCAGGTTTAAACCCTCAGCCATTTAAGCTGACCTCCAAGCCAACACGATTTGACCTTAGAATTAAAATTATTCATTTTTGTTTGTAAACTAGCTGTTGCCCGCGGGTTCGCTCGCGTCAATCAATTCTTGAAGATAATAAAAAAGAAATAATAAACACGAGCCAATCCAATCCAATTAACGACACGGTTGGCGTAGTGGTTGAGCTATCGGCTGCTGCGCTGCGTGTCGCGGGTTCGATTCCCGCACGTAAAAAACAGATTATTAGGATTTGACCCATATAAACTATAGTACCCCACTTCAACCCGTTTTAGGAGTATTTTAAAAATAAATTTGAAGACCTCAATCATTTGTTTTAAAAAACAGTCCTGCAAAGTTTCAATCAAATCAGAAGCCGCAATAAAAATGTTCATACAAAGTTCAGCTTCCTCCATTTCCCCCCTTAAAATATGAATTTACAAAAATCCTTTCTTAGCTAACCTTTACTATCTATAAACTTCCTATCTGTCAAATTTCAGCAAAAAAAATTGGTTGACCCCAGGATGTCATCTATCTCCTTGCCAAATTTCATTGAAATCCGTTCAGTGATTTAGTCGTGAATAGGTAACAGATAGACAGACAGCCAGAGTTACTTTCGAATTTATAATATTAGTATGTATAGTATAGTATATAGATTATATTTAGGTTTTAAGCCTACTTGAATGTAGAAACCCCAATGTCGACTGCTTACTCGTGCACCTTCGAATAGGATTAAGTGTGTACCATGTATATCATATATACATTATTATGTTTACTTATAGTACTAAACAGTATTTGGGATAATCAATAACAAATATTAAACGCCTATACAGGGGCATTGGCATTTGATTCGTTGACAATCATTACAAATGTAAGTACTCATAAGAATGAATATTTTTTACAACTTGATACCATATCAAAAACATTTTAACAATGTACTGCTGTAGATACAATAACAATACAACACAATATAGGGATCGGCATACGGGTACGGGACCCTTTAAACTATGGGAACTAGCGGTTGTTTAGTTGCTTGTCCCGCCGATTGAAACCTTTGTTTAGGAACCCAGTTACTTGTGTATCTGTACAAAAACTTGGCCTCTTCTTTCCTAGCTTGCGATGGCGTTATGAGACCAAAAGTACATACCCACATGTTTATTTAAGACTGTTATTTCACGATGTATCATTATAATGTGAAGGAAAAAAAAAACATTACAAACTTTTTCTTCACCGAAAACTGCAAAGCAGTTTGTTGGCAGACGTAGCTTCTTTATTAGCTTGGTATGTATCAATGTAACGGAATCTTTGAACGTGATTTTCACCCACTTCAAAACGTGGGATTGATTTAAAACTTTGCACACTTATCAAGGACCGATGACAATGCAATAATTTAGTCAAAGTCAAAGCCAAAGTCAAAGTCAAAGTCAAATATGTTTATTCAACTAGGCCAATAAGCGGCACTTTAGAACGTCAAACAAAAATTAAAATTTGCAAATAATGATGAAAGTTGATTCTACCGGGCGCGTTTAAATAGTTTGTGTGTTTGTTGTTTGTTTTGCCTTACCAAGATCTTCAGGATTAGTGACTTTTTAGTTCAATTTACCATTAAAGCGTGTTTTTAAGTTTTTGGACCTACAATTTATTGGTATATAATATTAACATATATGTTTTACAATTATACCTTGACAAAATGTATTAAGGAGGTACTTGTGTATTTTATTTTTAACCGACTTACCAAAAAGGAGAAGGTATTTGTTTTTTGTGTATATTCACCGATATCTCCGTCAATTGTGAACCGATTTTGAAAATACTTTTTTGTTTGAAAGAACATATTCCAAAATTGGTCCCATTTTAATTTGGTGAAGATTTAATGAAGAACTTCGGAGATATACAACAGAACTCTTCAATAAATAACGGCTAATCTCTCGGGATTGCTGCAACCGCATGCCTGTTTATTGTTTATACCATTTCATAACATAACATCACGCCAGTACGCTCGAAAGGGGTACGTAGATCTCTCATTTCACCGATTATGTTCAAGTTTCATGTTATTCGGGTAATCTATTCTGGCGTTATACGTACTTACTAAACAACTTGCCTATTAGGTAGGTACAACTAAAAAGGGTTAAATAAAAAAACTTTTTTGCAAAAAAATATTACCGACATCCAAATAAAAAACTACAAAGTGAAAAATAACTTTATTTTTGGAAGTCGGTGTCTTTCGTAGGTACCAATTTTTTTGCTATATAGACACCGACTTCCAAAAATAAAGTTATTTTTCACTTTGTATTTTTTTGCAAAAAAAACGTTTTTTTTTATTAAAGGATGCTTTTGTGATACAACTGTTTATATCTAAAGGAAGGTCATTAAAAATAGTTGTAATATTTTAGTTTTTAAAGGTTAATCATACTTGGAATAGGATTGGAGTACTTACATTAAGGGCCTACATCCACTTTAGTGCCGTAAAACGGTAACTTTCTAAAGCATACTCCTTAGTAACGGCTAGGTTAAAAGGATTGAAAAAAGATATATATTTATTATTGTTTCCTTTATATTATTTTTAACGCATGGCTTTTTCGTATAACAAATAGTTTGCTTTAAAAAAATAATTAACAACACGCTAGTTTTCCGCTACTTTTAGATACTCCTCCAAAACGACTTAGATGTTTAAAAATATTTTTACACAGAATAAATGATGACTGGAATTTCTACATAACTAACATAGCATATGTAAGTCAAATAATATTTTGCAAACAAAACTGTTCAAAAGGAGGTTCAATATTGATATTTTGGCATCGAGCGGGCGCACGGCCAGTACTGCGTTAACATTGGGGCGTATATATTGCCTTAATTGTGTTTTATTTTTCATTCCTGTAATAGCCTTCAGAGGCAACGCTTATGAATCAATACAAGAAGTGTGTATCTGCTCCCATTTTAATTTATTAATTTATACTAAATCCCACACCACATGGGCTTTAAGACCCGTAAATAAAGAATATATATAATAAAAAGTAGCTACACTAAAATAGTTGTTCTTAAACTACCTTCATGACCACTAACTGAGAGATACGTGTCCAACGCATGCGCTACTAGGCCTCAGATTCGATCTCTCCGTAAGGCTATGGTGGAGCGGTTGAACCTGTCCTTCAAGGCAGTCTCCGAATGGGGCGATGCCAATCTAGTCAGTTTTAATACTGCAAAAACCCAGGCGTTTCTTTTCTCCGCTAAAAAGAACCAATACCACCCTTCTTGGCGTAACGTTGCAATCAATTCTCAAATTTGGCCCAAACATCGAGGCAAAAGCTCAGCTGGCTGCTAAAAAGTTGGGGATCCATGCAAAGGTGAGACGGTATTTCACGCCAGAACAACTGCTCAAGTTATATCAAGCGCAAGTTTGATCATCCATGGAGTACTATTCTCATCTCTGGGACAGATCTGCTACATGCCAGAATAAGGAAAGAGACGATAAATAAACGGGCCAAATGGCTCAACGGCAATGAGGCATTGGTCGAGACAAAACTCCAGAGCCTTGAACATCGACGCTGAGTTGCCAGCTTGTCAGTTTTTAATCAGTGACATTTCGGGAGTGTGCGATGGAATTACATGATCTAATTCCACCTAGGCCGTTTCATCATCGGACTATAAGACGTACGTACACTCTTACACACTAAGAGGTAGATAGGAAGTCCGTCAGACGTGTCGTACTTATCTTACCCAGGGTTTACCCTGGAGCACAATTTCAAACCACGCGCGGGTGTATGCATGTATGCCCGAGACGACACTTACTATCGGCGTCTCCATAACCTTGAAGACTCCAGGTCCTCAGTGCTGTGGGCTCTGGTGGACACAGGGCTGGATAAGATCATCTACGCCTGTGTCTACAGCTCGCACAGTGGAGATCAGGAGACAACCAGGCTCACAGCAGAGTTCCTCAATGAGGCGGCTGATGTGGCACAGCAGCGGTACCCTTTCGCCCAATTAGTGCTACGGGGGACTTTAATGCCCACCACCAGGAGAGGCTCTTCCCATACCAGTCCACTGATCATGCTGGACGTGAGACGCGCAAACTTGCGCTAGCGCAAAATTTCACCCAGCTGGTCCAGGGGGCAACGAGGGTGCCAAATGTTGATTCGTACACAGCCAATTGCTTCGACCTTCTGCTGACAATAGATCCAGACCGATACTCAGTGTCGATATCTTCACCTTTGGGTAGTTCCGAACACTGTCTGGTGAGGGTTTTTTATTGGCTAAATTGCGGGGAGTGTGCGACGGAACTGCACAATTTGATTCCGCCTAGCCCTTTCCATCATTGGACTACAAGACGTACGGCCATGCGCCATCGGTACATGGTGCACATCCCTTCCATACGCACAAAGCGTTTTGTTAATACTTTCATTGTGCGCACAGCTAAGGAGTGGAACTCCCTGCTGTCTTTGTTCCCTGATAGCTATAACCTTGGATTCTTTGAGTCAAGAGTGAATAGGTTTCTTCTAGGCAAGCCCGCTTCACCGTAGACCACATCATCGCTTAATATCAGGCGAGATAGTGGTCAAACGCGACCGATAGATATAGATTATAAAAAAAATACTTATTTTTTTGTAATTTCCTCTAATTACTTCAGTCAGACAGTCCTTAGTAGGTAAACTGCCATAACTAGATCAGATATTGCAACAAAATGTGATACTGTCTGTATTTGGAAAAATAAATAAATTCAATGATCATAAATTGTTAAATTACAAGCCGTCTGCTTGTTTAATTAAAGACCACGTGGTCAATGTTTTTTTGTCAGCATTTTGATGGATGACTTGTTAAACGGCTCGTTAAACGATAAGATTATTATAATTATTAATATAAATGGACGAGTAAATATAGTGACAAATAATATGTTTTAATTTAGCACAGACAAGTAACTGTCTAGATGTTTTGACAATGTTTAATGGTCTTTTTTGCATGTTTATTTTAAGAATGGGTTGTTTGGTCAGACGTAGATTGATATCTTAATGTTTTTGTGTGACTTAAAAATGTAGCAAAAAACGCACTGAATTAAACATGTTAAGTATTTTCGTTCCCATAGCGCCATTGCAAGCCACGTCGCGCGTCGTGATCTAGACTATGTTTTACATATAAAATACGATCATGGCTATCGTCCTCTAAGAATGTTTCATATTTTCAGGGCACGAATTGTTTAGTTTTATAAACTTATATTTTTTACGGTTTTGGTTCACACGTTTAAAGATTTCAATGCATTAAAAGTGACTCTGTAACTAAACAATATTTATCTTTAAATACCAAGAAATTACAATATGAAATAATATGTAACTACAGTTGTGTCAAATTATTGATTAATTATCTTATAAAACAAGCTCAGTCACTCTACAGAGTACATGGTCGTATACATATTATGTAAAAATTGAGGTCGTAGACATCAATTTGTTCATATTTTATGAGAGTTGCTCTGTACTAGGTAGGTACTAACAGGAGAGAGGATTTCTGCCGAGCAGCCTTGAATAATCAATCAGTCTTCTTGACGCAAAAATAAACTATCTGTTACACTTACTAGCTCGAAGCATGTTAATATGAAGGAATGTTTGGCAATTACTCAAAATTAAAATGTTTATGTAAGTACAAACCACTCGAAATTATTATTATAGGAGTTAATAAAATGTTCGTATGTAATCACTTACATTAATGGACGACTGACAATTGATGTGTTGATGTTCTCCCATGAGTATTTTAAATATAAGTAATTTCATAAATAGAGTTACTAGCAAATAAGAGTCAAGAGCCATTAGCATAATTACATCAGAATGAAACACACCGAAATACCCATTACGGAAATTTAAAATGCGTAGTCTATGCACTCTCTTCAATCCTCATGTCAAACTGGTACCACGGAGATTTTTTTTATCAAAATGGAAAAGTCTGATGTCTTATATAGTATAAGGAGTTTTTTTTTTCTTTTTTTTATAGTTTCTCGTTTGACCACTATCTCGCAGTGTTAAGCGTCGGGGCCACTGACCTAACCCATCACAGGGGGACCAAGGGTGCCACGGGGTCAACTGCCACCCATGTGCTGGTTTGATCTCTGAGGTGGTCACGGCGGGTAATGTGTTCTGGTGCGCCGGTGATTACTCCTCAGTGGAGGGTCCGATGACGGACAGCCACGACGGGTTCGCGGAAGACGCTTTTGCTTACGCGTGCCCGTGTTCCCGCAATAAGCGGCACAGGAGGACACCGTGGATTATTAGTAGTTTAGAGTCCCACATAACTGCACTAACGCCCCTTTGTAGCGTATAAAATGTTTGGAGCTATCAGGAAACAAAGACTCCGACAGTAAATTCCTATCCTTAGCTGTAGGCATAATAAAAGTATTTGCAAAACACTTTGTGCGTATGGGTGGGATATCTACCATGTAGGTACCGATGGCGCATTGCAGTACGCCTTGTAGTCCGACGATGGAAAGGGCTAAGTGGCATCAAATTGTGCAGTTCCATCGCACAATCCCCGAGATGTAATCCATAAAAAAACCGACAGGCTGGCAACCCGGCGTCGATGTTCAAGGTTCTGGAGCTTTGAGTCGACTAGTGCCGATAAGATACCGATAAGCCCCTTGGACCGTTTGTCAATCGAGTCTAGTGCATCAAGCTGGTGTTTGGCAGATCCATCCCAAAGGTCAGAGCAGTACTTCATGCATGACAGAACTTGCGCTTTATACAATTTGAGCAGCTGTTCAGGCGTGAAGTACCATCTCACCATTGCAAGTCAAGATAACACCAACAAGGTCAAGATGGTCAGTTATCGGAACGGTAAACACCACGAAAAGATGGAGCCGGGTGGAATTGGCTCTTTTTGCGAAAAAAAGACATGCCTGGGTTTTAGCAGCATTCAAACTGACCAGATTGGCATCTCCATTCGGAGACTGCCTCTAAGGACAGGTACAAGCCCTCAACCAAGGCTTCCCGGAGAGACGGGATCAGAGGCCTAGTAGCCGTGCACCAGAAACGTATCTCTCAGCAACAGTGCTATCGTCTGCACTGGTACCTACACCTTGGAGAAAGAATATGAACCAACAAGGAGGAGTCTGAAGGCCCAAAGAGGTATCATTTTGCCCAGTAACTGGGTTGTGGAGCTAAAATAGACAGTCGTCACCACGCGGGTCCAGTGCAGATTGGTAGATGTCACACAACTTTGAATTTTTGGTTCTAGTACATACCGGTTTCCTCACAATGTTGTTTTCACCGTTTTGAGAGCAGTGGTGATGAAATAAATTACACAAAGTAAAGCGCCTGCTCGGCTTCTGACCTACGACCTACAACTCGTAAGTCGGCGCCGTAACCACTGGGCCATCACTGCTCGCTTTACGTAAAATGTTGGTATTCTGGACACCAACCCCAACATACTTGAAAAAGGATGGGCAGACGATGTAGGAGTAAATCGTCAAATAAAACTATAATGATGACAGCCTCAACTCTTACTTACTTAATTTTTATGTCTCCCTGGTTATTGAAAGTCATTGACCTTGATATTTTTGAGGGGCTCGTTGGTTAGAACAATTATTTTAATTCGATAACAGCAAAGCCAAACAAACGAAAGGGTATGGTAAAGGATTCGAGTAACCTTCACTGATGGGTGAAGGTCGCTCCTTACTCTAGTCTACCCTAAATTGGATGAAAAGCATTTCATACCAAATGTAAAAAAAAGCGGTTCTGTTTTTTTTTTTGTCAAATCTATATTCCTATAATTAACAAAAAATTCAAAAATTGGCTCATTTTTCTATGTTCTTCATTTTATTTTAAAGAAGCTAAAGTCAACTGTGTTCCAGTTCTGAAATACATGTTAGGGTAAACATAAACTGGCAGTATTCGATGAGTAACGAAACCACTTAACACACAGCAATGAGACTAAAGTTTTCTGAAAGTTCTTTTTTTTTGTCATAAACGCTATGGTTATTATATCCCAATACTGAAATATTAAAGTAAACTCAAACCAGGATTTTAAGAGTCGAATAAATCGATGAGTTAAGACAGACCGCATTACAAACAGCAATTAGGCTAATGTTTTCTGAAAGGCGTTATTTTGTTCTTTATTTTATGCCAAGAATGCTACCATTAATTGTATGATTTTCTAATAAGGACGTGGTTTGTTCACAGAAAAGTCACAATCAAAGAGGGCAACGCGTTTCATACCGTGAAAATATTTGAGCTGGTGACTGTCAGCGATGAACTGCGGAATGATTTGGTGAGTACTTAGAAACATTGGTATAGTACTACTCTTTTGTGTCATGCTGCCCTGGTCAGTCCGAGTTATCTATATATTTGTGTCAAACGATATCTGACGCAATTTTTGTACTGTACTAAATCTTACAGGATCCTGAAATACTAATGAGTCTATTTGATTATTACTATAATTTTGTCTAGAACTATTTATTTCTAATTTCCAGATATCAAACATAACGAATGCCGTGCTGTCAGTGAGGAGGAACACCACGTCACCATGTGCTTACGGCTGGCGGTTCAGTACGGAACAGTACCAGGATACCCTGGTTACAGATGTGAGTGTCTATGCTATTTTATAGGCTATCAAATCAAATGCAAAGCAGTCAAAGACTATAATGCCGGTTGTACACTTACGCGCGAGAGCCCGAGGGGATGATGTACATTGCTCTCAGTACTGAGTTCAATCATGAAGTATTTTGTTTAAAAACTCAATGTACAGCATTTCATCGGGCTCTCGCGCGAGAGTGACAGCCGGCATTAGAGTTGTCAGTCTATCAATACTTTTTAGGGTTCCGTACCCAAAGGGTACAAATGGGACCCGGTTTTTTTCCGTTATTTGCGATAATGGTACGGAACCCTTCGTGCACGAGTCCGAATCTCACTTGGCCGGTTTTTACATACTGAAAACAATTTATCAGGGAAACCGAATAATTTTACCTCTGTTTCATTTTCAGTTTTCTCTAGTCTGCGACATGGATTGGCTACCCAGAATGTGCAACACTCTCTTCTGGGTTGGCTCTATATTCGGAAATCTTTTCTTTGGATGGATGTCTGACAGGTAAGCCTTTCATGTGTGGTTAAGTGGTTAACTTGATTTTTTTTATAGCTTTACCGTATAATTTAGCACGCATTTCTTTCAAAGACGAACATAATGATAATAGAAGACAGAAAGCTCCATTTATACCATCCATATAAATAAAGATTTGCTTATTCGCACCGCTTCTCTCTTGTAGCATATTCCACCGTAACCGTGCAGTTTCAAATTAACTTTCGTATGCCAATTAGTACTTCCAGAGATTTTGCCAGACATCTGTTACAAGCACAAACAATTTTTTCTTTACAAAAGATTTTTTTCTTTCTGCAGGTACGGCCGTCGCCCCACAATTCTTCTGATGGTCTTTCTAGAAGTTCCTCTGGCGATAGCGTCATGCTTCGCTAAATCCTTCTGGACTTACGTGGGACTTCGAGTAGCTGGAGGACTGTTCTTCCCAGCATTGTATCAACTGCCTTTTATATTGGCTTTGGAGCTAATGCCGCCTGGGCACAGAAACCATACGGGTAAGGTATAAATTTATAACCAATTTATGACAAAAATATTACACCACAATTTATTAGTACAACTTTGGCTTTTGTACTAAGATATCTTGTATCATGAAAGACTCGACGTCCGCCAAATTCTACACGGTCGTAAGGCACGCGCTAGACAGAAACCGGTGGAGGCAGATCATCCGCTCCAGATGTTACCCTGATGTTGAACACAATCCTCAGACATGAGGGACCGACTATGAGAGAGATCTTGTATCATAAGAGCCGGAGATTTATCAAAGATAGATTCCCCACATATTGCCAGATATTCGTATGATCCATGTGATAGTGTAATAAAGCGGTGGATCTATCTAGGAGTAACCTTGGCCAAATCCAAATCCTCAGGTTCCACTGCGATTTTTTAATGGAATAACTTAGTTACACGGTGCCCTAACTTGGGATTAAAAGAGTGAAACGGGACTGGACCAACGATATAATTCGTCACTCGTTGGACAATCTTATTACACGTTTGGATTACTGTTTAATGTTTATTCAATTGTTTTCTTTTTTCTGTCAGGTATTGTCGTTGGAATGCTATTTGCTGGTGGCATGTGTCTGCTATCTATGCTGGCTTATGCTGTGAAGGACTGGTACCATCTGTCCTTGGTTACCACATTCCCTTTTATCCTGCTTTATGGGTAAGTTATAATTTTTTACTTGTATGTACCTAACACAAAAATAGGATTAGTATCGTGTTTAACATACTTGATCTTTAGGCTACTTCAAAGTAAGAACGAATCCAGAATGTATGCGTACAAAGTGATGGATAATGGCAACAGTGCCTTTTTGTTGAGAGAAAAAGGTGATCAAACCAAATGACCATCGGTTTATCATTTATTAGGCTCATATTGCCTACAGCTTACTACACCATTTTACAACTGTAGTTCTTAATGTTACAGATATTACTGGCTCATACCAGAATCTCCAAGGTGGTTAGTTGGCAGAGGCCGAATAGCTGAAGCTGAAAAAGTTTTCAGGAATCTCGCTAGACGGAATGGTATACACCTGGCAAGAGGCTTCTTGCTAGAATTACATGTAAGTATAAAATAATTTATTCATTCTGTTGCTAATCATGAGGTCCTGAGTTCGATTTCTGGGTTGGGCAAAGTGTGTTATTGGAATTTTTCACCTGTAAATTCTTAATAGCAGCAAGAATTTGTGACCCGGTTGATGGCAATATTGCTGTCAATAGTCTCATTTAATAGGGGTATTACATGAGAATTAAAAAGAACAGGTTAAATATGGGTGTATACCTCTGCCTAGCCCTTAAGGCAATACAGCTGTGATGTAATGATAACAATAGAGCAGTCATATATTATCTATATAATTTTCATTTGCAGAAGAAACTAAAAGAAGAAGAAGACGACACCCAAGAAGAATTAGCAACAATCTCAAACATGAACGGCCACGTAGCTGGATACACAGAACTACCCGAAAAAGACGAAAACCTAGACAGAAGAATAAGCAACATGTTGACATTCAAGCCAGACCTCTCCAAAATAACCGAAACAGAAGAATCTAACAAAAGCTTAGAACAAATAATCGCACTAGAAGTAGCAGAAATTGTAAATAAAAAAACTAGACTGAAAAAAGAAGAGGAAGACAAAGAACAGAATATTACAGAAGCAACGAATCTGAATGCTGAACATCAACAGAAAGCAACACAGACTGAGTATGCTAAATCATCAGCAAGTACACTTAGAAGAAAGTCTTTGCAGTTAGTCAGTAAGATATTTATTCAAGAAGATGGAGACGAAGATATAGTAGAGAATAAAAGAATGGATGATCAGAACTCGGAAGGGGATTGTAAAGCTTCTCCATTGGATGTCTTCAGATATCCTAATATAAGGAAAAAGTTCTTCATTCTGACTTTCGACTGGGTTGCTTTGGGAGTTGTGTATAACAGTATGAGTTATAATACTCCTAATTTAGGGGTCAATGATTACTTGGCGTTTTTTATTGGTGAGTAAAAATATTTTCAGTTCATCGGCAATATTCCATCTAAACTATTTTTTTTTAGCCTATGTTGTCCCACTGCTGGGCAAAGGCGTCCCCCATAGCCTTCCAACGTTCTTTGAATCGAAACTATTAACAGTTTTAAAATATTATTTGTTCAGGTTAGTAACAAAAGATACTAACATGATTTCAATCTTTTATATTCATCAATAATTTGTAATGGCACGGTTGCCACGGTGTCTGAGCGATTGGATGCTGCGCCGCGTGTCGCGGGTTAGATAGCCCAGAAAATATATTTGTAAGATCAACTATCTGTAGCCTTACTTAAACTCCGGGTAATATGGCTGTTTGTGTATGCATATTTATTTGTGTCTTCACGGTACAGGAGAAAATTGTAATGTGTGTCAACGTTATTTAAAAAATCGCAAGTCTTGCAAAATATAGCAATCATATACCGATATTGTTTGTGTGTTTAGTGTTTTTTCCCCAATAAAAGCCATTCTCAGGTTTGTGCCGGCGGGTTTACTCGGTGGCTTTAGAAGTTGTGAGTCGGATAATTTTGCCGGCGGCACGACCGTTGTGGCATTAGCGTTCACAATTATTAACTCGCGTTACAGTCTTTCACCAATCTTTTTTTTATAAGCTTTGAAAGTCACACTTGAAAAAACAACGTTAAATTTGACTTAGAAGTGTTTTCTCCTTATAGGTGGCGCCGTGGAAATACCATCGTATTTCATGGCGTGGCGCTGCATGGAGAGGTTCGGTCGTCGCTGGGTGCTCTGTGTCTTCATGTGTGTTGGAGGAGTCGCCTGTATTAGCTGTATTCTTGTTCCGGAATGTAAGTAACTTTATAAAATAGGAAGACTACTTAAATTTATTATATGCTTTATTGTACACCTTAAAATACAATTACAAAGAGAAACTTAAAATTAATACATACACAATGGGCGGCCTTATCGCATTCCGCGATCTCTTCCAGGCAACAGGTGGTATGGACAGTAATTGTCTGGACATGAAGTGGGGTTGTAAATTGTATCATCTATCCATTAATTTCTTAAAGTTGAATTATTGATGCAATTACTGGCAGAACCAGAGATGAGGTTGGCACAGGAGCGTGGAGATTTGCACAAGAAAAGAGGTGGCTCTGCCTAGAAGTGTGTCCGAGGTCAGGCCGTGGGCGATTTTAATTATGTAGATGATGATTTTATTGGTATACATATCCCCAACACAGGCCGTCACACAGGAGCCATGCATTTTCCGCAAAATAGCATATTGCACTTAGTGCTTGAGTAGTTTTCAATTAATTCAAAACCAAAGTATTTTTTTTTATTTCAATTAGGCCACTAAGCGACACTTTTGAACGTCGACAATTTTAATTAAATTAATTATTGATTCTACTGTCCATTCGCAAAGGTATATTGTTAAATTAAATATGGAGATATTTTCTCCTGATTTATCTGTATGAGAAGGGTGCCGCGCTCACGCGCCTCAAGCCCAAGCGTTCGGTTGGACCAGACGGGGTGCCCCCCTTTATTGTTAGGGATTGTAGAAGTGTACTAGCCCGGCCGCTCATGCATCTGTTCAATAGCTTTTTACGGGAATGCTCGTACCCGGAAGGCTGAAAGTTGACCAGGGTTACTCCGGTACCGAAAGGGGCCCCAAGATCAGACGTTAGTGGATATAGACCTGTAGCAGTACTGTCACCATTTGCTAATATCTTTGAGTCTGCATTAAGTTCATCTATCCACTTGCAAGTAGCCTCACAGCTCAATGACGCACAGCATGGTTTCCACGCGGGCCGCAGCACGAATTCGAATATAATGTGTTTCCTAAACCAGGCATCCACAGTACTGGACTCTGAGGCAGGTGCCCAACTAGACGTCGCTTACTTTGAATTTGTGAATTAAATGCATTCACATTGATTGATATTCCCAACCATTTTTCTTCTTAGCATGGCCGTGGATAACAGTATCTCTCTCAATGCTGGGACGGTTGTTCGCTGCTTCATCGTTTGCTGTCTTCTACGTGCTGATTGGAGAACTGTTACCAACTGTACTAAGAGCGCAGGCTATGGGAGCAGCGTCATTTATATCTGGACTGGGTTTACTGGCTGTGCCGTATATAGTGCATCTGGTAAGTTACTCATCATTTACTAAGCTTTTAGTGCCAACTACACTACCTCTTGGAATGTCTAATTTATTTGGTGGATTGGCTACACTGTGAATAGTCATAACTGTTAAATATTTTTTTGAGTGCTTTGGTTTGACTAATTTGTTTAAAGAATGTTTTCGCATCTATTTGTAAGCCTTTTACATCTTTACTTGATTCGGCTTCTTGTTTCATTTTCTATTATGTAGATTTCCAAATCATCATTCTGTTACCGTCTTCCCAATTTATTTGACAACTTGTCTTCTTCTTTTATACTTCTCTCTTATTTGGCATCGCAGTATTAACCCCTAAATATATATATTTTTTTAATTAATAATGCTCTTTAATATTTTCCTTTCCAGGCGGTCTACTCCAGAGCCTTACCACTGATCATCATGGGTGTTCTAAGCGTGATGGGCGGTATCACCTCACTGTTCCTGCCAGAAACCCTGAACCAGCCACTACCACAGACCCTGGGTGATGGAGAGACTTTCGGCAGAGATTTTAAAATCCTGAGTTGTGTTGAGAGACAAAGTGAAAAGTGAATTAACGTAAGGTTGTGTGGACTTGTAAATAATATATGTTCAGCGTTAGTTTAATTTTTTGTGTTGGCTGAATTCTGGGCCAAACACAATATTTTTACTTGCCATAGTCACGCTAAGAAGAAGTGTTAGTTTTTTGCTACTCGTATAATGTGTCACATGTCATTAATTGTAAAGATTCTTTTATCTCGGCGTCAAATTGGGAAAAAAGATTTGTCTTCGTTTTCTTTTCTCACGGAGCACGGGATTGCCACGCCGGGAACGACTAGAGAGATAGACGCCGTTATATTCTTGCCCGTATTGCCCGAGCACTGAGTGAGCTCATATTTTGACTGTCAAAGTCATAGCCAGAATTGCCACGGGCCGTACATTTATATGTGTAAACGGTGACTTTGGCTTACACACTTGGTCGGCGGCTGCCTCAAGGCGTCTAGATGCTCTAAGGTTTTAATTCTGATCAGACGCAGTTGAATTAAATAGAGCTAGCTATATATAAGGCAAATAATTTCTCATAAATGTAAGAAGTTGAGTCACAAATTATAATTTGTAAGTTAGAACTTAGAAAGTCAATTTGTTGTAATTCGTATTCTTTGTATAGTTTGTAAATTAGTTACTAAAATAAAAATGATTTTTTTCAATGAAGTACAATAATAAAATGTAAATAACACACGACATTGTAAATATTAAAAATTTTAATGTTATTTGTATTTTGCTTTTCATTACTCCACCAATATCTAATCAGTAATCATCAAGAAAAGTAAATCATGTAAAACCAGATTTTGAACTGCACTGCAACAGTATACGAGTAATTATACTAAACAATTTCACGACTCTTTATCATGGGAAATCTTAAAATCGAGTATTCTCTTTTCTATGTCAATCCATCACATGCATGCACTCCTGGACATGTGCCTTCCCCAAACGGCTCCACGACAATCGGTCCTCTGTTTTTCACATCAAGCAGACTCCTGGGGCTCCCTCCAGAGAGGCTTTTAAAGTTGAGTCGTTTAGTCGAGTTGAGTCTTTCACCCCTGTAAGCCATGCGTTCTGCAAGTAACATGATCTTCCCAGAGCAACTCGAGCCTGGCAATTCTTCGGGCTAAGTCTGGCAAGATGTGGTGATGATAGGTGGAGTAAAGTAGTGACCGACCAAGGATAGGAAGTAGTGTCGATCGTCTAGCGGTGAGATAGGCTGAGGACATTGTTGCCACCGCAGGTCAAACGTTGATTAGACTGACACAGGAACGTGGGGATTGGCAAAAGAGAAGAGATGCCTTTGCTTAGCAGTGAGAAAACTCGGGCTGTGGATGATGATGATAACAATGTCTGATTCGATCACGCAGGGAAACGTCTTTTTACAATCATTGACTTTGAAAAGCATCAAGTGTCTATATTACAAACTTTCATATTAAACTTATTGTAAGTTAGTTAGCATGTATGGGTCAAATCTTGCAACTGATTTATAAAACAGTTATCTACACAAAATTGCACTGACATTTTGCATACACGTTTGGTTTGTATTATAATGCACAGTTAGTTAAAATCTTGTTGTAAAAAACTTCTTAAATAAATAAGTTTCTAAGCTGACATAGTCATAATCATTAGAATTAATATATGTTTCGGGATATTTACCATGTATATTAAGATTTTACGACATTACATACCTAGAATGGTTCGAGAAGCAATTGAAATAACCAAGTGCAAAAATATCAATAGGGACGACGGGTTTCAATTGTCGAGAGCCTGGAATCTAGTGGTTCAACTATGTAAAGGTCGTAAAACTACTGAACGAGTATCAAAAGTGGATACAGACAGCATCGTCTGTCGTGAACAATGTCGAGTGACTAGTGAGAAAAGTTCTGGTACTAGCTGCATCGTGCGTAAAAAACGAGTGAGGAAGAGGGAAGACAAATATGTCAGCTCGTAAATAACACCCACCCGCAAAGACTTTAGTTCTCGTGATCATGGCGCCATAATCACGAGAACTAACCGCCGAAATATCAAGCTCTCAGCAAAAATCTTCATATACATGGTAAATATCCCGAACCATATATTAATTCTTAAATAAATAATTTATTCTTTGACAAAGAATTGGTTTCAAATGACATCGAGATCTACAGGAAAGCGGACTGCAGTAGCACAACGATGTAGTTAGTAAGAATACCAATCAGTTGCAATGGCAATGAAGCATCGATATAGAAGAGGCCACATGCGGTCATCTTACTGTACGAAGATCTGTTTATCCTTATTACGTTACTGCAGAGATTTTCTTCGTTTTCTGAAAAATAGGATGCTAGATGAATAGTGATAATATGAATACCAAAATCAACCTTAATGAAATATTAGAAAAAGTCAATCATAGTCTAAAATTGTAAAATTTTCAGATAAATCGGTATTGTTCATCCATGCGTAGGTGCCTAATGTATTCATAGCGTTATTACAATATATATGGAGATACTTTTAAGAGTTGATCAATTATTCTTCCTAGCTTCAAACAGCATAACATGATACTACGCTTGTATTACTCGAAGGAAGAAGCAGAATTGCACCCATGTATTACGGGTGAGCCTAATGCCAACCGGACAAAAGTCTAGACTCAAATTCTAATTCAAATCAAATTGATTGTATCCATGATGTACATTGGTACAAGTGGTAAATATAAGAAACAATTATGGACCCTGTCGGGCACAGCAACATTCTAGGTAGATTTGGTGTCTCTTCTCGGAATAGCGCTTAATATTTTATATTTTCCTTCTTAAAATTTCAGTTATTTATTTTCTATCAATTTGGTTTGATGTACAAATAATTATGTGTATGCCTTTCTATTTGTATGTTAAATTATATATTATTACTTATTAATTTATTAGCTTTAATTTTTGTATTACATTATTAGTACATTTGATATACATATACATTGGTGAAGAATTTATTCCTTTATAATTTATACAGTTGACTATTTCAAAATTTATGACTAATAACAAAATAAATCTATATAAAAAGGGAAAAGGGCTCAATATGCTTTAAAAAAACGTGCCGTGGAAACTTCAAAGACTCATCATTAATTTCTCACCTAGATAGTTTTTATTCTTCAAACGCTGTATACACGCCGTCTCAGCTTCCTCTACGGTAATGTAGAACTTCTCACAATGCACGCATTGTATTATTACTAGAAATATATCTTTTGTCAGCCATAGAGCTGCTAGAAAGATTACTAGTGAAAACTGCATCTTTTCCTGAAATATTAAATAAGTCAAGAGCTGGTTCATCTCGAAAAAAAGATTTTTGTTTTAGATTTACACTGCACATAATTTTGTTTAACATTGTACGCTTAAGCAATTGCTCACACAGCAAGAAGTTGTTAGAAAAAAATACCAGATAAAAGTAGTAGGTATATAGAATGCTTACTTCTTCACTATGAACAGCCGACATCGACATGATATGCAATATAATACTAAAGTAGCATAAAATTCGGAAAAATGTATCAATAGTATGAAATAATATCTGTGGAATAAAAAAAGATAAAATAAAATGCATGTTTCAAAAGTATTAATGAAAAAAAAGCTAAGAAAGTCTTACCAATATTTGAAAAATTTCCCTATACAAATTATAAGCTTCCAAAATAATTCTATACACACCAAACAGATCTGATATTTTTTCCTCACCACCATTAGTTGAGAGAACGGCCTCAACCCATTTCTCCAGATATTTTCTCAATAATACAATAACAAGAATAGCATAAACTAAATTAATATCAAACGTCATGAACACTATTTCCAAAACAATGTCCGACCAATTGAAATCATTATAAATCCCACTATACAAGAATTGAAGAAAAATATTAATGCTGATCGCACTTAAAATAGCTACCCAGTTCCAACGGATAACCCTCTTAAGACTACCACTAAAATCTAAGCCTTTGTTAATTCTTTGAATAAGTAAAATTATCGAAATATTTAAATCACTATGAACAACGTTGAGAATGGAGAGAATGGTAAACCCTGCACAGTAGAAAATGAAAAAGAATGCAAATTCAATACTGACAATATCATTACTGTTCGTTCCCATGGTATCTTCTAATTCACCAAAAAATATACGATTGATAGATAACCCGTATAAAGCGGCCACACAGACGAATGCCAAAATATTTAGCATTTTCCCTTTTGGAATAACATAATCATCTTTTATAGAATATTTCGATAGTAGGAAGAATGAGAGCACCAAATTCACTGGATACATCATTTTTTGGATATCTTTTTCAAGTCTATTGTCTAGTAGTATTTCTGGAAGTACCATTGTACTTTTCGGCTTATTTTTTTTATTTATTAAAACCATTTTTTGTTCGCGACTTCTACTGTCTTAATATCAGCAACAAATGTGTTAAACTATCACAGCGGTGAAAATAAATGCTCTTGCCTATAGAGCATTATTATCGTAATAAAATTAATGGCCGTTGTCAATGAACTAAAACAATTGAATTCCAATAAAGACGATTATTATAATTTTATGAAGCCAAAATTACATAGTGAAGTTACTGATATCTGTAATATTAATGACAAAAATAATACAAACGGACAAAGTATTATTAGAAATAATCATGACTTAATTTACAGATGAGCAAACTGCAATAGAACAACAACATAATGACTTAGAAGTTTCAGCAAAGATATCAGTAGCGTAGCGTCTACATAGAACAGGCCACAAGCGGTCATCTTACTGAATGTCCGATTTGCGTGTATCACGTTCTTGCACAGACGTTCTTGACTCTCTGTAAGGAAAGTTCCTACCCTTTATACAAATCCACTATTTTCACTTCTTGGTATGTAATATGTAATGATAACGTTCGCAAACTCTGTAGTTTAAAACAACTTCCTCTTGGCTTTTGTATTCAGTCATGTCTACTGCTGGACAAAGGCGTCTACCAAGTATTGTCTCATCGATCGATATAAGTTTCTTACGTCCAACGGATACCTGTGATTTTCACCTCGGTATTTAAAATTGAAACAATGTTTTTTTTCGTTTTGATAAAAATACTGTTAATTAAAGATTCTCTTATGCTGCTGCTAGCCTCATCATTGTACTAGCGAGTTCTTCAACAGTTACTTGTATCACAATACAGGTTTCGATGTCCAAATCCGTAATTATGAGGCAAAAGGAGTCTCGGGCCCAATCTTGATGAAAAGTCAATCCGCATTATTGGATTTATTAATAATCAATATTCCTAGTATTACTTGAAAAAATAACCCTGTATAAAGTTTTGCAAACGTTGAGATTGGATCGAAAAAATGTAATCATTTTACTTAAACGTGCTTGACTTGCAACATTTACCGTATTTTTCACTCACTTGTATAGTTTTTGTTCTTCATAAATTGTATACAAGCGGTCTCTGCCTCTTCGACGGCGATGTAGAACTTCTCAGAGTACACGTTTTGTACGACAACTAGTAACATATCCTTTCCTAGCCATGATGATAACAGAGTAACGACCTTCCAATTTATAGGCTGAAAAGTAATATTAGATACAGTTAAGTGCTTTAAAATAAATGTCTCAACATCAGCCTAGCCTGTATCTGACTTGGCTTTCACCAGTAGGTATTTTACGTAAGAGTGACTATGTATTTGATCTCCACAACTTATTGCTGAGTAACACAATTCCCCTTAAGAAACCCGAAAAGAGCCTTATGAGTACATAAATAATATACTTCCAGTGTACTCTGGACAATCAGTGCTGCTGGTAGTAAGAGTGTTAACTGGCTGTTTTTATAAAGTTCGTGCTACTAGGAGAGCAGAAGACAGAGTTTGTGAACATGAGAATCAGAACCATCATCTTCCTTACCCCACCATGTTGAGCCGCCGTTTGTAACATAAGCTCTAAGTAACACAAGGTCCGTCCAAAAACATTGAGAGTGCTGAACATTACCTGCAAACAGTAGTAGTTTAATATGCATTTACTGATAGCCTTCATCATCTCACTGCTGGGCGATGGACAAATTCTTACTTACTTAAGCCAAAACAAACTTACCATTACTTGCGACACTATCTTGTACACTTTGTAGGCTTTCAATATATTTTTATACGCTATAAACATCTTCAAAAAATCATGTTCCTGCCCATCATTCATTATACGGATATTTTTGATCCATTTATCAAGAAACTTTTTTAAAAGTATAAGAATTCGAATAGCATAAACATAGTGGACATCTATACTTATAATAGTCAAATCACAAATAAAATTCACGATATTGGTTTCCTTGGATAAAATATGAAGGATGGTTGAATTGCAAACATTAGTACAAACAATTATCGTAACTGAGATCCAATTCCAGATTATACAACTGCGAATACTTTTTCTAAAATCGATGCTCTTATATATGATTTGGATCACAACAACAAGCAAAATATTATCATTGCTGTGAACGATTTCAAGTATAAAAAACACAATAAGTCCGAAGGTGTAGTACCCGAACAAGTAAGCAGAAACCGACGTAAGAATCGCATTTGAATTGTTCCCCATATTTTGGTTGATTTCATCAGTCAATAATCGACGAACACTACTCACAATTAAAAAACAAATACATAAGAAAGCAAATATGTAATACTTTTTTCCATTAGGAGTTATATAATTGTCTCGAATACAGAATTTAGATGAGAATGGGAGAGTCTGTAGTAAGTTAAAAGGGTAAACAATTCTTTGGACATCTTTGTCTAGTCTGTTATTGAGCAAAACTTCGGCTGGGTAGGATAAAATCTTTGGCATGGCTTTAAGTTTTGGGATCTTTGGTACAATTCGTAATAAACTCATGTACAAGTAAAACAAGGCGTTCGTATTGATTGTATCGAAGCGTGAGTTAATAATAAGTCTTTAATGCTTCAATTATGGTAAAAGGTAATCAGAAATGTTATCATTTACTTGACAGGCATATAAACGGCATGGCTTAGGTACTCTTAAGCAATACATTAACAAATATTAGCATCGTGTATATAATTAAAAGTCAAACTCAATGGGCAACAAACCTGCTGAGCTAAAGTGGGACCAGGCGGGTCAATTTGTAAAAATGCATCAGGATCGATGGGCCAGAGTCATTACGCAGTGGGAGACAGACAACGGGCATCGCCGCCAACGAAGGCCACTGCGTGACAAGCTTGGAGGCTTTTCCGATGGATTGGTCGGAGGAGACCTTTGCCCAGCACCTTTTTCCTATCACAGTAGGTGAGCGATGGTAATTTGTTAAATACTCGACAAATATTGCATTGTTTCTTTTCAAGAAATCTTCTGTGTATCGTTGCGAGGTAATAACTAACTAAAGCTTTCTGTCTAAGGCTTTCTGTCTAAGGCTCAGAGTTAGTGACCTTCGGATTTATGCTCAATCCATCTTTGTTTAACATTGTTTTCCTATTCTTTTCTTTAACTTTGTGATTGTTGCTGTTTTGCTGTGTCTGTATCGAATAAATCTTTTCTGTTACTACTATCCAACCTAGGTAGAATATTAGCGTAGCGTCAGCGGTCTACAAGGTCGACGTTTCACACTTGAAAACCTAGTGATGGGTCAAGCTCATTTGTGTGTGGTATGCGGCTGTTGATCAGTACACAATCTTGGTTCAAATTATATCATCAGAAGACAAAATACTTATTAATCTATACATATTATACAACAAACCGGCCAAGTGCGAGTCGGACTCTCGCACGAAAGGTTCCATTCCATTAACGCAAAAAACGGCAAAAATATCACGTTTTTTGTTTTTTTTTTTTTCACTTAAATATTTTATTTATTCTGTTTATAGCTTTTAGCCATCACGGTTTATGAGATACAGCCTGGTGATAGACAGACAGACAGACGGACCGCGGAGTCTTAGTAATAGGGTCCCGTTTTTACCCTTTGGGTATGGAACCCTAAAAACTACAGTAACTGATGTTACATAATATCATCATCATCATCAGCCTTTTAATGTTCCCACTGCTGGGACACATGCCTCCTCTCTGTGAAAGAGGGAATGGGCCTTAATATACCACTCAGGCCCAGTGCGGATTGGTGGATGTCACATGTAGGATAGAACATTCCGGCTTCCTCACGATGTTTTACTTCACCGTTTTTAGTGCAGTGGTGATGAAATAATTTACAAAAAGTAAAGCGCCTACCTGGGTTTGAACTCACGAACTACGACACCGGTAAGTCGGGGCCGTTACCACTGGGCCACCACTGCTCCTTGCCACTGGATCAACACTGCTTCCGATGTTACATATACAGTAAACAAACTCAAATGGAAATGGACAGGCTATGTGATCAGAAACAAGACAGAATGAATGAGAAATGGTCAAAGAATATCCCTCGCGAAGGTAAAAGAAAGAAGAGGTGACAGAAGAAAAAACGGAAAAAGGACTTAAACTTAACATAACGGACCGTTATGGAGAAAAAAACTTGAGAGGTGTCAAGGGACACCCGGATGGAACGAAGTTCCTTTAGTATATACCTATATATATATATATACGTATGTACATATATATATATATGTATACATACATATGTATATATATATATATATATATATACTCTCTCGACTTCGTAAACACAACAGCGTTTAGGTTAGAACACGCACGAAACACGCGCACGCCGCACGGCTTACAACTATAGCAAAAAGTGTCGTTACAACTTTTCGTCTTAATTTTTTCCGTCTAGCCACCTTTTCAACGCGCGATAAGGAACTTCGTTCCAAAATCTTATATATATATATGATTTTTTTTTTTATGTCTGTACTTATCCATGGTTTAATAATAAGATTATTTCTCGGAATTAAAGTAGTTTAAGTGTTTTGCTGATAGTAATTTTGGAGTTTGTCTATTAATTGTTCAGATAACATGACTGGATCATTGATTAAATTAATTTCAGAAATATTACTTAGTTTTAAGGCTATTGTTTTATCAAAGTCCAATTTTTTTTTAGTTGCCGTACATTTGTAAGAATTTACTAGATTTGGTAATTTAAGGAAGATCATGAAGTGATCCGTGATAGTGGTATTAAATACAGCAATAGAAGCAGCGTCTTTAATCTTGTCTAGTTTCAAAATAAATTGGTCCAAACAGTTTTCACCTCTGGTTGGTAAGGAATGTCCCGGTAACAAGCCATGCATTGCAAGCATATTTAGGTAGTTTAATCTATTTATGCGCTCATTCGTTTGTTCAGTACGTTCAAATATTATGTTAATGTTTATATCACCTGTTATAACAATATTTTTAGATGATTTAAGTGAGTCTAGGTGATTATTTACCGAGTCAATAAAACTGTCAGCATTATTATTTGAGGGGATCGATAAATAGCAAGGACAACAAGATTAGGCATTTATTTATTTATTTATATACACTTTATTGTACACCAAGACAAAAAAAATATTACACACGGAAACCTTAAAATTAAAACAAACGTACAACAGGCGGCCTTATCGCGTTCTGCGATCTCTTCCAGGCAACCCAGATTATTTGTAAGCATGATGCGTGAGTTAGTATTATTTCCTTAAGGTTACACTAGTCGAAAATTCTTTAATACAAACGTAGTCTAGCGATTATTCCACTGTTTGACGATGTACGTTCAAATTAAAAAGTGATATCAATTTGTCTCATCATTATCTAGCACTATATGGAAGCAAAAAAATAAAATATTTGAAAGTTATGAGCGTCGAAAGTTCCACATTTCGACACTAATTTGAACGCATTTATGGGCGCGAATAAATACCATAAGAAGACGGCAAATTGCAAAATGGCCTCCATACAGGGATAGATTAGTAGTTCAACAATGCAAATAATTTTATTTTGAACAGATAGATTTAGTTGTTTTTTCATGGTATCTAGACTGCCAAAGGTCTGTTTATAAAATTTCGCGCGCTCGGTTTCGTCCTAACTCATTATCCATTTCGCTACAAATTTGCAAAAGTGTGTATTCGTACGCGAACTAGCTTCCTACTGCTCATCACAGCATCAATCTCTTCCGCACGTATTGTCGGTTGATATAAAATGCATTTTAACCCCGCGCACAAAATAGTTCGTGCCGTTGACTAGTGTACACACACTTTTGCAAATTTGTAGCGAAATGGATAATGATTTAGGACGATACCGAGCGCGCGAAATTTAGTAGACAGATCTGGGATCTTTGGGAGTCTGGATATCATGAAAAAAAGGCTAAACGTATCTGTTCAAAATAAAATTATTTACATTGTTGAACTAATAATCTATCCCTGTATGGTGGCCGTTTTGCAATTTTCCGTCTTCTTATGATATTTATTTGCGCCCAAATATGCGTTAAAATTAGTGTCGAAATGTGGAACTTTCGACGCTAATAACTTTTAAATATATTTTTTTAATTTTTTGGCTCCATACAAGGCTAGATAATGATGAGACATATTGATATCATTTCTTATATTGAACGTACATCGTTAAACAGCGGAGAACGTTAGACTACGTTTGTATGGAAGAATTATCGACTAGTGTTACCTTTATATCCATTTTCTAATGTTAATGTTTGTGTTAAAGTTGTTAGTAAATCATCTAAATTACTATATACACTTCTAATAGTTTTGTGATGTTATCGTAAAAACCGATTTATGTACATACAATTGTTGTGAAAAATGTTCTATTTGAAATTCTTTAGATTGCGGTATAACTGCGTCATCTATTTCTTGCATTATTGTATGTGTGCTATCCATAATATAGGTAAATTAACAATCTGAGTGTTTATTCCATATTGTTTACGTAAACGTATTTTGCGAAAAATACATTTTTATCAGAGTTGATGATATTTTATATATACGACTTTTATATTAAAAATATAGCTGTAAATATAGCAGTACACCGCAGACTACCCCTTTTTTTATTCTAAGTTTTTTCAGTCCATCCAAAGGTTGTCTGGTAGATATCGCTTTCAGCGATAAGATCGCCTTTCTACCCGTATAAATAAGTTTTTCTTGTAACTATGTATAATTTTATGGTGTACAATAAGGTATATTCTGTTCTATTCTATTCTATAGCTTAGAGAAGCCTATAGAGAAGAATATGAGTGTGTTATATTAGTTAAGTACGTGTATGTATTTGCGAGCTTTTAGTGTACGTAAGTAATGTATGAAATAAATTAGTATTATATACTAATTTATGTATTTGTTTCGTTTATGTATAGACAGAGTTTACGGTGGTGTAGAAGTAACTGAGTATGTAGTTTATGTAAATTTACAAGTATGCATTTTATTTGTGTGGTAGTGTGAATTATGTGTAATTGTGTAATTTTTATGTAAAAAGATATGTGTGTATAATTTGAGGATAAGTAAATTGAGAGAATATGTATGTAGGAGCGGCAAGAGTCAGGGTTTTTAAAATGATAACGATCAGACATCTTGTAAACACTTTTTATTACTCACACCAACAATAAGTCACACAACTTAGTTTTATAAGGAGACGAGCACAGTTCAAAATACAATTCAATACAGAGTTTTTTCGACTAGAACCAGCCTATTTATACTTTTAAACAAATAACAAGACATCACACAGCAACAACTACCGGTGAAATTCGTTGACCAATTAATTTAAGATTTAGGTTTGTAAAACTACAGTAATTGTGTAAAATGTTTGATTAGTAATTAATAACACTTTTTACAAATATTTTGAATGGATTTAGCGACCAATTATTTTAGTTGAATGAACTAACAGTCAGTGATTTACATTCGATTTTTGATTTTAAAAATATTACTCAAAACAAAACAAATCTTTATATTATCAAACCTTTCTTTACTAAATACAATATACTAACATTGCCCTGTATGTACATATTTGAAATTGCAATATTTGTGAAAACCAACCCTAATCTATTCCCCAAGTTGTCCGAAAGAAATAACCGAAGTCGACGACACATTAATATGTTGTGCTCGAGACAATGCAGAACAGCACTGATGCAAAATAGTATTCTTTGCATGGCGCCAGTTATATACGACCATACACCAGAATCAATTAAAATGTTAAGTATTAACCTATTTAAAAGACTTCTAAAGAACTTTCTAGTAAGTAGATCCTATTATAATATATCAGAATTTCTGGAAGAAAAAATATTGATATAAAGTTTAAGTGTTTTGTGTACTGATAGTAAATTGTTTATATATATGACTAAATATGATTGTATCTTTGACATTTTAATTTTTTTATGTTTTATTGACTTCTGTTTAATTATTTTTGCTTCTTGACATTATAAATTGTATTATTTGACATCTAAAAATCAATTAAAATATGTTATTGTTTTAATTAATTGATAATTTACTATTTGAAATCAAAATGTATTATTGGACATCTCATTTTTAAGGTTAATTTATTATTTGACATCTTATTTTTAATAATAGTTTATTATTTGAAATCTAATTTTTGATGTCATTTTATTTGTGTTTTAATTGATTGACAATTTATTTTTGCATCTATTGTTTTCTAATAATGGTTCTTCTTATGATTTGGTATCTAATGATTTAATGTAACACTTGTTGATTCACTGTTATTTTTCATTGGAAATGTACTAATGATATTTGTACGCTTCACGGCAAAACATAGAGAATCTACGTAATATTATAACAACTCACACACCATGTACTACCTATGTTTACAAATAAAGATTCTGATTCTGATTCTGATTCTGATTCTGATCAATACTTAATTCGTGTTTCGCTTAATTATGTCATCTGCCCGTTTGACGTTTGATTTCGTCTGTGGTATTATTTTTATTTACCAGCGCTATCACGTATTACAAACATTTTGAAAAAAGTTCAATGAGCAAAACGCAGAGCTAAGAGACTAATTGGCGACGTCAAACTGGTGGATGCCAAGCTTCACAGTTTGGCTCATCGCCGTAAGGTTGCCTGCTTGTCGGCCTTCTACAGACTGTAATTATGCGAGTGTGCTCATGAACTCCACGACCTCATCCCACCAGCCCCCTTCTACCATCGGACATCTAGACGCACTGAAAGTTACCATCCTCACCTAGTTGCTATACCACCGATTCGCACCAAGCGCTTCCAAACATCCTTCATAATGCGCAAAGCAAAAGAGTGAAACTCACTGCCTGCGCCTGTGTTTCCGAACGCATACAACCCGAATCTCTTCAAAGTTAGAGTGAACAGGCTTCTTCTGGGTAAGCTCATTCCATCGTCGACTTTGTCTCTGTCACCTCTGACCTAGACTGGAGTCAAGAGCAAACCGATAACAAAAAAAAAAACAGAAAAAATATACAGTTATTCAACATAATAATAACAGTCACGCTTCTTGCATTAGGCTTTGTATTTGGGACTCACTTCTAATTATGTATGTAGGTGAATCATCATGTCTCTTAACATAAACTTTACCGCGGTCCAGCAGTACTTATATCCGTTTGACTTAGCGAGGTCGCGTGCAAGGAAGTTCAGTCTTGAGCCTTTTTTAGTGAGCTGTAGGATACGAATATAGGTGTGTCTTTACTACTTTTGAAGCCTAGATGTTTAGTGCAGAGCTTTACATTAGACTTGGTGTTGAAAGACTAACACATCCTAAGTACCTCAGTCTTTAATATTGTAGAGGATAGTTCGACTGTTATAGGGGTGTTAGTCCCCGCTTCTTCCTCTTAATTCTGTAAATATCTCGTGTATCCGACTTCGCGACTTAACAGTTCACGGTCTCAGCTAAACATTTTAACATGTTAATAAGCTCATCTTTATTTGCCTTCATTTGCTTGGGAACGTTTTTAATTTCGATGTTAGTTTTTCGACTACCTCGCTGAAGATCCTCGACTTTTTCTTCCAGAATGGTTAAATATTCTTTATCCTTCTTAGATTGTATCTCTATCTGTTCAATTTTCCTCTTAAACTCTTTATTCTGCAGAGTTCTAGCGGCCACTGAGTTCTCTATGTTAGAATTTGTGAGTTTTATTTCCATGAGCGTGGGGGTATTTTTTTAAGTGCCATCTCTTGATTTTATAACATGGACTTAATCGTTTAAATCATATCTTCCCTAAAGCCGTCTAGGTCATCCCCTCTTCTTCTTTTAGCTCTATGACAGACATGACTCTGTGGTGAATCGTATCTCTCCTCCTGGGTGGCTAGATTAGATTCAGAGAGTGACTTGTTCAGTTTTGTACTAGGGTAGTATAAGCAATTAGGATTTTAGTTTTAAAGTCAACTCCGTTTTGGATTAGAAAAACACCTTATCAAGTGTATAGTGTCAGTTTGAAAGACGCTCACCAGTTTTGCCCGTTAGCCAACTGCATACGAAGTATCAGGGCAGCAGAAGTTGTGAGGAGGTTGCAAATTGTCCAATGCCCAGTACACAAGGCAGAGCGTCACTGTGCTAGTCCTCGAATTGTAGTCAATGGGTCGTGTCCAGAGCGTAGCCGAGGGCAGGTATGTTGTGAGTACGTAGGCGGGGCTCAATATCCTTGGCCAATGCGCATAGGTCAAGTACCAGGGAATTATGGTCAGCTACGTTTGCCGCGATACACTGAGTTTATTTGAATAGCTCTTCACCTTGGCAATCAAACACTGTAAGGAAGTAGGTATAGCTTTCTCTGAATACACAGGCTGTGTGGTTTGTCTTATATTATGAGAAAAAGTCTTTTCATACTTTGATACTAATATTACAAAAATGAAAACTGCAGTATAACAATAGAATAGTTTGACAGACAGTAGTTCCGCCAGATGCAATAGAAGACACACGTCTACGTACGTAGAACAGTCTACAGGCACGCATCTTATTAAACGATGCTCGGTACACGCGCCTCACTTTCTTGCACAACTTCTTGATATCATCTACAAATGAAAGTTAAAATAAAAGAGAATTTTCCACAGCTTTATAAAATGCTTCGCATTTTAGACTTAATATAATTTGTAGCAATAAGTTCTTGGACAACCAAGCGCATATCATCGTTGATGTTGACATTGCTATAAACTACAAAAGAAACAAAAAGTAATTGGAACAAGAGATAAATGACTGCGATCAGAATGATATTCAGGTTTTTCACGTTTAGAATGAAGGTAGGAGGCCGGAAGCACCACACGTCTCATTCCATGTCAGCGGTAGCGTTAGTAAAAATACTAAAATGTAAGGGTTTGATTACGTGACATATCGACAACGCTTGACAATCGCATAATTTTTTGACTTTTTGTCATTTTTGACATTTCGACCATCACCTTCGCTGAAAAAAAGACACTTGTGTAGATCTTCTGGCCTCCTATGATCGTCAATGGTCTCTGGAGGGATTTGAATATCCAATATGACGCTTGCAAATTCATTATCAACACACTCGTCTGTTTCAACAGTCCTCGTTTCTGTCACAAACATCTCAGTGTCACTGCCATATCAGTCTGTTAATAACACTACATACCAGTTCTTTTGGATTTGTTGATTTTTGAAAAAAAATAATCAACTCTTCAACATAAACTAGATAATTCAAGAAATTCTTCAACGTACAGTGTACAACTTGAAAATATAATAGTTACAAAAAATATGAAACGTTCTTCTTTTTTAAAAATGTACTACAAAAAGTACTCTCTGAAAGTGAACTAACCATAACTTGAAATATATTTTTATAAATGTTGTAACATTTTATTGTTTGAGGGTAAACTTTGAGCAGTTTTTTTAGATACGTTTCGTTTTGCTGATAATTGGAGCTTAGAACCTTATTATTCCATTGAACAACTGCACATTCAAGTAATTTCATAAATCTGATTGATTGAATCTGGTTGATTGCATGAATCATATCAGCGTCAACAACTATTAAAACTACCATATTCGCGAAGACATGAAACTCCAAATCCGGGTGAATTGCATGACAATAAATGATAAATACAATGAAGCAGGAAAAAAGTAGAATTATACTTATCCAGTAACTTTTGATAAATCTCTTGAAATTAACTTTATCGTTGACAAATATATGGACTTCTTGAATAGTCAGGATAAACATCACGTAATTCTTCGAATGGACTAAGTTTAACAAGAAGATCATACAAAATCCAGCAAAATTAAAAGAAAAGTCAGTATACGTGTGAACATCCTGAATTGATAGAAATACGTATTTTTGTTTAAGATCAGAATTACGAAGAACACGATAAACAATTCAAACATGCTTATCAATGTTCCACAAACCAATATAAATTTATATAAGATATCATTTCGAGTTATGATATCATTCTTGATACGAAATTTGGGACCTAACAGATTAATCTGCATTAGGGACAAAGGTAACAACATAGACAGCACATCTTTATCTACGATGTTTGCCGAAGGAACATCTATTTGAAAATGTGTTTTTTTCTTTTTATGATAGACATCATTTTGTAAACACTTTCTAAACACAAATGTACTTAATTAAATGGAGACAATTTATTGGGTTTCTAAAGGCATGGTGGTAACGATAAGTGTAAAGTACGGTACATAGATGAAATTGACAGGTTAGATAATATTTATAGTGACAGATACTTAGCTTAGTGGATATTTATGTCTCAGCCTTGTAGTTAGCTCTAACTGGTATCCTGCCTTTTCGCCGAAATTTTTTTGGCAGATTATCACTTGCCAACCAAGGTTTCGCCGATGTTTCACTTTGACAACTAACGATTAGCAATTTTTTTGGATGACAACGTTTCATTTGGTAGAATTAATGTTAAGCTGATTATTATAATGACACAAAACGTTTGGGACATTTATCATTTGTCAAAAATTTCACTAGGCTACACAACTATTAGACGAATGAAGTTTTGTCAGTGTAAAAGTTCCCTTTCATACATTGATATAATGATATATAATAATATTTTTTTTTAATAAACAATTTTTTACATACATTTTTTATTTAAGAATCTCAAAAATAACATTAAACCTTTAAATTGTCACAGTTCTAGCCTAACCTAACCTATTTCACTCGATCAAAATACCGACTAACTGTGTGGTATTCCACACAGTTAGTCGGTATTTTGATCGAGTGAAATAGGGTCGGTTAGAATAAACCACGCGCGAGCCGAGCGAGCGAAGCAAGCGGTGCCGCGGCAGCGGCCAGCGTGCGCTTGAAAACTCCTTTTTAGGGTTCCGAAGTCAACAAGGAACCCTTATAGTTTCGCTCTGTCCATTTGTCCGTCCGCAGCTTAGCTCAGAGAATCTCAGTACTAGAAAGCTATAATTTGGCATGGTTATACATATTAATAATTCCGACAAAGTGGTAAAATAAAACCATGAAAAAAAATTGTTTTGTTTACCTCCCATAGACGTAAAGTGGGGATGTATTTTTTTTTCTCATCTGTACCATGGTATGGGGTATTTTTAGATAGGCCATTCAAAAATATTATAGGTTTATCAAAACCATTTTTAGATTCAGAGATCCATTTGCGTAAAATTAAGCTTTAAATTGAAAATTTATGTTAGAGTCAAGTGTCCCCCCCCCTGGCAGCGAAATGGTTGCTCTTGGTTATGTGAAAAAATTCACGGCTGTAGTAAATATAACGAAATTAAAAGGAAAACAATCACGGATAAGTAGGCTTTAAAAGTTTATGAGTAATAGTCGACCAACTTATAAAATGTACTTGGAACGGTAAAAATGTTGTACAAATGCCATTGAAAAATTACTTAAACAGATTAAATATATGCTTATGAACCATGTAATAATAAATAAAAATAAAATCATAACATCCTTAATAATAATGATTTCTAAATTAATAATGTTTAAGCTAGTTAGGCGTTGCGTTGGAGGGCCTTCCACCAGGTGGACCGATGACCTGGTGAAGGTTGCGGGGATCCGCTGGTTGCGAGACGCATGGGACCGGTCAATGTGGAGACGCTTGGGGGAGGCCTATGTCCAGCAGTGGACGTCTTTCGGCTGATATGATGATGATGATGAATGTTTAAGCTCGAATAACGCATTGGAGTAGCCGGAGTCGTTAGCAGTACCGGTCCATACCTAGTCCATACGGCGCATGTGCGCGGGGAAGTCTATTTTGTGTTAGTTCAGAAGTATTTTCGACATTTTGTAATCTAAAGTCAAATTAAATTCGATTGCCAAGCAAGTTACTTATTTTCTTTTGTCGATATCCATCTATAAAGTCAATATTCGACCCGATTTCATCACTAATTGAGTTGCGTAAAACTTTCCAGAACGAAATAGTGAATCACGCAGATTAGAGGTGAATACATAGGAAATTTATAATTCCGAAACAGAAATAAACGAGGAGCGTGCGCGCAAGGATCCAGGAACGAGCCATACTATTCCCCGTGGCTCTAACACGCGCTCGTATCGGCTCCTTTCGCAATTCGCACCCGCGGTGTTACTCAAATAGATAATATGTTTCTAACTTCAGTTGCGAAGTTGGATTTTATAACTCCTTCTTCTGTTCCCAGTTAGTCCTTCTTTATGCAACTTCAGAACCCAATTACTGCGCGTGGCCCGACACGCACTTGGCCGGTTTTTTTTCGTCATTTCGTAGAGATTTTAGGTTTTGGGATGTAGTTTCGGGATTTTGAACTTCGGGATATGGATCTTCGGGATTTTAAACTTCGGTATATAGATTTTCGGGTTTTTAATTTCAAACTAAAACATTCTGCTACTTGAAAGTTGCTACATTTTATGAAAAGAAAATCAATATGAAAAGCAGACCAAACGTACAGTTGGTTACTGTAAGGTTGATAAATAAAACAAAATTATATGATAAGTTGGCAAATGATTATTCGGCGAAATAAAATTCTGCGAAACGTTGGTTGGCAAGTCATAATCTGCCAAACAATTTTCGGCGAAAAGGCAGAGAACCGCTCTAACTACATGGCTGAGACATAACTATCCAAACTTAAAGTTACACCCAAACTTCTTTCCTCCATCGCCATTACGAATTCAGGACACCAGAGGCTCTAGACCAGTGTCATTCAATGACAGCGATGGTGATAGTTGAAATACCAAAATATAATTGCTTCATAACCTAACATTTCGATAACGCTTGACGATCCTATACATTTTTGTCGTTTTCGAATCCCTATCGGTGACATCAAATAGCATTTTATCTCAAACGTTAATTAAGACTTAAAAATATTAATTTTAAAGATTTGTGAAGAATGATTTTGGTTGAGCTAGTACCAGGATTACAGAAACGTAAACTGCAACAACACAACGTAGTAGGTCCTAAGAAGCTCCGCTAGGTGCACTATATGGCAAATGTCTATCTAGAACAGTCCACAGGCACGCATCTTACTGAACAATGCTCGATACACGCACCTCACATTCTTGCATAGATTCTTGTCTTCATCTGTAAATATTTAATAAGAGAACTTACTGCTGTGTTTTGGCGAAAGAGTGGAACGCATTTGACTATACAAATTTAGTAGTAAAATTTTTCACTTGACAATAGTCTAGTTGAGGAGTAATTGCTAAGGCCATCTTCTAGTTTCATTATGAGACCAGCTCCATAGTACCATATTTTTAGGGTTCCGTACCCAAAGGGTAAAAACGGGACCCTATTACTAAGACTCCGCGGTCCATCTGTCTGTCTGTCACCAGGCTGTATCTCATGAATCGTGATAGCTAAACAGTAGAAATTTTCACAGATGATGTATTTCTGTTGCCGCTATAACAACAAATACTAAAAACAGAACAAAATAAATATTTAAGTGGGGCTCCCATACAACAAAAGTGATTTTTTTGCCGTTTTTTTGCGATAATGGTACGGAAACCTTCGTGCGCGTGTCCGACTCGCACTTGGCCAGTTTTTTTCAATGTACCTACACCAATTTTAAGCGGATGCCAGAAAGTGCTTGGAAATTGATAATTAGTTCCCAGTACAGTAGTATCAGTGGACACATACGTATACGAAAGCAAAGTAATATAAAAAGTGTAAAAAAAGTGTTAAATATTATACGAGTAGGTTGGTCGACTGAGTGAGAAGAGTGCCAAAAATTGCTTCTGCTGTACTAGTGGCGGATTACCGTATCAAGCAGAGCCCTAACCAGTCAGAGTCATCCACGTCCCCGTCGTTCTCCCTAGGACCTGGTGCAATCGCGCCGCCGTGCGTCCGCCACCCCGATTTGCAGCTAAGCTAAGGGATGCAGGGCAAAGGGCGAATATTTTGCGCCATAAAACAGAATCTCCTCACTAAGGAGGGTACCCGAAACCAAATCGAGCACATCCGAAGGCTCAATAGCGGCAGGCCCACTATCGGATTAAGGCACAGTGGGCTAATCACTAGCTTACCCGACAACTATGGATGCCTGAAACTGAAGCAGTAATAAGAAACCGGACTGATTTTTTACCGATGACTTTTGGCTTGAAATAACGGACACGATTTGCATTTTGGCATGTACGAACGATGAGCGAGGACAGTCGACCAGCTCAGGCGGAAGCAGTAATGCTCAGCTACAAGCTGCAAATAAGAGGTGAGAAGAAACGGATTTGGTGAGCTGAGAACTTCTATATATGTATGGCGTGGGACTCCTTATTTCTAATACAGCTAAGAAAAGCCTGGTGGACTCGAAACCGATATCAGACCGGATCATGTTCGCCCGTTTTAACTCAAGAGCACGGAAGATCTCCATTGTACAGTGCTACGCCCCAACCAATGCATCGCCTGAGGATACCAAAGACGACTTCTACAACGCCCTCAATGTCACCCTTAGGAGCATAAAGAAGCAAGACATCATCATCGTCATGGATGACCTGAATGCAAAGGTTGAGAGTGTTAACACTAACCGCGAACGACATATGGGTACACACAGACTTGGAGTATGCAATGACAATGGGGATCGATTTTTCATTTCATTTATTTATTCTCAAACAATTTATCGAGTTTTGTTAGAAACGCGACCTGACCATCGGAGGAACATTGTTTATTCATGGTGACCACCACAAATACACCTGGAACTCAACTGACAGAGTCACTAAGAACCAGATCGACAATATTGCTATTAGCTCCAAATGGCTTTCTTCATTGCTTGATGTCCGCAACCGTAGGGGCGCCGATTTAGATAGTGATCATCATTTGGTAGTTGCTGAAGTTCAGCTGTAGGTTGCGGTAGTCGTTTCGGCTTGAGCTACGCAATCAGTTCTCTGGACTGGAGGATGCTGCGAACTCAGTGGACGAGAGTGGAGCCGCAGTAGAAAGGCCTATACAGAGACCAGCTCCGTGGTCCTTGGGCATAAATCAGCACATGCGCGCGAGAACTGGATGTCATTCCACACGCGGAGCCTCATTGAGGATAGAAGGAAGTTACTCCTTAAACTGCTTGAGACGCATGCTGATGCCAAACGAGCCGACCTCAATGCTCAATACTGCCAGAAGCGCAAGGCGATTTATCGCTGTACGCGTGTAGATAGAAGGCGTTGGGCTGATGATATTGCTGATAGTGCCCAACACGCTGCGAACACCGGCAACTTGAAAGAGCTGTATAAAGACCTTGGCAGGAAACAGAATGCTCGAGAAGAAGAAGCCATTTAAATCCAATGAGGGTCAGATTATTGCGACGTCGGAAGGGCGGCTGCAGCGCTGGCGCCAGCACTTTAAGGAGGTCTTACGATTGTCAGCATCTGTGACGCCTGATGCGCTGCAGGTAGGTTCCACACCACCTCGACATTGATACGGAACCACCGTCAGCCTCTGAAGAGACTAAAGCGATCCTCTCTTTGAAGTCAGGCAAAGCACCTGGACTCGACCTGATAACTGCGGCAATGGTACAAGCCGACTTAGCCTCCACCGCCGACGTGCTGACACCTTTAATTGAAAGGATATATATATTTGTTTTTATACTTTATTAGTAGGAACAAAATTCTTAATAATTAATTACGATCTAGCCTAAAAGACTAATAAGCAATTTAACTCTAACTTAATATGTTACGTGAAAGATTATGTTAAAACTAAGAATAGTGTCCATTTGCACTTTTACACAAGTCCGTAGCACTTTCTTAGAGTCTGATATAATTTAAAAACACTATATTCATGTGTTATATGTATAGCACAGCGTTGTCACTATTATTCATTCACTTTATACTACACTAATTCAAAAGGTTTAGCTCTTTTTAGTCTACGCACTAAGCCTGTATTGTCTAGCAGCTAGATAACCTCAACATTCACGTGTCGATGAAGTCTGTGTTCGTGGGCTTCAGCACATTTTTGGATGATGGTGGTGACAATATCCATTTTAAGGTCACGGTGAAGATCGTCATTTCTTATGTACCAGGGTGCATTTACAGCATCCCTGAGCACTTTACTTTGGAATTGTTGGCTTATTTTGACGTTGCTTAGTTTAGTACAGCCCCAAAGTTGGATATAATACGTCCAAATTGGCATCAGTAAATGCTTGTATATGGTTATTTTATTACATATTGATAGATAGACAGGATTTCTTTCCGAGTAACCAATACATACTTTTATAACGTATGTCGAGTTCCTGTCTTTTCTTTTTGACATGAGCTTTCCAATGCAACTTGACGTCGAGAGTTATGCCAAGGTATTTAGCTGTATTAGCATAAATAAAGAAAAGGATATGGACCGCTGAAGAGCTTACCGGACGGCTGGAACAAGAGACTTTTAATTACCGTGCCCAAGAAAGGTGATCTCAGTAGTTGCGATAACTAGAGAGGCATTACGTTGCTGTCGACTCCCTCTAAGTTCTTCTGTAAGATTATACTTGATAGGCTGTCGAAGGGGGATGAACCTTTTTTGCGCGCTGAGCAGGCGGGTTTCCTTTCGAGCCGCTCGTGCACGGACCAGATCAAAACTCTTCGTATCATTCTCGAGCAGGCAGCAAAATGGCAAAGGGAAATTTATCTTAATTTTTTCGACTTCGAAAAGGCCTTTGATAAGTTGAGGTGGTCCAGCATCTGGTCTCGCCTGTTGGACATTGGAGTGTCTCCAAAAATAGTCCGCCTATTGGAGAGCATTTACAGGAAATATTCCTGCAATGTGACTCACGAAGGCCTAATTTTGGAGGACATCGCAGTGCACGCTGGTGTCCACCAGGGCTGTCTTCTTTCGCCCCTCCTTTTAATAATCGTCCTTGACGGAATCATGTTGCTCATTTACGATTGCAGGCGTCGCGTGATAGAGTGGGGATTGCCCAACGTCTTGGAAGACCTGAACTATTCTGATGATCTATGCCTGTTGTAACGTTTTTTTCTCCTACCCTCTTCTAACGTCCCTAGGGATAAGGCGTAAAATAAGAAGAAGGCGGCAACCATTAACAAATATATTTATTTACCCGAAGCAATAGACAAGCCGGAGGGGCAACAAAGGTGGTATTCGGGCCGTTCTACAATTAGGTGCTGTATTCTATTTATCCCTCAGTGGTCCAGTACCGTCCTGAGTCAAGCCGCAGGTGGAAGCAGGCGCTCGGCGAGTAGTCTGGAGTATGGCGTAGGTGGAGGTCGCTGGTGAGTCCAGCTGGCAGCGCCGCTGCGTGGGGGTATTCTTAACCCGGACCTTGAACCCTGGAACGCGTCAACAAATAAGGGTGTTACGGGGCGTTCCAGAATCTCCTGTGAGCATCCACGACTACGGCGTGATGGAAGCACTAGGCCCGTAGTAGTGATGCCGTGGATGTTTTTTAATTTATTTATTTTTGTAAAATTGTAAAATATGGGTAATTATACTAAATGATGTACGTATAACGTTACACTGTTGAGTCATACACACGCCGACATACAAGTGAAACTGACCGACGGAAGGTGCCGAAAACTGGGCTCAAAATTAACATCCGGAAGACCCAGGAGATGCGTACAGGTGTGAGGCATTCTTCACCGATATTAATCGGCACAGAGGTTGTGGAACGCGTCCACAAATTCACATACCTCGGGAGCGTCGTATCAGAGACTGGAGGAACTGAAGAGGATATCACTTCACCGATCGCCAAACCGAGAGCTACCTTCGCACAGCTGAGACCTGTGTGGAAACCACGGAAACTGACCCGAAGGGTTAAACTCAAAATCTTCGGGTCCAATGTCAAATCCGTGCTGCTCCACGGGTGCGAAACGTGGAAGGTAACAAAGGACATCTCACGCCAAATCCAGGTCTTCGTCAACCGATGTCTTCGTCGCATCCTCGGAATTTACTGGCCCGAGACCATCTCTAATATGTTGGCGAGATGCCACGATACCCCGATTGACCGCCAGATCAAGCAGCGTTAATGGTGTTGGATTGGTCACACGCTCCAGAGGGAAAAACAAACAGGCCTTGGATTGAAATCCGCAAGGAAAAAGGAAGCGAGGCCGTCCCCGTCAAACATGGCGACGCACCGTATTGGCTGAAGCGACGAGTATCGGAATGACGTGGAGCGAGATGAAACGCGAAGCTCAAGACCGGTCTCGATGGAGGATTACTGTGGAAGCCCTCTGCCCCAGCTAGGAGCCATAGGGTCTTAAGTCAAGTAAGTCAAATCACTTTTTTTTTTTTGGCTTCTGCCATTTTCCTTTTTCGACTTTACTGGCTAAAATTTACAAACGCTATGAATCTCTAGTATATATATTATACACTACTACTATTGTAGTCTATGGCTATGAACTTGACAGCCAGAGATCTGTCAAGCGTGATATCACGCACGCTGAAGATAGAAAAAGACAGGTATAAAACCATGGACAAATTGGTAAGTTTTTACCCATAGATAAACAGATAAATACAAAATTATATTCTAAATCTTCATCTCACGGCTGTGAATTTTAGCATTACACATAATATATGGATTTTATGAATAGTCAAGATGAAATAACACTCTAGTTTTCGTTTCTACGAAATTAATGACACAATTACAAAACAATCCGCAATAACGATCTATGGATCTATGATCTGACTGTCACTGGATTGCATGTCATTCTGTCAACTCCCGGAAATAAATTAAAATCTCGCGGAAAAGTGTGCAATCAAAGTGCTAGTTGTGTTTAGTTTGGAGATTAGTGCTTGATTGAAGTTTTGAACTTTAAAGAACTGTCTTAACAGTGATTAAAACTTATAAATAACAGATTGAAATTCGTGTTTGAAGTGTCGTAGATTATTTGCAGAAAAAAATATTTTGAAAATACCCACTATATTGTTTCATAATTTGAGCTATCACTGCTGTCAAAGTGACACTGTCAAAAAGTGAAATTTCAAAGACAACACGGGGTTGCCAGTGTTATAATTTATATTTCCCATACAAAAATTATAATGGCCCAATGTTACAAGTGTGATATACAAGTTCAAGATGATAAAAACTCTAAGATATCGTGCAAAGGCTGCAAGAGGGCGATATGTATTAAGTGTAGTGGATTAACTGCAACAGAAATGCGTGTGTTTGGCCTCCAAAACCCTAAATTGTCTTACCTGTGTGATGAGTGTGAGGAAGGTCTAAGGCAGGTCCCTGAGTTGCGCAGGTTAGTTACTGAGCTCCAGCACCAGGTCCAGGAGTTGAAGACTCAGCGGACAAGTGTTATTAACTTGGACATGGTGATTAACGAGATAGAAGAACGCAACAGTCGTAGTCGTAACGTTATCATCCACGGAATACCAGAATCAACATCATCCTCTCCAGAAGATCGGAAATTGCACGATCAGAACTCTGTCACCGTCTCATTTGCCTCACTACCAATACCAGAACCAGTAATTGTCTCAACATTTCGCCTCGGTAAACCGGTAACAAATGGTGATAAGCCGCGCCCGGTCAAGGTGGTCTTGAAAAATAAACAAAATGCGATAAATGTACTGAAAAACAAAGGTAAGCTTCCGGCTACTATCAAAATCCAATCGGATCTGACTCCCTACCAAAGAGATCAACTCAAGAGCTTGCGTGAAGAGTTGGCCGGCCGGATTGAGAAAGGTGAGCAAAACTTAACCATTAAGTACGTAAATAGAGTCCCGAGGATCGTCAGTGCCCCAAAAAAGTAGGTACTAAAAAGATCTCCGAGCTGCGTCTTTTATACACGAACCTGGCATCCTTAACGGCAAAATTCGATTTATTTCTCGCTGATAAAGATAAAGATAAAGATAAAGATAAAGATAATTTTATTTTGCAAATATGGGTAACATAGAACGATGACAAAAAAACATATAATAGTACAGCCATATTTTACCACGTAGGCATGCAAAAGATTTAACATCAACTTACAACTAATACTAATAATTTTAAACTATTATACACAAAATAATTTCAAAATATTCATTAATTATACATAATTATGCACTAGCTTAAAAACTGTTTCTCAATCAGGAACTCATTAATATTATAATATGCTTTTGCCACTAAAAAGCTTCTAAGTGTCTTTTTAAATAAAGGTAGCGGAAGCTCTTTCCATATCTTCGGTAATTTGTTATAAATGACGGGCGCCATGCAGTAGACACTTTTGCGCATAAGTGCTGTCTTGGCTGACTCCAGACATAGCACACTATTATCGCGTCTATTGCGAGGTACTACATCTGATAGTCGTCTAAATCGACTCGGATTTGTCTTTACAAACACAGCTACTTCAAATATGTACAAACAAGGTAATGTTAACATTTTGTAATTTCTAAAGCATGGTTCACAACTGTCAGTGGGTTTAAGTTTAAACATTGCTCGAATGCATTTTTTTTGAACCTTGAAAGCAGTCTCTCTTTCAGTAGAGTTGCCCCAAAATATAATCCCATACCGTAAATGTGATTCCGCTATCCCATAATATGCAGTCAGAAGAGCATCCGTGTTCAATATAGGGAATAATGAACGTAGAGCGTATGCAGACTTACTCATTTTCTTGCATAAAGTCTCAACGTGTGGTTTCCAGTTTAGATTTTTATCTATTTCGAGACCCAGGAATTTTGTAGTTTCAACTTCTTCTATGGTATCATTATTATAGTGTATATTTAAGTTAATACTAGAGGTCTGTTGTCTAAAATGGATAACTTTAGTTTTACACAAATTTATTTTTAAATTATTTGCATCAAGCCAGTTTACCATCTGTTTTAAACTATTATTGATTTCACTCTCATAAGTATCTATACTTAAAATAGCTGAAGTAAACTATCATAAACCCGCATTTATTTTAATAACAGAAACCCACTTACACTCCGGAATCACCGATAACTTTATTAATATATCAGGATACATACTCTATCGCATGGACAGGAACCAGAGAAGAGGGGGTGGCGTCGCCATATACGTGGCTCTCGAATTCAATAAGGCTGCAATAATCTCTAAGATGAATAGTGTGTATCATAACGACATTGTAGAGGGATTATGGCTTGATATCCAATATGAAGATCTCGACTTATTACTAGCTTGTATATACCGACCTCCTTCAAGCTCCCTTACTGAAGCAGATGAAGTTTTATTTAATACTATTGGAAAAGCAGCAGCAGAAAAAACAGTAATCATAGTAGGCGATTTCAACCTACCCAGCATAAAATGGCCTCTTCAAAAAATTCATGGCCATGATAACTTACACAATTCCTTTGTAAACATGTATTCTAACAGTAACCTTAGCCAACTTGTTACTCAAATAACTAGAAAACGCAACCAAGAAGAATCTCTGCTAGATCTTGTGTTATGCAATGACAATACGCTAGTTTGTGATGTGGAGTACCACTCACCCATAGGTAAGAGTGACCACCTAGTCATTACAGCTACAATACAGGTAATTCACACCAATAATAAGAACGACGTTACTAATGACAATTTGCATTACGATTTTTACAAGGCAGACTTCAAGGAAATCTCAGAACATCTGACAAAAAGTTTAACTATTATTAATGAAAATTCTGTTAATGATATATGGCTAGCTCTTAAAAATAAAGTTCATTCATTAATAGAAGACTATGTACCAAAAAAAGTTATAAATAAAAAGCGACATACAAATAAGCCTTGGATAAACAAAGAAATCCGTGACTTAATCCTGAAGAAAAAACATCTGTGGACCACCTACAGAATTAATCCTAATGAAGACGCGTATATCAAATACAGAAGAGTAAATAACGATATCATAAATATAACTCGAAATAGAAGAACGTTGTTTGAGTCCACTGTTATAGATACAGGTCCTAAAGCGTTTTATGGTTACATCAGGAAACAGCTTAACTCTAAAGTTTGTATCCCAAATATTGTCAAAAACAAATCCGATCTACTCGTTATGAAACAGGAACTAATCGCCGAATCTTTTGCGGATCAATTCGAACTAAGTTTTGTTATGGAGCCCGATGGACCGTTACCAACCATAAATGCGCCTAGAGTATCAAACTCAGTTGAGAAGTTCGACATTACCGAAGACATGGTAAGAAAGTCATTATTAAGTTTTGACGATAATACAGCCACGGGCCCAGACGGCATACCATCAATATTACTCAAGAATTGCTCGCAGTCTCTGACCAGTGACTTAGCTCGGATTATGAACAGATCCCTGGAAGATGGAGTTGTGCCAGCTGATTGGAAAGTGGCCAACGTAGTGCCTGTTTACAAGAAAGGAAATAAACTGTTACCGGTAAACTATAGACCTATTAGTCTTACTAGCGTATTGTGCAAAACAATGGAAAAAATAATTGCGAATAAAATCAGAGAGTTTCTATCACAGCAGCAAGTTATCCTGGAGGAGCAACATGGATTTGTCCCGAGACGTTCAGTCACAACAAATCTACTAAAATGCGTACACGAATGGGCCAAGAATCATGACGAAGGGCATCCCACAGATGTGATATACTTGGATTATGAAAAAGCGTTTGATCGCGTCCCTTTGCGACGTCTAATACACAAACTTGAACACTTTGGCATACGCGGCAGTATATTAGCCTGGATAAGTGATTTTCTTACCAAAAGAACATTCCGTGTGCGTATTGGAGACGTTCTTTCTACTGCTCGTGTAGTGCACAGCGGTGTTCCTCAAGGATCAGTGCTCGGCCCGCTGATATTTATTTTATACCTCACAGACTTGAAAAATACGCTCCGCCTGCCATTCTCGTTATTTGCGGATGATACAAAGTTTTTTGGGAATCCCCATGACCAGTGGCAAGACATCCAAAATGATTTAAACGCATTATACAAATGGACTCAGGAGTGGTTGTTGACGCTGAATGTTGACAAATGTACCATCTTACACATAGGTAAAAACAATCCACGAAAAACTTATCGTCTCGGACTCCATAAACTCTCGTCTGTCGAATCGCAGAAAGATCTAGGTGTTATTATATCTAACGACCTAAAATGGGAAGCACACATATCTAGTATTGTCAAAAGAGCCAATTCAAAACTTTACATCATACGCAAGGCATTCAAGTGCCTGACGCCTAAGACGTTTGTCAAGTTGTACAAGACTTACATAAGACCTCTCTTGGAATATGCTAATGTCATCTGGGACCCATATTTCAAAAAAGACATTACTCTACTTGATAATGTACAAAGAAGGGCAACCAAGATGGTCCGCACCATGCGTAATCTACCTTACGAACAGCGCCTCAAAGACCTTGGCCTTATCACACTGGAACAGCGTAGACAAAGGGGTAGGCTCATTGAGACGTACAAAATACTAACGGAACACTACGAAGTGCCCAGCCTTCAAGACCTTTACACTCTGAATGCCAACAAACATCTGCGTGGGCATTCCCTAAAGTTATGGGAAAATTCGTCTAAAAAAAAGCCTTTGAAGCAATTCCTATCTAACAGAGTTGTAACTGCATGGAATAGACTCCCAGAAAATGTTGTGACGGCTCCCTCACTGAACTGCTTCAAGAATCAACTGGATAGATTAAATATCTCCAAGCTATTTGATACACACGCATCAGCTAATTAGCTGCTAGTGTGTCTAACCAAATAATAATAATAATAAAACGATATCAGGAGTCATCATACAAGCTGTAGATAGAAAATTTTGTGGTAAAAAGAACCATTTAAAATATACTGTATTTCAAATATTCGATACATATATATCGACATGTATAATATTACTATGACTATTGAACAAAGTAACAGACATTTGTTTAAGAATTTATTCGGAGTTATGACAACATTCTTGATTCGATACTTTGGACTTATCAGAATGATTTGCATAAGGTTGAAAGGTAGAAACTTAGACTCCACATCTTTATCGACGATGTTATTAGACAGAAATTCTGATTGACCACTACATCAATCATTCAGTTATTTCTTCTTTTTTTAGATATTATTTCCAAAGTACACTTCAAACACAAGTGATTCCAAATTGGAAATTTCTCTGTATATTTGATTAATTACTTATGTTAACGACCCTGAAAGAACTCAAACATTTTTTTTAATATATTAATTTGTGTTTCAGATGATAAATCATTTCGTCAAATAGAAATCATGAGAAAGTGTAGCTGTTCATTAACTAATGTAATCTGATAATCAATAAACCACGATAGAGATTATTACTTTTACTGATAAATCTATATGTACCCAAATTCATTTTCAGACTGCTTTACAACATAAATTGTCGTCAAGCCTATGTATCATAGAATGAATATTAAAAGATCATTACAATGTTCCAAGAACGCACCAAAGCCCTCATTCCAAGTACTATCAAATAACCGACTTGAAAGTGAAGTTCAAACAATAGCGAATTCTTTTAATGTACCACTTCATTTGTTTTTCTCTTCAAAATATTTTTTACAATACAATCATATTTATCCAAGAAGAAAGATGTATCGATTATGGGCATTCTGCTACACGCTAGTCATGAACGCAATTTGGATTTATAGAATTTTCGCCGAAGACTTGAGCGATGTAAAAATGAAGTATTCCGAAAATTGCTTTATTTTACTCTGTGCTGTGTTTTTTTGCGTTTCCCATTCGATTTGTTTCACAATGTTATTCTTTCTGGACATCATTCACAAGCACAACTACGTCTTTCTTATTCTGGAGATTCAAGCTATCCATAAAAACATCGCTATCAGTAAGGGTTTCCGGGGTTATATCATTTGGAACTGCATCTCAATATTTAGTTCTGTCTGCAGTGAATTATATTTACATTATATATACTTTACTTCTTATTCTGTTAACAAAAAATGCTTCAACATTGTTATCAACTTATTGTGTGAAGTCACGTTTATCGCATTGGACGTCAATTATATTGTTGCTATCCAAGTTATAATATTGTTGAAAAAATATCTCAATAATTGGATTAAAAAAATCTTGAAAATGGATAGCGAACACGAAAATAGCGAACTATGTATAAAATTGTTCGTGGTATACCAGAATATTATGAAAGCATACAATCTGTATAAAACCATTTTCCAAGGATTGGTAAGAATTTTACGGTCTTTATTTACAGTAAATATAGTATCTGTTGTGCAATTTTCTGCCCAAATGTTCAAATCATGGTTGACTAAAATAATACTTTCTTACAGACGTTAATACAAGTACTTGTTAAATTTATTCGGATTTTACTATTGTTTTATTTGACCATCTTTTCGATTAAAAAAGCTATACTGGGCAACAACGTAAGTATCCTTTCCGTTTCGTGAATCAGTTTTCATTCTTTAAGCCTGTTTGTTGAAAACATCAATGTTTAGGACATATTTTATTCCAATATTGAACCAAGAGTATTGGATTTATTTCTTTGCGTCATTAGTGAACTTGAAAGTTCTAATGTTTGTAAACGTTTTTTTTCAGGCCTCACCGTATTCTTCCGTAGATTCATTATTTTTATTTAAGAATATAGTTCTTATTATTCTACACAGCATATATAATGAGTGGTTTTACATATCTGTTGAGGAAGCTGAGACGGCGTGTATACAGCTTATGAAAAACAAGAATTGTCCAAGTAAGAATGATAAGACTATAAATAATAAAAATAAACCTCAAGGGGTTCAAAGTTCTGAATGTGACTGACCCGGGTTTCAGTAATGAAACTTTCGACGCGTCACAAATGAAACGCAAGTGTACATAGTTATGCAAGACGCTGTTGAAAATCTTATTCAATCAAACTCGGCAACGATGGGTTACATTTTTGCGATTATTTTCGTTCCTAAGCTGACTTGATTGCATACTGATTATATTATCGTGGGCCATAATTTGAACTTAACAGTTGTTTTTTCTTACAGACAGTCACAAACATCTTTTTAAGAATGTGCTGCAGTTAAACAAATCGTTCAGTAAGATGACCGCGTGTGGCCTGTTCTGTGTAGACGCTGCGCTACCTATATGTTTGCTAGGAGTTATCGCGAATTATGTTTTTTTAATGTGGCAGTTCATGTTTATGTCGACTTAACAAAGCATAATGCTAAAGGGTGCACCTTTGTCTATCACAGAAGTGTATCTATGGCACACTTTACACCATTTATATTTAAGTTTCATGTAAATAGAACGTGCTTATTGGCATCAACCGACACAAATCTTACGTCACAAAACCGACGGAAATACACAGAGGCGATGAGAAGTTGTTCAGCAACAAGATGGACTGATCAAGTGAAAAACTCGTCGTCAGCCAAATTCTACACTGTCGTGAAGGACGCGCTGGACAGAAACCGGTGAAGGCAGATCATCCACTCCAGATGCAACCCTTATGCTGACCACGATCCTCATACATGAGGGCCCGAAAACGGCCTTGTTTTGAAAAAAAAAACAACGTTGCCTGATCTGGGAATCGAGTCCACGCATCGGGCTATTAACTGGTCACTAGACCACGAGGTAGTCAGTTAATAGCAATAAACGTTTTGAGATAAAACAACAAGCATTTTTAGTGCCTGCAAAATTCTTGCAGCCATTGCTTAGTAACATGGATAATCAGCCATCTTGTTCTTATCTATTTATTCATTCAAATACTCTAACTAATCAGATATCGATTAGTCTATTTTATTTCTAATTAGATGAAATCCGATAGATAGTAGCTATGTTGTGACAATTTTTGACAGGTTAATAGGTAAAAGCAATAAGTAATTAAGATAAATGATTTCTTTTGAAAAATGAAGAGCATGTCTATAAGAAGAATGTCAAGTAAGAATTTAGATGCCTATAAGAAAAGATGGATGGGTTTTTTGAAAGATAATGTTATTATTATAATGGATATACATGATAAGAACGCTTAATTGTTAATTGATAGAGATGGATGGAACTAGCAGATATACTGCATCAAGCCTAAACTCGACTCTTAATTAAACATTTTGCGATAAGTATGTATAAATAGATCATTATTAATCTTTTGCTCGACTATTCAAAAACACCTTTAAATTGATTATTTTAAATAAATGCTTTCAGTTTGAGTTTGAATCACTAAAAATGAAATTAGCTTCAGTAAATATTTGCCAAACAATTTTTAAGCGAGGGGGCTAGACGGAAAAAAATCTCACGAAAAGTTGTAACGACACCTTTTTGCTATAGTTGTAAGCCGTGCGGCGTGCGCGTGTTTCGTGCGTGTTCTAACCTATACGCTGTTGTTTTTACGAAGTCGAGAGAGTATATATACATACATATATATATATGTATATATATACACATATTTATATATACTAAAGGAACTTCGTGCCATCCGGGTGTCCCTTGACACCTCAAGTTTTTATTTTTAATTTATATAATGTGACATTCTAATATAACAACATAGATACTATCAGTACATACATATTAAAGCACAATCGTATGAATATTATATTGCAGAGTCAGGCGTAAGTCGTCAACGAACCTCATCTCAAGTGCTACCCAACATTCGAATAGAAGATAAAGTTCAAAGAATAGCGAATACTTTTAAGTTTGCTCTTCATTTGTTTTTCTCCTCAAAATATTGTTTAAAATATAATTGCTTGTACCCAAAAGGGAACAAGTATCAATTAATGTCATTCTGCTTTACTACATTCATGGTTATAATGAATAAATATTATAAACATGACGAATAGAAGTATGAATCGAGCTGAAAACGACTTCATTACATTACATTCTATCTGTTACTTGTTGTACGCAACCATTTTTTAAATGTTTAATTTTGGATGTTGTGCACAAACACAATAACGTCTTTCTTATGTTGCAGATCGAAACTATCCATAAAATCATAGAATTCAGTAAAAGTAGCTTTAGCTTTAGAAGTTTATAATTGGGGTATCTGGATCACTTTCGCTCCGCTCGTGATATTAAAAACTTACATTTGGTTTTAGCTTTTTATTATTTTTATTTGTTATTCAGTGGACTGTATATTATGTAGGCTAGTAATTGATACAATTTGCTTGTTCTATAAATAATTTCTTATAACTCACATGAATACGTTTTGGCCATAGACCAAAGGAAATAGGAAGCTTAAATTGCAACAGATAATACTAGAGATAAAATAAAAAGTCTTTCGTAGGTACCATTTTTTTGCGTTATGGACACCGACTTCCAAAAATAAAGTTATTTTTCACTTTGTAGTTTTTTTATTTGGAAGTCGTTGTTATTTTTTTTTATAGTTTTCTTTTTTCATCGTTTAATTGTATCTACCTAATAAGCAAGTTGTGTAGTTAGTTTCCTATAACGCCAGAATAGGTTACCCGAATATCATTAAACTTGAACAAAACCGATCAAATGAGAGATCTGTTTACCCCTTAAGACCGTGCTGCCGTGATGTTATGTTATGAAATGGTATAAACAATAAACAGACATGCGATTGCAGCAGTCCCGAGAGATTTACCGTTATTTATTGAAGATTTCTGTTGTATATCTTCGAAGTTCTTTATCAGATCTCCACCAAATTAAAATGGGACCAATTTCGGAATATACACTTTAAACAAAAAAAAAAATTTCTAAATCGGTCCAAAATTGACGGAGATATCGGTGAACAAACATAAAAAAAAACATACAAGAAGTCGAACATAGAACCTCCTCCTTTTTCGAAAGTCGGTTAATGACTTTGTGATGCCATCAACATACTGCCACCCCAAGCAGATATACAGTACATCAATTCTTATTTTAGTAACAATTTTATTATTAAACCTTTTTTATTTCCTTAACATACATAGTTTCTTAACATTAGGTACACAAATTTACATAATTTTTAGTTAAGGCCCCTGGAGGGTATAGGCCTCCGCCAATAATTTCCAGGTTTTTCTTGTCTTCGGTAGTTTTTTCCAGTCTTCTCCAGCATTTCTTTTTATTTCATCTATCCAACGTTCTCTAGGGCGTCCTCTGGCTCTCATTCCACTTGGGCCTAGCCAATTAGTGACTAGTTCAGTCCACCTACCATCTGACAATCTTGCCACGTGCCCTGCCCACTTCCACTTCAGTCGTTTCTTATGCTGGAGAGCATCTATAACTTTGGTTTTTTTCCTTAACTTTTCTGACTTTTGCGTATACTTCAGCCTAATATTCAGGATACTCCTTTCCATAGCCCTCTGGGTGTTCTGTATTCTGTCCCTTGCATATTTGTTGTATATCCAAGTTTGTGATCCGTATGACATGCAGGGTAGCAGACACCCATCCATAACTTTCTTTTTCAGTTTCAAGGGCAGTTTTGATTTCATTATTTCTTTTAAGCTCCAGAACTTACTCCATGTCATGTTTATTCTCCTATCAATTTCATCTTTGTTTCTGGAATTGCTGAATGAAATGCATTTACCTAAGTATATATAGTTTTCCACATACTCCAAACTCTGCGAATTGTCAGCTAGTATAGGCGTTTGGATAGCGTTTATCATTACTTTCGTCTTTGATGTGTTTAAATGTAACCCAATACTGTTGCTTAACCTGCATAGCTCCGACACCATCTCTTCTAGTTGCTTAGCTGATTTCGAGAAGAGGACTATGTCATCAGCGAATCTAAGGTTATTGAGGTTTTTCCCATTTATGTTAATACCTTTGTGTTTCCAGTCTAGGTCTTTCATTATGTGTTGTAGAACTGATATAAAGATTGTAGGTGATAGCGGGTCTCCCTGTTTCACACCTCTACATATTTTGATTATTGGGCCCAATCTGTCAAGTTTCACACGGCTTACACTTATGCTGTGGATGTCTTTCAGGATGTTTATGTAAGGTTTGGGGATATCTTGATGACATAGTGCTTGCCATATGCTGTCATGGGATATGGAGTCGAAGGCCTTTGCATAGTCGATAAATGCTAGGTATAAGGGTTGTTGATGTTCTTGATGTTTTTCAATTATTTGTTCCAAGGTATGGACGTGGCCGATTGTGCAGAAACCCTTTCGGAATCCTTCATGTTCCATGGGTTGGTGTTTTTCTATTTCTGGCTCGATTATCTTGTTTAAACAGGCCGCGAACAGTTTGTACATAGTAGGGAGTAAGCTTATAGGACGGTAATTACTCACATCTGACGCGTCCCCCTTCTTGTAAATGAGTATTATTCTTGACTCCGCCCATTTCACAGGTACTTTATGCTCTTGGAGGATTTTATTAAACAAATTTGAGGGAGGACCAGCCAGTAAATACTTTCCTAGTTTGAGAGCTTCATTTGGGATGTTATCATGTCCGGGACTTTTTTCTTCTTTAAGCCTGTCTATTTGTCTTATTATTTCTGCTTCTTCGAAGGGTTCGATCGACAATGACGCTGTTGTATTATCTACATTATATTGATGTGTCTGGATTGTATTGTTATTGTTTTTGTAGCTGTAGAGGTCTTTGTAGTAATCTGAAGCAATTCTCACGATGTCTGTCCTTGTTTGCGTATATTTTTGAGTGTCTTTTGATTTTAGCTCTGGAATCCACTCTTTAAAAGTATTAAGTTTTTTAAACGCTCTCTTTTGACTTCCAAATTTTAATAAGTTTGATTCTATTATCTTCATTCTATAGTTTTCGTAGTCATTTTTTAATTTCTTGTTGGTAGTTTTGTATAAGTTCGAAAGTTCTTGTCTCTCTTCTCTATTTTTTGGTTGTTTATGTTGTAATTCAATTCGTTTTTTTATCATATCCTTTGTTATGCTGATATTATATTATTTCTTTCTTGTTTAGTGCTTGTGTTTTTCATGCTTTCCGTTATGGCTGACTCTATTTTACTATAGTATGATTCCATGTCGCCTTTTTCGCAACAAGACACTTTATGTAATTCGTTTTTTAATTGATTTAGGTATTTATTTATATTTTCTTCTCCCTGTAATAGGTTTCGGTGGTTTCCGAATTTTGCTCTACTTAACTTTTGTTTTCCTAGGTTAAGTGTGCCTCGTACTAATTTATGGTCGCTCGGGTATGTGTAATTTTTTACTTTTTCTATATTAGAATTTTTTTTTGGGTTATTACTGAAAATATAATCTATTTGGTTTTTAGTTTATCCATTTGAGCTAGTCCATGTCCAAAAACATTTTTGCTGTTTTTTGAATAGAGTATTTATTACGGTAAGTTTATTTTCCAGTGCATATTGTAGTAGACGTTCGCCTCTTTGATTTCTACTGCCATAACAATATGGTCCCATCACTATGTTTTCACCTTGCTTTCTTTGTCCGATTTTTGCGTTTAAGTCACCCATAGTAATTATTATTCCATTGGCGTGGTGGTGAGCAGTTTGCAATTGGTCGTAAAAGGATTTAATTTCTTCTTCAGGTGCTTCATTAGTGTGCGCATAAACTTGTATTAGTGATAATTTAGTTGTTGCAAATTGGAGGTTCAATAAACACACTCTTTCCGATATTCCTATGTAGTTCTGGATGTTAGACTTATATTTCTTTTTGATTCGCCTGTATGGCAAAAAATATGTTCTTCTAGTTCCACAATGTGGCTTCCAATTTTTCTTACTTCGGCTAATCCAATTATATTATATTTTATTTTGTTTAAGGAATGTTGAAGCAATGTCATTCTTTGTGGTGACAAGAGTGATCTCACATTATATGTACATATATTGAGTTGTTGTTGTTGTGTTGGAGGGTTGTAGTCTTTACCTCCCGCGGGGACAAACCGTGTTGGGAGATGGAGAGGGTCCTTTTGTGATTGCTATTCTGAGTCATAATGCTCAGTCCTCGGTAATGATTCAGGCAAAGTCTTCTCAGAATAAGAATAAGAATAAGAATAAGAATAAGAATAAGAATAAGAATAAGAATAAGAATAAGAATAAGAATAAGAATAAGAATAAGAATAAGAATAAGAATAAGAATAAGAATAAGAATAAGAATAAGAATAAGAATAAGAATAAGAATAAGAATAAGAATAAGAATAAGAATAAGAATAAGAATAAGAATAATTTATTAAAAAGAAATTACATTCAAATGCGTTGCTTCCTGGACTCACACTAGGATTCCCTGTGTTGTGAGATCCAGGCTCCTTCATTCCGTTTACATTTATTGCTGTTCAACAATATTACGTTACAATAAATTCTTAATTAAATCTAATCTAAGTGTAATTTGCAAGAAAAGGAATATAAAATAAAAAGCTAACTCTAATAGAAAAACAGTATATAACCAATTATGTATAGTTATGCATGTACCTTTGTTGTGTGTGATTGTGATGGTGTGTATGTTTGCGTGATGGTGTGTGATAGTGTGTGTTTGTGCGGGTGTATGAAATAAGGTAGTGTGTCTGATTGTTATACCTACCTGAGAATGTATGTGATTATGTGGAAGTTTGTGATATAGAATAATGAATAATGTATATATAAATAGAGATATGTATTAGTAACTAACAAACAAATTTTTTTTTTTTTTTTTTTATTAATTTAAAAGCCAATTTAAAAGCCAATTTATGTCTACTTGTGAGACATTTGCGAGTCCTATTTTATGTAAATAAAACCCGAAAAACTGTGGTAATACGTGTATACTTGATAAAGGAAAATTTTGAATAATTTGTTATCTAAATAAATAACAATTATTGTTAGCTAAAACGGGATTATGTTGATGAATAATCGTTTAAAATAGTGAATAGGCAATGTATCAACGGGCAATTGTAGTTTCTGTTAACTTTGCGGTAGTGTTAACATGAATAACCTTAGGGAACCCTAATTGATTTTACAACAAAGAAAAATTACTAATTTCAAGTAGATAATTACTATTCGATGAATACAGTTAAGTATTGACTTTAGATGTGCCTCTTGTGACCTTGGATGCACTGTGGAGGCAACACAATGATGATGAATTGGAAATGTGTGATTTGATATGGGTTGGAAAACTTGGAAAGTATGATTAGGAAGTTTGCTGCCGTGGTCGTGACTAAGTCTTGGTGTAGCTTAGACGCCGGATCCTGACGGTCTTCAATTCTGGATGAGGCACGTTCTCCTGACTATGTAGTAATACAAATAAAACCAAAGTCTCACCACCTTTAATTGCTTCGTACTGCAGCTGTCGGCTTGATTTCCATACCTAGTCAGACTCCGATGCTCTGACAATAGTTTGCAGTCTCACAGACCCACTGCTCGTAAGGTAGCTAGAAGAATCGCAGTTCCAATGGTCGCAAGCTTTTAGATCCGCAAGCTATGCAGCTCGTAGTGCTGGCGTCTGGGGCGGCATCGCGAAGCCATCGTCTTGGTGCGAGTGGAGTCAGCGACTCCTCGACACGTTGTTTATGAGAATGACAAAATGAAATTCATAAGAAATCTGTGGGCTAGAGACGAATTTTTTTATTTTTTTTTTTGTGATGGGATTGCTCTTGACTCTAGTCTAGGTCAAAGGTGACAGAGACAGAGTCGACGATGGAGTGAGCTTACCCAGAAGAAGCCTGTTCACTCTAACTTTGAAGAGATTCGGGTTGAATGCGTTCGGAAACACTGACGCAGGTAGCGAGTTCCATTCATTCGCTGTGCTCATTATGAAGGATGTTTGGAAGCGTTTGGTGCGAATTGGTGGAATGGCAACAAGGTAAGGATGATAACTTGCAGTGCGTCTAGATGTCCGATGCTAGAAGGGGGCTGGTGGGATGAGGTCGTGGAGTTCTTCAGCACACTCACCGAAGTACAGTCTGTAGAAGACCGACAAGCAGGCAACCTTGCGGCGATGAGCCAAGCTGTGAAGCCTGGCACCCGCCAGCTCTGCGTCGCCAATGAGCCTCCTGGCTTGTTCCACCGAGTCAAGCGCGGCAAGCTGATATTTAGCTGAGCCTTCCCAAAGGTGGCTGCAATACTCCATGCAGGATCGGACTTGCGCTTTGTATAGGGTTAAAAGCTGTCCAGACGTAAAGTATCGCTTCACTTTATTTAGGATGCCTAGTTTTTTGGCCGCAATTTGGGCTTTGTACTCAATGGAGACGCCAAAGTTGAGACTGGATGTCAACTCCATGCCTAGGAGCTCGAGCCGATCAGTCACAGGAACAGACGCACCCCGAATAGTAGGAGTTTGATCGAAAAGACTCCTTTTAGCGGTAAAAAGACACGCTTGTGTTTTGGTGGCGTTAAAGGAGACCAGATTGTCATCACCCCACTGGGAGACAAGGCTTAAGGTCAAATCTGTCCGCTCCACCATAGCCTCTCTCAAGGAACGAACTTCATCCACGCTGGTTTTTGCGCTGGACAAGTATCTCTCTGAAACAGTACTGTCATCTGCGTACCCAACAATACCAGGTTGAAGAAGGTTATTGATGTGCAGCAGGAAAAGAGTTGCAGAGAGAACAGACCCCTGAGGAACTCCGGCATCAATAGCCATAAGGTCAGAGGAGCAGTCGTCAATGACTACTCGGATCGACCGTTCACTGAGGAAGTCTGATATCCAGCTACTGTTATGTGGGTACCTACATAATATTCATAGGTATATATACTTGTGCAAACGACTGCTGCGCCAGTCGAATATACATTCTTGTGTTATACCGGTTGTATTATTCTGCTACCCCTCTTCCGTACATAACAGTTGGCGACGAGGAAAAAGTACGAGACACGCGCACTTTATCTTAAAAATGGCGAGAGTATCCACTTCAGTCGGCACCTTGACAGTGTTCAACTACGAAAACCAAGAGTGGCAGCTATACAAGGAAAGACTCGAGCAGTGGTTTCTGGCAAATGGAATTAGGGTAGATGCAGATAAAGCCGGTTGCAAACGTAGAGCTATTTTACTAAGTAACTGCTCGGAATTAAGCTACAAATTGATACGCGATCTAGCTTTACCGCAGAAGGTCGGTACCTTAAGCTATGACGAGGTAGTTAAATTGTTGGACGGACATTTTACGTTGAGAACGTGTACGTTTGCTGAAAGGTACAAGTTCCACAGCGCCACACAACATGTCGGTGAAGGGTTGCCAGAGTGGGCGGCACGTGTACGTGGTTTGGCAATACACTGCGGGTTCACGGCGCAAAATCTGGACGAGCAGCTTCGCGACCGATTTGTGCTGGGCATGGCACCTGGACCGGGAAGAGATAAGCTATTTACCAAGGCGATCTCGGAGTTGACGCTGAGCAAGGCCTTGGAAATAGCAGAAGGCGTACGCAGTGCTCGCATGGGGGCACAAGAAACTACACGGCAGGCGGACGGGGGTACACCATTTCAAGTGTTGAAGATGGACTCAGACTCAGCAACGCAGCCTGGTGCAGCGCGCGGGAGCATCGCGCCGTGGCGTAGGCAGGGAGCGGCGAGACCTACAAATAACGCCGAGCGCGCTCGCGGCTTCGGCAGTAGCGGTAGCGGGTGCACCGCCTGCGGGTACACAGACCATCAAGCATCGTCGTGTCGGTTTGCGCGGTATAAGTGCAAAAAGTGCGGCCTTCAAGGTCATCTTAAACGGATGTGCAAGCAAAAGTGGATAAACAACACTATGTCGAGTGCTATGAGGATGCTAGCGATGATGGTAAACATAAATGCTGTAATATTCGCTCCATTCGCGGCGCACCGATGCGGGAATCAGTTTGTGTCAATGGTATCGAAATAACTTTTGAAATAGATACGGGTTCTGCAGTTACCGTTCTGAGCAAACGTACCTTAAACACTTTAAAACCATAACGTTATGTGCGTTTTGTTTACGAAGGTGAGAGATTTTTGTCACTGACAGATATCCAAGATGCGGTAAAAACAGATAATGTTATTAAAACCGTCATCAACTATTTGACAAATGGTTGGCCGAGTAAAATTAGTAACCCGTTATTGAAGGATTATTTTAGCCACCGGTTAGAATTATCAGTAGAAAATAGTTGTCTGATGAGAGGTCATAGATTGGTTATTCCTCAAAGTCTACGACATAAAGTATTAACCGAGCTGCACTCAGGACACTTAGGCATTTCTAAAGTGAAAGAAGAGGCACGCAATAGATTTTGGTGGCCAGGTATGTCGGTGGCTATCAAACAACACATCGGCGCTTGCACCGTGTGTGCGTCGCAGCGCGCCGCGTCCCCGCGATCTCCCCTCACTCCGTGGCCGTTTCCAGCCCAGCCGTGGCACCGTGTGCACATTGATTTTTTAGGACCAATTAGCGGCAAAACATTTTTTAACGGTACTATTCCAGTCTGGGTGTTTGGCATTTAGGTCACCCGCTAATATGACAGAATCACTTATGCCAAATAGAGCAATAAGGTCTTTTTTGAGGCCAACTGATGACGCCGAGGGAGGAGGGCAGTAAGCGGAGATGATGGTGATCGATTGATGACCAGTCATTCCTAGCCGGCAGGCTGAGTACTCAAGGTACGAAGTGGGGTCGGGCAGGGTGATTGGGATGCAATGGAGGTCCTTCTTATAATATATAAGGGTGCCTCCCCCATGGGCGCGTGTCCTATCATTACGAACTAATCGATAGTTGGCAATTTTAGGGTCGCGTCGGAGCTATCATCAAATATCAAAACATGCATAATGTTATCTAACTATCTACCTTTTCTCTAGTTCTTATATATGTTACAAGTGTAGGTAATCTTACTCTAAAACTCACATGGCACCTACATCAATCCTATTTTAAACATCCACGTGGGATTTTTAGTATCACGAAAAAGAGAAAGCTACAGAGAATGCTAACGGCACATCCTATTTTCTCACGCCGAGTCCCGGCAATTACATAATGTGTTTGGAATACAACAAAAGGCCATTCAATAGTTTATGAAGGTTGCGTTACCGTTCCGAAGACAATAAGCATTGATTTTAACTTATTTTTATAATACTGTTAAAATGCCGACAATAGATCTATATTACGCTCGTTCATAATAAACAAGCAAACCCGTTAAAAAGGCCCAAACATATGTACGGCTTACGCCATAAACAATCGTTAACAAATTTAGCGTGAGAAATGTCCCTTGCTAGAAATTGCCATGCAATCGTCGGCATCTTTTACAGTCTTCCCCCCCGGGATTCATGGGAATCGTCGAGCGCACGCATCGCGGACCGTATGGTGGCATCAGAGTCGTCGAGGTGCGCACCAAGACTGGCACCTTCCGACGCCCTGTGAGCAAGCTCGTTGACGTGTCAACGAAGAAGGCTACGCGAGCTGCGCCGGGGGGCATACTGTAAAAGATGCCGACGATTGCATGGCAATTTCTAGCAAGGGACTTTTTTCACGCAAAATTTGTTAACGGTTGTTTATGGCGTACGCGTTAAAATTCCGACAAGAGATCTATAGTACGCTCGTTCATAATAAACAAGCAGACCCGTTAAAAAGGTCCAAACATATGTACGGCGTACGCCATAAACAACCGTTAACAAATTTAGCGCGAGAGATGTCCCTTGCTAGAAATTGCCATGCAATGGTCGGCGTCTTTTACAATGAGGTATTTTTCGATGCGAGCCCGTACCTAATCCAAAGTGTTCAAACGTTCATACGTACAAACGTGCAAAAGTACAAACGTACTAACGTACAAACGTACAAACGTACAAACGTACAAACGTACAAACGTACAAACGTACAAACGTACAAATGCACAAACGTACAAACGTACAAACGTACAAACGTACAAACGTACAAACGCACAAATGTATAAACGTACAAATTTTCAAACGTATGAAAGTACAAACAAACAAACGTACTAACGTACAAACGTACAAACGTACAAACGTACAAACGTACAAACGTACAAACGTACAAACGTACAAACGTACAAACGTACAAACGTACAAACGTACAAACGTACAAACGTACAAACGTACAAACGTACAAACGTACAAACGTACAAACGTACAAACGTACAAACTTACAAACGCACACACGTACAAACAACGTTTTTACGTTTATACGTTTATATACTTATGAAATTTGGTATACGTGTTTGGTCTTCTAAACACGTGTGCCAAATTTCATAACAACAGACTAACCTATGTGAACCACTGTTCACATAGGTTAGTCTGTTGTTTGGAATTGTACAATTGCAATTCCAACAATATTACATACATACGTGTCGAACTGATAACTTCCTTTTTTTAAAGTCAGTAAAAAATTATAAATGCTCCAAAATTAGCCTTGACTTACACAAAAATGCGTGTGATAGGTATCTGACACGTATATACGAAGCCTAACAAACTGCTGATGATCACGAATGTAGTCTGTAAAGAAGCGGAGGAGAGTACCTTTTTCATACATAAATATGTATGAAAAAGGCAGATTTATTAAGGTTGATGTAAATGTTTTTTTAGGTGATTTCACACCCTTGAAAAGTTTAGTGTTTTACAAATAATACTATATAATGAGCAGCATCTTAATGTCTAAATTAACTATATCGTTCCCTACTGTACTCACACATAATAACATTAGTTTAGTTCACAAGACTATTTAAGATAATATCTTGTTAGTATCCAAACACACTTGGAGACGAACCTTTACCGAAAATAATTTCTGTAGGAAACTTCATTAATAACATTATTTCTCTAATGTATTAAGACAATTTGGAACACCAGCCACTTGATCGATACGATCAGTTTTTTAATATTTAACCAACGAAATTATGTATTTTGTCGAAGTTTCTCTCATTATTATAATATTATTGTACACTCATTATTCATCCAACAATGGCCAAGTTCAAGAAAAAATTTAAAAATATGTTCGAAAAACAAAAACTCAATCCAAAGATTTCATTCAAAGTGTTAAACAACAATCGACTAGAAAAAGATGTTGAAAGAATAATGCGCCCTTTCAACTTCGGGCTCATTATGTTTCTGAATCCAAAGTATAATGTGCGAAATAAACATATCTATCCAAATACAAAAACAAGTAAAATTATATCATTCTGTTGTATGTTTTTTATTAATGTATCTTGTATCTATCGAATGTACGCATTGAATGTCAGGGATGTAAATTCAAAAATGTCAAGTGTAGAAAAAGACTTCTTATCACTGTGTTTAGCTCTATACTTCATCACCTTTATAGTGGGTTCCACAATTTTGTTCATTTTGGATATTGTGCATAAAGAAAACAACGTCTTACTTATTTTAAAGATCCAAGCTATACACGGCAGCATCAATTTTAGTAAAATTACCCCGAGTTTAGTTAAGTGGAATTGGATGTCAGTGATTACCATATTTTTTATAAACATTAGCATACATACTTCGTACTTTTTAACCTGTTACTACCCCAATGTCATTGAATTAATTCTTGATAATATTATTAACATTTTATTCATCGGATTGGAAATAAATTCAGTTATGGCCACCCGAATCATAATTTTATTGAAAAAATATCTTGACATGTGGATTGAAGCTGTATTAAAAATGAAAGATGAACACGAGAACCAGGAACAGTGCTTAAAATTACTTGGTATATACCAAAGTATCTTAAAAACTTACAATTTGTATAAGAAAATTTTTCAAGTTTTGGTAAGTTAAAACCCTTCCTAGATATATGGAAGAAGTAAAAATAGTAATAAGCTTCGTTCTTTCGGCGTTCTCTATTTATGAAAACACATGATGAAGTCAGCGGTGCATCGTGTGTTAAAGAAGCGATGGCCATTAGACAAAACGAGTGCTCAAAAGAAGTGTACCAATCAGCGAGTGTACTCATAAAAGCAACTAGGACCAATTGGATGTAGAAGACAGCTGGATTGTGTGTCGTAACATGGCAGAGCCTAGTTATTTCGATCAACTTAGTAGTTGGTTGGTATGCAGTTTATTCTGCAATAAACTGTTTAATCCTTCATTGAGAACTTGACGCTCTTGTTTATCGTCGGGTATAAGTTATACGTCCATTATAATCACAATAATTTATTTATTTATTTGTAGGTTTTATATCACACGTGTGGATCATTTTACCGTAATCTTATGTATTTCCAAATAATATTCTCCGCGTTGAAAACATCTAAAGAATTAAAAAACGAAGTAAGTGTAAAATATTTTTACGGGCGTATGTTCTGAAATCATAAAAATATCACTTATTTCACCTTTAATAAAGTAATATGTAGTTTTTAGTAATTCGACTATTGATGTGACCCTTGGCACAACCATCAACATTATTCTGCTGCCCCTATCCGATCATTTGGGATCAGCGCAGCTGTTTTATTTTATGTAGTACACCTTAGAGATATCCTGATGAACCATATAGTCTTTCATATAACCCATCTTTACTATCCTAATCCAACACCCTACGCAAGTAAAGCTATTTAAAGTCCTACCCTCTTACTTATAAACAAAGAATAAATGTATACCAAGTATAAAACTTTGAAAATGTATGGTTATTCCTTTGTTATTCCTCGTATAACTTTATTCCGTGTTTATTAGTAAGAGGGCTAAAGTTTTAAATTAGTCATCCTTTTTCTATTTGTTTGTGAAATTTACAAGGTGATTTAATTTGAAAATAAAATAAAATTTAATAATTTACAGACAGTGCTTAATACTATTGCGATAACTTTGTGGCTAACAAAGAACACAGCTCTGGTATTTATGAATGGCATTCATTGTGAGAAGTTCTATGTAACTGTTGAAGTAGCTGAGACAACTTGTATACAGCTTATGAAGAACAGGCATTGTCCAGGTATGATTCCCCAAAAGAAAAGGAAAATTTGCGAGGCAGTCGACATGTCGTCATGTGACTACTCTTAACCGTCGGCGTCGGGTCGACGTGCTAGATTACAGGCCACTATTTCTCACAGAAAGGAGACCTGTGTCCGAGCAGTGCAAACATTATAGACCGATTATGCTTATACATGCGCGGAATTCTTCACCGTCGACCGAATCATCGTTTACCATCAGGTAAGATAGTGCTAGCGAGCCTATCGTTACTAATAAAAAAAGAATTCTAGTTTATAAACTGCAACTGAAATTTTATTTTATACTTTGTTAACTTATTTTGGTGTCTTTTCTTTACAGAAAGCCAAAAGAAACTCTGCGAGAACATTGTCCAAATTAATGAAACGTTCAGTAAGATGACTGCGTGCGGCCTGTTCTACATAGATGCTGCGTTACCTATATATTTCTTAAAAGTTTCCACTAATTATGTTGTTTTTCTGTTACAATGTAATTTTCTGTAAAATACATTTTATTTTGAATACACTTGACTTTTTATCTATGTGGAATTGGAAAATTAGTTTTTAGAATCATTTATGTAAGTATTAGAGTGTATATTATGGCAGGGTTTAAGAAATTGTTAAACTACAGTTGTTAATACTAACAAACATCTAGCGAACAGATGTTTATCAATATTTGTAAGGTAAAGTATTTTTTCTGATGGTACTAAATAGTTCAAGAATGACTGTTTGTGTGGGAATAGTAGTTGTGAAATTGCAGTACTTTGTAAGATATTGTTAGTAGTATTTAAGCTGGGATTTAAGCCGGCGAATAATTAAGCTCGGTTGAGCCATGCAGATAAAAGACGAGATATCCCGTTGTACGATGTTAAAAAAGAGGTCCAAAACAATAGTTGATTGTAGGACAGACCTCAGTTCAACAACAAAGATCTTATATGTACATTTATACTATTTCCCGGCCCCGTAATTTCTTTTTCTGTATCTAAACATTCCAATACTACATAAATTTTGCTAGAATACAGTTATTTGTCTTTTCTAAAAAATATTGTATTAAGTCTACGATTGAGATTTGTAAAAATTATATTATTGAGCTTTCTGAGACAGAAAATGATTGTTTCTATTCTGAAATCATAGAAATTATTTAAGAGCTTGGTACTACTGATTATCACCATCACATTAAAATAAAATGCAATTCTCTACCAACAGACGTTGGGTTTTCTCTAGTAAGGTAAAGAGATTTTGTAAACTAACGAATTTCAACAATATAATTTATACATATAAAAGATTATACCTGTTGTTGTCACGTCCTCGGTGATGAAGAATTTTTCTAATGTAGTATTATTCCTGGTTACCTGAGGGCGTCACCTAAAGTTTAAATGTTCAAAATAAAAATGATTCCCATATCCGAAAGCTCCCATTCCCAGCTCACCGTTCTATTACCTATGGACTTTATTCGTTTCTTATGTCACTGTCATGTATTGTAACAAGTAAAATCTATATTTTTTTATCATATTTTACCCGGGCCATAATAGTTATTCATCAAAATCGGATGAATAGTTTAGGCGCTACGGAGGTACATACGTAGATACAAATATACATACATACATAGACTGCTAAAAAAGGTAGCCTTTTATTTAGAAATTTGCCTTCTCCTCAGCGGATCGGGCCAGCGGCCCGTCGGGTTTCAGCAGTGGTGGTAGTGAGGGAAGTTAGAAGTTCGACTCGACCGACATAGCCAGGGACCAAAACGCTATACTACCTGCTGGGTAAGAAGCAAGTTTGGTCCCTATTCGGCCAATGTGATCAAACCGAGCCCTTCGCAACACCAACTTGCAGGACTTGGCAGCCCTATAGAAGGCCTTCTTCTTCTGACCCACGTCACTCGCTTTGCGCGATCAAGCGACGACCCATGCCAGGTACGCCTCATGTTTAAGCGCGTCGGCGTGATAACATTCGGCGCCAAACCATGGCCGGTCAACGCTGGACATTGTTATATCAGAGAACGGAATGTAGTACTCCATTCCCTGACGCAACACATCCGTCACGGCGTCCGCGCACGACGAAGGATCAGCCGAAGAAAAGCAAGTAGGCTGCCAAGGATAGCATGTGAAGAAAGATCACATGCCATCCCAATCCGCTAACCTGTACCGCCAAACCCGCCGGGTGCCTCTTGGGCTGGGATTGGGCGGGGAGTAGACGGACACAGACTTCACCAGACAGTGGTGGGAACAACCTAAAGATGAAGTTATCGACACTGAGTATCGGTCTGGATTTGTTGTCAGCAGAAGGTCCAAGCAATTGGCCGTGTGCGAATCAACATCCGGCACTTTCGTTGCCCCCTGGACCAGCTGGGTAAGGTTTAGCGCAAGCGGAAGCACGCATCTCCCGTCTAGCATGGTCAGTGCACTGGTATGGGAAGAGCCACTCCTGGTGGTGGGCATTGAAATCTCCCAGTAAGACTAATTGGGCGGAAGGGTAGAATAGAATAGAATATACTTTATTGTACACCATAAAATTATACACATTTACCGAAAGGGTACCGCTGCTGTGCCACATCAGCCACCTCACTGAGGTACTCTGTGAGTCTGGTTGCCTCCTGATCTACGCTGTACGAATGGTAGACACAGGCGTAGATAACTTTATCCAGACCTGTATCCACCAGAGCTCACAGCGTTGAGAATCTGGAGTCCTCAAGCTTACGGAGACGCCGATAGAAAGTGTCGCGCGTATTTCATAATTGTGCTACAGGGTAAACCCTGGGTAATATAAGTACGAGACGTCTGAAGGACTCGCCATCTGCGTTTCCGTAAGAAAAACAGCTGTGGTTTCTCGGCCTCCAGGTGGTAGTGGACTGCAGAGAGATTTGATTTCAGACCTCTAATGTTGGTGAGGTGCACTTTGCGGGGGAGGAAGTGCAGCCGCTGTTAAGAGCCAGTATTCTTTTTCCAAGTAATTTTCATTACAGAAGATTGAATGGATGAGAGGAGATAGAAGTGAGATGAACTTCCACGCTGCTAACCTACAGACACGCGTTGTAAGAACGTCATCATTTGGGTACTAGTCTGGAGACTGCGGGTACGCCCGAGCCCCCCCTGAAATGTCCATCGGGCCCTCCCCATCTAGTCGCCAACCAGCACGATGGTGTAAAACAGGATTTTTCGACAGTTGTCGGGGCAGCCTTTAGTGTGTGGCTGGCACACTACTTGGGCCCCCAACTACATGCGGTCGGCCAGCGGCGCCGCTACTCTCCGCGACTAGTCTCCCAACACGTCCATAACATCGCGCGTCAGGCTGGTCATCCCGCAGTGGAACAACTGTCTCGACCCAGCTCCTCTAGTTGCTACACCGATCATCATAACGGAACACGGCTAGGCCGCTTGGTGTTACGTCTATGCCCGGTGGGTGGTAGCAAGCCTTCGTCCGAAGCCTACAACTAGAAATATAGTGTCACCTGATTTGCACCACCCGGGGACCACGAGTAGGGTGACTCGGCCCTCGAAAAAAGTCAAGGGAAAAAAGAGGAGATTATATGAGGAGTCACCTAAAATACAGAATACAGTAATGGTCATTTACATTGGTAGTGAACAGAGGAGAGTAAAAAATAAACCACAAGTATGATATCAAAGTTTTATAGGAGTTTATTTTTATGAAACCGTTGATACGACTGTTCAATAATTACATATTCTAAAAAGTAAATTCAATCAGACAATCTTTCTACAAGAACATCAAAATATAAACAGATTTATAAAAACGCGAACTGCATTAGTACAAAAGTATAGTGAGCAAGTAACACGATCATTTTTAAAGGAAAAGTAGCATCAACATAGAAAATTCCACAGACATTCAACTTGTTGAATGCCGCTCGATGTAGGCGCTGAATATTCTTGCACAACTTTCTCTCAGCATCTGAAATATTTAACTTAAGATCTTTATCCTTAAAATCATCATCATCATCATCATATCAGCCGAAATACGCCCAATGCTGGACATAGGCCTCCCCCAAGCGTCGCCACATTGACCGGTCTCGTGCGTCCCGCAACCAGCGGATCCCCGCAACCTACCTGTGTTACCGACATAGCCCGAAGAATTGCCAAACTTAAGTGGCAGTGGGCAGTGCATATTGCTCGCAGAACGGATGGCCGATGGGGCAGAAAGGTTCTGGAGTGGCGACCGCGAACCGGAAGACGTTTTGTTGGAAGGCCTCCCACCAGGTGGACTGATGACCTGGTGAAGGTTGCGGGGATTCTTAAAATACAAGACGTTTAAAGAGTACCACATTCAAATCCTACTATTATTTTATAAATGTGAAAGTTTGTGTGATTTTTTTTCAATCTCGCGAAAACACGGCTTTGGATGAAATTTTGCACACACACAGTTTTTAAATCTGGATATATAACACATAGGATACCTTTCATCGCAGTATAATATTCCCTTGGGATTATAAAAACACTTTTCAAGCGGGCAAAATGCCGGCAGAAGCTAGTATAAAATATTCCATCAAATTACCTGTACAATTTGTTTTCAGAATGAGAACACATGAGTTTTGAACTTTATTCATACCTGAATAGAACTTTTCACAGTAAAAGCTCAAAATTATTTCAAATATCAAACTCTTTATTACCCACACGTACAAAAATAGGACTGAAAACCACGATGCGAGCTGTAACAATAATAATTAATCGTATTATAAGGCTCGTGGCTAAATAATAACAGCCGCACGGGTCGATCATCAAGGTTAAGCAACGCTTGACGAGGTCGGTCAGTGGATGGGTGACCATTTCAACATACCGAGTTTCCTTCGTGCCTCGGAAAGCACGTTAAGCCGTTGGTCCCGGCTGTCATTTGAAGATCTTTGACAGTCGTTACGGGTAGTCAGAAGCTTGAGATCTGACACCAGTCTTGCCAAGGGGTACCGTGTTACCCAGTTACTGGGTTGTGGAGGTCAGATAGGCAGTCGCTCCATGTAAAACACTGGTCTTAGCTGAATCCGGTAAGACTGGAAGCCGACCCCAATATAGTTGGGAAAAGGCTAGGCAGATGATGATAAGGCTCTTTTTGATTTTTTTATATTGTATACTGCTCTCATCTCTGTGAAGGATCTACCTAAAATCAGCTTGATGCACTTGAGTCGATTGAGAAACCGGCGATAACGGGTTTTGACCATTGACAATCAGGGAGTGTGAATTGGAGTTGCAAATTTGTATTCTGCTAAGCCTGTTCGATCATCGAGCATTAAAGAACACGCCACTGTAACGAGGCAGACCCATAGATATCCACAAAACATATATTATTTGCATTAACGTCTAAAGGGAATTAATTCGCTATTAAGTGGAATACCTGCCGGAGTCTGGATTACCTAATTGCTTTAAACTGGCCGTTTTTAAGACAACAGAGAATTTATTAACTTTTGGCATGCGTTCTCCATACGCGAGCCTATTGATTTTATAAAATAAATGCAAAAATAAATAATGAAAATAGGATATTTAAAAAAAATCTTTATACTTACACGGTAAAACTCACTTTTAGCAGTTAATTTCAGAAAATGAAGTGTCATTTGCAATTTCATTAAAACGCGAAAAAAGAACTCGACTTCGTGATATACGATCTGAAAATAAAAAAAATTGTTTCATTCTACAAATATGATAAATGTGAAAGTTTGGATGGATCTATGTTTGTAACTCAATCACGACAGAATAGCTGAATGGATCTGGATACAATTTGACACAGAGATAGTCTATAGTCAGGATTAGCACACAGGCTACTTTTTATTAGGTGGTAGGTTCTTTTGGAACAATTTTGACATTCACGCGGACGGAGCCGCGGACGGTGCCGCACAAACACAACACACAATAAAGCAAACAATAAAATTCGTACCATATGCTGAAAAGAAGTCCTGCATATATCATAACATTCCAAAATGTGAACGTAAGCCTCAAACATCATTTTGGTATATTTGTCTCTATCACTACGATTCATTTGTTGCAAATTTCGAGCCTGAATATTCCATAAGTCTATTTTATTATACAACAACATAAGAAGTCTGTTAACGTAAACAATGTTAACGTCAAAACACATAACAGTAAACCCACAAATGCAAAAGCCTATAGAAAGATCAAAGTTTTTGTAAGTATAAATGATAACAATGGAATAAAAACTAATGATAAAGATAACACTGATCCAATTCCGAATGACAAATAATTTGAATTTCGACTTTTCGTTAAGAAATCTGTGAACGTCTTGAATTTTTAAGACAAAAGATACATTTCTATTTGTTTGTGTTACACCGACGACATAATTCATGACGAATCCGATGGAATACAAGATCAATTCACCGTAAGAAAATATATACATTAAATTAAAATGATCTCTTATAGATTCGGTGGAATGCAGCTCATAGACGTGATGCGAGAACATAAACATGGATATGATCATGCCACACAATGATACCAAATTCGATGTTTTGTTTTTTGGATATATAAGGTTATTTTTAATACTATACTTCGGACACAATAAAACGCTTTGTATTAGATTTAAAGGCAACAGCATAGACTGAACATCATTGTCAACAATATTTTTATTTAACGGAAATGTCAGACGGTCACTTTTTATTTGAATAAAAGGTTCCACTCTTATGGACGTCATTGCGTTAGGCTGTGTGAACACAAATTATCATTCATAAATATATAATATTGTTTTACCTTTAAAATAATTTAGTGATTGATGGGTTACGTATTCGTAAATACTAATATTCCTATAAGTGTATTGGTACTTTAAATAAATTGGAATGTTATAAAAACAACACTTAACGCATTATTTTGAGATGCTTCGTTAAGTTAAATGTACTTAAAATGTTTAATAAAATTACATTATAATAGGGTATATAAGAAAACACGCTTGAAAAAACCAAACTAAAAAGTAGAAAATAATTTTCAACAAATTTAAATTAAGAATAGTGTGATTAACAAAAAAACAGTGCGAGTCGAACTCGTGCGCCGAGGGTTCCGTATCTACCCATTATATTGGTGCCCATTAAGCTAGTCCTCCAAATTGTATGAGCGCCCATACAATTCAGAGGACTATCTTAATTGGTGTCAACCATGTATGTATGGGGACACCCTTTAATTTTCAACATTTTATTTTTTTGGAATTTTTCCTTTATTTGTCAAAGTCAAAGTCAAAGTCAAAGATTTATTTGCAGATAATACCTTACTTTTTGCCAAATTTCATGATTCTAGGTCAACGGGACCTACCAGAATCAGAATTATTTATTAACCGACTTCCCAAAAAGGAGGAGGTTTTCAATTCGACTATATTTTTTTTTATGTGTGTTACCTCAGAACTGTTTACTGGTTGAACTGATTTTGATGATTCTTTTTTTATTTGAAAGCTGGTGCTTGTCGTCTGGTCCCATTTAATTTTCTTCAAGATCTGGTAAAGAACTTCGAAATTGTATAAAAGGCTTTGCAGTTTTTGGTTAAAGATAATATTCCTGTACCGAATTAAGTTTCATCAAAGCTACTGCCATAATTTTGGCCTGGAACACTGTGTTGTGGATCCCCAGTGGTGTGGCTAAGCGGATATTTAGGTTCTCCGAGAAGACTCCTGCACCCGTGCCTGTACCTGTTTTGGATCCGTCTGTGAAGATCCGCAGTTCATCGGGGTTAGCCCGTCGTGTAACTGGATTCTGTATTTTTTTTTTGTCAGAAATGACTTTCTTAGATATCCGGTCATTAAAGGCTCTATTTAGGGGAATTTCGTGGTGGAGACCCTCGAGCAAAGCGGTGTGTTGAGTCTCTCTCTTATCCCAGAGATCCAGTGTCTTTAGACGTTCAGCTGCCATCGTCGCTTCCTGCTGTATAAACAGATGCAGAGGGGAGTAGTGATTTATTGGGCATTCTATTCCACCTGTGGCTTCCTACGGCTCACTTCGTTCGCCTTCGTCGCTTTCGGTGGAATAGAATGCCCAATAATATAAATGAGATCTAACAGAGTGCAGTAAAATAGTGGTTCGGTGCCTATTCCACAATTTTAGTTCTAAAACTCAATATGTTAAATAATATTTTTCAATGTGTGGTTTGGGCGCTATTCCACTTTTTGAATCTCGTGTGCTTTCGATTGGAACGGAATGTTTTCTGGAATACCCAATAACATATTTGGATCTACAAAGCTTGTGGTTGAAGTCCAATTCTACTTTTATAATCTCGTTTGGTTGCGATTCGGTGGACTCTGCAAACCTACCGTTTATCGTTATATAACTAAAGGATAAACCCTTTTACTGTACTGTGTTTTACAAAGTACGGTACGGTACGATATTTACGAGGTTTGTGGTTTGAATCTTATTACACTTTTAAAATCTTATTTGGTTGCAAATGGAACGGAAAATGGTTTAGAATGTTTAATAACATAAACGGATCTACACAGTTTGTGATTTAAGCTCTATTCTACTTTTAAAATCTTGTTTGGTTGCGATTGGATCGTCCCTGCAAACCTACGTTTTACTGTTGTGTAACTAAAGGTTAAACTCTTTTAGCAGAGAAGGTGAATATCTTATTAATAATTGTTCGCAGTAATTTAACGCTATATTTGTGATAATACTAATGTTGTGAGAAGGTTAAGTTTTGATACCGTTTCAAGCCGTCATCATGGAATTTGTAAAACAGCCACAATCGTTATACATATGTAAACAAACTTTGTGTTCATTTTCAGGAGACTGGTTTTCGCCATGGATAATTATTACCTAAATCAGTAGGTACGATATTTTTTTTGCGAACGGTTAAATTATAGCAAAACTAATTTATTAATTGGTCTTGATAGACACGAGAATAGTTTAAGATTTAGAGATCCATTCAATTTAATTTAAACACAGGTTCAAGTTGAATTACGGAACTAAAGTTATAATGTAGGTAGGTACCTATGTTATATTAAGATCATGAACCTACAATGCACACCGAATCGAGGTATGTTGTGTAAATAAAACAATAAATATTGTAGAACATAATTTATTAGAGGATATTTTTTAAATGTTTTTAAAAGCATGTGAGACTTGGTGATGTAAGATAGAACGCAGGATCAACATTGTAATGTCGTTTACAAGTTCTTTGAAAATTTTCAAATACAGTTCGCAACAGAACGTCTGTTTTGAGATTTTGAGATATAAATCGGTGTACATCATACTCATGTTTCGAATATTAAATACCGACCAAACGGAATAAACGTGTACATCGTCTCCGTCAGTAATTGACACATTAATCAATGAGCTAAAATTGTGTTTGTTTTATTAGGAAATAAGATTTTAGCTTGAAGTCTTGTTTTCTCACTGTAGGCATAAGTGGTTCTGAGTAATGAGCTGGATGCGCGGGCCACATGTTATTAAATATTTGTCAGAACCTACGAAGGTGAACAGGCTTTAGGATGAATTCCCTAGTCCCTTCCTTTCCTTTATCTTCAAATTTCGAATTCGCCGCCAAAACACGCCGTTACATTTGCAAGTGCGGCAAAGACTATAGCTCCACTGCGCCATCTGACGGCGGGCGGAAAACAAATCAGTTCGAACTCAAAATCAATGCCGGCCGGCTCAAATTCACGTGCGCGAAGGAAACTATCGTGAAATAAGTCTAAATGGACAAGTGTGGTGATCACACAACTCCATGCAGTGTTCCAAGTATCCTGTAAGTGCCTTAATACCTCATTATGTCCTTCAGCCTGTTTTTGTAGAAAAATAATTATCTCAAGCCACGTCCTTGGTGAGACGTAAGCACATTCATATTTTTGGTCCATTTCGAGCGCGAATACCTGTAGATTACAGTTTTTTCAGGCATTCTCAGGTTCAATTTTAATGAAAAACTCTGAGATTTGCTAGATATTTGCATTTTGCAAGTATTATCCTACAAAAATTACGTTGGTCATACTTTCCATGTAACCTATACGGATTCAGAGGTCATCTTAATTTTATCCGTATTATATTGCAATACTTTATGTATTTTACGTAATTTATTGTAAGTAATCTTATTATATACAACTATTTGAGGTATTTATTAACTTATACACATTATTTCACAATCATTTCACCTAAACCTACTATCTAAAGGTATCGGAAAACACCTAGTAAAATCTCAACTTAGGTTCGTATTTTCATACCTATTTATCACACACAGAACAAAATGGAGGAAGGCAAACTTAAACTTCTTCAATCTCAACGCGAATATGTTTACCGTGATATCCAAATCCTTTATGACTTATCAAAAACTATGATTCAAGATCGTTCAAAGGTATCGTCGTTCAAGGCGAGATATACTCGAATACATTCAATTCGCGAAGAATTTGTTTTGATATGTGGTAAAATACAGACTTTGGAGTTAGCCATGAAACCCGATGCCCGGGTGTGCCAAGAGTCTTTGAGTTCGTTTGATGATTTGTACTATGCCGTAATCAGTGCAGCGGCTGAGTTGCAGATTACTGATAAGAGCGGAAATGTTTCCGGGGCATCGCAGTGGTCGGCGCCGCCCGCGCATGCGGGGGCTTACGACTCCGCACAAACGGGACGTAACGCACGGCTTCCTAAACTTGAGTTACCTAAATTTGATAGTAAAATTGAAAATTGGCAAACGTTTTATGATATTTATAAAACCTTGATTCATGATAACAATTCGATTTCTCAAATAGAAAAATATCACTATTTAGCGTCTTGTTTACAAGGCCCAGCTTTGTCTATTATCAAAGGGGTCCCGATGACCGCGGATAATTACGAAGTTGTTTTTAATAGTTTGATCGAACGTTATCAAAACAAGCATATTATAGCTTTAACATATCTAGATAAATTCTTAGATCAGCCAGCTTTAAAATCGGGTAACTTCCAAGATTTACAAATTTTATCAAACGTAATCTATGAGGCATACCATGCACTCCAAACATTGAACATTGATAATTTAGGTGATTTTATTTTATTTTGTTTAACTTCGCGCATGCTGGACTCGGACACGCGTAATCGGTTCGAATCTCAAAACATTTCACAAATACCCACTTTTTGTGAATTGTTAAAGTTTCTTCAAGACTATGTAAAAGTCTTCGACTAGTCAGTTATCTTCTAAATCTAATATCAGGCATAATATGCCTAACCCTCGTAACCTTGAGGGGAAAAAATCTCCGCCTGCGACTAGTAGGCAAAATAGCAGCGGATCAAAACGTTCATCTTATCTCTCAAAATCAAATCCACCTGCAAATGTGACTTGTGCTCATTGCAGTGATGCGCACTTGATTTATCGGTGCCCTACCTTTCAATCCTTAGATTCTCGTGCTAGACTCGCGTTAGTACAAGGTAAAAATAATATGTGTACAAATTGTTTGCGTACAAATCACGTCATAGATAAATGCCTATCTAAAATGGCTTGCACGTTATGTGGATTACGTCACCATACCCTATTGCATATTGACCCAGCGCCATCAAGCGCCAGCGCAACCACTGGAGCGAACGTTACTGCTCATGCCCACGCCGCCGTTCCCCACTGCGATATGGTACTACTAGGGACATGTCAGGCGCGCGCGTTCAACACTGCCGCCGGCACTCAATGTACCGTCCGTGCACTCGTAGACAGTGGGGCGCAGGATTGTTTTATCACATCGGCGTGCGCGCGATCGCTCGGGTTAACAATCCGCCGGTGTAAACTTAGTATAGCCGGACTAGGACAAAACTCAGTCACTCAAGTAAGGGGGGTGACGGAATGCACTATACGACCCGTACACGGTGAAGCTCCGCATTTTAAGATAAAGCCTGTCGTATTAGATAACATCACTGCTCTAATACCTAGCAGTAAATTACCATCAGTCGTTCGAGAATGTTGCAACCATCTAGTGTTAGCTGATCGCGACTACGATGTACCCGCGAAAATCGATTTATTAATAGGGGCGGAGTTATTCCCCGAAATCTATGACGATCAACGTATCAATCTGGGGCCCGGTTTACCTACCGCTCTGCGCAGCGTTTTCGGATGGATTCTCACCGGGACAGTAAACGCATACTCTGTGCCTTTAAACACCGCGTGCTCTTTAGTGGCCACCACATTCACATTAGATGAGCAAATTAAAAAAATTTGGGAAGTGGAAGAACCACCGCGCGTGGACATCACTGTCCCTGAGAATGATATCTGCGAACGCATGTACACTGATTTAACCTATCGTGAACCTAACGGACGATACGTCGTACCTATCCTCTTAAAGGATAGCGATCGTTCTTTGGGTGAATCTTATAATAGTACTTTGTCGCGTTTGACTCATCTTGAAAAAAAACTTAATCGTCAGACTGAACATAAATCCGATTACATTAATTTTATGCGTGAGTACGAGAATTTAAATCACATGTACACCGTACCTAACTGCGTCGTACCTACTCTCAATCTTTATCTTATCCCTCACAGTTGCGTCGTTCGCCCGGAGAGCACGACCACTAAATTGAGAGTGGTATTCGATGCCAGTTCTAAAACCACTAACGGTCTATCGTTAAACAATATTGTATTTACTGGCCCTAAGCTTCAAGTGGATATTGTGGATATTATAACCGGCTTCAGACTACACAAAGTAGTTCTAACGTGTGATATCTCAAAAATGTATAGAGGAATCTTGATTAGACCGGAGGATCGGAGCTTTCAACATATTCTATGGCGAGAATCCCCTAGTGATCCAGTTAAAGAGTACGAACTTGCGACTGTCACCTACGGAGTTAGTAGCTCACCTTATCTGGCTATCCGCACCCTCCACCAATTGGCTGCTGATCATGGTGCCGCGTATCCACGCGCAGCCGAAGCGCTTCTTCACGAGACATGTTTCGACGGCATAACGACAGGCACGCCCTCTGTACGCCAAGTCATGGAGCTAAAAGATCAACTTATTCATTTGTTAGGTTGTGCTCAACTTGAGCTCCGAAAATGGAGTAGCAACTCACAATCTTTTCTTAAAACCTTGCCAGTAGATCATTGTCAAACCATTCAACTTTTCTCCGAAGAAAATGATAAATCAACGTTAAATATCTTAGGAGTCCAATATGATCCTGTGAGTGACAATCTCAGTTACTCACAGTCCCCAATCGAGGACGATGAATTTACCAAGCGTTCCATCTTATCCAGCATCGCTCGTATCTTCGACCTTCTTGGGTGGCTTACACCTTGTATCTTAAAAGCCAAATTGCTCCTTCAAGATTTATGGCGTTTTTATCCTATAATTGCTAAGTCCAAGGTAGCACCTCTAAAAGTGACAGTTAACCTTTTAGAGCGTTGCAATGCTGTATTACCATCCAAAGTAATAAATCGCATTCACTCCTTGCTTAGTTCAAAACTTATCTTAAATAAATCTATCTTATTCACGGGCAGCTTGACTGTTTTGTCGTGGTTGAACATTGAGCCACAAACACTTATGACCTTTGTTGTGCACAGAGTGTTCCTCATTAGCGACAGTTTTGTGCCCACTGAGTGGCGACACGTGTCCACCCATGACAATCCAGCCAACATAGTATATGTCGTATACTATAGTCGTGACTTATCTTGCTTATCTTTATCTTCTTCCGAAACCTTGTGGTTTGGTCCTCAGTGGTTGTCTAACAAGCTCTTCAACTGGCCAGTAGAAGTGTCAGATAACGTTCACAAATTCAAGCCAACATCACGCGCGTGTCATGCTAGTGTGACACCCGAAGCTGACGTGCTTGATTCCCTCATGAAACGCCACTCCTCTCTTTTACCAGGGAAAAGAGTGGTTGCATGGATCTCCCGTTTCATTAAAAACGCGAAAGCTAAACGTTCTGAGCGTAACTTAATACCTTACCCGACAGCCACTGAATCAAGCCAATATTTAAATCATTTAACAAAATATGTTCAACATCAAAATTTTAATGATGTCATATCTTTAATAAATTCCACTAAACCTTTACCCAAACATTTATCTAAGCTCTCCCCTTATCTTGACACTCGCGGAATCTTGCGAGTGAGGGGACGTCTTAAGCACGCATCGTCACCAGGTCGCGTCAAACATTCATACCTCTTACCTAAGACTTCTCAATCGAGTACTCTTCTCATTGATCACTTACACACAACTTATCTTCAATGTAGGCCTCGCCTACTCCAATCTTTAATTATGTGTCGATATTGGATACTCAGCGTTAGAAGTCTTATCAGATCGCGGTTATTGAAATGCGTGACCTGTTTCAAAACTAAACCTATTCCACTTCAACATGCACAAGGTGACCTTCCACCTTCCCATACACAACTGGGTCATTGTTTTCAAACAATCGGAATCGATTTTGGAGGTCCTTTTATCATAAAGGAAAGTAGACGTCGTAACGCTAAAACTTACAAAGCTTATCTTTGCCTCATAGTCTGCCACGCCACTAAGGCCGTTCACCTCGAGCTAGTCACTGAGCTCACATCTGAAGCTTTCATCGCGGCCTTAGATCATTTCGTATCGCGGAGAGGGCTTTGCCACTCCATAGTTACAGACGGTGGTACTAACTTCGTGGGTGCCAAGCGTTATTTGTCGGAAGTCAGCGAAATGCTCAACCGTGAAAGCGGTAGTATTTCCAGCCAGCTCGCTTCTCGAGGTATCACGTGGAAGCTTAATCCTCCTTCCGGTCCTCACGTCGGAGGCATCTTCGAAAGCGGTATAAAATCAACAAAATACCATCTCAAGCGTGTCATCGGATAGCAGATTCTTACTTTTGAAGAATTTTATACTATTCTAACAAAGGTGGAAGCCATGTTAAACTCTAGACCGTTAGTGGAACTATCTTCTGATCCCGGCGAGGTTGATGCTCTTACAGCTGGTCACTTCCTCATCGGTCGACCTTTAATCTCCCTACCTGAACCGGTTTTTGCTGAAAACGAGACTTTACGTACTCGTTGGCAGCTATTACAGCGCCTATCACAGAGCTTCTGGCGCACCTGGCAAAGGGACTATTTGCACACATTGCAACAGCGAATGAAGTGGTTTAAACACGGCAACCGTCAGCCAAAACTGAACGATCTTGTAACAATTTTTGAACCTAACTTACCAGCCAACGAATGAAGACTAGGTCACGTTGTACAGCTCCATCCGGGTAAAGATAATATTACTCGTGTGGTGACAGTCAAAACATCTAAAGGCTTACTTGTTAGACCTGCCGTCAAAGTTTGTCCACTTCCCATTGTTGGAAAAAAACTGTCTCTATGTGTAGCTTTGATCCAAATTTATTTCTTTTCGATGTCATCGTTGGGAAATCTGAAAATTCCAAGAGTTTAAAGTTAATTCTCAAATCTTGTGCACACCTTTAAGTTAGTGCTGTGCACACCTTTAAGTGAAAAGTTCGCTATAGTCTGTAGTCAAATGTGATTAATTGATTGTCAATGTTATTGTGAACAATTCGTTGGAGTGCCATAATAATAAATAAATAAATAAATCTCTTTAAAACATGCGAATCATGTTTTAAAGAGATTTAAGAGTTATCGTTAAATGGAGAGAAGAAGAATAAGTATTTACACAACCAACCAACCAACACAACAATGGGCCACCACTGCAATTTTACAAATTACAATTTAGGTAATATTATTTATTAAAGAAATTTACAAATAGCCAACATTAATATTGATACAAATAACAAAGCTTATTGCGTATAGTCTGTCGTTTTTTGCTGCACCAGCAATGTAATCGTATTTTTTATGGATTTACACTGGTAATCACAACAAACAAAAGAATGAATTTCTTAGGATCTTCGGTACGTATAATAACCAGTACCCGGGCGACCGAGCTCTGCAAAGTCCGGTTAAGCAGTATCGAATCACTTTGATTTACACTGCGAGACGCCACGTAGAAAAAAAAAAAAAAAGACCGAGCTCTGCTCGGGTGAAAATAGAGAAAACGAAGTTTTCTAAAAATTAAACCTAGCTAGATCGTATTATCGCCCCCGAAACCCACTGCCTACTAAATTTCATGAAAATCGTTGGAGCCGTTTCCGAGATTCAGATTATATATATACCAGCTGACCCGACAAACTTTGTTTTGTCATAAAAACACCAAATACCCTACCTACCCTACTTACTCTACCCTATTGTGAATCTAAACCATCTGGGGCGCCACCCAAACGCATACAAAAAATTTCATTCAAATCGTTCCAGTCGTTTAGGAGGAGTGCAGTGACATAACACGTACAGTAGAATTATATATATAAAGATATATATATACATGAATTGCTCGATTAAAGCTTAGATTTATGATATGGTGAATACGGACATGGCAATAAAAAACAGAACGTACACAGCTGCAGTTCTTATTAATTTCGGCAACAAAGTATTGTGTAATGCTTAATAATAAACAATGCATTCTGAGTATTTTTTTCGCTCGACGAGCTTTTTCCGTCTTGGAGCCTAACATATCGATATAATTGTCGTGATGCTGCGATGCAGCATTATCGAGAAAAAAAGAGACAACGACTAACGCGTGAATCAGTGTACCAGAAAGAGACAGCAGCGGAACCATCCAGAAATAAAAATATTTGATTTTACTTAATGAAATTGATTAAATGGAGAAGAAAAACACTTACCTGTGAAATGTTATCCCATCTTTTGTGTAACTTGAAGTATTAGAACACTTTCCACGCCATTTAATTGCACAACTAGGCATTACTTTTCAGTTTATTTGTTTTAAAGACGGAATCGCGTGACGTTCGTACGTCCTACCTACGAATGTTGCGACTGACTAAAATTTCGCCGCATATGATTGATACTGCATACGCTTGGCGCCCGCGGTAATCCCGGCACGCTCTCTCCACTGGTTTCGTGCTCCGTGAGCTGTACCAATCAAGACATGAGTCTTCAATGAAAAATCGAAGGGCTTCAATTTTCTTCGGATCTTCTACTATTCCTGTTCGAGTACATTCTGCTTCAAAAATAAGTATCCATTGGGATACATTAGAGGTTTTTTTGTTGAATTTTTCTATCACAATTTTCTCAATCAGATTTCTAATGTTCTTAGGCTCCAATGTATTCCTCTTTGTTTCTGTGAAGCTTTCTAAGATTGTTGTCAAAGCCGCCTCTGTTATTCTTGCCATTGAAGGCTGTTGTTGTTCTTGTGATATTTCTTCAAGCAAAAGTCCCTTAAACTGCATGTTTCCATCCTCATCCATATATTCCTGACGTACTTCTGGTGTCAATGGAATCCAAACTTGTCTTTTGTCATGTCTTTTTTGTAATGTAGTTTTTACTTTCTGAAAAACTTGTGTTTTTACCACTGTCTCATGTAGTCTGACCGGTTGAAGATGTTCTGGGATTAAAAAGGTATCTTTGTTGGAATTCGTAATTGAGTTTATACCAATTATGTTTGTTTTTGGATCTTCAGCCGCTTTCACTACAAATTCAAACCTTAACTTTCCCATCCTTGTTGTAACAGCTGTAGAATTGTTGTTTTATAATGTGTCTTTACAGACAGATTCAAATTATAGGGTTTTTTGAAAAATAAAAGCTGTGTTGCGTTGCTCTGAAAAGAGATATTTTTTTATTAAACTATGTTACACGTTTTACATAAGGTTTTACGAGAGAACTTACAAAAATAGATTACCTGAAAAGAGAAACAACAATTAAAGCTATTATTTCCTTTCCTGAATTCTTTAACACAATACTATTTGTTTTATTTCTTTCACTCACTTTCATTAAACGTAACCTCTTTTTGAAACACTTCACCGGTGACATCTGCTCTCGATGTGTCAAAATGACTGCGCGCGAAATTTAAATTAATGTAGAACAATTGTCTTCGTTTACATATATATATATATTATAACAAGACTCGAATAAACATAATATCTGCCCGGTTCCGATGCTCTGTTCACACTGCCCGGTAGGTAGCTACAGACACGTACAGACATGAACCGTCCTGCACGGCCCGTGTCTGTTGGTGTCTGCGCGGCCGTGTAACGGTAGATATAAATACGTTAATAGACATTGTATAAAAGAATATCATTTTGTCTGCCACGGTACGTGTCTGGCACGCTCAGTGTCTGTAGATATAAATGGACCTTTAAAGCTCTCAATAAAAGATCTTTTTTATTTAATTTTTTTGCTGGTTCATCTTGCTCATTACATTGTTGTACTGTTGCAATTTGCTTTGTTGTAAAGTTAATATTAAAGCAATTATTTTAATATTGTTTTTTTTTTTTAAGTAAATTATGACTGCCTCATTGGTCTAGTAGACCTGCGCTATTGCTGAAAAAAATTTGGTTCTGGGTTCAATTCCCAGGTTGGACAAAGATTTTCGGGTACTTCCATCAGGAATTTCTGAGTAAAAGCTCGGAGTCTGGACTATGTGTGCCCGGTAAAAAGCAATAGGCTCGCTCCCTATTTCATGGGACTTAAACCTGGTGTTTTTTTTGATATCCCATAACTCTAGGGTTATATTCTATAAGTAAAAATAATAAAAAAGTCCTAGAGAAACGTGGTCCAAAAATGCATAGTTTCGAAGATATCATAAATTGAAATTATTTCATTTCAATAAAAAATTGCATCAATGTATGAAAAATGCAAAAAAAAATATGATTATTTAAAAATATTATGCCAGTTGTTTTTTTGGTATGATCACATTCATACCCTAGAGCTATGGGATATAAAAATTAAATTTATAATTGTTAAAATCTAGGCATACTATAAATGCACCTCTGCCTAACCCTTAGGCGTGGCGTGATATTTTGATACAATTGAAGTGCTTTCCGATGTAAAGGCTTGAGGCATTGGGCTATTTGTCAATAATTCAATATCATTATTTTAATCATTAATATCTGTGACTCCTACTCGAAATAATTTATTTGTTCCATCAATAACCCTGTCCCTACCAAGATATCATTATCAAATTGAAGAGAGTATTAAACAAAAATAATACCAATTTTTATTCATTCGCGTTCAGAAAGTCTCAATATTAAAATGAAGCCGCTGAAACGAAAAGTACTTGCCCATCTAAAACGTGATCGTGTGGAAGTTTTGTCAAATAATTTTATCGACAAAGATGTACAGTCAATGCTTCTACCTTTGAATTTGATCCAAAATTTTACGTTTTGTCCAAAATATCGCATCAAGAATAATTTAATAACTCCAAACAACCGACTGTTGAAGTTTGTATCCTTATGCGGCACGATGTTCTTAATAACATTATTCATATCTACTATTATTTACCACATACATTCTAGATATTTCCACAATATATACTTTATGATAACCAGTCACATTATCAAACTTATTTTGTTGGGTATGGGGTTCTTGAATAACTGTGGTTGCTGTATTTTTAAAACAAAGCAGAACGTTTTATTCGCTTTAAAATTTCAAGGCATTCATAGATATCTAAATAATGAACCAAAATTTAATCTCTTCATCATCGGCAATTGGATTATCGTTGCTTCATGTTTAATAGTTTACATCAGTTTTATCACTGCTGTTGGTACCATGCTAAAAGTACCCACATTCATAATATTTTGTGATTTAACTTTATTGAGCATTGACGCAGAAATTATTTATGCTATCAGACTCATTCAGCTGTTAAAAGATAAAGTTGATCTATGGAATATTCAAGCTATTCAACAACAAAACATGGAAGATGGGAATAAAAAAGATTATTGCAACAGAATGTTTCTGGCTTATGTTAATATATTAGACTGCTACGACATTTACAAGACAACTTTTGAACAAATGGTAAGAAAAAAATGTTGCATATTTTAAGATGCGCTCTTTTCGAAAAGAAAAATAACCAAACTGAAATCTACGTTTTGTATTTCAGATCTTCGTTCAAACTATTCATTTTTTTTACAACTATCTCGTTGAAATTCATTTATTCCTCGAAGACACAAAATTTACTATACTAAATGGATGTTTTAACGTAAGTTTTTTATTCGCTTGCAATTTAAGTAGGTATGTGTAATGCCCTAACTATAGAGTGGCTTTGTTGTAATGACAATGGTTTTTGACCAATTGTCCGTTTGATTTTTTGCAGGATATGGCCTTTTTAAAAACAATCTGGTTGACCTTTTGGATTTTAAGATATTTGATATTGCAAATCTTAATCAATATATTCTGTGAAATTTTCTACATAACTATGAATAATATTCAAGATACATGCGCAGTTATTTTGAATTCAAATTGTACAGGTACGAGACATTCTGGCATCACACATTTTGTATATAAGCAGCATTCAAGTATTTAAGAGCAGCGGTGAATCAGTGTTAACGACCCCGACTTATGTGTAGTGGTTTCATACCCAGGCAGGCACTTTGTGTAAATTATTTAATTACAACAACTCTCAAAACGGCGAAGTAAAACATCGTAAGGAAACCAGCATGTCCTTGAACTAAAAATTAGAATACATGTGACACCCACCATCCCGCACTGGGCCCGCGCGGTATATAAATATCCATTTCCCCTCAAAGAGAGGAGGACTTTAGTCCAGCAGTGGGAACGTTAAAAAGTTCATTATGCTGATTATAAGTACTGAAGTGAATACAGGAATTTATCTTCTCATCGACGTTGTAATCGTTACAGATGCCGAGAGCAGATTGTACAAGAACGTTAAACGCCTGCATCGAGCGAGGTTCGTCAAGGTGGCTGCCTGTCGGCTATTCTACGTTGATGCTACTTTACCGTTGAATATGCTAGGGGTTCTTGCTAACTACACTTGTGTGCTGCTGCAGTTTGCTTTTTTGTGAATAAGCACTAAAAAAATGGGTGTTGAAATGTCACTATAAATAAACAACATTCTACAAGAAAGTAGTAAACTACAAATTTAAAAAAAGTCTCCCGTACAAATTTAGGTCAGCTAATGAATATTTTGTATGGAAACTCAATTTTTTTTCTTTGTCATCAAATCATCAAATTCGCTGTCGTACAAACTGTTAGACCGTGCCTTCGTGGAGGATTAAAAAAAAAGGTGTATTTAAACAGCTAAACTATTCATCTAGAAATAGTACAAAAAATAAATTTTAAAGTAGTAATATTAGGATTTAGAAATGTGTGGCTCTGTGCGATGACGGTTAAAAATTGACTTTTTGTCCTCGGAATTAGATCCTGCGACTGGGTGCGGCGCCGGCGGCTGGCGACACTTAAAATTCGAGAAATGCACAAGTGGTTTGAAATACCTTATGCTCGTAAATCACGGTTATAACAACTCCCCGTTTAAAAGAAACTTACGCTACTTAAAAGCGAATTTTACAAAAACAATCTGTTCTCGGACGTGACAAATGTGTTAATTGAATTACATTTTTGCAGGTCGAGCTATCAGTGTTGAAATTGTTATTTTAACAATGAAATGAAATGTATGGCAATCTTCAATAAATTCGACCGAATTTTATTATATTTATTTTTATTTTTTTATTTTATTTTATTTAAAAGAGCCATACATTTCTTATTACAATTACAACAATAATAAAATATTAACATTACATAAAAATGTAAAAAGTATAAAACTATAGTGCGGTGGTACTATAAGGGTCAATAGTGCAGTCACACTCTACCAAAACAGAAAAAGCATTTTTTTTGTAGGCAGCAGAATTTCAACTTTTCGCGATTAGTAGGAATAATCTATACTTTAATTTCTTTACAAAATATTAAATCAGTTTTGGATAATTTAATTTCTACAAAAACCAACCATTTTAGTTTTGGGAGAGAATGACTGCACTTTTGACCCTTGACTGTACCTACATTAGGTGTTTCATTATTGTTAAAGTTACTGGTTACTTCTAGGATGATAACAATCTTATCGTTAATTCTAGTTGACAGTGTTCAAATATAGAAATCTTAGATAAGCTCTTATTATATTTAAGCATATTCAAATAGGACATTTTGCAACATGGTTAAAATCGGCATGAATATAGTTTAGGATTAATGTTTCTTACATATTAGTCTTATTTTAATACAATTATCGTTACAATTAGGATTTAATGTTAGTATGTTTGTGCCTAGGATAGTATATTATATAGTATATTCGGATATTTTGCTTTCACATACAAATCTTAGTTATAAATGGGTAAACACAACCATCTATTATTATCTACCGATTGCCATTATTCTAGTTACATTTAGTGAACATTGTAAATTAACAATTTTATTCATCAAGTATTTTTGTTTCACAAATAGGGTTATCTTGAGTACTAAGTTCATTAAAAACACTTTTACAATCATGTTTTTTATCTAGTTTTATATACTTAGATCTATCTTGACTTAAGGCTATGTATGGTGCTGAAGATAATATGAGTGTGTTAGAATCATGAAACTAACTCTATATAAAACTATGTATTAATATCTACCAAGTTTGCTATGCGCCGACCATAGATTGACACGCGCTTTGTCGTTTGTCTACGGTTTTGACAAATGATCATAGAGCCGTCGAGATTTTGGTCGTATATTTATTGTGTTTTATTTAGATATTTATTTTGTACGTATACACTTACATACTGCGACTCACCTACTGTGTTTGTTTATACTATTTTGTTATTATATATCTTGTTCTATTTTTATTTCTTAAATATGATCCGTTTCCGTGGATGTGTCCGTGGCATCAACAGTGGGCCCTATCAGAATCATCGCAGCGTTATTTTCTTTTTAATATCGTTGCACATGCTGAGATAGGAGCCTTTTTGGTCTCGCACGGGGTTATTTTTTTATTTTTTATTATTTTTTGTGTTTTTCTTATCTCGTGTCTCCTGTGCGGGTCACAAATAAATATTTTTCTTTCTTTTCTCTTCTATGAGCTTTAAATGCAAATGTTCAAAACCCCGTAAATACACTGTGTATCAGAGTTCCAATGTATGTGGTGTGTAAGGGAAGGGTTTTATGAATAAAAACACAGAAAGACAAGACTAGGTATTTATTTCAATAAGGCTTGTCAATTAATTCATATTTAGAAGGCTCATTGATCTTACCACCCGGTCGCTAGACTAGTTCTCGTGGAGAAGAAGGGTAAAAAATTCCACGGAAGCACTTTTATAGTATTTATCGATATCTTTTACAACCACAAAGTATTTACAATATTTTAGAATCAAAATAACAAGGGTAAGGCAAGGGACATAGACTAGCCCTTAAATAAATTTAACATCAAATCAAAATATGTTTATTTTTCTTCCACAAATAACACTTATCAACTAAAAACTCAAAAACGGCAAACTAATGTTAACGATATGTCACATTGTTATTTGCGAGAGACTGGTGTCTGGACTAAGCCGTAACCTGTATTTCAGGATACCAGAGACTCCCCCCTACAGGTTAAAAATAATATAATTGTACATATCATCAACTACTTACAAAAACTACTACTATATTAAGCAAGAATATTTTTTTTTGTGCAAATACTTAATTGGAAGGTTATGTTTTTTTATTTTTATTATGTGAAGTGTAGTGTGTGTATTGTGTGTAGTGTTTGTGTGTTTAGTGTTTCTGTTTTTGTTTAGTATAATTTTAGTAGCCAGTTAGTTAATATTAGTTTACATTTAGAATCATTGTAATTGAAAATACCTAACTCTTTATTTAATTTATTATAGTGTTCGGGTTTTCGGCTTTCCGAGGACCCGAACTCTATAAAAAATTACATTTCATCAATCACATATAACATTTTTGGGCAAAATAAGTTTTACATTTATTGTATGAGATGTTAAAATGACGACCCCATTACAATTTGTCGTCTAGAGTGATTCCCAGAAAAACTGTTTGATTCATAAATTCCAGCTTTTCGCATTCAAAATGATGTCGCATTCGGTACTTCTAACATTCGGCAATGTGAATCTAATTCATTTGGTTTTTGGCACATCATCAAGATTTTGTGACCGCCGATCTATTTTAAATATCAAAGATGTGTAGTAGCAAACAACACCATCTTCGGTTGATTTTGTAGTAGTTTGGGAAAATCGTTATTGTAAACTAAAAAGAAGAATGAACCCAATATCTAGCCTTAAAGGAACACCCATTGTCATTTCAGACCCTAGTGAGTTTACGCCGTTTACCTGAACTTTAACTTGTTTGGCTTTTAAATATGATCTAAGTAACTCAAGGGCTGTATGTCTAATTCCATAGTGCTCGAGCTTCAACAATAGTGTCTCATGGTTAACGCAATCGAACGCCTTCGAAAGGTCGCAAAAGATTCCAATGGCGTCTTGTGCTACTCCCGGCGTCATTTCTGCAACGCCCTTTAGTAAAACCATGCTGTTAATCATAAAAGATGGAATGTTTGTTAAAATGACGCAACAATTGGTTCAGCATTAACTTTTCGAAGACCTTACTAAGAACCAACAGAATTGACACTGGCTATAATAATTGGCTTCTTTGCTATCCCCGGATTTAAACAATGGAACAACTTTACTGTATTTTATGAGGTCCGGAAAAACTCCTTGATCGAAACTAGTGTTAAATATGAAAGCTAAATAGGGTGCAATAGTTTTGATGATTGTTTTACACACTTTTGCAGATCGTCCCCAAAGATCTTCTGTTGATTTAACTTTAAGATCTTTAAAAGCTTTTAAAATAGTCTGGGGGTTTGTATCTTGAAACTTGAATTCCGAAGGGCACGCATTTACGTTATTTTTAAGTAAGGAAGCAGAGAGTGCGGGTGAGGAGTTTAAGGCTGCTGTAGTTTCAAGAGGAATATTAACAGAAAAGTTTTCAAATTCCTGAGTTACCTCTATATCTGAGTATATGGGGCCATGTGCAGTCGCTTAATTAAATTCAGTACTACGCTGTTTCTGTTTCATTATTTATTATTTTCCAGGTAGTTTTCATTTTATCGTCTGCTGATTTTATTTTATTGCTAATATACAGTGCTTTTTTTTTTTTTGACAAGGATATTACCATCTTGAACCCAGATGTACTGGAACTCTTCTGGCTTTAACTGGTTTCTAACGGTCCATAGGGGTTGACGCTTATACTAAGGCAAATCTTCATTAATGAATATTCTGCTATCACTGCCATTGGCGTAAACTTGATTTTTAGTAATTTTGTTACACCCCCAGTATAACAGAGTTCGGTAAAATGAGACCACAATGTAAAATAGAAACAAGATTTGAGGCCCAACACTTTAAATTTAATGAAACTATGAAGAATAAATTAATTGATTTGTATATCTTACCAGTATTCCAAAAAGTTTATTATACAAAGTGTATGCTTTCATAATATTATGGTAGGTCTCAAATAATTTCAAACCAATCTCCTGCTCATCATTTAGTAGCAGAACACATTTGATCCATTCGTCCAAATACTTTGTCAACAACAATATAACACGAATTGGATAAACTGTGTTCGCATCCAAAGTAATATACGTGGCATTGCATATAAAATCTATCAAATTGAATACATTGAACGACATGTAAGAAAATTATAGCAACAAATTATAGCTCCACACGTGGAGATCCAAATCCTAATAATGAAACTTCTGGTACTCTTACTGAAATCGATGCTATTCTGAATGATTTAGATTATCAAAACCAACAAGTAGTTGTAATGACGATTGACTAAATCTACAATAAACATCATAATAAACCCGAATAATGCAAAGATAGTTTAGCTGAAGTTTAACCAAGAAACCACGACACTACCGGTAGTGTTGTGGTTTCTACCGATAGGTCGAAATAGTCTATGAACAATCGATATGTAGTTATGCAAAGAATTATACTCATTAGAATGAAGAAAATGGCAATTCGCTTCTCCCTATCAAACACATACACACATCAATAGCCTAGTAATGTTATATCACTCACTCAAATTATGTAACTCCCTATCGGAGTTACATAATTGTTTTGAATATTAAATTTCATATACACGAGTACAAGTAGTAGTACGTAGTAATTTATAATAATTTATATAACTATTTTGAATGCAATAATATATTCACATATAAGTAATTTGGGTTTCGTACAGGCAAATCAACGAGCAACGCACTTTTTATTTTTTTAAAGAAAGTAATGACAGGACTGGACATTAAACAACATATAACTGCAATATTTATGAACATGTCCAAAAAATTTGATTAATAATAAAACAAGAAGAAGAACGCAATAACAATTTTTCGGCATGATCCAAGCAACACAATTTCAACCTAAGCAGAAATGTTGACAAGAAGCCAGGCCCGAGCCAAAAACACACGCCTAACACCTCCGGCCTCGTCGCCCAGCTCCGCCTCGCCGCCACCGGAACCCAGCCCCATCGTGAGTGCTGTGACGCCGGCCGTGGCAGTTGCGTCGAGCTCGAGCGACGAGTACTTCTCGCCGCCGACGACACCACCACATGCGCGTCGACGGGGAGGATGCCGGCCGCCGGACCGCTTAGGACCTCGAGGCTTACCGGTCTCTGATAGGGTCCCAGCACCCGGCGGAAGTGTGCAGCGCATGAAATGGACACAATCCATTAATGAAAATGTCATGCGCGCATACTTTGGGGCTACAGAGGGAGGAAACAACCTGACCGCGTACCGTGTCCGGATGCTCTCTTTGTTTCAGGTGCTTGAGCCAGCCGTCAACGTTTCGGCCCAACGACTTTCGGATCAGGTGCGGGTCATCCAGCGTAATCGTATGTTGGATGATACTGTACTTGATCGCCTCCGAACCGAAATGAGTAACCGTGTCACTGCCCCATCGTCGCAGGCTGTGGTGCCACCATAGCCCAACCATATTCCCATCCACGCTGACGAGGAGAGTAGTGACAGGGTTACAAACGTAAGTACCCAATGCAATGAGCAATTGAGGAGTGCTTTGGAGTGTGCTATTCGGGAATATCGCTACATGCCACCCGAACTTAGGCCACGATTACCTCGTTTGCCCATGCATAACAAAAATAGGGCGCTGGTGGCTGTTCTGGATTCGCAGTTGTCAAACTATTTTGATGACTGCGAAGACCTCACTGATACACATTCGATCATGTACTGCGCGGCTGTAGCGGCATGTCGTGTAGCCCACGTCAGATTTGCAGATGACAGGGCTACACGACCGAAACCAGCCGTACCGGCTTGGCAGTGCAGGATCGAACGTCGTATTGGTGGGGCCAGAACACTCATTGGCAAACTAATTTGTTTCAGGGAGGGCAATAATCGCCCAAGAGTGATGCGCTTTGTGAGACGTGCATTTTCGGGGACTGATGTCAGCCCCCAAGACTATATATCCCGTGTCACAGAGCGCATCGACTTCCAGAAACAAAAAGTGTTAGCATGGGCAAACCGTATTCGTAGGTACAGGCGGAGAGTGGAGCGATATACCCAGAACCGTACATTCCAAAGTAATGAAAGGTGGGTTTATCGGGCTTGGGAGCGACCCGACCAAGGTGTGACTGATACGCGCCTGCCGGATGATGACGCTATGTGTACATTCTGGCGCAGCATCTGGTAGGTGCCTGTCAGTCACACGGAAGGTGAATGGACTCGGGAGGTCGAACGAGCGTGCGATCCAATACAAGAAATGGGGGCTATCACGATCAGCCCCCAAGATGTAGCCCGTGCAGTCCGTCCGTTGCCGAACTGGAAATCTCCAGGGCCGGACGGGCTGCACAACTTCTGGATTAAGTGGCTACAAAGGTCGCACGCTCGTTTGGCATCTCAGTACCAGGCAGCCTTAGAGTCTGGTTCGCTACCCAAGTTCCTTACAACAGGAATAACCCACCTGCTCCACAAGGCTGGTAGTACCGCAGAACCCAAAAATTATAGACCTATTACATGTTTACCGACGGTCTATAAGGTTCTAACATCCATTTTGAGAGTTAAAATTAATAAACACGTCGATAATAACTCCATCATGTCGGCCTCTCAGAATGGATGTAGGAACGGGTCCCGCGGTACTAAGGAGCTACTCCTTATTGATATGGCCATTAGCCAACAGGTTCGGCGTTCCCGAAAGGATCTGTCGACATGTTGGATAGATTATAAGAAGGCCTATGACTCGGTGCCTCATACATGGCTCATGAGGGTGCTAGAATTGTATAAAATAGATATAACTCTACGCACCTTCCTGATGTCGTGTATGGGGCAATGGAGCACAGTCCTTCGCTATCCAGGATGTCGAAATATCCAGAGGAATAGCGAACCTGTACGGATCGAGCGAGGTATATTCCAGGGCGATAGTTTGAGTCCACTTTGGTTTTGCCTAGCACTGAATCCTCTAAGCACGCTGCTGGAGAATTCAGGGCTGGGCTATCGGTTGAAGAGAGGTGGACAGGTTATATCTCACCTCTTTTACATGGATGACCTGAAGCTCTTTGCCCCCAGCAATCTTCAGCTGATGGAGCTACTGAAGGTAACTGAAACTTTTAGTAGTGCCATCAGGATGGAGTTTGGTGTGGACAAATGTGCGGTCATGCATGTAAAGCGAGGGGAGATTGTGGAATCCGTAGCAATTCAACTCGCGGATTCCATAAACCTGAGATCCCTCTCTCCAAACGAAACCTATAAGTATTTGGGTATGTCGGAAGCGTTCGGTATCAGCACTACTGACATGAAGCAATCGTTGAGGGAACGCTTCTTTGGCCGCTTGAACAAGGTATTCAATAGCCTTCTTTCAGGCGGAAACAAGGTGCGCGCCTTCAACGGTTGGGTCATGCCGGTATTGATGTACTCTTTCGGCATACTTAAATGGACTCAAACGGAACTTGACGCCCTGGATAGACGGGTCCGTACACTGCTGACTGCATATCGAATGCATCACCCACGATCGTCGGTCATGAGATTGTATATCCCGCGGAAGTGTGGAGGCCGAGGCTTTTTAAATGCCAAAAACCTCCACAACCGCGAGATATGCAATCTCAGGGAATATTTTATAAACACAGACGTCGGTATGCATCGAGATGTAGTAGCAGTAGACAAGGGACTCACCCCACTCTCCTTGGCGAATGAGAACTGGCGCAGGCCTGTAGTGCTTGACACTAACGACCGCAGGGAGGTATGGCAAAGTAAGGAGCTTCACGGACGCTTTTTCCGGGCCCTACATGGGTCCGATGTAGACCAATCAGCGTCCGTAGCCTGGCTGCGTTTCGGTGATCTCTTTGGAGAAACCGAAGGTTTTGTCTGTGCAATTATGGACGAAGTTATCATGACGAATAACTACCGGAGATTTATCGTGAAGGATGGCACGGTTGACATCTGTCGGGCATGTCACCGCCCGGGTGAATCGATCCGCCACATTATCTCTGGTTGTTCTCGACTTGCTAACGAAGAGTACTTGCATAGGCACAACCTTGTAGCCAGGATTATCCATCAGCAACTTGCTCTGAAATACACTCTTGTGGAATCGGAGGTGCCGTACTACAGGTATGTGCCCGACCCAGTTCTCGAGAATGGCAATATCACATTGTACTGGGATCGGTCCATCATCACTGACAGGACTATTATCGCTAATAAGCCGGATATAGTGGTGGTGGACCGAATCGAGAGGCGTGCAATGATTGTTGACATAACTGTTCCGTATGACGGGAACCTCGTGAAAGCCGAGAAAGATAAGCAAATCAAGTATCTTGACTTGGCTCGCGAGGTTGTCGACATGTGGGATGTGGACACAGCGATCATTGTACCGATAGTCGTGTCAGCCAATGGCTTAATAGCCACGAGCCTCGACCAACACCTTAGGAGGCTCTCGTTAGGCGGCTGGATCAAGGGCCTGATCCAAAAAGCAGTATTGCTGGACACGGCTCGCATTGTTAGGAGGTTCCTCTCTCTGGAGCCCTGACCGCCGGTAGTTTGGACCCTGTTCCCGATACCGGTGTGCCTCTATTTTTTATATTTTTAAATGTTTTTCTGTTTTTGTGTTTTGTAAAAATATTTAAAAATGTAATTGATAAGAAAAAAGTTGAATAAAGGAGATAATAATAAACATGAACATCTATCGAGGCTGTCATTACACGGTTGGATCAAGGGTCTGATACAGAAGGCAGTACTTCTCGATACGGCTCGCATTGTGAGGAGGTTCCTGTCTCTGAAGCCCTAACCACCGGTAGCTTGGACCCTGTTCCCGATACCGGTTGGCCTCTATTTTTTATATTTTTAAATGTTTTTAAGTTTTCTTTTTATTAATATTTAAAAATGTATAAAGTAAGAACGAGAATAAATAAAGGAAATAATAATAATAAATTTTTATTTCAGTAACTTTACAACTTCTACAAAATATCTTACATAGGGGTCGCCTTTTAAGTAGGTATGAGAAATACCTGTGCTAGGAGGCCCCGCTCTTCTAAAACTAGTACAATAGTATGTAGGAGTGGGCTTACATGGAATTTTACAATTTGGTAACTTATTTACTAATGGAAGAGAAAAATAAAATAATGTAGGTATACAAACAAAAACGATTAACTTAAAACATGTACGTGTATGGGTGTGAGAGGGTGTGTGTTGTGTAAGTGTGTTTGTGTGTGTGTGTATGTAAAGAGTGTGTCAGAGTATTCGGAGGTATGTTTGTATATGCGTCACTTAATATCATCGGATCATCAAACGGCAGTTTGTAAAAGAGTTTCAATGTCGTTATAGTTTTTGATTTTTAACCATTTTGTCAGAGATTTTTTACAATCTCGATAAGTCTTAGGGAAAATATTTAAAAGTTTATTTAGTTGGTTGTAGATAGAAGCGGATTGCCTGGTATACTGTCTCCTTGCGTATGTCGTTCTAACGGAGACTTCCGGCGCAACGAGATATTTCCTTCTTTTTTTAACGAGGTTGATATCATAAGGGAGAGTTTTATGGAGTTTTAAAACAGCTTGGAGGATATATAATTTCCTGACTGTGAGAAGACCGGTTAGCGAATATAGGCTTTCAGTAGGGAATCTATACGATTTGAAATACATGACCTTTAAAAGAGATCTTTGTGCTCGCTCCAACTCCAAAAAATTAACTTTTGTAGCCCCACCCCAAACAGGTATACAGTACACTAAAACTGACTGGGCTAATGAAACATAAATTTGGTTTAAGAGAGTCTTAGAGGTAACATGTCTTAAAGTCTTGAATATCAAAATGAGCTTTCTAGTTCGAGCCATGACCATTTCTGTGTGCAGATGCCAAGATAAGCGTTGGTCAATCATAATACCAAGATACTTGATATCAGTCACTTTTGTGATTCCATTACAAAAACAATTTGTGCTTGATGGTAGAAAATTATCACAACTATGGATTCTAAGGTTATAGTTAGGTCCAGGTTGAGTGATGTTGTGCTTTGTAAACGCGATATACTTAGTTTTTGAGGTGTTTAATGTTAGCAAATAAGAATTTAACCATTTAGCAATCCTCGTGAGCCCCCTTTCAGCATTTCCATATACTGATAACCATGTATCTCCAGTAAAAGTAAGGGCTGTGTCATCTGCATAGGAGAAAACACGTCCATTCTCAAGCTTCATTTCGCAAAGATTATTTATGTAAATAAGGAAAAGTGTCGGACCCAAAACACTACCTTGCGGGACACCGAAACTCACCCCTAACTCTTCACTGACGTGTCGTGACTACGTTGACCATAATAACTTCTTAAATAAACTAGAACAATACGGAGTTAGAGGGAATGCATTGAACCTTATAAAATCATACCTCAAAAATAGGGTTCAAATAACTCAAATAACAAAAATATCAAATGAAGCAAAATATGAACAAACTTTTCAGTCTAAGCCTAAAACGGTTAAGTTCGGGGTGCCTCAAGGAAGTATTCTTGGCCCACTTTTATTCATAATATATATTTAATGACCTTCCTAAAGTCATAAACCACGACATGATATTATTTGCAGATGAAGCAGCTATTTTCACTGACGAGGATCAAAATAAATACGAAATGAATGTAAACAATTCTCTAAAATGCATCATAAATTGGCTAAATGTCAACAATCTTAAAATTAATTTAGAAAAGACGTGCTATATTTCCTTTGCTAATATAAATAAAAAAACAAAGAATCTAAATATAAACTAAAAAGGTGAAGCTGTAAAAGAAGAAAAGACCACCAAATTTCTTGGCATACATATTGACTCTGGACTAAACTGGAAAAAACAGGTAGACCATGTTTGCAAAGAACTAAATCAGTTTTCATATGCCCTCTACATGTTGAGAAAAGTTACAAATGAGAGTACTTTACTAAGTGTTTACCATGCATATGTAAGCTCCATACTAAAACATGGTATCCTATTCTAGGGTAATTCAACGAACAGGGAATGTGCTCTAAAAGCACAAAAAAAGTGTATTAGAAGCATATGCGGATTGGGACAGACTGATTCATGTAGACCAGTTTTCAAAAGGTTGAACATCTTAACCCTACCTTCATTGTACATATTTGAAGCGGCAATGATGATAAAACGCGATATAGATATGTATGAAACGTTGAGAGGTCCGAGGCACAAAACTGAACTTAAAGGCATTAAATGAAGAACAGAGAAATTTAAATCGAGTATATTTGGTATCGGCGTTAAAATCTATAACAAACTCCCAAACCGTGTTAAGAATATCTCATCATTAAACATCTTTAAACTAAAGCTTAAAGTATTTCTAATATTTAAAACGTATTATTCAATTAACGAATTTCTTAATATCCGAATTATTGACTAAAATTGTTTTTGACTTATTTAATGTAAATAAAATGACCGTAATAACTATGTCTAATAATGAATGTAGTATGACATCTTAGACTTTATTTTTATTTATTTATTGTAAATTGTATGACTATAACAATTATTTCTACTAATGAATGTATGATGAGGTAACCTATAAAAAAATTGACATGTTAAATTTGTTTTTATACGAGTATGTATATTTTTTTTTTTGACTATAATAATCATGCATGTCTAATAATTAATGTAAAATGAAGTTGGCGAAACAATCAATGCAATGTACAACAACCAGCAATGTAGGCGGCTAATTGTGTGACTATTAATTATAAATTATTTCTAATATAGCCAATAATATTGACATACATATAAATATTGTACACCCCATGGGTATGTTACAGTGATCCAAAAATACTGATTGTAAGAACTACCTTTACACCTGTGACAAACAATAAATAAATGAATTTGAAGTGAAATGTGAAGTAACTTGGTAATTTCGATACATAATTGACAACTTTAACTCTCTGCGGCAGATCATTTTATTATATGTTTTTTATTTATTTAATGAAGTAGTACGTAGTATGGTACATTTATGACTATGTAATAACACTGACCAAACGATGTGAATGGGTAATAAGGTAAAAAAATTAAAGTTCTTTAATAATGTTAAAAGCTGCTAAGTACTCGGTTGTGAGAAGGTTCAAATATAAAAAAACACAACTCAAGAACATCATTATCTTATCAATAATTCGATATGGAAAAAAATACATCTTCACAGTTATAATACACGATCATAAAATTTTTGGTCTTTTAACTTTCTATACCACGACAAGATGGCAAACTGCAGAATTACCACAGTGTACTCCACTACCAGACTATTAAACACATGAGGCAGGCGTCCATCGATCGTGAAGATCCTACAAGCAGTCATTTTGTGGAAGGCTGCTCGATTCAGCCGCTGCACGTTCTTGCAAAGCCGCTTAGCTTCCACTGTAACAGAGAGAAAAGAATGATTGTATAGTCCTTAATGTGGAGTCTAAGGTTTTGTGAAATGAAATTAAGTTTGAGAAGTACACAAAGAAATATGTCTGGAATACAATACGTCAATAGCTAGCTTCCAAAGTTGGCGATACAGATATCTTTCATATCATAGACCACGACTTAGGATGACTCTGTGTTTCCCGATAGCTACAGCCTAGGGGTCTTTAAGTGAAGGATGAATAGGTTACTTCTAGCAAGCGTGTTTCACCGTAGACAACGTCAAATCTTACCTTCAGGTGAGAAAGTAGTCAAGCGCAAGCCTATCAATAATAATAAAAAAATGTCCGAACTTACCAGTATTTTGAAGATTTCTTAGCAACCTACTGCAAGCAGAGTCAACCTGCGATACACATATGTAGAATTTCTCACAGTAAATACTAAATATACTGACGAAAGCAATATTTTTGATAGCCCAAAGAACCGTGACCATTTTAAACGTTTCGATGTCTGTCTGAAAATAAAAGTTAAAATAGTATTTTCGGCTTAACTCCACGTACATCTTATATCATCTTATTATTATATTTACAACGATGAGTTTAATCACACCTTAAAAGGTTTTCACTTCATTCAATAACACATTTAAGGATTCCGTGCCCAAAACGGAACCCTATTGCTGTCACTCACGTGTCGATCTGTCTGTCTGTCTCACAGGTTTTACAGTCAAACAGTTGGAGCTACAGTCTTCAAATTTTCACAGTCACAGTCAAGCATCTTGTTGACTCAAAGCCATAAAAATTGTGAAAAATATTAAAAAATATTCTATGGGGGCTCAGGGAGGATACACAAAAAGGGGGGTGCGAAAAAAAATACCCATCGAGAGGGTATCATTGAGTAAATAAATACAGTATATTTTGTTTAAAAAAATAATAATAAAAAAACATACTGAAGAATTTTTTTTTTTTTTTTTTTTTTTTTATTTGTGATGGGTTTGCTCTTGACTCTTACTTACTACTTACTTGAGCTTACTTCCTAATGAACTTGAAATTTGGTGATAATGTTTATTATTACATATATTTTACTAACAAATACCAATGTTTTGATAAATCAGATGTTTTCTTTGAAATTTCCTCATTTTTCCTATTACAAGCAACTTGATTTTGCGGTTTGGTACGGAACCCTAAATGTGCGACGTCCAACACGCACTTAGCCGGTTTTTTTTACTATACATCCTCTTTTTTCTTACATTCGGCTTCCCAACTGTAGCTTTGTCTCAACATTAATTTCATGTATATAATAGTGATAAGTTTAAATCGTTTTCATACTTATCAAAATGTTGGTTTTTACAATTAATTTTACAATGCTTACCGAGCCAAACTGAGTTTCACCTGATTGAGTGATTTCTATAATTGTTTGAAAGTACAGTAGACTATGGAAAAATGTGTCCATTGCTTGAAATAGAATCTGAAAATAAATAACGTTCAAATAAATTCCAGAACACAAAAAAATCAACAGTAGAAAATGCTTTCAATAAGCTAAAGTTTTGCAAGTATCAAAATTATGAAATCGATATATTGAATGTGAAAATATGGAATGTATTTTTAACATTTCAAAATAAAGATTTTGTCATCATTATTTGTGAGTTTTTGTTACCGTATACTTCATTATATTCTTGAAAATACCAAACGCTTCCATTAAATTGATGTATGCTTGAAAAAGTTTTTTCAATGTATCCCTACATTTATCTTCTTCTAACTCCAAGCCAAGTTTACTGTAGTACTCAACCTCAGAGATCCATGTGATCATTCCATCTCTTATCATAGCGATTATGAAAATACCGTAAGTTAGGTTCACATCAAAATAAATCAAAGTATAAAAATAAAATGCTATTTTTAAGCTACGAGTCAGAGACACACCAATAACATAGCCCAAAACATGCCGAAAAACACCGATCCAACTCTGCCTGATAGAGTTCTTGTATTGTTTAAAATTCATTAATCTAAAAGCTTTCTGAATTTTCAAAAATACTACCACATGGTCCACCCTTCGGATAATGTTCATCAAATAAAAGGCAACGAAAGGAACAACCAACAAGATGGCATTTAATTTTATAAAGACGATGAGGAACGGATTGACAAGTCCATCATATTCGTGTGTCAGGAGGTTTTGGACATGAAATATTACAAATACAAGAGTACCTAAGAACGAAAAGATATAGTAAGAGGCACGATGAGGCCTAATACAGTTGTACTCAATGGAAAAACTTGATATGAATAGCATATGCTGTAGGAACTGGCACGGAAGAAGCAAATTTTGAAATCTTCTGTCCAAGTAATTATTCGTAATAGGGTTTATGTTGAACGGTGTTTTCATGTCTAATTAACTTGAGTTACCGCACGTGCGCGTATTAGAGTGCTAAACACTGGACTGTTGTTTCAACGAATAATATTTTTGATGGTTTTACTCAATTCTGTAACATTATGTCGTTGTTTTTATTCATTTTAATCACGTAAAAGGGTGTTGTTTGTTGTGATATGATGCGGAAGTAACTTTTTTTGATAAACTGTATACTGTATACTGTTGTTTGGGGGTATGCGGAACAGGGTGTAAAGTCCCACAAACCTCCATAGAAAAGGGAGGATCCTCCGACCAGACGGGTGTTGTGTCTGGTCCGGGCAACTGCCAACTGTTGTCGGGCTGTTGTATGTGTTCTAATCGCGCCGAAAACTTTGCTTGCGCGATTCAGGATTTGTGTGACGTCATGTCTTTAGTTTGTAAGTGGTGGCGCTGGTGCCGCTACACTTTCTTTCAAAGCAATTTTTAACTATCGTTAAAAATAAAAGCATTTAAAACATTTTTTTAAAGGACCTACAACATGTACATAATTACTACCTTAGTTAGATGCATTAGTTAGATGCATACAAAATAAAACGCCAATGACATAGAGCATATAATTTAATACTAATACTAAGTTTACAGGAACGTAAATACCTAGCCCCGAGTTTAAACTGCACTGCACATCGCCGGACGCCTCTAACGCCAAGGCCCGTGGTACACTATCTTGTGGCTATGCATCGTACTTCGGACCGCGAGTGACAACCCCGACCCTGAGGTCTGATAAAATTTGTTAACCTTCAGTTGGCTTTTTCCTTTACTACTTTCTAGCTACCTGGTAGGTAGGTAAACCAGAAAGAAGCGTTACAGGAGAAGCTACAATTCGTCGATAAACGGTTTTTCTGGGGATCACGCTAGACTCAAGGTTACAATGGGGTCCTCATTTGGTATCACTTGCGGGGCGGCTGAGTTCAGCAGCTTATGATGCTGTTAGAAAGAATCATCAATTTACTGATGTGGATACCGCTAGGCTAGTCTATTTAAGTTACTTTCATAGTATAATGTCTTACGGTATCTTACTATGGGGAAGGGCTGCAGACATTGAGTCAGTTTTTATTCTGCAAAAACGAGCCATCAGAGTGATATACAATCTTCGCCGGCGCGATTCTCTAAGGGAACTGTTTAAGGATATTAACTTCTTGACGGTTCCTTGTCAATATATTTATGAAAACATCATACACGTGAGAAAAAATTTACATGTTTTTAGTAAAACTGGAGACAGACATAATAAACTTACTAGAAATAGGGACCAATTAGTTCAACCAGGTTTCAGACTGGCTAAAGTAGCCTCATCTTTCATGGGGTACTGTACAAAATCTATACCTATACTAATATTATAAAGAGGAAAGATTTTGTTTGTTTGTTTGTTTGTTTGCATTGAATAGGCTCCGATACTACTGAACTGATTGGAAAAATTCCTTCACTGTTGGGAAGCTACACTATCCCCGGGTGACATAGGCTTTAGTATATTTTCAAAAAAATTAGGTATCCTTACTAAAACTCCAATAATGTAAACCAAGGTGAAAAAAAAATACCTAAAATATTCTTTACATCGCGTGCGCTGCGAAAACTATTGATGATAGAATAATAGTACATTATGGTACAAGTGTGCAATGTTGGTGATTACCGCTGAGGCGCCATTGAGACCCGATCCGTAGGTGAGGGTCTTAAGAGAGCCAAGGACGGTAATTATTAATACACACGTGTATCATACGACGTTTTTCAACACACTTGATTAGAAAAGAATACAAAAAAATCATTTTCAACAGTAAAAACGAGTTGTGAATTTTTTTTGGCAATGGCGGGCAAAATTAATCAGTTTTCCTATGCGCGCGCATTTAACAATGGCGATCGACCATAGACTAAAATAATGAGGTTTCTTATTTTTTGGCTTTTCGTGGATAGTGTTTTAGCCACGTACAAAATAGGGAATTTAAATTTTTCTTTATTACAGAGCAAATAATACTTATATTTGAGTGAAAGTTTTATTTATTAAGCAAGTTGTAATTTTCTATTTAAATACGAAATTGCATGAAATGAGCAAGCAATAGGTATATTAATTTATTTGTACTATTGAGCGCAAATTTGTGTATTGTCTTTTATGCATCAAAACTTGTTTAAGAACAAAGCAACTTAACCAATAGATAAATAAAAAACTCTATAACTTACTTTTGAATAATAGCAATGAAAAAGTCACAGCTTGATAACAGGTATCATTATGTGCCTAATTGCGGTGCAATTAGAGCCACTTTATGAGCAAGTGTGTTGAAATAGTATATTTCAACGAGTTTTCAAAGAGTCATTGCAAAGAGTTCCGACAAATGTCTACCCGAGCCGAGGCTCAGCCGAAGGTGAGGGTTGACAGTCGGAACAAGTTGCAATGACGGTTCCGCACGTGTACTGAACAACTATTTTTAATACAGTTGCAAAAAAATGAATCAATTTTATAATATAATAAAAACACAATAAACTCAACTAACTAATCATTTATTTCTTATAAAAGTTACAATTCACATATACATTGAAATTGGTACAGTTTTTTATACTAACTGGGGAAATTATTGGTTGCATATTTATTGTTTGAGACAAACTATTATTAATTGTGTGTGATTGTTCATGTATATTTGTCAAAGGTGTTATACAATGGCGTTTGATAGTTGATGGAATTGGATCTGATGAATTATCATTATCAACGAAGGTAGATGGATGAACGTTCTCTTCTGTACTCGTATTGTCATGTGAAGGAGACGGACTGGACTTTATATTAATGGATTTTGTGATTTTTTCCCAGTTTCTAGTTTGTTGTTTAATGAATCAGCAATATAGCCTTCCGCAACTTTGTCTGACTTCCAACCTCCTAGTCGCTGTAAGGACGTCAAATTGGCTCCTGAATCTGCCAATAATGTCGCAGAGGTCCTCCTGAAGCTGTGCCCAGTATAATACTCAGCATCCGGCAGACCAAGAAACGTAGCTATTTCTTTTGCCATATTACCAAATTTGTTTATCCCGTTTGCTTGAGCTGTACACTTCTCTTTTTGATAATTTTGGAAAAAAAACCGTCGGTTTTTGCTTTTTGGGACATTCATATATTTTTGCACTATTCTAAGAAAATCTCCTTCAACAACAAAGCTTCTCGGTATCTTATTTTTGTTTTCGGAATCTTGATTAGTAGCATTATTCCATGGGCTTCAATGTCTTTTAAAGTAATATTGGCTAACTCCTCTCTGCGGCAAGCTCCAACAACGCCAAAAATCAGCGCAACCTACAAAAAAAGGGATTTGGTTAATATTTAAAAAAATAATATGTTGAGTGTATTTTGCGATAACCTTTGTGGCTAAATAACGATCATCGGGAGCTTCGTTCAAAAACTTTTCCACTTCATTCGAAGTTAGCATTTTCGACTTTTTTGTTGTAAAACCGTCTGATTGTCGTTTTAAGAAAGCATTTAGTTTTGGGTATTCACTTATATCCACGGTGTTCCTTATTTTCAGCATACTTTCATCATCGAAAACCTCGACCATAACGTAGAAGGTTTTAATTTTGCTGAGAGTTCGGAGAAGTATGTCAACATAACATTTTCTGAAAAACTATTTGCTCTTTTCTCTTCTCTCCACAAAATAAATTCGTCGTATGTAGATATGTAGCGACTTTTTGACTTTTCCGGTAAAATGTTCTCCGAAGCATTTTGTGCAATTATACTGAGTTCCGGTGGTGTTAATTCAAATAAAATATCGTCGAAATTACTCATTTTGTGCAACAAACAACTAAACTCGCAAATAACATTTTTAGAAAATGGCGCCAACCGTAAAAGAATATAAGCAGAGATTTTTTTTTGTTTTCTTCACCCATTCTGGGTAGGCAAAGGGAACTATGGCCATACAGCCAAGTCTTCAGTAGAATTTTTTATTGATATGAAATGAAAATGAAATTTAATGAGATGAAATGAAACCTAACCTAACTCATTGAATCAAATCATTAAATCTGATATTGAAACAAATTAGTAGCTTCTTTATAGAAATATTTGCATGAATCATAAAAACTTCTATGTTTTTTTTTTTTTGTAAAAATTTCGTGGTTGGTTTTTTCATTTTAATAGACATTATTTTGACAGTTGCGAAAGAGAACGCACGAGGTCGGAAAAGGTAAAGAAAAAGCTCGAGGATGTAAAAGCCCACATCCCGAATGCTATACGTCCCTGCAATACGCCACTTTTTGAGCAACTGTATAAAAAAAAACTGACTTTGTATAACACATCATTGTTTACAAAAAGTGTCCGCACTGCATATGTCTAACTATTATAGTTATGCTACAATAAGTGTTCTTTTATTTTAAAAAATAATTGAGATACCGCCGCTAGAAAAGGCTCTTTCTTGTACACAAAACATAAAAACATACAAATACAAAAAGAAAGTTTATGTACAATGGCGACCTTAAACCATAGTTGGGTTCTCTAACAGCAAACCTCAGTTGCGTAAAGAAATATGCATATAAGGATAGTACATCTTGGTATTAATCCTTGTAAAAAAAAATACATGATAAATAAATATACATACTTCATATTCAACACTGCTTCAGTAGCTTTTAAATTGCGCATTTATTGGTTTTTGTAAATTCTACCTCTAAAGGGGTAAAAAGGGTTGAAAGTTTTCAAAACTACTCCTAAAAGACGATTTAAGGGAGTGTTAAAGATTTTTGATAAATTTTACTGTACAGGGCTTCTTTTTATAATGTAGGGGAGCACTGAGAAGGGATTTTTGGAAATTCAACCTTGGGGGTGAAACTAAAAAGTCTTCTGTAGGATAAAACACGGATAACGCGAACGAAGTCGCGGGCGAAGTGCTAGTGTCACAATAAAATTCCTCCCCACAATCTAGACCTGAATGAGACGAAATTTTAAAATTGTATGAAAAGTACACTATGCAGGCTGGCATAAGTTGGGGGATTAAATCCCTGATAAAAATGTTTGGCTAAATGCTAGTCCTGCTCCACAACCACTAGGTCGCAAAAACAAGTGATATGTAGAACATTATTGTTTTGAAGTATTGTTGGACCTGCTGAAGACTGTATGAATATATTAGTATTGTATAAACTCAATTTATTTTCGACACTAATATTATAAAGCTGAAGAGTTTATTTGTTCGTTTGAATCTCAGGAACTACGGTTGGATACGGTTGGAACTACGGTTCAAATTGAAAATTATTTTTGTGCTAGATAGTCCATTTATCGAGGAAGGTTATAGGCTATATAACATCACGCTACAACCATTAGGAGCGGAGCATAAATGAAAAATGTTGCAAAAACGGGCAACTATATTCCATTTTGAGAGCTAACGTTGCGTGCGCTGTGTAAACGGTTTAAGTTACGCAACAATCATGAATGTTGGGTAGGTAGGGTAGATAGGTAGGTAGACAGCCAGTTGACGGGAACGAAGCCGCGTGAGACAGCTAGTAGTATTATACAACTGCAACGTGTGTGAATACTATGTACCCAACTGTAAATGTACTATTTGCTGTACCTATGTGTCGTTCGTTGACTTCTGTGTGCCCTGGCAGTTGAGTGTATCATGCTCTCTCAAATGTCTCTCTGATGATAGCGCGTGTGTTGGATCATTCGGTTCCCTTCATGATGGTTGAGCTGGGTGGTGCCGATTCATGCGTCATGTTCGTGAACGGGCGCCGTCAGTTGGGTTTGGTCATAACTTAACTGCTTCGGATGTTAATGTTTTTCTAGTACCTATTATATAACTACACAGTACTTGTGCGAGTCCTTTTAATACTTTATACCTTTACGTAAATACGTGTGTAGTGCGCTATTCTGGGTGCATTGTCCTCACATATATGAACTTTTTTTTTTTTTAAAAGAGTAAGTATGAAGTTTCTTGTGCATTCTTCTCCATAACAAGCTACTTTTCGAATGCACGGTAGAATCAATTTTTATTCAATGTAAATTTGAATTGTGACATTCAAAATTTCCGCTTGGTGGCCTACTTGAAATAAAATATCTTTGTCTTTGTTTTGTAGTTTCCGGAGTAAGTCTCCTTTGTTTTTTCTCTTCATTTTCTCTTGGTTCTTCAGGTTTCAGTGGTAATGGTGCTAGCTTCGTTATTGGTCGTTTAAGTGACCCTTTCATAGTTTTTAAGGTAACAACCCGTACTCGACCATCAGGCCAGGAGGTAAGTGTTTATCTTTGACTAATACTAGGCTTCCTAGTTTCAGGTTTTCTTTTGTTTGCTGCCATTTGCTTCGGGTATGCAGTTGATGTAGATATTCGTTCGACCAGCGCTTTCAGATGTGCACGTTTATTTTTAGGGTTTCGTACCCAAAGGGTAAAAACGGGACCATATTACTAAGACTCCGCGGTCAGTCTGTCTGTCACCAGGCTGTATCTCATGAACCATGATAGCTGGACAGTTGAAATTTTCACAGATGATGTATTTCTGTTGCTGCTATAACAAAAAATACTAAAAACAGGTCAAAATAAATATTTAAGTACATATTTAAGTACTCCCATATAATAAACGTGATTTGTGTTCCGTTTTTGCGAAAATGGTACGGAACCCTTTGTGCGCGAGTCCGACTCGCACTTGGTCGGTTTTCCAACAAGCCTCCATCTATTTTTTAAGGCGTGCTCAGCAAAATCTTGCTCTTATTGTGGTAGTGACAGTAGGGGGCCACCAATGAGGAACTGACCGGGAGCTAGATATTCCAGGTCTTCGACATCCTCTGTTAATAGGCACAGCGGACGAGAGCTAAGACAGGCTTCAATTTGATTTAGTAAAGTAGTGATGAAACATATTAATGAGTTTCTCTTAACTCAAATCTTCCAAATTTTTGAATGTTTTTAAAATATTAACTGGTCCAGGTTGGGGAATAAATCCCTCTCATTTACGACGTTTATACATTGCTATCATACGCAGCAGAATAGATTATGCCAGTATTTTATATGATAATAGCTGCCAAACCCATTTAAATAAATTAACTAAAATTCAAAATCAATGCTTGAGGGTTATCGGTGGTTTTATTAAAAGTACAACCATTCATGTGATGGAATGCGAACTCCATCTGCAACCCTTACATATTCGCAGATATTACTTAGCCAGTAAATTCTTTTTGAAACTCAAATCTTTTATAAATGTTGACACTTGTGAAATTGTGACCAAACTTAATATTTGTTGTCAGGGTACTTATTTGGAGACGTAAAAAGAAACTACTTATAGCACATATTTCTGAAACATTGAATAACATAAGCGTGTACTCCAGCGATGAACTGGGATTATTTTCGCTGAATACGTGGATAAACGGTGTGAACTTGTCTTGTATGATTTATACCACAAATTTAAGAGGTAACCGAAGCTAAGAAATCCTACGATCACTATTAACTTCGAATTATATGTAGTAGAAATTTTAGCAGGAGCTATTCGGGATATTACGGGATTTATACTGATGGATCTAAATTGCGAGATAATGTTGGAGCTGCAATTTTTGACCCTCAAACTAATGCCTCATATAAGTTCAAATTAAATTCAAACATTTCTGTCATGTATTCAGAGTTGATAGCTATATTTGAAGCAATTGTATACCTTGAATCAGTAGATTTTCATGATTCCGTATATACTGATTGTAAAAGCGCTCTCAAACAATTGACAAGGTGTACAGGAAATTTTCACGGTTATCCGATAGCATATAATATAATAGATTCTTTGAGTAGATTAAGAGATAAAAATAAAAATATTGTTTTACAATGGTAGCCTTCCCACATCGGTGTTGAAGAAAACGTAGAAGTTGATAATCTCGCCAAAAAAGCGCATAGAGGGTGTTCCGGTGACGTATAAACCTTATTGGACAGATATCTTAGGTGTAGTTAGATTGAAATATTACGAAATCTGGAAAGAATACTTCGACGAGAAATCATTAACAAAAGGCATTTGGTATCGGACGATGCAGCCAACTATTCAGAACTACCCTTGGTTTGATATCGCCGATATGAGTAGACAAGAAATCGTGACTAGTTTAAGACTTCGTTCCGGACACATCCCATTGAATAGTTTTGCTGCATTGATGGGCAAAGTTGCATCCCCGAACTGCACGGCATGCCATGTGGTCGAGGATGTTTTTCATATATTGGTGGAGTGTGTCCGGAACGGGACGGAAAGATATCTTATTCGAGATCAATTTAATGTGAATATCTGTCAATTTGGAGAGTGTAATATCATTTTAGCTTTTCCAGCATCCGAAGCCGCTAGAATATTATATAAGCTAGTTAATTTAGGGATTAAGCGTAGATGTTAAGTTTTGCATATAACAATTTTTTATTTATTTTTATACTCTATAGGCTCGCGTTTGACCACTATCTCGCCTGTTGTTAAGCGATGACGTGGTCTACGGTGAAGCACGCTTGCCTAGAAGAAACCTATTCACTCTTGACTTAAAGACCCCAAGGTTGTAGCTATCAGGGAACAAAGACCCTGGGAGGGAATTCCACTCCTTAGCTGTACGCACAATGAAAGTATTAGCAAAACGCTTTGTGCGTATGGGAGGGATGTCCACCATGTACCGATGGCGCATGGCCGTACGTCTTGTAGTCCGATGATGGAAAGGGCTAGGCGGAATCAAATTGTGCAGTTCCGTCGCACACTCCCCGAAATGTAACCGATAAAAAACCGACAGGCTGGCAACTCGGCGTCGATGTTCGAGGCTCTGGAGCTTTGAGGCGACCAGTGCATCGTTGCCAATAAGCCTTTTGGCCCGTCTGTCGATCGACTCAAGTGCATCAAGCTGGTATTTGGCAGATCCATCCCAGAGGTGAGAGCAGTACTCCATGCATGACCGAACTTGCGCTTTATACAAGTTGAGCAGCTGTTCAGGCGTGAAGTACCGTCTCACCTTAGCAAGAATCCCCAACTTTTTTGCAGCTAACCGAGCTTTAGCCTCAATGAATGGACCGAAGTTGAGGGTTGATGTCAACGTAACACCGAGAAGTTCGAGATGGTCCGTTATCGGCACGGTTACACCACGGAAAGAAGGAGCCGGGTGGAATTGGCTCTTTTTAGCGGAAAAAAGACACGCCTGGGTCTTCGGAGCATTGAAACTGACCAAATTGGCATCACCCCATTCGGAGACCGCCTTCAAGGACAGGTTCAAGCGTTCAACCATGGCCTCCCGGAGAGACCGAATCTGAGGCCCAGTATGTACATAGCTTTGCTCACCATACATGAAGATTGCTATGTAAGCCTTGCAAGTTTTAACGCCTCTTCCCTTTTTGATTTTCACATTAACATGACCGGTATAGTCTACGCCTGTTTTTGTGAACGGTCTTGATGGAGTTACACGCTCCTTTGACAAGTCTGTCAGTTGTACGTTTCGGTTTGGTTTAAAACGGTGACATCGGACGCATTGTCGTAGCTCCTTATTGACTGTTCTGTTACCTCCAATGACCCAAAATGTTTGACGTTAATGGACCAAAGTGATTCGGGCGCCTCCGTGGAGAGTGTTGCGATGAGCTCCTTGAATAATAAGCTCCGTTAATCTCCCTGTAGCCGGAAGAATAATAGAATAGAATAGAATGTCTTTATTTCGGACGCAAAATTCCATAGGGCAATGATAGGATGTTTAGCTTCGGGAGATAAAGTTGATAGCCTAGTCGCCCCTTCACGCGCAGTATTCCACTGTCGTCAAGGAATGGGGTTAAAGTCAGCAAGTTGCTTTTTGTTGGTCTTCAACATTCAATTTCGTCGCCATAGTTTTCATTTTCAACGTTTTTGATGACAAATTCTGTTGCTCCCATAATGTCTTATGGTGAAAAACACATAACCTCCTTTTTGTTACCGCAGTCGGCTAAGTTATCTGTTGAGTTTACTGTGCGTTTTTGTTTATGAATGTTACTTATTCGTACAATCCATCCAAGCACTCGTATTACGCGATTACAATTACTGTTTTTATTCAGTAATGTATCATTATATTACAATTCTTGTATGTGACTGCGCAGCAGTTTATTTTCTGCAACTCAGTGTTTGTTGTGTAGGTCAGGCGATTGTCCTGTTTTGTCTAAGTTTAAAATCTAGGAGGTGAGAAGGTGTGAGCCCTCGAGTTGCACAGTCTGCAGGATTTTCTTCTGACTTCACATAGTTCCAGTAGTTTGCCGAGATAATGCATTTTATTTGTTTTACTATGTTAGCTACATATTTCTCTCATCGGTTTATATCACCCTGCAGCCGGGCTAAAACGACCTTGGAGTCGCTCCGGCACCTTAAATGTAGGTTTTTAGTGCTGAGAGTGTTCCGAACCTTTTCTAGCAGTTTGGCTAGTAAAACGGCAAAGTTCCATTCTACGAGTAGGTACAGTTATCCTATTGCTGATTGGTGCAACCTTTATTTTTGCAGTAATTAGTGTAGTGTTGTATTTGCCGGCTTCATTTTTCACTCGGCTATAAATGACGCACGCGTAAGCTTTTTCGCTTGCATCGAATTTTTGGCTACTTCCCTGCAGAGCTTCCAGTGACATGAATTTTGATTCTAAAAACTCGGCGAACTCTTCCAGGTCGGGAAATTCCCTGGGATAAACATCCCATCCCTGATAGCGTTACGTATAACGAATATATAAAGGAGATCAAACGATCTCCTTTATATATTCGTTATACGTAACGCTATCTAGTTTTTGAATCAATAGATGAACCACGATCTAATCCCAATTGGTTATGTCTAGCCCGATGTTTTAGAGCCCGTTCAAGCACTCCATCATGACGTCGTGAAGCTTCAGAATGCTTGCTGTGGTTGGTTGCTGAATACTAAGTTGATTCAGGAGCGTATTCATGTATGATGCAAATAACAGCCGTTTGTCATCGTAGCGGTGGGTGAGAATCTCCCAGCAAGATGCATAGTTCTCAGCACTGATGCCAAGATGCTGAACCAGTTTTTCTGCCTCACCCTACAGTTTAGTTTCCAAGTGTTGCATTTTTTGAGCCTTCGAAAGTGTCGGATTGTTGTGTACACTTTTGAGGTAGAGGTCTCTAAATGTCAACCAGTGCTTTCCATGAAAAGCCAGTATTTGTTTTTTTTTCCGTTTTTGCATTTTTCATTTATGCTCCGCTCCTATTGGTCGTAGCGTGATGTTATATAGCCTATAACCTTCCTCGACAAATGGACTATCCAACACAAAAATATTTTTTCAATTCCAACCAGTAGTTCCTGAGATGCGTGTTCAAACAAACAAACTCTTCAGCTTTATAATATGTATTATAGTATAGATTGGTTTGACCGTTGGTGGAGTAGAGTTGTATCACCGCAGGTACTAGTTAACCAAAGTTGCGAAGTTGCCGCAAGTTTTGGATAGCAAGTGCGTCAGAACCCCACTAACGCGATCCGCTCTTCTGGGACTCCAGCTAGACCGATTCGTTAGCGTTAACAGAGCGAATACGCACCTGTTTTATCCGGCTCGAAGGACCAGTTACTAACAGTTGAGTTGTTTGATATGAGTTGACGAAAACCACAGATTTCACCACAGGAAAGTTTATTCGTAAAAGTTACAAGTAAGTTAAATTGGATGCTAATCCGCGATTATAGCGCTACGGCAGCTAAATAAGTATAATAATAAAAGTAAATAACGAGCGAAAAGTAGGTCGCGGCGGCGGCGTTAGCAATTTGCCTGTACGTGAACCGTACACAACCGTTCCAAAGATAAGATATGCAGTTATTGGATTTGGCATTACGCTTAAATTATTGAATTTGCACACCATACAACGCTTAGTTCAGCGCTCAACCGCTCAGACGGTCAACGACTGTGCGCGCATCAGGTACTGGGATACGAAGGTACTATTTGTAAGTTACATTTAAATTTTTCGATCAAATACACAAAGATCGGAACGTGGTCGCTCAGAATGGGCCTCATCAGAAGGCTTAAAGTCACCTAATGGGCAATGGAGAGAGCTATGTTCGGAGTTTCCTTGCGTGATCGAAGCAGTGATAAAGACACCGAAGACACAGAACCAATGTTACCGA